>OX457024.1:45760489-48160489 GCA_949752745.1 Protula sp. h YS-2021
AATTCCAGGATTTTCAAAGACACTTGGAGGTAAAATTCCAGGATTTTCAAGGATATTTGCAGGTGAAATTCCAGGATTTTCACGGATATTTTAAAATGAAATTCCAGGATTTTAAAGGATTTTGCAAAGAATTTTAAAAACATTTTAAATTCAAGAATGTCGTTTATTTGTACTTCTAAACCAAAAAATTCGAATACCTATGTGTACATTATATTTTTAAATCACACACACAGGAAAAATAGGTATATTTTATAAATTAGAAAAAAATAATTCCGAATTCCAGGATTTTCAAGGATTTTTTGTTAGATTCCAGGATTTTCCATGATCTTTGAATGATTTTGCGGAATACCAGGATTTTCCAGGATTTCAAGGATCGCTATGAACCCTGCTAGCTTTGTGAGAAATAACAGTTTTCAAATCTTGCGAATAAAAATTCTACAGCAGAAAATTTACCATTTTTTCTTAGCTGCTGTTGGGGAGGGGGTCAAAATTGCTCCACACGGGTCGAGGGTGAAGTTGCGGGTTGCTGATTTTTTATATAAATATGGCTTTATAACACCGCATGTCATGGAATAATTTAGCTAATAAATTTTTTTAGACCCGATATTCGATTTTTTTCCAAGTACGATATACAAGCCTACACAGTCCACCAAAGAGAAGAGACAAGCCGCCCAAATGTTTCCGGCTCATGTGGTGTACCTTTTGCTAAATAACGCAACGCAGCGTTTTGCTAAATAACAGCTTTCACATCGGTAGAATAGAAATTCAGGACAGAAATATAGGCATCAAGTCAAAACACCAACCATAGCTCGGGGTGAATTCTGCCGCAATTTTCTCAGATTTATAAAATAAATCGGTCGAATAAAATTTTGCATACAATATGCGATCTTTCTATGTGCAAGCCTTTCTACAGTGAACAGACCCACCCACACAGAGCCTACCTCATGCTTTACACACCTTAATTTCTATTATACAGCTGCGACTTACCCAAATCTGACCGATAGTAAAATACAATTTCTTCTCAGCAATAAATAGGGGTTATACGTTAAAATTATTTGCACAAATACAAAGAGAAAACCTCAACTTTTCCACAATTTCAAGTACAGTAGAATCCAGATAAAACGAAGTCTGCGGGACCTGACAACAGTGTTCGAATAAACCAATATTCGTATTAACCCACATTTTTAGGACTTTCGTGGTTATCTGGTAACTTTTTCCAATGCTCTCATTCACGTCTGCCTTAGATTTATTTAGTAATGTTTTGTATGTGATTGTTTGTATATATTTTCGAGAATATTTCCGGGTCTTTCCGAGACAAATTTTCAGTTTTCACCCTTTATTTAATACGATCAAAAGTCGTGTTCAGTCATTAAAATCTCATTTAATTTTTTTTTTCAAATGAAATACTCGTTCAAAAGCCATAAAATTACCAGAAATCCAACGACAAAAACATGGAATAATACATGAAGTAAATGTTATTAAGTTATAATATACATAAAATCATATTCTATGATCATCAAATTATAGCAAATTTAACTATATTCTTAATTTCCAGGACTTTCCCGGGCCCTTTCAAAAAAAAAAAAAACTCCAGGATTTTTCAGGACTCTTACAAAAAAATTCCAGGACATTTCAGGACCGCGGGAAATAGTCAAACTTACATACAAATAGCCCTAGATGACTCTTGCGGCCTTCCTATGACTTCGGAAGGCAGAACACAAAGGGCTTGCTCTTGTACAAGCAATTGTGTTTACAAGTAAAAGACAGTAATTAGGATAAAATTTTGCGTTTTAATGGTTTCAGGGAAATATGTTCCACATGACACCCAACAAATACATACTACTCGCAGAGCAGGTCGAACCAAAAATTGCCAGTACAAAACACAGCACATTCCTTGTGCTTCAATAAAAGTTCAGGCTTTCAAGCAACTGTGGAAAATTTTAAGGGTTTTTTTTTAAGGGTTCGGATTTTAAAAAAAGAAGAAGTTTTTTTACGGTTTTTTCGGGACCAATACTACAAGACCAAATTTCATTAAAAAATATAAGCAGTATGGCAAAGTACCCTGTTTTTGCAAAATCCCACTTTTTACGAAACCTAATTCTTCCTGATTTTTAAAAGACCATGTGTGGGGAAGCATCTCAACAAAACCTAGAACAAGGCAGCCAGTGAAACTGCATGGTTATGATCGTCCCCCGCTCAAAGTCTTAAATATCCACATCGCCAGAAAAACACCTAAATAATAATTTCGGCGATTTTGTTTGATCCCTGCCAATATTCGAACCCGGCCTAGCCTGAAATTTAAAATGAAGGGTTTTACATTTAAAATCGATTGGTCAATCCGTTCTCCTTTAAACAATTGGAAGTCAACAAAAAATTTCGTGCCGCAAAACTACCATAATTTCGACACTTTTAGTTAACTCTTTCCAATATTCGAACTCGGTCTAGCCTTTTAAATGATCCTGCAAGGATTCAATTTCAAATATACGGGACAACCCTTTTTTTTCTTTGAATGAGTGGAAGCCAATTTGCGAAGGATACAAGGACTGAGGACCGACAGACGGACCATATTTGGCCAAGTACTTGAGAACCAGCGTCTTCAAACTTAAAATTATTTTTTCAGGGCTCGAAACTTTAAACAATTTATCACACAGTGACAGTGAATTGTAAAGTATGACTCGATTTATTAAAATGTTTAAGTAGCTGTGCTCACTGGCTATATTCGTACCAACGTACTTTTGCTTTTTCAAATATCCATGATTTTTCTGACTGTGTAACAATAGTTGAAGGTTAACTATATTCTTAATCGTGTGCTATATTAAACTCAATTGTTCCATGTGATGAAGAACTCTGAACATGCATAAAACAGCAAATTGTAAGCATATAATTATGCTATATTACATAATATATTAAGATAATGTACATGCACATATCGTGACGATCAGATTTTGGTCGTGACAACCAGTTTTTGGAAACTGGTCGTCACGGTTTCGACTCGATTTTTTGACCACTCGACATTTTTGTTGACCCTAACAGTAATGCTCTTTAAACTGCTTTGTCCAGTTTTCTTTTTACTTTTTCATTTGGTCCATCTACAAAAAGGCAAACGGATGTGCTCAGGTTGATTCTGTTAGACTTTCTTGACTGACAAAATAAATCTAAATAATATCATGATGTGGATAAATCGTATCTGAACTGCGGCAGACACAGAGCATCAGAAACGTGGGATATCCAGCTTTTCCCTAGTTTTATTATTATTATTATTATTATTATTATTATTATTATTATTATTATTATTATTTGTTATTATTATTTATTTATTTATTTATCTGTTTATTTTGATTTATCTAATTATATATTATTATTTTATTTATTTATTTTTTTACTTTTCAAAGACATCACTGCCTGTGTTAGGTAAAAGAAAAACGGTCTTTGTCAGTCTCACATCAGACGTTATTTGTACTATTTTAAAGCTTTTCTGCGACAGCCCAATCCAGGAGCACTACTGTGCTGACGCAGGTCAGCCACAGCGGCAAAGCATTTAACTAAACAGTTAATTTAACTTCGTGTAAAAGTCATTGTCATAATACATTTTTATGCTGCTGTGCAAAATACAAGAAAATATTATTTTGCTATATCACTCCTTTATAATATTATTTAAAATAAATTATATTAAACTGCAAAATTACACAAGGATCAGTTAAACTAAAAAAATGCGAAAAATAACCTGAAACACAACAAGGGGATTTTTCACATCTTACCAAAAAAAAAAAAGGCTTTTTAAGGATTTTAAGGGGTTTTTTCAAACTTCTGAGGGTTGGTGAAAAAAATAAAGGATTTTAGGGTTTTTGGAGAGGCACTTGAAAGCTAGTCCTAGATTACTCTTGATTCCGCCCGGCAAGAGTCATAGTTCCTATAATAGAATATGTCATTCATCTCAATTTTGCCAATCTCGGCGCACGACTGGGGCCAATGGCGTTATTTTAGAAAGGGTGCCTTACATATATAGCCCAATTATAAATTATGGCGCACAATTTTTATGGTCAAATAACAATTTTGTAATGAGAAAAATAGATGTTTTCTTAGATCAGAATATAGAATCCCCCATAATGGTCCACAACAACAATGAATCTACAGTTGCAAAAAGCACTCTTTACTCAATTTTTGTTAGTTTGGCCGAGGTCGAAAGTAATGCGACAGGATATTTCTCGGTGTGCTTTTAAAGAAAAAGCCCGCTGATCCAAACCTCGGTGTCCTGGAACGCACGCCGAAAGATCCAGAGCCTCGAAAATTGAGATCAATGGCCATTTCTATTACAGGAACTGTGACCCTTTCTGACCTAGGAGGAGAGAAAGGGTCACTAGGACTCCTTGAAAGCCTGTAAAAGATACAAGTTTGGGAAATAAATTGGCGGTCTGCACGTGAACCAATCCCAAACACCGACACAACCGATGCAGCAGAACCAGTATGGCGATAGTATGCATGTGAACCAATCAGCAAAAGCTATACAAATGACGTCGCAGAACCAAGGACATAAAAAAACCGAAAAAAAAAACAGATCAATCTGGTCAGTTTGCTTTCTCTTGAACAACAAATAACAAGCAGATTCACAGTTTCGTCTGCGAGATTTACGCAAAAGTCACGACATCAGTTTTTTTTCGGGGGGGGGGGAGGAATAAACATAGAAACTTATAGTCCTAGATGACTCTTGCGGTCTTCCTATGACAGCAAGAGTCATAGTTCCTGTAATAGGAAATGTCATTGATGTCAATTTTCAAATCTCGACGCACGACTGGGGCGAACCGCGTTATTTTAGAAAGGGTGCATCACATAAATGGCCCAATTATAAATTATGGCGCACAAGTTTTATGGTCAGGTAACAATTTTTTACTGAGAAAAATATGTGTTTTCTTGAGGTCAGGATATCGAATCCCTCATTATCGCCCACAACAACAGTGAATCCGCAGTTGCAAAACCACGCTTTACTCTCGTCTGGGAGTTTCGCTAAGGTCGAAATTAATGCGCCAGGGTACTTCTCAGTGTGCTTTTAAAGAAAAAGCCTGCCAGTTCGAGCCTCAGTGTCCTTGAACGTGCGCCAAAAGATACAGAGCCTAAAAAATTGAGATCAATGGCCATTTCTATTGCAGGAACTGTGACCCTTTCTATCCTCGGAAGATAGAAAGGGTCCGCTGGGACTAAGAAACTTAGAAACACAGAAGTTAATGAAAACACTTTAAAATAGATATGGCGCTCTTTTGTGTTAGAAAGCCATTATAATACTGTCATGAATTAATTTTCCTACGTTCCAATAAAGTGTTGAAATCGCATAGATTGTTAATATGATTACAAATCCACTTAGTGTTACTGAAGGATACCGGACGCCTTATTATCGCCCAATTTGCAGTCCAGTCGGACAGTTTAATGAAGAGAAAATATAAGTCTTACAAATATTTCACTTGTGTTTGATTAAGAAACTAACACAGATGACCATATAAAAAGCAAAACTGTCACTATAAGGTCAAATTTAATATTTTTATATCAACACATTATTTTGGCGACATACCATGCACGCATGTTTTCAGCCGGTTAGCAATCCTCTAATGCAACGTTACAAAACAGCTGACCTCTCTCATTTAAGCGCTTTTTCAGTAGGGGTAGAGGAGCTGCTCTGTATAAATACGGGATATATGTTCTGTTTATATCCACAACATACATATATGTACTGGATAGGATTGGTATAAATGATATAAAGAACTGGTATTATCGCCCAACGGAATTGACGTCATGATGTGTCAGTAGTAGGGAAATGGCGGTTCCACTGCAGGAAGTGACGTCATAATGACGTCATAGGTGCCGCAGAACTTTCATAGGTTTCTGCGGCAGTTTTTTAGGATAGGGCGTCATAATGAGCGTCATAATGACGTTATGATGACGACGTGATGACACCATACTGACGTCATGATGACGTCATAATGACGTCATAACCCTAAGCGGCATAACCCTGACCCAAGACCATAGAGTACATTATGAATATGTATTATCAATGAGTACGTGATGAATGTGTTGTGGATGAGCACGTGATGAATGTGTTATGAATGAGTACATTATGGATGAGTACATTATGAATGTGTGTTATGAATGAGTGCGTGATAAATGTATGCGTTATAAGATTATGTGATTTGGTTACATACCATGGACTAGGTTGCCCATGCCTGGGCTCGAACCACCAACTCCTCATGGGTCCGGCCAGGAGTCTGACGCTCTACCACTTTAGATATCCTGGACTTAACCAGAATGCTTGTGAAAACATGCCATATAAGGCTATAATGCACACATTCATAACCCTAACCCAACATATGAAACATTGTGGTGAGGGTGATGATGACAACAGTTCTGAAAGTGAGTCAGAAACAGACTGTTTTGTATGACATGGTCCAAGATGTATGTGATGATCATGATGACAAATTTCAAAAAAAGGTTTCGGAATAAGAAGAACAAGGGTTTGAAGATGCACGTGAAAGAGCAAATGATGACCTTCGATCCATTTATAAGCGCCTAATAAAACAACTGTTTATGAGACTATTCAAATATACCCAACGTCTAGAACTAAGCAAACATTATCAAACATTTTAGGAGACTTTAACTGCTTTGTTGTAGAAAAACAATACAAGTATTCAAAGGCACTAGAGGCGGCTATACGAGAAAACGATGCATTCTTTGAAGAGCTTCTAGATGAGGTGAAGAATGATGAAAGCAGCGATGAAGAAAGTGACGTGGATGAGGAGAGTGACGTGGAAAAGAGTGAAACAGATGAAAAACAATAGACTTATTTGGCTAAACTTTATAATAAAGACCTTGTAATATTGTTGATTTAAGTACTGTCTTCAAATTGTATTAATAAAACTGTTCAACATATGTCTTGCTTTTTGATGTGTAAACGTAGTTTCAACGTTCTTCACATATAAAATTGCAACGTTCAGTTTACCCTCCACTAAAGACAAAGTCCTACTGAACAGCGTGGGAAAAATAGTTAAAATAGATCCAATAGATTTGAAGTTATCCTCGTTTCAAATTTTTAGGAAGACTTTAAATTGTTATTGACGGCATCAATTAAAACATAAAGTTTTACTGAATACTTTGCTAGAAAAATGGTTAACATCGACCCAATAAGTTTAAAGATATGTTCGTTTGAATGTTATAGTAAATGACCTCATCAATGACATTATCAATGACGTCATCAATGACGTCATCAATAAAAGTTTAAATTCTTACCAAATACTTTGTTGAAAAATGGCTAAAATCGACCTAATAGTTGTAAAGTTGTGTCGTTTGAAATTTTAGAAAATGACGTCATAAATGACTTTATGAGTAACGTCATCAATAAAAATCTTTAAGTCTTATTGAATATTTTGCTGAAAATATGGTTAAAATCGACCGAATAGTTTTAAAGTTATGCTCGTTTTAAATTTCTTACTAAAATGACGTTATCAATGATGTCATCACTGACATCATCAGTGAAAAACTTTAGATCTCACTGAATACTTTGCGGAAACATGGTTAAAATCGGTCCAATAGTTTTGAAGTAACGCACTATTGAAGTTCTGAGTCTCCCTTATATATCCCACTATAACATCATTGATCATGTTTCAGGGGGGTGGGGGGGCGGATGATAATAACTGGTTTGAGGAGGGGTGGGCTATATTAACAGGTTTGAGGGGGTGGACGATAATAACAGGTTTGAGGGGGGTGGACGACAATGACAGGTTAGACGGGTGGAGGGGTGGACGATAATAACAGGTTTGAAGGGGTGGGCGACAATAACAGGTTTGAAGGGGGGAAAGGAACTGTACTGGGAAGAAGCACTCACCTGTATTCTAGAATGAAACTCGATGATGTTTTTAGAAGGCACACACAACGACGACAAAAAAGGAAGCACTAGTTTGCAGGCTATTTCTCACTTTTACAGGCTATTTTTCATATTTTACTTGTTATTGACTGAATGTGCTGCAAACGACATTTTACATTTAACGACAAAAAGAAAAAAAGAAAAGGAAGCATGCACCCGTTGGATTTTTCAGAATGAAACTCTATGATGTTTTTAGACCGCTCACACAGTGCCCAACGGCGATAACAAAAAAGCTGCTTATGAAGCATAAAACGGAAATGCTCTTTTACTACGAAACGCAATGACGAAATTGTATGACGAAACGCTCTGACATTTTAGAGCGCGCACACACTGTCCATAACGAAATATATGGGTGCATTTTGACTGAGTTTTTTTCTATCATTTATATCAACCAGAACATACATGTATCCCGTATTTATACGGATCAGCCCCTCTGCCCCTACTTTTCTAACTGGTGCATTTCAATTTGGTCTGTTCATTGCCATGCAGAAAGGTGGATGTTTTTAATGGCACAGCAATATGGTAAAACAAAAATAAGTGGCATCTGACAGGTAACTCTTCTCGATTCTTGGGGATTTTTTTCACCTGAAAGCCTTGTGCCTAAAGGGCTTAAAAATAAGTCAAAAGTCAAAAGAAAAATACACATTTATTTGTAAGACTAAACCGACTTTTCTTGTGACTTGACTTTATGCTTATGCATTATGAATAAATCGTTAATATCTTCAATATTCACTGAATAGACAATAGCATCTACAGTTGGACTGGTGGCCATACATGCCGGGGGATGGTGGTTGCTCTTTGTATATGTGCTACCCTGTGTGTTAAAAACGCTGATAAATGGGTTAATTTCGAGGCAAGATGAATGCCTTTTTCGTTAAAGGAGGCGCAGGGGGAGCGATTTTCATTCAGGACTTCGCATTTCCCACAAAAGAGGTCTTATTTCGGAACACTACGCGTTTGCTTAAAAGGGGTATTATCTCAAAATTAACACTCCCCGCTTAGAGGTCATGAACACCGCTTAGGGGTCATGAACACGCATGATAACCAGTTGGTACGCGAGTCTCCATCCTCCGTCCTTCAGGGCGTGCATAGTGGTGAGCAATTTCTCCACCCCGCACTTAAGCAGCAGTCAGCTTGCCACCGGTTATTTTAACGCTCAGTAAAAATAAAACAAGACAAATTGACCTACATCCTCCAGAAATCTCCTAATGTCATTTTTTCCTACATTACTCCATATTTTAATTTTATTCTGAATTTCGTTTTGATATTTTTCACTTAAATTTTGAATAAGAGATTATGGGAAAATGAATTTGAATGTTTCCTATCAATGCGTTCCTTTGCAAATTTCAAAATACAATATATATATGCCACTCTCCAGGAAGGTATGGGGGAGATGGGAAGGAAAAGTGGGCTTCTTATCGTATGTGTTAACATGCGAGTGTAAAAAGACGGAGAGCAAAGGGGTTAATATTGAGGCCAGACAGAGTCAGCACCAAGAACCAGTTTTGTTAAAGAAGAGGAGTATTATTCATCTGGTACAACGGATTTTCCACAATAAGGGGCAGTGTTTGATTAAGTGGTATTAATTAAAAATAAAGACTCGGCGTTTAGGGGTCGTTTTGAAAAGTAAAAAGTATCAAATTTGTGTGTGTCACAAATATGTGTGTGTCCCACCTTCCCACTGCTGGATGCCACTGGCATTTTTGTTTACCATATCATCATGCCACAGAGTGTTGAAAACCATGCAAAACCTTCACAGCAAAAATTGCAAATATGAAAAATAGATGAGTACGCTGAGAAACTACCTTAATTACAAATCCAAGCTGGAACATAAATTTGTGCTCTGGATCAGGAAATGTATGTATTCTTGATTCAGTGGTTTGAAAATATCGTATGAAGATCAGAAAAAAAGATTTTTAAAAATTTCTAGTCACTTAATAGTATCCATAATTATCTAATTTTTACAAATCTGTATGTACTTGTTTTAGCTCACTTATATTAATCAAACTTGTGACCATGTTTTGGAAATCATAAATTATCCTCCAATCTATTAATAAATCAGATCTTAAATATTTTAGACATTTTCATACAGCTTTTAAATCTTTTTCTCTGCACTTAAATATTTATTAAAATAAAATTTCACAATATGAGAAAACTAAAACGAAAACGGTGTTGCATTAGAGAATGTCATCCTATGACAAACTTTCTTGCCAGACGATTGCAAATTTAATTGAAGCCTTGCAAATTCAAATAAAGAAACTATTCCAAATGCCTGGACAGACACTTGTTTACTTATAATATTTAAATATGATTATCAATTTTCACTTCAACTGTTAATCTTAACCCAGGTTTTATTCATACGTATGTATGCTTAACATTTTAGTGAAAATTACATAATGTAATACATTAAAAGATAATACAGTGCATACAAACGTTGCATTTTTTATATTATTTCAACAATAGTTAGATATTATTTCTTGCTGAAAATAAAATCGTACCTGAAAGATATATGGAAAAAAAGAATGAATAGAAGCTTAGGAAAGGTTTGAATCGTACTTGCGTTGAAAATTTAATAAAAAAATGTAATTCAAACCTGTTGAACACGTATCGTCTTTATAGCCATCAGTGCACGAGCATGAAAATTGGCCATCTGACACAAACGCGCATGATCCACCATTTTGACAAGGGTTTGCCAAAATGCATACATTCTCTGTAATTGAGTTTATTCAACGTATATTTTATATTACTTACAAAACTTATTAGCACTTTAAAATATACCAAGTGTATAGCTATTGTCTTGGTGAATCGAATTATTTGTCATTTAATTATAAAATAATTATAATAAAGACTGTTAACATGTGTCAACAACTGGTGCCCACTAAAACTTAGTAAGACCAATAAATACCTTCTTCACAGGTGGATCCCAAATAGCCTTGTGCACAATTACAGGTAAAGCCATTATTATTGGTATTTGTGCATGTTCCTCCATTTTGGCATGGTGAATGTCTGCAGGCTTGAAGTAAAAAATGCAATGATAAAGTGTAGCACGTTAAATTTCAACTATTGGCAAGTCCTTAAGAGCACTTTTCCGATCGAAAACGAAAGACAAAAATAAGAAAAAGTGATATTTAAATTGGATAAAATATATTCTGTTTAATATAGAATTATTCTGACAAGGCATATTCAGGTGGATAATAATTAGTATTGTTACATTACATTTACCTCCCGTTAATGTCACAGCTGTTTCAAATTGAGTCATTTGTTCCACTGCAGTTATTATATCTTGCTCGGTCTATATATAGAAAGAGGGTTAATAATAGAACAATCTAATATTTTCTCTCTAGATGAATAAATGATTTCTGAGAACATTACACTATTTGTAACATAATAACCAGTTTAGACTGAAGCAAGACAATATCCGACTTGGAAATATTCGACATGGGATTTTATCCTACTTGACACATTGAACTTTACCTACCGGATAAGGCCCGACAAAAACCTATTCTTTTGGAAACCTTTTCTCAGTTGATAAAAGGAATCGTTGTTTTTATGAATTGAAAAAAGCATTATCGATGTCTTTGATTACATCACAAAATACTTTGATGTTGAAATTGAGCAATAAAGAATAACTATTAATCCTTTTGATTATTTGACACAAAGGGGCAATTGAAATATTAAGTCAGAAATGAAAATGTTTTTGTAATAAAGAGAAAAAGGTTCTGTTTTATTTTATTCATATGTGTGTTAATTGCAATACAAATTGAATCTGTGCTCTTCATCCAAAATGGAGATAGTTTACTACGTAAATAGTCGTCTTGGATTACTTGCGTGAGATCGCATCTACGCATGGAACGTGACATTGAATAATCTGCATTTTCATTTCTATTAACAGTAGGGTATTGTACGGTTATTCGAGTGTTATTCAGTAGGGATTGGTTCACCAAGTATTGTCCTTTCGGTATTTTCCAGTCGGATATTGTCTATTTTACATTAGGAGAATATACACTTGCCATAGCAATGGCAAAAAGTATGAATCTTGAAGCAAATGTTTTTATGCATTTAATAAAAGTTGAAAATACGTCCACATCTATAAAATACACATTCACCACAGCAGCGTTCAATAGTTTGTAAATACTTATAAATAAATCGGAAAAATGGCAAAAACATTCAATGTGCTGTTTGTATAGAGATTGCTTTAATTTTACAAATCAAAACAAAAGCTGATTGCTGCGGTCCAGAGAAACGAAGAAAAAATAAAACACCAAATGAAAAAAGAATAAAATACTACCTGTGCAACCTGAGCATCAAGATTATTTTGATTCGACGTTACAACACCAACTTCAAACCCAACTACTAAACTTCCAGACCTTTAAACATAATTTATTACATTTTTCAAATGCAACATTTTCTTTCCAATATACAACTTCAGATATTCATTTTGGATTTGATCAACTTCTATAATTCTTGAACAAAGCAATTCTTGTAGATATGGTCACACTTAAATAAGTCGTTTTATGTGTGTCTTTATCACCTTTTGTTTGTCATTGATCCACTACTATTGCAAATAGTTCAATATAAATACAGTATACCCATATAGTGCGTGAGCTTGTGTTAGTTTTATTGTACAATGTAAGTTATTGTGTATACTAACTCCTTCATTATTACATATAACTTTATTCCGAGGAGTGAAGGCAATTTCAAGTGTTATATTGTTTTAGGTAACAGGGTTACCTCATCGCTATGGACCGATAGGAACAAGTTTTTATTGTGCTTACCAAAAAAAAAAAAAACTCACAAAATAAGAATGCTTGTGGAATTTTTATGCATCCCGCATCTGGTCTAGAGAATGTTAAAATTAAATATCTGGACTTTATTTACTTTAACCGCAGTTGTTTTGTGAGCTAGATTTTTAAATTCTAACATTACGATCATATGCTAACAGATATTACTTCCCACAAAGTAAGAATATAGTTCTCTCTGAATATATTGTGTTTTCTTAGGCATTTCGTGATGTTTCCATGCTCATGTCTATATTTTTAATAATTAATTTCATATTGTGAATACTGCACGCTAGATGGCTATGGGCTGCTAGTAAGAATGGTCACAGGGTATCCCAGATACGCTCCATAATAGAAAAAGTATTTCAAGGATTGTTTGATCAAGTGGTGTTGGGAATCTGTAGTCTTCATTTCTTAATCGAATGATTTTATTTAAAAAAAATACATAGCAAAACATGAAGGTCAGGTTTACAAAAATAAGTGTTGGGGTGCGGTGGCGGGGGGGGGGGGGGGGCTGCAAATTTCCGCCGTAATTGACTTGCTTTGACACCAGTAGAGTTAAACTATCAGGAAACAAGTTTATTATTATTAAAATGTTTTATTGCCAGCAAATAACATGTCTAAATGGCATATTTTTTATTAATCTTCAGTTTTTGTATACATCTCTGTTTATGGCTCTATGAATAAAGTTAATCAAACAGACACTTACTCAATATTTAGCACTGAGCAAAACTGGCTTGAAACATCATTTGTTTGCATCCCATTTAATAGCTGAAACACAAATGGTTAAAAATTTTGCTTAAAATTTAACTGAAATAAAAAGCACATACACATCCAAACACACACATACACACATACACACCCTCTCACACAAAATACAATTATCAACTCAGCTTTACCAATCTTTTTCCTGCATTTTGTCTTTTAAAACCTTTAGTTTATTTTTGCAACATTGAAGCAATACTGAGTTATGTTTGTTGTTCATAAAAAAGCGAATTATTTACTGTCGCAATAATAGATTTTTAGTAATTCTACTTATCATGAATTATAATCTTAATGTTAAACTTCATGCAGATTGTCAATAAAGACAAAAACAAAATGATCTGTTGGTTTACAGCTATAAATATCATTTGTTTAAAATTATTACTCCATCGCAAAACGCTTGCTCCACACTTCGGAATTCAGATGATTCTGGATTGGCCATTGAGTCGACATATAATCTGTTTGTTATGATAGTGACGCCTTCAACAGTGTACCTACTGATTCCTGTAACACAAAATATAAGGCACCGCCAAGGTTATTATTCCTTAGTAAAATATTCAAAGGGAAAATAAACCGAATTTGAAAACTGTTTTTGAAAATGTTAACTCTAGAAAATTAGTTTTAGAATGAGACAACACAAATTTTTATTATATTTTTAACGTGATTTTTACTGTGAACTTTTAAAATTACATCTTAATATCAAGCCCTTGTGTAAAAAACTTAGTTAAAATGCACGCAATAATACTGTTCATATTGACCATACTAATATAATTTGGCTTTTTCTCATTTTGAGGTTTCTGAAGTTATTTCGTTCATTTACCCGGCATTCTATTTAAAATCTTTTATTTAACTAATTTGTCTGTTAAACATGCTCAACCAGAAGCATAGAAATTTGACATTTTGTTGCATCTTCAACAATCTTATGCTGTATCAGCATATATCAAATTCCCCTATCCAATATCTGCTTTAATTTAGGTGAAGAAAAATATCTTTGCTTGTTTTCCCCTAGCCGGATAATTGAAGTTGCAAGTGAAAAAGTGACCCGGTTGGCTCTAAAACTGAAAACAACTGTGTGTAAAATTTTGGAGTGAACCATCTACCTAAAAGATAGAAAATGTACTGAAGTGATGATTATTCGAGAAGTTTTGTTATTGCGTCTTCGGCTCTAGCATTTTACAAATAAGCGCTTCAAATGCTTCAAAACAGAAAGTTGTAAATTGTCACTGTTATGTGATACTGAGTTTGTTTGTTATGAAACTGATACCTTTGAACCATATTTCTACGAAGGACGGCGCACGAACTTTAACTAATGCCAGACTATCGACATTTTTTGAAATTCAAAAAGTTCGAACCCGGCTGGGTGTAATTGATCTGAGAAGGAAGTAAGTGAAAAAGTAGCAGTTTGGATAAGAAACAAGACTTCTCTTTCTGGCCTTATTGTTCTTTTGTTAACTTAATCTCGGTTTAGAAATGAACAAAATGTTTTGCTATTTTGTAGGAAGATCGTAAATTTAAAAAAGCGACCCACCGGGTCTAAAATTTCCAAGAAAAAAAAAACGAAATCGCCCATCGGAAAATGAAAATATGTTATCCGGAAAGTAAAGAAAGTACTGAAAATGGCAATTCAGAGGAGATTTCAATCTATCTTAAGTTTACAGAAAATATGTGTGTTTTATCATGTAAACGTTCTTTAAGTAAGCAAACCCAGTAAACATTCCAGCGTCGTTCCAGCTTTATAGTTGTGGTTGTAATTGATCGCGACCATAAAATAGTGTCTTACCAGTGTCCTAGACACAACACTGAATAGACTTTAGATGAACAACATTGTTAAGATGCTGTTTTTTATCTCATCCAAAGGGCAATTTTCTCCTAATGAACGTTTATTTTGTGTAACGTTGAATATATTTTGAAAAATCAACGTTGCGTAGACTTAAAAATATCGATATTGTGTAGAAATCAGACTCACAACCAAAAAAACTATATCTGTTATCGCTCACCTGGAATGGTAGCCATGACAGATCACTCCGAAAAGAGACGAAAACTAGGACGTAACATACGAGAATTTCTAGAACCCGTAAGCTAGGGGTACTGTAACGGACTAAGACCGTATAGCATTTGCCCGACATCAATAAAACGTTGCTTTTCCAACGTCTGTACAACGTCGGGAAATAGATATTGGCTATTATTCTATTTGCAACCTTTACGCGACTTTGATTGGGCGTCTAGTAATCGACGTCTATCCAGTGTCATAAGGTAAACATTGTTTGGCTTCCATAAACAAAAGCCTATGTTGATCGACGTCGGATGCGACACCTATCCTTACCCAGCGTTGATCCAATATCGCAACGGGAAAGCATAATTTGCCGAAAAATAAACAAAACAATAATGTTATACAATACCGGGTTATTAATTTTTTTCAAAACAGAAAAGGCCGCAAGGTGTCAAGCAATGACAAAAGATTGCCAGCAGAGCCGGCCGACTTTTAATAAAAAGTCAAAGGAAGATTATTTTCAAGAGAAGCAAAGTGGAAAGTTCTGCACTAAACACTCACAAAGAAGACAAGAATAAGCAAAAAAAAAAAAAAAAAAAAAAAGATCCTCTAAATTTTAAAATTAGAACTTTTTTATTTTATTTTTCCTTTAATTTGTCTTTTCCCGCATTCTTAGATTTAGCTTTAATATTACCGTCAATCATTATGGAATCTTGCGGCACGCCTTGAATTTCTCCATCAGTGTCCATCAGTTTCTCATACACGAGATTGGCCAACTGTAATGTATAAGAAGGATGTTTATAATTGAAATAAATGCTTTTTTTTACAACACAATGTTCTTTTTGCCTGTACCAGGACGACATTGTTACAAATACCAGAAAATTTCCTCTTGATTTTAACTCACAGACTCACAAAATTACAGACGTTTATCGCTGAATTGCCAAAAAAAAAAAAAAAAAAAAAAAAGAATTTCTATTGTCGGATTGCAGAATATACTTGATTTAGGATTTAAGACAGCTGACATTTAATTGGTCCTGAAGAATTAATACAGCAGCATGAAGCTCTGTTCAAATTTTTTATTACACTAATACACAACCACAATGAAACACACCAGTTTATGACAACTTTTAAGTGGTATTTAGTCATTGTTTAGCCTTTTATGGTTTTTTTTTTACATGAGCATTATTGCATTATGATTGTTTTGAGGATTTTGGGAAAAGCCGGGTATTTCCCTGATGGACAACCCCGCTATGGTGACGCTGCCCTTTTAGAACAGGTGTTTAGTCGACATAAATTCTGTGATGTTTAGAAGATTATCCAGACAAACACATGGATCCTGTTTTGACTAAAATGGACCAATGTTCACGAGGCAAAAGCTCTGTGGGGCTCATCACTTGAGCTGTTCTAAACAATTTAAAGCTTTCTTATAGACGAAGTGTCCATTAGACTCAATTAACATGCCCCGAAAATAGCATTAGCGTTTTTAGGGGATTCAGGGTTTGTCATCCAACCATAAATCCAAATAAATTTAAAACTGACAAACTTTTTGCAGAAAAAGGTGAACTGTTAACTATTTATAGCTTTGCCCCCTCCTTCACGAATGGCGAAACCCGCTTCTGTTATCTACTCTTTTTGGGTAACTGCACCCATGGCGAGATTTACTCAGTCACTATTTTTCGCTTAAACCGTTGATAAAATACAGATATGACACGGCTTTCAACATTTTACTGAACCATACTAAAACCCTCTTTGGTGTTGAGCAAAACAATGACACCAATAGTGACCCATAGTAGATATGTATCTACTCTACACTTTTATCACAACAAATTTGTTACTGTGTGTGTGTGTCAGATCGGCTAAAGTTACTGGGACCTTAAAATAATTTTTTAAGCAAATCAAACACCATGCTAATAATATTGATCGAAT
Source organism: Protula sp. h YS-2021 (assembly GCA_949752745.1). Taxonomy (NCBI): domain Eukaryota; kingdom Metazoa; phylum Annelida; class Polychaeta; order Sabellida; family Serpulidae; genus Protula; species Protula sp. h YS-2021. The sequence goes on from OX457024.1 coordinate 45,777,849, forward strand.
CAACAAAAGGGATTAATGAAAAAAAGCAATCATGCATCGTTACCTGGAAACTCAGGCTGTTAGGGTCAGTGACGGCTGATCCAGGGTCTTCCACACTTACATCAAAGCTGACTCTCAGCCTCCCTGAATTTTGACTTAAAAATAAAATAACAATGTTTGTTTTAATATCCTGTTTTAAAAGAACATTTTATACACTCAGCCGTCTGGTCTATTTCTTTTTCATTACTTTTTAAATTGTGATTTTAGTGAACCCGCCGTGGATTTTTGATGAAAATGCCGGCTATGGTAGCAAAAGTGTTGTGTTATTGTGTTTCCGAAATTGTTTCTAGTTGAAAAGAGTTGTAGTCGAACTTTACCTAAAGCGTGTACTGCATTCGACCTCAGCCTGACTCGTGACGAAACCACTTCCATCTGGGGTTATCTAAAACATTACGAGTAGGTTATCAAATAATCTATGTTTTGTAACTACTGGTCGAGTGGAATGTCAATTTACCAGTCACTGGTTTAGGAAACAAGAATAGCCGAAGCGTTCACTAAGGAGTATACTAGGTGTTTTCTCTCGATCATCTTCCAGTGCAATCAAAAACAATTTGTTCCTAACTCACATAAGATTCCCATAAAAAATACGGATGAGTGATGAGGATTTAGAACAAGTGAGTGAATATAATAATAATATTATTTTGTAATCTGGTTGTGATTGGTGGCCACCAACATCTAATCAACACCTTCTACGTTGAATATACTTTGGATAAATGCTTTCTAGACTCTTCCTAACTAGTGAGGGCTCTTCGCCTACTTGTGAGGACTTTTCGCCGCACTTTCCATGTGGACTCTTCACCCAGCCTGTTTGTACTTTTCGCCCACCTGTTTGGACTCTTAGCCCTCTCTCCTGTGTGGATTCCTGGGCGCACCTCTGTGAACTTTTCGCCCAGCTTCGTGGACTCTTCGTCCCATCTGTTTGGACTTTTCGTCCACTTTTGTGGACTCTTCGCCCCAAATGTTTGGACTCTTCGCTCCACGTGATTGTACTTCTCGCCCACTTCTGAGAACTCTTTGTCCGACTTGTGTGGACTCTTCGTCCATTTGTGTGAACTCTTCGTCCACATGTTTTCCAACTCCCTTTTGGCATTCAGTCTTTTGTCTTAACTCGAAAAACCTTTCGGATAGCGCTCTTTTTCATACATTTATTTCTCAAAAAGATGTTATTTTGAATGTGTGGATTTGGGAGTAACTGCTGCTTTATATATATATTGCCGTTTAGGTCCGCCCACTGACCTAGACGGATTTATGAATAAGCCGTCCCTCTGATTTGATTGGTCTAAAATTATCTGTACTCAATGAGGGTAGCTGTTAAGCATTCAGCAACCTCATTCATTTTACTCTCCTCGCGTGTAACACATTTTATATAATTAAGCTAAGAAATAAATTTGTTTAAATTTTGTTGGAATATCTCTATTATTTTTTTTTCTTATATAGTATATTCTGGATACCTCTGGGACGCTTTAAACATTACTGCTGATATTTAAAGTATTTTCCTTTAAACTTGGACGAATATTCGGATAGGTGTTGCTGTGACGTTTTAAACTGGATTCTTTTGTGTCGTCATTAGGATTCTGTTGTTTCGTCACAAGATCAGTTACTACAGTAAATAATTTTAAATAACCCAGGATATCTTGTTACTGACGCTCCGTGCAAACCTTGGATAATTTGTGAACCAGGAGAATTCCAGCTGAACGCGAGTGAGTAATTTTTAAAATTTTACATCTTTTTTGATGTTATGTAACACCGTTTGGGCTTTTCATTTCAATTATCCATTCCAAACAGGAATTCTTTACTTTTTATTGTACAAAACAATTAAAATTTTTATAAATATCGGGACTCAGTTTGGACTTCATATTATTTACTTTATTACCTAGAACTCCAAACTAAACTCCCTATTATTACTTTTTACTTGCATCATTATAATAATAACGATTAAGTAATAATAATAATAATAATAATAATAATGGTAATAATAATAATAATAATAACGGGACTCGGTTTGGATTTCATAATTAATCTTAATATGTACTTTGAACTCCAAGCATGACTCCCTCACTTTTTACTGAAGCTTCATTGTTTCACTGGTTCGTTATTAAATTAGCAATAATTGCATCATTTTATTTAAGCTATTTTTTTTTTCTTTTCTTAAGGTTTATCTTAAGTTATTTAGCAATTTTACACTTTTTTCTCCTCTTCCTGTCTTGTCTATAGATATGGCTCCAAAACGAAAGGCATCTAAAGCAACTGCTGCTTCCTCCAAGAAGACAAAAAAAGATGACATTGTCCAGGAAGTCGTCCAGCAGCTCCAACCAGTAATCGCCCAAGCTATACAGGACGCCATTGCGACACAAACGCCGATGGATACGTCTGGGAAACGTTCAGGGTAAGGCTAAAGGACCATAAAGGAACCCCAGCGAGTAATACTATACATTTCCATAGATAAAACGTTACGTAAAAATTCATCACGTGCTAACGTAAATATGTATCGAGTTGTTTGTATAACTTTTAAAAATTGATCCTTTATACATGAAATGATTCTTTTTTTAACTGAAACTCTATTTTTTATTCAAGGTTTAATATTCATGTGATGAAAAATGAAAGTGTCATTTTTTCCGTATGTTCAAAAGTGCCATTTTTCCGGTGCCATTTTTTCCAGTGCCATTTTTTCCTACACACACACACACACACATATATATATATATATATATATATATATATATATATATATATATATATATATATATATATATATATATATATATATATATTTATATATACAGTGAAACCCCGCTATAAGGGACAAAAAGTGACTGAATAATTTTGTCCCTAATGGCGGGGTGTCCCTAATTTCGAGGTCCTGTTCTATCTGACAATCACAAATAAAATTTTTAGCTATTTTTCTTACACTTTTTTCATCACTAGCTTTGATTTTATTAACTTTATCAGATAGCGAAAGTCCGTTCCGTTTTCTTTTCACACCACCGATATTCAGACTTAAAACCTTGTATAGTATCTTAACTGAGTATAAAGACAATGAATTACTTGTTCTTTTATACGCATTTTAAAAGACGGAGCACATGTCAATAGGGTTTAGTAGTATAAGCTTCTCTCTTAAACACACATCTTTTGTAATAAACCCTATTGTCTTTACATGCACTGTGTTCAATATAATGTACTCAACACTCGCAGATAACAACAGCGAAAAAACAAACATTACCGAGTAACAAGTTGATAGGGGTTATTTACATAACGGACAAAATATGGGCAGCATTTGACTGTCCACAATAGAGGGGTTGTTTAAAATGTGTAACCGTACTTACGGGATAAAAAGAGTGTCCTTAATTCTGAATAGAGGGGTGTCCACAATAGAGGGGTCTTAATATAACAGAACTCTATGGCGTTTTAAAACAGACTGAAAAATGCTGTCCATAATTCAGGGGTGTCCATAATAGAGGGGTGTCCATATCCGGGGTTTTACTATATATATATATATATACTTATTTATTCATTAGAGAGTGTTACAGGGGTTGTGCATGACAGTATTTTGCATACAGCGCAAACAAAGCCGTTATGTTCCTTGCAATTTGTTTCAAGTATCCCTTTCGAATTCAAACGTGTGTTCATTTTTTTTCTATATGTTATGGTCTGTTTATTCGAGAGTGGTGGTTGGGGTTGTACACCACACTACTTTACACTACAGTGCAAAGAAAGCCACTATGTTCTTTGTTATTTTTGGCAAGTATCCCTTTTGCATTCAAACATGTGTACATTTTTGTTAACAATAGTGTAATTTAGCCACCCTAACACATCAGATTGAAAAAAAATGAAATGATATAATTCCCTTAACAAATATTTTACGTGTGTTATTGGATCAATGAATTTGAATGTTTCAGTTGGAATTTAAATGGAGAACAGTATTATCCTGCTGCCAAGACAGATTTGTAACGTGTATGTAAGTTTTTTGTAAAGGTTATTGGTGCTTGATGACCGTTCTGAATCAAACTATGCCCTTACTCCGCCCCTTAATTTGGTCTTTATTAAATCGAAGTGGGATAACGCTGTGTTATGCATATTTATTGGTTTATTAACTATAAATTTCGCTGGTTGCATTTCCTTCAATCAAAGTAAGAATCAAAGTGGAGGTAAACACACGAAATTCCACATCCAATTTTTTGGGCGAACACTCTAAAGCTTTGGGATGAAGAATCCACCTTATCTGAGGCGAACTGGGGTGAAGAGTCCTAAAAATTCAGTGAGTCGAAGAGTCCGTAGGGCGAAGAGTCCAGTCACTGGATAAACAATGTATTGTTGGTGTTACTTTTGGTCACAACCAAAACGCCACTTTCTCGGACTTCTCATAAAAGTTTTTAGTATAACGTTGAATAGAATTGGGAAAGAGGCCTTGTATAGACGTGAAACATTGACACTGTAGAGACGTTGAAATCTTATGAATCATGAATCTTATGATGTTATCGCTCATTGGAAATTGAAATCATGGCACCATATGGTTGAATATGCAAAGGAAACGGGGACCACCAGTTGGACTGACGTAAAGTGACCCGATTTCTCGGAGGAAGTAAGGATTCTTAATAAAAATGTAGTTCCGAAACAATCTGTTTTTCGTAGGAAACGCAAAGGAGTGAACGCAAAATTACCCCATTAGGCTGCGTCTGGCCGCAAAATCATCAATATTTTTTCAGCATTTCTTGATCCACATGGTAACACATATGCTGTGGAGTGCACTCAACCCCCCCCCCCTTTCCCTCGGTAGTTTATATCGTTTTGTATCTGTCTATCATTTACTAGTGACGAAAATGCATATCAGCAAGAAAGGGACAAAGCCCGGGACAACAATTCCAACGCGAAATAATCGGTATCTATTAACAAGATACATAAAGTTCGAATCACACACCAAAAAAAAAAAATCAATTTTTAAGTTGCAGCAGTCAATTCTGACCAGTCTGACAATTACTGTTGGCCAGGTAGGGATGTTAAGACAAAAAATTCCATGTTTTTTAATTATAAAAGGAGTCTGTAATGTTGGTGATGACAACGTTTTTTTGGCATGAGTGAGATTTTGATAGATGTGCTTAATGTGGGACCAAAGGGTTTAAGGCTTCACATTCGGGCTATGCGGGATCCGGGAGAAGAGTGGGTTTTTTTAAAATCTAACAGCATTTTTTTCTTACTCGTAAAAGCTCGTTTTATTTCGCAATTCGCGTTCTCCACTTTTAACTTTGATTTTAACCCGTCCCATCCATCCCCAACTAGCCTGGGCGTGTTTTACCGCCTTTTGGGGCTAAAAAGGGAATGTCGTTTATACGAGACTAGCAGACGATGTCTCAGGCATTCTGATTGGTCGAAGGATGGATGGAAGGGTTAGAGTATCTTGAACAGTACCTCAAAAAGTTCTTTTTTATATTGCGTGGTAAATATTACTGGAAGGGATCCCATTAAAAGTGGAGAACGCGAATTGCGCTTTTACTCGTAAAAGCTCGTTTTACGAAATAAAACGATAGTTTTACGTCGCAAAAGCTTTGAATTCGCTTATCTCCACTTTTAATGGGACTTGAGTCCGGAGCAGGGGAGCCTGCCATTCTTGAACTGCCCAAAAAGGTCGCGAATTACACTATGGCTTGTAAAAGCTCATTGTATGTAAGCGAGGAGTGCTGTGCACTCGAAGCCAAAGAAGAAATAAAACTTGTCAGCTAAGTTTCAATTCTTTAATGATTTCCTAAATAAAGTCCGGAGGCGCACCATTCCGGTCTTTCAACATAAGGTAAAATCATAACAAAGTAAAATATCACAGCAACCGTCAGTTGAGATAAGAAAGGCTTCCAACCATGCCATCATCTTTTTTGAGAACTATCACCATCCCCCTCCAACCGCCCACCGGATGGATCCCTACCTCAAGTTCTCACTATTCACTTGCTATGTATTGATGAACAATTAAGTTTATTTAGAAGTACTACAAAACGATCGTAAATCCGTAGGAATTACGCAAATAAACTCTTTGACACTTCTAGTAAAGTGACTGAAGTGTCTTACAAGACATGCTATTCAAACTTAGAAAAAGAGAGCGAGTCCGCTGTCTAACTTTTCTTCTTCCCATTTGATAAATTACCACGTTTTATTTGAAATAAACTCGTAGCGATTGACTAGATAGTTCTAAAACTACTGTAAATTGTCATAAAATGAAAAACAGAGAAATTTTAGCTTATTTATGACTGTTTTCCTATATGGGGCCGTTATGGTCCCATAAGCCCATAATGACACTATGGCACCTCATACCATGGACCATAGACCGGTCTTTCGGTCTTCCGGCTACAACGGGTGTACGGTCACTGGGTACGTCTGGGACCGACATGGTCCCCCCCTTTCTTTCTGAAAAACTTGAAGGAAGGAGATCAAAACTTAAGCATCCGAGTGGCCGTAAGACCGAAGACTGGGCTGTACTCATTACACATGCGATCCTGAACACTTCGGAGTATATAAATGCTTAATTAAACATAACCGTCCAGCGTTTGTCCGTAACTTAATATAAGCATGGAACCGAAATGGTCCGAAGGACCTGAGCGAAAGGCGAAATGTTCAGAGTAAGAAGGAAAAACCTTCTTGTGGGTTGTTACTTTCGTGGCTTGTTGTTGCTGTTATTGTTCCCGTTACGGCCCTTGGAGAAGTTACCCTTGTGCTTGCCCCTGTTCTTGAACCTGGGAGAAGCATTCCTACAACAGAAACACTCAGCCTGTAATGGTCGTTTCTGAAGCCACGAACGGTCCTAATGAATATAAACCAGACAATTCATCTTGAGAAAAATCTTTCAGATAGTATTTAACAAACGAGTTGGGGGAAACCCAACAACCTGTTTTTAATATATCCGAAAGGGACACGTTACGTACCGCCCTGAGGGAATCGGCTACTTGCCTTACCTGATGGGCTTTGATGCTCGATTCCCCTAACGGGTTAGGGTCGATTTGTGCATCGTCATAGGCTGCCACAATGATCTTTTTAATATAATTTGAGATCGACTGCTTCGAAAGATCTTTGTTAAATTTCGGCATAAAAGAAATGATGAGAGCCTTCTGATTTTTTGATATGTAGGCCTCTGACATTTCTAAATACTGTTGCAGCGCTTTGACGGGACACAAAGAGACCAGACCGTCTGAGTCGGGGTCATCTGGTAGGGATGGGAGGGTAATGTGATCGAACGTTCCCATCCCTTGGGTCATGATGTGGGTTTTTCCCATGAATCCTGCTCTGGGGACTAGGGTGACCTTCTCCCATGTACCCTTATCTTTATTTACCTTTCTGTCCAGGGCATGGATTTCGTTTCTTCTTTTGCCCGAAGCTAAAGCCAATAAAAACGTGAATTTTAAAGTTGCGTTTTTTGCTGAAATCACGTCTTTACTAAAAACATCTGGGCGCTGAAGATACCGTAAGACTAACGATAAATCCCACTGCGCTATGTTGGATGGGCAGGGTGGGGAGTTTACTTTAAAGTGTCTTACTAGTTGTGATAGGGATGTATCTTCGCCCGGGTCGTAGCCTGTAGACGCTCTGAGTCTTGACCCTATAGCGGCCCTATAGCCCTCGATGGAACCTACCTTTAATTTCACCTCCGTGAAAAGGTGATCGAGGAAATCCGCTACCACTGCTGGGCTAGCCTGAAACGGATCTAGCTTAGAAGTGCTACACCAAGCGGCAAATTGATTCCACTGCGACCTGTAAACTTTGGCCGTCGAGCCCTTGTGACTGTTAACTATTTTCTCTCTCACCTGTTTAGAAAAACCCTTGTTTTTCAGAAAGGCCTGGTCAGACACCATAGGTGGAGGTTCAGTAAGCGAGGGGAGGGGTGGAAGTGATGCCAATGGGGTTGTGATAGCAACTCGTTGTGGCATGGGATCGGTATCGACCTTACTACCTTGCAATGGAGTAGGAGGGCGAACCATGGGGCTTCCGGTGTCCATGGGGCAATGAGTAATAGGAACGGTGGTTTCAACTCGATTACTCTCTGCAAAACTTGCCCTAAGATTGCTTGTGGGGAAAAGGCATATAGTACCTCGTCCCGTGGCCACTGACAATTGAGGGCGTCTACTGCCCAAGCTGCTGGGTCCGGGCAAGGGGACACGTACCGGGGAAGTTGGGTGGTCATAGCGTTTGCGAACAGATCCAGAGTCGGGGCACCCCATGGAGATTGGTGTGTCACCCACTGAAAGGACCGAGGGGATAGGCACCATTCGGTGTTGATAACTTGATCCTGTCTGGAAGCTAAGTCCGCTAGGACATTTAATTTCCCGGCCAGGTGACGTGCGGAGACGGTCACCTGTTCCTCCCTGGCCTTTGTAAGAATGTGAAACGCGAGTTTGGACAGGGACCGTGATTTGGTACCCCCCTGTTTGTTGAGGTAAGCTATGGCTGTGGAATTGTCTAACCGAAAGAGGACTGCCTTGTTTCTGAGTTGGTTGGTCAGTTTGGTTAGGGCAATCCAGACTACCCGAAGCTCCAGCCAGTTTATGTGGTAGGACTGAAGCGAGGGTGGCCATTTGCCCTTCCATACCTGACCATTCCAATAAATTCCCCACCCCGAATGGGACGCATCGGTCTGAATCTCTATCTCCGGGGTGGGGGGCTGAAATGGCATTCCTTCGGACATAATTAGAACGTCGCACCACCACTGGAGGGCTTGTAGGGTTACCTGTGAAACTTGCATCTTTGCTGCGGGTGAACGACCCTATGCAACGCCCATCTTACCTGGCTTTGAAATGGCCTGTAATGGAGACGGCCCAGGGGGACTGTCTTCTCTGTTGCCACTAACAGGCCAAGGAGAGATTCCATGGCCTGTAATCTCACCTTTTTTCCTGGGGAAATACCTTTTATGGCATCTGCAATTCTCTGGCGGCGTTCTGGCGTAGGGAACGCCTTTGCTATTGCCAGATCCCATGACTCCCCTAGAAAGGTAATGGACTGTTTTGGGGTTAGTTCGGACTTGGCTAGGTTTACTACTAGACCTACCTCTAGTGCCTTGAGAACTAAAGACATTGTATGATTCTCGGTTACCTGCCTGTCTTGATTCGCCAGAAACCAGTCGTCCAGATACTGAAAGACTAACATCCCTTCTAGACGTGCCCATGTTTTCAGTACTCTCATGACCTTGGAGAAAACGTACGGGGCCGTAGCCAGACCGAAGGGAAGTGCCAGAAACCAAAACCGTCTTTTCCCGACTTGAAAGGCTAGGAATTTCCTTGCCGAGCGGCGAAGAGGAACATGGAGGTAAGCATCGGAGAGATCTATGGAGGTACCCCACATCCCTTCCCGTAATGACCCTTTTATCACCTGGGCCGTGTCCATCTGAAAGGTGACCACTCGGAGAAAACCGTTTATGGGGGAGAGGTCGATTACTAGCCTCCACCCTCCGGATTTCTTGGGAACCAGAAAAACCCTGCTGAAAAAACCCATTTGATTTTCTGGCATTTCCTCTATCGCCTGTTTTTGAGACAAGCTCAATAGCATTTCTTGGAGAGCTCGGTCTTTTTCTGACCCCTTGGCGTAAGAGGTGACTAGTTGTCTTGGCGCATGGGCGGTTAGGGGAATAGGGCACCTGAGCCCGTTCCGGTCTCGTTTGAAAGGTAGGGAGTAACCTCTCTTTAACCAACGTACTACCCTTCGAGACGCCCATATTTCTGCCCATTGCTGCCAAAACTTTCCTAGTCTCCCTCCTACGGGCAAGGAGGCATTTAAGGAAAGTAAATTTTCCAAGTCTTTTAAGCTTGTTAAAGTATCGCCAGGAGATGAGGGAATCTCGTGACGGTACTTTGATTGGTTGCTACCTGAACGACTGTGGAGCCTGACCCTCTGTCTTGCTGCTGGGGCTGGGTTTCGTTTTCTTGACAGGGGGCTGTTGTGGCTGCGCACTCGGCTTAGACTGTGCCGGAGAGGACTGTTGTGGTCTCTTCCTCTTCAGTGGGCGTTTGAAGGAGGAGCGAGACATCCTGGACATCAGGGCATAATCTTGCTAAAGCGAACGACTTTCCTGGTTCACCCTCTCTATCTCGGCGGGAGGAAATAGCTCTCGTTCCTCCAGGATAGGGGCATGGCGCAGATCCCGTAAACCTTTGACACTAGACCAGCAGTGCTGGAGAAAGGCATCTCGACGTAGGTAGACCATTGACGTCATCAAAAAGGTGGAAAGTTTGACCACGTCTCGGGTAGCTAAGGCCAGGCATTCCATCGGTTTAGTAGACACAGGAACACTAAGGCGAAGTTCTTCCCAACGCGACTTTAGTGCTTTAAGTGCGTGATCTTGAAATGACATAATGTTCAGGATGTGGCGAGAAGATGCCTCGATGGTCTTGGCGTCTTTCTCCACTAATGGAATGTCTGAGTCACTACGCACTGTGGGCATCCAGACTGTACGATTCACGGGCTGTTCCAGTGCCTCTAGGGGAATTTTCTCATCCGCTGATCGATATGGGCCTGGTCGTACTAGGCAATGTTTAGATAAGTGGAAACGCGACAGTGTGCGACCCTCAACGGCGTCCATCTTCTTGAACTCCTTCGCGCGGACCGTGACAGCATGAGCAATGCCCTCGCTGGTGGCTAGTGCGATGAAAGAGTCCTGTTGTGGTGGAGCGGCCTGAGATGTCATACGAATGGGCGGATCCTCCCTATCTAAATTTGGGGAGCCACAGGAGACCTCTGCTAAGCGGGCTATCTCTTGAATGGCATCCCTGAACGGCACGTCTTCTGGTGCAATCGTAGAAGCAGAACTCGAGGGGGCCGCGTCCTCGACCGATGGGGCAAGGTCTGGTGGAGAGGGAGTACGGATGGGCCGTCTGCCCGCTGCCGCTGGGTCTCTCCAAAGTCGATGCCCTTGGCCGGGAGAACGCACCTGCTCCACTGCCCGTAACGGTAAATGACAACGGATGTGTACTGGCGTACCCTCGATTCTTCTTCCCCGTCTTCCACCTCCGACTCCTGTTCATCAGATGCTGCTTCTGGGAGTTGGGATTGTGGAAAATGTGACATGTGGGGTTCCCCTACTGGGGTGTAAATTTCTTTCTCCCTGTTGCTTGGGACTGCTGCTAGGGGAGAAGTTTCCATCGGCCCGATTTCCTCGTCATCTTCCAGCAATGCAGAGACTTGGCCCGAAAGGGGCACGCCCACGGAATCCTCCTCGCTGATGGTGACCGTTTCGGGAATATCCACGTTAGAGTCCAGCGGGGGGTGAGGTACAGGCGAGCCCGACATCGCTGCCACTGACTGAATCTCCGGAGGAGGACGAGAGACCGTAGCTGATGATTTAGGCTTTTGTTTTTGGCTAAGCAGACTCTCCTGCTTCTGAACTTGATTTTGTAAATCCAAAAGTTGCTTTTGCAGTTGCGATTGCATAGACAAGAACGCTGAAAATTCACTCGGGAGACGCTGTAGCTGAGGAGGGGGGGGATAAGTCCTCTCGCGGGGGAATGCCTAACTGGCCTGTAACCGCCGAAAGAACTGTTCCCGTATCCTTATGCGTTAAAGTCACTTGTTCCTCAGACGGGGACTTAAACGCCCCTCCTGGACTGCCAATGGGTTTTACTCTAGGAGGTGAGGCCCATGCCTCGCGGAGACGATCCCGTTCTTGCCCTTCCGGGATGTCCAATTCTGCTACAGTCTCAGAAAATGCACGTCCTTTACTCTTGGATTTTTTATGTCTCTTAACTGGCGTAGCGGCTTCCGATTCTGCACCAGTGTCTACGTGTACGGGGGTGGAGACCTGGCCCAGAATAACGGAGCTAGCCTTTTTCATGGTATCCTGAATAAATTCACGAGTAACAAACGAAGCTGACAAAAGGAATTTGCGCTTATCCCTCCTGCGCTCGTTCTTGGTCCTATTCCGTAATAGGACTTTCCAATCCTCTGGAGTGAGATGTAGGCACTCGCCGCACGGGCTGTCTGGCTCGCACAGAGGTATTCCACTATTCCGTCTGCAGCGGTCGCAGATGGAGTGGGGGTTACACGAAGTTGGAGGATGAATACACTGAGGCAGTAACGGTGGAGAATGTAGACTGGCCTCTGTCATATCTGAAATGCAAGCAGAGAAAAACAACGGTGAGAATATGTAGTATAAAACAGCGCACAATACTACATTTCTCAGTGCTTTGCTTCAACTGCAAGCTTTAACCCTCCAAGCTGTGTTTACAATTGCTTAAACACCGCAATAACTCGCTGGGTCTAGGGAAAAGACGAAAAGAGATGCTTCCCGGAACGGTAGCGGTCCCTGGCCGTAACGGGCTGGACCGTAATGGAACTACCCGTGTTGGATATGGATCTCTCTTGCCTCAGATGCAACTGGGACCATCGGACAGTAACGGGTTGTAAATCCCGTTAGACCAGAATGGTCTTCTCGCACCCGTGACCGTATGACCACAATGGGAAAACGGTCCTGGCAAGGAAAATGACCCTCAGACGTCACAGAAAACGTCTCTTTTCGTCGGAGAACGCTGTCAGACTTGCAGAACCTGCTCTACGAAGACTGAGAAGCGACCCATGGAGTAAAGCTTAAGCAAAACTGGCCATTTCCGCGATGACACAGCTGGCTGGTAAAGCTTGGAGTCTGATCAGGTCCAGCAGCCTGAAAAGATCCTACTCCTAGACGAACTGAGGTGGAACTGGTAAGTTCCTCGATCTGAAAGAAAGTGGAGAAAGAGGCGCACTTCTCGGGACTAGGAAAGTGTCTCCGTGATCGTGCAAACTCAACCTAATCAGACCGAAGAGTAAGATGTCGAATTAACACACTTCGGCTCCATAAATTTATCCCAACGCACAATAATAGATAAAATAATCCATTAGGTAGTGAGTTAAGTAAAAATGAAGCGATTCGCACCTTAAACCAGTTCCCGGCAGCTGCAAAAAACCGGCAGCACACAGAATGGCGTGTTGTACAGACGCCACGCAAAAAGGGAATGTCGTTTATACGAGACTAGCAGACGATGTCTCAGGCATTCTGATTGGTCGAAGGATGGATGGAAGGGTTAGAGTATCTTGAACAGTACCTCAAAAAGTTCTTTTTTATATTGCGTGGTAAATATTACTGGAAGGGATCCCATTAAAAGTGGAGATAAGCGAATTCAAAGCTTTTGCGAAGTAAAAGTAACATTTATTTTCAGTAAAAACGAGTAAATGTTCAACATCTTTTTAAAAAGTATGAATAAGATTATATTACGTTCCTATTTCAAACGTGAGATGGTTTGAAGCGGTTACTCAACAATCTATGGATCGAAGCTTTGTTTGACCAGTTGAAAGAAAGTACATGAATGCAAAATCATGAAGGGTTTTATATGGTATTTTACAGCTAAATTTTCTAATTTAAATGTAAATAAAAACTTAATATGTGTAGAAAGGATCAGGAACAAGATTAATTGCACCAGTTTGATAAATAATTGCAAAAGCATATTATTCGAGAAGTAATGTTTACTTCTAAAACGTGTTTGCCAAGTTAAAATTTTTCAAGAAACAGTTTATTTTGCACACGGCACACACAAGAAGTAAAATGGGACGCAAAGTGAGAACTTTTTACTTCTTACAAAAAGGTTTCTATCAACTGTATATGCCTCCCGCCGTGTTGAAACTTTAATAGGAAGAATTTAAAAAGGCACCATTATTCAACCATTTCTGGCTTAAATTATTATTTACGACGTTTACAGGTAACAAAACACAACGAAGCAACAGTGGAATAAACTGATCGGACATAAATGGTTTAGTTATTGACACTAGAGCTGAATTACAAGTGGGATTTAAAAGCCGGTTAAAAATCATTTTTCATATGTTGGTATACACGTCCCATGTTAATCAGAACAATAAATTCCAGAAAGAAAAATTAGGAAAAAATCGACCATTTTACTTCGTTGGCGGCATCCTTTCCTACAAAATAGTCCAGTGGTCCCAATTCGAGTTCAACGGCTGTGAGTAAGAGGATTATCGTTATCGAACAACAGAAGTGTATGGGGGAGCACGTAAGAAGTACGTCTATAACTACAGAGTGTTTTTTTTTGGGGGGGGGGCACCTAATAAGAACAACAAGAACTACAAGATGTTTGGGGTGTAACAGGACATCTTGGCCCCCAGATATCTTGGCCCCCCTCGGATATCTTGCCCCCCCCCCCCTTTGGAAGTCAAGTTATCCTAGTATATCTTGGCCCCCAGATATTAGAAAAATAAAAAGAATGCCTAATTATATATTTTATTTCTCATTACACTAAACTTAACACTAAATGTGAGAAGCATCGTACCGAAAGAACATATAAATCGCAAGAGAGTAGAAGATGGAGGCTCCAAAACCGAGGCATGAATCAAAAGATAGAATAATCCCACACAGCACAGCGAAACTATTCACATCGTGTATCTATTCGTCAGAATTGTAATCAAGATAAACGCTGTTTAGACTGGATGTGGATTTAAGGATGATTGCTTGATTGATCATACATATATAAATCAAACATGAAACAGTAATTCACATTTCTTTCAACTATTGACATGGTGTATGTCATCGACAGAATTGCAACCAAGATGAACGCTGTTTAGATTGGATGTGGATTCGAAGATGACTTCAAATGCAATAAAAAAGTCATTTTTAAAAGGCTATTGATGGATTCATCACACATACATCAAACATGAAACACTAACTGACATTTCTTTCAAGTGAAGTTTTCATGTGAAATTATTTAAGAGAGGCCAAGATATCCTAGTATATCTTGGCCGCCCTAGGGGGGGGGCAAGATATCCTAAAGGAGGCCAATATATACTAGGATATCTTAGCCCTCGGGGGTCAAGATATCCTAGGATATCTTGTTCGGGGCTGCAAGATATACGGAGGCCAAGATATCCTAGGACAGGGGCATCTAACAAGTAGGCCAAGAACTAAGGTGGTAATAAAGAGAAACACACTTTTTCTTTGTAATACCAATTTTAACACTAGAGCTATAGCTATAGAAACATAATCTAACATCAGCGGGCTGCAGAATTTCAGAATATCATCCCATAATTTAAGATTCTTTAATATAATACTAGGTAAAAATAAAGTGAAATTTTATGTATCTGTTTGATTTAAAAAGCGAATATTTGATGTGGATGGTGATAACGTGACTTAGTTAATGTTCAGCCAAACGTTAAGTTTTTTGTACATAAAGTCACGAACAGCAATAACTGCACTTTTTTGCATTTTAAGTGCAGTTAAGTACTGCCACACCCGATATTACATGGTGTTAAGTGAAGTGATATATTACGAAACTTTCTACATTGCTAACATTGACACAAAACAATTTTTAACGGAACAAGGCGTTTGATAATTCAGTTGGGTCCGGGAGCTTTTATACTAAGGGCGCTTTGTCCCTACTTTGCAAAATAAGGGGTTGGACTGTCTTATGGCGCACTTAGGGACGGACAATTCAAAATGATAGTGAAATTTGGCTGACGACATAATATAAATCCCCCTCCCTACCCATCCGCTTCAAATAACTGCTTTGTTCAGAAAAACCTCTCCTAAAAAGACGGCTTTTTAATTACTAAAGTTTGGCAATTTGAAAAGTTCACCGATTTTTTTCAAAAAAAAAAATGATTCTAATGGTGGATATATTCAAAAATTTCGAACCGAGTAAGCAAAAAGGAGGGGACGAGAGAGGAGAGGACGAGAATTGAATGTATTTTCGACAATTATACCTTTAAAATTATATTAAAGTATTTAGCACTTAAGAGCCTTAAGTGGCTGCTTCCATGTAAACACGATGTCCGAATAAATTAATCGCGTCTCAAGTACGATATCAGAACAGAGTGGGATGGGTGAGTCAACAAAGAGAAAACATAACATTTTTGCGTCCCCTCTGAGATCGGAAACAAAATTAAGACGTAAAACTGCGGTTTTCTGTCGAGAACAGATTCTCGACGCTGAGTTTTAACGAGCAATATTGACGGAAAATCAGAAATAGAGATCTTTATTTCAATATTACTGCATGATGCCACGTTTATCGCACGATAAACGCATGCATGCGCTCGTTATCCGTTAGACGAGAGTCAAAAGTCCGTCCGCGATTTATCAAATGTTCTCAACCGAAATGAAAACTGGTTCAGCGATGACAAGAAACCGCTTCTGCGCCCAGGACGCAAAAGCGTAACGACTCCAGAACGGAACCACTTTATCAGGCTTACTTGAGAGACGGGTTTTAGAACAGCGGCTCGAACGGCACAAGAAATACCCGAGAGACATACTCTAAGGAGTAGCAGCCACATCATTCGCCGTCGATTACGACAACACCTATTGGGAGCGCGACGACTGGTTCGAGGGAACCTTTTAACGCTGATCAGATGCCGAACCGACGAATCCGGCGTGAACAACGCCGTCGGTGGAATCAAAGCTTGGCGATGGAGCACAGTGCTGTTCTCGGAAGAATCACGATTTTGTGTAGAGAGGTCGGACTGTGCTGATCGCACATCGCGACAACGTGCGAGAGATACGCCGAATGCTGTGTGTGCCAGGAAAGGTCGTTGGGTGGCAAGAGTGTTGTGATATGCGGCTTGATATCTTTTCGCCATTAGACCCCTTATGATTATTGAAAGCAACCTGACGGCAGGGCGGTAAAAGAGGAAGTACTGCCATTTCGTGCCGTTCTTGAATAAATAACACAGATTTAACTCCTTTCAAACAAATCAAAGCTCGACCGCACAGTGCGCATCTAACACGCGATTGGTTTTACACTCAAATCGTCAAAATGCTTCTCTGGCCTGCATTTTCGCCAGATTCGTTCATATGCAGCTTAAAATTGTTGTCAATGAAACACACTATCTGATACTTCTTTCACGTAAAGATTTCAAACAATATCAGAATGGATACCCCCGATACTCATGTAACATATCGCTATTCGCATTTTACTTGGAAGCGATTTGCAGAGAAAAAAAAAAAGAAGAAACAAATTGCTTTTCAGTACGAACTTAATTACACGAAAAAATTGAAACTTTCTAAGTGTTACTAGAGCATGCTTCACTTTTTCTCAGCGTAGTTAACATTTAAGTAACACATAACTTTTAAAGGACCAATGCAATTGATGTTTCAATGCACTAAATTAAACCAACGGGGAAAGGGAAGGAGGCGGGGGATCTTGGTCCTTTAAGTGATAGGGATGTTCCGTTGAAGTCACCTTAAAAATGATCAATTAAGAACACCGCTCCTAAAAAGCAATTTACTGGAAAAAAAAATGCTCCAGGAAATAAAACTAAAAAAAGATCACTTATGTATAACAAGTCAACAAGTTCCATGTTTTTAGCTGAATAAAGCTCTGCAGGTGAATAGATTCAAACATTTCGAATCCATTTCAAATAATAGTATCCATAAAGCACAAATGAAGTTCTCATATTGCACCAGAATGGATATTTCCCGTACGAATTTAGTCATACTTGGAAAGTGAAACTTCAGCTTTATAGCAATAAATGCTGCATAAAACACAGTAGAACCCGAAATAAGATCACGGTACAAATCGACCCACTATATAAATTAAACAAATCATTTATCTCAATATTCCGTTCAAATTACATATCTTCCCAAAAAATCCTAGCAAATTAAAAAAAATAAGACCGCTTTTGAAAAATCCTACTGGTGGTACAATTCGTGGGTCTCTCTGTACATATTATGAGAATACAACTGACGTGTCCATGTGCAAAAATTTAGAATTATTATTTAACATATCTACACAATATTCCTTGTATATGAATTAAGACGTGATAAAAGGGTCCAAGTAAATTTCGTAGTTTTATTTTTTCTTAAATAAAAAACAATTAGAAAGTAAATTTTAACTATGGAAATAAAAATATTAAGCTGTTTGCATAAATTTATTTTCCTGTTTATGAAAACGAAAATTAAAAAATCAGATGGCGCTGTCCCTGTTAAGCGACATAAACAAACACGTGTGGTACGATGCAAGTGTATGATAGAAATTTGAAAATTGTTATGTTTCTTGCCTTTTTTAATTTCCGTTTTAAATTGCGTATGAAATGAAATATTGAAAGACGAAACGTACATGGACCTAAGAGGGCGTTTAATTAAGAAGAGAAAAATATACTGGAAACAGTGTCATGTGCTTATTGAGAAATATCATCAACAACAATAGCAACAACAGTACTACTACTAATAGTTTTAATATTTATAATGATAATATAATATTACTAATAATATAAGATATCGGCAATAATAATAGTAATAATATTAAAAATAATAATAATAGTGGTGGTGATGGTGGTGGTGGAAGTAGTGGTGGTTGTTTTGTAGTCCTTTTGTAGTTTAAGCTTCATCACAGTGTCACCTATTTGATTTCTTAATGTACTAGATATGCTTCGGAATTTTGGGCATTGTTTAAGATATTTTGCATATTCCACGTTTTCACTTTTATTATTTAAAAAAGTGAAATCGTAAGCGAAGAAGTGATTTAACTGTTGTGCCTCTTTCAATAATTCAGCGGTTTTGCTCTGAGGAATGCTTTAAAACTTTGTATAAATAATATATTTTAAAATTAAAGGTATAATTTATTTTTAAAAATTATAAAATATTTACTTTTATGTTTTTTTACGAGCAAGTGATTGGATGAAACTTAATACGTTATATTTACCTCGTTACAAAACGTGTTCTGATACTGCTGGAAGGTGCTGGTGGCCGAAGACGCAAGCAGAGAAATGTATGGTCCTATTTGGTTATTGGCCAACACGACTTCTCCAGTCACAGAGTATGTCACTACTTCACTCGGGTTTTGTGTTGTACTGCCTGCAGCCGTAGTTGTGTCATCAGTTGAATCTAATAAAAGAAACAAAAGTTACATAAAATAAACAATTTTTTCTTGCTTCCACTTCAAATTCTGTTTTCATAACTCCTAGTTTAGTCCGAAGTTGTCGCACGCTTGCTACTTTTTCTATGGTCTAAATTGGCAGACCCATCATTAATTTACTAGTGGCTGGTTGTCTTCTTGGAATAACAACTTACAAAAGACGCGCTTATTTTGGTGACCGCCCAGTTGGTCTACGGCTGATAATGTCTACGGCTCATAACACATGTTAGTTGGAAGAACTTCTGTATTTTCAGCAGACCATAATTTCAGAGCAGGTCAGTTCTGCCCAGGAGTGCATCATCATAAGAGGGAAACAAGAATCTGACGTCGTACTGGAGGGCCAAGGTCAAGGTTGTCACAGAATTTCCCTAGAGGTTAAAGCGACTGCAAAGTTAGAGTGCGGTTATTGAAAACGTAAGATTCACTTTCTAAATGCCATTGTGGTGTAATTGCAATTGACTACAAAGTTAGAGTGTAATTAGTGCGGTTACTGAAGGCGTAGTTTTAGGATTAGTAGTACAAGTGCAGCTACCTGTAATTTTCTGTCTACTGGGAGTTATTCCGAAGGGTTAAAAAGCAACCGAGCTTAGACAGGGCTTTAAGTGCGATTGAGAAACTTTATATTAGCTAGAATTTCTAAGGGTTAAGGTTAAGTTTTGTTTGTGTTTGTGTTGATTTCATTGTATAAGTATGCTTTTGATAAAAATAAAGGAATTGGCAAAAGATGAATTCGCTGCCTGTAGTTCTTTCATTTCAAATCAATTTGAACTCGTAGACGTTATGAGCCTTAGGTATTATAACCCCTATGCGTTTTGAGCCGTAGGACAACTGTTCT
Source organism: Protula sp. h YS-2021 (assembly GCA_949752745.1). Taxonomy (NCBI): domain Eukaryota; kingdom Metazoa; phylum Annelida; class Polychaeta; order Sabellida; family Serpulidae; genus Protula; species Protula sp. h YS-2021. The sequence goes on from OX457024.1 coordinate 45,797,568, forward strand.
GTAATCGCCTAATTTGAGTTCCTAGTCTGACTTCCGAGCAGAAAATTTGGCCTGTCGTGTGTGCCGTTGCAACGTCACACGACTGTACTTTATTATTTCCTTAAATGCGGCATCGTTGCTCTGTGGTCTCTTCAGATAAGTAAATGCACAAGTATATTTTTGTGTATTTACTTGTCTCGACATTTACTGCTTCAGTAGGTCTGGGACAATTCCCCAAAACAAATCCTCCAGTTAACTGCCCCTCCAACCGCCCCCCCCCCCGAACAGTTCTCCCACTAGGACTATTTCCCCCAGACTGTTTCTCCTCCCTTCCCCTCCAATCGAACTAAACAATGTGTACATCGAACTGAAAAACCTGACGCAAAATGAACATCGAACTCATGTAGTGACACAAATGACGGCACTTCAGAACTTGATGTTGTGGGCAATGAGGCGCAAATAGCCCTTAATCTTGCTATTTTTGTAGTCTCAGACCAGGTAGCGAATACGCTGAGTAGAGTCAGCATATTGACGCCGGTTTGACTAAGGTAAATGACCATCCAAAATCTGCCCAAGAATGACTGTGATCAAGCTGTGTTCCTTTTTCAAGATGTCCAGAAAGTGCCACAATTTGGAATGACAGGACGCCATCGCCGCAAGCATTTTCATGTCAAAGCCTTCCACGTTATTGTTCGTACGCAACATGTCGGTGGGCACATATTCCAGAGTTCGCGTGCGAGCTTGGGCGCACCGCGAACATTATGGTACATCCGGCCAATGTACGTGTCTTCGAAGTAATCGACAATGGGTACAGCCTCCTCACTAAAGTTGTCTTGCAGCATTTCGAAGGTATGAACAACCAACCGCTGAGGCACTGGATCTCCACGGCAAATTCCTCGTCGGTATTGTAACGCTCCTACAGCCCCTCGCTCTGCACCTTCCGGTAAATATTTCGAGACAGATGGTAGAAGCAGCCCTTCAATTCGATGCCAGGAATGCGTCACAAAACCCCGCTATGGACCCAGTCTTGAAGTCTACCATGGCGCTGGTTGGACTTATGTCCGGCCCCAGCTGCTTCAGGGTGAGAATCAGCCGATCATAAGTGTCCCTCGTCTTGTGAGGCAAGAACATCTAAAAGAACCCTAACTTTGGTCTTGCGTTGGCCCTGGTTGCTGGCCCGAGAGGCGCCTGTTATCGCGCTCAAAGGAAACAACACCATTCTTAAACTCTTTCTGTTTAATGTGTAAGTATCCAGTTAGGACCAACTTTCGACCACCTCGTTCTGTTCGAATAAATGGCATTTTGATGGTGTGATACATGTCGCCTGAGATTGATCGAATGAAATGAAAACCAACTGCTCGGAATTCCCCCCAGTTTTGGTTGGCTTTGACTGTCCTGATGAGGTCATCTCATACGTCATTGATTAACAAAACTAAAATCCAAGCGTCTCTGGGACTCAAAAAGCATTGGTTTGCGAAAAAATTACCACCTCTGGAATTGCATTGTACTCCAGAGGAACAGCACTGCTCTTAGATTGCAATTTTCACGATGAAACACTTTCAGTATTGCAATTAAAAAATAATCGTAAATTTACAATTGCAATTGTGTACATTAAAGCTCAAGCAACAACTTTGGAGAGTGCAATTAAAACACAAACAGAGAAATTACAGCATACAATCAGAATATCAAAGGCCAGTGAACAATGGACTTGAATCAATCAAAGACTCATCAATGTACAGTGAACTAAATAGTATTGAAATAAAATTTGCAAAAATTATTTGGAAGAAATATGCAATTGAAAAATGTAATTTAACAATTTTTTTTTTTTTGGGGGGGGGGGGGCTGGGGGGAATGTTCGGGGGAGTTAGAGGGGGGAGTTAAGCGTGGGTAGTTGTCTGGGGGAATTGTCTTGTTCCCGTCTCAGGCGAATGAAGTGGATCATGTCTTTCGGCCCCATTCCTTATCAATCATAACTGGAAGGGGTAGGGTGGGGTGGGGGGAAGGGAGGGGAGTCCGACCGTATTTATTATACAGTATACCTTCTTGAAATAAAAAAAGAAGAATTGAACTCACCAGGATCATCTCTTGTGAGGAGGACTGGTAAGAGCACTGCCATCAGAGCGACAATGAGCAGCACAGTCACGGCACCGGCTATGGCTATTTTCTTCACCTGCGAATTGCCTTCACGCTGGTAGCCGTCAAGAAACTCTGTCCGCTGCTTTCGTCCGGAAAAAGAATCGGTGGATGATGATCTGCTGTCATCGTATAAGCTAGCTCTGCAATAACATTGATTTTTGTGTAGACTTCCATGCCTTTTAGGATTCACTGACAAACAGCAGTGTTTTATTTGCACCTGCAAACTTCGTTTGTGATTCGGAATAAGTCCTTGTTAAAAAAGCTGACCTCTGAGAAGATATCTGTTATGTATCAATACAGAGGAGATGAGTATTTAAAAAAGTAGTTCCTCAGTTTCATGATACTGTTTTCACAGAATCCCTAGTGATCTGTGGAGTAAAAAGGTGCTATACACGACAGACCAAACCGTCGTAGAAGTTTGCTGTTGGACAGCAAGGGGAATAAGTTTGTAGCTATTTTGGAAATTTTGCTCTTTTTCTCCCCTTTTGCTTCCGTTTCGATAGTTTCCAGAAAACTCCTCAAACAAAGTTCGACACATGAGGACGAAATGCGATTTGTATTACCTTTTTTGGTCGAAAAGAATCCAGAGTTAAATAAAATTGCAACTTCATCGCGAGAAGTGTTTTTCCGTCAGAGTTATTACTGAAGTGTAATTTTGGACTCCACGGTGGGCACAATGACGCCGAAAAACACCACCGTTTTTTCGATTGTGTGTTATTGAAAGAACACTTGTATTGACGATTTTACTAGTATGGGTCATCCACGAGGGCTGGGGATTGGACACTTGGTCTGGCATAATGGCACAATTGTTCGACAGAAGAGTGCACGAAATGGAAGAGATCGCTAGAAAGTTTGCGTGATTCGAAAAGCTGTTAAATGAAAAATGTATGACAGGTGCAGGACTGACTGTCTCAGTAATAGATAGAAAAGACGGATAATAGTCCACATCCTGTGATCTGAAAATAACTTTTGAATATAATTTGCCAAAAGAAGCAATTGCTGTGGGCTTTTTTGAGCCAGTTTTAACTCAAAATTGTCTTTGCCAATAGCATCAATTTTGTGCAGTAAAGCATTTTATCACTGAAGATTTTAAAAAGTCTCTAGTCTTAACAACATCAGTTTTTGCAGGGGATCAAATGGAAAGCAAGTCCATAAAACTGATTAGTTACACGTGGGAAAGTAACGTTTCATTGTTGTAGAAATAGCTCGGTTTTGTTTGATCATACAGGTGAGGACATAGCGAATACGAAACACCGTTTTAGCTGCGCACGGCACCATCAGCAAACAGCAGCAGGCAGAAGCAACGAAGTTCTAAAATGGTTTTCTTTACCGCTTTCAGAAATGAGTCTTCGAAAATGGTGCTTCAGATTATTGATGTATTTACGCTTTATCTATTGATTGAAAGTCTATTAAGAGTAACTTCCCAGGCCCTGTAAATGAAACCCTGGGCATGACATCATTGTGATGTATTTTGTCATGACTAAGACTAATAGGGTAATAAATTAGTGCATTTCCATGCCGTCTGGTTACCCTTCCCCCTAGTCTTGTAAAAGTAATCATACATGATCCAGCATCCATCGGGAAGTAGGAAATTGCTATTAATAGGACAGCTATCCTTTTCAACCTGTGGAAAAGTTACAGATTCGGTCATCATAGTTTCTTGATCTGGCATTTGGCTGCCGCATATATTCCCATATTCAATATCTGGCTGTCTTGTATACTCCCATAAGAAAAGAGTTATGTTTTCTCGTAAAAGCCATGACTCTGTCACGGTAAAAGATGACGTAAGACCCCTAGATACCTCCCGTCTTGACACGTCTTCTCCCTTTCCTATATAAGCGGTCACCCAGCGTGCGCCGTCAGAGTGCGGTTCAAGACAAGTATCAAACGCCAAAACGTAGCTCAAAAAATCGTTTTTGCTCACAATTTGAACTTAGTTGAAAATAGAAAATAACCTGCCAGTAAGCTTACTGTCAGCCTGGATCAAGCGAAGTACTACTAAAAGAATCACTATACGACTGGTATGAAATGTTGCGAAAGAAAGCCATAAAATAATAAATGTTAGCAGTAGAAAGTATTCTGGAGTGACTTTTTATTATTTTAAAACCGCCTCTTGAGAGCTACGTGAGACTTCCTCGAAGAACACTGTTACAGCTCTTTCGAGCTTCACAAGTTTATACGTATTGAAGTTCGTACTACTGAACCTTGTGAGAAGTGCTCTTTTGGTCTATCAGTTCTTCAGACTCATGCGCACTCTGTTCTTTAATCCTTATAAAACTTGGCAATTACCAGTTATTTTTCATTGTTGACCAGAATCAAAAGGTTGATAGATATTGCAGTTATTTGTAAAAAGAAAAACAAACAAAAACAAAACAAAAAAAAAAACAAAAAAAAAAAAAAAAACAATTTAGTCAAGTAACAAAGCATGTACTGACTTATTTCTAGTTATTATTAAGACATTACTGACCATTATCGAAAATGTTGGCTTAAAGGTCATCATATTCTTTCTGGCCAATCATACTTCATGTTGACTCAATATAAGTTAATATCTGCTGGCTGACAACGCCAATATTAAGACGACAGCTATCAGTTTTGGCCAAATTTACAGTACAATAAATAGATATTGCTTATTTTGAGTCAACATGAACTCTTATGGACCAGTAAGAAAATGTTGACCTTAATTCAATAATATTTTACTGTTAACTTGAGAATTAGTCAATATATGCTTTGTTACATGACATGACTGGCCTTTGACTAAAGATAATTGCACTATCCATTAGCGTTCGCGTTCCGGTCGGGGGTTTGGGCCTGTTCCCGAAATTATTGACTTGCGAATCGTCAAATCAAATCACAGCATTTACCCAAACCATGCAACAGTTATAAATATTCTACGCATGCAAAATACAGGAAACATTTTCACTGCATCGATTTTGATTAAATCATTTAAAAGTGTATTGCAATGACAATGTATTGTATTGACAATCATTTCTTCAAATTTTTAAACTGTGCATCAAATAATGTTGTCTTAGAATTGAACATATCAGTCAAATTTATTTTCATTTAAATAAAGAATCATTTTGTACTTTTGAAGCGTTTGCGAACATGAGTACATTTCAGATTGCGAAGTATCAAGATTGCAGGTATCACGAGGTATCTGGCTACCGTAATAGGCTCGTCCTTCATTATCTAAAAAGTGTTGCCTCAGAGCCATATCATTACACTACGCATAGCAAGTACATGCCATAAACAAACGAAATGTAATAAAAATAAAACAAAACCGACTCACAACTGTTTTTGCTCTCTCTCTCTCTCTCAGTTCTAATGCTTTACCTGTGAGGGAAATATTTACTGTAGTTGTTTGTTTTGTAGTGAGGGTAATCCGTTGGCGGATAGCGGGAAGACTGCCGGCCCTGCAAAGGAAGAAATTAACAAATAAATAACTAAACGAATACAAAGATATTTTCGAATATTAGTAGATGCATGCAAGTAGCGTTAGTTCTAACCACACCTTTCGGTTTATTTAATATTTTTGTCCATTTGTTTAGGGGTATACAGCCCACCATTCGTGATGTTTTATCATTGCACTTCTTTAAGTTTTCAGACGTATTGCGAACAAATAATTCAACTGAACCTCACATTTCAGAATTTATCGACACCAAAATCTTTATCTAAGGGAACATCTAGTCAGTTTGTCTGATAAAAACGCATAGTCATCTGGGACAGTTGGCGCCAAACTAGAAGAACTGCCAACCGACGAGTCTGTTTGTACTTTGGTTGTGACTGACATCGACCACAGATCAACGTCCTGACAGAACGTTGAACTGGCGTTGGTTAGGCGTGTTCAGACGTTGTTTTGGTCGAAACCAAAACACATCTCTGATGTCTAATTAACGCCTTTGTGCAACGTGGACATCTGAAAATCAACTTTGGATTGAAAGCCTCCTGTTGGTATAGCTCACCGGAAATAGTTACTTTGAAAATAGACCAAAACGATCATGTAAAATCTGAGAATTTTAAGAGCGCACAAGTGTTTTGCAATCTACTTTTGAACAAACATATTCATGAAAATAGACTTCATACGTAACCTACGTGAAACGTATACTGTGACCACACTATGATTGTAGATGCCTTGATGGCGATTCTAGATTAACTTTTTCCTGACGTCTATACAACGTCGGTAGATAGCCGTTGGTTCGACCTCCAATGGCAACCTTTACACAGCGTTGAATAGACATGACATCACATAATGGACATCTGTATCCACGATGCTAAGTGTCTGCCTGCTTTTCGTTCTACAATTCCGGATTAAATATTCCGTCTGCTCCTGGGTTCGTATTCAACAATTTAGCTCAAACTCATACTCAAGCTGAGTCTGAAATTTGAGTTTCAAACTCACTTAAGCATTTGTTCAAAATATGAGCTTAAACTTTTCAGCGTCGAAACTTGGCTTGACATTTAATTGGCCCTTTCTGTGGGCAGAGGGAGAAATGCTTACGTGTGTAATTTAAAATGACTGGAATAAAGTACTTTAGACTCTAGCTATCTTATTTGACTTTGCGTAATTTTAAGCCACAGCCAAGTTTAGATTCATTTTGAGCTGAAGTTTTACTTATTGAATGACTAAAGCTCATAGTTAGCTCAAAATTTGAGCTTGAATTTGAGCCACGTTATGAAATACGGGCACTGGACTAGTGGCTAATTTTTTAAAATTAAATTTGGTAATCCATTTTTACGGGTGATATTTACAAGGGTGTTCGAATTTTGATCCAAATGAGTATTTTTTTTTAATTGGCAATCCGCGTTTAGGGATGGATTTTAAAAGTCATGGTAGCTAATCCGTGGGCAAACTGGCATTAGCTTGTCTGATTTGATCGAGCGTACAGTATGCCGTTTTCACATTTATGAGGCAATTATTGATTACTAATTTTTGATATCAAAAATTTATTTTTTTATAGCAAAAATAATTTTTGCTCTCTGCATTTGCATTTTTAGACATGTCTCAATGAAGAATTATTTTTGGATATCTCTTAATATATTTTTTATCTAAAAAATAAATGATGATATCGATACATAGTTAAATATACAAAAAATCGATTTAGTGATATAAAAAGTTCAATCCTTGATGGTAAAATCAAGTATTTGACTGCAAAACCAACATCTTATCAACATCGTTGAATAAACGTTGAGTTAATAACGTTTTTTATACTTTGCCTTTTGTTGAAACTAAAACGCAACTTTCTTGGACATCTAATCAACGTCTTTGGTGCAACGTTGAATAGATGTTGAATCGGAAAAACCTGCTCATGATCCTGTTGACCGGAAATTGTAACCATGACAGGTGACTTCATAAAAAGATCGCAACAAGGACGTAAAAATATGAGGATTTTAGAAGCGCGCAAGTTTTTTTTAAACCTGCTTTTGGAAAATATTCATGAAAATCAACTTCTGCATATTTTGCGGTACCGGATAGTTGTAGGGTCGAGTTCTGTGATGGAGCGTGACCATACTAAAAGCCATACGACTTTGGGTGTTTCGTCTAATGTGCGCAAGAATTTTTTTAATTTCGACTGAGGGGGAACCGGGTGAAAAAATGAAAGAAATTATAGAAAAATATGGAAGAAATATCGCAAAAACAGCTCATACTCGGAACATAAACGAAATTGAAACTTGAAACTATTTGTTAAAACTTTTAATACATTTTTAAAATAGCATATGGGTTGTTAAAAACCCGATTGCTCTTTGGTGCACGAGAAATTTGACATTTAGGCGAAATCTCTATATCATTTCTTTCACTTTTACCCGGTTACTTTTATTCGAAAGGCAGACTTTTTGCGCATTTTTTTGGGAACGCCCAAAGTGTGATTTGGCTTTTGATTGTCGCTGTCAAGATGACGATTCAAGATTATTATTGTCTATATCTATGTTTGAAGTTTACACAGCGTTGGAAGACAGACGTTGTTTTGAATTTCATTCGTAACGTTTTCGCAATGCTGATTAGACGTCCAGCGTTGGAGGATAAACATTGTTTCGACTTCCACAAAACAACAAAACCCATCCAACTTTGCTATGTTTTTCAGTGTTAAAAAGTCTGTTAAAGTGTCAGGTGAAATGACAGATACCTTATGCAAGAAGTGATAACTTCTCACTTTACATCCGGTTTTACTTCTTGTGTGTGCAGTGTGCAAAATGAAGCGTTTTTTTTTTTGAAAAGTTTTAACTCGGCAAACACGAATCAGAAGTAAACATTACTTTTCAAATATTTTGCTTTTACAAATGATTATTTAGTACACTAGTGAAATTGACCATGTTCCCGAAATCCTTGTTCGCATGTTTAGTGTTTTATTTGCATTGTAATTAGAAAATTTAGCTGGAAACTGCGACATAAAATCCCTCATGAATTTGTATACATTTATGTCTTTTCTACTGATCAAAACACAGTTTTGATTTATATTCAAGGTTTAGGTAGCTGATTCAAATTATCTCGCGTTTGAAATAAGAACGTACTATAATCTCATCCATACTTCTTTTAAAAAACATGGTGAACATTTACTCGTTGTTATTGAAAATAATTTTTAGTTCTTGCAAAACACATTTTGTTTGTCTAATACCAAGGGTTTCCACATTTGTCGGTGTAACAAGAGGAATCGTTTGGCTTAGCTGGATACCCCGGCAATACGCCTGGTGACAATACGCCTGGCGACAATACGCCTGGCGACAATACGCCTGGCGACAATACGTCTGGCGACAACACGTCTGGCGACAACACGCCTGGCGACAACACGCCTGGCGACAATACGCCTGGCGACAACACGCCTGGCGACAATACGCCTGGTGAAAATTGGTCGAACTTTTTGCGTGCTGCGACAATACACCTCGTGACGATTGGCCTGAACTGTTAAGTATTCGCCTGATTTTTTTTACCTCGAATTTCGACTATTTTTTTATACTCGCATTTTTACACTTTCAAAGAAGAAAATCTCCGGAGTTCTTTTGTCACTTGAAATCAAAGCAAGCCTGTAAAAAGCCTGTCGCTCGGCGTATTGTCGTGGGTTCGCTTATCTACTACTTCGGAGTTCAGTAAATACCCCTAAGTTTAGGGCAGAATTTTATTGCCGGGCACAAATGCAAATCCCCTTGACTTCTTTTAATGGCAAGGGCTTTTTTAACTGTCATAGTTACTGAGTCAGTAATTCTTGGGCATGCACAAAAAATGGGGTTTTGAGAATTTAGATCAGTTATTGTACTTCTCCATTTAAATCAATTGACGTTATATTAGTTGTCATCAGACCAATTGTTGCTAGATCAATTGTGGTGGACTTTCTTTCGATAGATTAAACACAACTTCGATGCACATTTTGGGCTTACGTAACCTGATTATTTCACGTTTGGAATAAAAAAAGTAATATGATCTTATTTATACTTCTTTTTGATAGCATGACAAATAGTTACTCTTTTTTAATGAAAATAAATTTTACTTCTTGGCAAAACACTGTTCGCCAAAAGATTTTACTTTTGGTTTCGAACGTTTTTTTTTTCAATGCTTCTTCTCATTTCAGAAGTTAACTCCTTGCAAAAGCTCTCTAATAACTAGCCTTACTCCGTTTCCTGGGTGTCGATATACTAATTGCCATCGGTCAGTTGACTTCCAGCGAAATGAAAAACCGAATTCCGTTCCGTGTAAACAAAACAGTGTCAATGTCAGATGCAAGGAGAAGTTTTTGGAGGCGGTGTTGGAGATGTTGCATTGTCCAGACGATTACATTTATATGAGAGTAACATGTCTACAAATCAGAGGAATATAACAAGGGTCAGTCGTTGATGACAATAAACTGAAGTGGTGATCAAATGCTCGTTTTTTTCATTTCGCTGGTGGTAAGATGACATGTGGTCATTTAACCGGTGGTCAATAGTCCTGCAGTCCATTGCTCTCTGCTTATCGCATCTCGATGGAGACGTTTGCGCACCAGACGAACGCACCATGGTATTTTACACCATACACAATGAACCGGTACCTTTCGCAGTTCCATTTTGATTGAAGCGTGGAAAGGCTTTGATAGTTTTTCATAGTTATTATCAGATAATAGAGGCCACAGAGATAACAGAACACCAGTCATGTGTGTACATTTCTATGTAGCTTTGAATGACAATACCTTGATATTGTATGTCTATTTCTTATTCAATGCTTACCTTTTGCCAACAAAAAGTGAATCTTTTGGAATTGCATTCCACGTTCAACAAAATGGAAAATTACCACACACATGCATTTCTCAATGCAACCCAGTAAACAGGGCAACGTTAGAACAACACTGGAAGGACTTCGTAATCGACGTCGGTCAACGTCGGGTTGTGACTGTTCAAGAAATTCAAAACGTCTGCCTTTTGAACAGACGTCGATTATGCAGCATCTAATCGACGCTGAGCAAAGCTTTTAGTCTCCAACGTTATATAGTCGTCAAAGTCGGAAAGTGACGTTATATAGGCGTTGTGAAAGCGACGATATAAACTTGCACGGTCTCATATTTTTTGGTCTATATTCAAAGCGACATGCCATGGCTACCATTTCCGGTGAGCGATAACGGGCTGCTTTTAGTTGTGAGTCCGAATTCTATTCAATACTTCACCAAAGACCTTGATTAGACGTCGGAGAAAATTTTGCTTACCAAAATTCTATTCAACGTTGTGTCAAAGACGTTGGTGAGACGTTGATCTATGGTCGCATCCAATAACAACCAAAGTCAGTGTTGTGGTTTGGTCGGATTGACGTCGTAACCTCAAATCGTTATATCGTGTCGCATCGACGTTATATCGATGTTGAAATGTTTACGAGGAAGTGTCTTTTGAATTTTTTGCATGGTTATCAATTTTTGGATGAGTAACCTCACACTCCTTTGGTAACGATCACAGATATGTGGCTTTTAATTCAGTCACAGCTTTGTCTGCGAACAGATCCCGGTAGGAAGGGAAAGTGGATGGGGTTACTGTTCATATTATAAATTTCACCCCACCCCACCCTCACCAATGAAGATTAATAACTTTAATTAAAAACCATTTTAATAAAATTATACATTTGCGAGAATATGCACAGCTTTGAATACAGATACAGAGCGAGCTTAGACAGCGCCGCATTGAGTGGGTGTGTGCATAATGTTTGAGTCCTTGGGTCCGGGATGCCGAATAAAAATTGACTCTTTTTGAAGAAATTGGCAATCCGCGTGGACCGTAATCGGGCTGCCAAATTTAACCCTATTCCTTGTTTTTTTTTTACTGGAAACGCACGGTAAGATATGTGATGTCGAGTACCCACCCCACTCAGGACAACATATAAATAATTTTGTTGGGAAGTTCACCTGAAAAAATCTTGTTTCGCCGCCCATTGAGTTAGACTAGCCGCTATCCCGCCCCATCCCAGCCGGCACTCCTTCCGTTTATACACAATGAGGCAAGTGTGAGAATGTGGGTCGGTTTTCAAGATGTTTGAATTTCTCAACAAATAGATCCAATGCCGCAATGCATTGCAGCAGGATTGATGGAAACGCTTCGCTCTTTTCAGTTATCGGGGGAAGGGGTGATGTCATTTGACTTGAGCGAAAGGGCTTTTATTTTAAGGTTCGTAATGAAGGTTTCAAGAGTCATTTTGTCAAAATGTTGACCGTCTTTTATGAAAAAAAGAAACAACATAAAATAAATAAAGAAAATAACAATCTAGAAATAATGTAAAAAGCATGCCCCCCCACCCCCACCTCCCAAAAAAAGCAGTCTTTCTTAAAGAATCAACTGAAACTTTTCCCGGCTTGTAAAAAACCCTTTGATACCCTCTTTATAGTGAGACACTCTGAGGACAGTTCCGATTGACAAGAAGCAAACCTGTGTCAATTCGGCTTCCATTTAGTTGTCTATGTTTTATATGAACAATCCAATTGTGCGTTTTGATTTACGCGCTTCATTCATCTGGTGTAAAAACTTCACCATGAGACATGAACAAAAATGGAAACATTTGTAAACACTGTACAAATCTCTGAAGATATATTTGAGTCGTCTCACACTTATCAGTAGAATAAGTAGAAGGCCGTCCCGAAAGTACCGCATAAACGACGTCGTTAATCTCTAAATTGCATCGGCAGCGTTGGCAGCGGATTTGAAACATCGTTTATACGTCGGATATACGGCGGAATATATACGCATTTTTAGAAACATCGTATATTCATCGAAAATGCGTCGGAAAAAAAGATGCCGATATTGTTAACGTGTATTATACGTATTTTTTAAAAGTCTATAAAACGCATATTTTCCTATGTATAAACGACGTTGGAAATGCATTGGAAAAAAGATGCCAATATTGCAATCGTATATTATACGTATTATTTTATACGTCTATAAAACGCATATTTTCCTATGTATAAACGACGTCGGAAATACATCGGAAAAAAGATGCCGATAAGGCCAACGTGTATTATACGTATTTTTTATACGTCTATAAAACGCATATTTTCCGATGCTTATTCGACGTCGGAAATTTATCGATTGGCGTTTTGTAGGGGACATTATGAAGAATCAATAGTGGAGCATTATGAATATACTTCAAAATTATCATTTGCCTCAATAAACTATCCCTCAGCAAACATAAAGGAGGAAAAGACAATACAAATAACTAAATTTAAAAGCGCCAGCGGTAACAAAAAAGACGAAAATGTAAGAAGTAAACTTTTTGGGGCGAAATAGAAACTTTAGACTACTTAATTACACTGCCGAGGCAGCCCAGCCGCCGTGGAGTAGAGGTATGTTCCGCGCCTAGGATGCAAGAGGTCCCCGGTTCAAACCCGAGTAAGTAATAGTGTTCAGTTGCGATATATAAATACCTCACATCGCTAGCGAAATGTTTAACACTTGACAAAAATTAAAACGCAAAAATACTTCCTTCAATGGGTTATTTCTTGAATAATATATTGCAAACAAAACAGCTTGAATACGTCTTATAAGCCGAGTAGTGTTTGGTTTCTGTTGATTTAAGGTTTTATTGACTGATCTAGAATACGCCGTGTTATCTATTTACGCAGTGAGAGCTCGCACAAAGCTCACTGAGCAACTGTGTGTGATGTGGGTTAAATGCTACGAATTTTTACTTGCAAAAAATACACTCTTTTCACATGGCGTTTTGACAAAGAAAACGAAACCAAAGACGAAAATAAAAAGTGACATGCACATGTTCAGATCAAGCTCTTCATAAGTCCCAAGTTTCATGGTCGTAGGGCCCATAGTGTCAGAGAAGAAGAAGACACAAAAAATCGGAAAAAGTGTCAAGAAGGAAAAAAAGGACGAATTTTGCTCGCACAAATTCATATAACCCTTGCAAGCCAAAGGCTTGTCAAGTATTAATGATATGTTGTGTATTAATATGCTATCGTGTATGTATGAATATGTGAATTATGAATGGTTGGTAAGGGTTTGATGGGTCAGTTAAGGTTAGAAACAATTTTTTTTTTCAAATGCGCACACGCATTTTTTATACGTCTAAAAAACGCATATTTTCCGATTGTCATTTGGTCGGAAATGCGTTGGAAAACCTCGGAAATATGCATTTTATACGTATAAAAATCATCGGAAGTTCGTCGGAAATGCATCGGAATATAAACGTATAACCGACGTATGGCCGACGGTTGGTAATACGTCGGATATGCGTCGAATATATGCATAAAAATTTTCGTCGGAAAATATGCGCATAAACGACTAATAAGCGATGAGCGAAACTGAAAAAATATGCGTATATCCAACGTATGTTGCCGATATTGCCGATGCATTTTATATGCATCTCCGGCGTAGAAGAATTCGTAGAGTTTTGCTCCTATTGATCAGAGCCTTGAATAACATGACAAATGCCTAGAATTATAGGTGTATCCATTGAATTTGTCTTATTAAAGAAATTTCAATCGAAGTAAGGATTCTGGAGGTCTTGAGCGGTAAACAGTCGTAATGGGAGTTCAGCAATGACTCGAAAGTTTGATACCCTCTGACAACATATGTAAATAAATTCTTTCTTTCGCCCCCCCCCCCCCCTGACTTCTTCCCATCCCGGCTCTTCCTCTATCTGCCCCTGCTCTCCCCCCTCCCTCTCACTCTCTCTTTCCCTTCTCTTTAATTGCTTTCAGCTCCGTGACAGGTGTATGTACAAATCAAACATTTTGACCAGACTTCCTTGACTAGATTTATGCACTGCGCGTAAACTTAACCAAACCAGAGAAAATGTATGCACGGTATGTGAACTTAGTTAAACTAGACAGATCTGAGCGATGTGATGGGAATCGACGACAATAGGCCTAGTGACAAGTCAACTCGTCACAATTCGCCCACGTGGCAGAATGTAATATTTGGGTATTTTTTTTGTAAAAGAAGCAATGTTTCGGAATTTTTCATGAAGTACAGGGTTCAAATGGAAAGATATTCAGTTACTGCCTTGTCTAAATGCCACATGAAGTGAGTTAACCTCTTCCAATTGCAGGCTTGAAATAAAAAGGATCGTTCATGAAATGCCCTGTGCAGCAGCGAGATATATCAGATGATGTTCCTATGTCAGCTGATGTGTAGAAAACAATGGGTCATATTCAGCAAAGCATTTTTCGACAAAACAAAAATTTCCCCTCAAGGCGATTTATCACTGGTCTAATTGTTACCAGGCGTATTATCGTCGATTCCCATTACAGCATATCAGTCCCATCTGCATGCCGATTCGGTTCAGGGAGATTTAAATGTAAGGCGTTATGATTTATGCAGCATTGAATGTACAGTAGAATTCCATGTTTCTGCCACACATAATAAGATTTACATTCAGTGCACATAATATGAGTTTTTTCCCCAGGTTCAACTCAGTTAAAAGACAGTGCATAAATCTGGTCAACCTCGCGCTGGAGCTTTACGGCGTTGAGGCACGTTCTCCGGGTGGCAGTCATGGAGGAAGCCCTCCTTTTGGGAGGGTTGCACCGAATAATACGGAACAAGGTGCCGTGGAGCAACATAGCCTAGGGGAAGGAAAACTCTGACTTCAAACCGGAGGAGATGGAGCTCGCTTAGCCTTGGCAGGCAGTGCATCTAGGAGATAGAAAACTCTGATTTAAAACCCGGGTAGATGGAACTCGTGATCCTTGGTTGGCAATCCCTCTAGGAGAAGGATAACTCCGAAATTAAATTATCACCTCTCCCCGAGGCTCAGGGGTTTGCGCCGCGGTAACACCCCTGCCAGTAAAAAAGTCATTGTTACAGAAGAATCGACGACAACAACCCAAGACATTCACCTGGGAAATGAAGGGACTCCATCTCGGAGAATCATGACGCTGTGCATTGAAAGCCGTAAGGAAGGTGTAGGGCCGACCTCCCTCCTGACAACTAGGTAAACCACAAGAGTAGCAACATGGAACATCAGGACAATGTACGAGACGGGGAGAACCATCCAGGTAGCAAAAGAGATGAAAAACTACAAGATAGGAGTGCTGGGACTGAGTGAGACAAGATGGCTACAGACAGGACAACTGAGACTATCATCAGGCGAGCAGCTACTGTACTCAGCACACATAGAGGACGGAGCTCCCCACACTGAGGGAGTGGCCCTGATGCTGGCACCGGAGGCACAGCGGGCACTCATCTGCTGGGAACCTGTCAATTCCCGCATCATCACAGCCAAGTTCACCACCAAAAAGAAGGACAGCAAGCTGAACATCATCCAGTGCTACGCTCTCTTCAGACCACCAACTTCTGGTTACAGCAGTGAGACCTCGGCTGAAGAGGTATAACAACGCCAGCAACAACGCAAGGACAAAGTTTAACGTGGGTCTGCTCAGGAGCAAGGAGACACAAGAAGCCTTCAAGATCAGCCTCTCCAACCGGTTCCAACTATTACAAGAGCTGGTAGAAGACAGTAAGACAGACATCAAAACACAGTGGAAACATAGCAGGAAATTCTGGCTTGGCACATGTGATGAGGTTCTGAGGAAGAAGAAATCCCAACAAAAGGAGTGGATCTCTCCCGATACCATCAAGAGAATAGAAAAGAGGAGAGAGAAGAAAACTATACTAAACACGAGCCGAACAGGAGCAGCTAAAGTAAAAGCACAAGAAGAGTATACAGCAGCTGAGAGGATAGTAAAGAAGAGCATCAAGAAGGATAAGAAAGGCTATATTGAGGAGCTGGCCAGTCAAGCCGAAGATGCAGCAGGGCAAGGGAATCTGAAAGACCTGTACCTAACAACCAAGAAACTGGCGGGCAAGTTCCAGCAGACCGACAAGCCCGTTGAAGACAAGAATTGCAACCCACTGACAACAACCGAGGAACAGCTGAAAAGATAGGCAGAACACTTCAGGGAGCTGTTAAATCGTCCCGCCCCTGAAGCACCACCGGACATACCACCAGCAGAGACAGAGCTACCCACCAGTTGTGATAAACCATCTAAAGCAGAGATCAGAAAGGCCATTTAAAAATGGGAAAGCTGCAGGGCTGGACGACATACCAGCAGAAGCCATCAAAGCAGACACGCCGCCACCATCCTACATAGCCTCTTCAGCAAGATCTGGGAAAAGGAAGAGGTGCCAGCTCAGTGGAAGAGGGACTTATCATCAAGCTGCCAAAGAAAGGAGACCTCAGGGACTGCAGCAACTACCGAGGCATCATGCTCCTGTCAGTGCCAGGCAAGGTTCTCAACAGAATCCTATTGGAGAGGATGAAGGAGGCAGTTGATCCCAAGCTCCGAGACCAGCAGGCGGGCTTCCGCAAGAACAGATCCTGTGCCGATCAGATCGCCAGCCTGCGCATCATCGTGGAACAGTCGCTAGAGTGGAACTCCCCCCTCTACGTCAACTTCATAGACTATGAGAAGTCGTTCGACAGTGTAAGCAGAGAGACGCTGTGGAAGATGCTGAGACACTACGGAGTTCCCCAGATCATCTCCTTCATCCACTGCACCTACCAGGGAATGAGCTGCAGGATCGCCCACGCCGGCCAGATGTCAGACAGCTTCGAGATGGAGACTGGAGTGCGTCAAGGCTGCCTAATGTCGCCATTCCTTTTCCTCCTGGTCATCGATTGGATCATGAGGACCACTACAAGAGGCAGGAACAACGGTATACAGTGGAGACTCTGGACGCAGCTGGAGCTGGATGACCTCATCTCCGCGGATGACCTGGCACTCCTGTCACACAATTACTCCCAGATGCAGGACAAGACTACCCGCCTGGAAACAACATCAGCAGGGATAGGGCTCAGGATCAACAGGAAAAGACAGAGCTGATGAAGATCAACACCACTGCCAACTCACCAGTCACAGTCGGTGGAGAGCACATCAGAGAGGTGGAGTTCTTTGTCTACCTGGGAAGTGTGGTCGGCAAGGAAGGGGACACAGACCGAGACGTCACAGCAAGAACTGGCAAGGCAAGAGGGGCTTTCGTCATGCTGAAGAGCGTTTGGGCGTCCAAAGAGATCAGCATGAAGACTAAAATTCGCATTTTCAATTCCAACCAACGTCAGATCTGTTCTTTTTTACGAATGTGAAACATGGCGGACGACAAAGACAATACGGCGGAAGATCCAGACATTCTTCAACACCTGCCTGAGGCGCATCTACAACATCAGATGGCCTGACAAGATACGGAACGAAGACTTGTGGGAACGAGCGGGACAGGAGTCAGTGGCTGAGCAGATTATGCGGAGGAAGTGGGGCTGGATTGGACACACCCTCAGGAAACCAGAATCCAGCATCACACGACAAGCCCTGACCTGGAACCCACAGGGCAAGAGGAAGAGAGGCCGCCCTCGAAACAGCTGGAGGAGAGCCACTGAGGTAGAGCTGAAAGAGCTGGGGACCAAATGGACTGGAGCAACGAGATCAGCCCAGAACCGAGTGCGCTGGCGAAGTGTTCCCGATGGCCTATGCTCATCCAAGGGCTATGGGCCTAATTAAGTAAGTAAATCTGGTCAAGAAAGTCTAGTCAGGAAGTTTAGTTTGTCTTATATGTGTTGTCACATTTGTACACTTGTCTGGGAGCCGAGAAATAGTTGTGAGAAGAAAAAGAGAGGGAGAAAGGAGAGAGAGAGAGAGAGAGAGAGAGAGAGAGAGAGAGAGAGAGAGAGAGAGAGAGGGAGGGAGGGAGGGAGGAAAGGAGGGAGGTAGGGACAGCACGGAGAGAGCCGGAAGGGGAAGGGGTTAGTGGTTAGGAGAGGAACAGAAAGTATTCATTTACGTCTTTTTGTGAGAGGGTGCCCAGCGTTCGAGGCATCGCTGAAGTTCAGTTACGCCTGCCTACAGTGCAATACGTCCAAAATCCCTATTTCGACTGAAGCGTCTTTAACAAGATATATAACTAATATATACACTCATAATTTCAGGTATTTATCATACGTTTTAAGCTCTGAACAATAGAAGTAAGTAAAAGGTAAATTAAAATTTTAAAAAAAGAAAGAAAAAGTGCTCAACTTCCAGCCTCCTACATCTTTATTTTTCTGCTTATGCAGTGGAACCTCTGAAATAGGACCACCCTTGGGACCGGATAAAATGTGCCCTATTTCAGAGGTGGTCCCATTTGAGAGAGTTAGTCCTACTTGGGTAAAATTTTGCGGGTTGACCGCAGATTCAAGTTTGATGTCCAAACACAAAGAAAGCATTCTATTTTGCATACTTTTGCAACTGTATTTAGCAAACGAGTCCAGTTTTGTTTCCACCGAAAGTTTGTCTGAAAATCAAAGAGTTTCTCTGAAAATAAAACTAATCTGTTTTCGAACTGCAGCACAAAAAGTTCTTTTTCTATTGTTGCGTGGTAAATATAAGCGGAAGGGAACCCCATTAAAAGTGGAGAACGTGAATAGCGCTTTTACTCGTTTTACGAAATGAAACGTTAGAAGAATAGGTACCACATAAATTAAGATGTCTCGGGTTTGTATATTGTCAGCCGCTATTGTTTAGACAAGGTACAAAAGTATAGATAACAAAACTAAGCCCCTGTCTGGTTACACACTTGCTACCATAATCCCTAGCAACAATATCTAAGACGGCAACATGCTCAGTGTTGTAAGTAATGTGCCGCAAAAATACAGTGGATTCCCCACTGACTGACAGTGGTCCGATCTCAGGCATTTTGAAGGCTCGGGACCGAAAAAAGCGGCCCGAAGTGGTCCGATCTGAGGTGGTTCCAATTGGGAGTTTTCTTAACCATTAAAGTCAATGGAGCGCATTTGGGACCGAAAAAATGTGCACTGATTCAGAGGTGGTCCCAAGAGGGAGGTGGTCCGATGCCGAGGTTCCACTGTATATTTTATATTTCACAATCTCTGCCTTTTTAAACCTCGGTTTCATTTCAACACGCCACTTTGTGAGTGATGTCAATTGCCATTTTGTCCAGACCGCAAGGGGTAGGAATTTTTTAAAATCATTCTGGACATATTGTGAATTTATTTCGGTAGAGAGATCAATGCTGATAAATTTTTTTAATAGAACATGGGGTTTGCAGAATTAAAAATGTCAGTCGTAATAGTAATTAAGATTTTGTTCGAGGTATTTAAATACAAATATGACTTGCATAAATATAATATATCAGTGATTATCCTATAGTAAATGTTAAACATTGTACAATGGAATGTTGATCTGAAATGAAAATAAACAGGACTGTCTAGCAATGAAGAAAAAAAATAAATAAAAAACAGTTAGGGCATGTCCCGACATAAAACAAAAAAATTGTCCAGACCAATATGCCACCTATGTCTGCTGATTAAAAAGCCGAAATGCTCAAAAATTCACCATAATTGTTTTCATTTTCAAGAAACAAATAAAAGTGGTTGGATGGGAGGGGGTGGGTTTAAATTTTCGTAAATAATACGTGAAAAGGTCTAAATATAATTTCAGTCACTCATTTCCACCACTTCACTACTCAAAAATTGTGTTGTTATTATTGATACCAATAATTCAATTTTTCATCTCCAAAATTTAATTGACGAATTGTTACATTTTACATAAATGTGTGTCTCCCTTAAAATTTTTTAAGTTTTTAAGATTGAATTTTTGATCTCAAAAATAAATTTTTGCTATCTACAATTCAATTATTGATAGTAAAACGTAAATTAATGAGATTTATATTGGTTTATTGGTATCTTTAATTATATTTTGATATCAAAAATAAGCATTAAATGTTAAAACGGCATTCCATAAGATTCTGTATACAAGGGCAAGTCCGTGTTTCATTCACAAACATTTGCTTCTGAAATTTAGATACAGAATTTAACTTCTGATATCTAAAAACAATTTTATATACATTTAAATTATTTTGATACTAAAATACATTTTCGTATATCTCTAAGCATTTGTTAATATCAACTTTTATATTTTGAAATCAAAAATATACATAGAGATATCTAAAATATAATTACAGATAATAAAAATTAAGTTTTGATACAAAACAAGAAGACTTTTGAGATCGAAAATTAATTCTTGATATCAATAATTGCGTCATAAATGTGAAAATGACATTCCACACGCCGGTCACATCTGTTAAGATGATGAGAAATTTGCCTACAAACCGGTTCTCATCACGCTTCAGAACGTATCAAAAACGTTAAATGTCAAGCAAAAAAAAATCCCTTTTGAATCAAATTCGAACACCTTGATAACTTTCACCCCCACCCCCTGAACTTGGAGTGCAAAATGTTCACCACATTATCTGTGAGTTGAATCGAAGCCAGAAGCATCAGGTATTGTAGAATGCTTGTGTGCACAATTCAATTTGCGGTGTCTTTTTTTCTGGATTCGAATTGCAGTTCCGAAAGAATTCCTCTTTTTGTGGAAAACAAGAAATACTGGATAAGAATTACCCCTCCTTTGAAAACAAGAAATACTAGATAAGAATTACCCCCCCCCCCCTTTGAACCAAACTTGCACTTGCTCTTCTTTGTTTGTTTGTTTGTTTTGAGGGGAGGGAGAAATCACCAGGGTGTTGGAAGATAACTATGAATGGATTACCTGGAACCACCTCGGCGGATAATACCACTGAGACATATCCAATTGCTCGCGTTCAAGTAGTTACTTTTAGATATGACACAATCTTGTATCAGTTGTACATATCCAAAGAGATTAATGCATGAATGCGAAGTAAGGCAGGACCCAAGTTGTGACGGATGATATATACAGTTAGTTTATATAATACCAGGCATACCCATATAAAGTAAACCAGTTTGTTTTGCAGCAGTAGCGTAGTCGTGACGGGAGGGGGTAAAAAAGCAAACAACAATTTCATTTTACAACAAAACTGAACAGCATTTATCGGTATGTCAACCCTTTTTATCTAACAATAAGTTTCCCCCTATGACAAGTTCACCTCCAAGATATTGTGTTGTGTGTTGGCAGAAGGGTTGTTATTTTTGTCCATTTGCGGGCCCGTTCTGAAGGCGATGCGGTGTCAGGCTGGTTCTAATTGGAGACACGGAAAAACTACAAACAAACAGAGAGGGGGGGGGGGGGGAGTGGTAGGGGAGTTCTTGGGCGCTGCACCGACAATATTGTAATGAATGAGTAACGATAAACATTTAGCATACGTGAGATGGGGGTGGGGTGGGATAGGCTGAGAGGGGGGAGGGCGGGTACTTTTAAACGTCTTTCCAACAAGTACACATATCTTATTATTTATGTTCACGTCCTTACTACTCTTCTCAGTCACTCCATTCTTCCCAGGTCAGCGTTCCGTCCGCATTTGTACGATAACCGCTGTGATAAAATTCAACGAACAACAACCCAAGATTCCGCTGTTTACAATTTTTAAAAATTCTAGGGATTGCCACATGTGTCACGGGATTACACTGGAATTATACTTTAAGAGGAGGGGGGGGGGATTGAGCGTGGGTAGGAGGGAGGGGGGTGGGTTCTGAAATTTATCAAAATGCAGCTGGAAGCATTGTCGATTCGAAAAGAGCACTGACTTATTTATTAATCTAAAAAATCCGGTCAAGTCGAAATTATGGCGTCCGACTGCTGAAAGACAAGTGTCCGTAACACTGAAAATCGCGGGCCATAAAGAACAGAACTGTTCCATTCAGGCTTTAATACAGTTTTAAATACATAATTTAGTAGCTTAAGTTATGCATAGC
Organism: Protula sp. h YS-2021; assembly: GCA_949752745.1. Classification (NCBI taxonomy): domain Eukaryota; kingdom Metazoa; phylum Annelida; class Polychaeta; order Sabellida; family Serpulidae; genus Protula; species Protula sp. h YS-2021. Next base: position 45,819,787 of record OX457024.1, read on the forward strand.
AATTTGATAGATATTTAAAAATGAGAAAGACGATTACTCTATTACAACATTTTATGAAGACCCTTTTTCACAGGGTTTATCGCCATTAATTTCCTCAACTTCCTTAATCCCCATTCACGCAGTTGTCCTGTCGAAGCGGTTCAGGCCTGAATTTCAATAATCAGCGAAGCTTTACAAAACTGTTGCGAAATAGCACCTATTGTATGATGTAAAACCCCAGCGGATTTGAAAAGGGTGCTGTTAGGTCACATGCAAAATAACTACTTATATAAATAACGTCTCTCCAACCGACACGCGCAGAAGGGCATACATAGAAGTTAAATTCACCAAAAAGTCTGGGTGTTTTACTTAAATTTTTCACTGATTTCTTATGTGCTTAGAATTTTCATTTTTTTGTCAAAATATCACAACCTCCTGGTAGTCTAAAATGAAGAAATACGAAAACACAAATTCAGTATATAAAAACACATTTTTTTTGTTACGAAAACACAAAGATGCGAAAGCACAAATTTTAATGACTGTCATATAATTAAGTGCTTCAGTGTTTCAAAAGCAAATAGTCTAGTTAGTGTCTCGGCAGGACAGCTAAATCCTATATATGTTACAGTAAATCTGTGTAATCAGTAATTTCACGTAATTCCTAAAACTTTTAGGAATTACGTGAAATTACTGTCGGGGCCAGGAATTACGCGAAATTACTAAAATCTTCAGGAATTTCATGTATTTACTGTTTTCAAGGGTGTTTAATTTCACAAATTTCCTAAACCTCAGTTAGTAAATATGCGTAATTAAAGTCGAACAAAGTTAAACGATGACGAAAACTGGAGGAACACGCTTACATGAACTTAGCTTCTCATAGATTATTTCGACCTTTGTGAGTCCTTTTTATCTTGAATTGCAATTCGTGAACTCACTCACATAAGGTGACATTTGGTGTCATTTTGGTGTCATTTGCCGAAGATAGAATTACATATTGAGACCTTTGTTTTCATCTCGAATTGCAAATGTTACAAAGCTAAGATCACTCTCGAGTCCCTTTTTACCTTGAATTGCAATTTGTGCACTCACTCACCTGAGGTGAGATTTGGTGTCATTTGCCGGGGATGGAATTACATATTGAGACCTTTGCTTTCATCTCCAATTATTGTTAGTATTGTGATTTAAAACTTGAAAGGGGATTATCTGGAGGGCAGAGTTTTGTTAAATGCAACTGCGTGGGCAGCAAACGATGTGAAGCGAACAGGTGTAAATGTTTCAAAAACAAAGTAAAATGTAAAAGCAGATGTCACAGCAGTTTGGCATGCAAAAATAAACAAGCATGTCCAAGGACATGACCCAGCCGAGTTACTAAACAAGAAAAGAGAGAAAAACTCTGAAACGAATACTATTAGGCCAAAAAATAAAGAACTCTTTTTCCTAACGTAACTTTTTCATAGTTTTAATACACAAAAACGAGTTTTTGGAAGCTACCCGAAAAGGTATGTTGGAGAGGTCGGGTTTCGACGATTCACATATTTACCGACATTTACACAATTTTACAAAATTTTGAAAATTCCACCATTTCGGCATTTTTTATCATTTGCGAAAAAAAGCAAAGTCCAGGTGGAGAAGCACCTAAGAAACTTTCGATTAAAATTTTAGAACTATTTGAAAAAGACTGAGAGAAATGAATGGTTTGACAATTCAGTTATTTACTACCATTTATTCCGGTTTTTGCCAAACTTCAAAGTTCAGCCATTTCGTCAGTTTTTGGCGAACGGCGAAAAAAAGTAATAGCCTGGTAGGCGAACCCCTGAGGAACATGCCTACGTAACATCTAAACGATTGGAGTAAAACTGTAGGAGGAGTAGCATTTTAAAAATGGATCAAAACGGGCTCAAAAAGTGCCGCCATTTTGTCAGTTTTTCGTCAGTCGTCAAAAAAAGTAATAACCAGGCGAGGGACCACCCAGGGAACATTCCTGCTTAATATTAAAACGATTGGAACAAACTGTAGGAGGAGTAGCATTTTAAAGAAAAGGTTTAACATACGCACAAACATTCAAGCCACCTATAGTTATACGACAAACCAGTCCGACAAAGTCCTCTGGGTTAATTGAGCTCATATCAGCATTTGCCTTCAGTAAAGACATGTGTTTCATTTGAAACATTGTTAGAACTCTATTTGACTATGATGCCGTTTGTTTTGATTTGAGTAAAGACATGTATTTTGTATTCGATTTGAGTGAAGACATGCATTCTGTACTTGATTTGAGTAAAGACATGCATTCTGTATTTGAAACCATGGTAGAAGCGATGTATTTGATCACTGCAGTGTTGATTCAAATCTTGAAATGCTAACACATTTTTTTTGTTTAATTCACAGTTTAGTAATTTCGTGTAATTACTGACCTCCTGTTTCAGTTATTACATGAAATTCCCGCAGATTTTAGAAATTTCGCGTAATTCCTGGCCCCGACAGTAATTTCACGTAATTCCTAAAAGTTTTAGGAATTACGTGAAATTACTGATTACACAGATTTACTGTAACATATATACTACCTTCTATTTTATAGTCTCAATTCTAAACCTATTATACACTACATTAAGTCATATAGTCTCAGTTCTAGGCATCCGCTGGTAGAAATATGAAAGATACCCTTTTTAACGTACCGCTTTCTGTTTAAGTAAAAGTATATGTTCCGGTGGAAAGTTTCGTCCAAGAACTGTGCTTTGGCTTGAATGGCTGGATTTACATGTCTCGGTGCATGTAAGCTCTGGAGCACAAGGGAAATTTAATACAAAAGATGCTTGGGTCTTTAAAGCCACTGCTGGATGGCTGGTTTTAGATTTTATGATCCAACACTGTTACATAAATCCACAGCACTCCAGAAGTGTAATCTTTGATGTTGCTGTGCTAATGAGGTAGCTGATTACAATTTGTGTTACCGTTAATTTGTGTTTTCATAATATATCCGTCTAAACAGATGAAATGATCTGCCATTCGATGCATTTTGACGACAATGGCCTCTTATATCTCCATATATTTATACTTCAATGTTTTGTCTTGATGCTTATAAACTGCTAGTGAATCCTACCTTTAAAGAGTGAAACATAGATTTTCTTGTTTTCTTTGACACTTTTTTTGCGGATTTCTCTCTGTAATATGGAAGGGGGGGGGGGGGGGGTTGTAGATTCTGTCAGAAATCGAACAGGTTCATGTTTGCACCTGAAGCAATCTGATTGTTATTCAGATTACTTTTTTATAGTGAAAAGAAGGTTTCGTTACAAATAACACTATCATAAATTGAACATTCATCTCAAAAGGGTATCTCTAATGGTAGGGGAATATTCTAATGGGTTCAATGCATGCGCGTGTTCTGACGAAAGTTAGAGGGTATGTTACAAAAGTAAATGCAACAAAATCAGAGGCTTTTGTAACTATGAGTTATAGTCTAACAGAGTATCTCAACAAATTCTACACCACATCTCACGCCCCCTACGCAAAAACCATTAATTCCTTTGATGTCAAAATAATTTATTGTCAGGTTTTTGTAGATTATGAAAGCGTACAACGTCTACTTGCCCATGTCATTTAGACCTCGGAACTGAGACATCATCTAGACCTTGATGCGATTTGGTTGTTTCGATGTCAAAATCGACGTTACATCGAAGTGAAAATGTTTACTACTATATAACATATTAAAAACTGTGTTATGTACAGTTTTTTGTGTAATTTATTCCTCTCAATAAAGTGTATGGTTAATTCTAAAAATTTAATTCTTCGAGATAGCAATTTTTATGATCTCAAGTGCATTTTTAGCTACTATAGAGATATTTTTGCGTATTATATAGGAGAGCTGTTTTAATATTTTCGCTTTTTCTCTCTCGTCTTGCAAATATCTTGCTTTGAAATTTGACAGGGACGTCCTACAGACCTTTCTCCCATGCACAGTGTTCTGATTTGTTTGCTCATTTAGGGTAAAATAACAAAATGCTTCCATCAAAAACTCTTTCATCTGGAGCCATTTATGTTTAGGCATTGGCTCGTTGGCTTGAGAAGATAGATGTTCTGAGTCCAAGCCCCATTTAAGGAACAAATTTTCAGTGTCTTGTTTGCCAGTCTCTGCGAGCTGTAGTTATTCTTCTGCTTCCTCAAATAGAAATTATTATTTTTAATTCTTGTGTTTGTTTTGCGATTTTCTTCAAATTTCAAAAATATTGACCAAACACAGACAAATGTCCGGAAACAAGACAAAAATGCATTAACAGTATTATTTCACTTTAATAGGGCAATAGGAATAACCTATACTCCAGGTTCTCGGTAATAAAAGAACAATTGTAATTGTCCTTAATCCCTGATCTCAGTAATAAATTCATGAAACTGTGTGCAGGCGACCCGTAGCCGACCTTTTGTCTGTCTTCTAACTTTTTTTCATGAGATATTTTGTCGTGTATCAGATATCAGTTTAGATAAGCAATTTATTCATTCTTAAACGGCCATATTGCACCTTTCCAGTGTATGAGAAAAGGAAAACCCTGTTGGATTACATTCATACTTATTGTTAAATAAAATGAGACAGTGAGCAATGACTGTTATTTTCCTTTTAAATAATCCTGTGTCCTTTATTTTCAACTTCAATTACTTAGCTTCTAAGTAAAGACAATTGTTTGCTTACTTGGTCTGCCACAGGTTTGATCATTGGATTATAAACAGGATTAAGTCATGTTTCTGAGCACGTGATTTCTCAGAACGCCCCGGTTCGTTCTCGAAAATGGGGGATGTTTCTCCTCAACGGGATGTTTCTCAGCACGGAATTCTGGCCCTTTGAACAAAGTTAATTTTGTTTTGGTTGAATGTCTGAATGGGTTTATTGATCTAGACACATGATAGTTATCTGTTTACATTGGTAAGATTTCACTGAAATATAAGCGCGAGCTTAGTTAACTGCTCGGCGGGGGATATGCAATCCACGATTGCCTTGTCTTTGAAGATTGAAATAGGCCGTTATGTTCAAGAAAAAAAAACACAAAAAGGATAATTTTCTTATAAATTCGGCCCCATCGATTTCATATTTGGCAGGAGTGTTCCTCCTGCATATATTTTATTGGGTGATATACTAAAGTTATAAAAGAGACACTGGCAAAAAGATTGAAATAGTCTCAAAATACCTTAATTAGGTACCCTGATAGAAAGATACGCGTGATCAATATACATTGACAGTATATCCAACACAGACATTGGAGGTGAATATTTTTATAAAGTTAACAATGACCTTTTTTCATTTTATATCATTCTTCCTATCAGTGACAAATTCCGGGTCATAACAAACTCTCTTCAATTCAGATAAAAATAAAATACAGCTTAACGCAATGAGGAACAGAAGGCATTTTTTACTGACAGAAGGTGAACCAATGTTTACTCACTGACATAAATTGAAGTAATGCTTACTCATTTTAGCAGTAATAATTTTGATGCTGTTCCTCTCATGAAATAATACTGCTAAGATTTCAAGTGCTGTAATGATAAATGGTCTCGAAACTTTACCAGGTATATAAGGACCTGATGATTTATTTTCTTCAATATGTTTACATTCTGAAAAAAGTTTTAATTTCTATTCTTCTTTTGACACACAGTTTATCATTGAGGTCGCTTCTATGTTTTTTCATGGCTTTAATTTGGATTATGTTAAATTTCTTTCATTATATTATATTTACTATATTCCAAGAGGGAAAGAGAAATCATATTTGTCGATTCGTTTTTAACAACGTTTGTTAGTTCTTTGATGTTATTCATATATATTTATTCTTTAAAAAGAGCTACCGTAATCTATAACACCATACATCCCCGGAACAAAAAGCGTACTCACTGACGTTATGCCAACCATAATAATCACTTTTTCTGCCTTGTCTTGGATTTAAGAGTGGTGCATTTGTTTCCCTAGAGGTAGTCCGACAACTGATGTAACGACAACTGATTTGGAAGAAATTAACCCAGCAACGATTGATCTAAGTTAGTAGAGTGTGACCTCTGATCTACACATCATAAAGCTTTATTTTCTTTTTTTAAATATTTGTCAAGTTGATAAATTGCTAAATGAATTGAATGTAAGTAAATTTCTTTTTCCTTTTTAAACCCTAAAAATCGTGTAGTCGTGATTTAAGAGGCGATTTCCAAAACAGAAAACTTCTTTCAATTTCAAAGCAGGCTCACATGGATAATTAAGTTCTCTGGGTTATTCACAGTAATGACAAGTATTGTCTTACTTGTTGGACATAAAAAGTAGCTAATCTGTAAGAGTGTAAAGGGAATCATTTCAGAGCGCACGGTATTATTCGGAATATAAAGAGGGCAATGTTTGTTTTTTTTCATCTCATACAACGATATCAATGCGGTTAGACCAAAAACCAAAGCCAAAATAGTAACAAAATATCAAATAATTGAGAATTTTATATTAGTTTCCATGCATTGCCCATTAAAATCAATTGTCGCCAGATCAATCATCTTGGATTCTATTACAGAACCATAAATAAACAGGATTTAGAGAGAACTGGTATGCAGTCCTGAGATATATAGGTCTATAGAAATGATAATTTAGAATAATAACCGCTGCTTCGTGTCACATGTGTCTGTTTTCATCTGTACTTCATGGACATGTTAACAATTGGAACATCGTCCGGTTGTGTTGGTTTGGTTTAGAAACAACCTGGCATTTTCAAGAAAGTAAACAGGATTAATTCATCGGCCATGTAATTTTTTACAAAATTTCATTACTGTTTGAACACCATGCGCGCTACTGTGTGGTTATGCGGAACTGTTTTCAATCCCAGAGATCATGAATCGCAGTTATTGATAATGCATATGTTATTCATGTGTTATTTTATTTCTGAGCTCAGATTCGTAGATTCAACCCATGATTTTATTACAAAACCAATTAAGTACACCAATAAATGGTTATGGCCTTTTCACAAAAGAAAGACCAGGCATGAGAAACACACCAATATTTTGGTGTGGATAACCCAACGCTCCTTACTGATCTCAAAAATCTCCACCCTTCCTTACAATCACTCTTGCTCCAACATTCTGCGTCTTAACTACAGTAACTAAAAGGTTATGTGACAAATATGTATTGCAGAGGTAATTCGACCCAGAATTACAAACAAACAGAAATAAATTGTTAATATATATTAGAGTGCATTAAATTAGAAATGCTAAAAAACTTGAATAAAGAATTTAATGGTATATACAGCAGCCCCAATGGAGTAGTCTTATATCTTGTAAATATATCATACTTTTATCATACACGATATATGTAGGTTCGCCCAAGGAGTGATATTTTTGTGCCCATCGTTGAACTTTTAAGCACAAAATAGTCTTCAAAGGAAAGAACACATCTCTTTGGATGCTTACCATCGTTCATCCGTTTCCATGTCATCACGTGGTTACAACCTTTGACTCTGCGCCCTTCCCAGAGGAGGTGATGTAGTACATTCGATGTAGACTATTTTTACTCATCTTTATTTAAAAAGTGGCCAAAATTGCTGTTCTATTTCCCTTTACATTAATATGAGATAGCAATTATATTATTAATAGTGTAATTGCTACTTTGATGCTTTTGAAACATGTCTCTTATTCAATTGCCAACACCGAAGGAGCGAGTGCAAACACATTGCGAAAGGATATTCTCCTCGGAAAGAGGAGAAATGTCACGCATCCATCAGGCCGGTCAATTTTATTTTGTGCTCGAAATATTTCGGACTTACTGTTTGTAATTTTATTGACCCGGCCGGGGATAAAAAAACAATGTTTTTTGTCTTAATGTCGTCAAAGCTTTGTCAGTGCTATATGTAAAAAGAACCTTATTTTGACACATTTTTTCAAGTTTCACTGACTTCTACTTCTGTTGCTCTCGTAAATAGTAAATCAATTGTAAAATACCACTGTATATGACAAGTAGCAAAATTTTATGACATCTCAAACTATTCGGAAACATGTCCAGCAGAGCTTTAACTTTTCACAAAACATTTTTTTAAGACTGAAGCGTTACATTCTTTTCTAAGCTCAAGTTTAAAAGGAATTCCGAAAATCTCCACTTTAAAATAAATCATGTAACGACAGTTTTAATTCAAACCCAGGTATTAGGACTGAAACGGATCTTAAAGGCAATACACGAGGACACGAGGGCTCAGGAACACTACACGAGTAAGGCAAAGGCGGCATGAGTAATATCCAATAAAGCAGTCCACTAACGTCCGCAAATATTTTTTGCATCAAATTACGTTATTTATTCCCCTTTTAACAGGCTTGATTAGCAAAAATGTCTGACAATACTTAAAGGGTTGTGTTCAAAATATTTACTGCTTTGATATTTTTCTACTTTTTTAAATTGATCACACGCCAACACACGTGTAGAGAAGCAATTACACGGCCAACTATCTAACGGTTGATGGCCAATGCGCTCCAATTTAAGCATAATTTGAGATTTTCCAATGTCTGTAGCGTACTGTCACAGTTGACATAATTTGAGATTTGCCAATGTCTGTAGCGTACTGTCACAGTTAAGAACCTATGGTAATGTATAGTTTGGCATAGGAATTGTCTTGTGTTGTGTTTCACGCGTGTTTATACCCGTAATGAGACAATGTGACTTGCTGTTAGCTTTCTCGTTTACTGATGATCGCTTAGCATCGTGATACTGCAGGTGATAAGGAACCACATCAACTTTCTTCATAAGGTCAGGTGTTCTGTCCCCTTTCATACATCTTGTAGAGCCAAGCCAACAATTGTTTCACAAACTCTGGTTCTTCGGACTAACAATAAGGACTAAATATTGGTTGATCGATTATACAATTTTTGTTACGATTTGATAATTTGTCTGCTTTTTTTAAAATACTAAAATAAACAATTTGAGCAGGAATTTGAAACACATATTTGCAAAACTAGAAAAATAAGGCACAGTAAGTTAAATGGAATTGAAATGTAATAATCTCTTTTCATCATAATTGTAATATACATGATAATGTATGACAAATATAGTTTTGAACTGAACTTCTTCGTTGTAACTACATGACTTATTTTTCAAAGACAAGTCTTGGTTGTTTCTGGCGCAGAGTACAATTTAAGTGGTCAGTCGAGCTCAGGCTTGGGTCACTTTGCTACCTGAGCACCACAACCACTAAAATGAAATGACAGAATTAAAAATAAAAAAATAAATTCGGCATAATTGCAGTAACCGATTGCGTTTTCATAAAAGCCCTCCTTCAGTTAACATTGATTGTCTGTGTTTAATAACATTAAATATATGAAAGGTCAAATAGCTCGTGTTTAATGAAATTATTTACATTGAATATTTAGCATTTTTAAAATATTTAGCGTCATAAAACAGGTCCGATTTCCACAGAATACTATAGATATTTATTAATACATTTAAGCAATCTTTCTGTAACTTTAAGTACCAGAGACTCGAGATTGTCTAATGACAGAAAGACAATGCTTTTATTTTTTAAACCCTTATTTGTTTAAACCTTGACAATAAACAGAATGTCTAGGGACATTGTGGTCGGCTGAGATCCACTTAATCAAGTGCTAAAACACTTGTAGGATCGCTAAAAAGTGGTAACAGTACTTTTTCATTGAAATTTGTCTAATCTGTAACGGATACCGAAAAGTAAGTTTCATGATGGGCTTAAACTCAGATTACTCCTGCAAGCAATCTGAATAAAACTGTATGCTAAAAAATAAATTTTACAAACTAGATTCTTTTTGCATTATCGCAAACAAAAGCTATTTTAAAGAAAAGATCAGCGGAAGAATTTTCTTCTAAAATTCAGCAGAAATCAGTCACAGTGCAGGGCGGAGCAACTGTAATTGGCAAGCACTAAAACAACAGAAAATGCCGCCAGTTCACCAGTTTTTTTCCAAGAAAGGACAACCAAGAAAATTTTGTGCATATTAATGTGTGAAATTAATGCTCTCAAAATTGTGGAATTGAAAAATGGATAACACACATTTTAAAATGCTGCCTTATGGACAATTTTATGATTGGTCAAAAGTAATTTTTGAAGTAAGGATCTCAATAAACAGTCATGCAAAATGTGAAAGCAATTCGAACCAAATTGTGGGAGAATGTTAAAAATTTGCTGCGGAAAAGTTATAAGGAATATAAATGACTAATTACCGGCGGATCGCCATGAAAAGCAATTTTGCAAAAGATGAGTACTTGGAGAAGATTCATCCAAAAATTTAAAGGAATCCACTCGAAATTGTTGGAGAAGTATTTTAGAAACTAAAACCCAAAAAATTTCTCAAATTTTTGGCAGATAGCCACAAAAAGTCAACTGTCACAAAAGGACTATCCAGAACACGCTCACACGAATTCTTTAAAAAATATTGAGGAAAGCATTTTAAACAGTGACGACCAAAAAATTTCAAGAATACCTTCTACTTGGCATATTTTGGATGCATTGCCAAAAAAGTTATTTTTAATGAACCACATAGATGCAAAATTTAAAATCAAAATCCAATCAAAATTGTTAGAGAAGTGTTTTGAAAACGGGCTACCGAAAAGTGTAAATATCTACGATTTGGCCATTTTTGGCGGGTCGCTTAAAACGTAATTTTACATGAGATGACTACCTACAGCACATTCACACAAAATTTGAATGGAGTTCGATCAAAATCGTGGGAGGAGAATCAATTTAAGTAGCTTTCATACGTATGTAGATACAGACGACAGATGCCCCCCCTACAACCCTAATTGCTGTGAAAAGATAAGACAGGACAGTTTGTATTTCATTGTTTAATTCCGCTTCGCGAGTGTTATGGGACAATTCTAACTGGAACTTTCTTGTTTGTGAACATTTTTACACTATCATTATTCACACATGAAATATGCACAGCACTTTATTTCAAATATATTTATTTACGTTTCTTATTACACTTATAACAGAGACACTTATAGTTCATTTTTGTTTGAATAATATTACAAGTAGGAATTGTTAACTTTGACAATCATACATCGAGTCATTATAAAGATTAAATGAAACTCTTCTAGTGTTTTCAAAACAAAAAAGTCCCTCACTGATGGCATTTTGTTGCTGATTCTTAATAAACCTTATGGCGGAATTCTATAAATTCAGGAACGTCTAAAAAGAGTTAGCATAAATATTATTTTATAAGCATTTTTAAAGGATATCCTAGGTCAACGTCTGGCACATAAATAGAAAAAAATGGGGGCTTGGATACAAATTATGTTATGCAAGAAACATACGTAGACTTGAATAGTAAATTATAGCTTTATGAGCAGTTGTGCTAACCTTGAGACAGCTTGGCACATACAGCTTGGTTATAGTATATCACAATGTGTCGAGTGCTGGGGTAATGTTCTTTGTTGTTCGAGTCATGAACGCATTAAACCCGTGGGGATGGGGGGGGGGGCACTCAGACATCACACAGCAACTGGTTATCATGCGTGTCCTTGACTTTTTGAAACAATCACTAAACGTGGAGTGCTTAGTTTGAAAATACCGCTCTTTTCACCAAATACAGAGGAGTTCTGAATGAAAATTACCCCCCTTTAAGAGCAATTAACACTGCGTAGACATCATCTGGCCTAAATATGTCCCCCTTTTCTTGCGTATCTTTGGAGACGTGTGGTAACACATGGGAAGTTGATTAAAATACTTGGAGTTTGCGGCATACGCGAATAGCCTGTAAAAGCTAAAAGCTAAAGTGCTCTCCCCAGATGGAGACACAGAACCGTTCAAAATTCTCGCTGGTCTGTTACAAAGTAGCACACTAGCCCCGTATCTGTTTATCATTGTGTTAAATTATGCTCTGCAACGAAGTGTCAAAGGTAACAAGGAAAAGCTAGGATTCCGTCTTGAAATGAGGGGAAGCCGACGCAGAGGTCCTCAATGCGTCATGGATCCTCACTTTGCGGATGAAATAGCGCTTAGTACCAGTGACGTAACTGAACAGGCAAAGGAACAGCGTCTAAGAGTAGAAAAAGCCGCAGCGAATGTAGAGACTGCCAGAAAATCCAAACAGGACAAAAGTGATGACCTTCAACCAAATAACCTAGCCAGAAATAAAACAAAAGATCCGTACTCGAGCTAGTAGATGGGTTTACATACTTATTGTGGCTATTAAGCAGTACTACCGCAGATGTGAAAAAAGAATAGTTCTTTCGTGGACAGCATGGAACAACCTGTAAAAGACATGGAAATCAAACATGTTGAAGAAATCTTTTTCGTTCGACTGTGGAATCTAGCCATATTGCAACGAAGCCTGGACGCTGGCTAACCAGCTGGTCAGACGGTCAGATGGACAAGGTTCTTCAGAACAGCCTTCAATATTAGTTGGGAAAGCTCTACCCGAAACGAGGGCCTTTGCGAAGATGTGCCTCAGTCTCCTCCAGAATAAGGCAAAGGCGCCTGGAGCGAGCAGGTCGATCATTGTTACAGATACCCCGAAGAACTAGCGCCCAGTCGCGTCCTGAAGTCACCAAGTCAAGGAAAGTGAAACGCAGAAAGATAAGCTTTATAAAACAGCAAATCACGCATTACACAAGCCTTGAAGCGAGGGATATAGCGGCGTCAATGATGGACAGGTGTTAGTGGAGAAGCATGGGAGACCGAGATTTGATACCTCCTCATACGAGCGATTTACATGTCGTCCTTTCAATATTTAATTTCAAATGCAAAATGGAAAATGGAAAATCGATTCGATTTCCTATATTCAAATCGTTTCGATTTTCCATATTCATTTTAAAGCGGAAATTAATAATAAGAAACATCAATTTTAAATTTAAATTCGTCCAAAATAAAAAAATTAAAAACTGGATGGTGCTACAGTCGCTGGTATGCAAACGTCTTAAACAAACACATATGATATAATGCAAATTCCGTCGATTCTGACTCAAAATATGAGCATGTGAAATATGTAAAATAAGTGAAAAGTGCAATGGTGAATTCTAACAACGATTTCTTATTTTTTGGTGCCCTGTTTACCTATTACTTTGTGTATCTTTTTTGTATTGACACTGACTAAGTTTAACCCAAATAGGTCTCGGCTGCTGCATTGTTGTTATAATATTGATATCAATCTCGTGGAAACGAATTAAAACGTCTTGTTGTGACTTTACCAGGAACGTGTAATCAAAACATATAATCTTGAAAACACTTCGGCATTAAAATTCATGTGTTGAAGAGGTTAACACACAAAAAATCTGAATTTAGAATTGAATAATAAGGAAAAAATGCTACATTTTCAATCACAAAGAAATATAATGTTTTGATAACAACAACACACGAATGTTCCTCAAACTGAGCTCGAAGTTTAGTTTTTGTCAACTGGAAAGAGTTAAAGTTAAACAATAAGTCAGATAATCATTTATATCTGAATTTCTCTTTCTGCTATCAAATAGCCAGACAGATATAGAGGTTCATATTTTGAGTGAGGGCCAACGGAATTTGCATCAGACCACATGTGTTTGTTTATGTCACTTACCAGCGAGTGCAGCGCCACCCGATTTTTTATTTTTCATTTTCAATGAAAACAGGAAAATGGATGTATAGAAACAGTTTCATTTTTCCATTTTCGTCTTTTATGAAGGAAAATAAAAAAAAAATAGGTTGAAATTCATGTTGATATAAAAAAAAATAAAAGGACCAAATATACACAGACCCCATAGGTAGGTAACACATATGATACCACGCGCTCCCGCGAGAGTTTGCATAATATTATCTTTCCTGAATATAATTATTTTCTCCTTGGATATCACAAAAAAATTATATAATCTGGAAGCGAGATATTGGCCGAGGTCTCAGCCACAAAGATCTAGTTCTGTTGAATAAACCGTTTCGTTTTATCTACGAAGTGCTGTACTGTTCCATCGTTGACTGTATCCAGGCATTGTATGAGGCTACCTTTGCATATATACTGAAGCGATTACACGTGGTGATTGGACCAGAGCTTACGACTCCATACAGATACCATTGGCCATTCGTAGTACTCTGGCATGCCAACGGACCGCCGCTGTCTCCCTTTATTAACAAATCAAACATTAAAATACATTAAACGTCTTAGATATTGACATCATGAATCGCATAACATTTTTCAGAATCCAAAACGGTACTTTTGGTTTCAAAACTGTATTGTATATTCCTAATAAATTATCTAAGATCGACCCAATGCCAATTTGAGGTTGCAACATCGATCCGACTAGAAGAAAAGGTTAACTCTGGTTGCGCTTTGGTTGTGAATGGTCGTGACTACAGATCAACATCTAACCAATGTCTTTGATACTTTTTAGACGTTGATTCTCGTCCCAGACAAAACTTTCTCCAATGTCTAATAAACATTTTCAATCCAACACTGAAAAAACTATGATTGTCGCTGGCGTCTCTAGATTATTTTCCCGGGGCCTATAAAACGTCGCTCTCCTACATCTATACAACGCCGTTTCAAATTCTGTTCCTAACCTTTGCACAACGTTGATTAGATGTCAAATTATCGACGTCTTTCCAACGTTGAAAAGTAGACTTTATTTCGACTTCCATAACAACCAAAAACCCAACGCTGATTCAACCCCGAGTGCGATGTCTATCCAACGTTATCGAACGTCGCAATATTTACTGGGTTGTGTGATAACGGTAAAAAGTTCCGGTCCGCGGATGTTATCGGGCAAAGTTCAAAGTTAATTTTTCAGAATATGTTTTATTTTGCGAACGCATTTGACATTAAGGCGGGCCCTTTAATGCGCATTCAGGCTGGAGTAGTTGTAATTGTTTGAAATATATCTCAGGAACCTCATAAACTTCTTGATTTGAGCACTTAGAAATTTTATTATTGTGAAAAAATATAATAATGATGGCGATGATAATGATGATGACGATTATGATGATTATGATGATTATGACAATACCAATAACGTAAACCTATTTCGCAAAACGAAATATTAAATACTTGGCCAAAAATAATATAACTTCGACCAGAATTTTAAAAACTGTTCAATGTGATTTTGGTTTGCTTTTCCTCCACAAACAACACTATTTTCTTTTTCATATTCCGAACTCTTTCCAAAAAACGTGTTTTTTTTGCCAGTTCGAAGCATTTCTAGAAAAAAAAACAATAGCTTTGCTATTTACTCAATGAAAAGGCAAGCCTCTTCTTCCCCTCACCGAGAATAGTGCGTAACTGAAGCTGATAATTTATATGAAAATTAATGTATTTGAAATGACAAGGAAAGATTTTGCATCCAGACGTCGTTCCTATAAAACCAACACAAACATTTCCTTCTGCTCAACGTATTTGGCTTTTACAAATAAAGCACAGTCACATGATTTATGTAATGCACAGTGTGGATGTTAGCAGATGCGATGCGAGAAGCTTGTGCGCAGGTGTTGCTGCACACCGTCTTGCATTTCTTGATAAAAATCATTGGGTTTTTTGCTTTATCTTTTAATCATGAAGATAAAAACGAAGGCGAAAACAAAAGGCGAGATGCACAACTTCAGTTCGAGTGCTACATATGAGCGAAATTTGGAAGTCCTATTGCCACAATGGTCAGAGAAATAGTAAAGAGAAAATGACGGACCAGCAAAGAGAAAAATTTTTGAAACACTGTTCCGGCATGCTTCTTGCAAGTTTTCGACTTGCCAAGTGTTGAAAAATGAAAGTATGTTCATTATAAGCATATTGCCAGATAACAGATTCTACTACAAAATATGCATTTCGGATGAGAAATGAAAAAGGCCGACTCACCAAAATATAGAAATAAAAGAAGTGACCCGGATCGATCTAAAATACAGTTCAAACAGAAAAGAAATAGACCTACTGATCGGACATACAAAATTAAAAGCAAAAATAATAAGCCCGAAAGGCAGGCATTATACAAAGAGGAAAATATCTTAAAATTTTGTGTTCGGGCAAAAAGATTTTTTCCCAGTAAAAATGTCCCAAACACGGGAAAAAAAGAAATGAAAAGAAAAAGAGGCAGATATGACCATGCTCGGAACAGAGCTAAACTGGTGCAGTGCCACCCGTCATATTATTGGTCATCCATAATGTACATACAGTTCAACCCTACAGTTTACCCCGGAATATCTACCATGGCAGCCATTGACTAAACATTAACGCTAACACGTCTTCAAACGCCCTGTCCCTTCTTCACCCCTTCGTGAATGCCTGCTTCAAGGGTGCTTATCTCTTGGGTGCTTATCTCTAGTACATTGTAAGAAGTGGATACTCACGTAGCAGGCTTCTACACCTTGCTGGTTCAGGTCACCCGCGCACACATGGTAGTCATCCCACACAGGTGGCTCGTACGGCACGTTAAAGGCTAGCAGTGCATCCCAGCGGCTGTGGTACCAGTTCTGGCAGTCGTCCATCGGAATGATGTTGAGCTTGCCTTGTTTTAAGTACGTCGGCCCATTTCCTGTCCCTATGTAATGAATTATTATTATTGGAAACTATTCTCCAAGAGAACTATCAGTTTAAAAAATTAGTAACAAACTGGCGTAAAAATGGTAGAAATAGTGTTTATTTTCAATTTCTGACAATGTTTATATTTTTAAAGATATTTTTATTTGCTACCATTCTTAGTTTTTTTCCGCCGTCTTTCAGTGTTCAAGCTTATCGGTGCCCATGTTTTTTTCTCAGTAAGATATGGCCGATATCAAAATAACTAGACCGATTCCGCTAACGAGTAGCAAAATTGCACACTTGCGAAATAGCAAATCGTAAAATTAAACAATTTGGCATGTGCCCCACCCTACCTAACACAAACACGCATAGCTGAATGGCTAAGAAGTGCACAGGATATTATTGCAATCTGTTTAAAATTGTTATAGTAGTAGGTTTAATCAAAATTTACAGACGAGCGCCTCCCATGACTTTGCCAATAGTGTTTGACAGACTTTTGCAGTGCCTGGTAACAAAACACCACATTTGGACTTTCAGTCTGCAGTGTAAAAAGCACTAAAATTGCCATTTTAGGGACAGAAAATAACAATAAGAATTAAGCAAACCTACTGATCTTCTTTTACGCGAAGTAAATAAAAAACGACAAAAAGTTTTCAGTTTTGCGATGTTTGATCACAGATGAAAATAGATGAAATACTTAACCCAATTGCTATTTGCAATACACTAGGTAACTGCAATTGCTGATTGTATAAATTGTAATTGCTGATTGCAATACAGAACTTTGCACTACATTTGCTGGAAACCAGCGAATCGTGAGGACCGAGAATTAACCCACTATGGACTGTCGGAGAACCAGCTTGTGCAACTTGACTTGGGTTTCCAACTGAAAATTATTTTCAGAGACACGTGTAGCTTTAGTTAGCAACTAGAACGCTAAAATTTTAGTGACTTAAAGTGTGAAGTAGTACGTGAGTGCAAATCAATAAAGTGTGTTTTTGTAGATGTAGAAACCAGTGCAAGCTTAATAAAAAGCGATTATAGTCCGATAACGGGTGATATATCCATGAAGGAATGAAACTTTAGCATCTGTTATATTCCACTGGTGTACGAGATATTCACAGTTATGAAGAAAACACGCTACTTTATATAATATCCCAACGGAACGCACTGACCGCTTAATCTTGAGGCTCAAACGATTTTGTTCACAATTATATTCTTTTCCCCAACCCACCCCCAACCTCCCCCGCAAATTTTACAGGCTTCAAAATCTAAAAAAAAGAGCGTCTAAAACAAAAATTTTTGCCTGATACACAATTTTGATGCGTTCTACAAAATGCTGTATCAAACTTAAAAATCTAATATCTATTTCGAAAGATATCCGATATACTCAGCATATAAATTTCAAAATCCTAAAAAAGATCTCAAACAACTTCGAAGCTAGAATCCCGGTCATCTGCCCCCCCGGTCAGCTGCCCCCCCTGTCATCTGCCCCCCTTTTTTGCAACCCGGTCGACTGCCCCCCTCCCTCAAAGTGGAGGGGTGGTCTCTTGCCCCCTCCATTTACTATTTTTCTTGGGTTCTTGGCTTACAAAGACACAATAAATAAATTTATATTCATTTTATTGAATGTATTGCACCTCGGAAAATTGCAATTCATCAATAGGAAACTAATTGCAATTAGAATTGCAATGAAGATCAATCGTTTCAGAGACGAAGTAGACGGGGACATCACAATTGCCTAATTTTTAAAGATTTTTTTTCCATTAGAAAAAGGAGGGGGGGGGGGCAGATGACGACCCCGTCAAAATGCAAGGGGGGGGGGGCAGTCAACCGGGTTGCAAAAACGGGGGGGGCAGTTGACCGGGGTGGGGGGGCAGTTGGCCGGGGGGGGGGGCAGATGACCGTTTACCTCGAAGCTAATACCGTCACATTACCTAAAAAAATCGTGCTAAAATCTAAACTGACCGACACGGTCCTATCGCGTTTTGTACTAAAGTGTCACATCAACAGTTTCCCGCCAAACTGATTGGCGCGAAAACCTCATTCGCCACATATCAAAACATGAAATGAAAAGAAAAGAATACCGCCAAAATGCCCCACGCGGTATTCTGACATGTTGTTATTAATTTTGCCGTGAGCACGGGTTATTCAAATATTACCGACATAGAAATTTGGCACCTCCTAGATTTTTAAGACTGATTGCTTCAACTCGTGCAGGATCAAGCCACCCCTAATCCCCCAAATATGAATTAGGAGGACGGTAATGTGTATGTGAAAAGTTCGTTGAAACTGAACTTATCGCCACGAAAAAAATACTATTGATTTGGCATATAATGGTCTATTTACTTAAATGCAGTGGAATCCCTGAAATAAGAGCATCAATGCGACTGAGGTGATGTGGTTACCAGGTTACCACTGTTTGTGTGTTCCCTATTAATGGAGTGCACCTAAAACAAGACGATTGAAAAAAAGTGGTCCTATTCGTGAAGTGGCCCCATTATACTCATTGGCCCAATCCCGGGATTTCTATGAATTTGTATTCCACAGCTAGTATTCGAGAGACTTACTGTATTCGGGATCCAGTTGGCCATATCCTGTGACGTAACAGCGGCTGAAGCTGGAAGGTTCTTGGTGCTCCTGCGCGAGGCAAATAGGTCTTACATTGCTGGACATTCCCACGGGATAGTACAGTTGTATCAGGGCAATGTCATTTATATTGCCAAAATACTGCGTGGCCAAGCGATCCCTAGAGAAAGATTGGTAATTGGGATGCTCGACCACTCTGCGCACCGATCTCGTGTATCCTCCACGGATGCTATTCGAGCCAATCCGAACAGTAAAACTGAAGAGTAAGATAAGAGAGAGTTTCTTATCAATTTTGGGTGTTTTTTTAATGAATAGAAAGAAAAAGAAAACATTTTCAAGGATGAGCTTAACTAAATTATACTTGTACCGTATGTAATAAGAAGGCATCGTTGAGCTTATTTTGAGATAATAGTTTTGAAAATTGGTAGTTTTGATAATTTAGTTGCATTAGTTATTAAAAAAATATTTAATATGAATTGGCCGAATTAACAGCCAATATGTGTAAATTTTAACCATACTTTAAACTCTTTCTAATAGGGCTGTTAAGGTGTCAACCATAGTTCGCACAATGCCAATTTCAGCACCCCCTAAGGCATCAGCTGAAGTTCGGACAATGACACTTTCAGCCACCATGATGCGTCACCTACAGCTTGTACAATGACACTTTCAGAGACCTTAAGGCGTCAACTAGAGATTGTACAACGCCACTTCAGTCACCCTATAGCGTCAACTAGAGATTGTACAACGCCACTTCAGTCACCCAAGCGTCAAATAGAGATTGTACTACGCCACTTCAGTCACCCTATAGCGTCAACTAGAGATTGTACAACGCCACTTCAATTACTCTATAGCGTCAACTAGATTTTAAAACGCCACTTCAGTAACCCTATAGCGTCAATTAGAGATTGTACCACGCCACTTCAGTCACCCTAGCGTCAAATAGAGATTGTACTACGCCACTTCAGTCACCCTATAGCGTCAACTAGAGATTGTACAACGCCACTTCAGTCACCCTAGCGTCAACTAGAGATTGTACCACACCACTTCAATCACCCTATAGCGTCAATTAGAGATTGTACAACGCCACTTCAGTCACCCTATAGCGTCAACTAGAGATTGTACAACGCCACTTCAGTCACCCTAGCGTCAACTAGAGATTGTACCACGCCACTTCAGTGACCCTATAGCGTCAACTAGAGATTGTACAACGCCACTTCAATTACTCTATAGTGTCAACTAGATTTTAAAACGCCACTTCAGTAACCCTATAGCGTCAACTAGCGTTTGTACCACGCCACTTCAGTCACCCTATAGCGTCAGCTAGGGATTGTACAACGCCTCTTCAGTAACCCTATAGCGTCAATTAGAGATTGTACCACACCACTTCAGTTACTCTATAGCGTCAACTAGATTTTAAAACGCCACTTCAGTAACCCTATAGCGTCAACTAGAGATTGTACCACGCCACTTCAGTCACCCAAGCGTCAAATAGAGATTGTACTACGCCACTTCAGTCACCCTATAGCGTCAACTAGAGATTGTACAACGCCACTTCAATTACTCTATAGCGTCAACTAGATTTTAAAACGCCACTTCAGTAACCCTATAGCGTCAACTAGAGATTGTACCACGCCACTTCAGTCACCCTAGCGTCAAATGGAGATTGTACTACGCCACTTCAGTCACCCTATAGCGCCAACTAGAGATTGTACAACGCCACTTCAATTATTTTATAGCGTCAACTAGAGATTTTAAAACGCCACTTCAGTAACCCTATAGCGTCAATTAGAGACTGTACAACGCCACTTCAATTACTCTATAGCGTCAACTAGAGATTTTAAAAGGCCACTTCAGTAACCGTATAGCATCAACTAGAGATTGTACCACGCCACTTCAGTTTCCCTATAGCGTCAACTAGAGATTGTACAACGCCACTTCAATTACTCTATAGTGTCAACTAGATTTTAATCAACTAGAGATTGTACAACGCCACTTCAATTACTCTATAGCGTCAACTAGATTTTAAAACGCCACTTCAGTAACCCTATAGCGTCAACTAGAGATTGTACCACGCCACTTCAGTAACCCTATAGCGTCAACTAGGGATAGTACAACGCCTCTTCAGTAACCCTATAGCGTCAATTAGAGATTGTACAACGCCACTTCAATTACTCTATAGCGTCAACTACATTTTAAAACGCCACTTCAGTAGCCCTATAGCGTCAACTAGGGATTGTACAACGCCTCTTCAGCAACCCTATAGCGTCAATTAGAGATTGTACAACGCCACTTCAATTACTCTATAGCGTCAACTAGATTTTAAAACGCCACTTCAGTAACCCTATAGCGTCAATTAGAGATTGTACCACGCCACTTCAGTCACCCTAGCGTCAAATAGAGATTGTACTACGCCACTTCAGTCACCCTATAGCGTCAACTAGAGATTGTACAACGCCACTTCAATTATTCTATAGCGTCAACTAGAGATTTTAAAACGCCACTTCAGTAACCCTATAGCGTCAATTAGAGATTGTACAACGCCACTTCAATTACTCTATAGCATCAACTAGAGATTTTAAAAGGCCACTTCAGTAACCGTATAGCATCAACTAGAGATTGTACCACGCCACTTCAGTTACCCTATAGCGTCAACTAGAGCTTGTGCAATGCCACTTCAGCCACCACCACACCGCTTGCATTTGCAGAGACATTAAACTCTCGCTGCGCAAAGTTTCGTTTGCTAAATGTCGAGAAATATAATATTTCGAGAAATGAAAGAAATATGTATATTTTTATTTGTGATAAGGAAATCATATAAGCATAACAATAAAAATACGGCATTCTGTTTTTTATTACCTTCCGTTTTCGCGTTTGCAACGAGAACCTATATATTTCTAAAACCGAAATGTTAAACGCTTCGCCAACAAATATTTTACAAATAAATTTCTCCCGTCGAGTAGAACTTCTATGAGAGGCCTAAGTAAATACTGCTGCGGCCCTTACTCGTTGCATTTCTCGATGAAAATTATTGTTTTTTTGCTTCTCGTTTTGATCATAAAATTGAAAACATGGGCGAAAACTAAAAGATAGGTGTGCGACTTCAGATCAAGTACTACATAAGTATATGTATACTCAACCAATTTAAAAATGAAACACATACAGTGGAAACTCGGCATCGGACTACCTTCCTCTTGGGACCACCTCTGAATAAAGGCACATTTTTTCGGTCCCGAATGCACTACATAGACTTTAATGGTTAAGAAAACTCCCAATTGGGATCACCTCGGATCGGACCACTTCGGGCCGCTTTTTTCGGTCCCGAGCCCTCAAAATGTCTGACATCGGACCACTGTCAATCAGTGGGGAATCCACTGTATTTTTGCGGCACATTACTTACAACACATGTTGCCGTCTTAGATATTGTTGCTAGGGACTATGGTAGCAAGTGTGTAACCAGACAGCGGCTTAGTTTTGTTATCTATACTTTTGTATCTTGTCTAAACAATAGCGGCTGACAATATACAAACCCGAGACATCTTTATTTATGTGGTGCCTATTGTTTTAGTATTTAAGCCGAGCCAAATGCCACCTAATTCATGATGGCAATTAAATGTCAATTTAAGCACAAAAGGTATTTAAATAAGAAAAAAATGTTAAAACTTTCTCAAAATGGAAAGCAGAGAAAAAGGTAATAGAAAAAGAAAACATATTAGTCTTAAAGATAAAACTGAGATAATTAATGACAGTAAATTGACTGGTCAAAGAAAATTAGCTGAAAAGTATGGAATTAGTAAATCACAAGTCCAAACACTACTGAAACGGAAAATTGAGTGTGTCAAGGCCTATGAGGAAAACTGTGATTCTGAGAAAAAGCGATTGCGTTATGATCCTTGTGTAAAGTTAAAATTTTACCCAAGTAGGATCAAGTCTCCCAAATGGGACCACCTCTAAAATAGGGCACATTTTCTCCGGTCCCAAGGGTGGTCCGATTTCAGAGGTTCCACTGTATACGAGTTACATAGAAATACTCAGATAAATTTTAACTCAGTGAATTATACATTTTTGGAAAGAAAATAACGCAACATTTAATTTTTCTCAGTTTTTCAACTGAAATTTCTCTTGTTATCGTTCATTGAACACACAACATAACGCTTGAATTTATACTGTGTCCAGTTTTAATATCGCGAGTGTCCTCCACGTGGTTCTGGAACTACGATTACTCCACGCCCCATTGAGGTAATCAACTGTTGATTCTTGTATTGCGGAATGTTGTGCCACTCTTTCACTGGCGCGTGATGCAACTGCGGCAGCATCGCAGGTGCGGGATCGCATGAGCGTACGGCTTTACCGATCATGAGCCATGCGTGCTCAATGGGCGATAAATGGAGCGAAAATGTAGGCCAGGGTAAAAATCCGTACATTTTGCGTCCGTTGATACTGTTATGTCGTACGGGCTGAGCGCGGACGCGCGTTATCTTGTTGAAGAATAAGTCCATACTGTAGAACGAATGGAACTGCAGTTGGCTCCAGAATAACTGTTAACACTGACAATACCTGGTATAAAGCGGATCTCAGCACGGTGAGCAAATGACATTCCAGCTCAAACAGTTACATTTCATTTCCTCAACGGTCTCTTTCTTGAACGCAGGTGTCAGCGTATCGCTCGTTCGCCTGTCGCCATGCGTAACAGATGCAAAACCGCGATTCTTCAGTGAATAGCGCATTATTCCATTGTCGTTGAGTCAAGTGAATGTGAGTATTCACCCATACGACGAATCCGTCTAGCACGTGTTAACAGTAATCTTCGATACTGGCGGCGCGCACCTTTTTCTTACAACCTGAAGACTTATGCGATTATTTCAAACCCCGCGTGTTCGCCTAGCAGTAACAGTTGCTCGTAGAAACCGATCTCTCAGGTTGATAGCGCATTTGTGGGTCCTGTCGCGGAGTGGTTACCGGTGGTCTACCTGGCCTAGGGCGGTCCGCGGCAGTGTCATGCAAACGTGTCCTTAGCCGCGAAACTGTTGACCTATTTACACCGCAGATCTTCACCTTTCGCACTCGGGCTGAATATTTGTCAGTCTATGCGTAAGTTCAGCACACACTTCACAAAAATCTAAACAAATTGACTTTTCCCTAGCTTTGATACGAGAATAGCATAAATTAAATGTCCATAAATTGCACAGTGAAGCCACCACGTATGGTGCCATATGGCCTTGACCTCTGGAGGACTGCAGAAAGTGAATTACATAAAGTACTTATGTACATTTAGGCTAAATTTGGTCATACAGTACATTATTACGATGCTCCTGTGAGTTGCTGGACACAACAATAACCTCCATAATTTTTGTTGCGTTTTCAGATTGGTTGAGTATATATATATATATATACTATATACATAAATTAGGGAGTCCTATGGCTAGTATGGTCAGAGGAGTAGTAAGGACAAAACGATGGACCAGTAAACGACGGAAGACTAACCGACAGACCGAAATATTATCCCCCGTACAGCTTCAATATATTCTTTTCAAGTCTGCCACCCTCCGAGTGTTAATAAGATATTTATGTATTGAAACAAGCTGAACCACCCGCCTAATCCGCAAAAGTCACAGTTGTTAACATGAGAACTTACTAGCTGGATTGCACACAGTGTGCTGCTGTAACTATCCATTCATTGTTGATGAAGCTACCACCGCAGAAATGGCTGCCGTACTGTCACAACAAAAACGAATTAAAAAATATCCAGCAATAAATGCTCGTGTTAAGCCTTTATGCCAATTACAAGTCCTCCATAATCGACCCATACAAATTCCATGGGCCTTCTTAAAATATTCAATAACCATTCAAGCCCTTCAAAAACCTCCCCATAGGTGTTTCACATACATTCCATAAGCTTTACCATAGTGCAATTGGAGAATTTGGGAAGGCTTCCACTCTGCCTGAGGTTTCACAGAGTTCGGTGGATGGATTGTTAAAAAGTATTACATGAACTAATGCCTTTCAATACTGATCGCCTGCTACAAGAGTTCTCAAAAGTGAAGAAAAATGTAAATTATACTTCTCACGGTAATTCCGTTTATTTTCTAACAGCTTTTGGCCATTTATGGGAAGTTAAGATTGTTAAGACAAAAATTCACACTCGATAATGGTCAGATGGGAAAATCAAGATTTAAAAAAATGAGATCATAATGACATAATTCTCTTTTTGGGTAGAGGTCACAATGTCGTAATGAAGCTGGTGTCGTACGTCATTAAATTTTATGCAAAAGCAATGCACGGAAATTCTAATTTACTTTAGGTTTTCATTCAAATGCGTCATATGAATATTAATTTCATACGTCCAACCTTTCTGCTACTCGTATTGAAACAGAAATAAAGACGAAAAATTCGAGGGAGACTGCGTTAAGGTCTATTCACACTGCTTAAACCAAAAGTCAAAAATCATATGGAAAAATCTCCCAAGGGCAAAATTTGCTTAACGAATTGACTTTATGGGCTCAAAGCGTTTACCTTATGGGCATAGTGCAAAATATTTTTAAACGAGCACTTTTCTGTCACATAACCGTGTAGTTTACGTTATTACGTTCACAACTATGCAAACGAACGCAACTTTGCCAAACGACATTTGGCTTAAGCAATGTGAAACGACCCTTACTCAATCATTTCCCTGTTAAATCCTACTTATTACGTTTGCAGGTTACAAAATACTGACCAGAAAGTTGGAATGTTTTGCGCTCATTTTTATGTGGACAGAAAATGTTAATGTGTTCATGCACTTACTCTTTGTAAAGACACCTGCCAGGGCCACGCCTGGATATGCCCATATTCACCATTGACTACGTAATCAGGGACGAAAGGAGGGTCCGGTCCCTGAACTGGCTGCCCACACAGTGCCTGTTCACATTGCAAGGATGTAAATACCTCGCCGCTGGTGCAAAATGTGGCAAAATCAGCTTCTTCCACAAACTGAGCGCCTGTTGAGGACAGGAATATATTTTACATTGCAGTGACGCGGTGCAGTCTTAGTGACACCACCCGGCAATTACAGGTGGTACGCCATGTACAAACAAAAACTAGACCGAATTTCACCACCACGTATCGACATATCCCTACTTGGCATCACCCATCATGGTTACAACCAACATCAAAGAATTATCTATAATGTTGTCTTGCAAGGAGACAAAATGCAGTTATCGTGTTGTGTGGCAAATGGTCTGCGGTATGCACATGCACCTGTAACCTTGAAACTCAAGGTCAATGTTCCGATACAGAAATAATCCCTTGTGTTGTTTCCTGTAGCGCATGAAGTCAAAAATAGGTAAAAAGCACTGCATCCCTGACGGATTTCGACATATACAGGTCACGTGAGCTTAAAATTTAATTCTTATACTGCTAGCTTTTGAGGCGCAAAATGTTGTCATCAACACTTCCACAACTAATGGTTTCCAAGAAACACAGACCATCTTATCTTTTACTTCGCCATGTTGTAATGAACAAAGTTATCTCTCATATATCATATATATGTATGGTGGAATAATAAAATGCAGTTAGAATCACTCATTCTCTTACAGTTTTCGAGATTTTTGTATTATATTTTGATGTGACGTTTTATATTGTCAACACTTAGCCCAATTTTTAATGTTCTTGTGTCATTATACAGCCAATTTGGTTATGTTACTCCGTATGAGTTCGCGAGAGAAATAGGCTTTCTAATAATGCTCTTTTTCCATAATTTGAATTTGACCCGAAGTCCTAGGTTAACCATATTCTGACCATGCAGTCATAGGTTAACCGTATTCTGACCACGAAGTCCTAGGTTAACCGTATTCTGACCACGAAGTCCTAGTTTAACTGTGTTCTGACCATGAATTCTTAGGCTACTGCCAGTAGTTTTCCTACTGCCATTGATTTTCGTGCGTATGCCAAGTTTATATTCCCTGACTCAAACGAGTAGGAGTAGTAGTTTGTGCTAATTTTGAATTCCGTGGTGGTGAATAATCCTGTGCAGTCGTTTAGCTGAGGCAATTTGAGCGAAGGCCAATCCCCCGCTTTCCACTCCTGGCCGGATTCGAACCAGGGACCATAGGAGTGGTAGTTTATAATCTGCATTAGTGTAAATCTCATATTCTAGGTTTGGAATAAACTGTTATTAAGACCAAACAGTTGAAGCCAGGTAGAAATAGACGCGGTAGAATTACACTATCTAAGCTATTGACAGGGCGATCAACTAATAACTTTAAGGAAACACTACCACAAGCCGTCGCTTGGAGATTTTATAAATGAACCTCACCTAATCGAATGGATACCTTTGGTACCGGATTGAGTACGATCATGGCGCCTGAAGATTGATTGCCCGTTCGGTAGCTTGATACTCCTGCGAAGCCCATCTCCCTGCGTATCAATTAAGATAACAATCAGTGCACAGTAGAACCTGTTAATCGGGTCACTTTGTAAATATACCTCTTTCGAAAAGAAAAGTAAGTTGTATAATAAAAGACCATGTCTCACGAATACTGATGTAAGGATTTACGGCATATAACTAGACCATTGTCACTACCGAGTAGCGAAAATTACACTTGGTTTCATAAATCTTTACTGGAGTTATAAAATTGCTTTTAAGTCTTAAACGATAGCAAAGTAGACGTGTAAATATTTTGTGAAAAATCGGCAGCTACCTTTTCACATATGAACTGGTTTAATTTTCTAGCAATATTTTTGTCCAGTTAAGGCGAAATCCGAAAATGGCACACAAAACAAAAATAGAAAACAACAACACACAATAATAAGGAGATGAACAGTTGT
The DNA here is from genome assembly GCA_949752745.1 of Protula sp. h YS-2021. Lineage (NCBI taxonomy): Eukaryota > Metazoa > Annelida > Polychaeta > Sabellida > Serpulidae > Protula > Protula sp. h YS-2021. Next base: position 45,847,579 of record OX457024.1, read on the forward strand.
TTTAGCTGAAATCCTAAGAAGACGTCTTTATGTTTTTAAGAAAATTAGTTTTCGGTCGTTATTTTCACTAATATTTGGCGAAGTGGCACACAATCATGGTCAGTGGACAGTTAAGCCCTGTATCTTCAATTAAAATTTAAGACTTTTCGATAAATTTACCAGAAAGTGCAAGCAGGATTACATTAAATTTTATGACAATAAGTTTGTATCCGTAATGTATGCTTAGATTTCAATTAATTTTTTCTCGCCAATATTTTCGCCAAATTTCAGATTGTGAAATAAGTTATAGCCAAAAAGACGAAGGGTATAAATGCCCTTCTCCCCGAACATTGATGAAGATTTCAAGGCGTCTCCACAAATATCCCAAGAGGAGATATGTTTGTAAGAAAATCAGGTTTTGGCCAATATTTCCGCTGATTTTTCGTAGATCGTCAAAGAGAAATAATACCCATGCACTTCAGTGCGCTACCTTTAATCAGCATTTTAAGACAGTAAAATGACTATTCATTTGGCGTCAGTTGAGATTTTACTACATTGTTCACCAATTCTTCCTCCATTTTTTGGCTAATTAGTAGAATAAGCAATAGTCAAGCCAAAGTACCAATGCTTGTTATTTCAGTTCAAATTTCAAAAGACTAAAGCTATATACCCAGAGACAGTTAAGATTTCATTCAGAAATTAGATTTTCGCAAATATTTCCGTTATTTTTTTTTTGCAAAAAAAAAGCCAGGCAGGTATTGATGTCCGCTTTGATAGCCTGCCAATCAACAATTTTTTTCACAAGATGTTCCCTTTTTCTCTTGCGACTGATGAAGAAATTTATAACCAGGTAGGTGCTAATGTTCGCTACCTTTAATTTAAATTTCAAGAGAGAAAACCTGTGCCACTAGCTCAGTTAGGTAACGTCTCTGTTGGACTATGGCCCAATTGGATTACGATTTGCTGATCCCAGTTGGACTACGGTTTGGTACTCCCAATTGGACTACAGTTTTTGTTCCCAGTTAGTTTTAAACTTCAATTAAGACAGTAATGCTATTTCTCTGGCGTCGGTTAAGATTTTACTGAAAAATTTTTCTTGCGGTTCCGGATAAGTCTCGCTAAAGGGCAGGGTTGTAAAGGGGCAAAAGCAAAACTAGACAGAATTCCGCTAGATAGCGGAATGACCCACTTGCAGAAATCACTAAGAAAATATTTGTATTATTTATGACCAAGAAGCTCAAAGTCACGCAGTACTAATTCTTTCAGTAGTTCTAGACCAAAGGGTAAAAGATGAACCAAAAATTTTTCTATCTCTAACCTTTGTCGAGATAATAGTCAACTTCTGGTTTTTTACCTTGACCTAGACCGAGAAGGTCAAGGTCACTAAGGTACATCTTATGTAACGTTGTTTAGGCCCAAAGGGTCGAAAATAAGCTCAAAATCTCTAACCGTTTCAGACATAATAGTCAACTTTCGGTTTTTGACCTTGACCGTGACTGGAAAGGCCAAAGTCACCGAGGTACCTGTTATGTAACGTTGTTTAGGCCCAAAGGATCGAAAATGAGCTCAAAATCGTTCTGTCTCTTACCGTTTACGAGATAATAGCCAACTTCCTGGTTTTGACCTTGACCGTAACCGAGAAGGTTGAAGTCAACGAGATACCTCTCATGTCACGTTTAAGCCCAAGGGGTCGAAAATGAGCTCAAAATCGGTCTATCTCTAACCGTTTTCTCGGTCACGGTCAAGGTCAAAAGCCAAAAGTTGACTATTATCTCGAAAATGAGAGATTTAGGGTCATTTCGAACCCTTTGGGCCAAAATGACGCCAAAATAGGGATACTGCATGTATTTTGGAATTCTTGGTCATAATGTAATGGTTTCTTTAGTGGTTTCTGCGATTGGGCCAATTCTTCTATCCAGCAGAATTATGTCTAGTTGATACATGGTTTAGATTTTGTGTTGAAAGACGTTAGCTGGCTGGCATAATCATTACCCCCTCTTTTCTCTAACAGACAAACAATATGCTATAATTGTTAAGGCCTTATTATCTTCTATTGGTGTTTTGTTACTCTGATCGGTGATAAGTGTCTTTGTTAATCATTTGGGTATATAATGAATGTAAAAATTGTCGTTTGGGAGTTCTGAAATCAGAGCTAAAATCTGTGAAAAATCGGCCTGAATTCAGCCAATAGCTAACTGAAATGACACTGAGTGTAAACATACTCTGCAAGTGAAATTGAGAACACAATGATGATTATTATACAATAAAATCTGCCCTAAATACACTCTGTGTATTAGGGACACTTGGGAATAAAGGACAGTTCACGCCAGTTCTTTAAAAATCCAATTGACTGCCGTACTAAGAAAACATGTATAATAAGGACATCTGGCTATTAAGGACTACGGACAGCATTTTTGCCCGCAAGTCCCCCGCCAGCACTTTTTGGGCCATTTCATTTGGGCCGGCAATTTTGTCCGGGCACCCTTTTTTCTGATTCCTTCATTTTTTCTAAAAGCACACTTATATAATGAACTAAACACAAAAAGCTAATTCAACTCACAAAACTGAACCTCAACCCTTAGAAATCATAGCTCATATAAAGTTTCTGAATTGCACTTGAAAATTAAACCTCTGTAAATACGAACAGGTAATCTTCCATTTGTGGCAAGACTGCTGTGCCTTCATCCCCATGGTAATGACTTCATAACAAGTTCATAATTAATGTAAGCATTGGGACGTTACAACAAGGTTTGACAGACGTCGCATCTGACATCGGTTTGTGTTTGGTTGATTGTGAAAATCGAAACAACGTCTAGATACCGAAGCTAGATAGATGTCTAATGAACGTTGCGAATGGGATGCCAATAGATGTCGAAAAACACCCATCGCCTATATAACACCGATTTTCCAACGCTTATTCAACATTGTACCAAATGCCTTGATTGGACGCCGGGGAAAGTGGAGGTTTAGTTGCGACCAAAAGTAACATCTAAACAATGCTGCTTAGCCAAGGTCCAATCACCGTTGTACCAAAGGCGATTAATGTGTGGCCGCTACCCATCACAACCAAATTGTAAGTGTTTTAAGTCTTCAGTATCGCAATTGTTCTGGTCCAAAGTGTAATTTTCCCTACTCAGTCTGTCTAGTTTTTTTTAATGAAATCGATAACATACACGGTTGAAGCTCTCAAATTTTTTGTTTATTTTCCAAAGATTTTTACCACTTCAAAATCATGTTTCAATGGCACTAAATAGAAAGTCTATCTGGTGCACAAAGGGTGCCTTGAGCTGATAATCACTACAGCGATATGGCAGACCGATGCGTAAAAATAAAATATTAGACCCCCTATCCCAAGCAAAAATAATAAACACTATTACGCTATGCAGTGGGCATTCGTTATATCGGACAAGCAAGCCACATGAGGAGTAAACAAAGCCGCCTTACTTGCATGCTAGATCGGCCACGTCGTCATTGAAATCGGTCTCTATGCCTGCACATATCGGGTAGCAGTCCGTGATATTACCGCCCGGTCCAAATGCGCATGGCACCCCGGAAACGGGGTTCTGGAGGCAGGAAGTCTCGTCAAAGCCGTCACCACAGTGTTTGACACCATCACAAATTTGTAGCGTCGCTACACAGTCCCAGTTGGGACACGTTAGACTGCCGTTGGGACAGGTACCTGGAAAGTAACATCGCCTGCACAGGAGTCATCCTTTAAGAATCTACGCGGATGGGGGGGAGGGTGAGGCTGTGGGATGCTGATGTCTTGGTGAATGGGAGGGGGGCCTGGATTTACTAAGTATACTGCTTTGCATTCACTGTGGCGGGGGGGGGGGCGCATTTGGTGAAGTCGGAACCTTTGTTTAGGCAGCTATGCGTCGTGGATGAGAGAGGAGGATGGCCTCTGTCTAAATTTAGACCTAAGACAAGGGCAAGGATTTGTTGTCATAATTAGCGGGAAAGTTAGGCTTGAAACAAGGCAGATTCGAGATAGACTTTGTATAACGGCGGAAGGGGGTAAACAGGAGAGAGAGAGAGAGAGAGAGAGAGAGAGAGAGAGAGAGAGAGAGAGAGAGAGAGAGAGAGAGAGAGAGAGAGAGAGAGAGAAAGAGAGGGAAAGAGAAAGAGAGAGAGAGAGAATAAATTATTATTCCGACTGAAGAATCTTTAATGATATATATAGTCAAAATACGCACCTATAGTTTTAGGCAATATTATTATTATATTTTCGAGGTCTGCTCCATAGGAGTAAATCGAAGGTTTTTTTTTGTTTTTCTCTAACCTAATGATCACCTACCTTATGCCAGAACTGGGAAAGGCAACCTAAAACGGTTTTCTAATTTTTTGGCGACTTCTGTTGTCCGTCTCTGTGACGGATCGCTCCTGCTTTTTAGCTTGTTTTTGTTTGTACAGACGCCTCTTGCATAGTGTATAGTTCTTAAATACGTAGAATGAACTAAGGTTCTTCCATGAAACCCGTCGTAAGGTTTGATGAAAGAACCTGAAAATTATTGGCTGTGAAAAGATATATTGTCTCCATAACGACGTAGTGCAGATGTACTCCTACTTGATTAGACCTCGGTAACTGTCGGTCACAAAGGTGGGGACTACTTCGTATTACTTAGGTGTTTTCAGAGACAGTTTGGTGGAATCAACTCGTCGTACTGTTTTTGGCTGAGAAACTGGAGCGTCGGGTTTGTGTTATTGCCTTGTTTTGTGTTATTATTAGTTGCCTGCACCAATATAGTATAGAATGCAGGAATAGAAAGTAAGTGTATCTTCGAAATGACAACCTCTGTAACTATACTGTCCAATGACCTCAAGTTCTCAATGAATAAACTCGGAGGTGGGTGGGGGGGGGGGGAGACGTTTCTAGCTCCATGCAATTAGCTTCGGGATTCGGCAAATGCTCCAATGACAACTTACCACATGTCTCGATGTTTTCATCAGTATCATTACACTCTATAAAACCATTGCATAACCAACTGTCTGGCATACAAATCTTATCCGCTTCGCAATAAAAAAAGCCGCTCGGGCATTCTGCAAGAAAGAACATCAGACATGTGTATGTAAGTACAGGGGATCCCGGATTTTTTAACAGAATATTTCTCATAAAGACCAGTGTTTTAAATGTAGAAAAATAATCGCTACAAATGATAGTTTCACGATCAGTAGGACCTGTCTTACACAAATGTAAGAAACAAATAATGCATACCACAGTACCACTCGTCGCTGTTATCTTGGCAGTCGTCATATCCATCACATACCCGACTCTTATACACACATCTGTCGTTTGCACAGGTGAAGTGTGTGCCCGTATTGCAGCCTGTGTTAGGTAGAATCACCATAATAATCATTGTTATAATCACAATTCCTCTGTGATGCATAAATTTGACATGATTTGAGAGATGGCTGACTATACTGCAAACAGTGAAGGGTACAGAATGGCAGTCACTTACTGCAGTCGTCCTCATCCGAGCCGTCGTCGCACTGGTAGGTACCGTCACAGCGATGCTGTTGGTAGACACAGTCCCCGTCATCGCACGTGAATACCTGGACATCGGAGCAGTCTGCAAACAAGTCACACCCATGTGACTTATCCCATGTCATAGGTTGACTGCAGACTGTGAACACTTACAGGTCATTTGTGCTAACCAATTTCACAATGCTATTAGCTTCACTTGTATTCTTATTGGGCATCCAATCTGGCAGCGTTTCTCTATTTTGAACTTGTGTTCGTGTTGTTTTTCGTTTTTTTCTTCCTCCCACTTGCTAATAAGACATCCAAGTGCACGATCAGCCAACGTACAAGGGGTGAAATACGCAAGAGTTAACAACAGCATAATAACATTGACACAGTTGTACAGTTTACCTGGCCTGCTGGTGTTGCGCATGATCCTCAGCTTTGACGTCTTATCTGTATATTCCTCTTTGATTTCTTGAAAGATAGGGGCCACATAAGGTTCGTCGTTGTCGCCAGAATGGTGGCCTTCTGAGGATAATCCAAGATCTAGTTAGAAAAATATCATATTAATATTAACAATCATTCTTATATTATTTTGTATATTTCTACTTTTTAAGGTAAATAATATGAAGTTAAAATAATATGTAACAATAAAAAAAGATTACATCGTTGTACAGTTTCACATATAATGTTACAATCTTGTTTTGAATTTTCACTTGTTTTACTGCCAGCACATTTGCAGTACCTTCTAGTAATACCCTAGGTACCCTAGGAAAAACTGGAGAGCAAGAACTGCCATACTGGGAAGTTCCATTTCACCAGATTTCTATGGTAAACTATATATCGATACCTTATAAAAGACATGGATGACTAATGAAACTGAGACATCTTTACCGAAATAGACAGCGTGAAACAGGGATTGAATTTAGCATTGAGATAATATTACCGACCTGGGGCCACTCACGGACCAACAGGTTACCAGGCGTGATTAAAATGCATGTTCATGATTTTAAAACGACTGCTAAACGAGGAGTGCTAAGTTTGAAATAATCTCCTTTTTGAATTTCGAAAATATCGTCTTGTAGACTACGAAGCCATCACTGTGAGTTTTCCAATGTGTTAAACATTGGTTATCGTGATTCATAATAATAAAGAATTCTGTGGAACACATATTACCACATGGGTACCCTTAACAGGTACCCTGTTACAATGCTTGTCAACCAACCGACCAATCGGCGTCGGTGCAGATCCTGTCATGTGATCGAACCATTCCCAACTTATCGCGATCCGAGTAACAGGAGATATTTCTTCGGCAAATTTTGTAAAAGAAAATGATGGATCAAACTCAAGGTAAATGCATAATTTTTGGATATTTTTTATCTTGGATATTTTATTTCCGTATACTGTAAGTATCATTTTGTTTGGTGTACGTTTTCCCTAGTTTGCTGACTTTGCTGATTCCTACACGTGGTAATTCTGGATTTTGTCAGACCGGCTTTCGTTCGATAAATGCATCCCTGCCATCAAGAACGTAGTGTAGGTTATGTGTAATAGAGAGTGAGATGGTTTCTTAGTTTCCATTTCGAGGGTCCCTTACTGTTGGCAAAAAGTTTGTATCGAGTCGGCTCTGCAAACAGGAAAGTTTCAACTTTCCACAGTCCCTCTTCCCTTCTGTAAGCAACAGGGCATTGTAGGGTCGTCGGACACGCAGTTATCACAGGCTTAGGAAGTCATGTCTTCCACTGGCTCGATACTGCGACAACTCTCTTTCAACTCTCTTTGGGGAGTTGTATACACTTTCTGTGATAGACACGACAACATTTAGTGTTGTGACACAACTGTCACCATTTCAGCATGACTCGATCGTGTGATTTGTATCTACAGAGGCGCATAACTGCAGTTTAGGTCTCGTTTTCTGTGATACGTGACCATGACAAAGTGGGTGACAAAGGGGTGACGGTTAGCTCATTGGGCCGAGCGTGGGGCTGCTAATCCCAAGGTCCCGAGTTCGATTCCAGCTCGGTGCGTAAGTAGGTATGAGTTCGCTCTAATTGCTTTAAGTGTGACGGTTAGCTCAGTGGGTAGAGCGTGGGGCTGCTAATCCCAAGGTCCCGAGTTTGATTCCAGCTCGGGTTGGTCAGCAGGTATGACGTTCGCTCCAGTTGCCTCAGCAGTGGGATAGATCACCTATCACACGGGTCGTGTATGCTACGAGTCGTCATTGTCACGATCATGTGATGAGCTAATGCTACCATGACTGGCCACGACCCGTAACAGTGTCTGTTGTGTGAGAGATGGATAATATCATGAGTCATGACTGTCACGTGTCGTGTTTGTGACGAGCTGGGAAGGATCGTTTCTATCACGACTACACGTAATGCGTCATACCTGACCCAACCCATGACTGCGACGGGTCGTCATTGTGTCGTGTTGTGTCTGCGGCAATTTCACATGTCACTTGCTGCAGCGACAGATGTCGACGCAGTGTCGACTCGCGCATATCATGGGTCGCTGAAAAAGGGTCTTGACCACGTGCTAACAGCGCTGTATCCACTTTGATCTGCAGCCTACACAATCGTGACGACTCTACGCGATCACGAGTCCTGTATGCAACAGGCCGTCACTGTCACGTCCAGTTGCAGTGACGGGTCGATCATGTTATAGGTCATTATCATGGGTCGTGTCGGCAGCGGTACTGTCACTCTCACGAATCGCAAGGGTGACGAGCCAGTCATGTGATGCGTCGATTATTCGACGGGTCGTTGCTGTCACGTGTTGTGTATGTCACGAGTAGTGACTGTGGACACTCGCGACTGTGACGGGTCGTCAATGCGGAGGGTAGTCCACGTGATGGATCGCATCTGTCACAACCCGTGACTGTGAAGGGACGACACTGTGCTTGGTCGTAACTCGATCACGTTACACTCGCTGAAGTGGCAGGTATCGACACTTTTCTGCGTAGCTCAGGTCACAGTCCACTTGCACAGCATCTCAACCACATGATAAAGTGGCTGTATCGGCTTTTTATCACTTTATCGGCTTTTTACATGTTTTACGCAAAAGTCAGTGATTGTCTCGTATATTTTATTCACACAGGTCTGACAGCAACAACAGTTGTTATTGTATACGTACGGGGTGTTCTTTCTGTTGTACATACGCAGTCGGCATTGTGTTAACGTTGTTGATGACACGCGTAGTCGATACTGCAGTAACTTTTCTTTGCGAAGGTTGCATCTATTGTCTCTTTCTTTGTCAATATTGCAAGCATGGTCGTGTTGTAGAGACTTGACACAGTGCCGTCTAGTGGATTGGCTGGCTACGTGTAGCACGGCCATTATGTTTTCCACCTAGTTCTCGGAGCGGCAACGCACCTGTAGCGGCACATAATCTCGACACTCTGTCGGGTTGTTGCATCACTGATAGTGTGCATGCATCGTCCCTGTATCACTGTAGGGGGTCTTCCCTATCCTTGCCAAGAGCATATAGCAGTAATAGGAGGTTCGTGTATCAGTTCTCTACCTGAATTACTTGGAATTCGGGTTGTATTATCGTCACGATTACGTTATCGGGTATGTGCCGATGCCCTGCCTGCAGCGACCTGTCACACTAAATTGGTGTGACTATTCATACGATGCTGTGCCGTCTCGGATGTGCAACGATTATGTGGTCAGTAGCTATGCGCCGGGTTGTCGTGTTTCTCACGACTTGTGCTGATGAAAAATTGACCATGTGAAGCCTTGCCTCTATTGCGCAGTCAGTCGCGAATATGCTGTAACGTGACTGTCACGACCCGTGGTTGTGACGTGTTGTGTGTGTATGTGATTTGTCACGACTCGTGCATGCAACGTGTCATCACTATCATGACCCGTGGCAGTGGCAGACAGACCACACGATGGGTTGCTGGTGCCATGGGTCCTACATACAACGGATTGTCACTGTCAAGACCAGTGGAAGTAACGGGTCGATCTTGTGACCGGTCGCTGCTTACACGAGCAATGCATCTAGCGTGTCGTGACTGTGGCGACTCGTCGCTGAGACTGGTCGTCGCTGCCAAGGGTCATCCGCTGACTGTGACGTGTCGTCAATGCAGCGGGTCGGAAGTGCAGCAACTCGATCACGCGTCACCCGCTGCGGTGACGGGTATCGACGCAGTGTCGAGTCCGGCATGGCACGTGTCACAATATCGACTTTATATCACACTTTGAGTGTTTTTAAACAATTTAAAGTGATTAGGTCGTGTTATATTTTATTGACTGTTTATGGCAACAACAGCTGTTAATGCTTACTGATATGGCTTTCTTACTGTTGTACATCTACAGTCGGTCCCTGACTCCTGAGCTCAGAGCAAGCAGGCGGGTGATCCGCACACGAGCTACACAGTACGCCTACTGCTGTTAGGCATACAACTTTTTTACTTTGGAGAATCGTCACGACCAATGGGTGCACCTGGAGGATTCAATCTTTTTTGTTGAAGTTGAGGGTGTGGGCTCGTGTGCAGGCTAAGGGTCGTAAACGTCCGAAGAGTGATAAGCAATCTGACACACTTTCGTTTCAAGAGGCAACCTTCAAAACTGTGCGCAAATTTGTGGAAACGGAGACAATTTACTGTTTCATTGCGTTTTCGATTCAATAGTGGCAGCGTCTTCCGATCTATTTAAGCTGCATGCTTACCTGCTAGCCTTTTTGTGGTGTTACGGCGTGATCAAACGTTGCCACATTAGAATATGAGTGCAGAAGACGCTCGTAGACGTCGATTTGCAATAACAGGCGGTCAATTAAAACATTTTCCACCCGAACATGTTGAAGCAGATGATCGAGGCAGCTAGAGTGAAGTCGCAAGACACTTTGATCCGGAAGCACAACAAGCAAAAGCAGTGGCAGTGTTCCTTGCCATTCATACCAGCGATCAAAAAGCAACTGGAGTCTTCTGAGAATTCAAAGTGGACACTAGATAGCCGGCTGCTCCTTCCAAGCACAGGTTACACTTATTCTAAATATCTGTTCGACATCGCACACCGATCTCGCACAGATACTTTAAGTTCTTACGAAGAACTCGTTTCTCCATCAACTGGATCGAGTGCAAAGGTACTCGTAGAAGCAAGGCTAAGGAATTTTTGGCAAGCGTGACAATTACTCCGGGTTTCCAAATAAATAGTCCGTTGGATGCATTGGGGATACCCCTTTATCATTTGCAAGGGACCGATCGGGTCACCAGATCTTTCCTCCGTTGGCCAAGCTTCCCATTATTTCTTTAGTCATGCCGTACTAGCTCCAGCCACATAAACAACTGGCGTTAGATACGATGATTCCGGATTGTTAGACAAAAGTGCCATAGAAGAGATGCCTGTGAGCACTCAAGAGTTTTTCAATCCAGTCTTTCTTGTACCAAAATCTTGGACAGTTAGTGCCTACTCATAGACTTGTCACAATTCTATCAGTTCTCAAATCGTGCAAGAGGGGCACTCCACATCTTATAAAATCTACTAAGTCAGGGCGTTTGGGCCATTGCTAACTTTGTGTCAACTCCCAACCCTCGGTTTTCTCTGCTGGAGTCACTTTTCGGTTTGTTAGTTCCCAAGAGAACCGTCGAGTTAGGCAGGTGCAATTTTCGTCAGTTTCAGCGTGTGGTTTTGGGGACGCTGTGTCGTGACTCGTCGCCACATCATTGACTACTAACACTGAGGGATCTGAACTGGCGGTGTGAGGTCACGTGGCAGTGTCGACACCGCGTCTTTGTGCCCCGTTTCCCTACTACGCGGGTATAGTACACAATCAAGTGCTTATCGTAGCACGTTACAGCGTCATCTATTTATATACATAAAACTCATAAAATAAGTATTAAGAAATTAAATACTTCAGTTTTGTAGGAAACGGGGTATAATGAATGAAAATTTTTAATGAAATTGACACTCTGCGTGAACCGCATCTGGCCTCAAAATTACACCACCCCCTTTTCGTTTTGGACACGCATGGTAACACATGTGTCCCCGCCCCTGCGTAATACCGTGAAAAAAATATACTCACTACTCTGTGTTGAATCTGTTGTCCACTCAGGCTCAAATGTTGTGCCTACAAGTATAGTTCATTGTACATTGTATCTGCTGCTGTTGGATTTACCCAGGTAACGAATCTGTGTATTTTTGTTATTTTATACTTCATGTAAAGTTACATGACAGCACCGATTCATGTATTCAGAAATAAACATACAAATGCTAAATAGTTATTAATTGTTGTTTATAACAAAGTAGATTTACCAATGGATATCGAGATCGCTGAATCGAATAATTGAAACAATGAAGATTTCTCTCCTTACTTAAAAACGTGGCATGAACACCAACTGTCTGATTAAGCACAATTGCCATAGTTTTTATCCGGGTTGAATCCGGGTTTCAGGACGGTAGTTTAAATATGCACAAAAACATAACTGTGAAATATATAATATACTTACCTCCCTCTGGCCAATGTGTTGTTAGCTCAGGTCCTACTGGTATGTCTGCAAATTTATTTAATGATAGAGCATACACGAAAATAAATTGCTATTGTTCCGTTTTGATTTCCCTATGAACACTATTATGTTCTATTAAATTTTTCATTTAAACAAAGTTCAATCATTACTTCAAAAATAAGCAAATAAGTAAATAAAATGATTGCCTTAATAATTCCATAAACATCGGAGTATTTTGGTGATCCCTTTGATATACCCCGAGATAGTACAACCATGCAAACGAGACAACTTCATAAATGGGCTGCTTTTTAATGTCGCATCCTTAGCACTGTTACCAAGATCTCCACTGATAGCACCATGCCGAAAGTAGGACCACTTCATTTCAGTACTACTGCTGGTTTCGAGTCGCAAAATCCATACTAAACCTCCTAAGTAAGACTAACATTCCCGGCCAACCAAAAAAGTTCTGAATGTGAAGAGACTATTTCGTAATTGGAATGACAACGCAAAACCGGTCGTAATGCATATATGGTCTTATTTTATAGATGACATTGCAGATAGGTCTTGCTGATAATTTGCGTCTTGCTGGTAATATTTGTCACATAAAATAGCAAAGTTTGTCTTCATCCGTAACATAATTGGCCATGTAGTCTTTGTTAAAGCGTGCAAACCAACCACTGAGAACAGAAAAAGTAGAAAACTGGGTGAGGGTGGTTGACAATTATGTGTTGTTGTGAAGTATGATTACCAACGTATTAACGTATTAATGAATGTGTGAAGTTGCCTCCCCATACTTTCGGGAAAAGCTTCGGTCCCCTTTTGACCACTTCACAAAGGACTGCTTTTAAAGTCCGATACTTTATCTCTTCTAGTATCAAGATTTCCCACTGGTATGACCATCCGGAAAACAGGATTACCAGTTGCAACGCAAAGATGGTCTTAGTTTAGAGATGACGTTGTGAAAGGTCTTGCTGAAAATATACCTGATGAACTATGGAATGTCATGCAAAGTTTTCTGATAATACTTTTCAAGAAAAGTTTCCCTTCCTTAAGAACAAAAACAGAATAGGGTGAATACAATAGCAAAAAAATCTCATGAAGTCTAATTGCCATACGCGTTTTCAGCTTTAATCAGGATCTGAGGTCTAAATGGTTTAAATGTGCGAAAAATAATTCAGTAAAACTATTAATATACTCACATCCTTCTGGACACTTTGATGCCCGCTCAGTTGTTACTGATATGTTTGAAATACATTTGATGATACACTGAATTAAACTGCTATTGCACTCTGTTGATTCCGGTGTTTACATTGGTTATTTTTTTCATTTGAAGTAAAATTAAATAATAACTTGGGAAATGAGAAAATAAATATATGAAATGATTTCATGATTATTCTATAAATTTCGCAGTGCTTTTGATGATCCTGTTGAATACCCGGAAATAGGGCAACCCTATAAGTAAGGCCACTTTACAAAAAGACAACGTTTTAAAGTTTTTTGTGCTCCTATTATGAAGTTCCCCTTTGACAAAACCAACCCGGAAATAGGATCACTCCTGTTCAGTCCTAAAGGTGGTCTCGAATTGCAAAATCAAAACTTTCAAGAAACCGTAGTACCTCTTAAATAAGACCATCTTTGTGGCCAACCAAAATGGTTTTAATTGTAAAGGGTGTTTTTCAGACCATTTTATAATTCGAATGACAAAAGGAAAACACAAAACCAATGCAAAGATGGTCTCAGTTGAGGGTTGTGGAGAAGTCTTACCGATAATTTACGTTATTAGACATAGAACGACGCAAAAAATGGTGTCTGATTGATCAAAAGCAAGACCATATTTGTAGCCAAAATATTATGTGATGCCAAAAATAGAAAATGCAATTGGAACAACCTACAGACTTATTAGTGTGAAAGTTTACAACAGCGAGGTTTTCCGTACTTTTAGTGCAGACGCTGAAACCGCCGTCTATATGCTGTTACTTATCAGTTGTACCTGTCTTGCAAATGCATTTTAGTGGCTGATGATAATGGGGACTTTGTACAACACTAAAGGAATTATTCTTGTATGAGGTATATCGCCGAACAAAAGCTCGCCATCATTCATGAAATTTTCAGCTAAATTCAAAAACAACTCGACTATCCATGCATTCTTGCAAGCGTTACACAACTGATACCTCACCATTGAGAACAACGTCAACAAAATTTACCTTCAAATTCTCATTTTTGATTACACAAAGCCATTTCATCGTATAGATTCAAATATTTTTTATCCAGAACCAAGATATGAATATTCCGGACATTGCCAAAGATCTGAAGGCGCACTTTCTCCTTGATAAGCTTATAAAAAGTCGTGAACAATTAAAATCTATGTCACCAAAAAGGAAAACTACTCTTAAGTATATCCAATCTGTTGGTTTCTTGAGCTTTTGCTGTCGTGTTATAAAGCCCGGCCGAGCACATTTGCGGAGACTCATCCATCTTACTAAAGAAGTCTCCAACGAACATTTTTGTGCGATCAACATCCGAAGCGCGCCTCGACCTCCTTGCCTGGTCTATTTTTATGGATAAATTTAATGGCATTTCCATATTGGATAACAGACAATGGCTATGTTCCAGAACAATTCACTTCTATTCACATGCAGGTAAAACTAAAGGATTAGGTTATATTGAGGGACCTATGGTGCATCCACCCTTGGCACGACAACGCAGATTACCATATCACGACACTCGGGCTCTATCCAATTGTATTGTCGTTGCTTTTGTGGGGAGATCAACTGAAAAACACTAATCTCTTTACTTTTGTAATACTATGGCAGTTGTTGATATTTAAATTCTCAAACGTCAAAAGATGCCACTATAATGATTTTAATTCGCGATATGCTGCCTGCAGTACAACGTTAACTTCGTTTAAAGTACATAAAAGGCATTAAGATGGGGTAGCTGATTTACTGTCACGCCTACAATTTCAGAAAGCCAACCAGATGAATCAAAAACTAGCCCCAGCTCCCGTACCATTGGCTCCAGAATTATAGTTTTCAAGGCTACTGCAAGATACTTAATATGGAATTCCTTGTCGAAAGATTCCAAAAGAATCTGCAATAAAAACTTCACGAAGCATAAACAATTTATAGAGTGCTGTTTCCAAGGCATCAGTGTATTCCCAATGTAACCGAATTACGTATTAATGTTTATTGGTTATTTATATGCAGAAAAATTCTCCCCTCCTATTGTTCAGACGCTTGCCAATGGGCAGGATATTCATTCAAACTTTCTTGTGTCTAAAGCACTAAAAGGGGCTAACAATTCAAATCCACCCCAAGACGTTTGACTACCAATTACACTGCCAATATTGCAAAATTATGCACTTCTGTGCCAAATGTACTTAGTGAACCATATAAAGTTTCCCTTATTATTGCAATGTTCACGCTGGCCTTTTCTCAGCATTTCTACGTATCGGAGAAAATTACTGTTTTACCCCATGAGAACAATCCGCAACTCCTACACTTAAAAAATGTATCACTCCAATCGGCCTCTGCCACGGTGACCTTTTATTCCTTAAAACACAAACTGTCTTGGACCCCTTTCAGCTCTGCATTAATGATAGCAAAGACTTGCCTGTTGTGAGAGCCCTTTAAAAATATATTCACCTCCGAAATACCGCTCCCGATTCCCCTTTTCCTTCTAGATTCCAAACCAGTTAGTCGCAAAACATTTGTTCAAATTTTACAGTACTGTTTAAAAATGGTAAACCTTGCTCGCTATCCATATAATACCCATAGGTTCCGGATAGGAGCTGCAACTCATGCTATTTCTAAAGGGTTCTCCCTTTGGCAAGCGATGCTCATCTGCAGATGGGTCGGCATCAGCTTTGAAAAAATATGTTCGGATCAAAGCTCTTACTGTCTAAACTTGAGACCGTAACGGTTGACTTTGTAATGATCTCGATGTATATTATGCGTTCTGCTGGAGCAGACGTGTCCGTTCGTGTTGTGCAGGCTTCCAGCCTCCTATGGTACTAGCTGGATTTAGATCCACCATGGCGTATTAGCACCATATATACTATATAATTTATTATTATGGGTGTTAGGTTCTAGAGTGTGTGAAAATTAAGTTGCTTGATGGAGTAATGAAACCGTCTAGCCATCTTGGCAAAACCGCATAAAATAGAAGAATTTAACACAAAAAGGGGCATGCACATTGCCAAAAGAATGCTTTAAAATTGCATGTCTGAACGGAATGTAAAGTAGTTTTTAGGCTATGTTTTTTGTTAATAAAATCTACAGACAAATCGACGTTTACTGATTGCATTTTTTGTTACTTGGGAAAATGATCATGTCATTTTCAATGTTTTTAAAGATATTTCACCTTGCCTAAAATAAATGCAGAAAAGACAAGTATTCAGAACAGAACCTTAAAAACAAAGAAAAAATCTGAAATTTCTATCTCTGTATCTCTGTATCATTGCAAATATTACTTCTAGTTGGTTGTGTTGTTGGTGGTTCTGGTGGTGTTGTTGTTGGAATTCTTGTTGTTCGTGTTGTTGTTGTTGTTGTTGCTGTTGTTCCCGTTGTTCGTGTTGTATATGGGTTGAATGGCCCTGCAAATTATACATTCTTACAGTTAAATAGATTACGGTAGATTACGAAAAGCTTATATTTACAGCCCTGTCGAAGAAAGGAATAATAAATGTGCCAAACGCCATTCAATGGCACAGAGAATAGTTTTTTTACCCGCGCTTCTTCTAAACAAGAAATTACTTAAGCATTACTACACTTCGGGATTTTCAATCCCCTGGTTTACTGAAATCGTACGACTCGGTAAGGCATTTCCGTATGTTTCCTTTTCCCACCAAAACCTTGTCACGCGAACTCCTCTGAGACGGCTAGGGATAGAAAGACCAAATTTGGCAGAGACATAGTATAGCATGTCTAGTTGGTCCAGCTCATTTTTTTAAGAAATTCATTAACATTTTATATGCAAAACTGGACATTAATTTTTTAAAATTTGAAAACCTTGTCACGCAGACTCCTCTGAGACGGCTGGGGCTAGGATGACCAAATTTGACAGAGACATAGTGTGAAATATGTAGTTGGTTTAGCAGAATTTTTATAAAAATGCAATGGCATTTAATGTGCAAAAATGGACATTGAAATCTTGCCATTCACGCCCATTATTAGTCAAGCAAACGCTTTGAGTGCACAGTAAAAGGAACTGTTATGCTGTCAGCATATGCGTATTGATCACCCGACTCTCTACACCCGTTTTGAGTGGTGAAATTTCGCTTCCTGATAGAGGGTGATGAGAATTTGAGAATCGCATTTTTTAGCCCTCCGCCAATATTGGTGGAAGGCTATTGCTATCGGTCTGTCCGTCCGTCGGCCAGACGTCCGTCCGTCTGTCTATCTGTCTGTCTGTGTGTCTGCTGTCCGTAAACTTCTTTTGTCCGGGCGATATCTCAAAAATTATTCATCGGATCTTCATTAAACCTTATAGAAAGAAAGTGTACGTAGTGCAGATGTGCAACGAAGGTTCAATTTGTCAAATGTCCGCCCGTCTGTCCATCCGTCGCACTTTAAACTTTTTCTTGTCCGTCGGCCAGACGTCCGTCCGTCTGTCTATCTGTCTGTCTGTGCGTAAACTTTTTTGTCCGGACGATATCTCAAAAACTATTTATCGGAGCTTCACCAAACCTTACAGGAAGAAAGTATTTATAGTGCAGATGTGCAGTGGGGGTTAAATTTGTCAAATGTCCGCCCGTCTGTCCATCCGTCGCACTTTAAACTTTTTTGTCCGGGCGATATCTCAAAAACTATTTATCGGAACTTCACGAAAACTTACAGGAAGAAAGCATATGTAGTGTTTATTTACAATGAAGATTCACTCTGTCAAGTGTCCGTCAGTCTGTCCGTTCGTAATTTTTAATTTTTTTATTGTCCGGCGATATCTCAAAAACTATACATCGGAAATTCACCAAACCTTACAGGAAGAAAGTATATATAGTACAGATGTGCATCGGGGGTTTAATTTGTCACCTGTCTGTCCGTCCGTCGCACATTAAACTTTTTGTTGTCCGGGCGATATCTCAAAAACTATTGTTGGATCTTCATGAAATCTTACAGGAAGAAACTATGTATAGTGTAGATGTGCAACGAGGGTTTAATTTGTCACCTGTCTGTCCATCCGTCGCACATTAAACTTTTTGTTGTCCGGGCGATATCTCAAAAACTATTATTGGATCTTCATGAAATCTTACAGGAAGAAACTATGTATAGTGTAGATGTGCAACGAGGGATTCAATTTGTCAAATGTCCGTCCGTCTGCCCGTCCGTCGCACTTTAATCTTTTTCTTGTCCGGGCGATATATCAAATACTATTTATCGGAGCCTCACCAAAGCTTACAGGAAGAAAGTATATATATAGTGTAGGTGTGCAAGGGGGCTTCAATTTGTCACTTGTCCGTTCCTCTGTCGGTCCGCCGTTCAAAAAAACGGTTAGAAGTAGTGCGATTTTAAGCTTATTTTCGCCGTTTGAGCCTAAAAGGGAAGATAAGGGAAGAGGTACAGTGAAACCCCGATATTAGGGACAAAAAAAAAACAAACACTACCGAGTAACAAGCTGAAAGGGGTGGTTTACATACGTACAAAATATGGACAGCAATTTGACTGTCCACAATAGAGAAGTTGTTTTAAATGTGTAACCGTACTTACGGGATAAAATGAGTGTACCTAATTCTGAATAGAGGGGTGTCCACAATAGAGGGGTCTAGATATAACAGAACTCTATGGCGTTTTAAAACAGACTGAATAATGTCGTCCATAATTCAGGGGTGTCCATAACAGAGGGGTGTCCATATCCGGGGTTTTACTGTATCTTGGTGACCTTTACCTCCTCGTTCATGGTCCGTTCTGAACTTTTTAGAGTTCAGAATCATATTTTTTGTGGCCCCCAAGTGTAATTTTTGCTTCTCGGTAGCGAAAACAATCTCGTTTATATTGTTGTGTTGAAAACATCACAATACGATGTGCAAATTTCAGAAAATACAAGCTGTTTTAATTTTACAGAAGTCAAAGTTTCACTGTGCATCTAAGTCCACTTGGTTGAATCGTAAACATCTCTTTTGGAGCTCATAGAAATACACGAGCTCAGAAAAAACGAGAAGCTATTTTTAAAGGCGAAATAGTAAGCACTTGGTCAAAAAATAATGTTTTGGAATCACTTTCTGTCATCTTGCAAGATTTTAAAAACATTTCAGCACGATTTTGGTTTAATTTTCCTTTGCAGACAGGCCATATTTTCAGATTCCGAAACCTTTTTAAAAACGTTTTCGAAACCTTCACCCCCTTCCCCCTGAACATAGCGTTGCTACACACCATTTGAACCGGCATCCGCCCGACTCTTGTCAAGTATTGTGCTATATCAAGCTAATAATTTATACGAACATTCATAGGCGTAGCAGCGTTTTGTAAAGTGGGGGGGGGGGGGGGGGCAGAAAACAACCTGTTATTACATCGTTTTCTTCCAGCATTGTTGATATACTACGCACAGTAGATAATCGAACCCTGACCGTTATTGAGTACACTGCCGAGTATATATTCAGTACATTTCATACAAATAATTCTTTGCCTGACAAATCCAGTACAATATACGTTACACATTTTTCTTAATTCAAACTTGCAAACCAACAAAGGAAGAAAAGAAGAATTCTGTTCCCTTGTGTGCCTTAATCAGTTAAAATATTACAAAAAAACTTTTTGTCCACATCATTCTTCAAATTCTTGCACCACGAAATGAAGGTGTGCGTTTTTCTTTGTGGCAGTGCAGTAACAGGACATAATTCAGCCTACAATGTGTCATGTTCCAGGGCAGGTAGGTTTTCAGACGGGTTTTCCAGAGCTGAAAAGGATCTTTCAGAAAAAGCAGTGGAAACCGGAACGGTCGTAAAAATTCTAACAAGCATTACAATTCTCGAAAATCAACCAGAGTACATCCTGAACTTCAAAATATTTCGGCAGTGTTGCTGCCCACTAAGCGCGTGCATACGCACATATACTGCTGAAAATCACTGAAAACTGGTTTCGTGATTATTTACACTCAAAATTTTGTGAATCTTGTGAGTAAAAAGGAGGGGGTAAAGGTGCGGGCAGAAATAGCTTTCTTAACCAGTCTCAGAGAGTGCGGAGAGGTGTGGAGGGAGGGGAAGGGTGGGCTGGTGTGGGTTAAATAGGGAAAGCTTGAAGACATATTAGCAGTTGCTGGACAGAAGACAACGGGGAACTAATTTGACAAACGGTGGCCATTCATGTTTATGATGACACTCATATCCCACTCACCGGACTAGTTATATGTCCCTTTTGTGTTTTCCCTCCTGCCCTTTTTTCTCTCCAGGGGCCTGTCGGGCATTTTCGCGGACCTTTTTGTGGACGTTTCACTTCTTTTATTCAAGATTTTACTGGATTCCTACAGCGCAGTAAAGGGTGGGGGGCAAAACATGGAATGAGATGCTTATCATTGTTTTAGAAATATTAAAAATTGATTTGTGATCATGCGCGTCATATTAGGGAAAATTATCATAGACCTTGCAGGTTTGAGGAGGGGAGACGTCTGATTAGAAGTATTTTTCTGGGAGAGCAGTACCTGTTGACCTTTTCCTCTGCAAATTGCCTGACTAATAAACTCCTGAAGACTAGGTTTGTCTGGCTGAGCCTTGAGCCTGAGGACTGGAAATCTTCTTGAAAACTAACATTCTAAGACAGCTGCGGGAAATAATTGAACACGTGTGGGAACAGGAAAGTGATCTTACAAGCCTAAACTCCAAATTTCGTTACTTGAATTTAAAATAAAGCAATTAATCATACGTGTTTTATATCAAAAGCGCATCCGTTAAAAGAAAAGTTCTTAGAAAAAGATCGAATATGTCAAAAACTAGCCACAGAATGAAACACAGAAAATATTAGTGATCGAAATGACGAAATCGACCGCATAGCTATTTGCAGAAGAAATGGCTTGGTTATATCAAGAAGATAAAATAAAGAAAAAATAGAAAAGAGCGCTAAATTTGCTTTAGTGAAAAAAGGATCTTTAAAATAGTAAATGAACAAAGGGATACTTTATAGAAAGCAAACACATTCTGAACAAAATTGAATTATTACGACTCACTTTATAAATCTGCTTTAACCAGTGATGCAGACACAATCCACACAATTTACGATATCTCTACCACTTACATAAATTTCAAACTTATTCGCAAAGAACAATAAATATCAATGGCATAATATTTATAAAATAGTTGAGATTAGATGAGATAATAGATTAATACAGAGGTTATATAGATTAACACAGTAATTATATAGAGAAATTAGTGGCAGCCCTAAGCTATTCAGTAGAGTCAGCATCACAGAAACAGGCATTATAACATTCTTAAATAACAAGTTATCAGTGAAACTGATGAATGTCCCCCGCCACGAACTATCTCGTTGGAGAGGAAATTGGAATTGCCTCTTTTCAACAAGTCGACATTTCGTCATTTTTTGGTCGAATCGAAGAATAATGCGACGTTGCACAACTTCAATATATATATTTTCACTGTAGCAACAATCAAAAGCCAAGGTTGAATAGCGACTGAGATGTCGCGTGCACAAATTTGTGCTTATACGTGTCGCCGGACAGACAGACAGACAGACAGACTGACGGACCCGAATACTACGCGGCGGCGGGGGACTAAAAAGAGAAGAAAGAACACTTTCTGAAAAACTGCAGACCACTATCACTATTGAATATCGATAATAAAATTCATACGAAATGTTCATTGAAACGAATGGAAACTTATATGACCAATCAACCCAGATCAATCTGGATTTATCAAAGGTCGATACATAGTGGAAGAAATTTGTTTTATGGAAGACCTTAAGCAATATTGTGACAAAGCAAACATACTGGGAATTATTTTACAACTTGACTTTCAAAAAGCTTTTGACTCAATCGAATGAAATTTCTTTAAAATAATTTTTCGCTTTTGATGTCAGTACAGAATTCACAAACATGATAATATAATCTGTAATATCAATATTCAAAGCTGTGTATTAGACAATGGCTTTAAAATTCTTAAACACTGTAATATAAAGGGAATTAAAACTGGAAATCTTGAACAATAGAATTTGCTGAACATATAAACTGTACTATCAAAGATGAACTTTCAGTTTCGATGCTGCTCCAAGAACTCAAAATATTCAAAAAGTTATTGGGACTAAAATTAAACGAAGAGAAAGCTATGCTGATCTGGTTAGGTCTAAGGAAACAAAGCGGTCAAATCAATTCGGTTTCAAACCTTCACGGAGGCTTGAATGTATTAGACATTGATGTAAGTGTCGAACGCAGATCTAACCGTAGAATAAATTTTGTTCGGAAAATTGAAAAAAACTTTGCAAGTTAAAATTTGGAGCTAAAGACAGTTGAGCATACTAGGCAAAAAACAAGTAACCAAGACCTTTGGGATATCCGATCACATTTATAACATAAATAACCAAAATATGACCAAGGCTGACATTATTTTTTGAACAAAAAGTTACTGAGAGTTAAAAACCTCAAAAAACCTTAAAGCTTCCATGGATTTGGCTGATTGTTTCGGGAAATGGCTGGAATTCAATCTCAATTATTAATTAATAGAGTATGGGTGTCTACTTTTCTATTAAGATGCTAATATAACTCAGATCTCTTGGAAATAGCAAATTTCTACAAACGTAAGTTTTGAATCACATACTGTTATAAAACAACAATCTAACAATATGATAATTTGGAACAATAAAAGTATTATATTCGCGGGAAAAGCAATCTTCTATCATAAAAAAGCATTCTGTTAAAATGTCTGTAAAGTTGGTAATGTTTTAGAAATGAATATCCTCGTTTTTTAAAAATATTTTTATCGCCTTTGTGACTGCTACAGATTTCTTTAATCCGTTTTCACTAAATTCCTCGGCATTTCTGGGCAATTTCTCTTCATTCTCTTCTAGTCCTTGTCATCAGTTTCTTAAAAACTGGCTCTCTGCATCTATAGATTGTATGATGGCCCATCTGAGTGGTTCTTCTATGCACCCATTATTACTGGAAGCGGGTGGGGATAAGAGCTGGCGACGGATGACGGGGGCTAAAGCCTTAAGTTTGGGCTAATAAATATATCTGCACCATTTTGAGATATGTTTCTTGAAACTCTTACTCAAGATATGTTTGAATAAAAAGACACCAATGTGTATTTTTCATGTACTTAAAATAACCACAGTTGTTTCTTCATAATTGCAAAAATAGAAAGTGTTTAGTTACTTTGCGGTGTTCCTGTAAAGTGATCAGATGGGCACTGATATACAGCCATGTTTCGCAATTTTGCACATTATGCACGAGGAGCATGAGCAGATTTTGTACTTTGAGCACAGCTGCCGCCTTTTAG
Source organism: Protula sp. h YS-2021 (assembly GCA_949752745.1). NCBI lineage: Eukaryota > Metazoa > Annelida > Polychaeta > Sabellida > Serpulidae > Protula > Protula sp. h YS-2021. The sequence goes on from OX457024.1 coordinate 45,870,901, forward strand.
TGCCATAAATGGGTGTAAAATCTCCTGCGGATAAGCCTTTCGGTTCTAAAGATTGTTAAGTGTTTGAAAATCACCTCAAATTATAGCTTTTTGGTGATAATATGTGTCTCTAAACTTGTCAAGAGCGTTCATATAGATTTCACTGTTTATATATATATATATATATATATATACATCTGTCACTATGCCAAAGCCAAATGTGTACTACGCCTAAAAATGTGTCAGAACTCCCAAAACTAAATATGTCACTAGACGCCTGAAATGAATCAATACTAGAAACCAAATTCCAAAATTCAAATGTTTACTGCTTCCAAAACCGAAAGATTTTTAACGGAATTGTCAGGGAAATCCCATTTTAACTCTTAATTCTCGCTGTCAGGGATTTAAACCCTAATACTTTATAATTTTATCACTGACCATTTCTTGTCGTAAATCTTGTTGTTGGTTGCCTTGTACTTGCATAAGGTGGAGTTGAACCTGCAAACAGTTAGCAATTTAATATATTCAGAAACTTTATATTGTTACAGGTCTACTGAAGTAAATGATTTGTAATGTACAGTTCTTCATAAAACACATATTTAGTTTGTAAAACATCATAGTTTATAGTATCTCATAGAGTTCATAGAGTTTGTTGCGTAGGAGAAATTTTCCATACTTAAGATTACACTCGTTTACTGTCTGGTGATTTAAATACACAAATATCTAGGATATTTTGGCCAGGGAGCCATATACCAATTGGTCGTGACTTTTTAAAACGACCCCTGAACGCCTAGTAACTCAACAACTTTACGAAACATGTTCTGTGAATGCTACCTCAAAACATATCCTCGTTTTTTGTCTATATGAAGTCGCAATCTTTCTGGCCTGTATGCCAAATTAAGTCCTTTTTATAATGAGACTTTAACATGGTAGCATCCTTCTTTAAGCCATTGTACATACATTTTATACGGAGCCACAACACCTTAAACCACCTCTAGGCAATGTACCGAATATGGGGCACCCTATTGTTCTCTCTTAACAGAAGAATCTGAGTGAAATGGCTCCTCAATTTGCTCAAGACAAAAACCCCATTGAAATCAAAGAATATGTCAGTAATGATAGTAGTCTCAAGTGACATGATAATCTACTACCGAAGCTGGCTATCACAGTAGTAACATAAGTAAGATAACAATACCTATTTGTGAGTAGTGGATGAGAAAGCCAGAGTAGGTGTAGTAGGAATCTGACCGGAATGTCACCTCAGCGTTGCTCGTATTTAATGTCAAATTGAACGGTGAATGATAGCCGCTTCCAAACCACAACTGAGTATTTGTATTTACGTCATCAATCTGATTATGATGAAATAGATAGGATTAATTTACATTTGAGACATAATCCAGTAGCTGATAAAATATATATTTTATATTTATATACAGTGATGTGTATACTTTCAGTAAACGTGAATAAAAAATTTGGTTACACAGTTTTTTTTTCAAATTTTCCAACATATCACTGAGACAATGGATATTAATAAAGGATACTACCAAATGAGACACATGCATACTTAAGTTACTACTTAAAAATACCCAACAGATAACAGTACAATTTTTGTGTACTCATGGCTTACACCAATTTCATGTCAAGGTGTTTATACTTTCCATTATCCTCATATTTCACGTTACCGAAGATTTTTATTTATTATTTTTATTTTTGCAAGGGCTGAATAAATTGAGAAGGTAATTTCTGTTGATCTCGTTACGTCACTCTGTTGCTATAAGCATCTACAAAAACCGCTTTCTTCAGAAGATCGATACCTTTAAATGTAAGAAAGGTAACGATATCTTGACACAAGCAAATATCTGCATTAGGAATACGATGATAAAGAGCCAACACCAGCCATCGAAGTCGGACAAACATGCAGTAAGAAGAAATCGGTAAAACAACGGTGAAACAACGTCAGAAAAGCGAAAGTCTCAAGATTTAAGCGTTCATTCAACGCTGGACAGACGTTAAATAAATTTGGATAAAATCGAATATTCACTGGAACGTTAATATTCTAGTTTATTTGGTATCTTTTTTTTCAATCTGATCCAACCATGCTCCAGCCTATTGGTTATTTCAAGAATAGGAATGTCCAGGGACATTGTGATCGGCGGAGATCGAGTAAATTAAGTATCAAGACTTATAGGCCTATCCAAAAAGTAGTGACTGAACATTTGTCAAAACGATATTTTCCTAATTTCTGACTGATCCTTTTTTCAATAGTAATTTTTCAAGAGATTAAATGAAAGCAATTGATCAAAATTTCAAGACACAACGCATTCTGTACAAGAAAGATAATGTGGGATACTTTGAAAAATTTGAAAAATTGTTAAACTGTAGTGTTCGTCTAATACGCCTATATCAAATCTATTTGAAACAAAACTACCCATAGATTCTACGAGTCCATCAATTGTTTGTTAAACCACTGTTTTGGGATCCAACGCAGCAAATACCTCTGAGGCAGGGTTTTTTGAGCCACCGAAACCTCCACTCCCGACGGGAAATTTACATTTGTAGCCGTGAAAACATGATTTTACTTCGCAAAAGCTTTGAGTTAAAAGTGGAGAACGCGAATCGCGCTTTTACTCGTAAAAGCTCGTTTTACGAAATAAAACGTTAGGTCATTACGATATACATAGATATATACTCCGACATACTGACCACAAATCACAATAGTTGGTCATCCATAAGTGCATAAAACCAAGAAAATCTGAACAAGTCGTATCCAAACGGGGCACAAACTATAGGATACAAAAAAGCGGGCAAATTTCAATAAGCGTTGCTGGATAAAAGTCGCATCCAACGTTTCATAAACGTTGGGTTTTGATTGTTTATATATGTCAAAACAACATCAACGTCCCGTCGATTAGACGTCGATTATTCAACAAAGTACCAATACCCTTGAGTCATCCAGTCACACAGATTGTGTATGAAGTGAATTTCCATGAATACTGTTCAAAAGTAGATGGGAAAAACTCGCTCTTGAAATTTTCATATTTTGCCTCCTCGTGTTGGTCTATTTACTAATTACTACAGGATTACCCACACAGCGTAATGACACAGCTTCCTGTCCTTTTTCAAAATAATAACAGCAGAAATGTAGGAGAAGTAGCATTTTGAAGAATTGCTTACACACACACACGAGCGCACACACGGTTATAATACAAGCGACTAATATAGCCCATCGACGAAAGTCGGCACGATTAACAACTAAATTCGACATTTAAGAGCGCATTCTTTTTCTACATCTTAAAAAAATTATGAAAAGTGATCTTTTACACATTTTACTTCATGGAATGGCCACTGAATGGATTTGTGTGGAATGAGACTGAGTGGCGACTACGCCTTATTAGAAATTCCACTTAACTGACTTCGTGGCAATGTAGCACTCCGGATGTATAATCAATGCCCAAAACCAACCGGTTCTGACTGGTGACAACATCTAACAGTCTTTACGTAAATGCCATATGTTTATTTTAAAAAGGAAACAAACTAAACTTAACCGCAAATTAATCTTTAATTTGCTACTGTTTTTATTGTCGGTGCTGCTTGTTAGATGCTCAAGCACCAGCTTGTTGTTAAGATCGATCCACAAGCCCTGATAAAATCCATGGACAATGTTTATGGACCATTTACTATTCAGCTTAAGTTTGATGTAAAGACCCGCTGTGTTAGAATGTATCAAAGTATTCGCTTTAAAACTTACTCGAACATAATCATCATAAGTTTCTGTCCGAAATCTTTCTATCACCAGCAGTATATCTGTGCCTGAATCGGCGTTTATTCTCCACAGGCAATTATGATTGTTGCCGTATGAACGCGGGTAGTTTGGTGATGCGAAAGTGCCACCTTCCGATGCATCCAGAGGACTACCCATGTCACCACAGCCTGAAACATAAAATATCACAGGCACCAAAATAGACATTATTTTTTAGAGTTTTTAAGGAAAACTTTTCACCATGGATATGTTTTCGTTGATTTTATTTCCAGAAAAAATGTATAATTGCAGGACTGTTATTCAGTAAACACTCACGCTTGATTTTTGTAAAACGTTCTTTTCCGAGCAAAAGCATAACTCGCGTTCTCCACGTTCAAACGGGTTTCTCGTGTGACTCTAGAAGAATCACTTAACCTAGTACAAAATTTTCTCATTGTGGCTCAACTAGTCCCATGACTAGAAGTAAGCCAATTAGAATTGTTGGTACTTTAGCAAAAAGTCTCAATCGAGTTTTGCTCCCATGTACCAACCATACTCTGGTTAAGTGGGGTGCAGGGAGGGAGTATAAGATAAAAGTGGACAGCACGGCTTAGGCTTTTACTCATAAAAGTTCGTTTTAGGGACAAAAAACTAAAGTTTAACTTCACATAAGCTCTGAATTCACTTATCTCCACTTTTATATGAGACTTGACATACGAGCATGGGTAACGTGCGTTGAAGCCCAGGAAATGTTCAAAAAAACCCTTTTACTCATAAAAATATCTTCCACGACAGGCGACAGGGCGAAAAGGCAGAAATGAAACACATAGTATGTCAAGTTCACGTGTTTTAATGTGTCCAATAAACTTCAAAATATAATCGAGCTAAATAACTCTCGCAGTCGGAAGGACAATCGAAAAACAAAGAAGTAACATATCCATACCCAAGCGTTTCTCATTCTGTGCACTGTTTCTAACGCCATTCCCCTCCAACCAACCACTGGATGATAGTCCAACCCCTACCCTACAGCAAGGGTCGAACAACCAAAAAAGAAATCAAATATACGCCTTTATTTATTGATTTTTTCACTAACATGATCGTGGTACAAAGACCATGCAATTAAAACCTGTGACGAAGCGCTATATGACTTTGCTTACAGCTTCATCACTTACATAATAAATGCTGTAGGGTGAACCAGTCAACGGCAGAACACAGACTATATAACGCAGCTTTGCTCACAACTAAACTAAGGATTCAAGCTCAACGGCTCTCAATACTATTGATCTAAATGCTGAACTGATAAAAGCTCTATGTACGTAATCTTTTCCAGACCGATTCCAGGGCCAAACCGGGTCCTTCAAGGTGTATGTAAGCATGAAGTACACATACACCTCCCTTTCCTGGGAAGGAACGGAGTACCAGACTGTCCAAGGATGGCGTACCAGGACCTGTCTTTGTGTCCACGTAAACTATTTGCAAACCAAGAGCTTCGCCAGAACACGATGACTTGTTTCAGATCGAGCTCTTACTTGGAAAGACTAGATGACCCACCTTGAAATCTTTCTTCACCAAGGCCAGCGTCTGTTTATGCGCTGTCTGTCACTCGGGCTAGGTTAGGAACCCATGTTCCAGATAATGGAAGACGAACGTACCTCGTACAAGAGTCTATTTCTTGAAAAGCCTCATGACCTTTGTAAAAATGAAAGGCGCCGTGGAGTGACCGAAGAAAACACAGGTACGTCCTTGCTGATGGATGGAGGGAAACGTGTAGGTACGCGTCCAACAGATCGACGGAGGTACCCCACATTCCTTTGCCGAAGGTCTATTTTATAACCTGAGTTATGCCCCTTTTAAAACGAGGCTAAGTGGAGGAAATGACTTACAGTCGATAGGTCGATGACCAACGGCCACCCCTATGGTTTCTTGGAAACCCTGCTGAAGAACTCAGCTTAAGTTTCTGGCATTTCCCGTATGGCCCTCTGAGTAATAAATCTACTATGTCCTGAAGTTCTTGGCGCTTTGGTGAGCCTCGGTCGTAGGACACAACTAGGTTGTCTGGGGTTTGGTTGTGAGAGGTATGAGTGGTTTATAACCCTGAGGGTCACGATGAAAGATAGTGCGTAGCCCTTTCTGAGACAACATAGGATGCTCTTTGAAGAACCCATCTCTCGCCAAGTTAGCCAGAACTTGCCTAGCCTGCCGCCCAGGGTCAAGGACGCACTGGAGGGCTTGCAAGCCTCTATACTTTGTGAGTTTCTAAGGATCCTCAGAGAGGATACCGTTGTCCTGAGATACTTTGGTTAGTTGCCGCTTGCAGGCTTGCGGAGGCGTCTTGCCGTTGCTTTGCTTTCTTTGGCAGAGAAGCCCTCGCCCTACTGCTGTAAATCTGTAAACCTGTGGTGGTGTGACTGTTGTGGACGCTCGTACTTGAGGTTTGAGGTCCCGAGTAGAGGTGTGTGGCTCTGGTCATGATAGACTATCTTGAGGCAAATCCCTGCTTTCTTGATTGGTCCTTTCCACTTTCTCTAGCTCGGGGAGACCATTCATTCTTGACCAACAATGCTGTAAAAAGGCATCGCATCGCAGAAAAAGCATCGAAGTTGTTAATTAGGTCACCAGCTTAACCGTGTCTTTAGTCACAAATGTTAGGTACTATGGGAGCTTGGAAGACACAGGGTGGGTCACACGAAGTGTTTTGGTGAAATGATGTCCGAGTCGCTGCGAACGGATGCCATCCATACCGTTCGCTTGGTTGGCTGCTCTAGGGATTCCAGGGTCTCAGATCGTCGGTAGAACGGTACGGGCCGTCTTTGACAGCACAGTGTTCAGACGGTGTAAGCGGTCCTCGTAGGCGTCTATACGTTGGCTGCAGCCATAAGTTGGTCATACCCTTGAAATGAAGACGTTCGCGGCCGGATCTTTCCACAGCCGATGCTCTTTGCCGCCGAAGAGCATAGGTCGGCCTCTCGTAGCGGAAGCTTCCCCAAGGATGAGAACCTTCCGGGGATTCGTGTTATGAATCACCTTCGGCTCCGGAACTCCTGAATCTGTCTTGACGAGACCATTGCATGGGTATAAATGTCGAAAGATTCACTGAGTCCGTTTGTGAGAGGCCTGGACTGTCCTTGACCGATATTCCTTGGCAAATGGGACGGAAGCCGGTGACTTAATCCCGCTCTCCTTCGAAAGAATTTCTCTTCGTCCTGGTATAACACTGCCCAGACGTTGTCAGTCATGGAGAGGTCACTACAACTGTCACAGAAGTCGCTGTTGGTTTCGGCTTCTTAGACTTCTTGGGTCGGTCTCCATCTGACTCTGTGCCCCTCTCCGAACGCACCAGGGAGGAGACTTGGCCTAGGACGAGAGAGCTCAGCTTGGGCATAGTCTCTAAAGACAGCTACTGTATTTTGAGGCAAACTCTTCTGTTGATGTTACTCGCTGTAAAATTATCCACCGGCTTCTGTCATTCAAATAAAGCAGAAAAAGAGAGGGTTAAGTGATTTGTCTGTAAAACCAACACTAGTCATTGGCATTGAATGTCTGTACCCTACAAGTTAACTGCAGCTTAAAGGTTGGTGTTTGATGACACCTAGCTCGTGCGCGTGGGAGCTACGCAGCCCTGCCCAAGACACACTAAGGCTTGGTCAATGAACCAAGGGCTTGGTGTACACTTGGTATTCGATACGGGGAGCAAGTCCGATGCTGGGTACGTCGTCGTAACCACGACTCAGGTGCGGATTGGATACCTTGTATTAAGCTCGAACCAAGCCTTTTTGTGTGTGGCCATTGGTACCAGAAGTCTGTAAGGCCCCATCGTTTCAGAACTGGCTGGTAAAATATGCCTCTTTTGCGTTCCAAACACTAACACGTAACCTAGATCTACCTAGATCAGCTCTAGACTTACGGCAGTCTGTTAGGAAGCCCAAAACTACGCTGACAAGTTACTGCGTAACTCAGAAAGCTGAAGATCAAGACAGACACCAGTAGACTGAAATGACCTGTGCCCCCCTCACCCCCATAGTTCGTCAGCCAGCGCGTCCCGCTCCAGTAAACACCCAAGAGAAACACTTTTCTGGGAAAAGGGAACCCAAGTGGATGAAAGCTGAAAAGTGGAGATATGCACCGTTCAGTCGACGATATCAAGATAAACTAGAATCAAGATGAACTAAATACTTCCTTCAAAGGGTTATTTCTTGAATAATATAAAGTATTTTACAACATGCATACAGTGTGTATACAACTATGTACAGAGCTTATGGCACAGCATGTATGCGGCTTATACTATTCTAAAAAATCGGACCACTGTCAAGAAAAAAACTCCATAGGTTGATACCTTAATACCAGCTAAATATATTAGCAAACAACACAGCTTGAATACGTCTTATAAGCCGAGTAGTGTTTGGTTTTTGTTGACTTTAGGTTTGATTGACTGATCAGGCATACTTTGTGTTATCTGTTTATGCAGTAAGAGCTTGCACAAAGCTGGGCAACTTTGTGGCGTTCTGTGCTATACGCTAAATGCTCTGCATTTACTTACAAAAAATACACTCTTTTCACATGGCGTTTTAACAAAGAAAACGAGCAGGGAGCTTCTTACTAGAGTATCAAAGATTCTGATTGTTTTAGATTTAAACCATGACTATTCGAGCCACAATGAGAATATTTTGCTCTGTGTTGCGTGATTCATTTAGAATTACACGAGAACTCCTTATAAAAGTGGAGATAAGTGAATTCATAGCTTTTGCGAAGAAAAGATGTGATTTTACGCTTGAGGTAACAAAGTAGAAGCGAACCAAACCGTTGTTTAGAAGTCTAGAAGTATATAATTCTCGGATTTTTAATGCTTATTTTTATTTAAGCTATCAATTTTTGCAAAAACAGGCTGGTTCTTAGCGTCAACAATACTGTGTTAACCGGGTTATTTTTAACAAATGATAATTTAAATGTTCTGGCGATAATCGTGTATTGATTATTTATTAACATTTTATGGTTTCAGACACAAAAAGGTTTACTGTAAAAGGTGGTTCTATATTTCTTATATGGAGAAACTTTTTCTACGTCGTTACAGCGTGAATTTCTTTCATCAAAGGCCGAAAAATCGATTTTCAACTTGCTAGAGAAGTTACCAGTAAGAGAGAGCGTTTCAAACGTTTTTAATTCGCACTGAATATGTGCATGAATTATTGCTAAATGTGCAAAAAAAAGTATACCCACTATTTAAGATATCAGGACACAAATCTTCGTGTTCATCCTCACCAAATGGACAATCTCTAATGCCGTCACAGGCGTAATAGGAGCGGAGGCAATAATAGTCCCCTGGTCTGCTGCCGTCGTGTACAGTACTGGCATCACAGCGGATCTCACCAGACGAGCAGGCTACGCGAATTCAGTAATAATAATAATAATAATAATAATAATAATAATAATAATAAGAATAAGAATAAGAATAAGAATAAGAATAAGAATAATATAATAAAGAAACGAAAAAAGAAAACGAAGAAGAAGAAGAATAAAGAAGACAAAGCTAAGACCAAATTATGAATAACGTATTATGAATAAATTGTGAAAAAACTAATTCACATTAACTCTTTTGAAAATACAGCTTGAAAAGGTTGAGCACATGCACATGCACAACAATGATTTATTATAATAAACCGAAATAATTATTTACTATAATAAACCGATACCAACAACACAGATCCCACAAACACATATTTGACTACCCATGATCCATTGTTTTTGAGAAATTAAGATGCGAATAATAATAATAATAATAATAATAATAATAATAATAATAATAATAATAATAATAATAATAATAATAATAATAATAATAATAATAATAATAATAATAATAATAATAATAATAATAATAATAATAATAAAAATAATAATAATAATAATAATAAATAACAAACAAACAAAACACAAACAAAAACGGGCTGGATACCTCCGCAGTTGATTTCATCAGACCAATCGTAGCAATCGTTATTACCGTCACAGAAATCGTTGTTGTAGACACACAGTCCATAGTGACACTGTCGCTTGTAGTAACTACAGGCTGAAACAAATTAAATTCACTCAATAATATCGATTCTTTTTTAGTAACATTTTCTATACATTTACTTTTCCATTATTACCCTCAGACTGTAATATTCAAGATTTGGTTTCACGTGGTCTAGTTCTAAAAAGAATTTTTCTGTTATTCTTACCATGTGACGTTTTATTTCGCAAAACGATCTTTTGCTAGTAAAAGCGTAATTCGCGTTCTCCACTTTTCACATCGCAAAAGCTAGCGTTCGCTTATCTCCACCTCTGAACTTGATTTCTCTTATTTACGGTAATCGAGGTATAAATCAAAAATGGAACTTTTCTACACTTATAGACGGACGATGTAAATGAACATGGTCTAGATTGCCTTATATGATCGAAACGGAAGTCCTCGAGTCTAAGAGACGAACTACGGAAATGTACAGTAAAACCCCGGATATGGACACCCCTCTTTTATGGACACCCCTGAGTTATGGACAGCATTTTTCAGTCTGTTTTAAAACACTATAGAGTTCTGTTATATTTAGACCCCTCTATTGTGGACACTTTTTGTCCCTAATAGCGGGGTTTCACTGTATTTGTTTTTTGGAAGCAAACTATTTGCATGTTTTTTCCCACGTTTCCAGGATAGCAGGTGTTTATGTGGCTTTTTGGGTACTTTTATACATACTCTGATTACATTTTGCCTTGCAGTGCGGAATAAGTGATGTGTTTTAATGCCAGAGGTACTTAGCACGAGTAACCACAGTGTCGATCTTCGAGTAAGCCAAAACGGTGTTTAATCCTGTGCAGTTTCTTGGTTGTTCTCCACCGCTCAGCGAGATTCACTTTTACCTGTAGAAGAGCGGAAAAGGCACAGAGAAAGGCGATGGCGTCGATGAGTTCTTTCGATATCGGTTCCTCACCGCTCCATGCAATTCGAGTGCCATTGGCTTGCCAGGGCTACTTGTGTGTGAATTAGCAGAGCGTCGTTGTTGCCAATACGTTTCTAGCTAGATTCGCATGGTTACCGCCACTTTCCCTGCCCTGTGGGCTTGTCTGCGAATCAAGTGGCTCTGCCCACCTGGTTAAAGGCATCTGAGTGGAAAGGAAGCTCCATATAGCCTTTCCCATTTCCCCCCAATAGTGACAACCGAAGAAGGTATTCCCATGTGGATACTCCCATACGGGTCTCCCTATTATTCTACCACCTGCTTGGGTAGTGTGCCTCTTTTCACCCTCCATGCGTAAGTGTGAACCGGAGAGACAATTTAGCTTTGTTTGAAAAGAAAAACACATGCATGGAGTGTTATCATCTCACCCATTTAGAGTGGAAGGCGACTGAAAAAAATCGCATCAAGAATCGGCGCCAAAAAGGAGCTACGATACGATCGTAAGCGCCAGCGTTCTCGGAAACTTAGCCTCCAGTCCCCATCCCATCACCGGCCCTTGCTTCAGAGGATAGCCAGCAAGCTCGGACCAGGTCAGGCAAAAGTGTCATCCCAGAAGTTGGCACTGAGGAAAAAGTGGCACTGAAGGAGGCGTGGTTCTAATCGCAATCATCATTTCGCCGCCCTTCAGCAAGGAGAAGTGCCGCCAAGGGTGACAGTGACAGTTCAAAGCAACGAGAACCGCCAGGCTTCTCCGCAGTCAGTGCCACCCCTCTGTCCAGTCAAGTGACTGCTCCAGACAAAGCCTGAGGCTCAATGAATGGATGCCACCCTGTCGGGGCAAATATTGGCTCTACAACTGAAGGATAAGGACATACAGTCGCGACCCAGCTCGTGCCTCCTGGCGGCCTCGAAGAATAGAGAAAGAACGTTCTTTTCCAAAGGAAAAAGATCAGGCGAGGAGAAAGAGGTCCATCGGCGGATGAATCAGGCTCGGACGAGGACTTTGAATATAAGGATTTGACATTGACCCACCCCATCAGGCATTCAGACATCCTGAACCTGTCTGGTATTCAAAGCCCTAAGAGTATGGTCCTCCCTACAGTGGACTGAGGTCTAGATAACTATTGTATTGGCAGCCATGAAGGCGTCGAGTTGCGGATTTGCGTTCTGAGACATCGTTCTGATTGGTGGATTTCTCTCTGTCATCGGAGACTGAACAGCTGCCAGTCTGACGATTTACTGGTGTGCATACCGGAATGGTACGTCCTCGGGAGGGATTCACCTGGATGACTGCGACGGCGTCTAGCTGTGGTGGAGAGTAGTCTGGTGGTGATGGTATGCATATCGATCGCCTACCCCCTGCCGCTGGGTCATTTCACAACTTGTGACCTTTACCTGGAAAGAAGATAAAAGGGGGGGTGGTGATGGAGCTGCAAGGCAGTGATGGAGTCTGGGGAGTCATCTTCTGATGACTGGCCTGGCTCCGCCCATAACTCTCAGTCTCCACTGGGGTGTAAATGACTCTCTCTTTATCACTTGGGATTGAAGCTAGAGGGCGGTGTGACTTAGTGACAGCTCTTCTTCGACGCGCTGCGTTACAGAGTCGTGGGGGGGGGGGTGGTGGTTAAGCCCGATGAATCACTCGTTGACCACGATGACCATTAGTGGGTGAGAGAGAATAGGGTAGAAACCCCTCACAGGGAGCGAAGATGGTTGGCCTATTTCCGTGTGATGGTGGCAGACGGTGAGTGTATGCTTCTCTCCTTCCGTGAGAACATGGCCCTCTGCAAACTGTGGAATCTGCCTCTGAAAGTCTGCACCCACAGAAACGCCATAAGGTGGAGGGATTCAGTTTTTGGCAGCGTCGATGGTTCAAACAAAGAGTACGGAGCTGCATCTGGGCGAGGGGCAATATCAAACTCACCTACGAGACTAGTGAAGCGCTAACCAAACACGGGATGACTGATGGTCACATCTTCCTTTTCCATAGATGGTAACACAAACACAGTCTATCCAGACAGTGCTTTTGTCTAATATAAGGCTGCTCAATTAAAGTAAAAGAGTGGAGATTAGCACCGACTGTAGCAAGGCAAAATCTCACCTTGCACATAAATGTGTGTGGTTTGTACCGCATGTAAAACGAGAATGGAGCATAGTACAAGGGTATCAACAATTCCGATTGACCGTTATCTAGCCGTAACCATTCCAGCCACGATTGAAAAATTGTGTTCTAGATTGTGTGATTTTTTAAAAGTTACACTACAAACCCAGATAAATGTGGAGATAAGCGAATTCAGAGCTATTCGGAAGGAAAAGGTGATTTCTATGCAGTAAATATTACAGAATATCTGATTTCTGAGAAGATCTACGCTTCAGGCGAGCTTTTGGACAAAGATTATTGGTTGACACACAAATTTGATTTTTTTTGCTCAAGTGGTCTAGTAATGATGGCAATATCAAAGTGAACTTACAGCAGCCGATTTCATCATGGGCTCCCACACAGTCGACGCCAGATCCACAGCGCCAGTACGAATATTCACATTCCGTATTCACCAGATCCTTTTGGCACTTAAATGTGTTATTAGAACATCCAGAAGCTGAAACAATGCTGACTTAATAATCACAAGTACACATGTCTGTGACGTGTTAATAGTCACATGTACATGAGTCTGGATGTGACGTGTTAATGCCCAAGTGTACACATGTCGGGGAGTGACGCGTTAATAGTCACGTGTACATACGACTAGTTACATGTACATATTACTACTATTATTACTAAAAAATGTTATCTTCGTTATCATATCTGCATTTTCTTATTTATAATTGACTGTAACAGCCAGAGACCAGGGTCGGTTCGTTGACAGACCGCCCACGAAACATTCCACACATAGTACTCACGACCATGCCTAATTACATTGGTTCATTGTTAGCAATAAATGAATGCAATAAATAAATGCAATAAACTCACGGCATCCGCGGATCTCGTCGCTTCCGTCAGGACAATGCACCCTACCGTCACACCAGTACCTGCTGTATCTACACACGCCCACGTCACACATTCTATAGCCGCTTGTGCAGGCTTAGCATTAGAAATAAAGAAAAGAAAAAATGATACCACCACGACAAGACAGAGGGCCTCGGACGGGGGCCCAGTTATAACACTTTAATTTGGAGATGGTTTTATCCGAAAAGCTGTTTTATAATAACAGCAAAGAGTGGTCTTGTCGCAAGGCCCCACTGTAGCACAGATAAGTCAGGCCTAGAATGCCAAACCTTTTGTCGGAAGACTACGATATTTACCCGTGGTATTGTGAATGAAAAGTCAGATAAAATCACCGACGAGGGCACTTGCTGGTATGCGTTACCACGTGTGTACAAAACAATAACACCTATTAAAAAACGCGGAGAAAGGGATAATTTTGGAACTAGGATAATAATTTCATTTAAAATTTTCACTCAGTACCCGAACACTCGCGTAACGTCGGGCCGACGTCGGAACGGTATAAACCAGGTCGGAAAACGTCGGCATCGGCTTCGATGCATCGGTTATAGGTTGGCAATAGTCGAATTTCCATTTTTTTCTCATTCGTCGGAAGTTCATCGGTTACCGACGTTGGCCCGATGATTATTTTCCTCAGTTTAACAGATGTTGGCAAATATTCATCGGGCCGACATCTTTTTCCGACGAACTTCCGACCAATTGGGAATTTTCCGATGCTTATTCGGCGTCGGAAATTTATCGATTGACGTTTTGTAGGGGACATTATGAAGAATCAACAGTGGAGCATTATGAATATGCTTGAAAATTATCATTTGCCTCAATATACTATCCCTCAGCAAACATAAATGAGGAAAAGACAATACAAATAACTAAATTTAAAAGCGCCAGCGGTAACAAAAAAAAAAACGAAAATGTAAGGAGTAAACTTTTTGGGAGTAAATAGAAACATTAGACCACTTAATTACACCCCAGCCGCCGTGGAGTAGAGGTATGTTCTGCGCCTAGGATGCAAGAGGTCCCCGGTTCAAACCCGAGTAAGTACTAGTGTTCAGTTGCAATATATAGATATGCTATGTTGTATATTGATATGCTATGGTGAATGTATGAATATGTAATTATATGAATGGTTGGTAAAGGTTCAATGGGTCAGTTAAGGTTAGAAACAATTTTTTTACATATAAAAATCATCGGAAGTTCGTCGGAAATGCATCGGAATATAAACGTATAACCGACGTATAGCCGACGGTTGGTATCCGACGTCGAAGAGTTTGTAGGGATATTTCCGACGGTGGCCCGACGTATTAAAGATATATCGGCCCGATGTATATCCGATGTACGAAGCCGCTATATCTATTATGCGTCGGGCCATAGTTAATCCTATGTGCAACCGATACATCGGCCGACGAAGTTGCCGATATTGCCGATCTAGTATAGATGTATTTTAGACGTTACGCGAGTGTTCGGGTACTCCCGTGTTCATAACAACACTCCGTATCCAATCCAAAATGGAACTTAAAAGCTGTACACAACGATTCTCATTCTCGTTACAGTCGCCAGGGTTAACCCTTCAGGGCACGACGCGCTTGGCGGGTAAAATTTACAAGAGGATCGCGTGTGGTTAAATAGGGGTTGTATTCCAACTTATAGTTTTACCGGGCCGATTTAATAGGTCACTGAAACGCATGGTGACCAATTTATAGTTCAGTGCCCATCCCCCCCCCCCCCGCCTCTTCCATCTTACTCCCGCCCCACCTCCATAGCCGGTGCAATTACGATGAATGCGCTGTTATTATCATACATACTGCAGTTGGCAGTGGGCCCTTCGTCAGAGTAGTCCCCGCAGTTGTCGTAGTTGTTGCACATATAATATTCTGGTATACAGTTATAGTTGCGACACTTGTATTCACCGTCCGGACACGCTGAAACAAAGAGTGTCATCCGTATTTCTGAAACAAGGTTAAAGTTGAACGGGGTATCTCAAGGTAAAAACAAAAACTAATATGTTATAAATCAGCCTATGTT
This sequence comes from Protula sp. h YS-2021, assembly GCA_949752745.1. Classification (NCBI taxonomy): domain Eukaryota; kingdom Metazoa; phylum Annelida; class Polychaeta; order Sabellida; family Serpulidae; genus Protula; species Protula sp. h YS-2021. The sequence goes on from OX457024.1 coordinate 45,886,565, forward strand.
AGCAGAGACATTTTACCGGTAAAAACAGAAAAAACGATTCGATTGTATTTTTGTGTATTCTTAGACAGCAAGCAATAAACCTCAGGCACAACAAGATTGACCTTCGTTTTGTGGGCGTGAGCACGGGGGGGGGGGGGGCGTTCCTCGATGGGGACTAAGCGGGTAAATATTATATCCTCGTTTGAAGAGCGAACAGAATGTGAGTGATGAATTAGAGAATATAAACGATTTTAAAGGAAGCAATGTTTCAAAACAGAGAAGCATATTCTGCATCCATATAAGCTCCTTGTATGTACCGTTAAGTCAGCCTCTAAGCCGAATCAGTCTTCATAGTTCTATATGAATTTTAAACTCGCCCCAGGGTTTGGCTTTGCAACTGATTTAGGGTATATAACTTACGGCATCTTTTTCGATCCTCGTCGTCACCGTTGGGACAGTGAACAAGCCCGTCACAGTCGTCTTCTAGCGGTATGCAGGGTCCGTTTTCACACTTGTACTGGTAACCATCAAAACAAGCTGCAGCAACAAACAGACAAAGATAAGTTATGAACGTCTAATTCAAATTTCCCATTCTATTCATTTAAAGAAAAAAGTCACTTAACGACCGTTATCTACCAAAAAAGGGGGGGGGGGGCAAGGAGTAAATATATCTCTGAATTTTCAAAATTATTTACTAAAAATTTTAAAAGAACAAACATCAATGTTCCATGTTTCAACATTTTTAGAAAATATCAAAACAGTGTTCATCGTATAGAACGCATCTTGGACGACTTCCTTTTTAATTTCCCGGACAAAACATCTCAAAGTGAAGAGTGAGCCCGGGGGGAAGAGGGGAGGCGTCGGCACTCACGTAGCAACTGATTACCATGTGTGTCCATGACTTTTTAAAACGACCCCTAAAAGCGGAGCGCTATTTTTAAAACAATACCCCCTTTTTAACTAAACGCCGAGTGAATGTCTGAAATAACCCCTTTTATAAGGGAAACGCAGAGTATTAAATGAGAATTATCTCCCTTTTTAACGAAATTGGCACCTCCACGCGGACCGCATCTCGCCTCAAAATTATCCCCCTTTCTCCACGTTTTATTTCGGACAGGCATGCTAACATATTTCATACCAAGTGCTACCCCCCACCCTCCCGGGAGACAGAGAAACTATCGACATATTGGGGTAAGTGCGCCAAACATGCTTGCAGAACTGTGTTCATATATATTTACTGCTCTGACTGCCTCTTGTTGTAAAACCAATTGCATTTGATTTGAAAATAAAATGTAATATATATATTGCAATGTGTTGCAACCTACAAGATGCAATATACATTTACAAGGAACAGTGAAATGTTCTTCATTTCAATTGGATTTTGAAGGAAATGGCGAGGGGAGGGGAAAGGTATATTTACTCACTGCAGTTGCTTTGTTCATCTGAGTCATCGGGACACTGACTTTTGCCATCGCACCACTTCGTCTTGGGAATGCACATGCCCATAGCACACTGCACCTCATCTTCGGTGCAGACACAGCTGTTCTCGTCGTCATACGGCGGCTCTGTTTTATAATAACAACAGTAACAATCATCATCATAATCGTCAGCACCACCACCATCATCATCATCATCATCATCATCATCATCATCATCATCATCATCATCATCATCATCATCATCATCATCATCATCATCATAACCACCAGTACCATCATCATCATCATCATCATCATCATCATCAGTATCACCATCATCATCACCATCATCATCACCACTACTACCACCACCACCACCATCATCACCATCACCATCATCATCATCATCATCATCATCATCATCATCATCATCACCACCACTACCACCATAACCACCACCACAATCATCATCATCATCATCATCATCATCATCATCATCATCATTATCACCATCATCACCATCATCATCACCACTACCACCACCACCACCACCATCATCATCATCGTTCATCATCATCATCATCATCATCATCATCATCATCACCAGTACCACCATAACCACCACCACCACCACCATCATCATCATCATCATCATCATCATCATCATCATCATCATCATCACCAGTACCACCATAACCACCACCACCACCACCATCATCATCATCATCATCATAATTATTATCATCACCACTACCACCATAATCATCACCATCATCATCATCATCATCATCATTTGTCACGAACCTATTATTAGGAACTTGTCACTGCATCGTCAACCTGACAAGTTTTGATGAAAAAATGACTGACGCACGGATGTCAGGCCCATTTCTGAGTCAGAAAACACACACGCGCATACATACACATACACAGACAAGGCAAAAACAAAAACAAAACACACACACAATCAAATTAATCAAATCGGTTATTCAATAAATGAATATCGTAATTTTTTGATGACATAATTAAAACAAATTTTGATATAAAAAATCAGCTACTGAAATGATTAAGAGGCCTAAATAACGCTATCAATAAACCATTGCTTTTGACTATTTCACTATGAGATATCAGGTATAATCTTTGGAAGGGACACTGCTCCTTGTATTTTTGTTCCATTTGCTTTGTCTTTTACAAGTGAGTGTTCAACAAGTGGTCAGATACCGCCTTAAATATTTTGGAACTTCCTGGGTAATTAGGTTTTTGGCGACCTACCAAATACTGGCGGAATGCCGAGAACTTTAGACTGGATTTTGGACATTTCTCGTATATTGGTCTCCACAACTGTAATGTTTAATACTCTTTGCCGCCACTGCTACACACAGTACAATAAATACTACAAGGTATAATTTGTGTATCCTGATCAGTTTTCTCAAAATTACTAATTTTATCAAATGTTTGGAAAATTGATTTATATCGGCAACAAAGCGATACGGCATTTTTGACCTGATCCAAATCGTACACGCCGTAATACAAATGTGAAATTAGTTAAAAAAAATTGGCCAGTTTGGTTAAATCTTGAAAAAAGTTCATCTTGGAAACGGCTGGAGATTCATCTCGGATATATGTCACATTGTTGTAATATTATGAACAAATGATCCCCAGGTGATGCCTTACCAAGCTTTTACTAATGATATGTCGCATTTTATATTTTGATTGGATTTTGGTGTAATTATTACTGTATAATTGCTAAACGTCAGTGTGCTGACAACAAGGTCGAGGCTCCCGATAATCTTGTATTTGTGACATGGCAAAGGGATCAAACTCTCCATGGTCGAGCCGAACAAATGACAGTTCTTTTCACTGTGGGAAGGGGATGGGTGAAACTACCCCGCGATGGGTGAAACTACGCCCGTGCAATACCATTGGATAGGACACAGACTGTTTCGACAGTAACACAGTAACTGTTTTCTACAAGGCACAGTTAGCAATGTGGCCTGCATACTCCGAGTGTTATTTTTCTCTGTGAGAACCTCCTCGGAGTGAAAATGCCACAGTCCGCGTGACCACACATACCACAACAATAAGCATGACAACACATACTTCCGCAGTTCACGTGACCACGCACACCACAACAATAAGCATGACAACATATACTTCCGCAGTCCACGTGACCGAACATGCCACTACAATGAACATGGCAATACGTACTTCCGCAGTTCACGTGACCACGCACACCACAACAATAAGCATGACACCACATACTTCCGCAGTCCCCGTGACCACACATGTCACAAAAATAAGCATAACAACACATACTTCCGCAGTCGGCGTGACCACACATACCACCACCATAAGCATGACAGCACATACTTCCGCAGTTCACGTGACCAGGCACAACACCACCATAAGCATAGCAATACGTACTTCCGCAGTCTGCTAACCACACATGCCACCACAATAAACATGAACTCACATTTCCACAGTCGGCGGGATAAAAAAAACGACACTTATCTTGATATGACCGCACACACACGTACCATTGCATATGGCATATCCATCGCATACTTCGCTTGGGTAATAGCATCGCTGGACACTCGAGCAGGTTATTTTGTTTGGGGGACACGAGGGGCAGCTGGAGTCAGGCTCGTCAGTGCCGTCGGGACACTCCTCTGTGACGTTACACCAAGCCGTATCCGGAAGGCATATCGTGTTATTGCACTGCATTTGAGTTTCCGTGCATTCTGCGAAATGTTCATGGTTGTAAATATAGATTAAGACACTACAGGGTTTGCAAAAGAAAATATTAATGAGGCAATATTGATTTGTATGGGGGATGGCGGAGGGGCAGCACACCCTCAGCAAGAGGACCCTCTGAAAGAAGCATGCTGTTCATACTTCTTTTGAATTTACAAAGTATATAGAGCATATAGTACATAGATGGTGCTTCAAAATTAATCTACATATACTGTGGAAAAGTGTAGAGAGTTTAGCATACCGCATCCCAGTTCATCGCTAAGCGTTTGCGGGCAGTGGATGACAGCATCACAGGTAAACACCTGATGAAGACATTTTCTCTGTCCTGGACGATCTGGATCCGGATCACACTCAATGTGAAGCGGAGGGCACGACTCTGAAGAAGCCAGACCAAATCCATGTTAAATATAAACATGATGATCGTGAATTGGTTGGTTCTCAAAAAAAAAAACCTAGCCAGGACCGTGAGGTAATGGTGCCCAGGTGACGTCAGAGCAACTAGACACGAAGTGGCACTGCGATTTTATGAAAATGCGGCGGACAGTTGGTGAAAATTTTAAATTTATTCTTAAATATGGTATATATTCTCTACATTTATTTCGTTCTTGGCTGCAAATTCTAGCTTGTGCCCATTCCGCCAATGACATCATTGCTGAACTAGACCGATTTTCGCTACATTGTAGATAAATTTACTCCAGAGCTTGATCGCTATAACGCCATCGCAGTAACATGTGCCCATATACTTCACGCACACGTAGTTTGTATTGCATTATGTCAAGGACGAATACCAGTGCAGGGGCAACGCCAACCATTGTTGCTGTGATTACACGTTTAGTTTAGAATCTTTTAATAAATAATCGTATAAAATTAAAATAAAGCGCAAAAAAAAAAAAAACAATGAAAAACAGTGCACTCTCCAGCAGATACTATTGTTTAACAGCACAGTTTGTGACTCATCTACCAAATGGCGCTTCTATTGTCTGGATGCGCTGGATGTTGCTTTTTTCACGCCATTTTTTTTTGTCAGTTTCCACACAACTTCTCCGGAACGGACAGAGCTAGGAAAATGAAATCTGACACACTTCTAGTTCAGATGGAAACTTGTTTCAACCGATAATTTTTTTTTTGACCAATAACTTCATCATCGTCGTCTCGAAAACGATTGTATTTTCAGCTTACAGCTTAAACATTAGAAGTGGCAAAATGATATAGCTCCGTCATCATGGCGTCACAGTTGAAAAGTAGGTCACTAAATAACTCTTTTCGAAAAGAGTAGCCTTATAACGTGTTTTACTATGGAGCTGTAAGTGCAACGGTTTTCGAGATATTTAAAAACTTCATGACGCCATAAGATGATGTCACACAAGTGTTATTGTTTTGAATAAGTTTCCATGGGCTATTTTAAGTTTGCCAAATTTCACTTTCTCTGGCCTTTTTGAAGGAGCTGTGTAAAAAGCGACGGAAAAATGACGTGAAAAAGCAAATGAAACGAAAATAAAAAAGGAAAAACAAGAGAATCTTCCAGAATTTCCAGCATTTGAACATCTTCTTGGGATTGAGTCCCAGCTGTACATGAAAAATAGATAAATAAAGAAACAACAAAAGAAAACAAGTATGAAACTGAAATGATATAATTCGACACACGCGTATTGTAAAAATTTTATAGAGAATATAGCAATTATAGAGAAAATATATTTTTTGGTGAACAGTGGTGAATTAGCCAAATTGGCGAAAATAAAACACCGGCCTGAACACTTTTTTATCTCTGACCAAGGCCACCTTATTGGAACACTTCGAACAAATTTTACAAAATTTGCAGGAGGAATTAGCTTTTATAGCAAATATGGTGAACGCTTTGCCAAATTGACAAATATTGGTAAATTGCGAAAACAAAATAATGGGTCGTTGTCCCCTAAATGGGCCATATTTCCACAAAACTTCACTGCGACCCGATGAAAACTGGAAGAGGGGTAGCGAAAATAAAAAAAAACAAACAGACAAACTAACATACGGAAGGAAGGACAGACGACAGAGTTCCACACGACTGGTACAGCCCAGATAGCCATTAGCTAGATGGGCTAAGAACCCTTAGTATATTGAGAAAATTCGTTCCGACTCACTTTAAATATACACAGTACTACATTCTTTAAAAACGTAAATTGCAACGTTTTATTTCAGGTGTTTGGTCCAATAAAACGGAATAAATAAGAATTAAATAATTAATCAATGAGTCTCAACGTACGATTTCACAATGCGGTTAATTATTAAGCATAGAAATACTCATACCTAAGAAACAGTTTTCTTTCTCGTCGCTTTCGTCGTAGCAGTCAATCCGGCCGTTGCACCAATGAGAGGTCAGGATGCAGATGCCGTCATCACAACGTGTCTCATCCGCTGTGCATTCTACGTCACACACAAAACCTTATCCATCACTAACCCTTATCATACCTTTCTCGTGTGTCACCATAATCTCGTCGGTGTCAACCAATCACAGCGTGCTTTAACACTCGATCCGAGTACGATATTCTACGTTAAGTAGACTCAGTATATGTTTGAAAAGCAACCACTGCGACATTCTTTGGTTAGTGATAAACAAATATGACTGTCGTAAATAACGAAATAGGTAATAAATACTTCCACACGGTATCTTTACCAAGTTCTAACCGGTCTACGATGAGGTTTAAACTAGTACAATGTTTCCTTGTTCATCTATATCATCGGATGAAAGTGCTTATATTCCGTTGACATTACCGGGTAATATACTCAGTATTATAGTCTAATATTATAACATCGAAAAACGTTTCTTTCCATTCCATAGCTGTGGTCTGTGGTGGAAATACTATGATTAGGAAGCTTTTCAACTGTTCATTATCACAACATTAGAATGACGTTTCACATCTTTGGCATTATTCTAAAAAGCATGGGCTGTTATTTGGCTGTTACTTCAAAGTCGATGCAATGTCGTTTTCGCGAAGTCTGCATAACTTAGTGTGCGTTTAACATTGAAACGAAGGCAAAGGAGAGAGTTGCAATTGGTTTCAATTACAATGTCTTGTCTTGTTTCGTTCACATAAATTAGACTGCAGGAAAGACCTTGAATGCAGTTCTCATAATGCGGATTGATTAGGTTAGGATTTAGTCCATTTTTTCAAGTGGACCTCACTTAAGTAAGCAAAGCCAATCCTTTCATGTTCTTTTCATACTGTGGATTAAACTCCGGCTTTACTAATCGTGACCGGCTTAAATCGGTGCTGCAAATTTGTTTTTGAGCTGCTTACATACTGTGCATGAGAACATGATATATCTCTTGGGGGGAGAAATTATGGAGATCGTTCATACTTAGGACTAACACCCCCAGGCAGGATTAGTTAATCCAGTGTGTGTGTGCGTGTGTGTGTGTGTGTGTGTGTGCGTGCGTGCGCGTGTGTGCTTTTCATACTGGGGATTTGCCCAGGATTTGTTAAACAAATCCTTCCTATGAAAAGCTCTTAAATTAACTTATGGCTTAAAGGCTGCAATTCAGCATCAAGCAATCCCAAATTACTACAATATATCCAGTCAGCCAGGGAGTGAAGTGGGACAGTTTTCCATTTCCCTGTCTCATTACAACAAACAGGGATCAATATTAAAAGGTACAAAAAATAATAAAATAAAAAAATGCAGTGGTAGATTTGCTTTGAGAGAACAAAACTTACCGCAAATAGTTTCATCTGTTTTGTCAATACAGTCAAACCTTTTGTCACATACGCGGTACTGTGGAATGCAACGTTCATCACAGATAAACTGACGATCAGGGTCGCACTCTGAGAAAGTAAGAAAACAACACACACACAGTATCATTTAACGGTTCCTGTGTGACGCCGGTTTTACCATAAAACATAAATAAACTGGAATTCAGAGTTCAAATTAAAGCATAGACCAGCTTCGCGAAACTATATGTAAACTTGTGAATAATAATAATAATAATAATAATAATAATAATAATAATAATAATAATAATAATAATAATAATAATAATAATAAGAAGAAGAAGAAGAAGAAGAAGAAGAAGAAGAAGAAGAAGAAGAAGAAGAAGAAGAACAAACGTAACAATGAATGAATTTTGATAGATGTTAAAAAAAATCCTAAAATATTGGTCTTTTATCAGAGTTGAACTCTTACAGTGTCTGTTCATTGGACACGATCTTTTATTATGTTCTGGACTGTTCTTTATTTTTGTTTTACAATTACACTACCATTTTTCGCTGTTACATTACTAAGTCCCCTCAAATCGAAAGATAGGATCACTTTTGCAAGTCCCAAATGTCATTTTTGTATCCCACAAATAGAATCCGTCACGGGACAATCAAAGCGCGTAAGCGCTGGATATGCAACAGTTGGTGAGTGCTAAGTGGGCGGTTGCAGATGAGGTGAGAATTACAACATGTTATGTACAAAAAAGACTTATTTGAATACAAAGATCGAGGGGAACTGAACTGGGGTTAAATATAGAAGAAGTACATCTCTAGTTTTACTGAATACTTTGCAAAATCATTTTTATTGTCCATTGAGCCCTGAAATCAACGAGATACTTTTCCCGCGACATTTGGTCGTCGACAATTGGTCAAGCGATAGTTGGTCGAGCGACATTTGGTCGAAAGTGCAAATCGTAATTGAATTGTTTTGATTACACATCAAACATCATGTGTTAATTGCACTTAGCATATAGTATGATCCCTTCGACAAAAATAATCCCTTACACGCCGGAGTATGTATATAATTTCAATTCATTTCATAAAGTGATCCACCCTTCACAGCCCGGAGTCCGAAGCCATATTGCAATGATTGTATTAATTTATCCCATAATTTATCCACAAAGAAATTGATTACAGACAAGTAAGCCAATCGAATGTAATACAACCTTCTTAGCAAGATAATCCATCACACGTCTGGGAAGATTAGTTATTGCATTTATTTGTAAAGAGTTATCTCTGAGAGAAATTCTTCACACACCGGAGTAGATCTACCAAATTTATCCCATATTATTATTTATTTCAAAGCAGTTAAATCAATTGCATTTGATTTCGTGAAACCTTGTTTTCTCCATAATCCATCATACATCTGCGAAGGTTAATTATTGCATTTAATTGTATAGGATTATATCTGGAGACTAATTATTCAAACACCAGAGTAGATGTGGAAGTTCCAATTAATTTAATCCTGAAATTGAATCCTTAATCCATCACAACCCGGAGTAGTTTAATGTCCAGGCTATAAAATGGACGTTTTTTTATTTGAAAATTATATAGTTTCCTTACCAACATGGATATACTGACATCTAGTAGAGGAAAACCAAAGCTTCGCTTTGAAGGTTTCACTTACGTGAAAAGGGATAAAACTAAGCAGTATATTGTGTGGAGATGTTATAAACGTCAACTTGCATGTAAGGAAACACTAAGAACGTCTCTGGATATGACAAATCCAGAACCTGTAAATGTTCATAATCACGATGCCAACGTTGATGGGGTAAGAAGGGGATTTAAAATGATAAAGCGTAAAATTATGAAAATATATTTGTGAAAAATGTATTAAACGGATTTTCGACGTTTTGTAAATCCTGAAAAAAAAACAACAAAGAACTTTTTTATTTATTTCGAAAGCGTTTGGCAATTGTTAAACTTGTATTACAAGTTTTTTTTATAATTGTTTTACGTTTCATAGACGTTCAAATGAAAAAAGGAAAATGCTGGCAAAAACAGTAATGAACGTTGTGATTAGTTTTGAAACCGTTTGTGAACGTTGAATTATAATTGGTATATACTGTATCTTTTAAATTTGCGTTTGTTTCCAGGTTGCTGCGGTTCAAGCTAAGAGTGAGCTAAAACAGCTTGCATCGTAAACCAGAGAATCAACCTCACAGCTTATCAATAGCAAGCGTGTACACATGTCGGAAACAGCTCGTCCTCTTCTGGGACACGAAGGGGCATTGAAACGAATGATCCAACGTAGCTGCGCAGGGAACGTACCGCCAGTTCCAGATTCGCACACTGACCTCCACATAGAGGGCGAATGGTCAGAAACGTCAGATATAAACTCCAAGCGGTTTCTCATTTATGACAATGGACAGGAGGCTGACTCACGCATGCTGATATTTGCCTCTCCCGATGGATTACGTCATTTAGCTCAGTCGGATATGTGCTTCATGGGTGTCAATTATACCATGGCCCCATCGGGTTTTCTTCAAGTATATATGATACGCGCGCCGCTTGGCAACACAGCAGTGACAACGGTTTATGCATTGCTGCAGGGCAAATCGCAAGCAGCCTAAGAGGAAATGTTCAGTGCTATTCAACGCAAGTGTGAACAAATGGAACGTCTATCCAGACCCAGCCATTATCAACTGTGACTTTCGGCAAGCAGTAATTCGTGCTATATCGGAAACGCTGGTCCCCATAATGACGTACGCAGATTAATGACTTTTCATGATAAATGATAAATGAAACTCAGCAAGACATAATTTATTTCTAAAAAATCGTTAGCGTACAAAAGTACTATTTAAAAAAATGTCGACCAATTGTCGCAATTTTCACTTTCGACCAAATGGCGCTTGACCAATTGTCGTCGACCAACTGCCGCTCGACCAAATGTCATGATAAGTTTTCCCGCATTGCATTTAGGTGATTCACTAACGAAAAATTCCACTTCCTTGAAAAAAACTAGATAAAAAATTGATCATTAACAGTGAAATTAAAATCATGGAAAGCGCAAGAAAATACAAGAAAAGGATCTATAACGCCAGAATGAGCTAGAAATAAATGAACGAAGTCAGGTAGGAAGCCAAAGACAGAAAAAAAAACATTTGTACAAGTACAGATTTTCTTCTAATTCTTAAATGAAGTTTTCAGCTGTTTGTGATCAACAGTAGTCGATTCCAGGTCGGTTGGCCCACGGCCCACCACGCCTAGTTTTTATGTATGTGTTCATGCCAAAAATTCTAAATAATCTTGAGCTTTTCACAGAGAAAACATTACATAAGCCTGATTATGTGTGATTGGGGTTGCGCATTTAAATTCGCGTATTATCGGTAGAGTAATCTGAGTAATTGCAATTATATGAGACGAGTGCTGTGTAGAATTATATCTGATCGGAGTAACTGATATAAAAACTGTAAAAAATTATCTTCTTCTTTTTTTTTTTTTTTGGATTTTTCATAAATTAAAGCAAGAATTGTTTTAATGGATATCGTAGGCATTCTGGGTCGTAGGCCAACTGGGCATTCACCAACGTAGTGTATTCAAATGCGTTTTTCTATTTGTGATAAAACTGGTTGAAAAGAGAAAAAAAATCAAAATTTCTCTTTTTTATCGATCAAGTATATTTTGTGTTACTAAAATTGTTCGAGCTCCGGAAATTGAATCTCTTTCGCTCAGTCCCAAGGGTGTAATCATATGCATCTCGATCCGCTTTTTGTCCATACTTTCGAAACCGCCTTTCATGACATCTGCTGACTCATCGTGCCTCGGAGATATCCTCGGTATGGTAAACGGTCATCTGCCCCCCGTCAACTGCCCCCCTTTTTTTCAACCCGGTCGACTGCCCCCCCCCCCCCCCTTCTGCAATTTGACGGGGTCGTCATCTGCCCTCCTTTTTTTTAGTGGAAAAAAATTCTTTAAAAAATTAGGCAATTGTGATGTCCCCGTCTACTTTGTCTCTGAAACAATTGATCTTCATTGATCTATTCACCAATATTGATCTTAGGAGAGACTGATCCTTAAACTAATTGCAATTCTAATTGCAATTACTTTCCTATTGGTGAATTGCAATTTACCGAGGTGCAATACATTCAATAAAATAAATATAATTTTATTTATTGTGTCTTTGTAAGCCAAGAACCCAAGAAAAAAAATAGTATATGGAGGGGGCAAGCAAACCCCCTCCACTTTGAAGGGGGGGGGGGCAGTCGACCGGGTTGTAAAAAAGGGGGGGGCAGATGACAGGGGTGGCAGTTGACCGGGGGCAGATGACCGGGATTCCCTCGGTATACCATGGATCGTGCCTGAGATTAGGAAGATACTTGACGATAAGGGGTGCAAAACTATCCAGCAATGCCCTCAATTCCGAGTCATAAGACTCGACTAAGGAGTTGAGGTCCATTCGGTGGAATGTAGGAACAGACCCCCCTGGAACAGACCCCCCCGGAACAGACCCCCCCTTTTTTGGTAGGAACAGACCCCCTCCCAGGAACAGACCCCCCATTACATATATATATATATATATATATATATATATATATATATATATATATATATATATATATATATATATATATATTTATATATATATATATTTCAGATATATATTTTTCTGTATTTTATAATTTTCAATTATTATTTTAAATTGCGTGTTTATTAGTAATGCAACACCTTTTCATCACGATGAAAACCTGTGCCAATGTCCTTTCATCATAATGGAAGGAATGAAAGGATGTATTGATGTTGTTTCATCGCAATTGCAATTTGATAAAACTATTAACAATAACACAATTAATGACTGTGAGATTACACAAATAACACAATTACAGAACTCGAATGCAATCAAAACCTCTTTGACAGAACAATTAAAGGAGATTCAATCTGCAGATTAACGAAACACCCACACCCCGACCCAAGAGCCGGAGATGTATTTAATAGAAAGTGAAAGTGATTCTGGATATCTGCTCGCTGCTCTGTTATCCCCAAAATAATGCTTAAGCAAGTTGCTATCCAGAAATGAGGCCCTAAAGTCTTCAATCTGGATGGGCCTGATGTCACGGTATGAGACATAGCGTTTCTGTCTCGCTGGGATTGGAAAGGACAAATGACAGCTGACTAAATTGTGATCGGATATGTCATCGACGCTGACCGTGTTTATTTCGAGTGAGTAACGATCACAGGAAATGAGTAGGTCCAGTATATGACCTTTCTAATTGCAATTAGTTTCCTAGTGGTGAATTGCAATTTACCGAGGTGCAATACATTCAATAAAATAAATATAATTATATTTATTGTGTCTTTGTAAGCCAAGAAACCAAGAAAAAATAGTATATGGAGGGGGCAAGCGACCACCCCTCCACTTTGAAGGGGGGGGGGCAGTCGACCGGGTTGCAAAAAGAGGGGGGGGGGGCAGATGACAGGGGGGGGGGCAGTTGACCGGGATTCTCTAATGACAAATGTAAAGCTCGCTTAAAACTTACAATAACAAATCAACGGTAACTGAATTGAATCCTGAGCTAACCATGAAGCGAATCCACGAATTTTCGTCGAGCGACTTATCGTCGGCGACAGTTCGCCAAGCGACTTTTCGAAAGAGGCTAGTGCGACGTTTCGTCGAAGTCGATAGGAATAAATTTTTACTGTGTGGAATTCAAGATAACCTTTTTTAATTAAGTTTTTGTAGCGTTATGCCCCATGATTAAATTAGAAATGCAACTTTTTAAACAGCACAACTTTTATTTTATACATTGACACAAAAGCATCGAATTCATCGCGTTTGAGAATCACACATCGCGTTTAGTACATAGCCAAGTGATCGAAGTTTTTTCAGAGTTTCTTTTGGTGTAAGGATATCCTTCAAGTAATGGAATCGGTTTTCCTTTTTTTGTCGTTATAATCTCCATTTTTAACAGCGGTGATATAAAACTGCTTCATTTTGGCCTCCTTTATATATGCATAAATCAAGGTGTCCGGATACCGTTGGATCATCGTATCAGCAGTCGTACTTGCACGGGCTTAAGCTTTTTTCAATAAGTTATGAGAGCGACTCCCGTAATTGATGGATTTAATTAGCCAAAACCGATTTTTTAAAACATCGCTTCGATGAAATTATTATTAAGACACAATTCTGTGTCTTCGCTAAGTTCTAGCAATGACTCCCGTGTTTGACCTATTTAATAATTTCAATTTGTTTCAACCAGTGAGAACTTAGAATAACTCCGGTCATTGATGGATATGTATGAGTAATCTTTTCTAAAGAGCATTATCTGAAAGTAGCACCATTATTTTGCAATTTGTTAATTGCAATTTGTATCTGTCAGTGAGATCCTAGAGCGACTTGCCACTTTCAACGAAAAGTCGCTCGACGAAGGGTCGCTCGACGAAATGTCGCCGACGAAAAGCCGCTCGACGAAAAGTCGGGATACCCCATGAAGCAATAGAGCGGAATTGCAATGGGTCACAAGTACCAGGCAAAGACCGATCTTTAATCGTCGCAAAAGTGAAACTGTACTGTAGTTTGATTTTATTGACTCAGTTAAGCAATGCTTTTGTTTTAAATTGGCTGAAATGTATTGTGCTTTTTGGCTGAAATGTAGTACCATTTGGCTGAAATGCAAAACACCGGTTTGAATATGCGACTCTCGTTTAATAACCACCCCCTCAACCCCACTCCTTTCTAAACAAAGGAAGATAATAAAACCCCTACAAAACTGCCGACGCATAAACGACGCCGTTAATCTCTAAACTGCATCGGCAGCGTTGGCAGCAGATTTGAAACATCGTTTATACGTCGGATATAGGGCGGAATATATACGCATTTTTAGAAACATCGTATATGCATCGGAAATGAGTCGGAAAAAAAGATGCCGAAATTGCCAACGCGTATTATACGTATTTTGAAAAGTCTACAAAACGCATATTTTCCTCATCGGAAAAAAGATGTCGATATTGCAATAGTACATTACACGTATTATTTTATACGTCTATAAAACGCATATTTTCCTATGTATAAACGACGTCGGAAATACATCGGAAAAAAGATGCCGAGATTGCCAACGTGTATTATACGTATTTTTATACCTCTGTAAAACGCATATTTTCCGGTGCTTATTCGACGTCGGAAATTTATCGATTGACGTTTTGTAGGGGACATTATGAAGAATCAACAGTGGAGCATTATGAATATGCTTGAAAATTATCATTTGCCTCAATATACTATCCCTCAGCAAACATAAATGAGGAAAAGACAATACAAATAACTAAATTTAAAAGCGCCAGCGGTAACAAAAAAAAAAAACGAAAATGTAAGGAGTAAACTTTTTGGGAGTAAATAGAAACATTAGACCACTTAATTACACCCCAGCCGCCGTGGAGTAGAGGTATGTTCTGCGCCTAGGATGCAAGAGGTCCCCGGTTCAAACCCGAGTAAGTACTAGTGTTGAGTTGTAATATATAAATATGCTATGTTGTACATTGATATGCTATGGTGTATGTATGAATATGTGAATTATGAATGATTGGTAAGGGTTCAATGGGTCAGTTAAGGTTAGAAACATTTTTTTTCGAATGCGCACGCGCATTTTTTATACGTCTGAAAAACGCATATTTTCCTATTGGCACTTGGTCGGAAATGCGTTGGAAAACCTCGGAAATATGCATTTTATACGTATAAAAATCATCGGAAGTTCGTCGGAAATGCATCGGAATATAAATGTATAACCGACGTATAGCCGACGGTTGGTAATACGTCGGATATGCGTCGAATATATGCATAAAAATTTTCGTCGGAAAATATGCGCATAAACGACTAATAAACGATGAGCAAAACGGAAAAAATATGCGTATATCCGACGTATGTTGCCGATATTGCCGACGCATTTTATATGCATCTCCGACGTCGAAGAATTTGTAAGGACTTAATCCCCCTCGCTTAAACCACTCCGTTATCAACACACAAAGCTCGCAGCACAGGTAAGTAATCCCGTAAACGACTTTTCTTCAAATGAGACTGGGGCAACTTAGCCGGGTTTGTAAAAAAGCACGCGGGAAAGTCTCCACTCTCTGCACAAAATGCGGGAAAATATCCGCGGGAGAAACTCTTCGTCCACCCAATTTTTTATGTAACTGATCGAAATACAGGAAAAGAGGCAAATAGAAAGAGGAAGAAAAAGACAAAGAAAAAGAAGAAGGATACTTTACCTGCGGTGCATCCTGACTTTTCGTCCTCTTCGAGTGGACAGTCGGTGTGGCCATCGCAGAATCTATATTGCGAGATGCATTTCCCGCTTGTTGGGCATTTGAACTCATAATCCGCACACACTTAGTCACAAAGAAAATTTTTAAATAAGCCAACTATTTTCTAAATATTTTTATACCCTAAAAATTAAAATTTGAAGCTGTATTAAACTTTTGAGATCAGACGTTTATTTGTTTATTTACTTGGATTTTTTGTTCGTTTTTCAAATTCCAGCAGATATTGTGGTGCTTTAATAGTTCTATATTCCGCTATAACTGCCTCTTTTCCATTCTAAAATTAATGCACTCATTTCTTTCATTTAACGTCATTGGTAATTTAAAACTTTTTTATCAAGACCTGCTGGATTTTTTGTTTTCAAATTACATTTTCAGTGTTCTGATGCATTTTATTTTTTATTATCTAGGCTTTATCCGAAAATATTGAATGGTCGTTTTTAGTACAATATTACTTGGCAATGGGGTCAGTGAAAAAAAAAAAGTGATGCTTACTGCAGTCTCTCTCGTCGCTCCAGTCCCCACAGTCATTCGAACCGTCACATTCTTTATGATACGCAATACAGTATCCCTCTGCGCATTGAAAACCGCGGTACCAACTGCAGGCTTTAAAAAAGTTTTTCCAACAAAGGCGTTAAATGGTCAAAACTTTTTATTTTTCTTCATTTTGCAAGGAAAACGACGATATGAATCCACGACATTTCATCCGACCACTTACATTTCAACACAGTGCATATTATATCGTCCATGGAAACAACGTCCACAGATAGAAGGTCCACGGACAGAACGTCCACACATGTATACTGGGACAAAACGTCTACTTTGTAGAAATTATGAAACCTCATAACAAAAGTTAAAAAGAAAACATAAGTTGATCATGCCGCTTTGCATATAGAAAGCCATGGAGCGCAACCTTACGGCAATCCTTATTGCTGTCTAAAATCGCCAGGTTCATTCTGCTGCTTAAGATGATTGAAGTGTGAATTTTGTCCGAAATTGTCAGTCCTTTCAGATCAAATTGGAGCTTCTCATGATTTATTCACTAGTAAAACTGATATTTCTTCGGTAAAGAATTTGAAAATTTTGCCGCAATTTTGAAAAGTTGTGGCTTCGCATTTCTTCAGTCTTGTTCCTTTGAATCAAACTATGTGCGAGATTTTAATTTAAACCCCGTGGATTAACTTAATCACTGTCACTGTCACTGCAATTTCGAGGCGATGTGCCTTCAGTTCCTTTAACCCATTCCTTTGAAATTGCGGTCACGCATTGTCATATGCCGTCCATACATTAACTACTATCTGTTAATATTCAAATAATAATTTGCACACATTATTCTGCGAAGTGGACGTTCTATCCAAGTTTTCATTTGTGGACGTTCTGTCCTTGGACGTTATATCTGTGGATGTTCTGTCCGTGGACGTTGTGTCCGTGAACGTTCTATCCGTGGACATTCTGTCTGGATGCCATATAGTCGTATATATGTTACAGGGAATCCGTGAAATTAGGGATTTCATGAAATAACTAAAGGAATAATAACAGTGACGAAAACTCAGCACAGTTGCCTGTGAAGTGAACCCATAGAAAGCATGTGCTACTACAACAATATGTATGCCTGACTATTCGTTGGCAAGTGGCGTTGGCATCGCTACACCCACAAAGTGTCGGCATTAAAATAAGAAACTATGTAAAATTAATGTACGGTTCAGCAGATTTCAAATTTGCATTTTAGGACTTATTAATGATAGTTTTTTCTTCATTTAAAAATTTTTTCTTTACGAAGTAAGATATGAACTAGACCGAATTTCGCTACACGTAGCGAAATAGTACCCATTTGCAAGGGCAGAGACACAACATATTTGGTCAAAGACACATTTTTCAGTGTTTCAACATAATTTTCAGCTTCCGGATTATTATCTTGAACGAGGCCATCGAAGTGAATATAATGTAACCTCATTTGGGCACAAAAAATCAAATTCAGTTTTCTAACCGTTTTTGAGATACTGGTCAACTTGCAGTTTTTGACCTTGACAATGATGGAGGAGGTCAAGATCACCGAGGTACCTCTTATGTAACGTGGTTTAGGCCCAAAGGGTCGAAAATGAGCTCAAAATCGCTCTATCTCTAACCGTTTTCGAGATGATAGTCAACTTCCGGGTTTTGACCTTGACCGTGACCCAGGAGGTCAAGGTCAAGGAGGGACCTCTTATGTAACGTTGTTAAAGCCCAAAGGGTCGAAAATGAGCTGCAAATCGCTCTATCTCTAACCGTTTTCGAGATAATAGTCAACTTCCGGGATTTGACCTTGACCGTGACCCAGAAGGTCAAGGTCACCGAGGTACCTCTTATGTAACGTTGTTTAGGCCCAAAGGGTCGAAAATGAGCTCAAAATCGCTCTATCTCTAACCGTTTTCGAGGTAATTGTCAACACAACGGTTTTGACCGTGACTCAGAAGGTCAAGATCACCGAGGTACCTCCTATGTAACGTTGTTTAAGCCCAAAGGGCCGAAAATGAGCTAAAATCGCTCTACCTCTAACCGTTTTCGAGATAATAGTCAACTTCCGGTTTTTAACCTTGACCGTGACCCAGAAGGTCAAGGTCACCGAGGTACCTCTTATATAACATTGTTTGGGCCCAAAGGGTCGAAAATGAGCTCAAAATCACTCCATCTCTAACCGTTTTCGAGACAATAGTCAATTTTCGGGTTTTGACCTTGACCGTGACCCAGAAGGTCAAGGTCACCGAAGTACCTCTTATGTAACGTTGTTTAGGCCCAAAGGGTCGAAAATGAGCTCAAAATCGCTCTATCTCTAACCGTTTTCGAGGTAATTGTCAACACAACGGTTTTGACCGTGACTCAGAAGGCCAAGATCACCGAGGTTACCTATTATGTAACGTTGTTTAGGCCCAAAGGGTCGAAAATGAGCTCAAAATCGCTCTATCTCTAACCGTTTTCGAGATGATAGTCAACTTCCGGGATTTGACCTTGACCGTGACCCAGAAGGCCAAGGTCACCGAGGGACCTCTTATGTAACGTTGTTTAAGCCCAAAGGGCCGAAAATGAGCTAAAAATCGCTCTACCTCTAACCGTTTTCGAGATAATAGTAAACTTCCGGTTTTTAACCTTGACCGTGACCCAGAAGGTCAAGGTCACCGAGGTACCTCTTATATAACATTGTTTGGGCCCAAAGGGTCGAAAATGAGCTCAAAATCACTCCATCTCTAACCGTTTTCGAGACAATAGTCAATTTTCGGGTTTTGACCTTGACCGTGACCCAGAAGGTCAAGGTCACCGAAGTACCTCTTATGTAACGTTGTTTAGGCCCAAAGGGTCGAAAATGAGCTCAAAATCGCTCTATCTCTAACCGTTTTCGAGGTAATTGTCAACACAACGGTTTTGACCGTGACTCAGAAGGCCAAGATCACCGAGGTTACCTATTATGTAACGTTGTTTAGGCCCAAAGGGTCGAAAATGAGCTCAAAATCGCTCTATCTCTAACCGTTTTCGAGATGATAGTCAACTTCCGGGTTTTGACCTTGACCGTGACCCAGGAGGTCAAGGTCAAGGAGGGACCTCTTATGTAACGTTGTTAAAGCCCAAAGGGTCGAAAATGAGCTGCAAATCGCCCTATCTCTAACCGTTTTCGAGATAATAGTCAACTTCCGGTTTTTGACCTTTACCGTGACCCAGAAGGTCAAGGTCACCGAGGTACCTCTTATGTAACGTTGTTTAGGCCCAAAGGGTCGAAAATGAGCTCAAAATCGCTCTATCTCTAACCATTTTCGAGGTAATTGTCAACACAACGGTTTTGACCGTGACTCAGAAGGTCAAGATCACCGAGGTACCTCCTATGTAACGTTGTTTAAGTCCAAAGGGCCGAAAATGAGCTAAAAATCGCTCTACCTCTAACCGTTTTCGAGATAATAGTCAACTTCCGGTTTTTTACCTTGACCGTGACCCAGAAGGTCAAGGTCACCGAGATACCTCTTATATAACATTGTTTAGGCCCAAAGGGTCGAAAATGAGTTCAAAATCACTCCATCTATAACCGTTTTCGAGACAATAGTCAATTTTCGGGTTTTGACCTTGACCGTGACCCAGAAGGTCAAGGTCACCGAGGTACCTCTTATGTAACGTTGTTTAGGCCCAAAGGGTCGAAAATGAGCTCAAAATCGCTCTATCTCTAACCGTTTTCGAGGTAATTGTCAACACAACGGTTTTGACCGTGACTCAGAAGGCCAAGATCACCGAGGTACCTATTATGTAACGTTGTTTAGGCCCAAAGGGTCGAAAATGAGCTCAAAATCGCTCTATCTCTAACCGTTTTCGAGATGATAGTCAACTTCAGGGATTTGACCTTGACCGTGACCCAGAAGGTCAAGGTCACCGAGGGTCCTCTTATGTAACGTTGTTTAAGCCCAAAGGGTCGAAAATGAGCTGAAAATCGCTCTATCTCTAACCGTTTTCGAGGTAATTGTCAACTTAACGGTTTTGACCGTGACTCAGAAGGTCAGGGTCACCGAGGTACCTCCTATGTTACGTTGTTTAAGCCCAAAGGGCCGAAAATGAGCTCAAAATCGCTCTATCTCTAACCGTTTTCGAGATAATAGTCAACTTCCGGTTTTTGACCTTGACCGTGACCCAGAAGGTCAAGGTCACCGAGGTACCTCTTATGTAACGTTGTTTAGGCCCAAAGGGTCGGAAATGAGCTGCAAATCGCTCTATCTCTAACCGTTTTCGAGATAATAGTCAACTTCCGGTTTTTGACCTTGACCGTGACCCAGAAGGTCAAGGTCACCGAGGTACCTCTTATGTAACGTTGTTAAAGCCCAAAGGGTCGAAAATGAGCTGCAAATCGCTCTATCTCTAACCGTTTTCGAGATAATAGTCAACTTCCGGTTTTTGACCTTTACCGTGACCGAGGTACCTCTTATGTAACGTTGTTTGGGCCCAAAGGGTCGAAAATGAGCTCAAAATCGCTCTACCTCTAACCGTTTTCGAGGTAATTGTCAACTTAACGGTTTTGACCGTGACTCAGAAGGTCAGGGTCACCGAGGTACCTCCTATGTAACGTTGTTTAAGCCCAAAGGGCCGAAAATGAGCTCAAAATCGCTCTATCTCTAACCGTTTTCGAGATAATAGTCAACTTCCGGTTTTTGACCTTGACCGTGACCCAGAAGGTCAAGGTCACCGAGGTACCTCTTATGTAACGTTGTTTAGGCCCAAAGGGTCGGAAATGAGTTCAAAATCACTCCATCTATAACCGTTTTCGAGACAATAGTCAATTTTCGGGTTTTGACCTTGACCGTGACCCAGAAGGTCAAGGTCACCGAGGTTCATCTTATGTAACGTTGTTTAGGCCCAAAGGGTCGAAAATGAGCTCAAAATCGCTCTATTTCTAACCGTTTTCGAGATAATAGTCAACTTCAGGTTTTTGACCTTTACCGTGACCCAGAAGGTCAAGGTCACCGAGGGTCACCGTTTTCGATATGATTCGGCCTGTCGTGAAGGACGCGTGAAATCACGTGACCTTTGACCTTGACCCTCAAGGTCAAGGTTAGTGATGAAAGTTTACCCTTGGTCAAGGTCAAAAAATAATTTTGCGGATTTGACGACATCTCGTCACCCTCTATCACTGTGCCAAATTTCACCGTCCTACGTCAAATAGCGCAGGAGGAGTTTTCTTGAAAAAAAGGGGAAAAAAGGGCAGAAATTTCGAGAAAAACTACAAACTTATTCCCATTTGCAAACGAAGTTTGCAAGTGGGAATTACCAGATGAATTGCTTTGCTGATGATAGATTACCCTGCAGCTCCTCTTCCCCGTCTCCGGATAAAAACCCTAAGGGTTTTCTCGCTTTTTACCCATACTGACTTGTAATATGTTGACTGGTGCAGGAAGTTAAGGAAGGATGAATGAAGTATCTCTAGAAAATAATATTTGAAGTGTACGACATTCCCTTTATCATTAAAACAGCACCAAAAGTCCAAATCCTCGCTAGATGTCGCCATCTTCAGTCCGGATGAGTTACCTCTACGTGACTGATTATTACAGAAGTGGGGGCTATTGTTGTAACTGCAGATTATGGTCAATGTTATGCCGGACTTACAGTATGTGCAATTCTTTTCGTCTGACCAATCGGAGCAGTCTTTGCGTCTGTTGCATAGCTGGTAATCGTGTATACATTCTCCTGTTCCACCGGGACAATACGAAGCCTCATCTACGCAACCTGTAACAACCCACGGCCTAACGCACCAAACGTATTTTCAGGTATACGCGAAAACCAGATATTAGATTAATTTAGAATTTAAACTCACATTCGCTTTGAAATTTGTCTTCAAATTAGCACGCTGATATACATTTGCAAGACCTATCAGTGCTGTATATTTGAGATGTAATGGTTGCAGAAAAAGAGCGCCATTTTTGCAATTTACCATTGTAGTAAAACAATAAGAAGGAACGAAGCCTCCTCGTTACTAACAGCGGGGACTGAGGAACAGGTCATATTTTAGCTGTGGTCTTGGTACACAAGATAATGCTTCAGAAAGGGACTTCATGCAAGTACTTTTATTTCGAAGAAGGTCTTGTTTCGGATCCAAGTGTTTGCGTTTTAGCATTAAATCACCATGATATCAATCCTTTAAATATGAAAATTAAATGAGACTGCACGCCGAAATATGACGACCCCCCCCCCCCCCCCCCCCAAATGGGGCCCCTTTGCATACACTTCAACTATGGCAGCACTCAAAACTCATAGCCCTCACTAAAAGGAATTCTAGAAATAAACCACTATTTTTCCCTTGGGATATTGAGATAAATAAAGTGAATTCATGGTGTAAATACCGCAGAAGTGTTCATCATGACACGTGGTTTCACTTGTTGTGTTGTAGCGCGTCGCTGGACAGTCGCAGTACTGATCCAAGTAATCGTAGCGGTAGTAGTAACGGTAATAGGAGTTGTCGAAATAATAGTGGTTATCATAGTTATTGCAACGGAGGTTTCTTGGCAAGCAGAAGCCTGAGGGACACTGGAAGTAGTCATCTGCACAGTCTGAAAAAAAGATCCCCGGAATTGTGCAATAAAAGACCGTAGCGGAGTAATTTGATTGAGTTTTCCTTTTCCCGTTTCATTTAAGGAATTTATTGGTGGTATTTCTTATTAAAGTTAACGTTATTCCGAAGTAAATAAAATAAATAAATAAATAAATGATTCTTCCACGATTAGAGATTTCTTAAATAGCTTGAGAATTAATAACTTTGCAACATTTTAATTTCCAATTAATGTCCAGGAACCATAAGCAAGTTTACTGATTTCCACCAACCGCAGAATAAATATTACAATGAAATGTGATCAAAAGCTACAATAATTGATTAAAAAAACACTGAAATCGAATTTTAGCACCACGCGATCTGAAACAATGTTATACCCAATCAAGCCTGCACTTCCTTTGATGTAAAAAAAAAACGTATGTTTTCTAAGTTGCAGCAACAAGTGTGAAACCCACCATATCTGCAGTCAAATTCGTCGGAGCCGTCGGTGCAGTCATTGGTGCGGTCGCACCGTTGGTCGATGGATATACATAGACCGTCACGGCAGTAGAATTGGTTGTTTTCTCGTGTGCACGTCGCTAATAGTGTAACAAAAACAAAGCCAATATTAAGTCGCTGAAAATATTTTGCTGTATGTGAACTACTTTTCGTTTATGACGGATTACTGAGGCGCTCCGGATAACATTTAAGTGAGAAGGTTTTACAAATATTTCTGATGGTTAATTAACCAAATCATAGAAAAAGTAATGCAAGAATCCAACTCTGGAAAAAAATGTTAATATTTTTGTATAACTAACCACCTTTAAACTGTCGACGGCGAAAGAATGATGGAAATGTTTAGATCTCAAATGTTTAAATCAGCACAATAACATTCATTCATAAAATATGTTACAGTTGAAGAATGTTATGCTAACTAAACCACAACTCACGGCAGTGAAATTCGTCGCTCTTTGACTGGCAGTCAAACTTGCCATCGCACCTGTGCCTTTCTTCAATGCAGACAAGTTCGCCAGGCGACGAGTGGGTGATGTAATCAATACTTAAAGAGGTCATTGGTTCACTGCGTATATCATCCAGATTATCAACACACTGGATGTATCCCGCACCGCATGCTACATAAAAAATACATGGTGAATGATTTGATTGGGTAAAGCTTAAAATCGTGGAATTTTCAATTAAAAACCTTAAAAGGCAGGGCTAAAAAGCGATGGCAAAGAAAATTTGAAGTTCAAGGTCTTCTTGATCATTTGGACGTGAAAATTTGCGCTGATGCTGCAACAGACGTAGAAATAACTTTATTTGCTGAATGGAAAGAGGAACTACAGAAATGAATGAAGAGAAGGGCGGGGGTGCATGGCTGAGATCACGTGTGCAATACATGGCTTATTTCTGTATTAAATCTAAAATCTCTTTTGAAAAAAAAAAAGACAGCATCAAAACCAGTTTGTGTAGAGCCTGAGATTACGGATTATAAAACTAAACGAAACCGGTAACAGTACCAGCTTTAGCGGATAGTCAAAGCAAGCATGTGAAGGTTACTCAACTTTGGAGGAGTGTTATAAAGCGCTCCGCCGCTTCAAGCCCAATCAATCCCCAGATTGTAATTGGTTAATACCAGAATTCTATTTAGGGCTGTAGGATATTATAGATGGCAAGGCAGCTGGCTTTTTAAATTTCAGTAAAGATGAAGGGAAACTTTTCGTCTCTCGAAGAAGAGGTCTAATAATCCTTTTGACAAAGAAGGCAAAGTTGTAATTAACACTTGGTCAGTCGAAGACTTGCGAAGAGTATGTTGAAGATGTAGGGCCCATTGTTTGTTACCCCTGCGATCGTACTGCCCAAAGCTCCCCAATTTCGCACATATGCAGTACTTGATTTGAAGTTGACACGTGAAGGAAGAAAAAAGGAAAGAAAAAGAAAGCGAAAACTGTGATTTATTTGGTCAAAACACGCATTTGGTCAAAAAGGCGGCAGCAAGATTTAAACAAGCCTGACGCGTCTGGCAACACAACGTGCATTGCGTAAATGATATGTGCTTTATTTGCATAGGCTAAATACGATGAACACAGAGAATTGCTTGTGCTGGATTTAAAGGAGCGAGGTGTGGACGGAAAATATTACCTGGTCATTTTAAACACCCTGAATTTTCATCTAAACTACCAGGTTCAGTTACGCACAATTCTTGGTCTTAGAAGGGGGTAGTCCGAAGGGATGCCGGTTTGTAGAGTAAATAGCACAGCTCTGTTTTTTTCAGAAAAAAATTCGAACTTTCAAAAACTGAAAAAAAATGAGAAAAGCAAACTAAAATCAGGCTGAAAAGTTTTATAACGCAACTCAAAATGCGAAAGTTATTCTTATCTAAAAAAATATTATATTTTGGCCAAGTGTTTACTATTTTGACTTTGAGAAATAGATTCTCTTTTAACAAAGAGGTCTGTTTTTCTGCTGAATACAGATTATAAAATTCTAATCAAATATCTTACAATGACACTGGAAAAGCACATGGCAAGTGTTACACACAACGATCAAGACTGCTTCATAAAAGAGAGATATATTGAGGAAAATATAAGAGTTATTGAACATTTGGTGTAATTGTGTGATATACAAGACCGCATGGAAATTCTCGTTCAGTATAAACTTTGAAAAGTTTCGATTCGGTGCCATGGCCTCTCCATTTGTGGCTTAAGAAAGCTTTAATTTAGAAAATGATTTCATATCTGCGATTAAATGTTTTATACAAATATTACGAGTTGCATATCCAATCGCTGACTTTACAACAAATTGGTTTAGCTTATACAGAGGCCCAAGGCAATGATGCCCTCTGCCTACTTTATTTTCTCTGTTCATGTCCTGATTACTGGGGCTAAAATAAGACAAGATAAGAACATAGAAGGATTTAAAACAGATGAACGAACAATTTGCTGACGATTGTAACTGCACTTGAAGAACACTTCTAGGGGTCTTTGGCTTAAACTGAATATAAGTAAGTCAATCCTATTTGGTTGGGACCTTGGAGGTATACGAAAAGTCGATGGAAGTTATGAGAGCAGATTTTAAGATAGATGCATACTTTAATTTTTTAAGAGCTCCCTAAACTGAGTACACCATCTCTCTTCTTTATACTTTTTTCTTTTTCTTTTTACATTGTTTGTCTTTACTTGCGCCATGTCTGCTTTCCTAAACTATTGGAACCACAGATGAAACACAAAATAAAAACCCGACCAAGCCTGACGAATTTTATGTCGAGATAAACGGTGAGATTTTCTAGAATCCTGTATTACTTAAATGTGCCGATTTCTAACCACATGTAACTGACTGTCTAAGAAAGCACTTAGGCTTTCTTATAAAGTCATTGTGTCATCCAGATATACATATATCACTTGCACTAAGAGTAATAACAGATGCATCGACTGTAGTAAAATACGCACTGAGAGTAGAAACAGAGTAACCGAAACAGGTTACAGATGTGCCAAGAGTGATGGTAGATCAACCGTAAAGAAACAGATGCACAAAGACTAGTAACAGATGCACTGGGAGTAGTAGCAGATGCACTTAGAGTATTGACCTGCACCGAGAGCAGTAACAGATGTACCAAGAGTAATAACAGATGTACCAAGAGTATAACAGATTCTACAAAAGTCATAACAGAGATAGCAGTAACAGATACGCCTAGCACAGTAACAGATGCATTGATAGTGGCAAATGATAGACCGAGAGTAGTAACTGATGTCACTAAGATGTGCCAATTGTGTAATGTGGCACTGGTTTTTGTAACAGAGGCAGCATTACTTAGTTTGCTGGGAATCTTACGATACTGGCAGCATTAAACGCAGCATATGTTTCCAAAACTGATATGTATTAGAACAAATTATCCAAAGTTTTCAAGAAAAAAATAAAAGGATGGTCAATGAATCATAATTGCAATTAAATGCTATAGTTTCAACAAAGAACAACTAAACAGAGCAAAATAGTAACACATTTAGCATTGTATCTCATCTAAAAACATATTATTTGTCCTTTCTTATGTACCTTTTACATTCATGAATATTTGTTGACTGGCAATGAAATTGCGTCCGTCTTGATTAGTGTAGGTAGCCCTGCAAACGTACGTGCCCTCGTCCTCCTCGCTCACGTAGAGGAACGTCATGTATACATATTTATACGGCGCATTTCTTGGACTCTCTGATATTAACACGCTTTGTAAAAACAGACAAAAAAAATCACAAAACTCGCGTGCTGAGTAAATATGCATAACGCTGATTATAGGTAAACATTTTGCAGTATATCTTGCTGGATTGGTGGCGTTTTAGTTTTACTGATACTTTTCCATAAAAAATTGCGACTATTATGATGGTTTGTAATTTACTACACTAATTACATTTTTGCTTCACAAAATAACTGCCAAATGACTGATAAGGTTAAAGCTCCAGGTATCCCAATGACAGGCAACAATACAATAACTTACATACTGTAAATATGAAAAGAAAAATACAAATTTAATGCAAATGAAAAACATCATAGCAATATTATCTCAGACAGTTAATGAACAAAAAAATACAAAAATAACAATTAAACCACGTAACCAGCATTTCGCTCTGTTTTAAAAATTTGTTCTATTTAAATTGTAATAATAGAAAACACCAATTGTAACGGCTTACGTCTTATGAAATATTTTAGAACTTAGATATATAACTGACATTTATACATACTTCTTCTCGGGATCCGTTTCCACTTCAACTAAAGTGTCTCCAATTTGCTTATACCATGTCGTTGTAATCTGGTCTTGACTGAAACTGCTATCAGCAATAGCAATGCAGCGCATGAAGAACAGCGCATTGATGGACACATCACTTGCAGTGTTGTTAGGAAATATCATGGTGTAGAAAGCTGTTTATGCAGTACATTCTTCATGTTTGCAATAACTTGAACAACGAAATTGTTTTTAATTTGAAAAGTTAAGAAATACAGGTTATCCTAAAGAATTTATCTTTAGGGTTAACTGGCCTAATAACGATTTTCTTCCAAGGACTTTTCCTCATGCATGTGTGAGAAATCAAAGAAAAGTAAATAAGAGAGAAATGACAAAATTTAAGACGAACTGTAAAATATTTTGATAATTCTAGTTTAGCTTGCTTGTTGTGTTACAGTCAAGTAAAGTAGGGAAATTAGATATGAGTTAGCATGTACATAAAATATGCTGTAATTAAATAATCTTTCAGACAAAAAGAGTTAGAGAGAGACAGACAGACAGTGACATAGAGAGTGAGAGAGAGAGAGAGAGAGAAAGAGAAAGAGAGAAAGATGGAGGGTGTAAACTTTTTTTGTAACTGTTAAAAACAGATATTGCATCAATATGTATACATTCCGTCTTAATTTTGACAAAATCATTGTTGTCCAAGCTTAGTGATCTGGATGTTAAAGCTTAAATGTTACTATTCTTTCATAGTGGAAAACTTCAGTATTGGTTCAGCTGCATATGAAATGCGCAAAATATAAAGAACATGGCTTTACATTCTGCTACCGAATATGCAATTTCTACACTGTAAAAGTGC
This sequence comes from Protula sp. h YS-2021, assembly GCA_949752745.1. Lineage (NCBI taxonomy): Eukaryota > Metazoa > Annelida > Polychaeta > Sabellida > Serpulidae > Protula > Protula sp. h YS-2021. The sequence goes on from OX457024.1 coordinate 45,915,294, forward strand.
TCTTTGAATCAGAAGACAGTAACGTACTTTTGCAATGCACGCCGTCGTCGTGGGGTATACTTTGATGGCCGCAATGGCACGTTGGCACAGATTCCTCCATTTCACATACTTCTTCACAGTCCGTGTCTTCGCACGTAGTGCCTGTAATTAATTACAATTAGCTATCAATGCCTTGTTGTATTGCTACATGTATCATTATAATTTTTACAAATTCAAATTAGTAAGATTAAAGCTTGCACTTTATTTAATGGAAATGCTTTCTTGTTCTACATGAGAGGAAATTGATAACGTATCCAGATAGATAGATAGATTTTAAGAAAATTTTACAACCCCTAATTTCTAAAAGTTAATAACTCAATAAAAGATCTGACAAACATTACACAGACATTATATTTTATTATTATCTTTAAGACTGCTGATCAGATAAGTCCAAACAAATAAAAAAATAGCAAAAATTCTCATTACTGCTCTATTTTGAACTTCCAATATAAGAGAAAGGGGAAGTTTTGGAAATGCCATGGTTGTAGTGTAAAGGCAATAGGTAACATTGTATATGAAGCGTTGGGTTAAAAAGTTAAATCTCACGGCGCTGCTTAAAATTTTTCAGGTAAAGAGAGTGAATTCCTTCATGACTATTGATCATACAAAACACTTACTGATGTCCAGAACGTAAACATGAACGAAACTAATAGCTTGGTTATTAATAAAAATAGTATCCTTGTGCAAAAATAACTAAAAGAGATACAAGCTTTAACAATATTATTGTGATTTTCTTATCTTCAATCGAATAAATGATCCTATATTTTAAGTTGGCTTTGAATTGTATCAACAGCACATCTAGCTTTCAGTTTTCAAAGTAAGCAAGCATTTCTATGCATGTGCTCAACCTAATTTAGGGTACTAACCAGTGAGAACATATCTCAGAAAGAATTTGTTCACATTTTTAAAAACATATGCTGTCAGGAATATTATATTACAGAACACATTATTAATTTCATGGCTATGATAATATAAATCCACAAACAGTATTTTATTTATATAGTTATTTACAATTTATTTTTTTTGGGGTAAATATAATGAGCTGTTATAATTTTTCTTCTGCAGATAGCTAAACATATACAAACCTATTACTTTTGGAACTGTTCCATAGTGATTCTGAAGGATAGTTTTGATGTCGTTTATAAACTGCAAATAAAAATAACTGCATTCATACACTCCTTCTCATTCAAATTAAAGCAAAAGTTGATAAATCCGATACATAAATATATTAGACCATAATTGCCTGCAATAAATAGATTGGTGCATTTTTTATTAAAAGACGTTTCCTGTAAACACAAATTACCTCTATTATTTTAATTATAATTTTGGTCCCATTGTTGAACTACCTGAGATGTTTGAACATACTGTTTGTATGGATAATTTACAGTAATAGCTAAGGAAACTTACGTCGTGTAATTCATAGTTTTCTTCGGTAGAATATATCCATGTAATTTTTGCTCCGACTGACAAGCTAGATCTATAAAATGCAAGTAACCTTTGCATAAACCAATGGGAAAGAAAACCTAATTACCACACTTGAAAAATATTTTCAAAAGCCAGAAAGAAATTTACAAATTTTTCACGAACTATGCAGCAAATCATAGATACATTGTTTTAGAGATAAATGTCCAACAATATTTTTTATGCTATTAACACAAAGATTAAGCTAATAAACACTAACTATTTTACGTTTTTTGCTTATCTCTCACTAGAAACGCATATTTTGAGGTATTAGAAACGTACTCTAATGAAAAAACAGCAGTTTCTTCACAAAACTCTAGAGAATACCGTCGGTTAATAAGCATAGATTCAATCTGCAACAAGAATTAAACAAATATTTCATAATAAATATTTAACGTGAATGACTATTATAGCTGATTGAAATAACAACTTAGGCCAAGGAGTCGGCGCAGGTTTTTCTTATTCCACAGCTGATGTAGTTGATTCTGTGGCTTTTGTTGTTGAATAATATATTAATGTTGCAATTTATTGAGATAAAATAGTTATTCATTATTTATTCGTTGTTATTAAATGACTTACTGAAAGAATTATATTTTCAGTTTTAAGCATATTATCACATCAAAGAGACGTTGGAATGCCGTTAGTTGGCATGCAGAAACATACTTTGCAACATCTTACAACTTCCATTACAAGCAACAGTAATTGATTGAACAAATACATTCATATAGGTAGCAGCTACATACTATTTCACATGGGCGCTGTTCTAAATTGGCAATGCCATTACTTCGTTTCTTCCTCTTATTTTCGCTGTCGGATGGTTCGACTATGATGACCAGAGAGAACGTTGATATGGAGACACCTAACACGGAATACGGTCACTAAAATTCACTTTCGAAAACAAGCATTTTGAGTTTGTGATTAGATAACATGTTTATGTAGTACCGAATTTTGCACATTGCACTTCTTATGTTTTTCTACCTGAAACGTGCTGTTTATAACTGTCATATAAATATATTATGACATCATTGAAATAAACGTGTAAAATGCAGAAAGGTATTTAAGGGTTTAATTAAACTAGCCATAAGGACAATTAATCAGGCTTTGCCCTGTTTGCACAGTGTTTACAAAAATACACAAACTGTTTGACTCTCACCGGATACACTTATGTCCTCTATGCTCACATTCTGAATCGTATTCTCTTCATCAATAATCTGGCTTACAAAATAACCTGTAAGCTAAAACCAGACAAGTTTTATTGTTCTTTACCTAATTTTTAGACCTAAGTTTTACTGATGTTTTATTGCAAAGTGTGTTATGAAATTAAAAAGTGTTTTTGAATCGAATCAAAGTAATCGCGGCTGCAAAGAAATAACTGACAAGCTTCCTTTGGTGAATACCTCAAATTTTTTCTCTTTGATGTAATCTGTCATGTCTTCCGTATCGTTTGGTTTGATTTGGCTGATTTCTAGCAATAATTGTGTGGTCACGAGATCTCCGTCTTCGTGCAAACTGTTAATAGACGTGCAACGTATTTCTCAGTATTCGCTTTATGTGTTCTTTGTACTTAAACTATGCCTGTCTATGTCTAGAAGATGTCAAAAAACTTTTAGTTTGTCAACCTCACAACGCTGATTATTTCAGTAAATGGAAGTATGTTCTTGTTTGACAACATTATAGAAGACGTTACAGCACATCCTGCTATGTTTCAGTACAGACCAACAAAAATCGAAGAGTTTCTTACTTAAATCCCAACACTGAGCAGTCGGTCCGGCCGATTGTTGGTGCAAGAAAATCAAACTGAAAAAGAAGAAATCACTGCTCTTGCGTAGCATTACTCATTATTTAATACTCTCTTTGCACACAATTGGGGGTTCATTAAATTTTCATGTTACAGCCCCTCTGTCTTGTATATCGAGTGAAGTTTTAGCTTAAAGTTTGCATGAATACAATACAAAACTCATCAAAATGCATGCATAATACCTATGTAACAAATTATTAACAGACTTAAAGCATAAGCAAAATTGCTAACCCTAACTCTCTGTATCTGTGCAACACATGAAGGGTATTAGTATATTCGAAAAACTGTAACGCACCTCACTACAGACAGCGAAAGAGTATTGACTATATACTTCTGAACTTTCGTCTTGTAGATCATCGACGTATGGATAACTCGAGTGCTGCCAAGAAAAGCTCGGTACAATATTGTATTCAACTCCTGGCACTGTACAAAAATAAACAATAATTTGATAACTGAAAAAATGCAATGCTAATATTTTAAGTCTCACATTTACCTTTGACTTTTAAGTATTTATACGTTAGTGTCCATGATGCAACTGCGGTTTATATTTCAACATTAAGTATGAATGTGAATGAGAAAAGATGTTGAACCAATTTCTGTATCCGTTTGAAGATTCTCAGTTAAAAATTGCATTTTATAGCTGTTCAGATAAAGCGCATGGACTATTTAAACAAGATGCACACCGCAATCTGTCTCACTGGTGCTACCTTCCCCGAGTGTAATGAATGAATCTGAACAGTCTAGACACGTGTATTGTCTTATTTCAGGCTGATATGTGTTTACCGCACACAAAAGGCACATAGAATCCAGGTAGTTAAAGAATCCTGCAGCACAGTCAGCTAAAAAGCAAACACGAAAATATTATTCCAGTTGATATGTTGCTGGAGTTAACAGTTACATTACAAGTTTAACAAAACGCTGAAACATACTATATTAATTCTGATTAAAATATTGATACACAAGATGATAAGAAACATATAAAATACCAAATATACCTGATGCCCTTTATTCCAAGGCACTTACCGTTATACATTAAGAATATATTTAACGTTATATAAAAGTTTTTATATTTATTTAATGGTTGATAGATTTTAAGTACTTTGTGTTACCCATACTCGATATACTTTACCTATTTCTTTTGTAAAAACCTGTTTGTTGCAGGTTCGGTATGCTAGTATTCACAGGTTTTGTTCATTCATCGAAACGTTTAGAATATTGCCATTACAAAATAATGGATAACCTTTCACATTTCTACAAAACAGGTCTCGAATAAAATGCAGAATTTTTTATATTTTCAAATTATAAACGATGCTCTCAAGATCTTTTTGTGATTATAACAATAACACTTTGATTTGTTTTATGATTTTTAAAGTTCTCGTGAGTATCTAGTTTAAAATTCTGTTTACTTACGGATGTTGCACTGCATTAAACTGTTTGCACCAGGCGCTGCAGTGATCATATTATCAGGGCACTGAGTGCAATTACCGTTCCCATAGTTTTCTTTGAAGAAACCAACATCACACTGATTGCAGTGTATGACTTCACTCTCTGTGTTGGCAACTTCATAGCCTGGCTGGCACATTTCTGTGTAATTGCAAATCAACCTAGAATCAATGTGCTACACAACTGCGAAAATGCAATTTGTCACATGTTTAGAAATCCTATCATAATCTATGCACTAAAAAAGTGATGTCAATGGCCAACTAGAAATGACGTAATTAAAACCACATGAACATAAACAGTGCGCGAGTGAAACAGTTTAAAAGACGGAAAAAGCTACATACGTGAAGCGACTTCAACCACTGCAAAATTGTACTGGTTATCTTGAGTGGTCTTTACATTGTGTTCTATTTGCTGCTTTGTCTGTTCAATGTAAAATATTAGATCAAATAGTCACATTAACGCTTAATTAATCTAGACTTATGAATACAGGATAAAAAACTTACTGTACACATAAGCAAGGTTAAAATTTAATTTTAAAAGAATTTAATGACCGCAATTATTATTAGCCTGATTGCAGTTTAATTAAAACAACGTGCTACTGAAACAAAACATCAATAGTTTTTAAGCATTTCAGATTTGAATTTTTAACCATTGCCGTGGTTCTAAATATATTGAATGTCTATCTGTTAGTAAAAATGGTAAATGCTTGCAATGGCCAGAAAAAAACAAAATCTGAGAGTAAAAACTATACAACTATATAACTATAAATAACAAAAAATAACGGACAATGACTAGAGTGTGTTTCAGAAGCATCAAAATACATACACATTTAAATTGACCATCAATGCGAATGTAACACTCTTTCACAATTGAAAACTTAAAACGTCTGAAAACTGATGGCTATATAAAAATACACATCAGTTCCGAAGCCACCCGAGGCTACTAATCCATCGGAGTATTATTTATAATTAAATCATTTAATTAAAATAGTTTTATTGAACACATATTTTTGTCTTCGCTATATTTGCAAATTATGCAGAAACTATAATGTTTGTAATTGAAATGCTCGTATCAGTCTAGCATTGTTTTCAGTTTACATTCAGCCTTATAATATCTGCAGATTACACAAGAATCAATAAAATCAGTGCATCTAAGATGTGGCATTAGTAAACAGCTGCACGTCTGGAAGAACTGAAGTGTTTCCCAGTAAACTAATACACAAACCAAACCAGCTTCTCAAAGCTATGGGTGTGTATAGACCACCAATGGCGTGGGAAGACAGCACAAGGACCTCCACTGGAGGAGCAAGAATACATTCTTGGGGTCAAAATCAACAAGAAGGTATTTCTCAGCACCAGGAGTACTAGGAAAGCCAAGGGAGAATACCAATGCAAAACCTTGATGGCAATCTCACGACTGCCATCACCGTGACCTAATCATTAACATAGGTTCAAATTAAAGACATAGCTGGTATTTGAAGGAAACCTTAGATGACATACCGGAACACAACGTACTCATTGTTTTAGGAGGCTTCATCACAAGAATAGTTTCTGATGTTGCCAAATTTAAACTTCACCAAGAAATCAACATAAGGGGTGAGAGTGTTGTGGGTTGTTGCAGGAGAAGAATTTAGTGCTGTGTAACAAGTCTCGTCACAGTTTTCCTGGCTTTTACTGACTGAACATCTGCTATTTTCCCGACTTTTTTCCTTACCATGAAAACCCTAGTACGGAATGTAAATTTTACAGCATGAGTTGTTTTTCTATCTAAGCAGTTTTCAGTTTTTATACCAATTGCTAAAAGTACAATTGGGTGTGAAAACTAATCAACAAAATTACTTAGATTAATTAGTAATATTGCTAATTTTGATTTTGATTCTTTAAATCTCCAATCACATGTTCGATATCGGAGCAAACTTTGTCTTGTTCAATTTGAAATAAAATAAAACATTATACTTCATACTGTCTTTTGCCAACAAGCACTTCACATAAAAGTTATAAAGTGATTGAACGGGAGAAATTTGTACGGTACCAATAGAGTGATTTTTTGGTGCACAAGTACACAGATTTTTATTGTTCCAGAAGTACACAGCTCGAGTATTCGGGAAAGGAGATAAGATTAATGACAATGTTGCAAAAATAGCACTGAATTTTCTAGTTTTGCACTTTGAAGCTATTGTTCAGAATTATTGTAAGTCGACAGACTTCATATCATAGAATTGCGACTTCCCACCATTCTTAAAGATTTCTTTAAGCAAAAATGAATTAATTAATCTTTTCAAAAGATCTCAGCAACAGCATAAAGAAGTTACTGCATTAAACGTTCCGCTGTTTAAATACATAAAACATACTAATTATACACATTTAACACACAGTACGCTTTCTTATCCAAAATACAATTTACAAAAGACAATTAAATGGAACCTTTCATGTTAAGTTTAATGTTTATTAACTAAGAATATTATCACAACTTCGCTAATTCCTCCTTTATTTGCCATGCCCTATCCTATTCTCTTGAAATGACTAAGATCACACCAACAGGTGAGGCGAGGACCGCATTATCTAATTACCCGTTAATGTTTACTTAAATGCACAGAAGCACAAGCTGGTTTTATGTCGCGACCTCAAAAATATATATACCAAAAAAAGCTTATGGGACTATTTTTACACGACAGACACGCACCTCTTCCCTTGCGTCCGTTGTTGACTTGTTACCCGCTTCGACTGTATCAACAGCAACGGTTACAACCACGCTCCCTGATCTAAAGATTTTGTTTTAAAAAGGAAGACACTGCGTGAGAAATTGGGATTGAAAACTGTGCTTAACAGAGAAATGTTCGCTAAAACACGGAACATCTGCAACAGAAATAAAATGTCTTATATTTTATTTCAGGAAAATATAAAATTTTAATATGATTAAGTAGTGTTTAGAGAGAGAGAGAGAGAGAGAGAGAGAGAGAGAGAGAGAGAGAGAGAGAGAGAGAGAGAGAGAGAGAGAGAGAGAGAGAGAGAGAGAGAGAGAGAAGCCGACTATCTAGTAGCAGGCAATTACACACTTTCTACTATGTCGTCCACACCGTCGCCCACATGAAAGGTGATTCAAGAAAAACTTACTCTATTGCGAGAACAGAACATTCCATGTTAGCACCTGTTTTTGTGGGCTCTTCCCCAACAACCTATACACAACATAACACAGTAAAGTCTGCAAGTAAAAAATGTATAAAAGGAAATTGTAAGTCATTATGTTAAGCTACCTTTTTTATAATCTGCTTTGTGAGCAATGTATCACTATGTCATAAATTTATTTAATATTGATTTATTATTTATTTATTATTTACTCCACGCAATTGTAAGACGCAATTGTTTGAAAACCAACTTAGGGACATTAGAAATTTATTGTGAATAAAAACATATTGTTTTTCTTAGATGAATACAATGCTGTAGATGAAAAAAGTGATGAATTATCTTATAGCTTTAATTACACTTTTACCTGCAATACCAAGATGTAGGCAAACAATTTCACACTTCCATTTAACTTTTCTCCATTCTTAATTCTCTACATGTTCTGTGCAATTAACGTATATTCTCACATACAAGTAACAACAATTTTTTTTACTATTTCATTAAAAACACAAAACACATATCACAATGCTTACAATGTTGCAGATTTCCTTTTCCATTGTCTTGTAGCTTTGGGAATTAGAGTCATTCAGCTCTGCTGAATACTCTTTGTTATCGATTACTAACTGTGCTTCAAGTCGGTAGAGAATTAGGTCTTCAAAAAGAATTACAATTATGTTTTGTATGATTTAGACCACCCGTCTATAAATTCACACCAACTAGAGCAAAGCTCATGATCAGCAGAAATAACACTTAAAAATTATTATCACCCGATATAAATGTATGCTGTCAGCTTAGACAAAAGCTAATGCTCACAATTTAGCATTCAATATATCGTTTTAAAATATTTGTTGCTGAGTTCTCAGAAAAATAGCAGAAATACGCTTTTAAGCTGAAAAATGTTAAGTAAGCTTTTGATGGTATGCTAAAAGAAGAAAAAGGTAAGTGGTAAGGTTATCATATTTAAAATTACTAAAAGTGCTAATTATAGTTTTGTGATTAAAAGAAACCTCATGTTGATGAAGTATTTAAATACCTGTGATAGTAATGTTATCCATTGGCACTCCGTAAATATTCCCACCAGAGCGTCCAGTCAAGGCGTCAACAACTTTATGCGCCAACTTAAAACAACATATAGTTGCTCAATATGAGTAACGTAATCAGTTTACAATACTAACAAAAGATATCCAGGAAAATTTAGATAGACAAGAACCTTAAAAGCCAGAGACCCACTTTCTGTACTTCGCAAAACAAAATGAAACACAATAAAACCTACAGGTAGCAAGGGGATGACTTTTTGTACTTGAAAAACGAAGCAAAACTGGAATTTTAAAACTCTAAGAAATCAACAGAATAAAGATTTTCTTATACAGAATTTTGTTGTACATACCCCTTTTCATGTTTTTGAAATTATAAATGATTTTGCATCTTACAAAGCCACGGGGCTTTGTACCAAAATAAACATTTTCGATATCTTTAACAAGCGTTTTTACACAAAACATTTGAATCATGCACATGAAATCGATATAAAACTTCATTTTGAAAGAAAAAAACATGGAACACGGACAATGGTGTGTTACTTGTGCCAAATGTTGCTGTACCAATCTCAGTTTCCAACAAAATATCTTCCTTAGACATGTTTCTCTAGTATGTTTTCAGTACCTAACTCTAAAAAATAACCGTAAATTTGACATATTTGTGTCAAAGTGGAATTTTTGCGAATAAAATTAAATTATATGAAAAACATGTTATCGAGAATGTTTGAGCTGTAAATATAAGATATCTGGGTGAAAACAAAACTTTTTGGTTTCGTTACGCTTCGCAAACAACTGGTAGTGGCGACGAAAGAAGAATATTGAAGGTAACAAAAGTGCACAAAACAAGGCATTTCGAATGAAATGGTCGCCAAAGCATGGTTTAGCATAGTTATTCGTCAAATTTTATTTATAGATATCGTTCCCCATATTTTTAAACCTTCAATAGTTTTGGGTCTTACCAAGCCATGGTGCCCCCAAAAATAAAATATGCTGTATTTTTGCTAATATAGTCATATAATGTATTTGTGATAGAGCAAGGCATGCCGATAACTGCTTTCTAATTATTTTTACTGTCTTTAACAACGGGTATTATACATAAACCTTAATTATCATAACGTTAAGCTTAAATACATAAACGAATTCTTCCTACATGAGCATCTTATGCCCTTTGATATTCAGTTTATCTCAATCAAAGTGTATCAAATCAAATCAAATCAAATCTAAGATTTCCCAACTTCAAGGGAAATATGGAAGGAAAGGTGAAACTGCATTTCATTAGCCGATTTCTTGATACACTGTTGAAATGTTTAAAATGATACAGGTGTGGAGTAGTGTGAGAACTAGCTAGCATCGGTATTGTTTGTGTGCCAGGTCGACGTAAGGACAGTAGCCAAGTCATTCCGTATTGCCACGACATATCCATGTAACAGTTCATTGCATCTTCGTCAAAATTTATGTATTCGTGCAGAAATTACTGAATCTATACTTTAAAAGCTGAGTGGATAAAATGTCTTCCTGTCACATGTACATGATGTGACCATATCAGCAAAGGAACGCAGAGTATTTTAATTGTGGGTCTAATTTGGGGACATCACGGCTTGGTGGGATGGAAAATTCTTATTGCTCTACAAGCAATGCAGAGTCTATGGGACACTGCGTACTGTTGTTATAGTAATGTTACCCTTGGAATTGCAATTATAAACATCTTGATAATCCAGATTTTGTCGCTTTTTGTTTGGTCACTCCATGTACTATACTTTTAAATATTTCCGCAATGAATAGCTTGTTGTTTTCAGTGTACATAATTCAATTGAATAGAAAGTCAAATATGACAGGCTAAAACTGCTGACTATATTATATACCACATAGCAATAATCCTATTACAGGCCAGAGCCTGTAACGACAAAACTAATAGTATCAATCAAGAGTAGTCCGTTGAACAAAAATAGATAAGGCAAACTCAGAATACACCACTGAGTAACACTTGATGAGGGAATACCCAAGCGCGAACGAAAAGCAATAACGACAACTACAATAACAAATTAATACAATCACCGTTAAGATGATATAAAATGAACCTGCATTATAAAGGTTAAACCCAAACACCTAGTAAACAAAAACAATACGAAAATATGAAATTCCGCATGGTCAGATCACAGCCTAGGGCATATTATGGAGTTTGAATTATTGCCATCAACGGAATAATTGCAAATTTTGAAATCAAAATCATTGTAATCTATTGATTATGATGTATAATTTTACACAATACACAAAGAGCTGCTAAGAACAAACTCATCTCTTTGAACCTGTTAAATTTTGGTCTGGAACAAACTCAGCGCCTTATTAAAGTCACTGACATTTTTAGTGTCTGTACAATGCCATATAATGGAGCATTAACTTAACAATGTCACTGAAATTTTAAGTTATATTTTAAAGGCAATGATATATATATATATCGTTTACTTACCTGTGCTCTGCGATCTAAAATAAATTCCTCGAGCGATACAGTTCTTTCTCCTTTTAGTTCTTGTACAGCTATTTGAAAAGTTACGGGTTGATTAAAACTGAAATTGTAAGTGAAGTTTAGCTATGATGAACGTTGTTCACAATGAGCTGATGTTACAAAATTAACTCAACGAGCAAAACCTAAATTTAAATGTGGCACATTTTGATATGACTAGAGCACAAAATATGCTTTTGTTACTGTTATAAAACAATTTAGTTGTAAAAAAATCAGTTGATTTGTTTAATTTAATTTAATTTATTTATCTTACCCAGAGTACTCTGCTGAACACTGATGGGTGGTGTCATCGGGAAAAAAGTCGCTTGGTATGACCTGAATATAATTTTGTTGTTGTTTTTTTTAAACCAATCATATGACCGGCTTTCTTCTTTTCACGAGAAAGTTTGATTGTTATGTTTCCTTGGCTGATACATTGCAATAAATATTCTGTATATTTATTTCTTTCAAGGGAAAACATTGCGAGAACTACAGTTAACTAGAATTTGGTGGTTACTGAACGCTAAGCGTACCAGCAATTGAACTCTTTTTGGCATTATTTAATCTTAAAGCGTTCTTATATTTGAATTCTCAAGAAGAAATATTAACCTCATCACAAAAGACTTTTGAGTGGTCGATACTGCTTGCCGCACTTGGCCAGTTGTCTTCCATAATGTCTACTTCGCCCGACAAAGTATAATCCAGTGTTTCTGGGATTTCTGAACGAAGTATTTGCAGTATTAGAATAATATCAAGACTGGGTTAATATTTTCCAAAAATATAAACAAGCAATTATTTTAATGTCGTTCGTGTTGGAAAAATATGTAAATTTAATTTTTCCATTACACTTGCTTTTGACGATATAAAGTTTGCAAACTGTAAAAGGGATTGAAATTAAATTCAAATTAGGTGACATAGAATCCCGAGAGGGATGGCTGTAGCAGCATGAACATAAAAGGCAAGTCCGGACACTGTGCAAGCTTGATGTGGGGGTGGATTGAGGATATGAGCATAAAAGTCAAGTACAAGCTTGATGTGGGAGGAGGACATGAGCACGACAAGGTGGGTGTGGGCAGTGGACAAGTTTGATGTGTGTGGGGGGGGCATGAGCCAAAAAAGGTAAGTGTGGACGATGTACAAACGTGGTGCGGAGGGATCATGAGCATAAATGGCAAGTGTGGACTGCGTAGAAGGTTGATGTGAAGGGGGGTAGGGTATGATATTGGGTATAAATATATTCTGTTGTTACTTTTGCTTGTCTTGCTTAGATAGTTGTAACGATATCAAATACATACTTACAGTAGTACACAGCATAATATTTTTATGCAGAACGAACATGAAATGCAGTTAGGCGTATTAACTCGTCACAGAGACAGCAAGATACAACTGTTTCGTTTGCTGTCACCGTGGTAAGTACAAAATAAATGTTTAAAAGGTTTCCGATTAAGAAGACCAAGTTCCACTAGAAAAATTCTCTTACCCGATTCACAGTTGGTGCCAGTGAATCCTGGTGCACACAAGCACATGTATAATATACTGTCATCTTCTTCCTCCTCACAAGTAGCTTCATTAAGACAAGGACCACTTTCTTGGCACACTCGTTCTATAGTAGATTTAACACAAAATGGTCAATATTTGATATCAGTTTCGGTACCTGCCCTATCGTCATCTTGCCATCTGTACCATTTTCAGTATCTCTGTCCCCGTGCTAAGACTACCTAATTTACAGATATTTGACATCAGTTTCGGTACATACGTTATCGTCATCTTGACATCTGCACCATTTTCAGGTCCCCTGTCCCCGTGCTAAGACTACCTAATTGACAGATATTTGGCATCAATTTTGTTACCTGGGCTATCGCCATTTTGATATCTGCACCATTTTCAGTCCCCCTGTCCCGATGCTAAGACTACCTAATTTACAGATATTTTACATCGGTTTCGGTACCTGCGCTATTGTCATCTTGACATCTGCACTATTTTCAGTCCCCCCTGTCTCCATACTAAGACTACCTAATTTACAGATATTTGTATTTAGTCAGAGCTAAATATTTTATTGCACTTTAATATTTTGAAGAAATTTTAAGGTGGTAGTAAGATAGAAATGGAATGTTTTGAATAGTTACATGAAATGATGCACTATCAAGAGGATTTACTTTTTGACCCGGCCGACCGGTGAACGTTTATGTATTTACTCGAAAAAAATACAACGATTTTCCTAATTTTGATGATCAGGAATGCCGAAATTCTTGATTTATTTTTCTTCGCATAATAGGATTTTAAAAAACATTTCAAGACCTAACACTTGTATTATCAGAATTGTCACTAGTTTATTTCATTGTTCAATGTGTTATTTAATTAGGAATTAAATGTATATTTTTAGTGCTTTTCTCTGCCTTTCATATTTTTCGCTTTTAAATTTCTGCATCCACTTGCACACTTGTGCATCCGATTGTTTTTTTTCTGTGATTTTAGCGATTTAACCCGGGGATGAGAAACAAGGTTCTATTTTTCCTAACCTTAAAGTGTTAAATATTTAATTTTCATGAAACCATATAATGCAAATTGTTCAAGTCAATGCTTAACAATCATTAAATACCGATAACTAACCAATAAATTTCCGCCGTTGGTTTACCTGTTTCGCACAATTTCCCCTTGTAGTTTGACTGACAACTGCAGTACATAAAGGAGCCGTTGATTGCTCTTTCGCAAGTGCCTGCGTTGTGGCAAGGGTTGTTATGGCATTCATTGACTTGAAAGGAAACCAGCATAAAGAGTATAGTGCCGCAAATAAATTAAGACAAGAGAAATGGAAAAAAACTAAGAAAAGTGAAATGCATCAGGAGAAATGTTTGTTTGTTTTGTGTTTAACGTCTCGTTCACCAACTAAGATGAGTAAATGAGGATTCATTTTCTAAGGAAACAAGTGGGAAAAGACAGAAGAATGAAAAATAATAAAAGAATAGTTAAAAAGAAAGAAATTCTGATTAAACGCTTCTTACGCCATGCACGGCACAGAACGCAGTGGGTGTATTCATAAGATTATTCTGACCAACACGGGGAAGGAGAAATGTAAATTAGTATTGAAATAAAAAGAATAAATGATAAATAACGTCTCTATATTCAAGGTGTGAGAAAGAATGCAAAGTTAAATGAGCAATGTTACATTGTCACTATGTCCAAAGACGATACATATATCAAAGAAGATTAAACAATTCAAAGCGATGAATAAATATAGCTCGAACGTTCTCAACCTTAAAAACTAATTTTCTTTATACTAATAGACACTATCTCTTTGTAGAGTCAAAATAAGTCTAGTTTAAGTGGCACGCTAAACTAGCAAAGAATATTTGGGGTTTTATGGGTTTTTATTGATTGCAAAATTTGGCAATCTCAAGTATGACATTAATATCATATGAAATACATTTGTTACAACATGCTTTGTTTTGTAAGAGAAACGAATGTTAGTTTCGTAATGTTATGAATGATATTATGACTCAATATTAGGCGCACTGGCACTGTACATCTACATATAATAATAATAAAACTAGTCTCGAGTTTAAGAAAAGTGTATTGTTCAGTGCAGAAAGATTTTGCATTAGACTGCTTCACCTCACATTCTTCACTACTTGTTTACTAAGTACAAATAGAAGTGCAGTGGGAACTGAGAAATCTACTATCATTTACATTGACCTTTTAAGTCACGGTCAAATTTTTACAAACTTACAATATATTGTAATAGATCTCAATTTGAATTCCAACCGCTATTCCCCCGGTGGACCAAGGGAGGAAAACACTGTTTGGTTTATGATTAATAAAGGAATAAATGGCCGAAGTCACATCATGAAAATTTGGATTTATCTCCAAAACCCATCCAGCGATTTCAACCTCAAGGCCATTGTAATGTGATATTTTATCTAGGAAATCCTTATAGACTCTCCGTCCATGCGCCCGTACAAAGGGGCAACGTCGTAACTCAAAGTGAAACAGTCATGACCTTATTTTTGAACTAATCCACACATCTGGAATCACATCCCATGTAAAGTGAAAAAAGAGAAAATTGGTGATGTCAACAGTGATCACGAGTTAAATGTTACGTTTTAAAATTAATAGTGATTGAGGCAATTTTAGCTCACGTTTGAATATTTTGGAACGCAGAAGCACAATTCAGTTTCTGAAAAACATTTGAATGTTATAGTTAATTGTTATTAATTTGTTTACCCTAAGGCGTAAACATCGATAATTAGGTTATGAAAACTAAAAAAAAATTAAAAGAAAAGTATTAAAGACGTATCGCAAAACTTATTAGTTATCTTTTATTTAGGCATTATCGAGACCGAATGTCCTTTAAAATAGGCATTATTGGGACCGCCAAATTATCGGGACCAAAAGCCGGCGTCGATAATTTTGACTTCGATGCTACACGTAATATATTTGTTGAAAAAATAAAATTTTGCTGCTGTTGTGCAGAATTAATATCGGAATGTCATTTGCACTCCAATGTTTTGCGAGCGTTTTATTATTTTGACAGATTTTTAGTTTATTATTTTTTTCTTGTATATATTATATGTTGTATAAAATAGCCATTATCGAGACCGCCTTAAAATTTCCACTTTACAACTAATATTATATATTCAAAGATTATTTATTTTTCATTTTATGCTTGATTTTACATATTAAATATTGACTTTCAATCAAAATTGCCCAAATATTTAAATATATTCATAAGAAAATTTAAAAAAAATATGGAAATATATGTGGTCCCACTAATGCCATATATATAATATATTTATATGCTTGGCCCTTAAGCAGCACCTTCGAATCGTATTTAAATAGTTTGTGTGTGTGGGTGGGTGTTACAGCGTATGCGTCAAATAAGCGAATGTGTAAAGTCACTGAAATTTCAAGCGAATTTACACATTCGCTTATTTTAAGTTTAAGTCACATATATTTGACACATTCAAATATATATATATATATATATATATATATATATATATATATATATATATATATATATATCTAAGGTGGAAATGATGACAGTACCTATTTCACAATGATCACCCTCAAACGGTTGTTTGCATAGACAATCCTCTGTTGATTCCCGGCATGTTCCTCCATTCAAGCAGCCTCCATTTTGATTTATGCATACCTTAGCTTTAATCAAATATTATGCTTAAAAAGCGTATTACAAGGAGAAGAAATATGCAGATTACAGGAATGTTGTTGCTCCAGATGTTTCACCAAACAAATGCTTATTTAGATAAGACACAGAAACAATATTAACCTCCTTTTCAATTTTAAAGACATCATTTAACATGATATCATAACACAATCACAATTTTCAAATGTGAAACATAACATTTAAGGTTTCGTTATGACTATACTAGAAACGACGTACGCAAAGTGCAGTTCTGTCCTTTGAAGGCATCCGTGCATTCACAACGGGTCACTGTTCCATCCGAAGCGGGGACGCAGGTTGCGGAATTCTTACAGGGGTTATTTTGTATGCATCTGTTTACTGTGGGGAAATATTCAACATAGTCAAGTAATGCTTTCATGAATTTCGAAAAATATAACATGAAAATATAATGACGTTTGTGGTTCTAATGGTTAAATAATGTCTTTAAATATTTTTTTTCCTGTCTAATCTTTTTGGTAAGAAAGTTTGGTCACAATAGTCTTAATTATTGCGCATTGCTGAAACAATGTCGCCTTTTATTTTCTCTGATTTCAATCATTTTAAGTAATGCATAAATAAAAATACTTTTTTTCCTTTCCAATTAAAATATTTTTACATGTTGATTGTTCCTCTAAATAATTCTGTTTAATGTCTTTTTCTTGTGAAATTATGTCTCCAAAACAAAGCAACAAATGCTATAACACCAAATTGTGGGGGTAGACGGGGAGTTTTAGCAGCAAACTTTATCATGCAATCCGACACACCATGGGAATACCTTCACTTAGCACTTATTATACCTATATCACAATTTTCGCCAATAAATCCATCAGCACAATTGCTGCATGTGTAATCAGTTGACTCATCTTCATTTTCAGTGCAAAGAGCTCCATGCGCACAAGGGCCACCATTCAAGCAGACGCGTACTGAAAATATTTTTTAAGCTTTAATAAAACTAAAACTAAAAAAGAGAGACTCTGGCATGGGGGATTGTGTTGAGAAAAAAGATAATGTATCCCTTTCACCAGATGAAAAGCGTTTTTTATATGTCGCTGTTATATGATGGAAAGAGTAAACGAAGACATTGTTTGTAAACGTGACATTGAGACATAAGTTTTTTGTCAATATATTACCTGCTGTACAATATTGTCCCTTGAAGTCACTTGTGCACGTACATGACACAAATCTGCCGTCATTTCCTGCATTACAGTCTGCACCGTTTTCGCATGGGTTATTAAAGTGACACTCATTTCCTTAAAACAAACCATAACATAGTTCACATATTTGAGCTCGAACATGAGAACTAGGAAACAGCTATAGAAACCTAGAGTAACTAAAGGCAAACGGCGATTAGATGACATTGTAAAATATAACAAGTATTTTATTGAATCAATATACTGATTGACAAATTGTGACATTTTTTTCACTAGAGGGCCATTGATAAACAAAGCACTGACTCGAATAAAGTATTTTAATTTAAACCTGACTGATTATGGCAAAAATGGTACAAACTGCAAAAATTCTGTTTATTACTTAAGTGCTGTCATTGAATTTCTTACTAATCTGGCAATTAGCTCCTTCATATCCATCTTCGCAAATACATCTATACAACGTGCTGTCAGCATTAGAGTCTTCTAAACAAGTTCCAAGATTTAAACAGGGATTTCTCCCGCCAGTTTTGCACATCTTTTCTGAAAAAAAACTCAATTTTAGTGCAATTTTTTAAAATAAATCGGGGTATTTAAATAAATCGAGGGTTCTATTTAACAACTACAACCAACGCTATGGATGAGGAATTTAACAAAGTTAACAACAAAATTCAGAAATGATTAAAATATCGATAACCTGTGGCACAGTGAAGACCTTTGTAGTCTTCCGTGCACACGCATCTTTCTACAGCACCATTGCTCGAAGTTACGCACTCTGCCCCGTTTTTACAAGGATTGTTTAGTATGCATTGATCCGCTGTAAGAAGATGAATGATCGTTGAAAGTCTGTAGCATTCTTTAATTAACACTTGACAAGCCTTTGGCTTGCAAGAGTTATATGAATTTGTGCGAGCAAAATTCGTCCTTTTTTTTTCTTCTTGACACTTTTTCCGATTTTTTGTGTCTTCTTCTTCTCTGACACTATGGGCCCTACGACCATGAAACTTGGGACTTATGAAGAGCTTGATCTGAACATGTGCATGTCACCTTTTATTTTCGTCTTTGATTTCGTTTTCTTTATTAAAACGCCATGTGAAAAGAGTGTATTTTTGCAAGTAAATGCGTAGCATTTAACCCACATCACACACAGTTGCTCAGTGAGCTTTGTGCGAGCTCTCACTGCGTGAATAGATAACAAGGCGTATGCTAGATCAGTCAATAAAACCTTGAGTCAACAGAAACCAAACACTACTCGGCTTATAAGACCTATTCAAGCTGCGTTGTTTGCAATATATTATTCAAGAAATTACCCATTGAAGGAAGTATTTTTGCGTTTTAATTTTTGTCAAGTGTTTAACATTTCGCTAGCGAAGTGAGGTTCTAGTTTGAACATGTGGTTGATACTGTTTTATAGAAAAGGTTTTAGCCGTAATTGTCCATAGCAGTATTAGTCACTTTCAGAGCTCCTTAAGATGCAACAAGTTAACATGAAAACTTTCCAGCAACGCAGCTGTTATTGTAAAATACCAGTGGCATTCGTAACAAAAAATAAAGAATATTGTGAATAAATTAAGAAAATAGTAATGACAAGAAGACTGGTTTTTGAGGTACCATTCAGTTTTTTGTGTACTATAAAAATTGTTCTCAAGCCTTTACAACAGTGCACGAATTTACCAGATTTCTGATGCTTCTATTACCTATTGAGCATGTATTTCCTGAGTATCCAGTTTGGCAAATACAAGAGAATAACTGGGTGTCGTCATCGTATTCAGTGCATTCTCCATGACTACCACAAGGGTTGTCAGAGCCACCTTTACACATACGCTCTAATATAATAAACAAACTGCACATTAAACAAGTACCATGTCAAGTTTAGCTTCTTAATAAAAATGACTAAAAGAAGTTCGCATGGAGAATAAACGGAACAATCATAGGATGACATACAACATCATAAACAAGTAAAACTAATATATGAATGTCGAAACATATTTTAACATATTTACAATATAATGTATGTGAATTGTACTTCTTAATTACTTAACCCCTAATATATTATTTTCGTCGGCACTTCTTTGTGATGAAGGTATGTAGAGGAGATTTATATTTATTTACTGCTCAAACTTTATGAAAAAGCAAAACAGAAACATATTAAACATTTACAAGGAAATGATGCTTGTTGCTTTTTTGCATCTCATAATTATTTTAAATTGAGCAATCTTTAACAATCTTTAGTCCGTAAAAATTTGTGGCTGGTATAATAAGAGTAGCCTCATCTCTTTATCACGCAAATTCTCTGCGCATTTTAATCAATGACCCTACAATCATCGTCAAATATACTAGATTTATCTTTGTTTTCAGTAAATGCCAGGCAGGCTGTTATGCTTGTCTTTTTCGAGAAAGTCATAAAAGCAGCTTGTACTTTATAATATCCAGAAATACTGAAAACATTGAAGTTGTCCGCTTTGACTCTTGACCAAAGGTAGCTCTTTCAGTTGTACGCGAAACAATGTTTTGTTACGTTCGTTGTATAATGTATACATGGCATGAAGGATGTGGTCAACAAACGGAGGGGTCACCGTTTACGTCATGTTTATAGACGTTGTGTGTGTGTAAATGAACTATTTTCACTAGTGCAGTGAAAAGCAGAAGATATAAGTTACTCCCCGTGTCCAACTCCTCACCCATTTAAAAAGAGCTACCGTCGTGTGATAGACGCATGGTCTGTGTCTAAATAAAGGAGTATTTGTTTGAATCTTATCTGGCTGAGATCTAGTTACTCAATATATATGAGCAAAAACAATATTGACAATATAAATTCCGAATTCAGATAGCTTATAACTTCCATAAAGAAGAAAAACGTTTCGAAGTACTACTCCACTAACCTAATTTCATAAGTGAATTATTTTGATAAACAAACATTTTTGTCATAATTTTAATTACAGTAAAAGGTAGACAAAATTATGTGATAACATATTGCTATGCTTACCAGTTGAGCATGTGGGTCCTTTAAAACCATTATTACATACACAAGAAAATCCGCCATTTGATTCCACAGTGCAGGATCCTCCGAATTTGCAAGGATTTCTCGACAAACATATATTTTCTGAAAGGGAATACAATAAAATCGTCCGACATAAGAGCATATTGAGCATAGCATAGCAAAGGATTTCTCGAAAAACATATTTTCTGAAAGGAATATATAATCGCATTAAATTAGAGCATATTGAGCATAGCATAGCATAGGGAGGCTCATTTTCCTAGCAATGATACATCGAAATACGTAACAGTAACAAATACTCATGACTGTCAAAAGTTCAAAAATGATATTGTTTATCAGATTTATCAGTTTACCATGAAACATAGAAAGAACTCTAGCTTAGAAATTACACACTATTAACAATTTTAAAGGTCACTGATTTTGCTATAATTTTCCCATTAATGGCATTGTATGTTTTACAACATTCAGTATTTTCAGTTGCATTCATTAAAACTTTTTTATATGTTTTGATCAATTATTGAATTTATATTCTTTGTTTAATGCTCATTTCCGTTTAAATGTATTACATTATTTTCTTCGTTATTAAATCTTACTAGTTATAATACAGTAAGATCTTTGTATAAGCATGTTTTTCATTTAACAAATTGTTACAAGGTCCTTTTGAGAGCAGACGGAACAAAATATACAGCATCGACAAATAGACTTGTTTGAATATTGTAAACTCAGCTTATGAGGAATAGACGTTCACCTGTATAAGGTGACAGAATGACATTCTATAACTTTTGAATAACTATTAGGGAGGAATTTGAAGCGGTAGGCATACGTCGGCTTTATAAAGACTGACGAAGTTTTGAAATATCAGTCTCATTGAAGCCTATTTGTTATAACAGCAGATGTGCATTGGTAAATCTTTAAAAGAAATCATGAAAAGAAAGAAAACAATAAAGTACCTTGCTGACAGTTAGATCCTTCATAGCCCTGTGGACAAGTGCACCTGAAACCATTGTTGGTTGTATCTTCACAGCTGCCTCCATTTTGACAAGGGAAAGTTTTGCAAGCTTTAAGTAAATGCAGTAAATAACCATAAATAATATATTTAAAATTTAAAAGCTGTCGCAATGATGAAAACCATCCAGACACAGTTGTTTCACCCTGCTCCTTTGCATACATTATATGGCAGACGTAAACAACTTGATTTATTTCAGTCAGTGATTTGGAAAATCTTACAAAATTAAGAACATAAACATTGGATAACTTTTGATTTAACGGCACAGATGATACATTATCAAAGTTGTTAATCTATGAAAGCATAACATGTAAAGCAGTAACACTTGCCTCCAAATGAAACCATAGTTGTATCAAATTCAGACAGTTTCTGCACTGCTGATTGCACGATTTCTTGCATCTTTATGTAAAACATGGGTTATTTTAGGAATTGAGTACTATAGTCATGTGAGATGCTTATATTTTGGGATATATTTTCAAGTATAAAATCTTTATTTTTGTACAAAGATAATGTTTAAAAAATCATATACCAAAGTAGTTTTAGATAAATGGCAAATTAAATACGACGGATCGCAGTTTATGTTGAAAGTAAATCAGTATTGCAATGTTGTAAACAGAGGAACATCAAAAAAGCGATTTCTTTGTTCTCGCAATGTTTGTTGCAAGATTGCTAAAAATTAATTAATAAGTTTTTTTCTGACATGTAGTTGTTAATTGGTAATTAAACTAATATCATCAACTATTGCAAGAATAAGTTAAATTAAAACACATGACCTGCGTCATTTAAATAATTAAAATTTCATTCAGCATTCCTGTCAAAAATTTATCAGAGTACATGTACACCTTTCCCAGTGCAACGTTTAATGGTAAGATTCAGAACAATTTCTTATAACCTCTGAAGTTTGAGTTCCAATACTGTTTTGATTCATTGTGACAACACCGACTTGAAAAGTTACTATCAAACTGCCAGATCTAAAAATTAAAATATACCTTGTAAAAATATGTTGTTTATAATAGTTCTATTTTCATAGATTTTGAGCATATAAAATTTCTTTAAAAGATGCCTAAACATTTATTCATGCAAGATAAAAGTTCTGTATCAGTAAAACAACAATGCTTGGTTCTGCTTACTTCACTTCCAACACGCGGCAAAAGTGGTTTGTTGAACGTTCAGCTGGTATATGTTCCAAAACCTAATTAAACCACACTTTACAAATTTACACAAAAATAAATATCAAATAAAAAGGAGCAAAGCAAAATAGAAGAATTGCAATTTTGTTTCTCAATAAAATTGGCTTACATTTAACTTATCGGTTTTGAAGCTGATTCGATTGCTAGCTTTTTGGGATAATTTTAAGTTTGAATGAACATGAGATGTAACTAAAATAAAGTTTCAATGAAAATAAGTCTTTGTAAGAAAACCAATCAAATCATTGTTTCAATCCTTTTCTTTTGATTGTCAGAATTAATCTCTGTCGAGAGTGTTATTAAAATTTAATTTGGCATCAAAATTAATTGAAAACAATCTTACCTGACCACAAAATGAGTTTTCAAATTGCTTGAAGCTTTGAGATTCGGAAATGCCCATATCAGTTGTGAAAGCTACATTCGTAATGACAGAAACTCCCTCTACTTGATAGCTGGTTATGCCTGATAAACATATAATCTAATTTCTAATGTTCTTGTGTGACGTTGGCGATTTGATTGCTTAAAACAAAAGTAGACAATATTTATTTTTATTTGTGGCCAATACATATATAATGGCTTTCTTTATGTGCATGCAAATCAAAGAAATCAAAGAAACATCTTTCTATAGTCACGGAGTTTCCATTGGCATTGCATTATCTAACAGAAAAATGTGGTATTCTTTCGAGTCTTCTTTCCATTGTTAAACGTAAGGTATTGTATCCGTCAGACTTATTACCATCTATCTTGATAGATCCTTGTGGTACTTCCTGAATTTTTCCGCTGGAATCCGTGAGTCTGTCGTAAACCAGGTAAGCAAGCTGAAAATATCGAATACAATAAGCAAAACTTGATCTTAAATCTATTTCTTCTGTAGAATTAAGTCAAAGTAATACAGTAAGAACTAAAACTCGAATCGGCAGAAAAATTCATCGTAATAGTCTTCAATATTCCCGGAAAATAATGTAATGGTTTCACTCTACAATAACATTGCTAAAAGGTGTAGTGGCGAGATAAGACAGTAGTGCCCATCTTTATATACTTACCTAATTACCTAAAAACCTTCTATGAATAAATGTGGCAAATTTTAAAGTTATGGTTGTTACATATAAACAAGTCTGCTTTAAATGAACTGAAATAAACTTTTATTCAACTAAACGAGATGCACCGATCGCTTGAGCATCAAGCATGTAATATACATCTAATTCTTTATTTAATTTCAAATTTGTAAATAGTATTTGGATTTTCCTGTTTTATTACCTGATAACGTAATGTGGAAGCATCAATTGTGGTCTTTCCTGAATCTTTCACGGACATTGTAAACTCGATTTTTAAGCTCCCAGGACTAGAACGATAAATCCATTTGAAATACATGTCTCTTTAAAAAATATGTCAGAAATGCTGATATAGTGTTTGTCAAAGGTTCGCCAGAAAGCAAGTAATTCAAATATTAATAAATAGACTAAAATATTCAGTGTCTCCTTGTGAAAAACTCAGTGTTTTAGTTTTTAGGAAATAATTTATGGTTCATAAAGTTAACTGCTGTTGGACGGCAAAATCACTAAAACGCTAAATGAGTTAAATGATCAGCCACTGCAGCCAAGTGCATTGTTAAGAGCGTAAAGAAGAAAAAGGTTTTAATTTGATACCTAAAACGTGTTACTTTGCACAATACCACAGCCTCCGAAGTTACAAAATCGCTGTTTGATGGATCAATCTAAAATAATAATTGGATATAAGGTACATAGGTACATTACTAAAAAAATTTGAAATCGGGAGTACTGTATGAGTTTGTGAGTTTAAACAAATTCCCGATTCTGAGATATTAAGAGCATATAATTTTGGGATTAGGCCTTTTTTTGCTGTATTTGATTAAATTCTGTCTGAGATAATTTTGTGATAGACGAAAGCAGAGAACAAGTGAGAGTAAACAAAAACATCAATTGCAATTGCTTAATTATTTATAATTGGGCTCACTCTTAATTTGCCAATAGGAACGAAATCAAACTTACGTTTTCAGTGAAAAAACATCACATTGTTGGAGGCAGTATTTTGTTTGAACACTCAATACTGAAAAAGATTTGGTTGTTTATCCCGTTTGACTTCAATGGATACAGAAAATCCGTTACGTCTATATGGTCCTCCAATATTGTATACAATCAGAGATATATTCGAATGACTGTCTCTACAATATTTAAATACAACCAAATTTTTACCTCATCACAGAAAGAGCGTTCATATAGTTGAAAACGTTCGCTTTCTGGGGACAAGAGATCTGAGACGTACGGTCCTAGCTTGCTGTCATGCAGTGTGACTTCCCCTTCTATAGAAGTCGTTTCATCTTCTGTCTCGGCATCCGTTGTTTTCGTTGTTGAATCTAATAACATTTGAAGAGGGTAATTAGCTGTTGTGACATGTAAAAGACCTAGAAATATCTGCATATGGGATTTTCATTTGAAGGAAATATTTGTTCCAAATACTTGTTCTAAGTATGTTGTCTGACATCATGAATTTCAAGATCAAACACCGACTCTTCATTTTAAAGTTTCATATCTGTTGTCAGAAGATATTGTAAAATAGTTTACAACTTATATTGCGCTTTCAAACACAAGTTATGAACACATTACGGCAGCCTTCACAGCGTGCCCACAACATAAACTAAAAATAGAGCAGCACACTGGGAAAACTAAAGAAAACTCATATTTTTGTGTCTCTGTGTTACAACTGAATGTCATTCTTGACAGAACACTATAAAACACCTACCACGAGTAAACAGAACAGCCATCAAAATAACAGCCACAAGGATGAAAAATAACACCACAACTATGGAAACTATGGCTATTTTCTTGGTTTGAGAGGAGGCTTTATGCTGTTGATAGCCGTCAAGAAACTCTCTTTGCTCTTTTCGACCGTCAGAGGCGTCGCTGGATGACTTGCTGTCATCGTACCAACTTGCTCTGCAATATCGAAAATATGGTAATATACAATATATATAAATACTGCGGTCGATATAACGTCGAAGTAAGGTTCCGATATCTACCGACCAAACATCAACGTTAATTTTGGCTTTAATGCGGTTGTGATTGGTCACAATCATAGAGCAATGGCTAAATAGCATCTTCCACACAAAGTTCAATGGCCATCAAAATCCCAAATTTCTCCGACGTCTCATTAACTTCTGTGGTGCAACGTTAAATAGATGTCATCAAATTCGGTGTTTTACAGACGCCGGAGACATAATCAAACAAATCCTTCTTGTTGGGGGGGGGGGGGTAAAAGTAAGCAAAAAATTTTAAAAAGTGTAATGGTGAACCAATTATTATACTGAAACTACAATCATTTATATTGTAAATACAACTTTTCTTCACATAAAATTCACTACTTTGAACTCTTGCTGTGCACTTTGACCAGAGACATTTTAAGAAACTTAGAGTTGTAAATTGTCCCTGTCTTAGCTCGTTGGGCGCATTGTTCACTCATTTGGCCAGTGGAGCGATCAGTACAATTCTACTGAAGCTGTAGTATGAAGTATCACGCCGCTTACATATGGAAATATTTAATTTCGTTTTTGCTCAAAATTTAAAATTTCAAAAGTGAATTTTAATTTCCAGAAAATATAGGTGGGCCAAATGGCCAAATGTATCTATTAAATTTGATCATCGTATATTTAATCGCCTCAGAAAAAGGAATCAGATGGAAACACAATGAAACATTGCACGAAAACAATAAATTATGGCAATTAAAAATGTTCATATGTAATTGCTGTGGTACTCAGGTACTCAGTGTCTGATTCTTCAGATGAATGTCACTGCTAAATACCTTTGCAATGATTTAAAAGTTTCTTTGAACTATTTTCTATTTCCTATTAACACTTGACAAGCCTTTGGCTTGCAAGGGTTATATGAATTTGTGCGAGCAAAGTTCATCCTTTTTTATCTTCTTGACAGTTTTTCCGATAGGTCCTTGCATTTTTATCAATTTTGTACAACCGTAAACCTCACCACATAAATTGACTATATTGGTTCTAATTTTGTACCCAAAACACTCTATGTCGCTAAATCTAAACTGCAGTTCGGAATAATAACAGATCGACTTAAATCCTTCTTATCCCTGTCATTTATTGCAAATCTGACATTTTATTTCGTAAAACACCTTTCTACGGTTATAAAAACAAAGTTTGCGTTCTTTTCTTTTAAACAGGATGTCCCTTTATTTACAGTAATCTGTTGTTTGCATATGAATGAAACTTTTCCACAAAATCGTCGGCACACTGTGAATCTTATTTTGCAATTTTGGAGGCCAAAAAATAAACCGGATATAAGAAGTCTAGAAGTTTAGAACGTGGACTACGCTTTTACTCGTAAAAAGCGTTTTATGAAAAACAAAACGGAAGTTTTACTTCACAAAAGCTTTTGTTCGATTATCTCCACCTTTAGACTTGATTTAAAACTGGCCCTGGAGTAAAAACGGAATGGAGCGCCCACTGTACAAAAGTTTCACTTTACATATAACATATTACACTTTTTACTGGCATATAGTTTCCAAAAAAGGCGAATAAAAGACAGCAAAATACATTTTGAGGCTTAATTTTGAGCTAAGATAACAATCTTGAAGAAAACGCAGGCTCTTCCTCTGCGTATTAACACTCGACAGTGGGTAGAAAGGCTTGGGGATAGCCATCAACTTGCAAGACCCTACTTCCGTGAGTCAAGATTACCAGGAAAAGCTCCACCAACTTCATATACTCAACCAGTCTTGTTGACCAGACCGCGTCAAGCTTGCATTAACAAACACCAGAATGCTAGAAGACCCTACTGACTCAACATCTAAAGTAGAACATGACATAGGCAATGGATGGCCAATTGAAATAACCTCCTTCGAACTTCTCACGGTTGGTACATCCATCCGACGTTAGGTAACAGACGAACCAATAGAAAAATTTCGAAATAATGTAAAAAGCGAAAAAAAATTAAAACCGTGAAATAACTAGGGTCTTCGCGAAACAGTCAAATGAACAAGAATGATTTCCGAATAGTGTTTATAAACGCAAATCAAACTAAATCCAGCTACTCGATAACCAGCACCCTGTGCGTAGTATGTACTTCAAAGAGACGCTGTATAAGGGGTTTAAAGAGTTTGCTTTCTGTATACCCTGTTGAGCTCTGACCTTACATTCTGCGTAAAATTTACGGCCCGACTGTGCCTTACACGAAGCCTCTAATATCACACGTTTGTTGTGATTAGAAACGGCCTGTATTGAAAAGTCTTTATTAATCCCTGCTAAAAGAAATAAGCAAAGCTTTCTACTCTGGGGTTAGAAAGTATTTTATTCCTTCAATTTGATTCTATTTGACTGTTGTCAGTCTATGAGGGAAGTTGCTTCTCTAAAAAATGACGCTGTTCGACAAAAATCGAAGGACTAACCCCAGTTCCAATTGAGCCACATTGGACTTAACTGAAGGGGCCACTAGCTTAAAATGCCTAATAAGATGGGATATAGAGGGTTTTTCCCCTGAGCCTGAGGCCCGAAACATGTATTTGACACAGCAGCGATAGCTGATCTGTAGCCCTTTGTGGAAGAGAACCAAAGATGAACATCCTGGAAATAGCCCAAAAAACCAGCCATTGCCCATGTGATTCTTTTTAGGTGCCTAGTCTCTGATTTTCGCACCACCCAGAAAAATTGTTCCACTGGAAGCGATAGACCTTGGTTTGGGATGGTTTTTGTATCTGAGTCATTTTATGTATCACCCCTTCTGAGATGCCCTTATCTTTCAGGAACATAGACAGGTACTGGGCCTTCAGATGCCGGAAGTGTAGGTAAGGCTGTGGTGGGATGATTTTGCCAGGTTGAACAGAAACCCTACCTTTAGTGCCTACCTCATTAGGATTAGGGTATGGAGTCTGATCTGACATCTCAAAGTGAGCCAGAAAACCGATCGTCGTAGGTATTGAAACAATAGCATGCAATGGATTCTGATCGATGTTCTGACTACCCACATAGCCAATATTTCTTTCACCTACTAGAAAGCACAAGTATTTTTAGCTTTTTGGATTTGGGGCGCTATTGTCTATTGATATTACCCACAGCATGCTCTGTTGCAACATGTCCTTTCATTACCAGTGCCGTATCCATTTGAAAGGCGGTGAGCAGCAACACAGTGGTTTCAAACCTGAACAAATCTATCACCATTCTGCAATCTCCCTCTTTTTGAGGACTAAAGAGACCCGTCCGAAAAAGCTCTTTTCAGAGTCTGGCATTTCCTAGATCGCCTGTTTGTTCAGGAACTCTTTGACCATGTTTTGGTGAGCCTCATTCTGCTCGAAGCCTTGGCTGTAGGAGATGGCTAGACAGTTTTTGAAGCTTTTGATGTTTCTGAAATTTTTAGGTAGCTAGATGTTTCAGAGCTAAGAGAAGTTGCTGGGTCTTTGCTCCGGTCCGTCGCTCTTGAATGGTAGGTGGTACTCTTGACAGAGCCATCTGATGCCTCGACAACGCAGTGCTTCCATTTTCTCCGCCCAAACTTTGCAACAACAGCCTAGCCTTCCACCTATGGACCAAGGGTATTTACAGCTGAGCAAACCATCTATTTCACGGGACAAACGAACTACAGCTACAAGTGCGTCATCTCTGTGCGGTGCATTGTTTCGTTGCTAGCTGTACTGCTGCCTCAAGACACTGGAGGCAGTGTCTTCTTCCCTCAGCTTCTTGGCTGATACCGATACCGATACCGATTCATGATACCGATCCTTCACTCTTGCTGTGCCTCTCGGCCATTTTTTTTGAGCCAGCCGCGGTACTAGGGACTGGAGCGAGCCATCAGAGCCATATCCCGAAATAGAACCCTGTTCTCAAAGTTACTTTTCATCCTCCTTGGATGGGAAGAGAGCTCTGTTTGGCTGAGAAAGTCACTGTGCAGAAGCTCTCTCGCCTCTTTGGTAGATTATTACCAGCGAATCAAAAAGGCGTCCAATCGCAGTTGAACCATGGACAGAAGCAGGTGCGCCCAAAAGTCCCTATGTGGCGACGGACGCACAGAGTAGGTTTAGGATTACAGAGTCTGTAATCTACTTTTTGGCTTAATGCACTTTTCGGAATCTCTAAGGCGTGGTTCTGCACGGAGGTGATGTTCAGTGTCTGGAATCCAGTTTTAGCAGGTTGCCACAGTGGTTCGATGGGGATTTGGTTATTTGTAGGGGGTGGGGGGGGGGGGGGGGTGAGCTAACTGACAACTCTCTAGATGGGTGAAGCCTCGCCATAACTTTGCTCTCAAGCAAGCCCATCTTCTGTAATTGCTTGGTTGTGGCAGCGTTTGCTATCCCTGAGCTTGTGGTTAGAACCAGAAATGCCTTCTGCTGCGGGGCCTTACACTCTGATGAGAGCCTGATAGGAGGCTCATCTTGATCCGTAAAGGTATGCCTGCTCCCACAGCTAACCTACGCCGCGAACCTATAGGTAATGCCATGCTTACATTTATTATGAAAATATTGATGTGAAGAATTAATTTTGATATCAAAGATTCATATTTGGATATCAATTTCACATGTCATGAAATTATTTTTGATATTTCGTAATGTCTTTTTGATCTGAAAAATTATTTTTACATCAATAAATACTTAGAGATATCAAAAATATACATTGATATAAAAATAATTTCGTGATCTGTGAAACTGATTTTTAGAAATCAAAAACGAAATATTTGATAGGAAAATCCCAATTTTGAGCTCAATAATTTATTTTTTTCCATTGATTTTAAGAATTTATCTTAGATATGATTCTAGAAATTAAGAAACAAATGTCTGTGAATGAAATAACGACTGTCCCTGCATATAGAATCTTTCTTTGATTGCTTAAAAAAGAAGCAATTCTTGAGCTCAAAAATTGTATTGTCATTATAGATATCAACAATTTCAGTGTTTCATCTCCAAAATTAAATTGACGATTCCTTAAATTTTATTGAAATGTGTGCGTCCCTCAAAGCTTTTTAGGTTTGAAAAATTGATTTTTTGATCTCAAAAGCAATTTTTTGCCATCTAAAATACAATGAAAGTTTAATGAAGCTTTCTTGTCGGTATCCAGTTCAGTTGCAGTCTCTGGAGATAGGGTTCAGTTTTTTGTTTGTAGACTTCTGGCTGTGTGTAAATATTGTGGATGGTAATATAGATGTTTGGAAAAACACCTTATTTATCCTTAAAAAAACGTGTTTGTTTCCTGTACGCACATAAAAAGGGAATCCGGTCACGTGAAACTTACATTTGTCTGTTTGTGAGCCTACAACATCGACACATAACCCAATGCTGGCAGTCTCTGTTGACATTGTCCGCCCACGCACGTGTGGAAAAAGTGCATAATTATGTGAAAGATTACCACAAATAAAGGGAAGTCCCGTCTAAATGTGGGAAATAAGCGAACGAATACCTTTGTGAAGTAAAAATAAGGCGACATTGCCATTTTACTGAGGTTCTAACGGTGGAATATTTAATGGAAAATTTTGAAATAAAAGTGCCTTTTACCCTATGTATATAATGTGTTCAGTGTTCCCCCCTCAGGGGCGGGGGGGGGGGGGAGGCACTGATTTGGTTACCCTGCGTGTCCTTGACTTTTTAAAACCACTTATTAACGAAGAATGCTACTTTTGAAATACTACCCCATTTTTTAACCAAACGCGGAGTGCAGCTCTGAAAGAAAATATTTCCTCAGAGCACTGCCTTAAAAATGTCAATATTATGACCTGTCTGTACTTTTCAAAATGAATTGCGACATCATTTACACTGGCAAAAGTTTAAAAAAAATGCTCCAAAAGCAAAACAACAATTGCTATAAATAGCGGTGACAACATCGTATGCTGTTCAGTGTTCCCTGAATAAACACATAATGTCTCATAACAGCTCATCTCACTTCCAACAAAAGGGTCAACAAATTAAATTCATCATCATCATCATCATCATCATCATCATCATCATCATCATCATCATCATCATCATCATCATCATCATCATCATCATCATCATCATCATCATCATCATCATCATCATCATCATCGTCGTCGTCGTCGTCGTCGTCATTATTATCATCATCATCATCATCGGCGTCGTCGTCATCATTATCATCATCACCATCGTCATCATCAACATCGTCACCATCATCACCATCATTCTCTTAATTCCCCTCCTCCTGCTCATCATCATAATCATCATCATAATCATCATCATGATCATCATCATCATATCATCATCATCATCATCATCATCATCAACATCACTATCGTCATCATCACCATCGTTGCTATCATCATCACTTTTAAACAAAATGATAGAGCACCTTAACGTCATGAAATTTCGTGAAACAGGTCTAAAATTAAGGCAGGGGACAGTTCAGCAGTGACGCCATTCACAGCATCTCTCATTTCACTAAACATAAACATAAAATAATTCAGTCATTGTTCAAGAAAAATTTTAAATTCCTCCAAAAAAATTCTTTCTATGATTCTGTTCAAGTGTTAGATGTTGAATTCATGACAGTCAGCCCAGCGCGAAATTTGTCCTGGCACTTACTGTTTTGATAATTCCAAAGATAATTTGAACTTAAGTTGAAAACACATTCTCTTTCTTCGTCGCAAAAGTGGTTTAACATTAAAATTTAGACAGAGATAAAAAAATTAAAAGTATTTTTAAGAGAAAAAAATTCAGGCGGTCGCTTGAAAAAAAAATGGAAAAAAATTTAATAGGAAGGCAAAAAGAAGTATCATATGCTGGCTTTTGGTGCTGCAGCATACCGGAAACACTAAAATGCTAAAAGGGGGATTATATCACAATGTGAGGTGATATAAAATGTTATTTGTGAGTCATTCTTTGCTGAAATGACGAATTAATTAGAAATTTTTAAAAATTGTATACAGCTTTTTAAAATTTGTGACTATTTGTCTTTCAGGCCTTAAGCAAAGCACTCTGTCTAAACTTGGTTTTTTTTCTTGTCATTTTACAGGGCACATATGAGGAAGAAAATAAGAATCAAAAGTGCACATTTTACCTTGAAGAGAAATATTTGTTGTAACTGTTTCTGTTGTATTGAGGGTAATGCGTCGATGGGTACCGCCGGTAATCTACACCCTGAAACAAATGCCAAATACCTATGTGAGACACCAATCCATCACTACAGAGCCTCACTAAAACCCTTATTTGCCGTAACAACACTTGAGATCTGTGCAGCATCTTTTTTTATCGTAATTGTGAAAAACGTCGAAGAACAGAAATTGAAAACCATTACCACTCAAAGTTAATCAAACCCCTCACTCTGTGACAGGTTTTCTAGAGGAGCCGAAATAAGGATGCGAACTAGACCGATTTCGCCACCGAGTGACGAAATAAACCCTTGAAGACACTCTAAACTTCCGGTTTTTGACTCCAAAGTGACATTAATATCAAGGTCACCGACAGTTATACCTTATGAACGACGAAGAGGGTGTGGAGGTCGAAAATCAGGTCAAAACTGCTTGATCTCTTACCGTTTTCGAGATACAGTGTAACTTCCGGTTTTGCCTCCGAAGTTACCATAAGATCAAGGTCACTCTTATGTACCGTTGAGGAGAGGATAGAAGTCGAAATGAGGTCGAATTGGCTCTTTTCTTACTGTTTTTGAGAAAAAGGGCAACATCCAGTTTTTGATTCGAAAGTGACCTTAAGGTCAATGTCACCAGAACTTATATCTTACGTAACGTCTTAGAGGGGATGGAGGTCGAAAATGAGGTCAAAATTGCTCTCTATCTCTTATAGTTTTTGAGATAAAGTGCAACTTTAAGCTTTTGGCTCGAAAGTGAAATTTGAGGTCAACGTCACCGAAATTTGTACCACCTAACGTAATGTCCCGAAGGAGGTGGAGGTCCTGGGTCAGGTTGGATTTTTTTTCTAGTTGGTCTTATGAAGCACATAAATTACAGTTACTTTGGGAGAGCAGTTATTCTTTATCCTCTATAAAACTATGTGAAACACTCCTTTTCAAAGGACTAACAACAGCAACTTGTAATCATATATGTCAAGTGAATGAGTTTGCAACAAAACCTTATAAAGTAAAAAAAATAAAAAACTAGTTCTCTTTATAATGAAAAGCGCACTGCCAGCTGCTTGTAAAAAGCCACGTAAGTCAATTCAGCGGTCTCAGTAAAAGCAGCAGTACCTGACAGTTAGCCTTCCCGTATCGTCCAGTCACAAACGAGTATGCCCTATGCTTGTGCAAACGCTCACAGACAGTAATGCTCTGCTAAGGATGACCGTGAAGACTAAGTATTCAGGACGGGCATTTTGTGTACGTTTTTTGGGGAAAAGGGTTGGGCGTTTTACAGGGCACTGGATGGTTAAAAGTTATTTTTAACCGTCAATTCGCATACAGCTAAACTGTCTGTATATTGTATATCAAAATCCCGCTTTAAAACCGACCAGGAAAACGAAATGGAAAATGACGTCATATAACGTCATGCGTTAAAAAATAACGTTACCACGATGTCCTTTGTCAAAAAGTAGTCTCATAACGTATTTTGCTTGTCCAGCCATTTTCGAGATATTCAACTTTGAAATATCCGTGACGTCACAAAACGTTGCTGACGTCATAGGCCAACCAAAGATTATTTGGCACCAGTTCACATAGTCCACTATAACTGCTAAATTTCATTCGCCTAGCTTAAGCCGTTTCCGGGGAGATGTCTGCAAACCGACGCAAAATTTCGGCTGAAAAAAAATGAAAAAAAAGCTAACAAAAAAGGTAAAAAAGACACTTTAAGTACTTTAAGCCCACACTTTCCACACCGAGTAAAATACAAATACGTTTGAAAGTTTACTTTTCAAGCGTAAATATTATAATCTGAAGTTTTTCTTAACTACCTGTACAAGATAGACGTAACAAGTGGCCTGTTACATAATTTGTTTCACGGACGACACTACTTGGAACGGGGATTGGACACTTTGGAGGAAGGCTGGACTCGGCCTCAGTTGGAGCATCGCTCTAACATCAACAGCGTCATTCTGTCTATTCTATATCCACTTTCTTGGCGTCTGTATAATCAACGTTCTACTTCGTAAAAGCTCCGAATTCGCTTATCTCCACTTTTATATGGTTTTTCTCGCAAACTCTAAGAATCACGCAATTTGGAAACAAAAAATTCTCATACTGGCTCAAATAGTCTCGGCCTAGATATCGGCCAATCAGAATCGTTGGCACCTAGTACCTGATAGATTGCTTGGTTACGTCGAAACGTAGAGGGGTTGCGGACTAGAGGAGCAACGGGCATACGAAGTCTTGATTACGTACTGTCTCTGATACCAGAGACGCACCACTGCTGGGTTATGCCTAGGTACTAGCACCCACTGGGTATCTGAGTCTTGGCTCGATGGCTTGGTGCTGAGTCACAGCTGCGTACTCACCACCATCCAAGAACCAAGCACCCACGCGGCTTGGTTCTTTCGTACACGCTAGGAGTCATCAATGCTAATAGTTCTACAGCGAGTAGTTTGATTCAGTACAAACCTGAGTGTTCTGAGATGGGTGTTCGTAAATTTACAGACAAATTACTTCAACACTCTTGTTCATTGCTTTGTTTCAGACATGACAGAAGCCTCACACTAAAAAATAGACGTAGAGGTCGTCGTTCATGGACATGCCGAAAGCCAGAGCTCTCTTTCTCGACCAAGTTTCCTCCCCGCTTTACTCAAAGAGGGGTACGGAATCTGATGTTGACCGATCGAGAAAACTCAAGAAACCTAAGTCGTCCCTAACTTCTGAAAAGTGGTGGAGGTAGACTTACCAGCTGTGGAGGAACTGGCTGTTATTAACAGAACTTGGTTCGCCTCACACCAAAAGACCGAGAAAGTAAGAGCAATCTGACTTTTTATTGCCGTCTTCCGTGCCTTTGCACAAGCAGGATGTGACAATTACACACAGCAAGTCAGCAAGTGAGTCGTTCATGATTTACTAGCAGTGTGGGTGAGTTCGGTTTTCATCCACGCCCTGAGGTTTCTCCTTCGCCAGCATTAGATATGCAGCTATTACCACTGTCAGACTCCTTGAATCTACCTCCATTCTTGGCAATGCAGTTACAACTCCAGAAACAGGTCCAAACCTGCAAAAAGCATTGATCTCGAGACAGGATAAACCGAGACGCAAGCACACACTAACCGCGAATGCATCACGCTCACCAGGTGACCCACTGGTGTTGGCCTTGTCAATTCTTGTGTCTATATCCATTCCGCTCACCAGGAAGCAGTCGCCCCTGCCAGTAACAGACACCAAGGACACAAAGCTATTGTACGAAGTCCGAGCGAGTCATCCAGTCTGTCCCTGTCAGGCCAAGTCGCCATTAGTCACCTGGTTTGACGACGAGAAACTTGCATCCCCGCATACGCCTCCGATAGCTTCGATCCCAAAGTGTAAGGAAAGGGTTATTTAAACGCCACAAAACGCCTCCACAGGCCTCACAGCAGTGCAGGTAACAAGTGAGTGACTTGTCTTAAGAGATACTTTTATCAAATCAGAAAATACAGAGGATTACCAACCCTCCAAAGACTTTCTTGTGGGAGTCAGGCAAGGCAAGTTTTGGTCAGCTTGGCTCAAGATGGGTGCTCCCGAAAGAATTGTGCGTTGGCTGAAATAAGATTGCGCACTGCCTTTCAAACACGACCAATGGGGTCACAACGCATCCATATCTCTCCGCGACCAAGCCCAAGGCAACCTATTGCGTCCTATGATCAAGACCCAGCGAAACACCAAGTCACACGAGACAGGATTGGAGACTTAGTGCGCAAGGGAGTGATAGCGGAGATGCCAGAAAGACAGAAGGGGTTCTAAAACAGGGTTTTCTGGTACCCAAGAAATCAGAGGGTTGTCAGTTAGTCATAGACCTATCCACCTAAAGAAATTTCTCTAAGTAACTCCTTTTCAGATGGGCACATTGCAGGTCTAACTTTTTCCAGATCTGGCGAAAGAAATACTGGTATCTGGCTCTCCCTTTCGGTCTCACCACGGTGCACTTCATCTTCACCAAAATCATGAAAATACTCAAGACGTGGGCCTGAGTGCAAGGTATGTTAGTTTTCAGTATTTAGACGACTAGTTACTAAGGCACCACGACCAAGACACAGTCGGGGAGCAAACACAAGAAGTAGTCAATCAGGCAACGAAGGTAGGTCTTTTGGTGAATCTCAGCAAGTCCGAACTCGATCCAAAGCAAGTACTGGTATTCTTGGGGCAAAGTAGTATCTGGGTTTATCATGAGCTTACCCCATCCCCGAGCACCGAAAAAGGATCCCAGTTCTCATCCAAGCCATCAAACCAAGAGCAAAGTTCTCCTTGGTTGCTTAGTAGCAACAGAAAAGACAGTAAAACTGCATTACAGACCTTTCCAGGCGAAAATCAGATGCGCTCTGCGTCAAGGCACACATCCCAAGACAAGACCGCGATCACTATATCCAAGGAGACATGCCAAGTGTTAACTTGGTGGTGCGACCCTCGGATCATGAGTAAAGGGATGCCCTTCACAAACACGTCACCAAAACTAGAGATACAACCTGATGCGTCTCTGCGGAGATGGGGAATCCATTTCCAAGGCAAGATGTGGCAGGGTCCTTGGTCAAAAACAGGTAAAAAGCCACCACATAAATCGGTTGGAACTGCAAGTGATGTGGAAAGCCCTAACCAACCTAGCACACTACCTAAGAGGCAGGTACCGGGAGGTTCCGAATAGAAGTCCCTATATAGAAGCCCCGGGGGTACTATTCGGAAACTGTTGAACCTGTTTGCAAACACAATGACGACCAGGCTACCAAGGTATGTCTCCCCATGCCAGACACAGAAGCTTGGGCGATCGACGCCCTAACTGCAAGTGGCCGAGAGACGAAATCATGTATGCCTTTCCTCCTCAACCAATCTTACTGAAAGCTCCTGATAACCAATTGGTCACCCGACGGCCCAAATCTCAGCTGAGACTGCCTTGCTACCCCAAAATACTGTCTCAGCCCTAGTGGTCGTACTTCCATCAGACACCTCCTGCACCTACACCTATGATGCATGTACCTACCTTCTCAGAAAAACAAGGGTTTTCTAATAACAAAGTGAAAGAGAAAATGTTGTCTAGCCACAGGAAGTCCACGATGAGGATCTATCTGTCGCAGTGGTGACCCATTAAACATTGCGATATTGCTTCAACATTCGACAGATGTTGTATGAAACGTCGGATCAACGTTGGCTTTTGATTGTATACCTAAGTGGAAACAACGTCTACCTTCCGACGAAGGGCAGACGCCGATTATCCGTTGCAAAATTGTTGCAGAAAAATTTATCGAAAAAAAAACGTCTCCGACTTCCAGGAAATATTAATCTAGAATCTACGTCAATATGAAGACAATCATAGCTAAGTCAGTCCTCCGTCACAGCACCTCCCGCTTTAGTCATCCAATCACACAGGATATACATGAAGTCGATTTCCATGATTTTTTTCAAAAAGTTGGGAAAATGCTCTTGAAATTCTCATATATTGGTTTAGTTTCTTTTCAAAGTGGTTTGCCATGCCCACCATGAGTGATGACACAAGTAGCTTATTTTTAACACTGGACAAGCCTTTGGCTTGCAAGGGTTATATGAATTTGTGCGAGCAAAATTCGTCCTTTTTTTTCTTCTTGACAGTTTTTCCGATTTTTTGTGTCTTCTTCTTCTCTGACACTATGGGCCCTACGATCATGAAACTCGGGACTTATGAAGAGCTTGATCTGAACATGTGCATGTCACTTTTTATTTTCGTCTTTGATTTCGTTTTCTTTGTTAAAACGCCATGTGAAAAGATTGTATTTTTTGCAAGTAGATGCGTAGCATTTACCGACAGCACAGAATACACATTTGCTCAGTGAGCTTTGTGCAAGCTCTCACTGTGTAAACAAATAACACGGCGTATGCCTGATCAGTCAATAAAACTTTAAGTCAACAAGCAAACACTACTCGGCTTATAAGCTGTGTTGTTTGCAATATATTATTCAAGAAATAACCCACTGAAGGAAGTATTTTTACGTTTTAATTTTTGTCAAGTGTTTAACATTTCGTTAGCGGAATGAGCTTCTAGTTTAGTTTTGAGTTTGATGTTCATACAAGGCGATATTTCGACGTGTATCCAAAGTCGAATTTTCCGACGTCTATTCTACGTTGCACTAAAGACGTTGAAGACAGTTTTGGTTGCTTCAGTTACGCAACATTTTTGGTGAAAGTAAACGGGGGATGCCGTTTTATAGAGTTAGAGATAAGTAAGAAAGCTACGTTTTTTTCTAGAAACGCTTTGAATTGGCAAAAAGGTTTCTTAGAAAGGTTCCAGAAAGCTTGTCTTGTCTTTAAAGGAAAAGCAAATCAAAATCAAGCTGAAAAGTTGTTTAAATTCTACTCGAACGGAGAAAGTAGTCTTTGAAATATTGCTTTTTTTGCCGAGTGTTTCATATTTCGCCTTAGAGATATAGTTTATCTTATTTATTTATTTATTTATCATTATTATTATTATTATTATTATTATTATTATTATTATTGCCATTATTATTATTATTTTATTTATTTATTCTTGTCTTCATTTTCAAGATAGGCTAAAATGTATTTCTAAATGTAAATTCAGTGCTGCTTTTGTTTCTTTCATTTTACCATTTCGAATTTCCTTGCCTGCCTCCCACCTCCGAAAAAACAAACAAACAAAAATAAAAAATAAGCATTCTTATAAGAATGAGCGTCCGTATGTCACAAGAATGTTACAATGTGACATAACATTAATGTTTATCACATTATTCTCATGTTAACACTTTTACGTTTCATTAAAGTCGGATTTTCGTTGAATGTGGAAGTTAAGGCAAAGATCCGGTCATAGCAAGAATTACGGGAGAGGGTGATCTATTTTCTGCAGTTTTCTAAATTTCGTTGCGACATCGATTTTTTTATCTCTGCACAAATCGTCGATTTTTCGAAATTTATTCAACATAGCGTCGGAATAGATGGGTTTATGACAACGGAAAACAGCGTCTAAACAGCGTTTTATCCAACAGACGTCAAAATCGTTGCGTAAACATTGATATATTATCATTAAAATTACAACCAGATTTAATGTAGTAAATGGTTTTTAGCGTCTATAGCTCCTTGTTTATCCAACGCCTATTGAATGTGGTGTGACTGACGTTCGGTCACTGACGCATCCACAAACCCACGTCTCATGGACGTCAGATTGTTCACTGGGATACGGCACGTCAAAAGCTGTGTTGCATAGAGTTTTGGTGTACTATGCAACTTGGCATGACTTTTTATAAATATTGTTCAATAATTCTAAAATTTTAACTATTCAGAATCGTAAGTGCTATTTTCACTATTTACTAGCGAAAACGGTCCAGTTTTCCATTTATTTTTCTTCAAAGAAGCACACAGAACCCAAATAAGTTGTATAAAAACATTTTTCTTTATTTCTTATAGATATGGTTAAATTCTCAAAGACATTTACATCAATTAAAGATGTTTATATTAATTAGCATTTTACATACTTCATTGTAAAGCAGGACAATACCCGACTGGCATAAAACATTGGCATGCTTTTAGAGTTTTTAATTGCGCAGAGATTTTCAAGCAATTGGTCGCGATCGCACATACTTTTACTAAAATTCAAAATTTTTTCCCATCCATCAAATATTTATTAAAATATTTTTAAATCTTTTTATTCAAGAATTTAAATGGAATGTCACATTGACATTTATTACCAAATACTTGACAGCGCTAACTATTTAAAGATGTCGAAAATTGAATTTTAGATATCTAAAATCCCTTTCTTGATTTCAAGAATTACTTAATGATATCTGAATTAATTTCAGATATAAGAAATTATTTTCTGATCTTTGAAATACAATCTTAGATATCTAAAAGAAATCTAAAAGGATGTCTAAAGAAAGTTTTAGTGTTTTAATTCAATTTGAGATGGCAAAAATAATTTTAATATCAGTGTATCAAAACCAATTTTGATATCTAAAATTCAGCAGCAATTCCTTCAAGTGAAGTAATAAATAATAATATCAAGAATTAATTTTTGATCTCAAAAATTGATTTTTTGATTTCTAGAATTAATTTTTGTCTGAAAAATTAATTTTTTTGATCAAGAATTAATTTTTGATATCTATATTTATACTTTTAATATCTCTAAATGTATTCTTGATCTAAAAAAATTCTTGGTATCAATATTGTACCAGTATTGATGTCAAAAATGATTCATTGATATCTAAAATTGATTGTTAGATATCAAAAGTTCAATTCTTGATAGCAAAATAAAATATATAATAGCAAATTCTCAATTTTAAGCTCAATAACTTATTTTCTTTTTATTGATAATGAAGAATTTATTTTAGATAACATTATTTCAGAATGAACTTTTTTATTTATATTTTGAAACCTGCAAATGATTTCTTGACCTCAAAATTTAATTTTTATAATCAAAATATCAGTCTTTTTATATCTAAAATTCAGAAGCAAACAACTGTGAATGAAAAATGACTGGCCCTTTCGTGCAGAATCTTTCTTTTAATTTGTTACTGCACAAAAAAGAAGCAATTCTTGAGCTCAAAAATTGTGTTGTTATTATTGACATCAATAATTCAGTTTTTCATCTTCAAAATTTAATT
The DNA here is from genome assembly GCA_949752745.1 of Protula sp. h YS-2021. NCBI lineage: Eukaryota > Metazoa > Annelida > Polychaeta > Sabellida > Serpulidae > Protula > Protula sp. h YS-2021. Next base: position 45,956,869 of record OX457024.1, read on the forward strand.
GACGATTCGTTAAATTTTATTGAATTGCGTGCCTCTCTTGAGATTTTTTACGTTTAAAGAATTGATTTTTTCATCTCAAAAATAATTTTTTGCCATATAAAATACAATTATTTATATGGTAAAATATAAATAATGAGATCTACATTGATATAAAATAGTAGCATGTAGTGCTAAAATAACATTCCATACTTTTAAAGGTACTGATATCTAATATTTGCAATAAATGTGAAAACGACATTATCAATAACACTCCTTTTTCGATTACTTACCTGGCCGCATTAAAAGATTTTAACTTTTCACGATTTAAACAGAAATAGTTAATGGTTCTTCAATTCACGTTGAAGAAATGATAAAATAAAAAAAATTAATCATACCATTAAAAGGTTTAACCTGAAATTTGTTTTATTTTAAGTTTAAATTTAAAATTAAAAAATAAAAGCATTAAAAAGCACCACCGCACAGTCTTTGAACTATTCTATGCTTTGTGTTGGCATAAATTCAATGTATAAATCCATAAGCATCATGAAAAGAATCAATAAGTCACGAAATGAACAAAGTTCAGCGATAAAAAACGACATGTGTTTTATTATTATTATTATTATTATTGTTATTATTGTTATTATTATTATTATTATTATTATTATTATTATTATTATTATTATTATTATTATTATTATTATTATTATTATTATTATTATTATTATTATTATTATTATTATTATTATTATTATTGTTATTATTGTTATTATTGTTATTATTTGCATAATTATGTATATATATGTTAAAGACTTACCTGGAACCAGTTTCCAGGGTTATTCCACCACGACATGGCTACAGCCTATCCCACTTCCCCGAAATTATTCTACTCAAAATTCTGACATTCAGTGATGCAGATTTAGCTTAGATGTGTGTTCAGGGTTGAATTCTGCAATGCTTGTCATTAAATGATGTCGTAGAATGAAAAGGGGCTAAAGGCATGGCACAGAAGACGGTGGAAAGAAAACTTCCTTGTTTGAAGCGAGGCAAATGAAAATAGTACACACGGGAAAAAGATTTAATGCCTATTTTCTGTCTGCCCGTTAAACAATATAACATGAAGCCTCAGGCAAAAAGAAAATGCATACCGATATTGCTTAGAAAAAAACGCTGATGTTTTAAAATAACGCATAGTTTTTTTTTCTATTTAGAATATCTTAATGTACTGTTCTATAAGTTGTGATGCAATGCAAGAGCATATTTTAGCTAAAAAATTGCAAACTTTTGATAATTCATTTCAATGCCATACCTAAATTTCGCTGTAAATCGATTGGCTATATTTATGTATTAGTAACAGACTAAATTATTTTTCGGAGATAGGGTTTGGTGCATGGTTGCACTTCCGGTTCGTTCCTAAGCAGCCGTGCTCCACGAATCAGCTGACCTTTTCTTAATTTAATGGTAGCATCAAACTGTGTTCCTGTGGTTCTGTTTCTCGGGTATTGTTTTCCTAGTAGATGGTTAAAAAGCGAAACAGCAAACCGAATGACAACTTTCGAAAAAAAACTACAGTAGATGAGGAAATATGAACGATAACAAGATGAAGTGAAAGTCTGGATTTGTTTCGAATTCCCTAGTCAACCAAAGCCCGGCGTTGATCCAACGACCTGCGAAGGTTCACCTTTTTGGCAAAATGCCCAATAAAGTATAGAAAATGGTAGAATAACATTTAGGTCATTTAGGCCAAAAATGTTTCTTCTCAAAAATAATAATAAAGTTGGAGGTACCTCAAGCCAAAGTCGAAAAATGACTGTTGTTGACCCATAATTTCATATCAAGACTTTTTGGCATAGATTTTTTCACGTTAGAAGGGGTTACGCTCTGACCTTGACTCGGGGGAAGTGTTACCAATACCCACTCATTACATATGCACAGTCGTGAAACATACAGATCACACAAAACTATAAATGCTTTTCATACATAGATCGTTTGTTGCTGTGGTTTCTCAGAAGGGGAAAATGTATTCCCTACATGTAAGGTACAGCTGTCAATTTGATTTGGAAAGATACATCATTATATGGTAAAATGAACACATAATACCTTCAGCGTTGTGAAGTTTTCTAGCTACTGCCACAGCACCCCCGAAACACTGATCCAGGAAGCAGAGGACACGCTTTCTACCTTAGACTTCAAGTTTGGTTCCAATTCCTGGGAAATGAGCAATTCAACAGGGAAATTCTAACTTTCCTTTAGGCATTTTTCAGATGAATCTGGGATTCTTTCCAACTGAACATTTTCCAACCGGACAATTGCTAACTCTATATTTTCCAACAGGGCAGTTTCCAACTATTTGTGAAATGGACATTTTCCAACAGCGGCATGTTTTGAAATTTTAAGGAGTATATGTAGGGTTCTATGGCTGAAGCTCAATTTTTTTACAGTCTAGTGGGCCGTACTTAAAGACATGGTAGATTCAACGAAGGATGCAGTATTTTCAAACACACACTACAACCCGCCCCCTTTTAAGCATATTTTCCAGACCTCAGTTGTTCCTCTTGATCGACTTGAAGAAGGAAGCGAAAACTTGGTAACTTACTAACAAAACCTGGCAGTTAAAATTTTCCGCACTAATTGACTGCTTCGCAAATGCAGTAAATTCTCACAGGTAGCAACATAACAGGGCCAAATGAAAAGTTACCACCAATATGATAACTCATACCGCGTCAACCCAACTAAGCATACAAAGGGGGTATCACGACAAAGGAACATTTGATCTAGTGACATTTGATCTATCGACATTTGATCTAAATCTGCAAAGCACGACAATTGGTCTAGATTTTTTCTTGTTTTTTTTTCACTGGAAGAGAAAAATAAAACAACTGAACAGTTTTCATCTTCTTATTCGCCTTCTACGCCACGATACAAAATGATCAAGATTTCACTAAAAAAAAGTCAGTAACTTCAAAAGGTTTTTACGCAACATGAAAAAAGTTGTATCAGAGTTCTCTCAATGCCACGGCGTGTCTAACTGGAGTTTAACTGAACAGAGTACCAAAGGTGTTTTTAACTTGGACAAAATGTCCACCTGTTGTACTCAGACCTAATCCGGATGAGGATGGCGTCCCACTAAAACGGTATATGCGTGGGCCACAATATCGGATGAAAAACGATCAACCGCGAGCATCAAGAAAGTGGTAATTAGTGTAAAAACTACCTAGTATGATACTTATCGGTACCTATTAATACTTGCAGTAAATTAACAATTGGTGATTGGCGAATATATGCATAGAAGGCAAATAAGAAGACGAAAACTGTTTCATTGTTTCATTTTTCTCTTTCAGTGAAAAAGAAAAAAAAAACACGAAACAAAAATCTCGGCCAATTATCGTACCCTGCAGATTTAGACCAAATGATGCTGGATCAAATGTCATGGATTCTGGGCAAACTAAACAAATGGCTATATGTCTATATGTTTTCGAAGAATCGCTGACAAAAAGAAGTCCTTTTGTTACACTCGGGGATTTGTCAAAATCCCCTAGTGTATTGAATTTGTACGAAAATTTTAACCGCAGATGTGGCATGTTTTTTCTGTTTTTTTTCTAGTTTGTCCGTGGAACTAGTCAGAGGCCGTTAGGGCTAGAGAAATGAAATTTGGATATGATAAACTTCAGTATGTTTAGTTGATCCTCCTGTATTTTTTTAATTGGCTTAATTTTTCAATTAAAAAACGACAAAACAAATTTGCGAAACAGGCGGCAAGAGGCTGAAAGTAGTAGTTTAAACTGGCATGATATCAGCCTCGCTGTATTGATCGCCCAATTCTCAATGAAAGACGGTTAGAGATAGAGCGATTTTGAGCTTATTTTCGACCCTTTGGGCTTAAAAGACCATATGTAGGGGGTACCTCAGTGACCTTGACTTCTTCAGGCATGGCCAAAGTCAGAAACCGGTGTGGATAAACGATTTGCAGAGAAAAAAATCGTTTCCAATACAAACTTAATTGCACTAATAACGTGAAACTTTCCGAGTATAACTATGCAGATGTTCTTTACGGATGAATTCGAGCCCAAATCTTCCATTTTAGCAAAATAGAAAACAAAGCGTCCCCGGTATAAAAACCTTTTTCCGCAGTCCAAAGGGCCCCTTTTCATCATATATGTGGATTTTAGTGGTTTTTCTTGCAAATTGTTTTATTATAATTAGACGTGGCACATTACGTGAGGATATTTCCCACTTGCAAACTTTACACGTTTAAAAATGGGTATTAGTTTTTAGTTTTTCTCGAAATTTCTGCCCTTTTTTCCCTTTTTTCTTCTCCTTTTTACGTCATGGCGGTTTTCAGAAAACTCCTCCTGCGCTATTTGACGTAGAACGATGAAATTTGGCACAGTGATAGAGGGTGATGAGATGTCGTCAATTGAAGGTCAAGGTCAAATTGAGGTCAAAGCATTTTTTACCTCAAAGTGGTTTCCAGAAAACTCCTCCTACAGAGTTTGTTGTAGAAAGACGGCATGTGGCAGAGACATAGAGGGTAATGAGTTGTCGTCAAATCCGCAAAATGTTTTGACATTGAACCTCAGAGGTCAAGGTCAAAGTGAGGTCAAAATATTTTTGGAAATGCCTATTAATCACGGAAAGTAGCCATAAAGGTGCTCAAATCCCAGTTTGAATACATAAAACGTACTCAGTAAAGGGTTAACTTTCATCATTAACCTTGACCTTGAGGGTCAATGTCAAAGGTCACGTGACTTCACGCGCCGTTAACGACAGGCTGACTCATCTCGAAAACGGTTAGAGATAGAGCGATTCTGAGCTCATTTTCGACCTTTGGACCTAAACAACGTTTCATAGGTACCTCGATGACGTTGACCTTCTGGGTAACGAACAATGTCAAAAGCCGGAAGATGACTATTATCCCGAAAACAGTTAGAGATATAGCGATTTTGATCTTATTTTCGAGCCTTTGAGCCTAAGCAACGTTATAAGAGGTGCCTCGGTGACCTTGACCTTCTGGGTCACCGTCAAGGTAAAAAACCGGAAGTTGACTAATATCTCGAAAACGGTTAGAGATAGAGCGATTTTGAGTTCATTTTCGGCCCTTTGGGTCTAAACAACGTTACATAAGAGGTACCTCGGTGACTTTGACCTTCTAGGTCACCGTCAAGGTCAAAACCGAAAGTTGACTATTGTTTCGAAAACGGTTAGAGATAGAGCGATTCTGAGCTCATTTTCGACCCCTTGGGCCTAAGCAACGTTACATAAGACGTACCTCGGTGATCTTGACCTTCTGGTTCACAGTCAAGGTAAAAAACCGCAAGTTGACTATAATCTCGGAAACGGTTAGAGATAGAGCGATTTTGAGCTCATTTTCGACCCTTTGGGCCTAAACAACGTTACATAAGAGGTATCTCGGTGACCATGACCTTCTGGGTCACAGTCAAGGTCAAAAACCGGAAGTTGACTATTATCTCGGAAACGGTTTGGGATAGAGCGACTATGAGCTTATTTTCGACCCTTTGGGCCTTTACAACGTTTCATAGTACCTCGATGACGTTGACCTTTTGGGTCACGAACAATGTCAAAAACCTGAAGCTGACTATTATCTCGAAAACGGTTAGAGATATAGCGATTTTGAGCTTAATTTCGACCCTCTGAGCCTAAAAGATGTTATGTAAGAGGTTCCTCGGTGACCTTGACCTCCTCCGTCATTGTTAAGGTCAAAAACCGGAAGTTGACCATTATCTCGTAAACGTTTAGAGATAGACCGATTTTGACCCTTTGGGCCGAAAAGACTTGATATAATAGGTACCCCGGTGATCTTGACCTTCTCCATCATGGTCAAGGTCAACAACTGGAAGTTGACCAGTATCTCAAAAACAGAAAACTGAATTTGATTTATTTGTGCCCAAATGAGGTTACATTATAATTACTTCGATGGCCTCGTTCAAGATAATAATTCGGAAGCTGACAATTATGTCGAAACACTGAAAAATGTGTCTTTGACCAAATATGTTGTGTCTATGCCCTTGTAGTGTAGCGAAATTCGGTCTAGTTAATATGTAAGTCGATATGTACGTTAATTTTTGCGAATTGTTTGTTTTGCTTTGGGTTAGGATGCAGCCTTCGATTTAAAAATTTCAAAGGAGGTTGAGGTTTAATGCTAGCAATGAGAAGTACCACAGCTATTGATGCATTTGCTTCGATAGGGAATTGCTTATAAGATATGGATTATAATGAAGACATGAGCGTACATGATGCAGATTTATGAGGAACAGTGAACAAAATGGAAACAGCGACCAGATTACTAACGTAACACGCAACCCTGTTAAAGCATTTAAGCTTAATTTGAAAAGTGATATAATTTTTTAGCAAGACAGGAAAGAACCGTTAAAATGTTTAAATTCAAACCACTCGTCCTTCACCCTTGTACCTACCGGCAAGCCACAGGCAAGGAGAAACACACACTGCTTTTATCTCCCCTTTCTAGCAAAACATAATAAATTTTGATGTCGGTTGATGTCACCGGTTCGTGGGTTTATTTTGGGCTATGATGTTCTATATGAAGAATATAAATTACTTCCTTGAGAACGCCATCGCAAATACACAGCAGTTCACTTGTTATTCAAGCTGAACAACTCCTCGTGCAATCTGTTTTATTTTACCAGGGTATAGAATCAAATCTTGTTCACATTTGAACCGTTAAATACTTTTAGTAGTATGATTATTTAACTACTGACCAGTATTCTTGTTTTCTTCTTTTTTTTTTTTTAGTTTGAGCAACTTAACATCATAATGACATTAAATATGTTCTGTCTTATAAAGATCTTTTCTGTAATTTCCTGGATTATACCTCTGTTTTTATTTTAAGTAGATACTGAGGCATTGCCCAAAAAATTACAGATTAGTGACACAAGCCAGCAGGGAAATCGATACGCACAATTACGGTGCTTTCTTAAGCATTCCCAACCCCCCCCCCCCCCCCCCCCCCCACTTATCTGTAATCCCGGCATACCATCATTCCCACTTGAAAACTTTGTTTTCAATGGCAGACAAGTTTCGACGTGGAAATTTCTTTACTTTTTACCTGTTTTCTTCAATTTTTCCGTCTTGACGGTTTCAAGAAAACTCCGCCTAAACTAATTCACGCAAGAGGCATAGAAGATAGCATGTCTGCCTGAATCAGCATTTTTTACCCTGAAAATCATTTTCGTACACTAGGTATTACTAAACGGTTGTTGAGATGGCTGAGGAAGGCGTTTTCCTCCAGTTCTATATTCTGTGGCTTAATGATTTTCCAGCTCGGTCAAGGTCAAGGTTGAAAACTTAAAGTTGACTATTATCTCATAAAACAGTGGGCGATTATGAGCTTATTTGTGACTAAACGACGTTACATAACAGTACCACGGTGACGATAACCTTCTCAGTCACGATCAAGACAGAAAACCGGAAGTCTCGAAAACAGTTGGAAACAGAACGGTTTTGAGCTCATTTTCTACCCTTTTGACCTAAACAGCGTCATATAAGAAGAACCTCGGTGACACTGACCTTCTGGGCCACAGTGGTGGAGAAATATTTTCTCTTGTTGGTTTATCGAAGTAGCAGAATTCGCTCTAGTTCCCACTTGCAAACTTCGTTTGCAAATGGGAATAAGTTTGTAGTTTTTCTCGAAATTTCTGCCCTTTTTTTTCCTTTTTTTTTCTCTTTTTTTTCCGTCACGGAGGTTTCCAGAAAACTCCTCCTACGCTATTTGACGTAGGACGATGAAATTTGGCACAGTGATAGAGGGTGACGAGATGTCGTCAAATCCGCAAAACTTTGAACTTGACCTTCAAGGTCAAGGTCAAATTGAGGTCAAAGTTTTTCTGACCTCAAAGTGGTTTCCAGAAAACTCCTCCTACAGGGTTTGTCGTAAAAAGACGGCATGTGGCAGAGACATAGAGGGTAATGAGTTGTCGTCAAATCCGTAAAATTTTTTGACCTTGCACCTCAGAGGTCAAGATCAAATTGAGGTCAAAATATTTTTGGAAACACCTATTAATCACGAAAAGTAGCCATAAAGGTGCTCAAATCCCACTGTGAATGCATAAAACGTACCCAGTAAAGGGTAAACTTTCATCACTAACCTTGACCTTGAGGGTCAATGTCAAAGGTCACGAGACTTCACGCGCCGTTAACGACAGGCCGACTCATCTCGAAAACGATGAGAGATAGAGCGATTTTGAGTTTATTTTCGACCGTTTGGGCCCAAACAGCCTTACATAAGAGGTACCTCGGTGACCTTGATCTTCTGGGTCACGGTCAAGGTCAAAAACCGGAAGTTGACTATTATCTCGAAAACGGTTAGAGATACAGCGATTTTGAGCTCATTTTCGACCGTTTGGGCCTAAACAACACTACATAAGAGGTAGCTCGGTGACCTTGACCTTCTGGGTCACGGTCAAGGTCAAAAACCGGAAGTTGACTATTATCCCGATAACGGTTAGAGATAGAGCGATTTTGAGTTTATTTTCGACCGTTTGGGCCCAAACAGCTTTACATAAGAGGTACCTCGGTGACCTTGACCTTCTGGGTCACGGTCAAGGTCAAAAACCGGAAGTTGACTATTATCTCGAAAACGGTTAGAGATAGAGCGATTTTGAGCTTAATTTCGACCCTTTGGGCCTAAACAACGTTATATAAGAGGTATCTCGGTGACCTTGACCTTCTGGGTCACGGTCAAGGTCAAAAACAGGAAGTTGACTATTATCCCGATAACGGTTAGAGATAGAGCGATTTTGAGTTTATTTTCGACCGTTTGGGCCCAAACAGCGTTACATAAGAGGTACCTCGGTGACCTTGACCTTCTGGGTCACGGTCAAGGTCAAAAACCGGAAGTTGACTATTATCCCGATAACGGTTAGAGATAGAGCGATTTTGAGTTTATTTTCGACCGTTTGGGCCCAAACAGCGTTACATAAGAGGTACCTCGGTGACCTTGACCTTCTGGGTCACGGTCAAGGTCAAAAACCGGAAGTTGACTATTATCTCGAAAACGGTTAGAGATACAGCGATTTTGAGCTCATTTTCGACCCTTTGGGCCTAAACAACGCTACATAAGAGGTAGCTCGGTTACCTTGACCTTCTGGGTCACGGTCAAGGTCAAAAACCGGAAGTTGACTATTATCCCGATAACGGTTAGAGATACAGCGATTTTGAGCTATTTTCGACCCTTTGGGCCTAAACAACGTTACATAAGAGGCACCTGGGTGACCTTGACCTTCTGGGTCACGGTCAAGGTTAAAAACCGGAAGTTGACTATTATCTCGATAACGGTGAGTGATAGAGCGATTTTGAGTTTATTTTCGACCCGTTGTGCCTAAACAACGTTACATAAGAGGTATCTCGGTGACCTTGACCTTCTGGGTCACGGTCAAGGTCAAAAACCGGAAGTTGACTATTATCCCGATAATGGTTAGAGATACAGCGATTTTGAGTTTATTTTCGACCCTTTGGGCCTAAACAACGTTACATAAGAGGTAGCTCGGTGACCTTGACCTTCTGGGTCACGGTCAAGGTTAAAAACCGGAAGTTGACTATTATCTCGATAACGGTTAGAGATAGAGCGATTTTGAGTTTATTTTCGACCCGTTGGGCCTAAACAACGTTACATAAGAGGTACCTCGGTGAGCTTGAACTTCTGGGTCACGGTCAAGGTCAAAAACCGGAAGTTGACTATTATCTCGATAACGAATCGAGATACAGCGATTGTGAGCTCATTTTCGACCCTTTGGGCCTAAACAACACTACATAAGAGGTAGCTCGGTTACCTTGACCTTCTGGGTAACGGTCAAGGTCAAAAACCGGAAGTTGACTATTTTCTCGAAAACGGTTAGAGATAGAGCGATTTTGAGCTAATTTCGATCCCTTGGGCCTAAACAACGTTACATAAGAAGCACCTGGGTGACCTTGACCTTGTGGGTCACGGTCAAGGTCAAAAACCGGAAGTTGACTATTATCTCGATAACGAATAGAGATACAGCGATTTTGAGCTCATTTTCGACCGTTTGGGCCTAAACAACGTTACATAAGAGGCACCTGGGTGACCTTGACCTTGTGGGTCACGGTCAAGGTCAAAAACCGGAAGTTGACTATTATCCCGATAACGGTTAGAGATACAGCGATTTTGAGTTTATTTTCGATCCTTTGGGCCTAAACAACGTTACATAAGAGGTAGCTCGGTGACCTTGACCTTGTGGGTCACGGTCAAGGTCAAAAACCGGAAGTTGACTATTATCTCGAAAACGGTTAGAGATAGAGCGATTTTGAGCTCATTTTCGACCCTTTGGGCCTAAACAACGTTACATAAGAGGTATCGCGGTGACCTTGACCTTCTGGGTCACGGTCAAGGTCAAAAACCGGAAGTTGACTATTATCCCGATAATGGTTAGAGATAGAGCGATTTTGAGTTTATTTTCGACCCTTTGGGCCTAAACAACGTTACATAAGAGGTAGCTCGGTGACCTTGACCTTGTGGGTCACGGTCAAGGTCAAAAACCGGAAGTTGACTATTATCTCGAAAACGGTTAGAGATAGAGCGATTTTGAGCTATTTTCGACCCTTTGGGCCTAAACAACGTTACATAAGAGGCACCTGGGTGACCTTGACCTTGTGGGTCACGGTCAAGTTCAAAAACCGGAAGTTGACTATTATCTCGATAACGAATAGAGATACAGCGATTTTGAGCTCATTTTCGACCGTTTGGGCCTAAACAACACTACATAAGAGGTACCTCGATGACCTTGACCTTCTGGGTCACGGTCAAGGTCAAAAACCGGAAGTTGACTATTATCCCGATAACGGTTAGAGATACAGCGATTTTGAGTTTATTTTCGACCGTTTGGGCCCAAACAGCCTTACATAAGAGGCACCTCGGTGACCTTGACCTTCTGGGTCACGGTCAAGGTCAAAAACCGGAAGTTGACTATTATCTCGATAACGAATAGAGATACAGCGATTTTGAGCTCATTTTCGACCGTTTGGGCCTAAACAGCACTACATAAGAGGTACCTCGGTGACCTTGACCTTCTGGGTCACGGTCAAGGTCAAAAACCGGAAGTTGACTATTATCTCGAAAACGGTTAGAGATAGAGCGATTTTGAGCTATTTTCGACCCTTTGGGCCTAAACAACGTTACATAAAAGGCACCTGGGTGACCTTGACCTTCTGGGTCACGGTCAAGGTTAAAAACCGGAAGTTGACTATTATCTCGATAACGGTTAGAGATAGAGCGATTTTGAGTTTATTTTCGACCCGTTGGGCCTAAACAACGTTACATAAGAGGTACCTCGGTGACCTTGAACTTCTGGGTCACGGTCTAGGTCAAAAACCGGAAGTTGACTATTATCTCGATAACGAATCGAGATACAGCGATTTTGAGCTCATTTTCGACCGTTTGGGCCCAAACAGCGTTACATAAGAGGTACCTCGGCGACCTTGACCTTCTGGGTCACGGTCAAGGTCAAAAACCGGAAGTTGACTATTATCTCGATAACGAATAGAGATACAGCGATTGTGAGCTCATTTTCGACCCTTTGGGCCTAAACAACACTACATAAGAGGTAGCTCGGTGACCTTGACCTTCTGGGTCACGGTCAAGGTCAAAAACCGGAAGTTGACTATTATCTCGAAAACGGTTAGAGATAGAGCGATTTTGAGCTATTTTCGACCCTTTGGGCCTAAACAACGTTACATAAGAGGCACCTGGGTGACCTTGACCTTCTGGGTCACGGTCAAGGTTAAAAACCGGAAGTTGACTATTATCTCGATAACGGTTAGAGATAGAGCGAATTTGAGCTTATTTTCGACCCGTTGGGCCTAAACAACGTTACATAAGAGGTACCTCGGTGACCTTGAACTTCTGGGTCACGTTCAAGGTCAAAAACCGGAAGTTGACTTTTATCTCGATAACGAATCGAGATACAGCGATTTTGAGCTCATTTTCGACCGTTTGGGCCCAAACAGCGTTACATAAGAGGTACCTCGGCGACCTTGACCTTCTGGGTCACGGTCAAGGTCAAAAACCGGAAGTTGACTATTATCTCGAAAACGGTTAGAGATAGAGCGATTTTGAGATCATTCTCGACCCTTTGGGCCTAAACAACGTCACATAAGAGGTGCCTCGGTGACCTTGACCTTCTGGGTCACGGTCAAGGTCAAAAACGGGAAGTTGACTATTGTCTCGATAACGAATCGAGATACAGCGATTTTGAGCTCATTTTCGACCCTTTGGGCCTAAACAACACTACATAAGAGGTAGCTCAGTGACCTTGACCTTCTGGGTCACGGTCATGGTCAAAAACCGGAAGTTGACTATTATCTCGATAACGGTTAGAGATAGAGCGATTTTGAGCTCATTTTCGACCGTTTGGGCCCAAACAGCGTTACATAAGAGGTACCTCGGTGACCTTGACCTTCTGGGTCACGGTCAAGGTCAAAAACGGGAAGTTGACTATTATCTCGAAAACGGTTAGAGATAGAGCCATTTTGAGCTTATTTTCGACCGCTTGGGCCTAAACAACGTTACATAAGAGGTATCTCGGTGACCTTGACCTTCTGGGTCACGGTCAAGGTTGAAAACCGGAAGTTGACTATTATCTCGATAACGGTTAGAGATAGAGCGATTTTGAGCTAATTTTCGACCTTTTGGGCCTAAACAACGTTACATAAGAGGTACCTCGGTGATCTTGACCTCCTCCATCATGGTCAAACTCAGAAACTGCAAGTGGACCAGTATCTCAAAAACGGTTAGAAAACTGAATTTGATTTTTTTGTGCCCAAATGAGGTTACATTATATTCACTTCGATGGCCTCGTTCAAGATAATAATCCGGAAGCTGACAATTATTTTGAAACACTGAAAAATGTGTCTTTGACCAAATATGTTGTGTCTCTGCCCTTGCAAGTGGGTACTCTTTCGCTACGTGTAGCGAAATTCGGTCTAGTTTTACTTTGTTTCTGTCTTTTTCCTTGCTTATTTTAGTTTTTTTCGCATTTTGATCCCTCGCGCTGCAAATTGGTATCCAGACAATTAGGCCAGTTTCACATAAGACAACTACATTATGACAAGGTTGTCAGCCACCAAATGTAGTACACGTTTGATACATAACAATAACAAAACAAGTTCTACAGGTTTTCTAGCAGACAAATTTATTAAATGTCCTTTTTACCTCTTAAAGCTCCATCACACGTCGTACCTTATTCCCGGTCAGAAACTGAAGAAAACTGAAACTGACAATCTGATACCAGCTACTTCTCCTGTAATAGGCTGAAATGCAAAAAAATGCGATCAGTGTAATTGTGTTTATTTGTAGCTGCAATTGATAAGTAAAATAGAAGTTCTCGAGCATGTGGGCCATTAATTTGGGAAATCAAAAGAAATCACGGATTACATAATGGAATTATAAATATTAGCTCCGAAATGCCATTAACATAATTAGAATAAAGGATCAAACTGCCCCCATGAATGATCAAGGCAGCTGATGTTGTAATCGCGTAATTGCAATTTAATCACTCTCAAAACTTTTTTTGTAATCATTCACCAAAAACTGAAATAAATATAGCGTCAAAACTGGGCTTAAATATCTCGCTTTACAACGCGGCCACATTGTTTTGTCCTAGATGTTGCTGACCTATTTGTAGTACATTCCTGAAAAATTCCCATCCGCATTGAGTTGAACTTTACAGCAGGAATCACTTCACAGACCAAATGGAGCAGAAAAAAAATCAGAATTCCCCTATCAAGTGATTTTGCAATCTAATACGTTTGATGTCAGTAGGTACAAAAGATGGCTTCTGCCACAGAAGGTGGAGTCCACGTAAGGTTATCCGAGTACGTGACGTTACGCTAACGTTATCCAGACGCGTTACCTTATTCAGCGTCATCACGGTGGAGTTGTACCAATGCAGTTCATCGGGCGAGGCACTATGAATACACTGTTGGCATTTGTATACTTCGCTGACATTTCCGATTCAACGTCACTTTGGGTTTCGGATATTTCTGTGTTTTGATTAGTTGATTTTGGTTTATCTATAACTTTGTTCATAGTGGGTGTAAAATATTGCGGTTTGAAGCACAGGCTAACTTACCGAGTGCATTTTCTAATGGTGATTGAGATTCGTTATCCAGGCACAAGCGTCAGTATGATAAGGGGTTACCTCCCGAGGAACAATGCAGTGTGAGTGCATATGTACTGCAGTACATGTGTACTGAAGCCCACGTGTCCTTAAGTGCATTGATTTGATTGATTGAAACAGGGGTGGGGGCATAAAAGGAGCGTCGCGTGAATGCTGCCTTGTGACTTTGTACGGTGGAGTTTACAACATCGTTTGCTTTTCGAGTATGAACACATTTATGGAGCGGCCTTGTGTGAAATGACAAGACAAGATGGCCGACGCGTTAATTTGAATATGAATGATGTGGGATTATCTTACCAGCTACCTAACCTCAGTTACTACGGATGATAAGGGGCGTCACATCTCTCTGGGGAAACGGATCTTTTGGGAATTTACGCGTGGCATATCTGTTCAAGACTTTCTGCATGGAAAAATAGTCCAATACAAGCAGCACCTCGGAAATAACTTTTTTCTCAACATCGCCAGCTCCTATTGTACACTGTATCTTTGACAGCTGTTGAAGAAATTGTACTAAACGCTCAGTCATCAGTTTAAACTTTAACGACAAGCAAACTTTGAAAAAATGTTTTGGAACATTTAGATTTAAATACAACTGGAGACTTGTTAACTGTGACACCCAACTTAGATGTTATGTAGTGCAATTATACATCATATAATAGAATATGGAATAAAGCAAGCCAATTCTTTTCTATAAAAGATGGTATAGCAAACTAGGACAAAAAGTTTGACTTTTATTCCACTCCAAAATTCACTTGTCTAGAATAACACTTGGTTTTAAAGGAAACCAGGCCATCTCATGATTCTAGCGTAATGAATACGTCACTTGTGAATCTGACACATGCATATGTTGAAGCTCTACTGATCATTACCATTTGCTGCAAACGACAACATAGCGACAACATGGCAACAGTACCTCAGCAAAATGTATTTCGACCCTGCTCACCCACGAGCATTTACTGGTCTTTTCAAGTTGTGTGGAATTTGAAAGCAAGAGAGTTAACGAGAAGGCTATCACAGGAGCCAGAACTGGTTACGAGGCCAAGATGCTTAAAGTTTGTTGAAATTAGTTACGTACATATAAAACAGACATAAAATTTGGAAGATATAAACAATATCTCCGCACACAATGCTGATATGAAATTTCTAATCATTGTGATTGATGCCTTCTCCAAACATATATGGGTAGCACATTTGGAGAATAAACACCGCCATTCAAGCTTTTGCTAATATTTCTGATAGAACACAGCCTCGACCGTAAACGCTATGTTCTGACCAAGACGGCTAATTTATCAGCTGTTGTATTAATCATTTTTTCGAGAAACTGCAGAACTAAAAATAAGACCAAGACCAATTATGTTGAGCATGTCATACGCACATGAATGGGATGATGCACCTCTATCTTCTGCAGAATCAAATGTATCGATACCTTCATGTGCTACAAGACCTTGCTGCCTATTACAACTGTAGACCTCATTCTTCTTTTAGCAGACAAGTACCAGAATAAAACAAAGCATGGAAACAGGTACACATAGGTAGGATAAAATCCTACAAACACAAGACGTTCATGTTCAAAAACGGTCAACAAGTGTGCATTTCTGATGTGAAATATGCATTTCAAAGACATTATCAAGATAGAGGGCCAGAGGAAGCATTTCTTTGGACACAACGATTTCGGCGGAGTGGTGTGAACATATATACATAAAAAGATTTTCAAGCGGATCCAACTGATGGTTAATTCTGTGTGAGCCGCATTCTTCCTAATGCCAAGTACTGGCCAACTGCTCCTCTATCATCAACATTCTTATTTTCGAGTGATGCCTATCAATACAAACGGCTGTCGTCCAAGTACATGATATAACTGTTGACTATATAACTGCTGAGTAAAATTAGGTATTGTTGGTTTCACTGTATTTATTGCTGATTGTGAAATTACCTCCATGCAAGCCTTCCTCAGTCATGAGATACATGTCGACATCATCAGTCAGACGCAGCGATACTTGGTATACCAGTGTAATAGTATATTTTGCCCCCTGTACAGCTTCCCCACCCCTGCAAGGGAGGAAGCTAGACTATACTATCTTCCCCCAACCTGGTATAATTTTCCCTCTCTTGGTATCACTTTACAAAAGGAAGATGAAGTTGAACATACACGAAAGCGCTTCTTGGATAATGTGGATGCTACTTATGATAATCTTAGCGATCAGGAGTATCCAACTGGGCTCTCTAAAATGCTAAAAATATAGAACTTTTCTATCAAGGATGCCTTTTTGTACTTTGTTTGGATTATAATGAATTTAGTAAATAAAGTAGTTCAGGTAGTTTTATACAGTTTAATTGAATCCATTTATTCTCAAATATATTTACACGCAAATATTATCAAATATATTTACACGCAAAAAAAGTTCGAGGAGGGGGGCTAAATATACTGGAGTGGGGAAGAAAGCCTAGTGTAGTTTCCTCCGGGGGGGGGGGCGGGGTAGAGCTGTACAGGGGGTAAGATAGCCTGTTACACGGAACATCACGGTATGATAGTGTACTAGATCCAGTTCATAGATGGCCATACAGACTTTTCGAAAATGTTCACAGACATGCTATTGTTGAAAGCACCCGATGTTAGAGAGACGTCAAGGTAATTTTCAAAAGTCCTGACTGAAATGTTCGCCACACCTGTTGTGCATATGCATAGTCTTCATCAGATAAATTATCTTAGGTGAGCGGACTGTATAATGCGTCTTTGGATTGCAAAATGATTTCACCGAGATTATCTATATAGGCCTTAATTTCCATGTTACTCTTTTTCTTTCTCTGGAAATCGTAGGGTGTGTGCTACATGATGATTGCAGACTTTCTTGTGCTCATCCAACATAGCTTGTCGTATAAATCAATGCAAAATTTTAAACAATAAAAATGTTTGATATGAACTTTTGTGAAACCACTCATAAACCGGCTGAAGTTTTTATCGAACGGTAATGATGCTTATCTTCAAGTGCTGTGTAGCAAATGGATCTGTATTATATGGTTTGTATTGCTCAGATACAAAGACGTTGATTGACGCTTACTTTTCCTTCTAAATGTCTTGATTTGCGTAATACCTCTTTTAAAACTGATACTGTCCACATTGAGTTCACGGTCGTAAGCATTGCAGTTGCTTACACTTTGAGAATAATTTGGTGCTGGATTCTAAATGAGTGCTAATATCGACCAAAGCAAGTACTTATTAACAGTTGACAAGTCTTTGACTTGGTCAAGGCTTACATGAATTTGTGCGGGCAGCCGTTGGACTATTTTGTTCTGGACAGTAAAAATTCATTTTCTTGTCTCAGCTTTTTCTCTCACACTACAGGACTTAGGACCACAAAACTTTGTACTCATGTAGAACTTGATCTAAGGGTGTGCATCCCAACTTTTTTGTCTACGATTTCGTTTTCATGCTTAAAACGCCATGCGAACACAGTTGATTTTAAAATAAATAAATACAGCGCATTTAACAGCAAATAACAGCACAACTAATGGGCGTTACGCAAACTCTGCCTGAATAGAGAAAAAGTGCTAGCCTGTTAGGAGTTAAATATGGATGTTGGCTAAAGAAGGCTCGCACAAAGTGGAATGTACTTCAAAATTAATACTTCTTCTAGATTCAATCCCGAACTTTCTCGCTTAAATGTTTAGAATTTCGTACAAAGTGTTTAAAACACCTCTAGTAGCGAATCATCAAAACACTGGGTTTGCATTGCTTTCCTGGCTTTGCTGCTTTGGTGTCTATGTTCTTTGATTATACCGTCATCTTTGATCTTGTTATATATCATCGGTCTGATGCAAGAAGGAGGCAAGTATTTTTTCTCATGAAAACACGTGTTTTGTGCAATAAGAGTTTAGTTCAAATCAGGCCAATCCGTAACTGCAAAAAGGAGCTAAGTCGACTTGTCCCCTTTTTGCACTAAAATTTTAAGTCATTATGACCAGTATTGTTATTACAAAAAAGAAGCAAGTCAACTTGTCCCCTTTTCGCACTAAAATTTTTACTTATGATGACCACTGTTTTTAATGGAAAAGGGAAGCAAGTCCACTTGTTCCCTTTTTGCACTAAAATTTTTACTCATAATGGTTGGGATTTTAATGCAAAAAGGAGTCTCGCAGTAGACCTGCTGCTTGAATTCGCTCTTGTGTTTGTCCATTCCCAAGGTCAGGTCCCTGTTGCTCTATATTTGACCATTACTGCTGAACTGGATCAAACGCGAACCAAGCAAAATACCATCGGGCAAAATACCACCGGACATAATACCACCAAGGAAATGAAAACTAAAACAAAATACCACCAAGCGAGCACGTTTCCACACAAGGGTGCTTTTTCCACTTGACCCAGAGCACTTTGAGGAAAGTACAGGAGCTTGGTTTGGTCCTTTATACCGTGCATCAGATGACGTCAAACTGTTTTGTGGCATGTTGGACGGATTGGCGTTTTTGCCGAAAGCAGACATTTCGGCCGGCATGACGTTCCCGCTGGAAAACGCAGGAGATGAGCTTCAAGAGCTCATCACATATTTCAACGCAACTAGATGACCGGATCATTTCGACAAGCCCAATCTCCTGCCGCCAATGACGCAGATGAACCGTCACCGCCCAGGTTTCGCCGCATTTCGCCCATCTTCCCACCTGAGAATGGAGAAGATCATACAAACAACTTAAGCGAGAGCTGGAATGCGTCTTTTCTACATCTCGTTGGCCACTGTGTCAACTTTGGTGACGGAGGACGCGAATGGCCAACGCCCGAAAAAGCGCATGCGACGCGCCTAAGCTAAACTGCAGAAGCGTCTGCAAAACCTTACGTAGGTTACTGTCATGGCCAGAAGAATATTCAAGAATTTCGTTGCGGTGTAGGCCACAAAGAGCTTTTCGGAAAGTAAAATATTCATGGTATTAGTAGATTTGTACAGAATTTAAAAAAATGACAGTAGACTGTCCTCAGTGACAGTAAATTCAAAGGTTTCTTAATGGAATGGTAGAAACTTTAAGAACAGTTACAGTAAAGTA
The DNA here is from genome assembly GCA_949752745.1 of Protula sp. h YS-2021. Taxonomy (NCBI): domain Eukaryota; kingdom Metazoa; phylum Annelida; class Polychaeta; order Sabellida; family Serpulidae; genus Protula; species Protula sp. h YS-2021. The sequence goes on from OX457024.1 coordinate 45,976,047, forward strand.
GAGTGTCTTCAGTGAATGTAATGTTACGTTTGTTTTAGTTACATTCAGTTATGAATAGCTCCGGTGATCAGAAAAAGCAAAAAAAGATTGTGGTGGTATTTTGTACTAGTTTTCATTTCCTTGGACGTATTATGTCCCGTGGTATTTTGTCCGGTGGTATTTTGTCCTATACCCGGATCAAAGATGTCCCTTGATTGCCATGCTTTCAGTTCAACTGGCTACTTAAATATGTCATTATTTAAGCATAGATTTTGTTTTTCGACCTCCTTTTAAACGCCCAGGTCTAAAGAAATCAAACCAAATCAATCAATCCAATGTACAAAGGACGCCGGCACTTTAGTTGCTTTTTATTTGTACTAAAGTACACTTAAGTGCATGTGCACTTTAGCACACATACGCTTTAGCATACATGCACTTTGGCACTCACACCGCATTATTCCCAATGGGGAAGAGGCTGTATCCTGATGGCGTTAGTGCCTGGATAACCAATTTCAATTTCAATTACCTTTACAAAATACACTTATTGCACTAACCTTTGCTACAAAATGCAAGTTTATTCACCCATTATTAATTATAAACACGTTATAGCCAAATTTAAATGAACCAATCCAATCTGTACACCCTAGGACATGTGTACCTTAGTACACATACACGTACGTGCACTTTAATGCGCACACACTTTAGTATACATCCACTCAAACTCATTACTCCCAGTTGTTGGGTACCTCGACCATGATGACTGATGATGCGTGAAACGTTTACCTGTGCTTAAAACCGCGATTTCTACACCAGCTACGAACAAAGTTACTGACAAAACCAAACCAGCCAATCAAAACACAGATTACCGGAAATAGGCGAAATCAAAAGTGAAGTTAAACTGGAAGTGCCAATGAGCGCATGTGACGTCATCAAGTTCATATGTCAATGGATCTTTTCATGGCACCTCGACTGATGAACTGTAATGCTCCCAATAAGGAGTGGGTTACCCCATCCCCCCTCCTCCCCAACTATCGTAATGACGCTGAATAACGTTACGTGCGTGGATAACGTTATGTGTACCCGGTTAATGTTACATGGAATGCTATGTGCTTGGATCACGTACCAGTAGTCACAGCCGGAAGTTGCATCAAACCAGAAGTGACGCTATAGCGGAATTCCTGATTGGACTCCCCCTCCTCTACTCTGTCTACTGATGTAAAAAATGAACAAGACGGTTCTTCCGAGGCAGAAACGGGTAGCTGTTATCTCAGCGGGTTAGAAATCCTAAGATTCTTCGGCCAGAGGAAGGGGGTGGGGCGGGGGGGATAATCAGAGGATTGGTCTCCTAAAGTTGCTTTATTATCGAAAATCTGGTTGTGTCTGCATACACTGAATAGAAAATAGTAAGCTTTTATTTCAGGTCTCATTTATCAAGCTATACCGTGTGGATGCAGCATAAGCGGCCACCGGACAAGTGGCCATCAATCATTGTGGTCACCGGACAAGTGGCCATCAATCATTGTGGTCACCGGACAAGTGGTCATCAATCTTGTGGTCACCGGACAAGTGGTTACCAATTATCGTGGTCACCGGACAAGTGGCCAACAGTCAAGTGGCAACCATTGAAACTGTCTACTGGACAACTCACTATCAAATGAGCAATTCCCAATCTGTGGGTTTAAAAGTAACCACTTCTTGCCTCCGCTCTTTTAAAACAGAGGTAAGAACATTGTCAGACAGTCTTGCACAACTAGAAAATGCATCATAAAAATCCTAATGCGACTTGATTGGCTTGAGTTCAAAATGCATCATAACACGTCAAGACAGCCGAACGGGTAAAATGTGGTTTCAATTTACCACAACTATTGTCCAGGCATTTGCCGATGCTGTAGCCACCTCATCCGATTTTTTAACCTTCACTCATTGAAAAGACAATATCTTCTATGAACTAGAACCCCACTTCGCTAGCGAAATGTTAAACACATGACAAAAATTAAAACGCAAAAATAGTTCCTTCAATGGGTTATTTCTTGAATAATATATTGCAAACAACACAGCTTGAATATGTCTTATAAGCCGAGTAGTGTTTGGTTTCTGTTGACTTAAGGTTTTATTGACTGATCTAGCATATGCCGTGTTAGCTATTTACGCAGTGAGAGCTCGCACAAAGCTCACTGTGCAACTGTGTGTGATGTGGCTTAAATGCTACGCATTTACTTGCAAAAAATACACTCTTTTCACATGGCGTTTTAACAAAGAAAACGAAATCAAAGACGAAAATAAAAAGTAGCATGCACATGTTCAGATCAAGCTCTTCATAAGTCCCAAGTTTCATGGTCGTAGGGCCCATAGTGTCAGAGGAGAAGAAGACACAAAAAATCGGAAAAAGTGTCAAGAAGAAAAAAAAAGGACGAATTTTGCTCGCACAAATTCATATAACCCTTGCAAGCCAAAGGCTTGTCAAGTGTTAATAATGAAATAATATATCGCTAACTATCATTAATTCCAAGTAATATATTTTACTGACATGAGCTCTCGCAACAATCCATACCTTTTCGAAAAGAAGTTAGCGTATGTTTTGCTCTGTCCGGGGAGTGGGTGGGGGTGGGGGAGGGTGGAAGTGCATGGGACTGGACTTGCTCCCCAACTCTTACGCCAGAAATGTCTGGTAAAATGATTAAAAAATTCGCGATTTTATACAAATTCTGCCCTGCAACTCCCCCTCCACCCTTCGCTGAATATCTGAGACCCCTTCAAGCCCAACCCTGTCTTCCTATCTTAAGAAAATCCCAATCTGCACATATGTTAAAATATAAATTCTGTTTTCCTAATAATTCTTTAACTAGTTCGGTGTATGTTATTTAAATAAATAGCGGCCCGCCAGCTATAGGTTGCGGATTATGCAAGACGACGATCAACTGTCCTGAAGCGGGCTGTACGGCATTTCTATGTGCGGCAACAGTAAACGCCATAGAGTAATGAAGTTATGGGTCAAAATAAACCATTTTGCAACTTAAACTCAGTGTATCTCAACTGTATTTTGAGAAGAATTATTTGAATTGATGCATTTAGTGCATACATATGTTCTCTTTTACATGTAAAACTTTTGTTGTATTTGTCATTAATAAGACAGGAGAGAATTGAATTTTTTGACAGCATGAACAGCAATTTTTAATATTAAATTAGTCAGTTAGAAAAAATACGAAACATTTGTTTGCATGGTCATATGAGAACAGTAAGAAATAGAAACCAAGCTTAATAGAAGCAGTATATGTGCACTTGTAAAACTTCCTTATCACTGACAGGTAATGAAAAAATGTTCCATACTGTAATCAAATAGAAAAAAGGGTCGGAGTGTTATGATAAATCGGTGACAGTTTCAATTGTTCTTTTGGGAAGCGGTATGGGTTTTTGTTTTTAAAAAATATTTTGTTTTTTTTTTTGTTCTTTTTTTGTTGTTGTTGTTGTTGTTGTTGTTTTTGTTATTTGTTGTTGTTGTTGTTTTTTTTTTTTTTTTGTATTTTTTTGAGGGGGGGAGCCTGTGTATTTTATATGTTTTTATGTTTGAAACGATGCTTTCGTTCCTTTCTTGTGTACACGAAAAGGAAGTTTTTATCATTTTAGCAGAATGACACACCCTTAAAAAGTGCGCTATCGCTCACATCAGGTGACGTCACCGTCTTCCCCGACTACTGAAATAAACGAAACGTTTGCATTGTAATCCTTTAACGCTGGAGCTTCTTCACACATTACAGTATTTGGCCAATTTACAGAATAATTCAAATCCCTCAAACAAGTGTGTATGTAAAGGGACGAGGTAGAGATGGGCGCGGCTAGTCTTACTCGAGGGGAGGTAAAAACAAAAAAGTTGCACCACGCAAAAGAATTATTTCTAAGTTGCCCCTAGGGTTACTTGCTATCATATGTTACCTTGCTTTTCAAAAAAAAAAAACAAAAAAAAAAAACAAACAAACAAAAAAAACAAAAACAAAAAAAAAACAAACAAACAAAAAAAAAAAAAAAAAAAAGAACGAAGATTAAGTTCAATTTCAATATGTTTTCAGTTTCGTTAAAAAGGGGCAATTTTTATATTGTACTTCTTGTACCTCCATGTAATTGTCTGTCTGGCTTTTGTTTTGTTCTATAGAATTTAAAGCTATCATAGCTATTGCTGCGCCTGTTCTCACAAATATGTAATGTGGCAAAACAAACTGTTTTATACTAAATTTCGAAGGGGCATTTGTCGAACTTGGGATTCCACGTTTATATAGGGGTCGTTTTGAAAAGCTAAGGACACGCAAGGTAACTAATTTATGTATTGGGCTGTACCCCCTCCCCCTCCACCTTCCCTCCCTGCCGGGACCTGTTCATGGACAAAGGCTGTGACCAAATTAAAAGCCAAAAATATCTTTTGGGCCAAGGAGGAGGGGGTTAAGTCACATACAAACTGGTTACCATGCAAACCAACACTTGCATTGACAGGTGCGAGTGTGTACGAGTTTTGCGTCAAAGTTTTCGTTGAACACAGACGAAAATGGCACTCCACGCGGACCACGGCTGGCCCCAGAATTAGCCCACTTCTCTCCGTTTTTTTCTTTTTTGTCCGGCAAGAGGTAAAAGAAATGCTACCAGGTGCTCCTCATTCGAATTTTCCATTCGAGGCTTCAGATAATACACATTGTTTACTTGTATCATGATTTATTATCTGTGTTGAGTCTGTTGCGAGGCATTATCTGTGCAAAGCTGTAAAAACTTTTCCCCCTTCACTTCAAGAGGAACTGTAAAAGGATCGGTTAATTGCGCCTGGTATAAAATTTCATGGTACACTCTCTTTGAAAGAAGTTTCCAGTGACACATTTATTTTCACACGGTTAGAACAATGTTCTTTTGTGTTCAAAACCTGTTCTTTTAAGGCACCCCTTTAAATAGTTGCCTTAGAAGAGAGAGAGAGAGAGAGAGAGAGAGAGAGAGAGAGAGAGAGAGAGAGAGAGAGAGAGAGAGAGAGAGAGAGAGAGAGAGAGAGAGAGAGAGAGAGAGAGAGAGTGACAGACCGAGAGTGAGTGAGTGAGAGAGAGAGAGTGACAGACCGAGAGTGAGTGAGTGAGAGAGAGAGAGAGAGAGAGAGAGAGAGAGAGAGAGAGAGAGAGAGAGAGAGAGAGAGAGAGAGAGTCCGGCGTGGTTTGTCTGATACTTTGTTAGTACGGACGCCATATTGAGTCTCAAGGCAGGACATAAGTGTGCTAAGAGATAGAATGGTAATATACGAATGTAGAAGAATATTTTATTGACCTCACTATGTCTTCTTTTTTCGCATCTTTCAAAGCACCAATTCTTCTCTTTGATAGACGCGTATTTTCTCATGTAAGAGTACGCATTGTTTGCATTCACATGCAAAGATGTACAATCTACTGGGTAGCATCCCTTTTTTTTTTTACTGTGGACTGTATAAAGTTAACTAGAACCTCACTTCGCTAGCGAAATGTTAAACACTTGACAAAAATTAAAACGCAAAAATACTTCCTTCAATGGGTTATTTCTTGAATAATATATTGCAAACAACACAGCTTGAATATGTCTAAAAAGCCGAGTAGTGTTTGGTTTCTGTTGACTTAAGGTTTTATTGACTGATCTAGCATATGCCGTGTTAGCTATTTACGCAGTGAGAGCTCGCACAAAGCTCACTGTGCAAACTGTGTGATGTGGGTTAAATGCTACGCATTTACTTGCAAAAAAATACACTCTTTTCACATGGCGTTTTAACAGAGAAAACGAAATCAAAGACGAAAATAAAAAGTAGCATGCACATGTTCAGATCAAGCTCTTCATAAGTCCCAAGTTTCATGGTCGTAGGGCCCATAGTGTCAGAGGAGAAGAAGACACAAAAAATCGGAAAAAGTGTCAAGAAGAAAAAAAAAAGGACGAATTTTGCTCGCACAAATTCATATAACCCTTGCAAGCCAAAGGCTTGTCAAGTGTTAATTAAAAATAGAAGTTTGCCTCTGTCAAGTTTTATGCTATCTGCGTTGAAGTGTGAATTAGCTATTTTGGGTGGTGCGTCATCCAGCGTTATTGTCGCCTGTCGTGCTGTACGAGTGTGCCGCTGTGGAAGTGCAAGGCTGTCTCGTCAACACCATAGCGCTTTTAAGAAAAAAAAACAAACAAACAAAAAAACTACCGACATATGGTCAGGATTTTGCTGGATCTGAAAAAAATGTAGTTTCAAGAGAAAACCACCCAGGAAACAAACACTCGACTACTGTGAGAGCAGATATCCACCCCTTCCTCACCCACAAAACAAACAAACAAACAAACAAAACAGAAGCGCAAAAAAAAAAAAAAGAAAAGAAAAAACGAACAAAAAAATTTTCTCCTAGCCCTCCCCTCCAGTAACAAGTACATTTTGAAGACAAAGCTCGGAAACATTCACACAAAATTTGGAAGCAATCCATGCAAAACCTTGGTTTGAAAGTTGCAATTTTGGATGCATCGCCAAAAGCGTTTTTTTTTTTTTTATGAAAGCTTTACCTAGGGAATATTTATACTAAATTCGATAGTGTGGCGTGCTTTTCTTGTTCTGTGCAATAGGCCTGTTGCCTAGAACAGCAAAAGCACGGCCGTTTGAAAAACAGGGCGTCTGCATGCATGGACCCATGCAACAAGCCTGTTGCGCGTACAGAATTTGTTTCTACACGGAGGGGCTAAAAGCATGCAACAGAAGGCAATCCGATCAAACTGTTGGATAAACATTTTCAATATAAAATTTACATACGTATATAAGTATAAACAGACTATGGATGCCAGATGACGTCGGTTGATCTAAAAAAAATCACCTGATCACATAAATATCTCCGGAGTTTTGTCAGTCCACACTGTTCACTATGACCATTTTCAGACTAGTGTGTCGAAAGGGTTGAAATTTTCACCGACGCTTGTGTGCAAAAAAACGGACAAAACACTGTGTAATATTACATTTTTTGCACGCAGATAAAGTAAGAAAACGCAGTGGTGGTTGTATATGTTTTATTGCACGTTTACATATTATTAAAACACATCCTTAGTTTAGGTTATTGCACGTTTATGTATTACAAAATTCAGCATATATTGCACGTTTATGTATTGCACTCTGCCGCAACCATTTTTTTTCTCGCTTTTTCTCAATATTCATATGTTACTTTTACTATATCGTTCTGAATAGTTTTCATTTTAAACTAAGTAAATATCACTTTTTAATCTTTCAATCACACATTTACATTCTGCATATGAAGTTGTAATTAGAATCGTGATAAATACATGAATTATATGTAATAATGTAACATGTAATAATAACCCTGCCCCTGTATTCACAAAAGTTAACTGCGCAGTTCACTGTGCACCACACAATGAAAAACAGTTGATTTAGCTAACTCTTGCAACCATTTTTTTTTAAAAAACCTGTATTAAAATAAAAGTCAATTTGCTAGTTTATTTTAAAAAGTGCTGTTTTTTACAGGATTAGTAAACGAAATTGGTTAACTGCACAGTTAACTTTTGCTTAATACTGCCCCTGCAGGTTTACGGCACTGTTCAAAACAACGAGGGGGGAGGGGGCGGGATGGGCTTAACCTTAATGACACGGTTTGCATCCATCAGTCGCCATTGTTTGTTACGTAAAGGGGTCTCTTTGACCGCTGAACAGTTAAACAAGACGCTGACAACACTTTTTTTTAGCGCGGCATCCGCCTCTAAAAATGCCCCAGGAAATGGGAGTGCCATAGAAATGATGTCGACCGATGGCCCACCATTCCAAGGGGGTACGTTTACCACACACGTTCAAAATGGTGTAAACCGAGTGCGACCATATTCACAAAAGTTAACTGTGCAGTTAACTGGCTTCGTTAACTACTCTGTTAACTGCAACCAGAATGTCCCAAACTAAATTAATGACTTTGTTCTGTTCAGTAAAATAAGTTCATCTAAAAATTACTTGCATGACAAAGCTAAATCAACAGAATTTCGCGTCTGGCAGTGCAGTTAACTATGCAGTTAACTTTTGTGAATACGGCGGCTGGTGACTAGCTGAAAGGTTAACTAATTCTGCGTTAATTCTTTTCCTTCCGTGTGCTGTGAAAACGTGTCACATTTTATAAAGAAGTAAGTGAAATGCTTAGAAATAGACGTTCAACTACCACACTTATTATACTGCTATAGTGAGGTATAAAATATGTTGCTGAAATGCAGTGGGCTATCTATTTGATTTAGTTTCAAAGAAGAGGGAAAAAGGAAAACGTTCTGTTCCTTCAGGGCGGTTTAGAAGTGCAGTACGAAAAACACAACCCGCTCAGTAATTTCACAGTCTCTCTTCACCAGATTTAGACGATTTCATTATTTACATAAGACTTATTCAACAGGCCCGTGCTTGCAGTATTTCTTCAAGTGTAAGTTGCAACGCGAGTATGTCATATGAAAGTCTTTATGCATTCGAGTCTGCAGCATTGATTGGACTGCTCGTGCCATAGTCTTGACTTGATGTGTGTGTCGGACCGCTCTCTCCGTACAAGGGGTTCGTCATACCTATATTTAACACATAAATAACATATCTGATTTAGATTGCTTTCCTTGACATGTCTATTCAATTTTACCGCTCCTTCATATAAATAAAAAGTTAGCAAAAAAAAAAAAAAAAAAAACTAATAGAAAAACGAAAAATCCTTTTTTCAGCGCAAAAGCAAAATAATAAATAAAAAATAAATAAATAAAAAAATGTCCGCGATGTCACTTGTTGCGCAATAGTGTTTCGTCAGTTATTGATGTTCCAAATTTTTACGTGCATACATCCACACATACATATTTTACGGTAGTCTTTTTTATCCTGGGTCTGGGACGTGATCGCTACATCAACCCTCTATGTCATTGTGGATCTTTATTTATTTATTTATTTATTTTTTTTTTTTTGGCTTACCATCATCCCTTCAATCTCCCGCCCCCACCCCAAGATGTAATGTAGGTCGGCTCTGAACACCCGTCTCACGGTATGGGGCCATACCCAAAGTGTACTTACACCTTGTTTCCGTATATTCTCATCGGCCAAAAAGCACAGGAAAGGCATCCTTTACAACTTACAGTGGATGACCCACCTCGGGGAGATGCAGGGGATATAGTTATATCAAAAAGGTGAGCTGCTGGTCATAGCAGAAGATAGCAGTGCCAATCTAAGTGCTAAGGTTACACAATCGCTCTCATAAATGGAACAGCATGGCAGTGCTGTCAGTCAAGTAAAACCAATAGCTGGTCCTGCGGAGGGGCTCGTCAGATTCCAAACCCCACTGGTTCACCTCCAACCCAAGGCATAATCCCAACAAGTTTGCACCTGAAACGACCCGTTCGAGCGTTACCCCGTTAACGAGGTCAGGCCTTTGACGCCATATGATGTCATCCGTTGCGCTAAGTACACCAAATACAACAGGAACTGTCGGACCTACCTAATGCATTATCCTACCATGTTTGAAGCCGATACAACGTTTCGTTTTGCAGTTACAGTGAAGACACATTTTTCATATTTGGACGTTCTATGACATCAAGCGTTAACCAATATGCGTAAAATAATAGCACCTAGCAGCCCCATCCAAGGTATTATCCCGCTAAGTTTGAAGTTGATCCGAATTGTCGTTCTCGTGTTATCCTGTTAACAAAGTTTAGTGCCTTACACACGTAATGACGTTATATTATGGACAGCGGACCCACCCAACCGACCAAGTTTGAAGTTAATGTGACGTTTCATTCTGCAAATTACCGTAATGACACATTTTATACGCTATGATGTCCTATGACGTCACAATTGATGTTCAATTGATGTCAAATACAATTCCAACAAACCCAACGTATAACTCCACTTATCCTGCGTTTCGTTGTCTCGTTCTCGTGTTAACAAAATGAGGTGTCTACAACAGGCACAAGCACACTACACACACACACAGAATGATAAAAATAAAATGGTTCCCATCCACGGAGTAAACACAGTTCCCAGTTTCGAACACATACATGGTTCAAGTACGAAATAGTTTCTTGACCTTTATCTTGACCTTGACACTAAAGGCCAAAGGCCACTTGACAACTGCACACCAAAAAACGTTAGTGATGGAACTTTGACAGAATTATCTGGAAATCGGTTAGAGATTATGAGCTCATTTTTGACCCCTCTGACCATGCATGCCTCGCCCATCACGCTCAACACTAAAATCCGAAAATCTATCAGTTTTCGGAAAAGCTCTTGATTTGCAGCTGGAATTTTGAGCTCATTTTTTACCCTTTGGGTCTAAGCCACGTTATGATTTTGACCAATTCTGTCAAGGTCAAAATGCAAACTGGAAGTCGATCATTATCTGAAACTTCAACTTATACACGGTGTGAAATAAAGGGGTATCTACTTTATCGTGGTCTCACATTCAGTTTCACGCCATTAGTCACATGACAACTGAATCTGGAAACTTGTATGGTGTACATTAATTTGGGTCGTATTTCCGTTATCTGGCCGAATTCGGTCTAGTTTTCCCTCCGTTTTACACATACACCATCTACGGCTTACGTGCCAGGAATGAAATGCAAACGCAAACTTCTGCGAACCTTTTCAGATCACTTAGCTCCTAGCCCCACCCCCCCCCCCCCACACACACATACACACCCCCCAACCTCTTCCACGCTCGCACTAAGTACGCAACATTTGTGACGTCACTATGGCAATGATATATGCGAAGTCCTGGAAACCACCCTCACCCCCATCAATCGCCGTGCCTTATGTACGTATTCTCTTATAAACTCCACCTTTCCGTCAAAATTATTGAAACCCAGTACTTGTGAGGCCAAGTAGCTTAAAGGATGTTAAAATACATATATTAACCGGGTTTTAAAATGTGCATCAATTTTTAAAATGTGTGCATAGAATGATGCAAGGCGAAGGAAAATCTTAAAAACAAAATTCCTTCAAATTAACTGCACAACTGCGTAGTTTTACGAATATAATCAAAGGAACTGGCTTTTGCCGGGCACTGCATTCCAAGCTTGAACTTAAAGAAAAGAGATGACAGTCAGCTTTGTCATTCCCTCGTTCGATCAATGACATGTTTCTTGGCAGTGCCATAACAAGAATGCCCAGGGGCATTACTTAAAGTCTAATTAAAAAGATGAATTCAAAAGAAATGTAAATTTGTGAACGCCCCAACTGGGCCACTGTCTTTGGGAGACTTTGCTCATTGATAATACCGATCCTTACTGGTACCCATAAACATGCATTTATAAATAGTTCTACAATCGATCAAGAAATGTAGACTTGAGGGCGTTAATAAACTCATTCAACCCTTCCTCTCCCCCACCCCTTCCTGTTCTCTCTCCCCCACCAGCCCCTTCCCCTCTGTCGCCTGTTTCTCTTCCCCTCGGCCGCCAGTCATACACTCATCTATGACATCATGTAGTAGCAACAAATTTTGAAATTTGACCAATGAAAGATTTGCAAGGGCCGCCATTCCCCAATTTGTGGCTGGTCGCCAAAACTAAATCATAATTTTAGCCAAAATAATTTAAAGAATGTCTGTAGTACAACTGAAGTTAACAGAATCAATGGTCTTGGAACCTTAGCATTTTTGAAAGTCGAAAGTAGTCTAAAACACGGACGCGCACACACGCACGGACGACGGACATGTGATGACACTAGTCCAGCTTGGCAAAGCTAAGCAAATACCACATGTCTTAAAGTTGCTGAAATTATTAAAATTCGATTTTTTTACTTGTTGCTAAGATAATCTATCGCAATTCCTTTTCAATAGCGGTTCTGAAACATCCATATTCGCACTTTGAAAGTATAACAGATATCATGACTAGATCGAACAGCACGGGCCGTTGTATGTGTTTTGGTGTGTACTATACATGGTATTTGGAATACCTACCGTCTCCACTGGTGATCTGTTTTCTTCTGTATACAACGAGAGCAATGACTGCACAGACCATCAGCACCGCCACGACACCAAACACAATACCGACAATGTCCCCGGGCGACAGTGGTTCTTTCGCTAAAATCACATAAAACACTCCATTGAACATAACATTTAACATAACTTTAACATAAGAACACATCAATCAAATCAGAATTTACATATTTTTATTTATGGAGAAATTAGGTACTATTGACAAAGTCAGTCTATTCCGGAATAGATCCATGAGGCTCAGCCTAACTGAAATATACAGAGAATCACAGGAAGTTGAATTGTCCTCATGTTAAGTTAGTCCATTCCGGAATAGACTAACTTTGAGCATAGTGTTTTGTTTTTGGAAATAACGAAAACATATGTGAATTCTTATTCTTTTATATATTCTTATTTTAAATAACGGTGTTATATACAAATGGTTATAACATTATCAAAGAGCTATTACATCTATTCTGACATTAAGTCAAGAAAAAATTAAATTTTCCATCGAATATTTTTTTCAGGCCGTGACTTATTTTTCTTTTTCTTTTCTTTTAAATAGCGAAATTCACATGCAAAGTGAAGCCCAAGCAAGCATATCCCCCCCACTGCCAGTTGTTCCTGTACGAAATAGGTTTTTTTTCCATTACTCTGAAACAAATCAGGGATCATATACATGCTACCATGGGTCTTCGAAAAAATAAACTAGAGCAGTGAACATAGCCCAGATATTAACCACAGCCCCCCCCCCCATAAGTTAAACACGGCCATCAATAGTCAATCAAGAGCTGAAAATTTCTAGGTCCAGCTGGTCCATTTTCCTTGGACGAAACTGGCCTATTTACAATATCGATCTGTGTTTGTTCCCATAGAAGCTACATACCAAGTTTCATTAAAATCCTTGCAGCAGTTTTTAAGTTATCGTGTTAAGCTCTTGATGACAGACCGATCGCATATATTCCCCCTGTGGGGAATAAAAAATAAAACGCGAATATAGCATGTGAGAAGGAGGGGATTTTTTTTGTGGTCAGACAGTGACTGCGCGAAGTGTTAATTTCGTCACAAAACGGGATGGTTTTCAATGAATACTCAACGTTTCCCACAAGATGGGGTTTGGGTTCTCTCCGAGCTGCGCTTCGCGTCCAATAAAAAGGAGGACCCACGGCTCGCGCACGCACGGCTCAAAATAAGTCACTGTCTAGGTTCCGTACTAGGACTATAGTCACGTGAGTTCTAGCATCCCATGCACTCATAAATATAATAATTTGGTGAAAAGAAGTACTTTTTAAATCAAAATTTAACACCCTAGTTCTAGGTTTGGTTAAAAAAGGTATATTTTTCAAATTTGGCACTGTGTGTTTTGGTGTCGGTTTTAAAATTCACATATGGTAAGCATTTGCACCCCAACCCGTTCCGAGCAGGGGGGGGGGGGGGTAATCTTCCAATCTCAGCTCATCAATGCTAAGAAACACCGTTGTTATTTTTCATGGACTACTCGAGGACTGAGAGCGTGGTCTGCAAAATACTACTTCTTTTAGTGCGCACAATCATGAAATAAATTGATGACTTATAGCCTTAAGAAATGACACGTTGGAGAGACAACGCAAATGACACCGTAAATCAGTTTGAAAGAAATTGATGATGTGTTAAAAAACGGATATATCGCAACCTTGTGGTTAGTTCTACCAGCCCATCTGAAGGGGTGCGTGGATAAATTTAACCGCAACATCAAAGAACTTTCTCTTTCCCCTGTCTAACAGATTGGAAACATCACAGAGGGAGGGAGGGAGGGAGGGAGGGAGGGAGGGAGGGAGGGAGGGAGGGAGGGAGGGAGGGAGGGAGGGAGGGAGGGAGGGAGGGAGGGAGAGAGAGAGAGAGAGAGAGAGAGAGTTGTTCTTGAGATATCGTGTTAACAATGATCAATCAAGACCTGAAATTTTCTAAGTCCGGCTCGTGCATTTTCCTTGAACAAAACCTGCCCATTTTCGATACCGATCTGTGTTTGTTCCCATAGAAGCTACACACCAAGTTTCATTAAAATCCTTGCAGCAGTTTTTAAGTTGTCGTGTTAACAAGCTGTTGATGACAGACCGACAGACCGACCGACAGACTGACGCATCGTCGATTGCATATATTCCCCCTTTGTGGGAAATAAATGTAAAAAAAAAAATGACAACACGAAACCTTCTTGCATTTACTTCAGGAATTCTTTTCGCTCTATTGCTTTTATAACAACGAAACGAGACACTCTTAAGTTGGCGAAGAATTTCCACATGCCCATGTATGGATTGGATCTGGTTTCGATAGTTGTTTCAGTCGCTTCTCTTCCATGCAAGACAATTCGCGCGTTTCTCTGTTTGGCGTAAAAAGCCTATGTGTCCTCATCTTATATGCCCCATATTAATATGCAGATTCGATTCTAGATTCATTTTGCACAAGGCCTATAAAAAAACCTACTTATCCGGGGCATAAAACCAAGTTTTTACGGCCTCGCCTCATCAAATCTTAACACACAAAAGAAGTTAAAACCCTCTTTGCGGTTTTCTATTTTTTGTGATGTTTTATTAAACCGACAGGCACATCTACCTACAGATGGTGTGCCATAGTTCGTACACCAGCCGCAAACTTATATGTTGAAAAGCTTTTGGCAACTTTATGACAGGCTATGCCATAACCGACAGTGGAGTTCAGAACGGCTCGGCCACACTGTAGCCTGTTATATAGTATATGTGGAAAGCGCTTACGTTCTTTCTCCTCCTCATAGCGGGGCGTGGAGGTGGGGGCCTGTGTGGGCACGGGCGTTGCCGGATCGGTGGGTCCAACCGTCGACTGCGTTAGCGGTGGTGACGTGTGCGTTATCGTCGTGTCTCCAGGGATGGACGGCTCCGGAGTCACCGTGCTCTCCGCGCTTACTACAATTAAAAAAAGCATTGGTGACTTCTTTGCATGGCATGCCTATCTCAGCAGCACCCCCACTACAAACAACATGATTACTACTAGTGATGTGACGGTTTACCGTTTGAGACGGTTAACCGTGAAGGTGGCGGTTCGGTTAAACCGAACCGTGCTCTGTGGAAAACCGCGGTTCATTTTCGGTTTTTAATTAACATTATTTTTGCTTTTTCTCAGGACCATTTTTTAACTGCTATGAATTTTTCAGCTCACTATTTTAGAGCAGCACTATTTTACACTTCCAGATGAGTTCCCAGTTAAGCAATATGTTTACTTATCACGTTCTAGAATAAAAACAGAAAATTAATTGGGATATATTTAATTTATATATATTTCCATAGTCTGAAGAAAACCGAAACCGAACCGAAAAAACCGCGGATATTTCTTTAAAAACCGAAACCGAACCGAACCGGACCCGTCAGTGACGGATCACATCACTAATTACCACACCACATACAGATTTGACTATATTCACTGAAAAGTTCAGTAACTTGATTTGACAGATCCACTAACACACACAGAGGCATCAAACGGATATTATTTTGAGTCAACATGAAGTGTTAAAAATGAGCAGTAAAAAAGTTGATCATTTGGTCAACATTTGGGTAACTGGTCACCAATATCTTAATGTTATGATATTGACATAAGCTGCATAATACCATGTATACTTACATTGTGACGTCATACACACATAGCCGTTGCCCGAGCTACACAAGATGTCATTCCATTGTCCGCTATGGTGATACATCTCCACGCAGTCTTCACCGTACGTGCCATTTTTGTCCGAGGGCTCACCCGGTGCCCAGTTCGTGTAGCCGACAGGGTCGCCATTCGCCCACTGATAACCCTCTGTGCCGAGAAAAATCCAATGGCACGCACTTAGCGCAAACTGAATTTTATAAAGGTCAGGAAAGGAAGGGGTGGGGAGGGGAGGGGAGGGAGGGAGGGAAGGAGGGAGGCAGGGACATCTTGACATCAGCAAACCTGAAGAAAAGCTAGCTTGCTACTGAATTAGAATCACAATGCACCAATAAAAGGTATGGTTTTGCGCAGATGTGGCCTCACAGTGAGCTAAGTAAGACGTTGAAAACATTAACGTAAGGCTGCGATATCTAACCCAGCTCCTTTAGTGCAAAGCCTCACCTGGAGTACGGTACATTCCCGTCCACCAGGAGTAAGGGAAGTCCGGGATCTGGATCATACTCAGTATAAAGGCGTTGGTGTCGTTGTCATGGATGGATACCAAGTCTGATCCGGAGCCGAGCAGGATGCAGGACTGGCGTGCCTCGGCATAGGTGAGCACCTGGTCGAAGAACATGTAGCAGCTGTTGCCATGCTCCACCCAGTCATGATCGCGGTTACTGGTGCCCGGGCACTGACCCTCCGGCGGCCGCGTATTCTCAATGGGTTCTACAAAAACCACACATAACCGCTCAGCGAAATGTCACTAAGTAAGCGACAGCAAAGTGATATATTACTACTAGTCGTGGCAGCATCAGTGTTATTTCCTTTTTTCACTGATAAGTGAACCGAAGTGATTGAAGCAGGAAGTTGGCTGGAATTTGTTCAAGGCCACAATATGGAAACACTACATTTATCCCTGAATTTTATTTTATTTGTTTGGGAGTATGCATTTTTTTTCCTTTTTCGAAAGCATGTTATTTTTGTTAATAAAATAACAAATATCTACATTGAAAAAAAAGGTGTACGTTAAAAGGTGATGCGAGTAACTTCGGGCCTATAAGCACGATGTGAATTGTGCGACATTTCCATGAGAACAGCAGCAGCGTCTTGAGAAAAAAGCGAGAGCCGAATGTGATGGCACCTACGCTCCGATATTCTGCAGATAGTCTTGAACTCCTGCTCACACGGCACGTCGTACCACAGGGAGTCGGCAAAGGAGAACTGTACACATCCGCCGCCAGGCTGGTCAGGCTGACCCGGGCCCCACTTAGTGTACGTGACGTAAGCAGAATCCGTCCACACGAAGCGTCCGGGTTGCTAAGCAACACACGTCAAAATACTAGTTGATAATGTTTACGTTTAATCCTATCAACTATCGTGAAATAACATCTGTTATTTGAAGTTACATAAAGTAGAATATTAACCAATTTTAGGTGTAATTGAAAATTTGTTCATTTTGCCGAACTGGTCGCTGACCTTGTAACTTCCCTTGCATTGACAACCTTACAGCACAATAAGGCCACAGAAACTCAAGGGCTCACCTCAAAATCTGACAGTCCAATCCAGCACATCTCCCCCACCTCAATCTCATCTTCTTTGGCCTCAAAGAAGATGGAGTAGACAAAGCTTTGCTCGTACACATTGCGTATACTGGCCAGGTGTCCCTTTTCTGAGTCTTCCCTGCAAACAGAACGAAGAGAGATTGAATCGACGTGTAAGTCACTGACCTCGTTCAACGATTACTTCAGTCAAATTTCGCTCAGATTTGCCCGAATAACCAAAGACACAGGCAACATAACTGAAAATTATAAATAAAACAAGTATGTCCAAGGACATGACCCAGCCGAGTTACCAAACAAGGAAAGAGAAAAACTCTGAAACGAATAAGGTTAGGCCAAAAAATGAAGTATGTAAAATGCATTTAATTCGAATTTGGAAGGTACCCGGAAAAGGGTGTTGGAGAGTTGGGTTTTAACGATTCACGTATTTACCGACATTTACACAATTTTACGAAAATTCCACCATTTCGGCATTTTTTTTTTCATTTAAACATTTAAAATTTCAACAAATAGCAAAGCAGCAAATGAGTCGACCAATGGGGAGAGCAGGAGAGCTTACTGGCAATGGTCCTCTGCTGCCTGCCACGATCTGTAATAGCCTGACGCAGCCTTGAAGCAATCGCCGTTGTAGAGAACGTAATCGTACTCGTGCTCTCCGTAATTCGCGCACGGTCCCGGCTCGTCCGGTTGGGGAGTGGGCAAAGCTTCACCTGGGTGGGACCGTAACACACAAGCATTCAGTCAGTCCCTGCATATCTGAGAAACTCGAAGATATTGTTGTCAGCTTTTCGCAAGATCTGTTTTCGCTCTTAAAATTCTTATTTGTTTCATTTACTTATTTTTATTTATTTATTTTTTAAAGGGATGGCAGAAAGACTCAACGGGCGATAATTCTAAATTAGGTGATGGGTGATCTGACCCAATGCATTCGCCTAGCTTGGGCAATTGAAGCGATGATCAATCCCCTGCTTATCACCCTGTCTGGAATCGAACCAGGGACCGTAGGATAAATGGACCAACGCTCTAACGAACTGACTCAACCGTCACCCCTAACCCCTTAATTGTTTTATTTAATGATTTTTGCTTTATTTCTCATCATTTAGAACAAAACTGTCATTTCTGCGGTCCAACCCGCATGCAAGATTAGTCATTATTTCACGAGAATAGCTTATCACTTATATAATGATATAAAAATCTCAAGCAGAAAATGGACCAGACCTCATCCCAACCCGCAAGTCCACACTTTTTATATCTCCTATTCCCGCGTTTTTCTTAATGCGATACCTAGAAGACACACATACAGTCCCTTACTTTTATACGTCATACAGATGTATCTGAAAGTGTTTTCACAGTTGTTGTCATTCCACTGTCCGGCCTTTCTCTCATCGTTCTCCAAATGCACGCACTGTTCCTGTATCAATAAATAAATAAATAAATAAAAAATAAACAATGGATATAAACACTTGCTCCACCATGCAATCACAGTAGGGTTGAAGTCGAGAAGGTTTGGCGTATCATCAAAATACACATCCCGTCATGTTTGAATGGAGAAAGGGGCAAACTTATTTTTTTGAAGAAACGGTGAAAGACTCATCAAATCTACTTTAGTTATGAAATTAAAAACATTTAGCAGGCAGTATAATCCATGTGCTAGTATAAGGCCACGTTTGGTACTTTGTGTACTTGGGGTCTGTACTTACGTTCTCACCGCCATTAGGCTCGTTTGGCGCCCAGTTAGTGTACGTCACTTGGCTGCTGTCGACCCAGCCGAACCCATGGCCGGTGTCCCCTCTGATCAGGTACATGCCGATCCAGTATAGGTGCGGCCGCTCCAGCAGGTGTGCGGTCAGGAAGGCTGTCAGTGATAAGCATACAAGACAGGTCTGACAGTGTCAGGGAAAAGCACACACCACAGGTCTGAGTGTCAAGGAAAAGGACACAAGACAGGTCTGACAGTGTCAAGGAAAAGCACACACCACAGGTCTGAGTGTCAAGGAAAAGGACACAAGACAGGTCTCACAGTGTCAAGGACAAGCACACACGACAGGTCTGAGTGTCAAGGAAAAGCATACAAGACAGGTCTGACAGTGTCAAGGACAAGCATACAAGACAGGTCTCACAGTGTCAAGGACAAGCACACACGACAGGTCTGAGTGTCAAGGAAAAGCACACAAGATAGGTCTGACAGTGTCAAGGAAAAGCACACACCACAGGTCTGAGTGTCAGTGAAAACCACACACGACAGGTCTAATTGCCACTGAAAACTACACACGACAGGTCTAAGTGTCAGTGAAAATCACACGCGACAGGTCTTGGAATTAACCCTACACGGCAGTTCTAAGTGCCATCTCCACTGTTAGTTCTATCCATACACAACAATTCTAAGTGCCATCTCAGCTGTTAGGTATATCCATACACAACAGTTCTAAGAGTTAGCTAACTTGTTAATGATGCCCGTATGCAATCGTTGTAAGATTAGTGCTTGTCGTATCACAGATTACAGTCAGCTCAGATACAAATAACAACGACGCATTGAGGGTTTAAAGATTTAGAAGCTTTCAGTGATAACAATTCAAGACAGATCAAATTATCCATATAGAAAGTGATAATTGCACCAAATATGTTCCAAACCATGGTCGGGAGCTGCTTTATGAATACTTGACACAATACTTGACATAATACTTGGCGAGTACTCACAGTTCTCTTGCAGGTTGTGTATCGTGGCCAGGGTGAACTTCTGCGTGTCCGTGTCCTCCTGCTGGCACTTGTACTTGGAATGATTCCACGTCTGCTCCTCGTCCACAAACTTGTAGCACTTGTCCAGGAAGGGCTCGTAGCCCGCCGGGCAGTTGCCCGGTGCCGGACTGGGCAGTGGCGTCGTAATCTCCTCGTTACCTGGCAACTTCTTACAGATATAGCTGTACTTCATGCTACAGTGCAGATGGCTCCACGGACCAAAGTTATCTGTAAATAAGAACCTATATCTCAAAGGCGAAATATTAAATACTTAGCAAAAAAGTTATATTTTTCATATCATTTTCTCCCTTTGAGCAAAATTTTAGTAACATTTTATCCTGATTTCAGTTCGTTTTACCTTCGCAAACAAGCCAATGCCTTTTTTCCGATTCCGAAACCTTTCCAAGAAAGTTTTTTTGTTTTTTGCCAGTTAGAAGCCTTTTTAGGAAAAAAAGACAGCTTTACTACTTACTTTATGAAACGGCATCCCTCCCCCATCCCCTCACCCCGACCCTCACCAGGAATTGTACGTAACTGAAGTTGATAATTTATATGAATATTCAGTGCATTCAAAATGACCAGATCAGATTTGGCATCCACGCGTCGTTCTTACAACACAAACACAAGCATGTCACTATGCTCAGCGTATTTATTCTGTGTGAAAAAACCATAAATCATTTATGTAATTCACAGTGTGGCTGTTGGCCCACGCTGCTCCAGGCCTTTCACGTTGCTTTTAATGATCACTTTTTTTCGCGTTTTGATCATGAAAAGGAGAAAAATGACGAAAATAAAAATTGAGCTGCACAACATCAGATAAAATACTACGCATGTGCGAAATTTGGCGGTCCCAGGGCCAGTACGGCCAGAGGAAAAGTTAAGGCAAAATGATGGAAAAGGACAGAGAAGAAAAAAGGTTCGAAACACTGGCCATGTACAACTTCAATATGTTACAGGACAACCGTCAAATCAGACCGTTATTATTTCCCAACAAACTGAACTTGTTTCACAGGGGGTTGGACAACTCGGTCCATTACCGAATCGGCCCTTTTCGGACAGCTCGGCCCACACTTTTTTTGGACCACCCGGTCCACTTTTGCCGACTCGGCTCATTTGTGAAAGACGACTCGGCCCATTTGTTTTTTCTCTCTTACTATTTACTATTCATATTTTGGTGTGGGCCGAGGTGGTAATGGGACGAGTTGTCCAAAGACCGTTTGACGGTACTGTAATATTAACAGCCTTATTAAGCGCAGACACGTATGGAGGTGAGGTATCAACTTGCCATGTTTAATAGCCATGCCGACACACATCTCGGTGCCATCCCTGTCATTGGGTTGTCCCTCAGCCCAGTACGTGTAGCTCACAGGACTGCCATCGGACCAGCTAAACATAAACATAAACACTGACTTTACACTGGCAGCGTACTTTTATGGATCTTAATAGTATCGATACTAATTGGCCGAATTATAAAGCCACTCGGTGTCTATGCAAAGATGCGTTTTCGGAATGGAAAAAGGTGTCACAATAAATCAAAATTACTTAAAACATCTAAATACATTACGATGTAGCTTTTTTCACCCGTATGTAGTATGACGTCACTTAAAGACTTAAAAGTACCACAACAATACATTATATAGTTGTAATAAAAGACTCGACAACAGCCAGTGTTGTCATGGTGACAAGCCCACCTTTCCTGCCCATTGATGTCATTCAGCCCTATCCACATATAGCTGCTGGCAATATTTCTTGACTAAAACACAAACATACCAATAACATCTTATTAGTTAAAATATGAATGTAGCACGCAAATAAGAATGTTTGTTTTTTTGTTTTTGTTTTTGTTTTTGTTTTTTGTTTTTGTTTTTAAAACACTGAATCGACCATTCTAATTTAAATATAGGGCAGAGTATGAGAGAAACTGAATTGAACTGAATTCAATGGAACTGTATTCAAAGGATCTTGGAATACTTATATCACGGTTGTTTCCAGTGGATTTCTTGAAAGTTTTGAGCAGTGCTGTCCTGTAGAAGTGTTATTCTTTTCAACCTTGCCCACTTCTGTAAGCCAATTTGAATAGGATTATCCAAAACCCTTATGTTTTCACAAAAATAAACAGCATATGTTAAAATCTCACCTGACCCATACAGAATCTGAGTTCGTCATCGGAGTGAATAGAAACAAGATGGCCGCCCTTCCGGTTACAGAAAGCGCTTGCGTCATACCACGTCTCGTATTCGTCATCCTGCTCGCCAACATCGCTAAAAGAAAATGATCCTGCTCGCCAACATCGCTAAAAGAAAATGATCCTGCTCGCCAACATCGCTAAAAAAACGATCCTGCTAACCAACATCGCTAAACGAAAACGCTCACAATAAAACCATGCTTGATACCATTACGCCCAATTTCCCTAAAAACGAATGTATAACTTTTTGTTCAGGAACAGCACAATGCGATTTTGTTTATCCTAGTTTCACATCAGTCTCACCAAAATGGTGGAGTGCCGAGGTATGGGTAGGGCACTGACACCACCCGTGGTGGTCATACTATATATTATAACACTTACAGCGCTATCCTTTCGAGTCACAGAGGAAATTGATATTGCCCGAAGAAGTAACAATACAAATTCTACAACGCTTCTAAGTACTCACGAATGTGGCATAGGTGGAGAAAGTAGGGTGGGTGGGGGGGGGGGGGGGGAGGGGAGTTCCAAGGTATAGTGAGGGAAGTTACGCTAGCCACTGTAATACTTCCAGCGCTGCCCATTCGGCTGGCGCGGTTTGGTGGGGGGGGGGGGGAGGTGCAACGGATTACCTGAAGAAGTAGCAGTGGCCGTTATAGTACTTCCAGCGCTGCCCATTCGGCTCACAGTCTCCGTTGGGATCCGGAGTGGGATATGGATCCGTCACGGGTATGGCAACATCTTCCCCTTGAAACATCATAAACGTGTATATTGTGACTAATTTTGGCTCCAGCATTTTGGTCATCAGGCGCTTGGCAGCTATGCTCTACAATAGCTGTCCCTCAGACGTAATCCATGGTAAAGTTTCCCTACTGAGTTTACAGCTCTCCTATCAATCGGAAAAAACCGCAGAGTAAAGTAAAGAATTTGCCTATGGAAAAGAGGGAAGGGGAAGGGGGGGGGGGACTGGCTGGGTCGTGTCAAAGAAAAACGCAAGGGCGTTTGATCCAACTCCAGTCCAAGATCCAAAATACATTTTAAGGCTAACTGCGCCAGACTGGAATACTGTTAGATCCTTAACCAATCCTTGTTTAGGCATCCTCTACATTGCCAAGTAAAGCGACTTAAAAACTATGAAGCAAACTGACAGCTAGCTGGGCGCCATGGTCTGAAATAAAAGACGGAACTTATCTACATAAAAAAACCAACCCCTTCTGATTTTGCAGATGTAGTTGCGACGACTGTTACACGTCATCGTCTCCCACTTAGCGTTCTCGTGCGCATACTGCACGCAGTTGTGTGTCTCCTCATTGGATGGTTCTCCATCTTGCCAATCGACGAATTCTAATTGGCTGCCGTCGACCCAATTAAAACTCGAGTTGTGAGTGGCGCGAGACAGGCCAATCCAATAGTTGCTATTCCGATCCCTGGACGCAAAGACCAAAGACAATACATTTTATTGCAACATCCTACCCATAATAACATTCCTAATGCAACATCTCGGCAATTTTTTATTCAATTTTAAACGTATTTTCGGCGCCTTTCGTTTTTTTTTTTTTGCACTGCGTGCATTTGTTTACACTTAAGCATCATTTTACTCATTTTCTTCGTCTTTTCATAAGATGTAAGCATGTTACGGGAAAAACGCAGATGTTACGGGAAAAACGCATTTCCACACATATCCGCTTTCAATTTCTATTTATCTTCGCCCAGAAACTAAGCATTTATCAATAAAGACAGAACGCTCATGCCGGCAGAATATCGCTGACGGCGGTAACATTCCGGAAAAAATTCCATCAGCGTCCCATTAGCAAAGTTGGGGAAAATCCTGTCAGGATCTCGCTTAACGTGAACGGAATCCCGAAGGGCCCCGCCAGTATTTGCAAATCCTGTCATTCCCTCCCCCCCCCCGGGAGAATCCGGATTGGGATCTTAATAGTTTTATCTCTCATGCGACAATAAGAAACACACAACAACAGGTCCGAAGTGAGCATGAGGGAAAGAAGCCATTCGGCGCGTACTCTTGTATACTGAGCAGGAAGTCAGACTCCTCTTCGCTGTGAATGCTGGTCAGATTGGCATTGTGGTTAGCACACCAGGTTTGTGCCTCGGCCCAGTCTATGCGCATGTTCTCCTCCTCAAACCTCACCTACGACAAGAGACAGACACGCGCGCGTGTGCACGAGGTGGGCAGACAGTTTATCTGCGGTTTACTGAGCTACCTGATGCACACACACAGTATATGCAAGGCACACACAGGGAATTTCCGAGACACTGTAGAATTAATGGAACGCGAACCTATCATACAAATTTTTATTATTATCATTATTATTTTATGATTTCTCCTGAGGTTTTTTGGCCGGAAATTTATTACATGATCATTCCTATTACAGGAGAGTAGCTGTATGACGAGTTTCAAATGCTTCTTGTCACAGATTCACAAGTCAATACGCAAAAACCCAAAAGGGTCTGTTTTTTTTCGGGGGGGGGGGCACACCCTTTTTTTGTAGACACATTAGAAGCTACGTGGGCTTCAGCTTTAAGTGTCTGCGATATGTGTTCGGACTTAGCTTAGGATTGTAATGATAGCTTTAAGCTAAACGATTAGTCTTCATACAGGAAAATGTGGCTAAAGCAATAGCCCAGTCCCTTCAACTCAACCCTAGCCAACGACCTGCCTACGTACGGTAAATATACAATACTTAATTCAAAAGTTGTTTTTTTTTGATTAAGTGCCATCAAGGCATTTCAAATGATACAGTGATAATGATTCAAAGTACTTCAAGAAACAATAGGCATAGTGAGTATACTCTACCAGATAGCAATAATCTCCAAATTCCTCCCATCCCGAGGCGCAGCCTCCGGTGGCGGGAGGGGTGGCGGAGGTGGGCGGACGGGTCTCGGTGCCGTGCGGCTTCTCGCACACCGCGTAATTCTGGCCGTCACAGTTGACGTCATACCAGAGCCCGGACTGCGTCTCGTTGATGGTGACGCACGATGCCGTGTGCGACTGGTCTGTGGTCACCAAACAAGAATGGTATCTATTCTATTTTCTTAACTAATAGTGTGTACTCGGTACTGGAGTCGTCACAAGATACACAAGTACATAAATGTGTCAAATTCCTGCAGAGCAATGGTATGCGCAAAGCTAAAATTTGTCTAATGTTCAACGAAATTCCCGCCCCACGTCGCCTGATTTTTCCGACATTTTGCTCTTCTTTACTCAAAACATGACGTGGCTTGGCATTTAAACAGACGCAGCACTGTCATGACTTGATGGATGAACACTGAAGTTGCTCTGTTTTATTGCATTTTTCAGCACCAGTTATACGTATTCACTAGGAGGTTAGAAAAGTATCAGTGAAGATTGAGTGGTACATGTTTATGTCTAACCTGGTTGGTTGATACCCCAGTGAGTATAAGACGGCGAGCTCCCATCGGTGTACTTGTAAGTACCCGGAGATTCTCTGTCATTCAGATCCATCCAGAAGGCACCACCTGTGCCATGCAGCGTCGACGCGATAAAAGCTTGTTCCTGGCTGCAAATCCAAATATAAGTTTTCATGCATAATCGTTTCACAGAAATATACGTAATAAGTGAAAAAAAAAATCAAGATCACCAATACACAAAGCCATTATTACTCTAAGAAGTACTTGAAGTATTTTAAAGACCCACTTGTCTTCGATCCTGGCTAGGGACGCTCCCTCTTGCATGGCCTCGCAGCTTGACCTGTGCCGGTCCCACGACTCGATTGACGTCACGACGTGGTAGCACTTCCATCTGTAGGCCAGCCAGCCCTGTTAACAGACCGTCATCGGTTCCACTCAGGCAAGCTGTCAATCATGACCAGTTACCCCAGCAACCTGCCCTCTGCCCCAGGCTTAGCTAGGTGTTAACTAGAGGACCGACACACCTTCATACATAACGCACAACTGGACATGGACAAAACCACACAGCTCTCGATCAGTTCAAATAAGGACAGAGCCTTAACTCTTCATATAACTTCTGCTTCAATAAGAGATCATTCATTTACACGTTACCCCCTAAAAATATTTCTTATACAATTTTCATCGCATTCCTTTCTAATTCTGATTGTTCGCTAGATGGTTCTCTTTTGAAAAATTACCTTTTTTTTGGCGAGCCGCCAAAACTTAGCCAATGGGGGGGGGGGGATTTATAATTTTTGGTTGTGAATTGTTTGAATGCTTCTTCTTCCATAATTTTCATCGGATTACCTTTAAACTTTGCATAAATATTAAGTAGGTTGTCCTCTCTCCCTCTCCCTCTCGGTGCATTTAAATAGTTTTCTGGAAGCTAAATTTTCAAAGTACTTCTACTCCCCAAGTTCGGATTCCTTTCAAATTTTGTACGAATGTTTACTAGGTAGGCCTCTCTTGAAATGTTTGGCCAAAATTCAGTACCATATCAACATCCGAAAATAACTTTTGCTAAGGTAATCGAAAACTGAAGAGTAGTGCTACAAAGTGATTGAGGAGTAATCATGCGCCAATTTGCACCTCTCCACACCCGGGGTCGGGCGTCGTTGTGTCCGCCGGCTCCAGCGACTCCTTACCCTTCTCACATACGTAGGCGCCGTAGTAATTCGCCGTGCACGAGTCGTCATTCCACTCGCCGCTCTGCAAATAGCCATGACGTCACTCTACATTCTTATTTTACGTATGCACTGACAAGCATATATATTTAGCTACACAGTTTGCTGTGTTCCAGGTACCGATAGAATTTAAACATAATTTTCATCACAGAGTGGTTTGAGATAAAAACATAAGCAATGAAGAAACTGTTACGGTGCACTTCAGCAAGATTTTTTTACGCTCTTAAAAGCCTCGATATGTCAAACTCCCGTGATTCCTATACTTTTTGCTGTATCAATGACTGGATAAAAATAATAAAAATATTTAAATGTCAAAAAAAAAAAAATAAATAAATAAAAAAATAGACAATATTCTAAGAATAAAGATATTACGTAGAAGTAGAAGTTGACGCAATCCTCGCCCTCGCCCATGTTATTCGGCTCTCGCCTGGCCCAGTTCGTGTAATCCACGGAGTCGTAGTTCACCCACTCAAAGAACATGTTCTCAGCCAATGAGTGCAGTCCTATCCATGCGTTTTCTTCCACTGACGCAAACAGTAAAGAGAGTAATAAGACACAAAGTACATATGTTACATTGTTACAGTGTTACACTGTTACAGTGTCAAATGAGTGACTGGTCACTGGCTCACTCAGTCACATTGTAAAGTCACTAAAAAATTTGGTGACTTTATAAAGTCACTGATTTTAAGCCTTCAAAATTTGACAGATTCACTAAAGTGAGTTTCACTTTATTGTTCAATTGTTCACTATGTATTGTTTGTAAAACTATAAACTATAATCAGATAAATTATACTGTTTTACTTGTGTTTTCAATTAGCTGAAACGAGAGATTACAGAAAATAGGGAGGCGCAACATGCTTGTTTTCGTTCCGTGCTATACAAATATGTGAGTGACCTTAACCGCATCGACGGCACGCGCACAGAAGGGAAGTGACCTACTCGGGGCAATGTTAGCCAGAACGAAGTCATTCTCGGCTTGGCTGCTGATGGAGGCCAACTCGGCCCCGTCCTGGTTACAGTAGTAGCGCGACTCGTACCACGAGAAGGCCGTCTCGCCCGTCTTCTTCACGAATTTGTAGCAGCTGCCGTCGTACTCCGTATAGCCATCGGCACAGCGCAGCGAGTCCGGCGCTTCAACAGCCAACGGCCAACAACAGTAGCATAAGAGAAGGCTTGCTATTCCGTACACAACTGTCCTAAATTCATATCTCCTACACTACACTCGGTGATACAGTGATAAGGTACACTGCACAATTTCCCAACCAGACTTCTTTATTGCAACAATATATTACTACATCTATCATAATAACACTGCTGATAGGTTTTAATCTTCGACCGCTATCTCACATACAAAGTCTCGTATTCTAGAGAAAGTCCTCTGGTATCCTGTCGTTTCTACAACTGCTAAGTGACTCATTCCTTAATGCATTAATGTAAACTCGCACCTGCTTGTTCAATGATGTAATTGGCTGAGCATGCAATGAAAAATACTAAGCCTTCTACTAATAATACAGTTACAGGCCTACTACTTGGGCTGAAGGAGCACCCACCCATGCCCGTCGTCAGGACTGTGTTACTTCTGGATCCGCCGCAGATCTGGAAGGGATCGCCGCTACACGTCATGTCACAGTATCCACTCTGCCCGTACCGTCCGTAGCTGTTGCCACACCAGCACTCAATGCCGAACTGTGTGCCCGCGTAGAGGTAACCCTGTGTGACGTAGACAGAGCACAGTGAAGGCGTGTCTAGGAACCAATCAAAATGGCTCTCTTACGGTAATTATTAAAAGACCATTTCGCAAATTATTACAATTGATAACAATTGCTAAAGAGTGTCTTTATACCACAGAAAATTTAACCACAGAAAGTTTTCACCGAGAAAGTGTCACTTAAATATTAAAGCCTTTGCCGATAGATATGAAGGTATATGTAACAGATACGTGATACATCTCAACAGTTACATCGAAATGACGTCTCTCAAAAGGACGTCGAAGCACAGCGTTTGGGACTTTATCAGGGTGCGCGCTGGGTTCTCAGGAAAGTGAGTCAAAAAAGGAAAGTGTGACTCAGTTGGGTCTAGAAAAACTCGGTGGGTTCCGAAAAAGTGAGTCATTTCTTAAAAAATGCCCAAAAAGTGGACAAAAACCCCGCCAACGCGAACCCTGTTTATGATGTACCATTATGATATAACAACATTCGTTGGAGCATAACAAGACATTTTGTAAACCCTAAACAACAGGATACATAGAGAGGAAAAACGCCGCAACAACTCTGCTCGCCTTCGGTCACGGTGGGCAGAATTACTGTCGAAACAAGGAAATACAGAAGTAAGTGTTACTTGTTGTACGAGGTTTACGATTAGAAACCGAAGCAAAAAACGTCTGCTTTGAGGTATTAGTCTTAATTTAGCGTGATAGAAGCCGTTTGTTTACCAGCGTGTAGCAATGGTGTACGCAGATCTCGTGGGTCAGCCCTCCATCCGGGTCATTCACGTAACCATGGGGGAGATCCCTATCTTCTAAGACATCCGCATAGCAACCAATCAACTCGTACGATCTGTAGCCTGGTGATGAAAAACAACAACAAAATCACGTGGTTCGATGCAATTATTGCTTTAAATTCTATCACATTTGGGCTCAATACAGCGCCATCTATTTGTATCATAAATATCACTTTCAAAATGTTTTAAGAAATATTGATCTGGAGAAATTTTGAAAAGTTCAAAGCCCTAATACAAGGCTTGGTCCGTTCGTGTGACGTATATCACATGTCAACAAAGTTATTCCACATCTTATATATTACATAAACGGTTTGTATGAAATTGAAAATGGAATGCCCAAAACGAGACGGAGATAACTCCCAACCCCCTGCCCCCCCCCCCCCCCCCGCCCACCGCAAATAAAATAAATAAATAGAAACATGCGAGGTCTACATATCTGCTAATGCACAAGATAGATTCACCCCTTGTCACGTCACTACTAAAAAGAAAGATGCGATATCGAAAAAGTGAGACCGACCAAACTCGTGGGTCTTAAAATTCAGGACAATTTGAAACGGAAATGTTAATTATTCGAGAAAATAAAAACCTGAAACGACACACTGACTCACTTACTTCCAGAACCGAAAGGGATTAAGTATAACCCTAGCGCTTAGTGTTCATATCCCATACCTCAACTCTGAAGAGCAAGATTTAAAAAATCTTATATATCCTTGTTTATTTATTCCATTATTTACAAATAAGTTAACCTTCACATCGACTTCAATGGACCGATGCTAAACATGAAGTGGGCATATTTTCGAGTATTTTACAACCAGTGACTTCACACTACCAAAAAAAAAAAGAAAAAAAAAAGCAAAATAAGAAACAAACAAAAAAAACAAAAAAAAAAACAGTGCTTTCCCTGAATATGATTTGCATACAGTTACCTGGGCAACCGAGCACATCCCATCGCATAGCAATGCGGCCTTCCCATTGTTTTGGCACCACCCGGATGTGACGTGTCAAAATGGCGGGCTCCAGGTAATTTCTCCTCTCAGTATTTCGCGAGTACGCTCCCCAGTACACACTCTGATTAAGTATCAACACAATCCCAATAAACAACAAACTGGAAACTTATTTGTATTACCAAAAGTCAACTAAATAAATTATCACTTTTTTCAATTCTTCTTTCTTAGGGAATTTCTTGTTGAGGTCATATCGTTTCTCTTTGGATTAAAAAACAGAGCAGAAAGCGTTGCTCACAAACATTCCACACTTACCGTTTTGTTGTAGTCTCTGTCGTTGATGTAATCGTGCCACGTGTCACCGTTATAACTGTACTGAATTGAGTAGCTCTTGACCCATTCGTCCAGATCCGAGCGCCCCTGAGTGGCTATGCCCCGTATAGTAATACTCTGCCCAACGTCAACCTGCAAACGTTGACTTGTTAAACATTGTATCTCAGAACGTAAAGTGCCGTTACTTGTGTGTGTGTGTTTTAAATTCACTGCAGCGAAAAGTAACACATGGTATCAACGTAAATGTAATTGACGGCATTAAAGGCCCCGCATATAAGGCGCAGGCAACCCCCCCCCCCCCCAACCCCCGCCAATTTTGAAAGAAAAGCAGCATACAAGGAGCACCTTATTTTATTTCAAATGCATTTTCGTTTAAGTTCCTTATGTCAGTAATTAGGTCTTTGACAAATGTAGTATAACGCAGAATATATATATATATCAAAGATGTCTTCGTGTTTATGGCTTTCAACATCCACTATATTTACCGAAACTGTAGCAAAAAACGGCAAAGAACCCTTGTCTGAAACGGCATAGAAGGCGCAGAAAGGTGTTTTGAACGAAAACATCGGCAGATAAGCCGCATGTTATGTGCCGTTACGTACGATACTTCATGACGGGACTGACCCTGAGCCACTGGTTCTCGTCATTGTACTGAGCCACCCAACCCCCGGCTTGCTCCCCGTCCGCTTCCGTGTACAGCCGAGAGCGGTGCGGACCATGGTTACCGTCCAGGGACGAGGAGGCAGTTAAGGCACTGTCGTCCACTCTGTACGTGCTCCCGGAAACCACCTGCTGCACCTAAAAGAAAACAACATTTGAATATGTGAACCAGAAATGTATTAACACCGATCACTTACTTACACATAGATGCGACTATTTCATTTTCTTTGCTAAAATCGCCTCTTAGATTGCTCGGGGTGACGAAATGGATCCAAGTAATTCACTGCATTCCCGAACAAACCAATGCATTGCAAATCCTGGCAGGATCTTAAGTTGCCTCGACCGACCTACTCCAGATTGTGGTTGAATGTTCAGGCCCCATATTCCGACGACTGGACTGAGCCCTGCGTTTCGGATTAATTGAACCAGGTATATGAACGGGACATAGACATAGCCACCGGGGGGGGACGCCCGGTGGCCCTCAGCCCCCCCCCCAACTTTTCAGAGTGAGGCCATAGGTACCTCTCCCCCCCCCCCCCCGTTACGAAAGTTTGACCCCCCCCCCCTCCAGTTGTAAAAACGTGGCTATGCCAATGCGGGATCTCACTGAACCTTTGAAAGGAATCCGATGATTCGGACTCGGATCTTGCTGATATCCTTTAGGCTTGGAGGCTCGGACAGAACTCAACACAGGTAGAGTTTTACTATGATATCAAAGGACATGCAGATAATACACCGGTAAGTTTTCAGGTTTCTCTTGCACCTCCCATTTTTTCGTCCGACGAATATGCCCCATATGGACGCTGTATCCCGCCCGCCTCCCCACCCTCCTTAACCACTAGGATCGCTTTCACACAGAAGCTATTGGGTAGTATGCCCCCAACGTATTTGTAGCACCCGAAGGACGGGGCCCCTTCCGCATTTGTCGGAAGGGATGGGGGTGGCAAGGTGGACTCTGCGTTTCTTAAAGGGATGGCTGGGAGCTGAGAGCTGACATCCGCGGCAGGGGGTCTACCTCACTGCATTCGCTCAACTAAGGCGAATGAAGAGAATGCCAATCCCCTGCTTACCGCCCCGAAAGCCGGAATTGAAAATCAGAGCCCAGGGATGACCAGACCAACGCTTTAGCCAAATGTCAACAATTCTGTCTCTACCTTGCATCCATAGACGCAGGCTTCCACCTCCACCCTCATGGCCTTGCCCTCGTGGTACGTCTCCGGTATAATCTGTATAATCTCGGCGGAGATCTCGGCCCTAAGCGCGTTCCGTGAGCGGTTGATATTGTCGACATTGCCTTGGAAGACTTTCTCTGAGCCGTACGGTTCCATGTATGTCTCCCACTTGTCCTCGTGCGGGCTTGTCGAGTCGTAGTACCTCATTTTATATTGCGATACGTACCGATTCGCGTCCTGGAAGCAATTAAGAAATGTATCACACTTAATAACAAGATTGGCCAGGGACATTGTGACCAGCTGAGATCTAGTGAATCAAGTATCATTAGGCTTGCATTGTCGCCAGAAAGTTTAAAAACCAGTTTGAAAATTTTTCAAAGGTCAGCATTTGCCTAATCTCAGAGAAGTAAATTTTAAAGAGCAATACCGTTGGACTACGCCCAAAAGTGAAAGCGATCTAACTAATGCAAAATTTGAAGGCAATCAGATTAAATTTGTTGGAGAAAAAAACCTTGCCAAAAAATTTCAAGATAGGCGTATTAAGTAAACATTTGTAAAAATAGTAAAGGTAATCTCATTCAAATTGTGGGATAGAAACATTTTGAAAACTGACTACAACAAAATTTTAAATGTCTCCCATTTGGCCAATTTTGCCGGGGATAGAAAAAAATTCAAGAAAGAGCCACATGGAGAACAATCGTTCAAAACTGGAAAGCAATCCGATTAAAATTGTGCGTGGAAAACCTTTGGAAAATTAGCTACCAAGAAAATTTAAAAATGCCCTCTGGTTGCCCTCGATAAAAAATTTCAAAAGAAGCCTACCCAGTAAACATTCGTACTAAATTTGAAAGGAATGCGATCCAAATGGTGACAGTAGAACAGTTTTGAATATTGGCTCTGAAAATTTTTAAAATGCCCCACGTTTAGCCAATTTTCTTCTGGATCAATAAAGCTTTTAAAAGAGGAAAGCTTGGTGGACATTTTTGCATTTTGAAAATTAGCTACCAAAAATTTAGAAATGCCCCCCATTTGGCCAATTTTCGTTGATCACCAAATAATTAATTTTTCAAGTGAAAACCATCCAGGGAACAATCAAATTTGGAAAGAAAATTGATCGAATTGTATTTTGAAAATTGGCTACCTATAAATTAAAAAATGCGATTACCTTAATTAAATACACCCCACTTATCCTCACATTAGTCTTAAACCTATATGATGCTACAGGATAACACTCACTGACGCTTAATTCCATGTTCCAGTGTGTCAGCTATTACAGGATTTGTTTCATCTCAACCATTTTTATTGCAGAATATCAAGTTTTGGCATTTTCACAAAGATCTCTTAGATGTTGTTTCAAAGTTGTTTTAAAATATTTACAGCTATTAATATCGATTGTTTCCTTGGCTGATTGCCCTTGCATATATACGTTACGGTCATATTTTTATGAATATGGAGCACGGAGCCCTTTCTCGCAACAGGTTGGAGCTTCTCGCTGAGGTTTCAGGCATAGCAAATGGAAGGAGCCATAAGCTTGTTTACTACTCTGGTTTGCCAGTCGCCGAAGTCCTGAGTCGGCGGAACGAGAAGGTGTTAAACAAAACAAAGTGAACCGCCGTAGAGGTTGGTTGTTGGATAACAACGGGCCCGGAGACTCAAAAACAATGCTTTGTGCCTACATCGAAGCCCATTTCAAGCCTACCACAGAGGAACAAGGCACTTACTCCCTTCTAACAATTAAGAGAGGGGGTGACCCTGCAAAACCTTAAACCTTCAACCTTAAACCTGTGCAGCGAGGTACTGGCTCTCGTGCGCGTTCTTGTACTGACGATTCGCAAATACTTGCTCCACGGCAAGCTAAGTACTAGCATGACTGCCACGCGTTTATCACTGTAAAAAACGAGAAACATGCAGACAGTTCAAACTCACGGAACGGCCCATGGTGGTGATGGCGATGATGGTCATCCGTACGGCGAACTCGATCTGCAGGTACTGGCCCGGATCCATGGGGTCCGCCGCCTCCCACCCCACTCGACCTGGAACCATCAATACGCGTAAAAAGGTCTGGGTCCAACATACACAAACTGTCAAAACAGACTTGTCAAAACAGATCTCTTGTCAGCTGTAAAAGAGTGAATGCAGAAAGGAAGCCTCCCCTGTCCTTATTTGTCAAAATTTTACTTTCCAAATTGTAGCATATATATGAAAAGTTGTCGCTTCAAGGAATAATCTACGGCTTCAAACCACATAGCATTAACCGATATTTGGCGTTTATTCAGTTTTGTTCTGGGAAAAAGAAAAACAATTTTTCCACCAGTGCAGATGCGCCCCCCCCCCCCATCTCATTATCTCTCGTTGCCCTAATCATCTCTCGCCCTCACCCCCGCCCCCATCCCACTATCTCTCACCCCCACCCTTGCCTGCCCCCCCGCCCGCGACCATTCCATCATCTCTCGCCCCCCCCCACCATCCCATTATCTCTCGCTCCCCTAATCATTTCTTCCCTCACCCCCGCCCCATCCAACTATCTCTCACCCCCACCCTTACCTCCCCCCCGCCACCATTCCACCATCTCTGCCCCCCCCCCCCCCGTTCAATTATCTCGCCCAGAACCTACTCAGTCTGGCATTGAAGGCCTCGTAGCCGGCTTTCTCGTGGCTGGCAGTCATGTACTCGTCCTTGACCCAGCCCGTGTTGGACACCGATTCCTCCGCGTCGCACACGTCTTCCTCTGCAACAGACATCTATCGACTTCACCCAACAGATCCCAGACCCCCTTCAGTGCTGTCTTTCCCAGGGTTCCAGCATGTCTTTATCTGGGTTTCTTTACACGCATATTATTGCTGCACGCTCTCCTAACATATCTAATAAAAATATCTAACAACAGGTAGGTCAGTGATACTGACTATGTTCCCCGCCGGCGTGCAATCCAAGTAAAATATTTTGAAAATCGATCAAGAAATGTAGCCTAATTTTTTTTTAGCCATGCAAAATGCATACGTAAGGGTCCTTACCGAATAGGCAGCCGTGCACATCGAACCTCAGTGAGATATGGTTGACAAACTCCACAGCGTAGATGCGCACTCCTTGGGCGTACACGCGGTGCGGCAAGTCCACAAGCGTGCCATCGTTCTTGTTTTCCGCCGTATTCCCGGGAAATATCTAAACAACAGAACAACAGTAGACTGCAATATTGCAAATAAAATAATTTTGGTAAAATATTTTTAGGCTTTTATACAAAAGGAAATGTGGGAAGGGCATGACGAGGAAACGCGTGTGCTGTTTTCCATATCACGAAATCTGAAATAGTTAGTCGATTTGCTTTCTCATCTGTGGACAAAAGGACAATAAAAATCACGTTAAAACTGAATGATTTTAAAGGAAACTGGACACTCTGTAGCTTTGCTTTTCGTACCCTACCATTTCGCACCTCTGGGAAAGATACTTCGTAACCCTGCCTACCACTTCGTACCCCA
This sequence comes from Protula sp. h YS-2021, assembly GCA_949752745.1. Classification (NCBI taxonomy): domain Eukaryota; kingdom Metazoa; phylum Annelida; class Polychaeta; order Sabellida; family Serpulidae; genus Protula; species Protula sp. h YS-2021. The sequence goes on from OX457024.1 coordinate 46,011,766, forward strand.
GCATTACAATGCGTTTTTTTTAGTCTTAGAGGAGCATAAAAACATAATTTTCCCAATTCTAAGTCTTGACTTTATTACAACAAACATCACAGAAAGTTCTGTAAGTAGGCTTGAATGCCCAAGTCTGTCTTTCACAAGAGTGGCAGTAGGTCGTTCTTCTTTGCTGTACCATTATCACAACCAAAAATTATTACACAAGAAAATGAAAACGAAACTGATCATGTCAAATGAAATGTCTTCTCTCATTCTCCATACGTTTAATCTCTCGAGCCTGCATCGCTTGTTTTACTTGACCTTTCTAGTGAAAGTGTTCGTATTTTGGAGCACGGTGACAAAGAACATGCTACTCGCTGATCATTTAGAGAGGGCAGCAAAGATACTAACAACTTCTTTCAGTTGCTTGGAAGCAGACCTCGCTCCGTTGCGGGTACTCGTGTTCTATATTTTCTCTATCTATGCCGTTACCGGCGCGGTACTACCTCTTTTGAGAGTCTGACATGACCGGTTACAAGGCGGGTAGCATGACCCAACAGATCCAATCGATTTTCCCGCTTGAATAATTACCGCTTTGTAAAAATAATGTTAAGGATTCTCAAGATCACTTTATTTCTAAACCCGTTATGGAGTATTTTTAGACCAGTGACTTCGCAGGGAACATTGGAAAGGTACGAAATAGTAAACACGGGTACGAAGTGCCTTACGCAAGGCTACTTTTTTATTTTAGATATCAAAGTATTCCAACACTAAACAAGCCATCGTCGAAGGCACCCCAACCGGACACAATATTCGGTTAAGCGCAAAAAATTTCGAAGTTTCTGCATTTTTTAATTTTTCCAGAAATCCAAAAATAACCCTTCGTCGCACAGCTCCACTACTCGGCCTTTCTATGTGCAAAAGGAAATTGAAATCGGTTGAATGGTGCCGGAGATATGGCGCGTACAAACTGCATATAATGAGGTCAAACGCAAAAAAAATTTCAAAGTTTCCACATTTTTAAAATTTTTTTTGAGAAATTCAAAAGTAACGCAACATCTAATGAATCCGTACACAATACGCATAAAAATATGATCTTAATGGCTTATGTATTTCTCCCGCAGCGCCTACTGTTTTTGCCGGTTCCATGATTTCATAAACATCGGAATAAAATGGAAAATCTCGGAGATAATCTCGAGAGAGACAATTCACGTGTGTTCTGTTAATCTTGTTCATACAATCGCGTAATCACGTGACTGGCTTCTCGTGTGTAGCCACACGCTGGAGAGGTATGGTCCTTGACATCACTGGGATCCAGAATAAACGGGATTAAGAAAATCACTCACGTCTAACTCACCACAATGTCGGAGCCGTTGTAAATATTCTGCCAGCGCATGCCGTCGGCAGCTTGGTAGAGGATGCGGAATGACGTCACATAGGCGTCCTTGTCCTTGGCGCCTGCTAGGGTGATGCGCTCCACAATGCGCTGGAAGGGGAAGAAGGCCTCGATGTATTCCGTCGTGTAATTAGTGGTCGGCTCCCAGCTCAGGTCACTGTTCACTGGTGGTCAAAAAACAAGTCAGATGGCTAACACTCCAAACTTTCGTTGTTTCGTTATCGTTCATTTAAGCTCACACAAAGATCTGAATGACCTTGACCTTTGGGATATTTGACCTTTTAACGTACAGACTAACATCTGGGTACACACTACGAAATCTGATCTTCCTTAAAAAGATGAAACTTTCGGCGACAGAACATTCTGAATTTATTAATTAAAAACCGTATGCATAATAATTCATTTTCTGCACGACGACACAAACACATTCCCCGCGGGCAGGCATTCAAGGACTTACTTCTACCCCTGTACGGCTCCCTGCCTTCCCGCTGTGAACTTGCCCGGATGTTGGAGTCGGTGATGTACATATTGCCTGACACCATGGGTTCGGGCTCACACGAGACGACCGGTGGGTCGGTTGCGGGTGGGGCGGCGGTGGTCAGTGCCGACAGCGCTAAAAGAGCCAACCAGAATTCTACGCGTGTGTAAAGTGAAAAACGCCTGAATGTAGAGGAAGCTGGCACTTAGATAACACAATAAAAGTGCAACTTTCTAACCATAAAAATACCGTCTATAAATTAAAGGCCTCAACCATTTTTAAGCCAGGAAACATTTTTACTTGATATGAATTCAGGGCAAATTTTCTAGAAAGTGCTTGAATAACATACGGGGCCTAAACTTTCACTACAAGCTACAAGCTTTCCATAATTCCTCTCCTGAAAAAGGCCGCTAAGTTTATTGGTAAATGTTGCCCGCTAGCTCTTTACACTTTAGCGGTTAATCAACAAAGCAATATTAGCGACGGTACCGTGTTTCTTGCAGATGTAGCCGTCGCCTAGCGCGCTACAGTTGTGGTCGTTCCACCGATAGAGGTAGTTCGGTGAAAGCTCCACACACCATTCCTCTCCGCTCCAGTTGTTGGGCTCACCTGGTGCACATAACACATACTCAAATTCTCCCTTCCGTAATACAGAACTTGCATTCAACACCATTCCAAAGTTTCCAAGGCTACAAGAAAACTAAACGCGGGATACTTTTTTTTCAACAGTATAACTTTCTACGTTTAGTACATGTCAGATTCAGCCAATGAGTAAAATCGCACCATCATTCCAGTTGAAATACGGCACTGCCTCGCCGTCACTCCACTGCCAGCCTTTAGACTGGTCTCTGTCGTTCAGTCCTATCCAGTAATGTACTGCTCCACCCACCGTGGTCCCCAGCAGCGCTAGAACACGTGATCGAAATCTTATCCACACAGCACGCATAACTCTTCTCCTTGATATCCCTCACAATACTTAATGTTGTTCACAGTACTCAGTATTCCTCACACCCACGTCGTCGGTCAAACCATTGTTGACATCGACCACAGGCGTTTCCTATGCAAATTCACCTGCCATATTTACAGCATACTAAAAATTCACGTTTCGAAGGCAAAATGGAGATTGGGGTTTCGTGTGCAAAGCACGACAGACAACCACCAATTTAAAATAAAGCCTTAACTTCTTTTTTTAATTTCGTATCTGCAATCGACTGAAACCAATAAGATCAATACCGTAAAAGTATTGACAAATATCCATTATCAAACACTCAAACAACCCCTCGATGTAACAAAGTTCACCAGAAATAACAATGTTACTAAATTATTTGACGATCTGTGAAATAAGCCGTCGCTTTACCGTTGAGGAATTGCTGTTCTGTTGGGCCAGTGATAGAGGCTAAGTCAGCTGATTCGCCCTCAGTGACCTCGTCCTCGATGCAGCGCCGCCGGGCTTCGTCCCAGGGTACCTGTACCCCCGTACGTACTGCGAAGCAGCGCTGGGCGTACGGGTCATACGACCAGTTGGGGCCGCACTCAGGATGCCACGGTACTGAAATATACAACATTTTAAAACAGTGTTTTATGTTTCGATTTTAGAAAAGCAAAAAATTTCAGCAAATAAACCATTTTACACATGCTTTTGAAGGTAAGAAAATAACACCTTTAAATGCCTAAGCTCCTCGTTCTTACACAAGCAGGTGAACAGGAAGCAATCGTTAAATTGTAGTACAGTAATTCTGCATCATGTGCCTAGTTACGGTATCAAGAGCTGTACATAATCTTGTACCGCAGCATTTGGTTCTGGTTATCTCTCATCCATACAAAATATACGACATCTAAACACCAAACAGCAGTACCAGCGAACTGACTAAATCACCCACAAACAGCAGTGCCCGCGAACTGCATTAATCATCCACATCAGCAGTACCCACGAACTAAATGAATCACCCACAAACAGCAGTACCCACGAACTAAACGAATCACCCACAAACAACAATACCAGCTAGCTGTAAGAAAATCACCCACAAACAGCAGTACCCGCGAACTGAATGAATCACCCACAAACAGCAGAGCACTTTTAAATCTTAACGTAATTTCGCCAACAAAAACGACGACTCTATTTTCAAAAGAGAACCACTTACACGTCGAGTTTGGCTCTTCCGTGGGCGGTGGGTCAGTGGTGAGAACAGCCGCTTTCCTACAGATGGTCATATACAGCTCCTGCTCACAGTGGGAATTATACCACTGGCCGACGGGGTCCGCCTGAAGCTGGCAGCACGTTTTCGTCTCCTGTTCATTCTTGCCACCTGGAGCCCAGTTCCTAAACGTCGGCTAAATAAATGACATGATCGTCAAAATTGTCTGGATTAACAAAAAAAACATGTGATTAATGTGGATATTTGTACATCAAAGGATATTCTCCAAACAGTTTTGTGTAAGTGGGTTTACATATATGTAAGAACACAAACGTATCAGTTGTACTTACGACAAACTGTGTTACAGTACAACACTGAAATCACATCTGCCGACAACGTAAGTGAGCAAGCGTTTCGAGGACCAATATGGCCGAGATTAGAGTACCTCTGAACCAGTGCCGTCATCCCAAATCCAGACGCCTCCTGTATACGTCAACGCCAGCCACGTCGCTCCTCTCTGGTTGTCTGCAGTCACATGAAAACAACAAGGGGTAAAGTTGTTGTTTTTGTCTCTCTTTTCATATCATTGAGCATACAAGTAAACGACGCACTTTTGAGATTCTGTGATGTTTTTTATTCCGTTGGCTCAGCCTCGCTCAAAACACAATGGGCCGGTGTGGAAAACACCACATCATAATACACACCTAAAAACTGTTTCCTTAAAACACAAAATGTTCTCTACCTAGTAATTTGTATAAATTTCTAGAACTGAGCGTCTCGCTTTGACGCAATCGCGAGCTGTAGGCATGAGCATCAGGCAAGTCAATTCCTGGGTACAGCCCTGGACACAAGGGCCCGTATTCAATGGCGTGCCTCAAACTCGCGGCCAAACTCCAAAACTGAGTCAGCTATGACATTTGCTTATTTAGAAAATAAAACTTATTCTAGCGACTACAGGACAGCATGAAGGTACCTTAAATATTAAATCAAGTTCATTACAAAGCTCCTAATGTTTTTTTTTATCACAAAATATGTTTTGAGAACATTATTTTATTAACTTAAATCCTAGCTCCTCCCCCCCCCCCCCCTCCCCACCCCACACACCCACAAACGAGCTTCCGATGTGAAACAGCTCAAACTCGAATGCCCAAATGAATTTCAGTTTGAAGAAAGTTACTAAATAAGAGTGCAAGATCCAAGGCAAAGCCTGATAAGGACTTACTGCTGATGAAGACCTGCTCGTTGGAGTCCCTCACTGTGGTTACTATGGCACCCACGTCCTGACACTTTGTCTTCGCCGCCGCATACGTCACCGTCTCGTCGTTGAAGCTGTAGCAATCGCTCTGGTACAGCACCCAGCCCTCCTCACAGGTGTAAGCTACAGCACACAGCACACATCACACACGGCGGTATTTACACGGCAGATTCCAAAAAGTGCGGCGGGGCGGAAATAAATAGTAGCCATGGTTTTAAAAAATGGTGCATCCAAACCATACATCAAATAACAACACCAATGAATAAACAAATATTTATAGGAAGTGGCTAAAATCTAGTTCATACATAAGTTGGTCTAAATATTCTTTCATTTTTCTTATTTTTTTTAACTTTCATTTCAACATATCTGTCTATTGTGAGAAAAGAAACGATCAACAGCACGACCCACAACGAGCCATGGTTGTTTATGTTTGCTTTCAGTGTTACAGCAATGCGACTTGGCATTTGCACAGGAACTGAAAATGAATGTCGCTCAACTGTGAGAACCCGAGCGTGATCTAACCAATCACAACCATTTCCTGTAGGATCCAATAGCTACTCTTACAATCAGACATGTACTTATTTTTAGTGTTTATGTGTACTGATGTCCAAAGTAAGTATACATTACAAGTATAATCGAGTGAACATTTCAATTTTCAAAGCCACAATCACTTGTTGATACGTACTACTTTGTTGGTCAGGCTTCCTCAAAACAGTATTTATATCAAACATTGCTGGTGTCTCGAAGTTTGGCATCCTGCATATGTAAGCCTCCCTGTCAAAGCAATAGTTGGTGCCCCACCTCGCTTCCGGATTGGCCGCTGAAACAATAACAACATTAAAATTGCCATGGAAACATGTACGAAGCAAGGTATCTGCAGCTCAATGAGTATGTTGCCAATTTCAGCGGCATGGCCAAAATATATACAGTGACGCACTTGTGCTTTTAAACAGAAATAAACACACAGCAAAGGGAACAAAAGAAAAATAAAAGTTCCGATGAGGTAAAACGTCATTAATTGGTGTGTAGTGTTTTTGTGTAATACGTCACTACTTGATGTGTATCTTTTCAGGGGTACTACGTCATTACTTGTTGTGTCGATGTAGCCGCAGTCCATGCGCTCCGGCGTCTCCTGCCGTAACGAGTCGTTCCAGTGCGCATAATGGGTCCCGTAGCCGTCTGCCCACAGGAAAACATTGTCCTGTACTTCGTCTACAAAGACCGAAATACACATGACAGTGCCAGTGTTGTGTGGATAGTCGTAACGCAGGTCATCGTTGGTCACAGTGAGTCAATAAAGATTATCTTGTGATCTGCGATTCTTGGAAGAACGATTACCGTATCTGTAAGCTGTTTTCAGTCCACGACATACATCAGAATGTGATGCAATTACTGGCGAGAAAACAAAATCTAATTGGTGGGTTGAAGCTGTGTGGGTTAAAGTAGGTTAAATTCACTACCCTGCGAACATGCAACTATCAATTCGCACATTTTTTTCGCCAACAGCGCTGTTATTTAACGAGGTTTAACTGTCTGATTCGTCAAACTTACGACTCACAAACACAACTTAAGAAATGGCTAAAAATAAACATTAGATTAGATGCACTCATGCAAATCATTTGTTATTAATATGAACAGGCCTGAGCCATAAAAGAAGTAAGTATACCCGACAAGCCGATTCTAACCGACAGAATGTTAGCATCGCGCAGGGATGTGTAAATAGGATACATCGCATTATTCTGCTCATCCACACTGTTAAAAAAAAATCATACATAATAACATTGCAAACAGAACCATTAACAATTACTCAACCTAAAATTATATTGTTTTATACTGAAATCCTTAACACTGCAAGGACTTTACAAATTGACAGCATGTGCTAATCGGGCAAATCCGGGCGCAAATCCAAGAGGAAGCAGCGAAATACGGTTGTAAAACTGGACGATTTATCATAGTCTTTACTGTAGATCCACCAACAACCCACTCGTTTATTTTCATGATCTGTGACTTGGAGCTGTAGGCCGCGCAGACGTCTCTGGCTTCCGGCCACGTGAGCTTCTGTTCCTCGGCTGTCACCACGAGATAGCAGTGGCCTGTACCATAATCCTGCCAGCCTTCAGCGCATGTACCTTAAACACAGCGAAAAAAATTCAGAAAACTTAAGAAAACAATACACAGTGGTAAAAACAAGCAGCCTAAGAGCACTTTGTTAACAGCTTTAGTATTTAAGGCTGCTAAGGGAATCAGAAACTCAAAGGTACACAACGTGTAAACTATTGTGTAACTAATTACACCTAAATTTTAACAATGTCCATTTAAGATTTAAAATGGAGCAAGGATTATTCTGTCTAAAAATCGATAATAACATCATCTGCATGAGTGTACATAGAGGAAAGCGGGGTAGTCCCATGTCTTTTAAAAATACATAAAATGTTTTTGCGAAAACATTCCACACATCCTCACCGTTCCTTTCCATTTAAAATACACCGGATGATCGTACAAATCAATACAAATCAATACACAGTCACTTTCTTTTGTAAATTGTTCAGGTAAATAACAGCTTGCAAGCATTGAAAAAGTCGGGTGTGTTACCGTATTCTTTCTGGCACATAAATTTGTTCTGATTGCCGCAACTGGCAATCCTCCATTTGAAGTTGTCAACGGTGTACGAGGCCACGCAGTTAGACTTATGTGGGTTTCTGCACATAACACAAAACACAGTACTTCAAAACCAAAACATTATACTCAGGTCCATCAAGTTCTTTATAATATAATACAGGTTGCATTCGCTTTTTTCATGTTTTAGAGGGGTCAAAACTGCAGCCTCATTTTCCATTTTAAACATTAGTTACGACAATTCTAAAGTTACAATGGATCACACTGGATACAAATTTCACTCAGTACCAGATATCACATCTTTGTTCGCTTTTTAACACAACAAACATTGACTTGGAACCACAACACACCTTTCTTAAACTGATATCCTTGATGTTACGGTTATAAGTAACATTTTAAACACAGAATGCTTACGCGTAATTAGGCTGGCCATCTGCCCAGTTAGTATCAGTGAGGGTAGAATTATCTACCCACAGTAACGTATTCGCGGTGGCCGTTTCCTAAATTTGAAAAAAAAAAGAAATACAGACAAGATATAATCTGATAAAGTGAGAAGTAGAACAGAGCGTCTTTGTATTGCAATTGGTTACGATCACTTCACAATTCGCATTGCATAGTTATCCATTCTGTGATAGTGGCAGTTATAGCGACATTTTAGGGTGACATAAGTTTCAGGGTAGTGGAATACACAAATGCCTTTTCAATTCTTATTTTTTATTTATTTATTAGTATTATGATTTTTTTTGGAATGATTTCAGTTATTTAAGTAAATACCATTACATAGTGCTGTGTAAAACACTGTTACCGTGTCAGACAAACCAATCCACATGGCTGATTGGTAATCGTAGCAAAATTGCAGATGCTCAAAAGCTTGGATTTCCTGCTGTGTTTTAAGCATGAGAAGCGTGCCTGCCAAGCTTTCACAATGAGCTTTGGCATCGTGCCAACTTTTCTCTTCATCAAGCGAGAGGTAACATCTTCCTTGGTACTGGTGCCAACCCGACGCCAAATCGCAATGATCCGGAGTATCTGGAAGCCAAAAGGTGACGTCATAAAGACAACTACACATATTGTATATGCAATTGCATAAGGTGCTTATTGTTACCGATATTTGTCTTTTTAGTCAAGGCGTATTCATACTGTAAATAACCTTTAAATTGGTATTAAGAAAAGCAAGTTAACACAATAACAAAACATATTCCAAACAAGTATGTCAGTAAAACTGACTAAGTCCCCCGCAGGCGTGGAATCACAGGATTTCAATACGTCAAACACCCACTGAATAGGTCAATTGTGTTGAATTTTCAAAGTTTTGCCATTTTCCCAATTTTTAGGAAAATCTGAAAATAACCCCTCGCTGCACAGGTCCACTACGTAGTCTTTGCATGTGCAAGAGAATAATTGAATCGGTTCAGTGGTAACGGAGATATGGCGCCGACAAACACCCATTGAATAGGTCAATTGTGTTGAATTTTCAAAGTTTTGTCATTTTCCCAATTTTTGGGAAAATCTTTAAATAGCCCCTCATTGCACAGCTCTACTATATAGTCTTTGCCTATGCAAGAGAACAATTGAATTATCAGTTACTCGTCGATTACTTTTACACACGCCCGAAAAAAATGAGTGGGGTTTTGTATACTTTACATCGGGAAATATACCTACACACGACCTCTGCGAAGTGACAGATAAATGAATACCATAAATGCAAAACAGATTTTTAAGAGACACGATTCCTCGTGTAACGCGGATGAATATAAAATCGGTTTGCAGAGTGCCATACTAGTGCTACTTTCATTCCGTTTTTCACAATTCTAACAGTTTTGCAACTTTAAATATTGATAAAAGTAAAGTTTTATATTTAGAAAAGACTATTTTGGCAATTTTTAATATCTGTGTGTTTTATTCGTGTGTGAAAATTTAAAAAATCAGTTCTCGAGACACAGCCTGGACGGCGTTCAATAACACACACACAAAGCCATATCAAAACGAGAAGTTTTACTAAATTTCAAAACACTTTTTTAGAATTTTTCATGTATCCGAACAAAAATAGGACACACTTACAAAAAAAAATAAATAAAAAACGAGCTGATCAGTCTGGTCACTTTTGTCAATTTTTTTCTTCATACATAATTTTGCCTTGTCAGTCTGTCAGCAGTTTGTCAAGAACTTGTCCACTGATTGCCATTTCGACAAATTTGAGCTCGTCAAGATCTTGACTAATTTCTGAAGAATGCCTCGTCACACAGTGACAAAAACTTGTCACTAGCTTGTCAGACGCTTACCACAAACTTATTAAAATATTGCGTCATCATGACGACACCTCTTTTTTTTAAACAACAGACAACAGACGGTAAAGATTTCTTAGATTTTAAAGAATATTACTAGAAGCTTCACATTATCACCCATTAAAATACATTTAATGAATAAACCATAATGTAAATGTGCATATCATATCCTTTGCATGTTTTGAATTAAGTTGCGACGTTTGTAAAAGTTTGTTAAATATGTGAAAACTGTATTGCAGGGTTGAGATTTCGCGCCGGGCGACCAACTTTTTCGAGTTGGTCGCCCGAGTGGCCACTAACTTTTTTCTGAGTATTTTCAGGTAAATTTTGCAAAAATTGCGCCGGGCAACTAATTTTTGTGCCGGGCAACTAACCTTCTAAAGCTGGTCGCCCTGTGGCTCATTGTTCCGATGAACAACTTATATTGTGTACCAATTGATATATAATGAAATGACGGTGGTTGGATTTGATTACTTTAATGCTTACTATTAGAAAACCGGACTGAATAACTGTCAAAATCCGCAACATATGCGTTCATAAGTAAACCACATGGCCAATTGCAAAACGTGGCAGAAACATGTCAGACACCTGTCATTATTTGTCAAAAAGTTGTCACTAGTTCGTCCACCTGGACAATTTTGATGTGAAAGGACTGATCTCTGGATTTCACGCCTTGTAATTCTTCCACCGCCAAAACTTAATCTTTTGAAGATGTCAAAAAAAAAACAGACCGATTTCAATCATCACTTCAGAAATCAGTAAATAAACTGATGATATTAGTTATGAACTAAAAATAAATTCTGACATCAAAAATTGAAACGAGTAAAAGAACTCTAACTTACAATATCAAGTAATTCGAGACTTCACCAACACTGGTCAAATGGCTGAATTTTTAACACTAGCCTTTAAAATGTTTCTATAATTTGTTATCGGATCGTTTTTTTATGACTTTTATGAATGTTCGGAAAGAAGTCACCTCATGAAAACCTAATTTTGATTTAGTCGCTTTTAGCTACTTTTCAAGATTTTTCTCTTCACATAATTTTGATCGGATTGCCTTAAAATTTTATTCCTTACTTCAAACCGCATATGAGCTGGAGTTCCCCCAACGAGATATTGAATGACTCACGGTTTATGGATTCTTATATAATGATTATTGTGCTTAACGGGTCGAAAATGAACTCAGAATCTAACCGTTTCGGAGATAAAAGCCAATTTTCAGTTTGTGACCTTGGCCTTGGACAGTAACTACAAATGGGCTGCATGGACAAAATTCTTCAAAATTTAAAAGAAATTCGATCAACATTCTGGAGTATTTTCAAAATTGGCTATCAAAATATGTTTAAAAAAAACGCCTCTATCGTGGGATCGTCCATTTGACAAATATGTGACAAGAAATGACAAGTCAATGACAAAGACAAAGTTTTGACAAATTTACATTGGTGAGTTAGGCATCGTTAGGTTGACGTATTTTGGGTCGATTTTCTTTGCCATGGCAACTTCACAGGAATGTTGAGAAAATTATTCATGACATTATTATCATGGGTTTCTTACACAAAAAGAGTGCCATATCTATTTCAAAGTGATTTCGATGTATCCCTCTTCGACGTCATTCTGTCTCGGCTTCTATGTTCACTCCCTAAAAAACTGGAGTACCGATTTTGCGTAGCTCTCATAGACGAAACTGTGAATCCCCTTATAAGCCAAATCACACTTTGTGCGTTCCGAATAAAACGGGTAAAAATGAAAAAAAATGATAGAAATTTTGCGTAAATGTCAAATTTCTCTGCAACAAAGAGAAACCGTGTTTTTTAAGAACCCATATCCTATTTTTTTTAATTTATTAAAAGTTTTAACAAATAGTTTTAAGTTTCAATTTCTTTTATGTTTCGAGTATGAGCTGTTTTTGCTATATTTCTTCTATCATTTCTTCCATTTTTTCAACCGGTTCCCATGCAGTCGAAACCCACAAAGTGTGATTGGGTTTATTATGAGATACACTTTCTCAAGTATATGGCGCTAAAGGATATTCAACAGTAAAATGAGTAAAGCAGGATTCGGTCTATCCACGTCAAATTTCCCCTTAGCCAAATTACACTTTGGATGTTCCGATTAAATGCGCAAGAATTTTGAATTTCGATCACGAGGGAACCTGTAAAAAATGAAATAAATGATGGAAAAATATGGAAGAAATATCTCAAAAACAGCTCATACTAGGAACATAAAAGAAACTGAAACGATCTGCTAAATCTTCTAATTAAATTTCAAAATAGCGTACGGGTTGTTTAAAACCCCCGATTGCTCTTTGGTGCAAGAGAAATTTAACATTTAGGCGAAATCTCTCTATCATTTCTTTCATTTTACCCGATTATTTTTATTCGAAACGCAGAATTTGTGCGCATTATTATTGGAAACGCCAAAACTGTGATTTGGCTTATCTACTGTCTACCCACGAGTAAGAGTACAAGGACGAGACAGTAATTGGGACACAATTATTGGTTTTTAATGATTTTAGGGAAATATCCCTCAGCTTATACGTGAACAAATATGTACCACCGACAGAAGAGGTCTAACCAAACATTGCTAATACAAAACACTGCAACTTCCCACTAAACGGACATTAAAATACATAAAGGTATAAATTGTGTTTCTAAGGTAAACAATAGACAAGTTTGGGACATAAAATGTAGGGCTGAACATGAACCAATCACAAACAGCGTTACAACCGATGTCCCAGAACATGAACCAATCACAAACGGCGTTACAACCGATGTCCCAGGACAAAGATGGCGACGTCAACAAATAAACAGCTGATCAATCTGGCTGGTTTTATTAACTTTTCTCTTGAACAACAAATGATACTTTCAATTTTATGTTACAATATTATGAGATATACTTTCCCAAGTATGTAGATCTAAGGATATCCAATAGTAAAATGAGTAAAGCAGGTTTCAGCCTATCTGCGTCAAATGTCTCATTCTACCCTCCATCCCATTCTACGGTTTGGGCCTTGTAGTACTTGCACGAGTAGCTCCAAGAAGCGGTGCGCTAAAAAGTTTCCAGGCACAGAGACACAGAGATATACGATATTATACAAGTCAGAGCTACTCGGAGCTTAGCTCCGAGTAGCTCTGACTTGTATAACATCGTATATCTCTCTGTCAGAGCTACGAAGCCTTCCATTGCTCCCCTAATAGGGGTCGACTTCATATGTTCTGAGGCACGAATCTTGCATACCGGCCCCTATTATTCAAACATCTACAGAAAGTTCATGCCCAATATGCCCTTTTTGTAAAACAGGCACAGTTTCTAGTGAGCTGTATGTCTTTTAATTGTTCATAAAAGTGCAGAAAAGTTCGCTTCCGCACCCACGTGTTAAATGTTTGTTTACATTCTGGCCTTTAAATGTCACGTGACCAAAGTCAAAGGTCAGGAAATTTAAATAAAGGGATTGTAGTTTATTTGTAAAATATATACTAAAATAGTTGATAGATGCAGAATTACGTATAAATTTATTTTGTACACCCACAGTATTTGACTTTTTATTTTTACGTTCTTTTTGAAATATAAATTTAAAAGTTTTTTGGTGGATAATTGCAAAAATTATTGTTACTATTTCACGTAATAAAGTATGCTCCCTGTTTACAAACAAATGTCACTTATTGCGGGAGATTAGGGGTTATTTCCGTATTATTTTCTTTTAAAGAAAGCGTAACACAGAAGTTGTATATGATTACCGTAGTACTTTGAGGGCCTTTAGCAAATACCAATAAAAACCTATAGGTCGTTGAATCTCGCACAAAGTAGCCACAGGGGTGCCTCAAAGCGAGCGCAGTTGACTTACTTATCATTATATAGCGAGGCGTTGAAGCGGTGCCTGGAAACTTTTTAGCGCACCGCTTCTTGGAGCTACTCGGAGCTATTGCACGAGTAACGATAATAGAAGATTGGTCTGGAATCCAAATCCTAGTTTTTGCTTACGTACATTGATATCTGGTAAAATTAATAGTAAACTTTATATGTTTATTTACTTACTGCAAGACACATTTTTAATGAGCAAGGTGAAAAGATGAAGTGATTTTCTCTACCGTTTCACTTGTTTATCTAAAGGCTATGTATTTATCGGTGTTATTAATTGTACGGGAAGGTTACTGGACTGACTGACAAAGACAATAGGGCCAAAATTGAAAGAACAAATATTTCACACTTGGCAAGTCAAAGACTTACAAAAAGTGTATTGGAATTGTACAGGGCCAATGTTTCTGACCTTTTTCTTTTTACCGTTCCGTATTTTTTGTCTTTTCGACTTCCCTGATCATACTGGCACTAGAATTCCCAAACTTCAACATAGAGTACTTGATCTGAGGTTTTGCACCTCGGTTTTTGTTTTCGCCTTTGTCTTCATTTCATGATCAAAATGTGAAGGAAAAAAAACAGTGACGTTTTGCCCAGAAAAGTAACGATTAAAATCTGCAGAAGTATTTGCGAACAAGTCTCTCTCATCTGCCAACAGCCATACTATGCGTACCATAAATGATGTGTGCTTTATTTGCATAAGCCAAATACGTTGAGCACAGAGAAGCTACGCACTATTCTTGATAAGGGTCTGGAGGGGAGGAGGATGCCGTTTCATAGAGTTAGTGAGAATGTAACAAAGCTATGTGTTTTTCTAGAAAGGTTTCGAATAGCAAAACATTTTCTTAGAAAGGTTTCAGAATCCGAAAAAATTCTAGCCTCTAAAGGAAAAGTAAATCAAAAGCAAGCTTAAAAGTTCATAAAATTCTGCTCGAAGGGAGAAAGTGATTTTTAAAATATTATTTTTTTGCCAAGTGTTTAATATTTCGCCTTTGAAAAATAGATTCTCCTTTGTATAGATGCAGCTCTTAATGCTAGGACTGAACAGCGATGAAATTGTTTCATTTGTTTTGATTCCACGGCTATTAATTTTAGGTTTTCTGGTCCTGTTAGGTTTATAAAGACATCTGGAAAAGAGTTGCTCCTATATTTAAAAAAATCCTGCTAGCAGTAAAAATGTTTTCTTTCGCTGACACTGAATATTAAAAGATAGTTACTGCACTAGAACTTTAACCTGTAAGAAAAATAATGTAATGTAGACTTTTAAAGAAATACCAGAAAAATATCCAAAAATTCGAATTCTCATTGACAACCAGGAGAAATCTGAATATACTCTATAAAATGCAGGCGATTTATAAAAGATCTTAAGAGGATAAAGTTTCAAGAAGATAAGGCTTGCACCCAAACAAGAAATTTATAATTACATAAATTGTTTTAAGTAACGTAAACACGTTGTATTGAAAAAGCATGTGATTTATGGTCTTTTTTATTCAATTTTTAGACAGCTTGCAAAGGTACAAAATCCCACCATAAGTGTAAAAAAAAAACGAAAAAAAGGCTTTTATTTTAAATCGTACTACCTCTGCTGAAAGCAATAGTTTGAAATTTTATCTGTCACCAGGTAAACTTCAAAACAATCGTTGTTTAAATCATTTCAGTGAAAAAAGGAAGAAAAATGATATATTTTTTATATCCAAAGAATTTATTATTTTCTTATTTCAGCCATATAATCACACAAGTCAAATTTTTTTTAGAAAAGCCTTTAAAAGACGTATTTAACCCCTGTTTACTTTTATATTGAGCTTGTCAAGTTGGACCATAAAATGGGGAACTGCTGGAAATCCCTAATTGCCCACTAATAAATAAAAAAACGAAGCACAATCTCCAAACAAAGTAACTACGTTAAAAATCAGTAAATTATTTTAAAACAAATCGATGACAATTTGTGGTAGGGTGTCCTACTGTAACCATTTATCCATAGACCGTTTTGACAAAAATAGTACCAATTTTTTTAAAAACCCAGAATTTCTTGTTGGGTACTTGTTCCGTAGTTCTTAAGTAAAATTGTGTACAAGTAAGGAGCCCGGTATATGGATGATATCTGACAATTTTTGTAGGTGTATTTTAAAACTCCGATTTGAAACTAATTTTCTAAGTGACTGAAATTCTTACATTTGAAAGTGACATATGAAATTCGTGTTTTTAAATATTGAACAGCGGGAAATGGTTCAATGGCTTTTATAACACTACCTCTTAAACATTTTGCATTTGGCCAGTATATAGAAATTCAAATAGACTAAAAAAACTTCAATAGTATGACACATCTAGGTAGTGTTTATTTCTTATTTCTGTTTGTTTTTCCTTGAGGGGGTTAGGGTATATTTGCAATCCAGTCAAATCATATTTTGGAAATCATGTATGAACTATTACAATCAATGCTCAATGAATACTTGTACTTTAAACACTTTAAACATTGTACTGAAAAAAACATTGTACTGAAGTTTGTGTTCATAGTTCCTGTGTAGAAGAAAAAACAAATTGTGAACTTCAAAACACAGCTATGTATTTTCAATGAGCGTTTTTCAGTTCGAAATCCAATCAGACAATATATATATATATGTTGGGGATGGAAGCGATTGCTTTTGGGGGATATATTCTAATCTTACACACGGAAATGTTTTATGTTTCTCTGTAGTTGTTGAAGAATAATCGACATGTATTGCATATAAATTGCAAATTTGATTTAGATCTAAGTGGAAATTCATTTTTGTAATTAATCAAATATAGTTTACATATTGGCTCCTAAGTAACATATGCACATATTTTTCTTTTAATATTATTTTGTGCTTATTTCTGCTTCTCTGCCAAGTGGGACACGATTTCCCAGATTCAACTAGATTTCCTTTCTTGGTTTCTGTTCATTTAAAATAATTTCAAGATTAATTCTGGACGACTTGAATTTGTGTACTGAGATTTTAAATCTAATACAATGCCAATCAAGATTTTAGCTAAAATAAGATAAATATAGATAGATAGATAGATAGATAGACAGATAGCTAGATAGACAAACAGAGAGAGAGAGAGAGATAGAGAAAGAGAGATAGGGAGAGAGATTAAGTTCTATTTTAAATTAAGTTAAATGGAAAATTAGGAGCTCATTGTAATAATTGCATTATTACAAAATCCATTTACTCTTCTATCTAAATTCAACGCATTCCAAACATACATGTCAATTTTTTATATTTTTAAAGTACATAACTCATATAAACCGAGTTTTTAATTTTAAAATGCCATTGCCAATAAATGTCTCGCTGTCTGCAACGATGCAGGTGCACACATAAGATGCACGAGGAAATTTTCTTCAATACTGAAGTTGGTGTTAAACTAGATAACTTAATGTAAATATTATCTGTGCTGTGGTGTTAAACGAACGATTGTGAAGCAATATACAACATGTTTCTTTGTCATATTGTAAACACTGTTCTGTTTCACGTTCAGTGGTTGTTGTTTGCAGTAATGTTTTTGGTGCAAGACAATATTTACAACATTGCCAACTGTCTAAATTATGCTTTTCGTCTGTTTGTTATTTAGGTTTTACTGTACGTCCTCATTGTTTGCAAAATGTCTTGAACGGGGCAGTTTGGTTATAATTGGGTCCCATGAATTTATCAACACAACCCCTTGCCTTCCAACCATTTAAATTTGTTTGTGTACACTGTGAGACTTACTGTATGGTCTTCTACAGACAAAAGGCTTTGACCAGTCGCACGGGTGGTTTTCCCATTTCTTGCTGTGCCATCTGTACGTGCCACACGGCCCAACCCCTTCTCCTGCATTACACGCTGCTTCAGGCCTTGCTTCACATGCCCAATTTCTACATGTGTACATACCAAAACCATTCAAAATACAATAAGGATATCTATGGCTGTATGTTTGTGTAACTCTGCGTTTGCAAAAGCCTTTCAATGTTTGAACCTTTCAACTTGTCGATATTTTTATATCTGTTAAAAGAATATGAGATTTCGCATTTTGCTTAGGGCTAAAATAAAATAGATAATTTTTGCACGTGGATTGTTTTTATGTAAACTGCGAAATGGATAAAATCTCTACTTGATATAAATAAATGTTTTCTCACACAAGAGTAGGATCAAGGGGTCCTGGTTGTGAACCGTCTGTCCATATCCAGTTATTTGGATCAGCATCATCTTGGCGTAATCCAAACCAAACATCATGTTGTCGGTAGTAAATGAGACTTTCTGTGAAATTCTACCAGAACAAAAATCATAAATACATTAGGTTGCACAACAATCGCCTTACAAAATAAATAAACAATTTCGATTATGTGATGTTATTGTCATTCAAGATAAATACTTTACCTTAGTTGAAATTAGGTTTGGTGTGAAGAGTTCAAAACTTGACGAAACAAATCTGTTAGCAAGTCTTACAGTTTGTAGTTTATTTTGAAATAAAATATTGGAGGCCAGAAAATAGATACACATTATTTTCTGAAAAAATTACCTCATATTATTATGTTAATAAATGCGCATATTGAAGCAAGTAAACTGATAAGGTGAAAATTTAAATTGAAGATTACTGTCAGACAGAAAAAATGGAAAACATGTGAAGAGTACTCACTTTTTCGCCCTCGCTATTTTGGGCCATAAGATCTCCGTTAAAATTAATGCACACTTGTCTTGCTGTGTCATAGTCATATGCGGCATTACTCATATGATAACAGTAGTCGCCATAGCCCGCCCATGTGTCTGGGCAGCTGTATGTGGCTAAGGTAGTTGCTGTGAAAAAATACAAGTATTCTAAATATATCATATGATAACAGTCGTTGCCATAGCCCGCCCATGTGTCTGGGCAGTTTATGTGGTTAAGGTGGTTGCTGTGAAAAAATACAAGTATTCTAAATAGATCATTAAATAAATAGTAAATCAATAAGTAAGTAAACAAATACTGCGATGTTTTCTTTAGCGAAGTTGGTATGTAAACCATGATCTATGGTGGCTGAGAGCACACATCATTCAATTATAAATATGAGCACGTAGCATCAGGCAGACGAATGAGATCTTCGAACGATGACACATATCCTTTACAACAACCTGGCAAGGAAGAAAAATATGCTTGTTTTTCATTACCTTTTTGTAAAGATCTTTCATTTTTTCCTAAAAGGCTGGATCTTTATAGTTTTGAGGCATTAATGTCGTCGCATTTGTAATAACGTTCCTTGCTTCGATTTTAGCACAGTGCAGTTTAACGGTCTTAATCAGTTTTAAATAACATTACCATGACATTATTATTTTCTAAACATTTAGTATGAACCATTTACATTGATTGTTTGAAAATGCGAGCTTTGAAAGCCAGAACGAAAAGGTCAATTTCAGTACTTCTTTGACATGTGGCTATTTTTTTTCAAATTCTGGAAACGGGGTCGGATGGCCGATTTTTTACT
Organism: Protula sp. h YS-2021; assembly: GCA_949752745.1. Taxonomy (NCBI): domain Eukaryota; kingdom Metazoa; phylum Annelida; class Polychaeta; order Sabellida; family Serpulidae; genus Protula; species Protula sp. h YS-2021. Next base: position 46,031,217 of record OX457024.1, read on the forward strand.
GTAAAATATAGGCCCACTGAGTTATTTTATTTATTTGCAATTTAACTACCATCATTGGGAAATGAAAAACAGGTCTAAATATTTCACCCTATAAGTAAATATAAACTTTTGGTATCACATGAGAGAGATCTGGAGACAGCGTTATTCTTGTAAACGGGCAATAGAAATTGTGGTTTGACTACTGTCCGGAATTTTATGTAGAAAAAAGCTGCTTTTCTTCGTATTTGTTTTATTTTGTTTTTAGTAGGAATAAAGAACTGTCCCAAATTAATTCATATTCCGATAGGCTAGCCATTACCAGTTATACCCAAATTCCCATAGAATCTCGAAAAGGTGTCGTTATTCCGTTAACAGGACATTTGGTCTCCACTACAAAGCTGTCAGTGAGAAAAGTTCTTTGAGAAATAGGCTCGATCTATGTCTTATTCTCTTAACTGTTTAATGCATTTGGTGTATTAACATTTGTTATATTTCATTAGTAATGAGTTACTTAATCAAATTTTAATTATGGACATTTTTATTCGGGAAAGATTGTTATCGCAAATGCTTCTTTTCTTTTAACAGAAAAACCTTGTTTTTGTATATTTGTACATGCGCAGGATATAACTACCTATTTTTATACTATTTTATTTCGCAGGATGCATGATATTGCAAGAAAAATGCCTTGAAAAGGCCATACATTTCTACACCATAAAATTAAAAATTACTACGTGTGTGCTTCACTTCTTATCTGAAATAAAGTTAAGACGACAGTTTGTAAAAATAACATTGTAAAAAGGCTATGTAACGATGCTATTAAGATGCAATAATGTGCTATGCTTAGAACTGTTTAAACAATGTGCATTCAGTTTGAATACGTATAAAAAGTTATACTTACAAATTGCTAACAACAAAAGAGATATTATCCTCAGTACAATCATTTTTTAGATCTAACGGTCTGTTACCAGCTACTCCATGTGTTATAGTTACGGCCTTTGATCTGGTATATAATGTGAGGAATTTTCAAATGTGTTGTTGCTTTTGTTGATTAATCAAAGGGGGAGTTGAGGTTGAAGGTGAAGTGTTTCGGGATATATGACGAAAAATTGGATTAGGTTGACTGAGTGCGAAATTTCTTGTCATTTGATAAAGAAAAGAAATCATAGTTGGATTATGTTTAGCATTGATTAAACGTCATTTGATTGTGTCTCAGAGATAAGTTCGTGTTTTGGCTGTGTTACATGTTAAGCTTACAAGTGCATCTGAAGAATCTTCGTAAACATACATGGTTCATTATTTTATTGATAAATTATTTAAAATATTATTAAATTATTTAAATTAAATTAAAATAAAACAATGTTCTCTTCATTCAGGATGAAGTTGAAGGAAGTGTTAAACGTTAGGAAGTTCTGTTAAAAAGAGTGCATGTTCTATGGATCGCACGATAAAATGTCAAGAAGTTTCGGTACCATCCTTTTATGCATTCGCAAATATTTCCTCAATTGTCACTGAGAATGTGACATTGCATTGATGATGTCCCACAAAATGTGCTTCATCTTTGACCGACGTCAGTCTGTGTTATCGCCGCACCAAAGTTTTGGCAATTTTACTTTAGTTTTATTTCTTTCAAATTACTTTGCCCCTGAGAGAATCTCTAGGCGTGGTTTGATCACCAATGCCTTTTTTGTATACAGATTGCTTTCTGTATAGAATGAACCGGCAGCCTTTGAAGAAATATCACATTAAGACACATATACGCATTATATGCATGGTTAAATGCTCATCCGGCGCATAACCTTTGGCAAGATAATATAAGAAACGAAAGAAATACACATCTTACTGGTAATTTTATTTTTAAATTTGGCATTATAAGATCAATGACAGCCGCAGATTGCGCCTAAAACTGTTTTTGCTGTTGCTGTATTACCAAGTTATGCCCCGAAATAAATCAAAGCGTGGCAGAAACTTCAAATTACAAATACACAGTAGGGTGCTAAATATACTTGCATCGTCGATCTTATGTAACAGCACTAATTTGCATAGAAACTAATGCACGTATGTAACATCTCTTCTTTGCATAACACGGTATTAAGATGATTTTGTTTCAGTTAAGATGACAAAAGCATAAGAACATTATTTATTTTAGACGTATGGATTTGGTTTTCAAAAGACTAGGCGTAAAACCCTTTAGCCAAAATAGACTAAAAGATTTAGCTTTATTTGATTTACATGCTGTTGTGGATAATATGTTATTTTGTGTTGTCCAAACTGTCACTAGGCATATTTAATTGGAAGCATTTCATCCTAAACTGAGTAGTGCCAGCAATATTTTATCCGAAAATAATATTAAAAACAAAACAAAAGAAATAAGTTTACTGACTACCAAAATAAAATCCTAACACGTTTAATGTTATTTAGAGTCTGATCAGTCACCTAACCACCTTATTTTTGGAAGGCCTTTGGCACTTAAATCCCTGAGTTAGACATTGGTAAACTTAAGATAAAGAAGTGTTCATATACAGAAAATTAAAACTGAAAACTGTTTGCATTCTATTGTTGTTAATGCATCCTTATCTATAAATTAAACAGACACACTGAAAGAGCTGCAAACAATATGGAATTAACAGGTTTTTGTTTTTCGTACTAAAATTGGTATTATTTACCATTTTCTTTTAAACTATTCCGCTCAAACATTTCCAAAAGAAGTGATGTTTTCCCCCTCTTTCTTCTTATGAAAGTTGAATGAATGTCCCCTGTCAAAATATTGTTGAATGAAATGCAGTGGATTTATTTAACTTGGCGATTTTCAATCAACTAGTTTGTTGAATTCGTACGATTCGGTGAAGTTTTTCCGTATGTTTCCTTTTTCCCGATAAAACCTTGTCACGCGAACTCCTTTGAGACGACTAGGGATAGGACGACCAAATTTGCCAGAGACATGATCATCAGAGAGAGTATAGTATGTCTACTTGGTCCAGCTCATTTTTTAAGGAATTCATTAATATTTTACATGCAAAAATGGATATTGAAATTTAGAACGTGAAAACTTTGTCACGCAAACTCCTCTGAGACTGCTAGTTCTAGGACGGCCAAATGTGGCAGAGACATAATGTGCCACTGACGCCCTTCACAAGCAAGCAAGCGCTTTAATTTCGCAGTAAAGGAACTAGAATCATATCAGCCTATGCATATTGATCGCCCAGATATCTACAATGAGAGATACCACAGCATCCGTGTGCAAGCTGAAGTTGGTTGCAGCGCTTGGGTATTTCCCAATTGCTAAAGAGTGATGAAATTTGGTTCACTGATAGAAGGTGATTAGACATCGTAACATTCGCATTTTTTAACCACGACCTTAGAGAACGATTGACCATTATCTCAAAAACGGTAAGAGATACCGCGATGACCTTCACCGCCTCGGTCATGGTCAATGTGACAAAGAGATAGAGATAGAGCAATTTTGAGCTAATTTTCGACCCTTTGGGCATAAAAGACGATATGTAAGAGGTATCTCGATGACCTTGACCTCCACCATTATGATTAGTGTAAAAACCGGAAGTTGGTCATTATCTTGAAAGAGGTTAGAGATTTTGAGCTTATTTTCCAGCATTTGGGCCTAAGAGACGACATGTAAGGAGTACCTAGGTGAGCTTGACATCCTCGGTCATGGCCAATGTCAAAAATCGGAAGTGGGTCATTATGTCGAAAACGGTTAGAGAAACAGCGACTTTGAGCTTATTTTCGACCCTTTGATCTTAAAAGGCGATATGTAAGGGGTTCCTCGGTGACCTTGACCTCCTCGGTCATGGTCAATGTCAAAAACCGGAAGTGGGTCATTATCTCGTAAAGGGTTAGAGATAGAGCGATTTTGAACTTTTTTTACCCTTTGGGCCTAAAAGACGATATGTAAGAGGTACCTCGGTGACCTTGGCCTCCTCAGCCATGGTCAATGTCAAAAACCGAAAGTTAACCATTATCTCGAAAACGGTTAGAGACAGAGCTATTTGGAGCTTATTTCGTCCCTATAAACGTAAAAAGCGTTGTGTAAGGGGTACCTAGGTTACCTTGACCTCTTCGGTCATGGTCAATGTCGAAAACCGGAAGTTTCAGAAACGGTTAAAGGTAGTGCGTTTTTAAGCTTATTTTCGACCGTTTGGCTTAAAAAAGAAGATGTAGGGGAAGATGGCTTGGTAACCTTACCTCCTCGTTCTTGGTCAATTCTGAATTTTAAGAGTTCAGAATCGTATTTTTTTGTGGCCCCAAGTGTAATTTTCGTTACTCGGTAGTGAAAATGGTCTAGTTATTATGTACATTTGCTTGCGATGAATGTTCTAGAGTGTTGTAATATGGTAGATAAAAGTTGTCTTTTTTTTGTAAAATTTGCAAGGCCCCTGCATCTTCTTTCACACAATGTCTGTATAATGATTTTCTTATCAATCTAAGAATCGTTGACTCAATGCTGGAATTCTGTAGAGGCAAAGCATAACTAATTGCAATTTGTAGTTTTAGAAAAGTTCAGCTTCAATTTGGTCACTGACCGCATTTCAGTGTTATAACACTGTCCGAATAATTTGCTAGTGAAAGGATTGTAAAACGGTTGCAGATTGTAAAACACGACTAGAAACCAGGAAAGTGAGACAAAATTTTCAATACTAGTTAATGTCAGTTCTGCTTAATTTTAAATTATATTATGAAATGCTCCCAGATGACGGGGTACCATACAATGCCATTTGTCATTAATAACGTAAAATGAGGAGACACCAAATCAAAACAAACTTCTTTAGTCTGTACATATACTAAAGCATTAAGATATTTTCCTTATCAGCCAGCCATGAAGTACGATGACACTGTTTGGGCGAAGGTTAGTTTTACGCTATATTTTTGCTGTTGTCATTGTGACTAACCTGCATACGGAGGCCAGGGTGTAAAAAGCCTCACATCCATGTACTTCTGGAAATAAAGACTTAAACAGTAGAATCGTCAAGGATACAGGCTTGAGCAAATAGAGGTCTTAGAGGATCAAGACCCAATCAATACCGACACTTAGTTTGACACTGTCCAAGTATGTGCACAGTGTGACGTCATTGCTTCACAATTTTTAGCTTGAGCGCAACACCCCTCCCTCCGCCGTGTTGGCGGATCTGTATTTGATGCCCTAAAATTTTAACAGGTCTGTAAATGAAATGCTGGAGAAAATATTGCAGAACAGATCACTTAAATTAAAAAGATGTGTTCGTTTGATACTGCTGTTAGCTCTCAGCAGAATGATGAGGCAAACATACTTTCGTTCTGGAGGCGTAACTAAAATCTTTGCCCAATGACATGTATAGCCATTAAGTTAGGTCAAAGTTTACTTGGGTATGTTGAATACGAAAGGCGCAAATTATCTTGGCAAATATTTGGTAGTATATTAAATCTTTGATGGGCGTTTAGTTATCAGTATACATTGTTTTTTAGTAACACTTGACCGATAGAAGCTGCAGAGCTTCAGCTTGAAACGCAATTCCTTTATTAAAACAATCAAAAGACAAGTTTTTGAATCACATGTTGCGGAACTTTTCGCAGGCAGAGGAATCTTCTCATTTATTTCCCTTTTAACGTGATGTACCCAAATTAAAACGTTTTTGAACGTTTTAATTTATAGTTATTTATTTGCTTCTCTCGCTATTCATAAATTTGAATATAGCAATATATTAAATTAAAAAAAATTAAATAAAAAAATATAAGCGAAATGCCGAGTCTTTGTCAAAGATTTCTTGTATTTAAGAATATATTGTAAATTATTTATAAATGTACAAATACTGTAACAAATTCTTCATTACCTATAAATGATTACTACATAATTTTTGCCATTGTTGGCCAAGTGTATGGGAGGTGGTATAGTGAACAAAATAGACGTTCACACGTCATCACTGTTGTCGAGTAAGATCCGTACTGTTAAACCAGTTACTGTTTATGCTATTTGTGGACGCTAACAAGGAAGCCTGGCGACGAACAGACAAGCATGCATTCAGTCCGCAGATTAAACTCGAATTCATGGTTTTTACCATGACTTCACTGTTTCTCGCCAGTCTGTGTTTTGTCTTCAGTTAAAATCACTGTTAACGTCTCTCATTTATTAAAATGTATACTTTGCATCTCCCAAAAAAGTTTCTCGTTAATTCACCTGAATAAATCCCTAGTTTATCCCAAGTTTTAATGCAATGCATGAATCGTCATTTGGCCCGTGTTAAGCAGTGTCTTGTTGACTTTTTACCATGCCATAAAATAATACAATCATGTGTTCAAAATTCCATTGAAAAAAAACACAAAACGTTCACAGAAGGTTCGTAATACTGTGCAGCTGCTGTAGTACGACATAACTCAAGTGCATGAACTGCTGATGAGGATTTAGGCACTGGCATTTCCACTATAGCCAACGTCCACGTAATCGTTAACGGAACCTCTAGCCGATGATCCACCCTCACTATACAAGGGATTGCTCATACCTGTTTAACATGAGAAGAAGATAATGTGCCCAGCTCTAAAAGCAAAGTCATTGCAAAGGCGAAAGAAGAAAACGACAAATTTTGACAGTGCTATCAAAAGCAATCGGACTAGATCTATGGGACGAACAGCACCTCTTGTGTTTCTCTAAAATGGGGTTTCACTAACATTGTGATGTGGCACACGTAAAAGCCTAAAATAACTCTGTACTTCCACCCCTCAAAACCTGCCGATATTGTTTCGTGAACTGATGATCTGAACCATTTCCTAGAAGAGCGGAATTAATAAATCCATCATTTATTTTCGATTTAAGAACACATTTAAAAGTTGGTTACTTGTATATTCTATAGGAAACAGTGTAATGGGGGCAAGTCTAATAATTTGCGAATCATTAAGTAGTAGAAAGACTTAATAGAAGTACCTTCGCCCTTGAGGAACTGTTTCCGCTTGTAGACGACGAGGGCTACTACCACTGCTGCCATAAGCGCCGCACATACCGCGAACCCGATGCCGATCCATTCAGCAGTGCTCAGCGGATCTTTTCCTACATTTCAAAAGGATTTCATACGTAACATAACCATTTCACTGCTTATGTCAGTTATCTCTTAAAATTTAACACAACAACTTAATAACCTGTTTTCAGGCATTTTGAATCCAATTGAGTTTTATTTCAAACGTTCTATATTCAATGATGTTCTGCTCTAAATATTTGGACTTAGTTGAATATGAGACATCTAATATCTAATATTCAAACGTTTAAAGAGTTAGTTTCTTTCTGTATAAGTAAAGAAACAGAAGCAAACCTGATCCTCCTTCTTCTACACCGTTGGGAGACGTTGTCTGGGACTGTGTTGACGGCTGTGTGGCTGGGTCCGTGGGTCCCTTGGTGGACAAGGAGGACACGTGCGTCGAGAAGCGGGTTGAAGTCGTTGTTGTTTCAATAGGTGGCTCCGGTGTTGTACTTTGCACATGTATTACTTAAAAGTATATAACATTTTTGCAGTAAAATTGCTTGTAGAATATATACTTGTATGATTTCATATTACCCATTCGATATTAGAATCACTGTTATACAGTATGGGGATTGAATTTCTATTTTTCTATTTTAGGCCAGTTGAAAAAAAGAATGTTGAGATGTTACCTGCAGGGGTCATACAGATGAAGCCGTTGGTCGCTGTGCAGGTGATGTCATTCCACTGACCACTGTGTGTGTACATCTCTACACAGTTTTCTCCGTGCGTGCCGTTATCTGAAGGTTCTCCAGGCGCCCAGTTCTGAAAGTCCACTGGCCGGTCATCGACCCATTTGAAGCCCTCTAGTTAATAAAAAAAGACCAAAGTAATACTCCAAACTCTTTTTAACAATTGGAAAGTATCGTTAGGAAGTAATCATTTTTAATTTATATAAATTTACAGATTTTCAGCTAAGATAACTAAGTGAATATTTATTGTGTAACGTACGCCCTGAAGTTCGAATCATGCCAAGCCAAAACGGATATCCAAAACCAGGTATCTGGATATGATCCCAAATAAATTCATTCTCTTCCGCGGAATGAACAGACACCAGGTCACTGTCCAAGTGGATACAGAATTCTCGCGCTTCCGAGAACTCCAGGGCTTGGTCCATGAAAAGATAACAGTTGCTGCCATAAGATAGCCAGTTGTGATCTTTTACATCAGTTCCAGGGCAAGTTCCGTTAGCTGAATGCGGCGGCTGTGTGTGCTTGATCTCCTCTGTTAAGGAAACAGGCATTAAGTCTTGTAAAGGGTTGTAAATGTGTTTGTGTAGGAGGGAGTGGGAGGGGGAATAATGGCTTATCGCAACGAGAAAAAACATGCACAGGGAACATGCTGGCTGTTCAAAGGATTAAGAAAGGGTGATCTACTTTTCAGAAGCCAAACTAAAAGAAGGTACCTCCGAATTTCTCTCGAATTTCAGATCTTGAACTGAGATATACAGTAAAACCCCGCTATTAGGGACAAAAAGTGACTGAAGAACTTTGTCCCTAATGGCGGGGTCTCCCTAATTTCGAGGTCCTATTCTATTTGACAACTACAACTAAAATCTTTGGCTATTTTTTTACACTTTTTCCATCACTAGCTTTGATTATTTTAACTTTATCAGATGGCGAAAGTTCGTTCCGTTTTCTTTTCACATCACCAATATCCATACTTAACACCTTGTATAAAATCGTAACTGAGTATAAAGACAATGAATTACTTCTTCTTGTATAGAATTTTAAAAGAAGCACATGTCAATAGGGTTTAGTAGTATAAAGCTTCTGCCTTAAGCACACATCTTTTGTAATAAGCCCTATTGTCTTTACATGCACTGTGTTCAATATAATGTACTCAAAACGCACAGATAACAATAGCGAAAAAACAAACACCACCGAGTAAGAAGCTGATAGGGGTAGTTTACACAATGTACAACATATGGACAGCAATTTGACTGTCCACAATAGAGGGGTTGTTTTAAATGTGTAACTGTACTTACGGGGTAAAAAGAGTGTCCCTAATTCTGAATAGAGGGGTGTCCACAATAGAGGGGTCTAGATATAACAGAATTCTATGGCGTTTTAAAACAGACTGAAAAATGCTGTCCATAATTCAAGGGGGTCCATAATAGAGGGGTGTCCATATCCGAGGTTTTACTGTATTCGTAGAAACAGAAACAATAATTTTGTCAATAAGGTCCGAATATCTGCAGCCAATGCTGTAATTTTGGCCAAGAGGCCTGAGGACTTACGCAGAGATATACGGCATATCGATTTATAGCTCACATCACATGCACCGTCCACCCACGTGGAGTCGCTGAATTGGAAATATGTGCATCCACCTTCCGGGCGGTCCGGCTGGTTCGTGCCCCAGTTTGTATAAGTGACTGAAGCTGTATCGCTCCAAGCAAACTGACCTGGATTCTGATCATATTAACTGTATTAATGTCGAGTACACATACACAAAAATACAATGTTTTAGTTATACTGACGTTGTGAGCTTTATGATTTAATTACGCGTTATGCACAAAAATATAATGTTTTAGTTATACTGACGTTGTGACCTTTATGGTTTAATTACCCGTTATTATAAATAAACAGAGACATAATTCCTTGTTATATTAATTTTTCGTTCCTTTCTATTTTCCAAGTAAACATGACGACGTTCGACAACGTTGGGTAGATGTCACACTCGACATAGGGTCAACGCCAGATTTTGGCTGAATTTGGAAGTCGAAACAACAATTATCCAACGTTCAATCAGCATTGCTAAAAGGCTGCAAACTGAAGTCAAGACAACATCTATTTCCAATGTAGACACGAGGAAAGCGACAATGTAAAGGGAAATATTAGGCAGGGATCGCCATTTAGGTAGTAACTATGGTAAGGTGTCGTGCTACCGCTACATGAAAGTACCCTAACGTCAGAAAGTTTATCGTTTTTCTTTTCTTACAAAAAGTTTGAAGAAGTCGTTTTGCCTATTGTTGCTGTTGTTAACATGTGTTAAGATTTATTTGTGTTCTCCTTTTCGTAAAACGCTCTTTTTAGGGTAAAAGCGTACTTCGTGTTCTCCACTTTTGCACGAGTTTCTCGTGTAAATCTAAAAATATCAAACAGTAAGACTAAATTTTCTCATCCGTGGTTCCAATAGTTACGGGCAATATCAAGCCTCAGTGCCAATCGTTGGTACCTCAGTGCCAAGCCTCATTCGATTTTTCCTTCCAGGTACCAACCATAACCAAATTAAGTGGGGTGGGTGGGCGGAAGAATTAGATAAAGTGGAGAACGCATATTACGCCTTTACACAAAAAAGAGCGAGTTACGAAAATAGAACGCAAGTTTCACTTGACAAAAGCTCCGATTTGGCTTTTTACGGAACTAGAACTGGAGCAGGGGTAACCTGCCTTGAGAACCAAGCCAAGTAAAATTTTCCAAGAACTCCTCTTTTTACACATAAAAGAACCTTCCAAGACGAGATGATAAAAGGGCAGGAATAAAACACTAACGATATCAAATTCCTGTGTTTTAATGTGCCCAAATTCACTAGAATACCATTGAGTTGGCTGACAATTTTCGTACACGGATGATAGCACCAAATCAAGGACAGAACACACTCGTGAACAAGCGCTCACTCACTCTGTGTCCACTTCCTAACACCACCCTGTCCTTCAACACAGAAGTTGATAGCCCAAACTTTTGCAAGGGAAGATCATATGAAAGAAACCAAATAAAATCCTATATTTATTGACCATTTCACAAACACGATCGTGATACAAAGATCACATAAATCTATGACCAAGCACCATATGCTTCTGCTTACAGCTTGGTCACTACAATACACAAATAAAAATAAATGCTGCAGGGTGACTAACCAAGAACTGGCGCCACAACACAAGCTAGAAAACCAAGCTTAGCTTCCAAAGACTCACAGGTAAACGAACTGAGGAGTCAGTCCTAAATAATTCACAATGCTATCATTCAGAATACTGAACCGAGAACTGACCCGATAAAAGACACTCGTATAAAAACAGGTGACGCACTACAAAGCGCTCAGCAACCAGCTAAAGAGTACGCAGTGACTAACCAAGGCAGAGCCCGGTACCTAGCCCGTTCGGAGACGAACTCCCGGGGACCAAAACGGTCCCAGGGTGTGTGTGGATAAAGAAAACACATACACACCCCTTTTGCTGGAGCGAGATCGCAGCACCAGACTCGGGAAGTGTGACGTACCACGGTCTATCTTGGTGTCTGAAAGAAAAACTGAATATAAAAAGCTGCAACGACGTGTCACCTGCTCAGTCACTGAACCAAACTAAAGCAACGACTAAGTGTAAGCTCAAAACATACACATAGACAGTTTCCTGGGTGGGTCGAGGACCAAGATAGCGTTGACCTTGGTTCTTTTCCTACTTGTCCTTGCCTTGTTATCAGAGTGGCGAAGAATGTGTCTTTGGCTTGGCCTTGCTCTTAACCTTGGAAGCCTGTTTATTAAAATTGATAAGGGTTAGCTAAGAGACCACTGCTCAGCTGCAACAAAAGGACCTGAACAACATAAGCCTGATAATTTGCACTGAGAATAATTTTTCAGATAATGTTTAATTAAAGCGTTTGCAGAAGACCAAGAACCCGTTTTTAATATATCTGATAAGGATGCACTACGTCGAGCCCTAATTGAGTTGCTACCTGCCTTAGTTAATTGGCTTGAACATTAAATATAAATAGTCTGTTTAAGCAGATCCTTATTAAAGCCTGGCAAGACAGAAATAATCAACGCTTCTTGATTATCTTTAATGCATTCCTCAGACATCCGCAAGTACTTAAGCAAAGCTCGTACTGGACAAGAGAGACCAAGCCGTGTTCTGACTCTTCGTCCATCAGCGTTGGTAGCGTTACTTGGTCAAACGTACCCAGGCTCACCGTATGCGTCTTGCCCATGAAACCTACCCAAGGTTGAAGGAAGATCTTGAGCCACCCATCGTTCTTCTGGAAAATCTGACGTCCAAGCCGTGGATTTCACCTCTTCTTTACACGATGCTAGAGCCAGAAGGAAGGTAAATTATATCGTTACGGTTTTTCTTGTGATTATTTCGTCGCCAATCTTTTGTAACGCACATCCCACTGCGCTATGTTGGTGCGGTTGGTGACCAAGTTACTATCAGGAGCAAGCGTTTGCGCTTGAGTGATAGAATCATTTGAATTACTCTTGGAAGGATCCACTGGGGAGGAAACAAGTACCTCTTACCCTGGCCAAGCTTTAGAATCTAGGCATGGGGAAATGTGCCTTAGCTTAGTCGTCAACGAGTTTGCAAACAGATCCAGTGTATGGTCCCTTCGGGGATCGATCTGCTCTCCAATTAAACGCATGGGCTGACAGACACACTCTGTATAATCTGGCCTGCTCTGGACGTAAGGTGTGCTCACACGTTCAAACGATATGCTAAGTTTGTTTGTTTTTTTCCCATTCAGCATTTTGTCGTAAAACCATTAAAAAATGTAGGAAGTTTTTGGTAAATATCTGCTCAAATAATGCGCTACTGAAATTTGCCTAATTCTCAGAAGGTTTACAATTTAATTTCATTAATTTTTTTAATTTTCATAAGTCGGACGTGACATGTGATTGCCTTTGATAAAACCAGTGATCCATTTTCGACTCTATACTGTGAAGAGTAAAGTTTGTTTGTTTCTTTGGTGTTTAGCGTCCCATTCAACAACTCGCATGAGTATATTAGGATGCACTTGCTAAAGAAACAAGTGGGAAAAAGAAGGAAGAATGAAGAAATAGAAACGAAGTGTTAGAAAGAAAGAAATTCCGATTAGTCGCCTCTTACGCCATGCACAGAACAGAACGCAGTGGGTGTAGTTTTAAGATTCCTCCCCACCCCACAGGAGGAACCTGCTAAGTGACGTGCTGATAAATGGATAATTTCCTCACGAGCTAGTAGCAGAATACTGCTGGCTAGTCGGAACCGAAGAGACCTGGTACCGCCTTGCTTGTTGATTGATTCATTGATTGGTTTAACGACACCAGCAACCCGTTAGGGTTATATTGTGTCAATTCTGTTGCTATTGGAATACTCAGTTGACGCCTTGCTTGTATAGGTAAGATACCACCTTGTAGTTTCTAGATGAAACTAGACGCACTTGCCGGGTTGGCGGGTTAGCTTCTTCAAAACGATCCATAGTGTCTGGAGCCCCAACCAGTTTATGTGGCGACTTCGTACTCGGTCTGACCAGAGAGACATTGATCTGTATCTCCGCAGGGGCGAGAAGATTATCCCTTCGCTCGTGATCCGTCGATCACACCCCTAAGCCAATGCCTGGTAGGCCTCCTCGGTTATAATCATCACAGTTTTGTAATGTCTCCCTTGCGTTTGATGAAGGATTGAACCGATAGCGATGAAGTTTTCAAAGAGGACTGTTTGCTGTTGCTATCAAACAACTGAGAAGAGACTCCATCCTGGCTAGGCTTACCTCCGATTCAGGCTTGATGTCTCGGATTGCTAATCGGATCTTTTCTTGGCGCTCGAGGGTTGGATAAGCCATCGCTAGGCTCAAATCATACTTAGTCTAAAAAGAGCACCATGATTTTGTCGGATCGAGCTCTAACTTACTGACGTACTGACTCTCGCTCAAAGTACCTGCAGAGACCGATGGGGAGAGCCAGAAACCAATATCCTCACCCCTCCCGCACCTGGATGGACAGCTGCTTCCTCAATTGATTATACAGGGGTACATGTAGTTACACGACCAACGGGCTTGGAAGCCAGAATGCTATGGCTGTAGAGACAGCAGAGTGGGTCCTGTGGATGCTTGTGGTTCTGTGGTCGTCGGCTTGGCAATGAAAGATATGTCTTGAGGTGAGGCACTGCTCTCTTCGTTGAGCCATTCCACTTCGTCTTGAGGAAACAATTCTTTCTGGCCCAGGAGCGGGTTAACCACATTTCTAGTTGCCAATGCCAACGCGACCGGAGGAGAAGGTCTTCCTGTGTTGGTAAAAGTCTGGTGCAGATGGTCTGCATGTCGGTCTGCATGTCGGACGCCTGTCTGCTGCTGTTGGAACTTTCTCAGGTGCTGGTCCTTTTCTGGAGAGAGCATAGGGTCGAACCCTCGTAGGGGGACTGTATCGGTTGCAAGCAGCAGTCTCGCCTTCGAAATCACCTGCGGCTCATGAACCGGGTTCATTCGAGCTCTGTTCCTCTTCCAACAAAGTACCTGGCTCGGCTTGTGTTTCCAGTATACATGCCTCTCCTTGCCTCATGGAATCTAGGACAGCGTAGGCGTATGTAACGGCGCGTGTTTCTCGTCTTCTGTGCATTGTATTAGTGAGTCTTGACCCGACAGGGATATGCCCGAAGACTCATTTCAGTGACCACGATAGTCTCTGCAGTACGTTTCGTTTAGGTCGCAGGCAGTTGTCTGCCGGTAAGCACCAAGCTGACAGAGCACTGTTTATCACAGAAAACTGAATGTAGCTTCAGATCAAGATAGGCAACAGCGGACTGAAATGACCTGTGCTCCTATATGGGTCGTAATTCAGCAAGTGCTGTTCCAGGAACCGGTGGAGAACCTCAGAGTAACACTTTTCGGGGCGAAAGGAACCCCCTAGATGAAACATCAGATTTACCAGAAGTACAAAGGTGAAATCTACAAATAGTGTGAGCTAATTACACTCTCAGTTCAATCCTAGGCAAATGAACACAATATACACAGAATTCAAGTTAAAAATTGGAAGTAAACAAGTTTTAGCTCGCGGTGGCAAGACAAATTCTCCTGCATAAAAACACATGCGGTTTTTACCGCACGCAAAACGAGAATGAGGTTTCTGATTGGCTTAGATCTAGGCTGGGACTGTTCGAGCCACGATGAGAAAAGTTTGTTCCAGTTTGCTTGCTTGGTTCTTTGGAGTTACACCAGAAACCCGTTCAAAAAAGTGGGGTTAAGTGAATAAAAAACTTTTGTGAAGTAAAAATAAAGTTTTGTCACATATCGTTTATATCTCGAAAAGGTCGAATAATTTTTATGTGGAGAGTGTTAATACCTGTCACCATAAAATAGGTCAGTCGAAAAAAATTACTTCATTTATCAACATTTATCTTAGGAGTGCCTGTTTAAGAAAGTAGGTCGTCCTATCTCCAACACAAAAGTATCAGGTTGACCAGACTAACCAAGAAATTTAACAAGTTTGTCCAAGGACAAAGTCCCAGCTTACGAAAAGCAATAAGACCAATTCCAGCGTGCATGAGCAAGGAAATTTTCCTGAAAAATTGGGCTTCAAAAGATGAGACGGCAAAGAGCTAGCTCAATAATTAATTTAGCACCAGACCAGAACTTGGACCGATAAATGCATACAAAGATTTCTTTTCCCAGAAAAATGGGAAACAGATTTTTTGTATCTCTGGTAGACTGGATAGTCTGCCATAGATACCTTCAAACAACGCTCGCATTTCGGACCAGTGCGCATATTTATGTAACTTGCCTTGATGCGCGGTTCTTATTCAGACAAGTGCGCATGTTTATTTAATTTTGCGTAGATGGCGGCTCTCATTTTGGAACAGTGCACGTTTATTTAACTTGCGTCGATGTGCGGTTCGCATTTCGGACGAGCGCCCATGTTTTTTTTACCTTGTGTGGATGTGCGGTTCTTATTTCGGATCAATGCGCATGTTTATTTACATTGTGTTGATGGGCGGTTCTTATTTCGGATCAGTGCGCATGTTTATTTACCTTGTGTTGATGTGCGGTTCTTATTTCGGATCAGTGCGCATGTTTATTTAACTTGCGTTGATGCGCGGTGCTTATTTTGGACAGCCCAAGTTTCCTTAGGTTGCCTTGATGCGCGGTTCGCATTTCGGACCAGTTTGCATGTTTATTTAACTTGCGTTGAATCACGGTGCTTATTTTGGACGTGTGCATATGTTTATTTAACTTGCGTTGGTCCGCGGTTTGCATTTTGGACAAGTGTGCATGTTTATTCAACCTGCGTTGATGAGCAGTTCGAATTTCGGACCATTACGCATATTTATTTAACTTGCGTTAATGCGCGGTTCGAATTTCGGACGAGTGCGCATGTTTATTTAACTTGCGTTGATGCGCAGTGCTTATTTTGGACCAGTGCACATGTTTATTTAACTTGCGTTTGGAGCGTTTTTCCCATTTCGAACCACTGCGCATGTTTATTTAACTTGCGTTGTTGCGCGGTTCGAATTTCGGAGAAGTGCGCATGTTTATTTAACTTGCGTTGATGCGCGGTGCTTATTTTGGCTCATTGCAAATGTTTATTTAACTTACGTTGGCGCGTGGTTCGCATTTCGGGCAACTGCGTATGTTTATTTAACGTGCGTCGATGCGCGATTCTTATTTCAGGCCAATGCGCATATTTCTTTAACTTGAGTTGATGCGCGGTTCTTATTCTGGACCAGTGCGCATGTTTATTTAAGTTGCGTTGATGCGCAGTTCTTATTTTGAATAGTGCGCATGTTATTTAAGTTGCGTTAATGGGCAGTTCGCATTTCGAAATAGTGCACATGTTTATTTAACTTGCGTTGATGCACGGTGCTTATTTTGGTCTAGTGTGCTTGCTTATTTAGCTTGTGTTGATGTGCGGTTCGCATTTCGAACCAGCGCGATTGTTCTTTTTAACTTGTGTTGATGCGTGGTTCGCATTTTGGACCATTGCGTATATTTCAATTAACTTGTGTTGATGATCGGTACTTATTTTGGCCGGTGCAAATGTTTATTTAACTTCCGTTGATGTGCGGTTCGCAATACGGACCAGTGTACATGTTTATTTAATATGCGTTGATATCCGGTTCGCATTTCGGACCAGTATACCTGTTTCTTTAGGTTGCGTTGATGCGCGGTTCGCATTTTGGGACCAGTGAGCAGGTTCATTTAACTTGCGTTGACGCGCGATTTGCATTTCGGACCAGAACGCATGTTTATTTAAGTCCCGTCGATGCCCGACTCTTATGTCTATTCAACTTGCGTCGATTCATGGTTCTTTCTTACGTGTAACGTAAGCTGGGCTAAAAAAAGGTAAAATAAAATAATAATAACACTGGCCACATTATCAGATTTTAACTGATTTTAGCTTTAGTTCTAAGTGAGTTAGAGGTAAGCCCATCGGTTCTCAAAGTTCCCCAGTGGTCATCTGACGTTGCGTAGTCCTTCTATAGGCGTCGCGGCCTGACGTGAAATCAGCTCTGTAAATTGGTTGTATATAAATGCACAACCATTGTTACACAGATATTGGATAGATTCGGGATATCGAGGCTAGAGAGTATCTGGAAACCGGGAAGGTCGCTATATTGATGCACAGAAAGCGACGTTCTTCAGATACCATATCATACCATCATATTGCCTTTCCATCACAGTAAACAAGTACTTATGTACCTATTTCTCAGATTCTAATGGGTGTACATAGCCAATTTTTGTTTACTTTTTATAAGACCGATCACGGCTGCCATTTCTGGCAAGCGATAATAAAATAAGATTGGTTTTGTTTGTGACCCCTGCGACTACACATGTCCTCCTCGACGTCTATCACATGCTTGTTTGTTGGCCTCTATCCAGAGCTGTGAAAACAGACTTTGGATAAACTTAACGAGCTGTTTGCGATGAAAAACAATGAACTGCAACCTTTTATAAATCTCGGAATGTCGCTCGATGTCTCCACTACACCAGGAACTATACACGTCGACATTTAGTTCTATATGAAAAGCTAAACAACGTCTATTCCCTGGCTGTTTAGCACGACAAAGATGCCCTAGGGAGTGGTAGCTTGAGCGACACCTTAACAAAGTTGCTATTGGCTTTGACAACCTGTTTTAAACACTGGTAATCCGTGGTGAGACGTTGAACAGACATTACAATGTTTGCTTGGTACAAAATTACCTCAATGTCAGTGAGCCCAATCCAAGCATTGTCATTGTACGCTATATCGCCATTTTCCGAATCGAAGAAAATGGTGTACATGAATGCTTGCTCGTATACACTCCGTATGCTTGCCAGATGACCTTGCGCTGAATCACTCCTTCAACAAAATAGCCACTAACCCTGATCTTTCCGCCATGAACATTGCGTAAGGAAGATACATTTTAGCTCTAATATAGTGAAATATAATATTAATACTAGAAACCTGGTGAAACTTACTGAATTTTTCAACATAGCAAAACCTGATTATAATAATATCAGTGCAATATTTTGGCTGTACAAAGTAATTTTGCATTTCACACTTCAGTCTTTTCACAATGACAAATGACTTGAAATATGACTTGCTTGGAAAGGTGGAGGAATGTCCCCCAGGAAGAAAACGCACTATGAGAAAATTTATCCCTTTTGGTGACTGCGGGGAAAAGCCCAGCCTGTCTCCTCGATTTTTGCCACACTCGGAGAGTACGCTCCTACTTAAAAAATTGCCCCCCCCCCCAATCCATGGATTTTCCTGGAAATGCGCGAAGGAGCAACCCAATTTCATACATGATAAATATAGTCTTTGATTCGCATCCCTCAGTGATGGTTTGTGATATTTCTGTCACGTTTTTGATCACATCAAGATTAAAACATGCCCCCTTACCACAGAATGATTGAAATCTAATGTTGCTGCATTTTCAAAAGTTATCAAACCAACTACTACATGCCTTGAAATTATCCAGACATTTGGGCCAGCGATATTAGGGCCAGAAACATGTCGACCAGAAGTAAAAAGCCTGACATTTTGGCCAGATGGTTCTTAAATATTCTTTTTAAATTAACTTTTTTAATTGCTCAAGTAAAAAAACAGGGGCAATGAACGCTTCTGCATCATTGCTCGTAAGGGAGATTTTCTGTAGCTTTTACTAGCAGGAAGTATCAGAAGTAAAGCGGTCAGTAAGGTAAAGGTGACCCATAAGCGGAAGGATGATTCAATGGACACATAGATACACTGACAAAATCAATATAAGGTAGACATTAAAACTGTTATGTAGAAAAGGCCTGTCCTTGTATTCACAAAAGTTAACTGCGCAGTTAACTGTACTAAAAGAGGCGAAAACATTTTGACCCAGCTATGCCACGCAAACATCTTTGTTAAATTTATCCACTTGGTTTCGGATGTTCTTATTAATAACGGAACAGTTAACGGATTCGGTTAACTGCACAGTTAACTGTTGTGGATACGACCATTGGGGGTTGATTTTGCCACATAACTTACTGGCAGTGGTCTTCACCCTGTTGCCACGTTCGCAGCGCCCCGTTAGCAGCTTTGAAACAGTCGCCGTTGTATTCGGTGTAGTCGTACGGCGCGTTGATGCCGTAGTCAGCGCATAGTCCCGGCTCAGGCTGCTCTTGTTCCGGAAGACTTTCATCTGAAACAAGGTTTACAATTCGACAATACGACACGCAAATCTTCCACAAAAGGCATCCTTTTTTATGCACCCAGATGGATTAGATTTTGCTTGTTCCGATTTTAGTAAGTTTAACCAAACAACTCCATCATTCAACGGCAATATCCGTTGGTGTAATAAGAGACCAGGGATATCGGCAGAGTTGGTGAGCATCATGGATATCTCTGCTCTGCCACTGCTCCTCTGTTCTGGCGGTTACTCAACACGGGATACTCGGACTTCCCACGGGATCCATAGGTGCCACATCTCCGTTGCAGCAGTGGTTGAATTTTTAGATTTTTGCGTCAACTATTTCACTCCACAGTGCAATCGTTGTCCCTTTATATGTACCATTTACATTTTGTGTACATTCTGGCATTGAACAGCGGATGAAATCGTCAACAGATCAGCAATACGCCTTTTTATACATTTCAGTATATATGTTTTGAGTTCCATGGTTTGCGTACATTTCGTCAATTTCAATATTTTATTTCAAATGCAAAATGGAAACTGGAAAAACGATTCTATTTCCTTTTTTTTTGTATTTTCCATAGCAACATGCAAAATGGATAACTGAATTCACTCTCGCTTTTACTAATTTCAGTTATTACTGTAACACGTGACATCACAGGAATGAAACCTCACAAACGCAGCAACGAACTAATTAGTTGATTTCATTAGGAATTCAGTATCATTTCTTTTTTTTTTTTTTGCTGAAATACGCTTTCTTGTTTATGTGTGGCTCTCTTATCTAGGACGGAAGCGACCTTCAACTGCCGTTACGTAAGAAATACCCCCTCCCCCCACCCCCACCCCACCCTCGTATTTAATCACCTCGGCACACACGGCCCGCTCGGTGCACTCTCGCCCACACCCAGATACATCCCACAGGAGATTGGTTGCGAATAGCGTGCTCTCTGAGGTGGGGGGGGGGGGGGGAGCAAGGGGGGGGAGAGTTACTAATTCGCTAAAGAGATCGCTGCTAATAATTGGCCGAATTAAAAATATCTCCACTGACAAAATCTGCTTCCCTGCACACAAAATGAGGGCTTCAAGCACTGGCTGTAACAAAGTCGCACTCGCCTATCCACGCCGGGTTTTGGCAGCTTATGGAAGCCCAAACAACGTCTGCCTTCCGACGTTGGATAGAAGTTGATTACCAAATGTCTAATTAACGTGGCGTGAAGGCTTTAAAGGAAGTCGAAGCGTTTCCCAACGTTGTATGGACGTCGATAAAGCGACGTTGTATAGACGTCGGGAAATGCTATTACAAAATCGCCTTCAAGATAACGACAATCATAATGTGATCACTCTCCGTCACAGTACCCCGACCCTTGGGTCATCCGGTCACGCAGGATACTTGTGAAGTCGATTTCCATCAATATTTTTGTCAAAACTTGGGGGGGGGGGGAGGCGTGGGGGAAATTGTGCGCTCTTCAAATTGTGATATTTTGCGTCCTCGGTTCAGTCTGTTTTCAAAGGGACTGCCACGGTTACCATTTCTGGTGAGCGATTACACAAAGAGATTGTTTTTTGTTGTGATTTCGACGGCTATACAATGTCGATTTTTCTACGCCTATCCAATGTCGATTTTCGACATCCGTTCAACGGTCCGTTCAAAGATGTTGATAAGATGTCTAAGAAAATTGTGTTTTGGTTGCGACAAAAAGCAACGTCTAAACAACGTTGTTTACCTAACATTTATTGTACGTTGTGTCATAGGAGTTGGTTAGATGTTGATCTGTGGTCTTGAACTATCACAACCGAAGTACAACCAGAGTTAATGTTGCGGTTTGGTCGGATCGACTTCGCAGCCTCAAATCGACGTTGAATCAACCTTAGGATGTTTTCGGGGTTTGCTCATTTTAAAATACCGTTCATACAAACGTGTTATTTAGGAATTTTATGACTACTTAATTAGGATTGCTTATATAATTCTGATGCTGCAGACTTAGAATGTTAGATAAGTACCTTTGTAAGTCATGCAGATGTACCTCATGGTATTCTTACAGTTGGCGTCATTCCACTGGCCGGCTCGCTGCGGGTCGTTGTACAAGTGAACGCATTTCTCCTGTACTCACAAGCACATATCTTTAAATAGTTAATATACTGGAACAAAGAGCTTTATACTGAAAAGACAAATAAATGGCTGGGATTGTGGCGGGGTGGGGTGGGACGGGTGGGAACTGGGAGGGGAGCTCACAGTAGCACATCTATCTATCTATCTTTAAATAGCAAAATCCAAGAAAAATCGATGGCTACATGTAGCTTATCCGATAATTTCTGGCGTTGTTAAACCTTTATTGAAACGTCATAAATACATAAGAAAATGCGACCAGCCAGTTTTATTTTCGCTTAATAAGGACATTAATGCAATATCAAGAAAACCTGATTTTTCTTAACTTTACTAACATCTGCATATTGTGCTTTATTTTTTATTGTTCCTTCTCAGTGATAGCCACTGTTTAAAAATGATATTTCTTGGCTGGGTTTGTATAGCCCCTAAATAATAGCAAAATGTGCAGAGAACAGAATTACGAAAATTCCACACGTTAAGATATCTCGTATACACTCAAGTATTAGAACTGGTTCCAAGAAATTTGAACTTCATTGGTAAATGCTGGTAGATTAGGATGGTAGATTAGGTTGGTAGATTGGGATGGTAGATTAGGATTTCATGGCAAACCTTTATTGTCCCCGAAAAACCTAATGCATGGAAATGTGACCGAACAGCTCCATGTAGCGTGCCAAGAAAAACATTGCGTCGGATTCCCTTTCACTTTAAGCGTTTATTAAAGCCTTTTCTGTATTAATATCAGCAGAGGACCATTCCTTTACGAACACACGAAGTAAACACTCAAGAAAATGTCGGGAGCTGGTAGTGAGGCCAGTGTCCTTACATCAGATCCGCCGTTCGGTTCATGAGGAGCCCAGTTAGTGTAGGTCACTTGCGAGTTGTCTATCCACGCAAACTCATTGCTCTTGAACTGTTCCATACCTATCCAGTACTGGTGTGGGTGGTCCAGTAAGTGCGCCGTCAAAAATGCTGTAAAGCACATGCTAATCACGGATCAACTAAACTGAGAACTTTTGGTTATTACTATTGTCAGAGGAAAATTTTAAATTTCTTTAGTAAAAAGGCTAAACTCTCATTCTCTCTCTCTCTCTCTCTCTCTCTCTCTCTCTCTCTCTCTCTCTCTCTCTCTCTCTCTCTCTCTCTCTCTCTCTCTCTCTCTCTCTCGCTCGCTCGCTCTCTCGCAGACATTAATAAATGCCAATAAAAAACTCACAATTTTCCTGCAGGTTGTGAATACTAGCCAAGCTTGTTGGTTTATTTATGTCGTAACACTTTTGGTATGCGTCCTCCCACGTGAGCTCTTCGTCGTCAACAAACTTGAAGCACTTATCCAGGAACGGCAGATAACCCTCCGGGCAGTTGCCTGGCATGGGCTCGGGTAGGACTGTGGGTATTTCAGCATTGCCCGGGGTCTTCTTGCAAATGTAGCTGTATGTCTCCGAGCAATGTAAATGTGACCACGGGCCATGCTGCTCTGTAAATATTTTGAGAAAATATTTTAGAAAAGTAAAGATCAACAAAAAATATAGGTCACATTATATGTAGTTCGCATGGTAATCGGTATTCAAAATATATATATATTTTTAAGTATACCATTAAGCAAAATAACATTTTTATAAAAAATATAAACCATAAATATAGATTTCATAATATTTAAATGACGTTTTTGTAAGACACAGCATTGTATTTCCACGATGTGATAAAATACTCTACTACGAAAACTTTTTGAATTCTAACTATTTAGCAATGGGGATTTGCAGTTAGAAAGAGGAAGCACATTGAGTGCCCACATATCTATCAACCATGTGGGAATATGTGAAGAATTGTAATGTGAAGAAATTCCAATATTAGGCAATATCACGGGCCAAAAAAGAGTACCGAAACCTGTTTTTACGTTTGATTTTGCGTCATATTCCAAATTCATATTTTGGATGCATAAGTATTAAAATCTGTTTGATCGTTCCGTAAGATTACGTCAGCAGTTTTATGCCTAGTGGTTTTAATAATTATTTTAAAATTATTAATAATCAAACTGATCTGTAGGAAGCATCTCTGATGACACTCGGGGCATTGTACCTCTATGCACCTCTGTGGCGACACACATTTGGGTGCCTGCTTGGTCATTAGGCTGCCCATCAGCCCAGTATATGTACTCCAAGGGAGATCCGTCCGACCACCTAAAAAGTACCGTAGCCAAGTTATCCTTCATTTTTATGGCATAAATAAGATTCACTTTCCTGAGGTAACCAGAGTTTTGGTTCTGTTTTTGCCGAGAAGGCAGCAACTGGTGTCAAGCAAAAGGGGGGTGAACTTCATGCAAATTAAATCAGAATTGAATCAAGATAACTTGTGTTATCAACTGCTGACTGATAGTAACATGCGTTCTGGGATCTGTTATTCTAAACGATAGGTTTCAAGGATTGATTAACTAATCTATTTATAGTTCCGTGGATGCCATACGCAGAAGTCTTTCTGGGGGGTTTGAGCAAAACGTTGTCTAAACAAAGCTTAATATTTTGATTTAAAACATCTTGTTTTATGATAAATAAAAATGTTATTGCAAAATTGATTGGTATATTTTCAGGATATGTCGTAAAGATTCGGTATACTTTTACCCTTCATAGCCATCTACGTCGTTTAAGCCAATCCATACCCATCTGCTACTTACAAATCTCGTCTGAAATAAAATGGCAAAGTGTTTCATGACTATTGCAATTCATTACTTGATTTTGAAGTACTATATAAAAATGCAGAAATATAAACACCAAACTACATCAGGCGAGGAAAAAATAACTTTGTTTCTCATCCCCGACCGGGTCATTAAAGCAAAAAAAAAAAAAAAAAAAAAGGAAAAAGACGTTAGCAGCGCGAATCTGAATAACTTTGAGTGAAAAAAAGAAATCCAAAGGCCAGACGCTTGTGTCAAATTAAAAAAATTATTAGTCGAGGGACATGAAAGTACTGAAAATTACCTTTCAGATGAGAAATTTGTTCCTTTTGAAAACAATATTTTGAATATTTATTGTTTAGTTTAGCTCTCTGTAATATTGCTTATTGTTACTTTGTTGCACAAAAGGTAAGAAATAAGTAAACTTGATTCTTAATATAGTCCGAAGGTCTCGAAGAGTTTACAACAGAATTTCTTCGTCATGCAGCCACTGCAGTGACTGCTTGTGTTAAATTTATACCGAGCTCCGCTCCGTGGTGCAACAGTTTGCAGCGATAGGTCTTGCACGTGTATATTGACCTGCTAACTTGCAGGCAAATTTGAAATTAAATGGGGTCTAAAATTTTCACCATTATTTTGCACATTTCTGCATCTCCTCACAAATGACTTGATTTGTGGTCCGTATCTTATTACAGTATGAAAGTCTTTACTTAAAACTGACTCCAACGTGAGTTTTTATGAGGATCCGTCATGGCCATTTTAAAATTTAAAAAAAAAAATTAAAAATTAAAAATAACGTTGATCTCGAAAACGGTGCTAAAGACCATTTGTGTGTACTATTATTTGATTATTTTAGTATAGCTTTGAGTACTTAACGCTACTGACAACGTAATTGACCTCAAAACGCCACCTTTGTATTTGGAACCCCATAAAGGCAATGAGGCGATTTTATATCGTGCCACGCTGGAAATGGTTGCGAAAGTTTTGCCGTCGAGCTCTGTAGTAAATGTTTCGCTTCAAGGTGGTGAAAATCGGTCTAGTTGTAAAGTTTAAGTTCTACACATATAGTAGCTCTACATCGTTATTGGTTTATAATCGCATGCGTTTATCTATCATCTTATCTCATAAGGCAAACATATTCAAGTAACATTGGATTTTCGGCGTCGTTGCGACACCAGTTAAAGGCCGTTTGATGTCTGACGTCAAATGTTTGGACCAATGAACGCCCGTCCTCCAACAGGTACAATTCCCAAGAACGTGTTTGCTGAGAACAGTGAATCACAGAATGGCTTGCTAACTAAAAATAAAAATAACGATAAAAAAAATTACGCCAATATTTTCGTAAAGAGGCTCTACCTGGTCAATAATAAGCCGCATTTCCTCTTCGGAGTGTATTGAGACAAGATGGCCGCCGTTCTGATTGCACCACACACTCGCGTCATACCACGTGAGTTTGTCATCACCCTCGTCCGTGTCGCTGCAAATGTTTAAAGTTTGATGTTTGGGGACTGTTTGTTACTTTCAGAGACATTGCCCTTTCAGGACTGGCCCCTGCCTCCCAACCCGCCCCCCACCCCCCCCCCCAAAAAAAAAAAATTGCGGGAGTCGGGTGGGTGGATCATACGTAAAGTCTATTTTATTCAATGGCTTGCTTACTTGTACAAGAGTGATCGAAGGTACCCTATTGTTTCCCCAAATAAAGAGAGTAGGTAAAATAGTATAGATAGTCGGATATTCATGTTGACGGGGGCCTCGGTCGGAAATATAGCGTCCAGATTTTGCAAACCACCCCTTATCACTAGTTCTTTCCACTGAATTGCCCTTTTTTATGAACAAATTAGGTTACTATATCAAGAAAGGTAATTTTTGCTGCGTGGGAAAAGGTGTAATACTGCTGAAAAAACACACATGCTTAGCCTGAGAAGCTGTTACTTCCAAGGAAATGGGATCGTTAAATTTCTATTTTGAATTAAAACTTATCAACCCAGTGACAATACCCAGTGAACACTGCGACGTTCCATGCACATTGGATATACGTCGCACTCGACACCGGATCACCGTCGGGTTTTGGGTTTTTTATAGGAGCCGAAATAACGTCTGCCTTAAGACGTTGGATCGATTATCCGACGTCTAATCAACGTTGCGTTAAGGTTGCAAATGGAAGTCGAAACATCGTCTGTCTTGGTATGGCTGTATAGACACCGGGAAAATATTAATCTAGGATCACTGTCAAGACTGCGACAATCATAATGTGGTCACCCTCCTTCGCGGTACCTCCACCCTTGGGTCAAGCGGTTATCCAGGATACGCATTTCTATGAATATTTTTCAAAAGGAGATGGAGTACATTCTTATGCGCTTTTGAAATTGTAATATTTTAGGTCCTCGTTTCGGTCTAATCTCAAAGGGACCTGTCATGGCTACCATTGCAGTGAGCGATAATACAAGAAGATTATTGTTTTGGTTGTGAGTCCGACGTCAATCCAAAGTCGGTTTTCCGACGTCTATTCAACGTTGCAACAAATACACTGATAAGACGTCTGAGAAAGTTTTGCTTTGTTGCAACCAAAAGCAACGTCTTAACCATGTTGCGTACCCAACGTCCATTAAACGTTGCGTCAAAGACATTGATCTGTTGTCGCGACCAATCATGACCAATAGCTACAGAGTTAATGTTATGGTTGTGACGATTGACGTCATAACCTCAAATCGACGTTGGATCGATCTTCGAATGTTCACTGGGACTTTGCCTTATCATGTAAAAACCTGCCACGGTTGTCATTTCCGGAGAGCGATAATGTCGAAAGGTTCCCTGGGAATTAACTTTGCTTTGCAGCAAACACGAGATGAAGGTGTTTTGTAAAATCAAAAGAAAGAACTGACTAAACCTGAAATAGTAACACTTTTCGTTGAAATATTTCCACCGTTCGCCATCAGGACTGCAGTCTCCATTGGGATCCGGTGTCGGAAAGGGCTCCGTACTCGGTATGGAAATGTCCACTCCTAGCAACCAAAAGCTATCGTTTTTTTAATGTTACCTGTTTAAATATAAGAAAACTTGAATATGAAATACAATCCATTTACCTGCCAATTGTTCTGTTTTGGAAGCTTTATCGAAACATTAAAACTATGAATAGAGTATAAGAAACTTGTGACAACAAAAACTGCTAAAGAATGTTCATAAATCAGTAAGCGTACGCACGCCGCCTTCCTGACCGCCAATGGCGACCCTAATACCCCCGAAGCATTTACCTCTCTGTACTTTGCAGATGTAGGACTTGGTATCGCTGCATTTTTTATTCTGCCACGTTCCCCCGTCGTGGTAAAGGTGCGCGCAGTTCTGATTGCTCGCATCCGTAGGATTCCCGTCCTCCCAGTTGATGTATTGCAGTTCTGTGCCGTCGCTCCATTTGAAACTTTCGTTGGCCGAAGCTCGTGTTAATCCAAGCCAGTAGTTGATGTTCTTCGTTCTGTCAGTGACAAAGGCAAATATGTCCATACTTAGAAATAATTTGTTGCTGAATATGAACTCCATGATAAGGATGGCGAATTGTTGAGAGTAGCTTTAAAATGCACAAAAAATGTATGGAAGCATTCGTAAATTGTGAGGAAGAAAGTCAAATGCTGGAACCTTCTACCGGTGCTGCCAGAGACTCCTACAACGATCAGCCATTTTCAGAAATTTGGCGATTTTGAGGGGTGGGTAGGGGTATTAGTGCACAGCGACAAAGAAAGATACTATTATGGAAGAATACCTTGATGTAATCTATTGCGCACAGCTGTTACTTTTAATATTTTGGCGTGGACTTACGGGTGTATTTGCCCGAGCAGAAACTCCGTTTCTTCCTCGCTGTGTACACTTGCTAGGTCGGCATTATGGCTCAAGCACCAAGCCCTGGCATCGTCCCACGTCAGTCGCATGCTTGAGTCCTCAACCCTTACCTGCCGTTAAAATGCCCTTTGGTGTTTTGCCAATAGAAAGAACAGTACATTATAATCTACCTATGGACTGTGATGAAAAAAAACAGACGAGTAACAATATTTCTGTTACTGTATTGTCTAGCCGAACCTAACCGCGTTTGGTCTATGACCATTTCATTAACACCTGTGCCAAGTGCAACAATTACCGTAACCAAGTGAATGTCTCGTTATGAATCTTATAATGGTATTTTTTAAAACTATCAGTTATATCCGTATCTGTGTTAACTATAATATAATCATCCGTTTTTTCATGTTTAAGCAGATATGCGGTTGCAGAGAAAATATGAGATGGCATCACAACATCTCACATTATTTCACCAATGTAATATTTTTTACCTTAATTTTTTTAGATTTTTTTATTATACCTTCTAGTATTTTTATTATATCTTTTTTTATAAAAAGCATGAATCGGAAAGCGAGCCAGTTAGCAAAAAGCATAATTATATTCACCCAAAACAAACAAAAAAGAACAAAGCAAAAAAAAAAAAAAAAAAAAAAAAAAAAAAAAAAACACGAACAGAAAGGTGATTGCAGAAGTGATCAATATTTATTGCGAATTTTACCACATAGCAATAATCTCCGAAGGCTTCCCACCAATCAGCACAGCTACCCGCCGGCGCGGAAGTCGGCGCGTCCGTGGGGCGCGTCTCAGTGGAATGAGGTTTCTCACATATTGCAAAATCGGTATTACCGCAGTCCACATCCAACCACAGACCTGAATCTGGTTCGGCCATAGTGACACACGATCCTTCCGTCACGCGGCCTGATCAAATATAATTATACCCGGGAATAATGCTGTGGATTTCCATTTAAAATATTGTTCCCACTTGCAAACATAGTTTGCAAATGGGTATGCTTTGCAAAGAATTCTGGCTGTTTATTCCTTCCTTTTTTTTGTTTTTGTTTGTTTGTTTTTCTTTTTTTTTTTTTTTGGTTTTGTTTTTTCTTTTTCCATCACGGAGGTTTCCAGAAAACACCTGCTACGCTATTTGACGTAGGACGATGAAATTTGGCACAGAGATAGAGGGTGATGAGATGTCGTGGAATCTGCAAATTTTTCAAGGTCAAGGTCATAATGAGGTCAAAGATTTTTTACCTCAAAGTGGTTTCCAGAAAACGCCTCCTACACGGTTTGTAGTAGAAAGACGGCATTTGGCACGACATAATGAGTTGTCGTGAAATCCGCAAAATTTTTTGACCTTGATCTTCAAGGTCAAGGTCAAATTGAGGTCAAAATATTTTTTCAAAAACCTATTCCATAGCGAAAAATTGCTGGAAATAGCGCTCAAATCCTTGTGTCAACACATGTACGGTGTCAGTAGGCAGTAACATCATGGATGGAATCTCGACATGTGACTTTTGTATATTGAAATCGTTAGAGAAAAATTGTCCATTATCTCCAAAACGCTTAGCGATTTTGAGGTTATTTTCGACCCTTTGGGCCTAAAAGACGTTATATAACAGGTACCTCGGTGACCTTGACCTCCTCCGTCATGGTCAAGGTCAAAAACCGGAAGTTGACCATTATCTCGGAAACGGTTAGAGATAGAGCGATTTTGAGCTTATTTTCGGTCCTTTGGGCCTAAAACACGTTATATAAGAGGTACCTCGGTGACCTTGGCCTCCTCCGTCATGGTCAAGGTCAAAAACCGGAAGTTGACCATTATCTCGGAAACGGTTAGAAAACTGAATTTGATTATTTGTACCCAAAAGAGATTACATTATATTTACTTCTACGTTCAAATAATTCGAAAGCTGATAATTATGTCGAAACACTGAAAAATGTGTCTTTGACCAAATGGATCGCACCATTGCAAGTGGGTGCATTTCGCAACGTGTAGCGAAATTCGGTCTAGTTTTTGGAGCTGCATTTCAAGTTAAGTATATCTAAATTCGATCAATGACCTAATATTATCAGTTCGTTAAATAAAACATTAAATGCTAGCCAAACAATTAAATATTGCATCAAAAGAATGCAGAAAGCAAATGTTAACACAACAGTGTAACGGGGAGACGGGTATTGGGCCCATATAAATTTCTCAGCATTTGCGTGAGTTCACGCCTTCTGTGTAAGGACTGTAGTGGAAAATTCTGAAATGTTCTTCATGGCTGGCCCCTTAAAAGTGTGGTAGGCCATTTTTTAAACATTTATTCAATATTTAAAGATAATCGTATTATAGACCAGTCTTATTGAACGAAACAGTCGTCATGCACCTTGAAGCATATAAGTGGTTGAATGAGAACTATCTCAAATTGTTTACATACACATTTCAAATAAATATAGGAATGAATTCCGTACCAGGGCAGAAGGCAGAAAGCTATTTACCTGGGTTGCCAGCCGCCCAGTGCGTGTAAGTCGGTGTACTTCCATCCGTATAGACGTAAGTACCCGGATTATCGCGACTATTAAGATCTGTCCAATACCATCTCCCGCTTCCGTGGATTTCTGAGGCTAGAAATGCTTGCTCCTGACTGTAAATAGCAGTGCATAGCAAAATTTGTGTTTTTCTAAAATTTGGCCAATTCTGAACAAAATTTTAGTCAGTTTTGATCGAATCGCTAAACACAACACAAGCCTGGTGAACAGAACGATATATGTTTCAGCGTTTTCCCTGCATACGCATACGCCCAGTTTTTGAGAAATTCACAAACAAAATAGAAGCTTCATAAAGAATATCACTCGGAACAGTCCCGAAAATGTCGAAGCGATTGAATCGAATATCCTGGAAGCGTTTTTGCTTCTTTATGAAACGTAGTATTATTTGTTTTTTTTTTTGCTAATAATTGGGCAAATTTTGGCCAAATCGACAAACGACATATTATCCTGTTACAGGAACTGGTGTGTATTCCTGCCAAATTAAAAAGCAATTGGACAGGATTTGTATGGCCCGCTTTTGCTGTTTTTCTCTTAAATTTAACAGGTTTTTTTTACATTAATTTGGATAAAATGATAAACAGAATACAAACCAATTGCACTTTGGGCCCATATTTGGTTCAGTTTTGCGAAATTGCTAAAAATGTACAAGATGGGTGGACGACCACCTCTGTCACATTCCTGCCAAATATCAAAACAATCGGACCGTAAACGTGGGAGCAGCATTTAAAAGAAAAAAATTTTTACGTACACAAAGACATATAAAGGACAGCACATGAGCCAACAATTTATGGCACCAGACCACCAATGACAGCTTAAATTATATTAAATTAATTGAGTGTTTGGATGCCGCGATCACCCATTTAGTGCGTACTCAAGGAGGGCAAGAGGGTCTCAGGCTTTGCGTGCGTTAATGCTATAGTCAATGGGTGACGTCACAAATTTTGCTTAGGGTTGGGTGTGGACAGTACCTTTTTTTCCCGTAGGTACTTTATGGATATCCAGTAATACGCATTAAGCTACATACTTATCTTCAATGCGAGTCAGTACCGCGCCCTCTGTCATGCCCTCACAGTTGGTCCTGTGTCTGTCCCAGCTCATCGTTGACGTCACGAAGTGGTAACACTTCCAGCGAAAAGCGATCCAGCCCTTAACGGAGAAACAAAAATATTTTCATAAACTGGAGACTGTTAACTTTGGAACCCAACTAGTGTTTGACAGTTCACACAGATTTTGAAGCCAGTCCTCTGACCGGCTACAGATAAAATTGATATTTTATTTCAAAGAGACATTGCTCTGTGCTACTTTAAATATAATAGGTGGGTCATTGTTGGTATCCACAATTAAAACAGCTTACATCTCCGCCCCATCAACACGGAAAAAACTGTCCCATAAATATAGTAAATTTAATTGAATTGAAATTTAAGGATCTTCCGCACTGAAAAATAACACGAGGCGTTCAACTTTTCATTATAATCCTGATTTTTTTCCTTGTTCATGTACTGTTTATATTTAGGTTTATGTGTTTATGTTTCTGTATTACCTCTCCGCATCCTGGATCGGGAGGAGGGGATGTTGCAGGAGGAAGGGATTCCTTGCCCTTTTTGCAGACATAAGCCCGATAGGAGTTGGATGTGCATGGGGCGTCGTTCCATGTGCCGTCCTGGAAGCAAGTCAATAGAAGCCTGCACTTAGTTTCTTAACAAATAGTTGTTTTCACTTGTTCACACAGAGGGAAGAGAGAGAAGGAAAGAAAAGAGCGAATGAGAACGACAGGAGAGAGAGAGAGAGAGAGAGAGAGAGAGAGAGAGAGAGAGAGAGAGGGAGAGAGAGAGGGGGAGGGAGAGAGAGACAGGGGGGAAGGGGAGAGAGAGAGAGAGAGAGAGAGAGAGAGAGAGAGAGAGAGGAAGGGGAGAGAGAGAGAGAGAGAGAGAGAGAGAGAGAGAGAGAGAGAGAGAGAAACTAGAGAGAGAGAGGGAGAGAGAGAAAGAGAGAGAGAGAGTGAGAGAGAGAGAGAGAGGGGGAAGGGGAGAGAGAGAGAGAGAGAGAGAGAGAGAGAAACTAGAGAGAGAGAGGGAGAGAGAGAGAAAGAGAGACAGAGAGAGAGAGAGAGAGAGAGAGAGAGAGAGAGAGAGAGAGAGAGAGAGAGAGAGAAAGAGAGAAGGTTAACCGAGATCTTTGCGATATCAAAATACATAAAATAAAAGCAAGAAAGTCTTTTGCAAACAAAACTCCACAGGATATATGGGGTACAATTTCGTTTAATATTCAGTTAAATTTGCATTCCTTTATGCGGTGTTTTTTTTTTTATTTAACAATCTAACAGTTGCATGTCGTACGTCACGGTAGACATTGACACAGTCCTCTTCTCCGCCTGCGTTGTTCGGTTCTCGTCGTCTCCAGTTCGTGTACTCCACGGGCAAAAAGTCGGACCACTCAAACAGGTTGTTTTGTGCCTTGCAGTGTAATCCTATCCACCCGTGCTCGTTCACTGACCACGAAAAGATGTATATGATTTTGAAGAATCCACGAATTTTCCTCTGCGACATTTCGTCGAGCGACATTTCGTTGAGCGACTTTTGTCGAAAGTGGCGAGTGCGACTTTTCGTCAATTTTTTTTTTACTTTATAGGAATAAATGTATATTATGTGGAATTCAAGATAACATTGTGTACTTAAGTTTTTGGGGTGCAAAATGTAGATGTTTTCTTTTATTTTTGTTGGTGAAAAGCTCATCTTCCGTGACAGAAAAACAGAAATACAACAGCCTCACTTTTATTTTTAACATTCACACAAAAGAATCGAATATCAATATCAGTAATATCACTCGTAATATCAGTGTCAGTAATGTCACATATCAGTAATATTCACAACTTCACAAGTGTCCGTACAAATCACAGCACATTTTCACGGTGCGGCACGGTTTGCAGGTCTCCATCGAATATTGTAGTTTGAAGAATTTCGACGAAAAGTCTCACTTACCACTTTCGACGAAAAGTCGCGATACCCATTTTAAACAATAGACCAATTTGCATGCAGTTTTCACTGCTTTTGCTTTTGTTGTTGGTGTATTTGATGGGTCATAAAATGTACCTACGGTTTCAAGGCCTTATCCTCTAACGTACTAGTGTAACTCAATAGATAAATGTTAACACTCACATAAAAAATTGGTCCAATTACACACATATATCAAAGTGCTTACTAATTTAAATTATAAATAGAATCCTATGTAAAGTATAGACATGGGTTTAAATACAAAGCGTGTGATTACATGCGGCTAACTGTGCAGTTACAAAGTCGTTTTCTGCTTGGTTGGCGATCGAGGCAAGCTCGGCATCGTCTTGTCTGCAGATATATTCAGCATCCGCCCAGGAATAGCCAACGTCGGATTTGGCAAATTTGAAGCATTTGTCGTCATATTCTACGTAATCATCCGGACA
The DNA here is from genome assembly GCA_949752745.1 of Protula sp. h YS-2021. Taxonomy (NCBI): domain Eukaryota; kingdom Metazoa; phylum Annelida; class Polychaeta; order Sabellida; family Serpulidae; genus Protula; species Protula sp. h YS-2021. Next base: position 46,065,078 of record OX457024.1, read on the forward strand.
GCGTAGGGTCGTCGGGGCTTAGAAAATAACACCAAGATGTCACAGTCATTTTAACTTGTATGCTTTTATATATTCAGTAGTTCGTGATAAAACATTTCAATGGCCATCAGCACGGATACAACATGAACAGTGTCTGATAAAGATAAATAAATTGAGGGGGGGGGGGGAGCTGTACAGGGAGGCAAGATATTCTGTTACACCGAACTCTTCTGTATGACCCTCATATAAAGGTCGCATCGAAATAGTTGAGCAAGGGTTCTAGGTTGTCATCCAGAGAGTTGTTTCTCAGATACTATATACCAGTAGGTAAATCTGAGACAGGCAACAGCGCTAAGGAATCCATTATGCCACAAAATAGCTTCACAGGATCAGATTTTAATGCGCCGTAGGTCAGTTGCGTCGACGGATAGGGATTTTGCTTCCAGTACTACTCCCGTCCCCTTGACATTCGCTGACCCTGAAAGATTCTTTGATGCACTGTAGGTCAGTTTCCGTTGCTTTCTGACATTTTTATTGTTTTGCCATTTTGTCCGTTTATACACATTGTCATTTTGTCCGGTAGCCATTTTATCCGCTTGACATTATGGTCGTTGCCATTTTGTCCGCTTGCCATTAAGTCCATTGCCATTTTGTTCGTTGCCATTTTGTCCATACCCCCTCCCCCAAGCGCTTATGCAGTACGAAAACTTGCTGGTTTAACCCTGCTTGGATCAGTTATTTGCCCGACTGGGATGCTGCTCTACCTTGGTTTTCAAGGATGCCCTATTTTGTTATTACATATGGACTTCGAAATTCCATCAGTAAGCACATCCTCAAAAATGACAAGGGTGAAGCAAGTTTTAGGACAAAATGTGAAAGACATCATGGAATTTGTTATGCTCCTAATTTAGTGAGTGACAGGAAAAAAGACCTGCAGCAAACCCTAATAAACGTTATATATCTACTTTTATGCCTGTGCGCATTTGATTTGAGCTTAAATCCGAGAGCCATACTCCAATGTGCAAATTATCTAACTTTATGTGCTTTATATGCTTGAATTAATGAGGTTTTAATTGTCCGTGACTTGGTTTCTTTTCTTTTAAACAGGGCAAATCTTTACTTAATTATTACTGTGAAGGTCACTATGTTTTTACTGTTAACTCACCCATTCCAGTGCTCAGGATAGAGTTTGCATACCATCCTCCACAGATTTCGCTCGGGTCTCCACTGCATGGCATATCACACTGACTGCTTTGTCCATAGCTGCCATACTCGTTGCCACAGAAACATTCTTTGGAATATTGTGCTCCGGCATACAAATAACCCTGCAAATAAAAGAAGCATACCACTATTGTACCAATGTATCTACCCTATCCTCTGTACCCCCTTCCACCCTGGAGGGGAGAGGGGGCACTTGGTATCATAGGTGTTACTATGCTTGACCAAAAGTCAGGAGAAAGGAGGGGGGAGGGGGGTTGAGAGCCAATTCGTTAGAAGGCTGGAGGAGTAATTTTTCATTCAGTATTCCCCGTTTCCCATAAAAGGAAGGGGGTTGTTTCGGAATTGCGCGTCGCGTTTGGTTAAAAAAAGTTCTTTCTTCAAATTTAGCACTTTATGCGTCGTTTTAAAAAATTATGGACTGGTAGTGTAACCAGTTTTTGCGTGAGTTCCCCCTTGCCCCTTCAGCCCTTCCCAATGAAATTTACTAATCCCAGGTACCTTTCTCCTGGCAAACCAAGTAATCTTGCCTCAGACAGAACTAGACTGATTTTGCTACGTTGCTGCAAAACTTACACTTGGGAGCAAACAATTATACCGCAACATATTTCAAATTTGTAGAATTTCACATAAAGCCATTGAATTGTGAAAAGTAGTTTCACGACTTACAAAACTCACTTATTTATATGTTATATCAATATATAAGAGATATTATGATATCGTGTAGGCAATAATTTTGTACAGGGCAAACTGAGGGATATATTGTGTTAATCGTGTTTAAAAAATTCTACCTGTATGTAACAATGATGAGCACACATTTCAAGTGTTAATCCTCCATCTGGTATGACGGAAGCATACGGAAGATCCCTAGCCTCGGGACTGTCTGCATAGCAGCCAATAGAATAATACGAATAGCGACCTGGAGAGGAAAAGTTAAACCTTATATCACCCTGGAATTTCATAGCAAGCTGACACACAAATATAATTACTGGTTATGTATTGGTTAATATCAGTAATATCTTATGTATTGTCAGAATATTCAAACATCTTTTTACTCCGCAGATTCTGCGAAAACAACACTCATAAAAGAGAGGAATTACTTTTTACAATATGTTCAACAATCAACCTCTACGGCGGTTCAGTCTGTTATGTATAATGCCCTTTTACTCCGCAAACCTGCTGGGGATTCCATGAAAATAATTCTCATAAAAGAGCGAAACTAATTCTAAAAATATCCATCCGCTCTGTGTTTATACATAACAGCTAGATCTCATCAGAGGTCAGCTGTGTTATAGCAAATTATAGTTATAGCAACTACCCTTACGTAAGTGTCATATATTGCTCAAGTCTGATTTCGGAAACATACTAACTGTACTTGGGATCGCTACACTAAGTTTATCAGACCTCGACCTGTGGTTGAAGAGGCATCAATTGTAGTACAGTTATGATTACAAACTACAGACTAATAATAATCAGAATTTAACCAGAATAATATCAGAGAATTATCGAAAGCCCATTCGCATATGTTTACAAGAATCAGTCTCAACATAAATTAATAAGATACTAACAAGTCTATGTTACAAACCTGGACATGCACTAATGTCCCAGCGCATAGAGATATGGGCATACCATTCTGTCGGACGGACACGAACATGACGTGCCTGGAAGTCTGGGTCAAAATAGTTAGTCCTTTTGGTATTTTTGTCCCAACTCGTGGTGAACGTTTTCTAACAAAATGCAGAAACAATTGAAGGCATGTATTTGCATTTATAACGCATTTATACTCTTTTCTTATAATCTTTAGGTAACCACCCTCGGTGGCCCAGTGTTTAGAGTGTCCGCCTCGAGACTGGAAGATCGTGCATTCAAACCGCGGTCGGGCCATACCTAAGACTTAAAAATTGGGACTCCTCCTTGCTACCCATTGAGGAACTCCACATGTAAGGGCTAGAAGGAGGGCTGGAAAACCCATTTCAGTATAATGTGGCAGGGGGATCCCGACATGACCAAGCAGTTGAAAGAGATCTACAGAACAATACAATACAATACTAGATGCTCGAGAAGCATGAATCCGCCGGGTTCGCGCAAATTGTATACCTGATTATGATGTTCCTGTGAACAACTGTTCCAAAGAACACCATACAGCCTTGTGGTAAGTGAAGTAGAGGTTTGTAGAGCCAGTGGTACATGGTTGATTTGGTGTGAAGATAATAATCAATCCACCCACTAATGCGGCCTGTAGGCGCGTGAGAGCGATATGTGTTATGCTCATTCCTAATTCATTCCTGACAATTTTAGTCGGATCCGGTCGAATCCTGGTCACTGCACTGCGGGATGCTTAGGAGCAGCCCTGGGTAAAATCTGAAATCAATCCACCCACTAATGCGGGCTGTAGGCGCGCGAGACTGATGTGTGTTATGCAAAGTCCTTATTCAGTGTCTGCAATTTTTTAAAGTTTTGCCATTTTGGCAATTTTGCTCGGATCCGGTCGAATCCTGGCCACTGCACTGCGGGATGCTTAGGAGCAGCCCTGGGTAAAATCTTAAATCAATCCACCCACTAATGCGGGCTGTAGGCGCGTGAGACTGAAATTGCACAGACGGACAGATGGACAGACGGACAGACGGACAGACGGACGGACAGACAGACGGACAGAATGAAAACTATATCCGTCCGGTTCCCGGCGGATAATAATCTTTTGGTATCATCTGCATGCTATTTGTATATTAAAATATGATTTATATTTAAAGTTTGAGGCAGTGAGAAGTGTGACTTACTGCTTCGGTTTCTCCGAGTGGTATATAGTCGTACCAATGCTCGTCATCATAACTGTACTGCACTTGATACCTTTTCACCCATTGGTCATAATCGGATCGACCTTGTGTTGTAATCCCACGTATGGTCAGTGTATGCCCGAAATCAGCCTTGAGGAATAATATAAATGTTGTTTACTTCGGGTGCACTGCAGACTATTCAATAATGTGTCATAATCAGTGGGTGACTAAATCATTTATTTCATGATTGCCAGTGCAGTATGCAGCATTTTGGCTGGTAGATATGCCCGGTAGAAACGCACAGCCGTACTTACAGCTTTTCCAGTACCAAAAACTGTCACGCTAGGCACAACTGAAGGTATATACTTGATATCGTCATAACAACGTAACTAGCAACAGCAAACGTCGCAGAGGAGTTGAAAAAATATAATTTATTCTTTATATAAGCGCAGTTGGAACCCAATTTTCTCCTGTTCAAGCAATGGCCGATTACTTAAAACTGAGAAACTTATTTAGGTCAAACCTTATTTGTCTTCAAAAATGGTCTTTCTATCTCCCCATCGTTTTTAATGCGGTTTTGAAATCAGTCATTGTATTATCAGAAGGTTCAAGTAATGGTTACAGTTCGCATTCGGGGCTGCCACTTTTTGTCTAAGAAAAGGTCTTAGTAAATCTCAGATCTGAAATGGGTAGGTGGCATTCTAATGCCACCTCTAAAATACTTTTGCGTACCATCCTTTTTCGCTCTAAACTTTATTTTTGGTTTCTGGAGGTCTTTTTCTGTTAGCTTCATTGGGGCTCTGAATGTGGGTTTGACCCCCCAGACATACTATCTTAGGTCAATATCCACTTCTGTTTTGATTGGGTAATACCTTTTCCATGTGTGTACATAGTTAATAATAGCACGGGGTTTCTCATTGCTTTGCTATCGCTAGCGTTGAAATGTTAAATAACTAATTTTATGTGATAGAAATTTATTTGCGAATATATTTGCACCAAAAACCATGTAATAAAAATAAAATCACATTCGCGTCTGGACTGACCCGGGACCCTCCCTTAACCTTGCGCACTATTCACCCTGCTTTCTTGTTCTGCTACCATTGCAGAGGCTGCGAGAGGACTTTTCCTATCAGTCCGTCCGCATGTATGATTTTTCTATGGTGGCTACCAGCTACTGGAAGGTTTTTGGAATCACTTCACAAGTTTTTGTGGCTTAACATTCTATATGTATATGTTCATATATTTAAAAACTGTGTCAACTCCTGTCACTCAAATTAAAAACGGAAAAATTTCATTGTTAAGACTACATTTATATATAATTAAAACGTTGTCCCGGGATGTTTTAAATGTAGGGCTGGAGTTACATCAATAGAAAATAATTCAAATAGTGATAACAGAATACGTTATTTAAGGATTTACTTATAACATACTCGATTTATTTTATCTCAATAATGGAATTAAGAGGGTTCTTGTAGTTTGACTTTCATGTTTGTATAACGATTAGTATATGGCTTTGAATTTCGAGGAACCTGTTTCGAATGACAACATTTAATGTATTTAATCTGTAATGAAGAAAACCAACCATCGTTCTCTTTTTCAGATTGTATATTAGCATTGCATTTAAAAAAGAAACGTTTAAAAGAAACAATACTACGTATTTTATCAATTCTAATTCTAACAGTGGATCACTATTTAGAGTGGACAATAAAAATGACAGTCAGTCAAACAATCGTGATAAATATCTACCTTTAGCCACTGATTTTGGTCGTTTTCCTTTGAACTCCATGCACCGGTTTGTCCACCATCAGCTTGCGTATCTAATCTGGAGCGTGAGGGACCATGATTTGAATTCCAGCTGCTTGATGCTGTCAGACTCTCGTCAGGAATGCTGTAGCTACTTCCGGAAATCACATGACTTACCTGACACCAGTAAATACATATGAAGTAGTTCATGAAACCACCTGTCATGTTGTGCATGAAATCATATATGAAGTAGTTCATAAAATAACATGTGAAGTAGTTCATGAAATCACATATGAAGTAACTCGAAAAGCTGGAACATATAATCCTGATGTGCTTTTGTTTTCCATAAATAATCGCCTTTGTTATGAAAAATTCACATTTTACAAAAGCTTCTAGGAAAATGATATTTATTTCATTGCTATGTTTGACAAAAAAAACTTGATCTAAATATTCAAAGGATGCACAAAAGAAGAACAGTTTAATTTGGTTGTACAAAAGCAGCGTTACCAACACTGTTGGTTTTTTGGTCGCGTTTATATTCAAGTCGCTAAGATACAAAGATAAAAACAAGATGGCAATATGATGACACAGATTAAATTCTTTTTCGTTTTTTGTATGATGTAAATACAATTACAACAAGGTTTGAAATGTATCTTTACAAGCGTATAGTGTGAAGTTATTATTATCTTTACCAGAGAGACGTTTTTGTTGAGAAAATTTTAACAGGGAGTGTAAAGAAATTTTATTGACTTTCGGAATTCAATGCACTAAATTAAGTTAATTTTAAAATCTGAGAACAGTTAACATGTCATTTTGAATTACATGTGTGACTGAAATGCAATGTAAATCTTAAATAAACAGCAATTATAACTTCGAAACGCTACAATTCCAGTACAAGTTTTTTATAAACTACATTACAACCATATTGAAAATTTATAGCTTCAGCATCAAGTTTTTCTTTCATAGCAAAACTTCATATAATGAGCAGATTCAAGTGAAAGTCTCACTTTGCATCCTGGAATACAAGCCAATACTTCAACTCGCATAGCTTTTCCATCTTGGTATTGCTCTGGAATAATTCGTATCATTTTCGCCGCTACTTCTGCTCGTAACGTATTGTATACCACGTCTTGGTTGTTAGTGTTTCCTGTGAAAATCTGATGGTAAAAGTATAATATCTCGATCATTAAAATCGCAAACGGGCATTAATCTGCGTGTCTTAGCAACATGCTAAAACAAAGCAAAAAAATGTACCATGATTTTAATATTCTATTTAAATTAAAAAGACACCTAAGGTTTCACATGCAAAGGTAAACCCAGAACAGAACAGCTAATAGTTATGGTATTGCATGCCCAGTTGTCAATATTTCAGACAGTCGCACAGAACCATTGCAAAGAATACAACAATACCGCAACAAACCTACCTTTAACTTTGCATAAAAACAGAGCTGCGCTTCTTTTAAATAATAAAAATAACCAAATATAATAAGGATTTCCAAAATGGAGAGGTGATTCTTCTCAAATGCGCGATTAGGAAAAATGTGGCCTCATAATATTTTAAGTAACAGATTGATATTTATAGTAATCCATCGACTCGCCTTACCTTGGTTTCGCCATATGGCTCCATGTAGGTCTCCCACTTGTCTTCATATAGGCTATTTGGATCGTAATACATCAGCCTGAACGTTTTGACATATCGGTTTTCATCCTTACAGAAATTAAGAAACAGAATGAAGCTACCGATTTTCTGCTTTAACATTGCCATATCAGAGACAACAACACATTTTTATAACAACGTTTAAACTGGTATCATGTCAGTTTGAATTACAAAATGATAAAAATTTTAATAGCGTAACAAATACAAATATATTTATGCCTATAGCTCTGATAAATAGCCATAGTCTTCAAAGGGTACATATGTACCCAGTTTGGAAAAGTGAAAGTGCCATGTAATTTGGGCATATATTTGTTGTGTTTTATCTCTCTTAGTCTTTCACATTTCTTAAATTTTCATTTTTAATAACTAAAATCACATTGCAGAAACAGTTGCTTTTATGAACTCTGACAAAGTGCAGCACCTGTCGTCCTAATGTCTGTATTTGAAAAATTCGCATTCTTGTTTGAAACTCTAATTGAAGATAATCATCTGAGGTGGCTTGATCAACTTCCCAGCCCAATTTACCTAAAATACAGTATAAACCGCATCAGTATATACCTTAGTAATGTCACTATTAGTATAAAGTACTAAAAGAAAATTGATACAAAAAATTATTCATCTTGGTTAATACTGAGAAATATTTGAGTTCTTATATGATCGTTAACCACACATCGCGATGTGTTGAAGCTGATATAGCTTCTTCCAGCTGCATAATTGATACAAAACGTTAATACCAGATTTTAAGCTGACTTATTGAAGCTTCAGAAACTCAACGAAACTCAACTGAGGACAAAAAAAATAAAAAACAATAAAAACAGCACCATCACTTCACTTATTTAAATGTTAGAAAAAAGTATTGAATTAGCTGTCGTGTAACGAAAGCTTTTAACATTCAGTTATTTAGACCTTATTAGCCAGCTGTCTTTTCATACTTTCCTCATAAAAAATTACACCGAACTGAAATTTTTTCTTGACCATATTTTTGTGTACTTTTTAACTGACTTTTGTGATTTCAAAGTGAAGCCCAGAATTTTAGGATAAATCATTCCAAGAAAACCAAAGATGTGCAAGGTTTCGAGTGGAACAAATTTATCATTTTGTCTGCAAATGTTATTAGACAGCTATTGACAAATAACTAAGCATGAAGAGGAATAATTTTAGCTATGATAAAAACACAGTAATTTAATATGTGAAACATTCCATAGTTTATTAAATCACTTTAATATAAATTTTCCACAGTTTAATAAGGAATGATGGGCTTTTGCTGGCTGTAACTGAGAGTAACTACAGCCCATGTGAGGAACACTCACCGAATCTTGCTTGTGTAGCCTCGTAGCCTGCCTTCTCACTGCTCGCAGTCATGCCCTCATCCGTAACACGCACGATGCCAGATACAGATTCCTGTAGCTCACACTGATCCTCATCTGTCCACATAAAAAATGCCATAATTATATCAATACTTAACCATTATGGTTTACAAAACGCACTATTATTTTTATCTGATAACAAGATTTAATTCTTTGTGCAAGTATTTGTACACTCTGAAATGTGTATTTAAATTTGTGATTACTAAATGTTACAAGGGTTTTTCTTTCTTTTTACTTACATAGTGGACATCCATGAAGCTCAAGGCGCATTGAAATTGCATTATTCCACTGATGAGGGTAGATTCTTACAGAAGTAGCATAAATTCGTCCAGGAAAGTTTCTTAATACTCCAGCATCTTTATTATCAGCGGTGTTGCCTTCAAAAGTCTAACAAAATATAATGAAATTTGACATTTGTGGTAAATGGAGGCCATAATAAGGCTGCAATTCGAGTGATCCAAGAGATCGCAATTTCTAGGGGATGGAGAGAGAGGGGGAGGATGGTATGGATGGAGGGGTAGATGAGAGAGAGAGAGAGAGAGAGAGAGAAAGAGAGAGAAAGAGAGGGGGAGCGAGGGACAGAAAAGAGAGAGAGGGAGAGCGAGAGGCAGATCAACACAGACGGTAAGAGATGAAAAACGAAAGAGAGAAAGAGAGAAGAGGGAAAGGGAGTGATTGAGATAGATGCTTGTGTTTGATAGCGACAGTCAATGTTGGAAACCCGCCATTTCACGAAATGGCAAACCGTGTTGGGTTAATTCGCGTAATGCCTAAAATCTTTTGCCGTTTCACGAAATAACCTAGAAATCAGGTTATTTCGTGAAATTGCCTGAAAATCTTACATTTTGTTTCACAAATTGGCAAATCAAGATCAGGCAAAATTGTTAAATAAGCTTTTTTGGCTCGAAATTACTTACAATCGTGACAAATATTTTGTCTTTTATCATTTATAATTGCAATAAGATTACTTCAGTTTTCAAATACAATTAATACATCATAGTTGGTTTGTTCCTTTAATACATCACAGGTTTCCTGTGATCCACAGTTGATTGCAACTGATCACAAGCTTTTAAACGCGATCATACTGATTGTAATTCATGGTAATGCACACAAGTGTTTGTGTTCCTTTTTGATTGATTTAATTGCTATTAGGATAAATTTCAGAACAACACACTGAACTGGGTTAAGATGATGTACTTAGGAACTAATCACCGATTTGCCGTTAACCTACTCTGAAAATGAAAATCCTATAACGTCTGCGTTTACCTGCTCTGGAATTAAGCCGTTTTCATGGATTGGTCATAATAAGGAGACTTTCTCCATATTGGCCCTCCGGAGAATATATATTTTTATATAAATTTACCTGAAATCGGGACGTTTTTATCAAATTCCTAAAAATGGGAGAATCAAATGAAGATAAATACAAACAGGAGCTGTACAAAGTATTTGAACAGCACAAATCGGTCGTTATGATAAAAGACCAATATTACTTGACTGTGGAGAAATTAAAAGTATGCGCCTTGAACACTGGTGTAATGAAACTTTTTGACCCCCAAACAAATCGACCCCCGGAAAAGTCCGCCATAACAAACACACCTCCACTATAATAACATGCCCCCTCCAAATAATCATGTTTAAATATAAAATGGAAGTAAAAAGGTGCATATGCTTTTTAAATACTATTTTAAGCATTTTCTACCTCTTGATGTAGAAAATTATTATTTCGAGCCTTTGAAATGCCATTATTGAGCTTGGACAGATTTTTTGGTGACTGTATGTTAGTGGTGTTGAAAGTGTTTTCGTGTTTGAAAATGTAGATGTTAGTTGCTAAATAAATTGTTATTCATGGATATAGTTTTTATTTCAATTATAGAAACTAATAAGGTGACCATATGTGGAAAGAAATAAAGAAATCAACAAAAAATAAGAGGGTTAAAACATTTCAGGGGGGTCTGTTTGTTTTAAAACAAATCGACCGGGGTCGATTTATTTTGGGGGTCAAAACGATTCCTTACACCAGCACACAAAGCAGGCGTGAATATTATATTCTCAACAAGTATGAAATTATTATTATTAATATAAATTTTTGTCATTATAACTAGGATAATATTTGAAAATGTCAATGCTTATCAAAATAGAATTGGAGAATAACTCTATTGGGATACAGCAGCTTTAATATTACTCTTAACTCGAGTTTTAAAGATAAGAAAAATACTAGCTGTCTTCAAAATTCTGCAGTTTTGTTCATGTTTTTGTCTCAAATGTAGGATTGATTGTATTACCCGTATTTTACCAAAAACAGTTCAAACTACTGTTTTTTTATTTCTGTGATATTCTCCTGTTATAGATAACAGTTTGCCATTTCAAGTAATGGCAAACCGAAAATTTAGGTAATTTCGGGAAATAACCTAGCTTTTAGGTTATTTCGTGAAACGGCAAAAGATTTTAGGCATTACGCGAATTTACCCAACACGGTTTGCCATTACGTGAAATGGCGGGTTTCCAACATTGACTGTAACATATACAGCAGGAAGGAAGGAAAGAGAGGGGGTAAAGCAAGAGTGCAAGAGAAAGAAAGAACAGGAAGGGGGTAGGTAACAGGGAGAGAAGAATAGTGGAGAGTGAGAGATAAAAAGTGTTGCTTGTATCAATAAAACAACATACATAGACATCGGTGCCGTTGTAAACATACTCCCAAAACATTCCTTGGGACGCTTGGTAACGAATTCTGAATGATATCACGTAGTCATTTTTATCCTGGGGTCCTGCGATTGTCACTTGTTCTATGATACGTTGGTATGGAAATTGGAACTCAATGAACTGTGCGGCATTGTTTGAAGTTGGCTCAAAACTGCTCCCGCTGTTTACTGGTTAAATATACAAAGCTCTGAGTCTGTAAAATACCTTTGCAGAACAATATTAACCAGTTAATTAATTTACATTGGTTTAGGTAAAGTTATTTGTCGCTGATATTTATTCCTTTCGTTATGATTCCACAGCTAAAGGTTTTGTATGCTCAAGACTATTTTGTGTTACCTCAAAATACGTCATTTTCTGTGATATTTAATTTAATAGCGGGTTGACATCTGAATACAGTGGAACCTCAATCCGGACGAACCTCGATACATCGGACATCTTACTAAACCGGACAGCTTTTTTCAGTCCCGTTTGAATTTCCTTAGACTTGTGTTTTAACGAAACCTTGGAAAAGCGGACACCCCGGAATTCCGAACACCGGACAACATTTCCAGTCCCAAATTGAGGTTTTGTTGTATAAAAATATTCAAAATACCGGACTATCCTAATAAGGGGTGAATATTTATCTTAGGAACCCTACATAGTTATTTATTGTATAATATGCAGTCTGGCAGATTGCGAGATGTGCCGCTGTGTTTACCATCACTATTGACAAAAAATGTCAAGAAATAATCCTTAAGCCATTGAGTACCGCACTTGGGAAGTTGGGGGGCGCGAATCGGCATGTACTTTATCTCTTGATGCTCCGACTAATTCTTTGCCACTGAATACTGCACTAGGGGTGGGTGGGGACGACTCGGCATCTACTTAATCTCTTGATGCCTCAGTGTCACAGCCTTAGTATATAAGGTTGGGTCGCAGAAGATGTTCGCAAAAGATAATTCTTAAAAAAAAGAGGACTTGCTTAATGAATACGAAGAATGTGAAAACTAAAAACTAAAAAGACCTTGCTACGGATCAAACAAGGAACAATTAAATTCAACAGTACATGCTTGGTTTCTAAGAGATCGTGGTCCAAGCCTACCGGTTTCAGGCCCCATTTTGCAAGAAAAGGCCTTGGATAAATACATGCATCCAGGGTTACACGCATTTTAATTTTACAGCATCACAAACTGAGTTAAAAATACAAATACTCGAAAATCAGGACAACTCGTAATACCGGACAAACATTGTCTCACCACTGTCCGGTTTTCCTAGGTTCCACTGTGTTAAAAAAATTGATATTCAAACTGAGAGGCGGCAAACAGGAAAAAAGGGAAATATACAGTCCTTTCCAAAAATAGCACTCACGTCTCACTTTATAGGCCTCACGACCCTCTTTCTGGCTACTGTAAAGGATGTCCCAATCAGTGATGTATATAGATCCTGACACTAAGGCTTCAGGAGTGCATTCGATAGGCTGGGCTACTGTTGTTGTTGGCTCTGAGGTGGGAACTACAGATGCGGCTAAAAGGCATAGTAAATGTACAGATCATTGGAATGTTACAACATAGTTAAGATCCAGAAACAATCTTAAATTATAAATTTCTCAAGTTAGAAAAAGCTAATCACATTTCTCATAACAATGATAATAATGTATTTTAAAGATACTAAACCACCACCAACAAGAATAACAATTCAAGCAGCACTGTTATTATCATTTTAAACATACCCAGGTTATGATTTGTAACTTTCATTAATTTATTTCCCTGGACAATTAACATTTGAACCGCCTCATACCCAGTTTTTTACAGATGTAGCCGTCGTACTCTTGTGAGCACTTGTGATCGTTCCATCTGTAGTTGTATGAGGGCGAAAGCTCCACACAATATTCCTCGCCGCCGGCGTTGTTTGGTTCTCCTGTAATGTAGTGCAATAATTTTAGTTGGCTGCATTTTCAGTTTTTTCATCTAAAATTTTACTTTTCATAGAAAATGTATTTTTTTGCTTGGTTTTGAATATATATTTTGCTCTATGTATTCATGCAAAAAAACTTAAATACTATTTTCATTAAGGCCTCCGGCGACTGGTGACAAAAATGATACAGTTTTACGAGGTTTGTCAAAAATTAATCGCTCTGGTTATTTTTAAACATGGAAAATACAGAGAACTTTTGTACGGGCCAGGGCTTGCAGCTAAAATAGTAGCCCGGTAAACATGGAAACGTTTTTTTAAGGTTCGTTTTTGGTTGAAACGTTTTATTGACGTTTATAAAACCTTTGTGTTCTCGGATACCAAAATAAAACGTTTTTTGTAGAACCTTTTCGAAAGGTTTCAGGGGGAACTATTTTTAAACCAAAATCAAACGTTTTGTACTGGAGCATTATGAAAAATCAATATTATTGGGTGCCGTGTATTGGAGCATCATGGGAAACTGAATACCATTTTCAAATAAATTGGCAAATTTTAGATACTAATAAAGATGAAATACATAATTTTAAAATCTAATGTTGACTTTTAGGTATATTTTATATGATTTTAGTTATTATATTACTATATAAAAATGATATAGTAATATAATGAGGTCAACTTACGTTCTTTTTAGCTAAGAATATTATTTGCCTCGATCAACTAATCCTAAGCAAATAACCACTATGAAAGCAAAAAAATACATGTTTTTTATTAAGCAAATAATTTTAAAAGCACCACTAAAAACAGAAAAATGATAAAATTAACTGTTGGGGATATTGGTAGGCGAATAGTTCATAGTTGATCGGATGCGTGGTGGCGTAGAGGTAAGGTCGACGCGTAGGATGCCAGAGGTCCCAGGTTCAATCCCAGGTAAGTAAGAATGTTTAGTTGCAGATTGGTGTGTTGCAGTGTTGCTTGAATGATCAATGGTCTTAAATGGACGTTACAAATGATTATTTTTTAAGGATCACAAGAAAGGGTTTCAGAATTTTATTGTCAAAACCCCGCCAAAATGGTTCGGAAAAGGTTTCGTTTGAAACCTTCAAAAAACGTTCCCAAAAAAGTTTTCTAGCATTTCATATAACGAAAATAAAACGTTTTTTTTAAAGGTTTTTTAGATTTCACAAAAAATCGTTTATAAAACGTTTTCCAAACCAAAAACGTTTACTGGGAGTCCACAAACTTAGACTTTTGTAAGTGCCATACCGTTATTCCAGTTAAAGTAAGGGACAGGTTCGCCATCACTCCATCGCCAGCCCTTTTCCATGTCCCTCTCGTTAAGTCCGGTCCAGTAGTGAACTGCCCCTCCAGTAGTCGTAGCCATCAACGCTGTAAAGTGATGCAATAAAAATAGATCTGCTGTTTTACGAAATCTTGTTGTCAGAATGAATAGATCTTTATGCCAACAACCGGTTTATTTTGGTCAGCTATGTAGAATTTTAAGAGAATTAGTCAAAATCGGAGCCAAACCAAACAGTCAATCAAATAAAGTTACTTTTGGTTCGGGTGTATGCGTTATGGCACGTTCATTGTCTGAGTAAAAGAGAGCGAAATCTGCACTGGCTTGTAACTGGTTGAAACAACTCGGCCCATGATTGGCAGATTTTTTGCACCCTAGATTCTAGAGAGTGAACAAGCATGATGTCCATCCCACACATCCTGTCACCATTGGCTAAGTGCATATACTCGAGGGAGCTGCTGCTATGTATAAATCGCCTTTTTTTACGCTTTATTTAGCATATTAAACATTCAAGGCGGTGAAGGAAAACACAGCGCATAGGGACTTCGTCTCTAGCCTGAATAAAAGACATTGTTTGATATTTAAAATTTGGGTGATATTTTTTTCTTGTTGAAAATTGTTAATTGACGAAATTGACAATATTTTTCGTTCAACAACACGCATTACAATTTGCAATTTGCCCATTAACACAACACTAACCCAACTAAAATACAATTATCAATTTACATGAAATACAAAAAAGATCAGCTGTGACGTTTGTTACGTAAGTACCTAGACACGTCATATCGATGACGCGGTGCTACGGGAACCGTTTGTTTATCGCTTATACGTGAACTGCTGTTTTTTTTTTGAAAAATAAAAGCCAGGATGGAAGCTTGGGGACGGAGGCGGGTTGACCCGTACGCTAGGGCGAAAGCAGGCAAAAGGCATCGTATCCCTCTGTTGCCCGGAGTTTTACCGACTGTGCTCCGCCCCCACTTCCCTGTTCGCTAATTATTAACCAATAAATGCAAAGGGAAAACAGCAAAAGAATTTGAGTACCATTACACAGTGACACCGCGGTAAGTTTAAAAACAAATAAAATTATTATTTAACAATTAGCCCTAAAACTTATATTCGCCCACCCGGTAAGCACACCCAAGTAAAACCCATGTAAAACCCAGGGTTATTTTTGGTCCTTCCCACGTGAATCCCATGCATGGGATTTGCATGGGAATGAGACAAAAATCGAGGTAAAATCCATGGTCGGAATTCCCACGCATAATCCATACGGGAAATACATGGGCATTCCCGGGCAGATTTTGGTAAAAAAAATGGTGTCTCCACGGGTTTTACATGGGACGACCCACTCTGGGCATACACGATAACTCCATCGAATACACAGACATGAACCTTTATAACTATAGTGTAGTTATAAAGTACTCCTTAAAAGAGTTTTAAGCATAAAAATTTTAGTGAAATTGGTATTTCCATGTCTAACTTTCTATTATACTTAGAAAAAATGCAGCCCTCCACCAAAATATGCAGAATGTAGCAAAATTTAAATATATTATCGCTCAATGGCGGCTGTTTCCGGTCTGCGATAATAAGCCCACATTGCCAGACTGCGCATAATATACGTGTATTTTACACGGGAATGCCCATATGGGAAATCCCACGTAAAATATACGTGTAATAAACAAATGACTTCTAATGAAATTTTACGTGGGAATTCAAATGTATAATATATAAAACCCATACGTATCCCACATGGGAAAATTTTCTGTGCTTACTGGGCTATGCTTTTCCCAAGTAAAACCCATGTGTTTCCCAGATAATTCCCATCCTGGGCCTTCCTATGGAAATCCCAGATAATGGTGAAGATGGGAAAAATATGACATGGAGTTGCCCATGCATTTCCCAGTTGGGACCCACCTGGGTTTACCCGGGTGGGATTTACGTGGGTATTCCCATTCATATTTCATGTGTATTTTACAGGGGGTTTCCCAGGGTGGGAAAACCCAGGCATTTCCCACCCAGAAATGGCTCCTTTCTCCACGGGATGAATATGGGTTTTCCCCTTTCCCACCTTCCCATGCAAATCCCAATTAAAACCCATACGTATCCCACATGGGAAAATTTTCTGTGCTTACTGGGCAGCAGCGTGTCCTTCAAGCTGCAGTGAGGTGAGAGGAAAGACAATAAGGGGAGCGATCGAAGCTCAACCACCCCAGGGCAAAATAACAATCTGCAATCGGACCAACAGCAAGAGCCTCCCATGACGTTAGGAAACTTGTCGCTCATTGACAATACATTGAAAGCATTTCTGGAGTGAATCCCTAGATGAGAATGCGGTTCCCGAAGAAGTCCCTGGCTGATAGGAAAAACTCCAGGAAAGAATAAAACTCTGTTCGTTTAGAACTTCTGTGACTCGTTCCACTCGGGGCCCGGAGTGAGGACACATTGCTGACTACGCTGGGAAACACGAAACTATTTTTCTCGAGCCTCACGGCCAGAACACCCTCACCACAGGAGGCGGGTAGCAGACGTGGGTGATAGGAAACGGACGCATATGCGAGGCGCTCTCACGTTCCAGCCAGCTCGAGTCACCCGAGGCAAGAAACTGGTACAGCGTGTATACGGTGAAGTTCGCCAACATGGCCCAACATTATCCCCACTCCCGCGGCATGAGATACAGCAACGAATGCAGGCAGTCGGTCCATGCTGGCCTTATGCAGTGGAACTACAAAAGCACCTACTTGTCAGGTGTATTATCTTCGCAACCTGCTTTCAGAATGAAGCAGCGGCACGGTCCGGCAAGCCAAGATGTGTTGCTGGGACGGAAACCACGGGCAGAGAGATATGCCGGAATTACAACAGTCACAAAG
This sequence comes from Protula sp. h YS-2021, assembly GCA_949752745.1. Classification (NCBI taxonomy): domain Eukaryota; kingdom Metazoa; phylum Annelida; class Polychaeta; order Sabellida; family Serpulidae; genus Protula; species Protula sp. h YS-2021. The sequence goes on from OX457024.1 coordinate 46,082,570, forward strand.
CCTGCATACGGCCCCCTATAGATTCGCCCATGCTTACAGCACTTGATTGAAGAATCGACCGGAATATCACCATCTTCAAAAGCATCAATTCCAGCCCACTTTCAGCAAAATTGAAACAAGTTGAAACTGTGCGACCAACGACGAATTCAACCTGCGGAGAGTATAGTTAGGAATAAAGTGAAGGCAGAAATAAGGAAGGAAATGTAGCTAGAACTGTGCAGCAGAAACCAGCAATTGTGTCTCTGTTCAGCATACGACTAAACCGCAACTGCTCGCAGCCTGACGGCGGATCGCTGAACAATGTCGCTTTGCCTGACAGATGCACATTTACGCAGCAGTAGCCTTGACGGGACAGGGATAATACGTAAGGACGAGACAGGGATAATACGTAAGGTCGACCTAAAATCCACCTGTCGCCACGTCCAACTCAAACCACTCTCACAACAATTTGGCTGAAAAGAAAGTTCGATAATCCAAAGCGCTTACCGAATGCTCAATCACCTGGGAATCAAAGCTGTATCTGCTATCTATGTGACTTATTCAAATGGCAGAAACGTACAAAAGCATATGAATGTATGAAAGCCATAAGGTGCCTCATCCACTTCTTAGTTTCGTTCATTTCTGTATCAGCTGAGATAAGTGCAAGTAGTAGGAAAACGTTGGTTCTGGGTCACTTGCCGTTTCTGGGTCACTTGATGACGTCATACTGTCTGGAAGTGACGTCATCATGTCTGGAGCGGATTTCTGGGTCACTTTGTGACGTCATACTGTCTGGAAGTGACGTCATAGCGTCTGGACCGGAAGTGTTGTCTGGAGCGGAAGTGATGATAAGCGTTAGGATAGGCGCGGCCATCCATGACGTGATAATGACGTCATGATGACGTCATAATGAGGTCATACTGTCTGGAGCGAAAGTCTGGAGCGAAAGTTGCTTGAAAGTGTTGGCCGAGTCAATCATCATGAAGCCAACGAACTCCACCTGTCAATCAGTGTAACCATGGCAACAGACCCTAAAAAGGTCGACAACCCCCCCCCTCGAAATTGTGATTTTTGCATATTTATCCGTTTCAGACGATTCTGAACATTTTTCATTTTTCTTGGGTCGACCACCCCCCCCCCCCCTCGAAATTGTGATTTTTGTATATTTATCCGTTTCAGACGATTCTGAGCATTTTTCATTTTTTCGGTCGACCACCCCCCCCCCCTCGAAATTGTGATTTTTGCATATTTATCCGTTTCAGACGATTCTGAACATTTGTCATTTTTTGGGTCGACAACCCCCCCCCCCCTCGAAATTGTGATTTTTGCATATTTATCCGTTTCAGACGATTCTGAACATTTTTCATTTTTTGGGTCGACCGACCCCCCCCCCCCCCCTCGAAATTGTGATTTTTGCATATTTATCCGTTTCAGACGATTCTGAACATTTTTCATTTTTTGGGTCGACCGACCCCCCCCCCCCTCGAAATTGTGATTTTTGCATATTTATCCGTTTCAGACGATTCTGAACATTTGTCATTTTTTGGGTCGACCGACCCCCCCCCCCCCCTCGAAATTGTGATTTTTGCATATTTATCCGTTTCAGACGATTCTGAACATTTTTCATTTTTCTTGGGTCGACCCCCCCCCCTCGAAATTGTGATTTTTGCATATTTATCCGTTTCAGACGATTCTGAACATTTGCCATTTTTTGGGTCGACCGACCCCCCCCCCCCCCCTCGAAATTGTGATTTTTGCATATTTATCCGTTTCAGACGATTCTGAACATTTTTCATTTTTTGGGTTGACCGACCCCCCCCCCCCCAGGACATACTATGTACCGACCCCCCCCCCCCCTAGACGAGCAACATTCTGTCATGTCAGCTTCAGTTCCATCAGAGGGGTATATAAGGGATGAGCATCCAGCAGTGACAGTCATTTCGGTGAGCGGAGCAAGGAAGCAATTGGATCACATCAGATCCAGGGATGACATCCAGTGACAACTATTTCGGTAAGTGTTTATTGAAACTTTATAAATAAAAAGTGAACTTTGTAAACAAACTTTGTAAACAAACTTTAGTTATTCGCATAATTGAAACTTTGTAAACAAACTGTGTAAACAAACTTTAGTTATTAGCATAATTGAAACTTTGTAAACAAACTTTGTAAACAAACTTTGTAAACAAACTTTGTAAACAAACTGTGTAAACAAACTTTAGTTATTTGCATAATTGAAACTTTGTAAACAAACTTTGTAAACAAACTTTATAAATAAAATTTGTAAACAAACTTTGTAAACAAACTTTATAAACAAAATTTGTAAACAAACTTTGTAAACAAACTTTGGTTATTTGCTTAATTGAAACTTTGTAAAACAATACCTTTCGTTATACTTGGTCGATTTATATGAAAATTTCACCATTTGATTCAGTTTTATGTAAAGTTTTGTTATAAAGTAGTCATAGGCTATTTGGGCAGCTGGCTGTATGCATTTTTACCGCCATTACAGTGCTTCTTCGCGGATGAATACCATTTGGCAGACTATTTAACTTCACCGTCAGTTAACTTCACCGCTAGATGTCTCTGCTGTGCAGCAGTACAGCTGTACAACTGTAAGTGAGACATTCATATACACAAGTAAAATTCTGCTGAGTCAGCAATTTTGAACAATTTTTGAAACAAGTTACACACCATATTTTGATTACATGGAAGTAGTATAAAAGCATGAGTGAAACATGTCAACTAGTCAACTAGTGATACATTCTGCTGAGTTAACACACCATTGAAGTGGTATAAAAGGAAGAGTGAAACGTATATTTTACTTCATTTCAGTTCTAGCAACAGCAACAACGATGGCAACAGTCTACTGTCATGAATGCGATGTGACATTTCCATCTCTGGAAGTGTTCGTGGCACATACATGCAAACCAGCTAGGTTGAAACGTGCTCGTGAAGAGCTTGTTGAGCAGATTGAAGCCAAGAGACAAAAGACGCTGGAAGATAGTATTATCAGACCTGATCCATTCCTTTGCTATGGATGTGTTAAGATATTTCCATCTATGGATGCATTTGAGACACATGCATGTGCTGAGATGGAAAATGTGTCTCATGAAGAACAAAGAAAGAAAGAGACAGGACAAGTAGGTAGAGGCAGAAGAGTGAGTCTTGGTGGAAACGCACAGGAAAGACGGTTTGAGCCTGAAGATGGATCGGATTTGCTACTTGAAATGCGACAACAAGAGAATAGAATCAAGAGACATTTGCTAGAGACGTTAAACCGTGGCATGAAATGGTACATTGTGGTACATGCACGCTTCAAGAAAATGACACCAAATGTTGAAGGCGTGATGGTAGAACAAGTGGATAATGCCTTCATCAGCAGTCCGACATATGCAGCATACAATCCAACAGATATTGAGAAGGACTTGCCAGAAGCCTATAAAGAATTATTTACCAGGTTTGATGAACATGAGCGACAAGGTTCTGGCTGGGTGTTGGATAACATATTATTCATTGAAGTGCATACAGCTACGTCAGCGCCACTGGAAGCGAGCAGTTTTATCCCACTACCGAAGAAAGTACAGAGTACAAAAGGTGTGTTAAACATTCAGAATAAAGACAACAAGTGCTTCTTATGGTCTGTATTGGCTCACCTTCACCCTTCAACAAACAGTCCTTGCCGCGTGAGTCATTACACACCATTTGAGAACGAATTGAAGGTGGAAGGCATGACATTTCCCACACCGATTACAGACATTCCAAAATTGAAAAGGAGAATGATGTTTCTATCAATGTGTTTGGATATGAACATGATGTCGTTGTTCCCATACAACTCAGTCGAAACACCAGTGCGAGAGAAATCAACTTACTTTTGATTAGCAATGACAAGACAAGACATTACTGCCTCATCAAGAATTTCAGCAGACTGATGGCTTATCGAACAAAGCGTCAGAATGCAATATTTTATTGTTTCAACTGTCTTCACGGGTTTATGCGGCAAGATCTGTTAGACAAGCATCGTGAAGTGTGTGGCAAGCATGGCGCACAACGTTTATCATTCCCCAAGGAACCCTTCATCAAGTTCAAGAATGTAGCCAAACAACAGCGAGCGCCGTTTGTCATTTATGCAGACTTTGAATGTTTCACGAAAAAGCATGAAGGAGACAAGTATCAGCATCATCGTCCAAACAGCTTTGCCTATGTGGTTGTGAGCCAGTATGAGACACGCGCTCCAGTCGTATATCGAGGCGATAATGCTGTGAAAGTCTTTTTAGACCATATGGTGAATGAGCGTGATCGTATTGTGCATGGTTTACAACAGAAAAAGAAAATGGTCATGACTCATGAAGATGAAGAGCATTATAAGAACGCCACAGATTGCTACATTTGTCATGAGCCTCTAGGAGCAGATCATGTGAGAGATCATGACCATATCAATGGCAAATACCGTGGAGCTGCACATAATGAATGCAATTTACAATTTCGACTTCGAAAGGATAAGCAGGATGTTGAAGATTCTTTCATCATTCCTGTCTTTTTCCACAATTTACGAGGCTATGACAGCCATTTGATCATGGAAGAAATTGGAAAGTTCAAAAATGAGACAATTACAGTCATTCCCAACACCGTTGAGAAATATATTGCATTCACCATGAGCAATCTGAAATTTACAGACAGCTTTCAGTTCATGAGTACTTCTCTACAGAAGTTGGTCTCCAACCTGGCAGCAGAAGGGAAAGACAACTTTTATCACATGACGTCACACATTCACGATAGTGACCAACAAGAGTTACTGTTGAGAAAGGGAGTGTACCCCTACGATTACGTGGATGAGCCATCCAAGTTTGCTGAAACACAACTGCCGTCCAAGGACAAGTTTTACAGTCTACTTAGTGAAGAAGGCATTAGCGATGAGGATTATGCGCATGCGCAGAAGGTGTGGGAGACATTCCAGTGTACTACATTTGGCGAATACCATGACCTATACCTGAAATCAGATGTGTTGCTGCTGGCTGACGTGTTTGAAAACTTTCGTCACGTATGTCTCAACACATATGAATTGGATCCTGCTCACTACTATACAGCGCCAGGACTGTCGTGGGATGCCATGTTAAAAGCGACAAAGGTGAAACTGGAATTGATCAACGACATTGACATGTACCAAATGGTTGAACAAGGCCTACGTGGAGGAATATCTGTCATCACACACAAGTATGCGAAAGCAAATAACCCCTACGTACCAGATTACGATCCCACGAAACCAACCAACTACTTGACGTACCTGGATGCAAACAACTTGTATGGCTGGGCCATGTCACAAAGCATGCCACAAAGTGGATTTATGTGGGTGAGCGAGCCAGAATCCATTGACTTTATGGCTGTGGATGAAGATGATGAGATTGGATACATTTTAGAAGTGGATTTGGAATACCCATATTCAATCCATGATCATCATAATCACTATCCAGTGGCTCCAGAACGGAAATGTGTGAAAGTGGGAGAATTGTCAGAACATAGTCAGAAGCTACGGAAAGATCTAAACATGAAATGTAAACCTAGTGAAAAGCTCATTCCCAACCTGTGTGACAAGAAGAAATATGTGCTTCATTATAGAAATTTACAGCAATATGTCTCACTGGGATTGAAAGTCACGAAGGTGCATCGTGCCATCATGTTTGCACAGAGCAAATGGTTGGCAAAATACATCTCCTTGAACACGGAAAAGAGAAAGTTGGCCAAGAACCCGTTTGAGAAAGACTTTTTCAAATTGATGAACAACTCGGTGTTTGGCAAAACCATGGAAAATGTAAGAAAGCGTATCAATGTGGAACTTGTTCACCAGGAAAAGCGGTTCAAGAAACTTGTGGCCAAACCTTCCTTCCACAAATTTAGAATTTTCAACGAAGATTTGACCGCGGTACATTTGCGCAAAGTGGATCTGCTTCTGGATAAACCCATTCAAGTTGGTTTCACCATTCTCGACCTCAGCAAGGTGCTCATGTTTCACTTTCATTACAACTACATCATGACCAAGTATCCCGACGCCAAACTCTTGTTCAGCGACACCGACAGTCTATGTTATGACATAGAAACGGACGATATCTACAAAGACATGCAGGAAGATGCCGACTTGTTCGACACAAGTGACTATCCGCCAGATCATTTCCTGCATTCCAACGTGAACAAGAAAGTGCTTGGGAAAATGAAAGATGAGACGGCGGGCATTCCCATTGAAGAGTTTGTTGGACTTCGACCGAAAATGTATAGTATGATATATGGTGGGAAAGAAAAACGTACGGCCAAAGGCATCACTCGCGCGTGTCAAAGACGGATGAAACATCAGCAGTATAGAGACAGTTTGTTCAACCAAACGCAAACGATGACTACAGGGCACATCATTCGAAGTCATGACCACCAGATTTTCTCGGAGAAGTTGAGGAAAGTGGCTCTCTCTCCTTTTGATGACAAGCGATATGTGATGAGTGATGGCTATTCCACTTTGGCGCATGGGCATTACAGTATATAAGGGGGAGACACTTCAACTTTAGAGTCAGTTGAGGTGTGAACACTGAAGCGTCAACATGAAAAGATCTGCAACAACGGATATGGATACTCTAGCAGATACGGTTGAAGACATGAATGTGAAACATCCTGATACTACCATCAAGAAATTAAAAGTGGAGACGGCGACGGCGACGGCACCAACACCACAGTCGTGGGATGGAATGCTTTCTCTAGGCAATGGAAAGTATATCAAGATTATGAAACAAAGTAATGAAGGTGTGATAAACATTCGCAAATACCTCAGAGATGAGGGGACTGGAAAAAACCGTCCAACAAAAAAGGGAATTTTGCTGACAATACCTGAATGGAAAATGCTGAAGAAGCAGGTGAAAGAAGTAGATAAAAGGCTTCGCAGACAAGACGACAAGTCATAACAAGGTAACAATCATGAATGCACTCATGTTGGACGATGGTGTTTACCTTAAAGTTAATGAGAGGAATGAAGTGATGATGGGTTCTCGGAGATGTTCTGCTTATCGGTTTAAACCTGAAGTGTGGAAAGACTTTAAAAACATACCGCTTGAAGCTGGGTTTAAACGCAGACTTGAAAATAAACTGGAAGTGACGGTGGCTGAATATGATTCTAACATACGTGTGACATTCTGTAGAAATCTTTTACAGGATTATCCAAAGGATTATAAGGGAGTTGTGCCAGACACACCCTATGCACAGTTGATCTTCTTTGATATCAAGAACTGGCGCGCAATCCTACGATTCCTAGAAGCGATACAACATCCGCTGTTCGACATCATCCGAGTATAAGAAAGATGGAAGACGACTATGTGTTGGATTATGAACCCATGACATATGGATTCTCATACATGAGAAACTTATGTGATGATATTGTGCTACGACATTTTGGACAGTATCTCGTCCTATCGCTTGATGACCAATCCGTGTTGAAGGATCATCTAGACAAGTTGAGAATACCCGGCTTTCTCCTAGCAGTCTCAAATGAATTAGAAGTGCGTGTGACTGAGAACGGTCTAGACGTGTTTGTACAATTTCGCCAATATGACGAGCTTACAGAAGACTGCGACATCATCACCCTCAGCACCGTGGAATGGAACGCGCTGTTGCAAGCATTGGATTGGAAAGAACCTGACGCTTGAATTCAAAGAGCATGGAATACAACTTATGCGGGGTACCAAATCCATTGAGCTGCCACAACCTATGCGCATGATAGACATAAATGAAGAAGGATATGAACTGAAACTGTCTGAACATGTAACTGTGAAAGTGATAAAGTTTGGTGATGTGCGTTATGTGAGCTTTCATAGCATTTACAAACACGGATGTAATGTCTATGATAACTATATCAATTTAGATTCTAATGAATGGCATGCATTGATGAATGTATTGAAAAATGAATGTGATTGTAAATAGACTTTGTAAACTTTGTAAATAGACTTTGTAGTTAAGAGTTTGTAAATAGACTTTGTAAACTTTGTAAATAGTGTAAATAAAAGTTTGTAAATAGTGTAAATAGACTTTGTAGTTAAGAATTTGTAAATAGTGTAAATAGAATTTGTAAATAAAAGTTTGTAAATAGTGTAAATAGAATTTGTAGTTAAGAATTTGTAAATAGTGTAAATAGCGTTTGTAGTTAAGAGTTTGTAAATAGTGTTTGTAAACTTTGTAAATAGAGCACAATAAACAAGACAGTTGTTTGAAAACTTGGTTTGTTTTATTTAACAACAACAACTTAACTAATATAACAATAACAACTTAACTACAACTTAACTAATATAACAACAACAACATTAATAAAACAGTGGTTTATAATGTCTATATACAAAATCCTTTACAATAAAATCACCATCCTTTCTTTTTAATATATTCACAATATCAAACATACTCTGACCTCGAGCTCTATGCAATATATAATATACACAATAAAAACCACATGACGATGATATTGGCGTTTGTAATGAGATAGAATTATACATATAGTCATTTCTTAAAAACATGTCTAAACGATCATCGAGAGGGAACAGTCCATAAGAGTCAAAATATTCCACAGGGTCTTTATCATAATACACTGCCACCCAATGTTCTCCTGGTTCATCTTGATCGTCTGTGTTGATCACATAGGCGCCGCGTTGTAAAGACGGTAACTGGTCCATGGCAAACACACCTTGAAATAAGTCTTTGGTCATGACATCACGACTCAATATGGCATCAATCTGCTTCGTGTTCATGACTGGTAGTCGAATTGGATGCTGCGATTTGCACTGATCTCAATAATGTTGTCAAATTCAGCATAGACAATGACATTTATTGTAGGTTGCAAAGCCCTAGCAAAGTTCATTTCTAGCCGCAAATTCCCATGCTTGATCAGGGGGAAATGATCATCACCATCATAATCCGGTGTTAAGTCAAACGAAAATAAAGCATAACCTCTAGGCCAATCTTCCCGTTTTATAATGGAACTTTTCTCACCATTCAACCGATCAAACGATTTGTAAAGCGTTTCAAAAGCGTTCAGGTATTTGTTCTGTGTAATGTCAAGCTTGAGAGGTTTGGATAGAACTGGTTCACCATCCGTGTACAGTTGCATATAGTCCAGATTAAAATGATCAAAATTGTATGGATTCCTCAATACTGATCCACCAAAAGCTTCATTATGAACCAGACCAATGACAATACGATTTGGTAATTGACCCAAAAAGATGTTATCTTTCACAAAAGACTGAAATCCTGCTGGAATGGCCAAGACTTTACATTCTTTTCTAGTGATGATGATCTTGGCAGGACTTTTCATCAATGCATCTGTATGTCCTAACTGAATACCTGGACTCACCCTCACTTTGCGAATGGTTAAAAATGCCTCTTTCACTTCTACCTTATAGGTATTATCTGCAGCCATCAATACATAGTCATCTTTTTGTCTATGGAAACGTAATTTCAAACTGATGCCATTCGGAAGATAACGATCCTGCTCAAACAAATCTATCCTTAAACCACCTGCGAGCATAACATCACGGCTAAGACGAGTATGTAAATAACGATGATGTAAGCCATTATTGCCTTGCTCAGCCAAGTCACCACCGTCGGCATTAACATGAAACCCGGATACATATTGTTCATGATTAGGTCTTTTCACCTCATGACTATTCATTGACCCAGCAGTATCCTTGTACATGAGACGCATAGAGCGCTCAGAATGCAGACTTTCTTCCGAATCATGGATGAGATGAGAGATAATGCTGGTATAACCATGAGTATTATTGCTATGCGAAACCAAACGATCATTCAGAAACAATTCAATATTAGACCATAACCCATTAAACACATCATTGATGCAAGAGACATTATCATCTGCGCCACACGCTGTTCCATCAGCCTTTACAATGCGACATACAATATGAAGTTTGCTGTTCTTTAAATCTAGATATTCTTCTGTACTCGCAGGAATGTAGAATTCTATTGGAGCGCCTTCTCTAATACTTGTAAGTGGTTGATAGTCAACATTATAACTTTTCTCTACAGCAGTTTGCGTCGGTGGTACGTGAAACCATTCCAATGGAGAAAGACTACATTCACACGAATGATTATGAATGAGAGACATGATTTCAAAAGATATCTTTGCGATATTTTGATGTTATCCGTCTGGCTGTTTTTCGTCTTCTGGCACGTTTCGTCGGTTGCACTCTCTTTTTATGTACATCACCACCACCAAACACACGCTGTGCTACTCGGCCCGTCACATCTTTCGCGACATTCTTTGCAGCCTTCTTAAGATGTGGCGCAACGATCTTAGCCCCAGCCTTAAGTAGTGGAATAGCTTTGCGAGCCAATGATCCCAGTATTGAACCAATACCATCGCCATATTGGATTCGCGCTCCTTTGAATCCTGGTAATTCCCCGCCCACTTGACGAAGAAAATGGTTGCGATATGCAGACGGATCGTGTGTATAAGCTTTCATATTGCTTTTGGTCGAAAATGAAGTTTACAGATCACCTTTCCAGTTTGAAATGGAACATTATGGCCTGTGTCGTCCTTAATATTCATTTCTATCATGTCAAATTTGGATGTGTTTACAGGAACATAATGTGGTTCGCCATACGTTTTCATGATAATATCTCCATCATGGCCTTGTATGCCAACAGAACGTAGTAACGGAACATAATAATCACCAACAACTTGTGGTTCACAAATGCTACAATACACATACAGTGTATAAAACCCCTGTTTCACATCCGCTTTATGGTCAGCTGTACATGTTTCAGTATACCATTGATCTGGGATAAATCCTAAAATCTCAGCTAATCCAGCGGAAAAGGACACTTCATAACCATAATCGAGAAATAGAAACACACGTCGTCTAATCTTATCATACTTTATTCGAATAGCTTCTGTAAGTTTCAGAGCATTAGTCGCTTCTTCATTGACTGCCTCACATAGTTCTTGTATGGTTCTATAGTACCCATAAGGAATATTGAGAGTGCTAAGAATAGGTTCATCGAATAGTTCTTGTCGATACTGAATAGAGTAGTCCATGCCCTGTCTCATCGTTGTCCATGTATGTGGATATTGAATTTCAGCTAAAGCCACTTCATATTTTCCATTCAGATAAATGGTTCGAGGCATACGAATTTGATAATTCGAAGCCTTGTTGTTGGGATAATAGGTCATACTCGCATTGCTAGGCAAAGTGATGTAAAAGCTTGTCGACTCCATGATGGGAACTAAATGGTATAGGTGCGTTGACGTTGTCTATATACTTCACGATAGCGCGCGTCATTCAACCAAGTATGCCAAATCTCATCCTCATTCACATGGTCTTTTATTTCTCCTTCACAACACGCGCTTGTACATCTTATTTTTACAGGAATAGTTGGTTTATCTTCCTGACAACAACAACATAGCTCTTTCAACCATGTTAAAAATTTTCCCATCCTTCAGGAAACTGTCTTTGTTGACGTTGTTTCATTTCTGTTGTAATGTCGTCACGAGTGGTCTTTTTACTAAACATTGTTTTTGGAATATTCGCATCTACAATTTCCTGGATAAACGGATGCCAGCCATGTGGTTTGACTCGTTCTTTTCTTCTTGTCGCCACCAATGCTTCTTTCATCAAATCAACCATGTTGGAATTTGTGATAATATCGCCCGTTTTCAACACAAGTTCATTCTTCTCTGTCCATTTAACACCATATTTCTTCAGTTCTGCTAAAAGTTGTGTTATTTTTCCATGATAGATAGGTTGAAAATGACTTAACACTAGCTTTTCTGGCTTTTCAGGTGGTGATGATGATGATGAGGGCTTTTGCTGCCTAGACTGACTTGTTCGTAAATGACGGCCAAGAAGTTGAGACATTTCTATAGCCTTTTCACGTGTTCGTTTCCCACGTAAAAGTGTATTCACTTTCGTTTTGATATCATTTTTCTTTTCTAGCAACATTTTATATTCATATTCAGGAATGAGGACCATTTTCATCGTATGTTTCATTTTAACAGCAGTTTGGCTAACAAGGGCAATGCCAATCTAGCAATAACTCCAATGAATCCTCCTTTCTGATTAATCAACTTCTTTTTTCGTCGAAGGGATATCTTCTTATCTGCTAGAGTACGTAGCGTATGACGTTCACGTTTAAATTCCTTAAACCGTTTTGAGCTTAAGGGTAAATGTCCTTGCAATATATTCAAACAAATTTCAAACAAGCTTGTTAATTCCTCCTTTGTAGCTTGCTGTAGCAAGGATTTACGTCGTTTAGGCCCACTGCGTGCAAGCAAATGAAGAAACGGCTGGTTCGCTCGAATACGTTTAGACATCTTGACTGCGAATGGTCAAATGAGTTGGTTCTTGTTCATACACTGCTTTATCAATATAGACATAATGTGTATCTTTTGGTAAAATGCCTGTACGAATACGTAGTTGATCATTTGTCTTTGGTTTTAAATCAATGAATAAATAACCATGAGGTTTGCTAGTAGCATCTTGATAGGCTTCTATGAGAAATTGAGATCTTTCAGGATACATTTGCCGCGCCAATGTACTAATTTGTTGACTGTCTCTCGGATTTTTAAACAGAATGATATAATGTGTATTCAAACTAATATTTCGCATCTCTTTCCCATGATGGAATAAATTATGCACAATAAAAATAATGCTTAGATTTTGATGACTGCTGCTAACACTAAAGAGACGTGTCATACGCTCATCGCTATGGCATTTGGTCATCAAGTCATCAAGGATGAGTAAGTTTGGTTTCTTCGGGTTAAAACGCTCTTCAATGTCATCTGGAATGCCTTGGTAAAATTCCACGCCTTTCATTCCCTTGTACAAAGGCTGATCTGCTGCATAGAGCCATAAAATGTTTTTCGGAGAGGGTTGAATTAACTTTTGTTCTAGAATTTCCTTCACCAGAGACGTTTTGCCACTGCCTGTAGGTCCAGAGACCAAACATGTAAATGGATGCTTCATTGTTGAATGTCTGTTTCTTTCACCCAACTGTTAAACTTGTTTGGCCAACCTAACCACTTGACAAATAATTCTTTCACACCTCCTCCTCGTCTTTTACGTGTTTTCAAGACTTTTTCAATTCTATACACAGATTCAATATCTTTGGTCACTTTCTGCAGTTCTTCTTCATAGAAATGGCCATCAATATCTTCGTCTAAAAAGTCTTTCACACGATACAAATGTATTCCTTGCTTCTTACAACGATGTGTGACAATGAAGACTTCTTGCGTCCATTTGATGTGATAATCGCGTTGAAACACATATTTAATGTGGGAAATACGAACATGATCGCCAATGTTAAATTTATACTTCTTCTTCTTCTTCGGTTTCAATTTCAGTTTGTCGACATACATATACTTCCACACTTTTGATTCGTTGTCTTTACGAATCTCGGCTGGAGCATATTTATTAGGAAGAGAACCATGAGGTCTATGGTTGTAATTGTACACCAAGTCTGGAAGAATGTCTAAGTAACGGTAAGTTTGATTATGTAGAAAATACCGATACATCATTCCCTTCAGAGTACGAATGACTCTTTCAGCAAAGTTGGCTTTGGTTTCATTCTTTGTGGTATAAGCATGAATGCCTTCTTTCTTCAAAAATGCTTTAACCCATCTGTTTTTAAATTCTGTTCCTTTATCAGACCTTAGAGTTCGCGGTCTTCGTCGTGTGTCATGAAAAATCTTTTGGAAAGCTTGTATGACGCTGGTATGTGATTTATTAGGTATTGGCTGTACCCAGACATATTTGGAAAACACATCAATGACAATGAGTAAAAAGCGTATGTCATCATTATAGGGAGCTATGTTTCCCATGTCTGCCAAATCAATATCCCACATATCATCAATGCCACGTGTAATGACACGTTGTCTTTTGAACCTGTATTTGACAGGTTGGAGTAAACTGAAAGCATCTTGATCCTGTAGCCATTTCTTCACTTGTGAATGTGTGACTGGTTGATTATGTTTTCGTAAGATGTGATACAGTTTGTAAGGACCAGCAAATGCTCCAGGCTGTCCAGGTTTGAAGTAAATATTGGTCAAGTAGTATTTCCACGTCGACATGGTCACACCGAATGAAAACCACTTTCTCAACAGAACAGCTTTTATTTTATAACTCAACCAACATCACTTAACTAATATAGTAACTTAACTAACATGTATTTATAACTAACATGTATTTATAACTAACATATATTTACAGATCAAGTATAGATACAATGGTATGAATCACTGGAGACCATTGGTCTTCAATGAACATTAACCAATGACTGAGTTCATCCAATGTAATAGCATCTACACCATATTTCTCACAACGTTGATTTGCATTATCTAACACTTTATCTAAATGAATATAATATTTAGCTTCATTCCAATATGTATAAACACATGCAGTATGACAAGTATGTTCTGAACACTCTTCAAGTTGGCAAGCAGGACAGACTAAATAAGCAAACTTTTTTACAGCGGATAACATTTCTTCACAATAAGCTTTTTGCACAATATATTGTCTCAGTGTCATGTCCGCCATTATGCAGTCTTGTGAGTCTTGCAGCACAAGTCTGTCAGGTTTAGCAAGTTATGCTGCTCCGGCAATGTAGCACAAGTCTGTCAAGTTCAGCAAGTTTTTTCCAGTTGCTGTTCACTTAACACACTTCTCCATGTTCACACGTCTGCACATAAAGTCTCACACAACAGTTCTAACAACTTTCCCATAATATTCTGACCAGGATATCCAGATGACACTTGTTTCACACCAGCTCCCCACCAATGATCATACGTTGCTTCAACTAAAGTTTTGTCTTTACATTCTTTCAACTTGTTGCGAAACAATACACACTGATTCCATTTGACTTGTAAAACATCTTGCATTTTGCTTCTCTTCACTGTATGCCATAACGGACATGGCTTTATCACTTTAGCAATACGTTTTGCTTCATATCCATTTCTACATGAAGCAATGGCTGAAGCAATATCTTGACGGTGATGAAACACTGCTTTCTCATATTGATACAAAGCTTCACTTGAGTTGAACACATGTCCATACTTTTCAAGTCGTGTTGGAAACATGTTTGAAAGAACGTCCTTATGACCGCTGAATAGTACAAGATTCTCCATGTTGACTTTGTTTCTGTTGTTTTATTCTGACATGTCGGTTTCTTCCTGTAATAATATATCTTTTAATATAGTTGCTGCCTCTTCTATCATGTTCTTTCTTTGTTTACGTTGAAACCACTCACATAAAACTAAATTTGCTAGTAAGAAAAACATTGTTATCAATTCACTATGTTGTTACAAAGATGATTAAAAGGTTCTCTTACCTGATAAAGCTGCTCGGTTTCCTCTTCTTCTTTACAACAATCTCTCAAATGATCCACTACGGTGAAATATACTTCAACATCAGTACGAGCAGAATAAAGTGCAGAATCAAAGTCGAAGTCAGGATCTTCTTCTATTCCAATTTTATGACATTCTCCAAGAAATCTTGAATGCAGTTCAATCACATCAAGACTATGATGTACAACATCCCAAAAAGCATCCAAATGATAAAGTTGATAGTCTGGAGTGCCATAGCAAGCAAGTTTAGCAATCATCAAGTCAATATAAGCATTTTTAAAACATGCGTCCATCTTGTTTCAGTGTCTTGTGGGCTTTTTACTTTGCTTCACTGACTTTAAGTACTCCACACTTGCCGCAGAAGTTGTTTGGTTCACACAACTTGCAATTATACATGTGGCAATGGCAATGATAATCTTCCACATATCCACAAGCACCGCAATAGTCGCAGGTAAGTCCAAGTTGATTTTGCACGTTCATGTTCTCCAACTGAACTTCAGTCAGCCTTTTCTTGGATAGCTTTGACACCTTCATCCGACCATCCTTTTTGCAGCTTGATGATTGTTTTCTTGTCATGACATTCCTCACATGGTGATAGGGCTGAGTTGATGTTGTCCATCTCCTGAAGCAGTGTCTCCCATTCACCATCATTCATGTTGATGTGATGTGTGTATTCTTTCCCTTCAAACCGTGACGTGCGCACAAAACTCACATAACGCATATCCAAGTATGAAATGACTTCAAGCCACTTCGTTTGCGTTAAGTATAGTTTGAAGCCAATGTCGCGTAAATTTTTCAAGCTCTGGCACACAATCTTCCACAAAGATGGTGAATAAGCACACCATCTCTCTCCACGTGTGATGCGTAGAAATGGCCCATATTCTCCATGCTCCACAGTAATGGTTAAGTTGGCACTAATTTTAAAGCTGCTGCTGCGCTGCGTTGCGTTGCTTGTCTTGTTCTCCATGGCTGCAACAATGTATTGATGATCCACTCCCTCCAACTGTCTGCTGAGAAATGACTTCACTCTGCTGAGTTCACTCCCTTTTATACCCAACTATCTGCTGAATCAAGCTTTTCAAACTTCTTGCAAACGTTTGAATTCACTTCAACTCGTCCATGGTTGAACCGAACAAGGTCTGATACATTATTTGGAACATCATCATCATAAAGTAAAATGATTCTTGCAGCTACAACTAACATGAGCTCCACTGCCCAAATTGTATTTGCGTTGATAAATGCTGAATCAATGTCATAAGTTGATATGATAAATGTTAAATCAATGTCATAAGTTGATAGTATATGTAGATCTTCACAGTCACGTAGAAACGAGTCGATGAAATCACTTGGAATAGTCTTTCCGACAGCTTCCCAATGCAGATGTAAATTCTTCACTTGCTGCATCCAATCCCATTCAAAAGTAGGAAGCTTTGAAAACACATAGTTAGTATAATTCACTTTGAAGACGTCGTCCATAGTCATACATCTGTCAAGAAGTAATGCTGACATTGTGAAGTCTTTTCTCGTCACACAATGTATTACTAGTTGACTAGTTGACATGTTTCACTCATGCTTTTATACTACTTCCATGTAATCAAAATATGGTGTGTAACTTTGTTCAAAAATTGTTGACTCAGCAGAATTTTACTTATGTATATGAATGTCTCACTTGCAGTTGTACTGCTGAGTTCAGAATCGTCTGAAACGGATAAATATGTAAAAATCACAATTTCGAGGGGGGGGGGTCGGTCGACCCAAAAAATGAAAAATGTTCAGAATCGTCTGAAACGGATAAATATGCAAAAATCACAATTTCGAGGGGGGGGGGGGGTCGGTCGACCCAAAAAATGACAAATGTTCAGAATCGTCTGAAACGGATAAATATGCAAAAATCACAATTTCGAGGGGGGGGGGTCGACCCAAGAAAATTGAAAAATGTTCAGAATCGTCTGAAACGGATAAATATACAAAAATCACAATTTCGAGGGGGGGGGGTGGTTGACCCAAAAAATGAAAAATGTTCAGAATCGTCTGAAACGGATAAATATACAAAAATCACAATTTCGAGGGGGTGGGGGGTGGTCGACCCAAGAAAAATGAAAAATGTTTAGAATCGTCTGAAACGGATAAATATACAAAAATCACAATTTCGAGGGGGGGGGTGGTCGA
This sequence comes from Protula sp. h YS-2021, assembly GCA_949752745.1. Classification (NCBI taxonomy): domain Eukaryota; kingdom Metazoa; phylum Annelida; class Polychaeta; order Sabellida; family Serpulidae; genus Protula; species Protula sp. h YS-2021. The sequence goes on from OX457024.1 coordinate 46,100,088, forward strand.
CCCAAGAAAAATGAAAAATGTTCAGAATCGTCTGAAACGGATAAATATGCAAAAATCACAATTTCGAGGGGGGGGGGGTTGTCGACCCAAAAAATGACAAATGTTCAGAATCGTCTGAAACGGATAAATATGCAAAAATCACAATTTCGAGGGGGGGGGGGTGGTCGACCGAAAAAATGAAAAAATGCTCAGAATCGTCTGAAACGGATAAATATACAAAAATCACACTTTCGAGGGGGGGGGGGGTTGGTCGACCCAAGAAAAATGAAAAATGTTCAGAATCGTCTGAAACGGATAAATATACAAAATCACAATTTCGAGGGGGGGGGGGGGGTGGTCGACCCAAGAAAAATGAAAAATGTTCAGAATCGTCTGAAACGGATAAATATGCAAAAATCACAATTTCGAGGGGGGGGGGGGGTTGTCGACCTTTTTAGGGTCTGTTGCCATGGTTACACTGATTGACAGGTGGAGTTCGTTGGCTTCATGATGATTGACTCGGCCAACACTTTCAAGCAACTTTCGCTCCAGACTTTCGCTCCAGACAGTATGACCTCATTATGACGTCATCATGACGTCATTATCACGTCATGGATGGCCGCGCCTATCCTAACGCTTATCATCACTTCCGCTCCAGACAACACTTCCGGTCCAGACGCTATGACGTCACTTCCAGACAGTATGACGTCACAAAGTGACCCAGAAATCCGCTCCAGACATGATGACGTCACTTCCAGACAGTATGACGTCATCAAGTGACCCAGAAACGGCAAGTGACCCAGAACCAACGTTTTCCTACTACTAGTGCACATGAGAAATAGGGCAAGCTACAGTAGACTCGGGATTTTAGTAGCCACTAGCTTACAAACCCGAGCGAGCTCAGCTTAGGTCGCACGCGTCGTACGTCCCTCTTGGTGCCGTCTTATTGCGCTGACGACGATACGCCGTCCGCAGCACCAAGCGCGTATCAACAGCGATACTCGCCTCAGCCACGCAACGACCAGCATGCTTTGTAGCTTCTTCAACGGCACGTGCACCGTCGTCATGGAGAAAGTCGTGTCCGAACCTGCTCTGCACATCTTTACGGACGCAAGCGTAAAAGCCTCGAGCGCCTCGCTTATTTATCAGAGATCAGCAATAGACTAGCTATATTGCAAATGGTCAGTGGATATGTCTGGCCTAACCCAGGAGCACATGAACATTGGGGAACCAGCGGCCTTTTCCTTGCCATCAAGCGCTGGTCACCGACCCTCGCATGCCACAAAATCAGCATCTTCACAGATTCTCTGCGTGTCTCTCTCCGCGTTGAATCGAGGTTTCACAAGAAACATGCTCCCTTATGATATTTTGACGGACATTCTATTGCTGTGTGTTCCCCATAACATTAAGGTGAATGCTTCGGGTATCAGCGGCGTGTGAACAAGCTCGCGGATGCAATATCGAGAGTTTTCAGTCTCTCCCACGCTACTTTCGCCCTCGCACACGTCTCTTTCGCCGACTTAAACAATCACAATCGAATCCATGTTTGGGTCCTTCCGGGAGTGGTCAGACATTCGGAGATACTGGAACGCGACACAGCTGGATCAAGAAAGCTGCCATTGGAGGGAAGCAAATATCCGCCGTTGCCATCGTCACCACTCACTACTCGGTGTTTAGTTATTCACACCTATGGTACCATATCGTTATCGGTAGACTGTGGACTTTTGGGTCTATAAGTGCCTCCGCTTCGCGTTATTTGTATTTTTATATATTGTTCCACCGAGAAAAGAATCAACTGAAAATACAATTTACCCAAAACGTTCCGACTTTTATTCGAGATTAATTGTCCGTATATTGTCCAATTCTGTGCTAGAGACGTGGCTGATGGAAGCAGCCGCTTAAGCTTTTTAAATTTTCATCCGGTGACACAGACCAGACCAGCTGTCAGGTAGTAAACACTCAGTTCTCCCCTGGATCCGCCTATATCTGGTGAAAACACCCAAAAATCCGGGTAACAGAACCATACATTAAATAAATGAGGGCATTCTCTCTGCAGGACTACCTTCAGAACTTGCCCCCTTTACATATTACGACACTAACGTTGTTAGAAATACCTCATCTCTTGATTTTCTTTCTCCATATCAAGAGACGAATCCACAACCTCTATCCAAACATGACCTACAGACACTCACTGAAATAGCCAATGAAAGCAGTTTCTGCGAACAACGGGGATTGGATTACACCGGACATAACAGTTCCATCAAAAAGAAATGAAAAAAAGGTTGGATTAAATTACCGTTGATGAACAGTTGTTCTGTCTCGTCAACTATGGACACCAAGTCGCCACCCTCCTCCGCACATTTTGTCCTCGCTGACTCCCAGGTCACCACTACGCCGGGCCGGATACCGTAACAGCGATTACTCGTCGGGTCGTACGACCAATTCGGGCCGCATTCTGGATGCCAAGGCTCTGTTACATGTAAAATAATATGTTCCATCCTACTCATTCTACATCAGATTTTTTACTGACAAAAATAGTGTCACGACTGAGCATTTTCCTTTCACCTTTGTGGAATTGCACTAATTTTTTTAAATGGAACTACTCACAGAGAGTTTATCTCTTCTGTCCCCGTACCTGTTGGCGTAGGTGCACTGGTGGGAGGCGGGTCTGTCACTTCAAATGCAGGCTGTTCGCAAACAACCATGTACTTTTCGTTCTCACAATGGGCGTTCATCCACTGTCCAATCGGATTGTCCATTAATCTGGAGCATTGTTTTGTCTCCTGCTCGTCCCTCCCGTTTGCTGCCCAGTTTTGGAATCCAGGCTATAAGAACAGGGAATGTTTGTTTATTTCATTATGTGTGTCAATACTCTGAAGGGTTAGGTCCGGTCAGTTGAGTTCAAGTTGTTAACAACCCCTCCACAAATAACAGCAAAATCCGTTCAAAATTACATCGCGAAACAACGTTTCCCTGTACTTTTTGTTTGTTTGTGACGCTTAATGGCTGAGGGAAACGTAGCCGTAGACAAAAGCAAAAAGTCAATTGTTAGCAGCATGATTTTGCTATTTCACGTGTTATAAAAAATTGACAAAAAATGCCGTATTTCTTACACTTTTTTATTGCAAAATTAATGCAGTCTTCTGTAGGGCGAATACATGGTTTTTTTTAGCCAGTCTTCCATGTTATTATGTCCTCTTACAGTTATCATGCTAAAATTTATAGTAGATAAAACTAGAATGGTACCTGTTCTCCGGTTCCGTCGTCCCACTTCCACACGGAGTCAATATACTTAAGGCTAAGCCACGATGAACCTCGCAGTTTATCTTCAAAAAAAGAGAGTTCAATAGTTTTTTCAACGTTACTTAGAACGCACCAGTCGAAGGATATCGCAATTATGCATAATCGAACACTACTTAGTCATGCAATAAGGCATATATTGGCTTATGTCCAGTCAACATGAAGATACTATTTACCATATCAGAAAATGTTGACCTAAAGGTTAATATATTCTTCCTGGTCAATAATAAATCAAGTTGATTTGGAATGAGTCAATATCTGCTTTATTTGCTTTTCCAATATATGAAATTTCAGCCAGCTGAAATTACATACTGCTTCGAAATGCTGCCCAAGAATAGATAACTCGTCGAGACATAGCAATCTTAATGATATTCCTCATTTCTTTAAAAGTTGTGAAATCAAGGAATGCGTATCTAATTTTGGCATGGGTGGACCTCTGTACTGCAATGGAAAAATTGTGATTGTCGGATAACTTGAAAGCATGTACTTAAATTAGACCACTAACAGCTGAGGTAGGACTGTTCTTGGGAGCTGTCCACACGGACAACTTTGGCACCGTTGTCCTGACATCGGGTCTGTGCTGCGCTGTAGGTCACGGCCTCGTCGATGTACAAGTAACACGTCTGACTGTACATGTCCCAGCCGTCCAGGCATTGATAAGCTGCAGTGGATAAAGGCTGACAGCGGTAGTGTAAATACACTGATATTAAACAAGAGAAGAAGACAGCTCTCTAGAGCTGGACTACACTTTTACAATCAATTTTAATGGAAAAATATTCCGTCAACTTGTATGTTAAGACTCAATTGTGTCACTTATTTATAATATGAATCTGACAAATTTAACAGCTTCTCCAGCCAACCATTATTTGTGAATTTGGACAAAAACTTTGTTTGGTTTTTTTTTTTTTTTTTTTTTGGGGGGGGGGCACTCTGTTATGGCTGGGGTTCAGGTATTACAAAATGATAGATAGCTGTAGGGATATGAAAGGCCTGCTGTAGGCGTGGCTGCTGGTGTTTTTTAATTGGTGTTGAAACGTGTATTTTAAGCGACTCATTCCTTACCTTTAAAATGCCCGATAGGCCCATGTTTATCATTCTTGGAATTAATTTTGATAATGGTAATTCTGGAATATACGGTTTCATATCAAGAGTTGAAGCTCTCACCATTGGTATTGGGAACGCGTTGCCATGGCGACAGGTTATGCTGTTGCTGCGGTACTTCAAAGATGGCGATTCTGCATATGTAACCCTCAAGGTCAAAACAATAGTCAGTACCCCACCGTGCCTCTGGGTTGTTTGCTTAAAAATAGCAATGCTTCATATTAAATGGGGAGCTGTGAAATTATTACCCAAAATTTTAATTTCAAAGACAGTCGTTGATTATATACTGAAGGACAAAAGAAAGTTCGCACATAAAAACCAAAATATCTCCAAAATTTATGGATATTTTTTTCTTCTCAAATTTTTAGCATCAGATTGTAATCAGATTGTACTGAGATGCCGCGAATACCGAAAAACTGTTGCGACCAGGCTATTGGCATGTTTGAAGCTGCTGCTTCTGCTCATTTCGTTGCCAGACGTTTCGGGTGCAGACCGACCACGTAGTGGCAGACCGCGTGTGACCACACCTAACCAGAATCGCCGGATCTGCATGATCCACCTCCGGGATCGCTTCAGACCAGCCACAATAACAGCAACGGAGATCTCAGCAACATAAGCTCGAAAATCGTTATACGGCGCCTACGCGGACATGGCATCTGCGCTGGGCCGAGTGCGCTGGGCCAACAACCACAACCATGGAGCATGCAGAGATAACAATTGGCGGCGTGTGATGTTTTCAGATGGGTCGCGATACTAGCTTTTCCGCGCAGATGGACGTCAACGAGTATACAGGCGACCCGGCGAACGCTAGGCGCCATGTTGCATAAAACAAGTTAACCGGCACGGTGGTGGCTCAGTCATGGTTTGGGGAGCAATTTAACAGCGAATCGTTATGTGGATACTGTTTTGAGCAACCAAGTGGTCCCGCTTGTGCAGCAACGTCAGAACACCATTCTTATGCCGCCCACACGTTACTCGGGAGTGTAGAGATTATTTAGCGGCTAATAATGTTGATGTGCTCCCATGGCCGGCGTATAGTCTGGATATGAATCCCATAGAACATCTATGGGATAGTCTGGGTCGCCAAGTTCTAGCTCGTAACCCACCGCCTCAAAATGTCGCCGAATTGAGGCAAGCATTGATTGAAGAGTGGCACAGATCCTCAATACAAAATTAACATGTTGATAACTTCAATGCATAGTCGAATCCAGGCCCTACTGCGTTCCAATGGATACCACACACGGTATTAGTGGCAGTTATAAATCGAAGAAAACTCAAAACGGCATTTACACTGACTTTGACGCTTTGTGGCCTTTCACTAAAATTTCTTCAGAAGTTCAATTTTTCAATTATATTGCGGCACTGTCTGAGAGGTATCTTTGGCACAGATTGGAAGCCAATTTAGCAATTAAGTAAGTACCAATAATCTTTGTTATTATATGCGAAGTTACTTTGGTCCTTCAGTATAAATAACGCTTATTTTAAGTAAATTTTGAAGATTACATAACATCGAAAAAGTGAACACTTGATAACATTTGCCGCAACACAATTCCTTTATGGGTTTGAATTTCATTCTCATTTCTCGCTTCTCACAGGTGGTATCGACGAATCCGCAGTCCATTCTGTCGACGACTTGCTCCCGGCTCTCCTCATCCCAGTGTGAGTATGAATCCGTGCCCTTGCCATCACTCCACTTGTAGACATTGTCTTGTAGCTGGTCTGGCAGTCAAAACAGGCAACAGGGATAAAAATGCGAGGGGTCAATCTGATGGATGCAGTTAGCGTCGTTACGTCACTTAAGGGCCACCTATAAAGTGAATACCCGACCTTCTGCCTCCCCTTCCACCCCTACACAAACATCTACTGATTAACCACACAGAAGCTCAGAACCTCACCCAATCCCCCTCCCTCCCCTCTCCAACCGTACGTTTTCCTGTTGTTGTCCCTATTCGATATTCATGTTAACTATGCGCACAACTGTTCAGCTTTTCATATTTTGCATTAAAACTTTCACGTATTGTTAATAAGGAAGGAAACTGGAAGACAAACCAGAGATTCCAATTCTGATAGTGGGAATCCCTGCGAGGTTCAGGTCCTCATAAATCTTCTGCATTGCGTTTGTCTGTTCCTCTTGACTTGTTTAACCATGCAAAGAAATAAATTTGATTTTGATGGCGCATAACTATTTAATCGCTTGTTTTTAATGCCTGTTTTGCTTGTAATAAATGCAAATAATCTCGTAGAATTGGCAGCGAATGAAAAATTTGTGAAGATACGTAAATATGAGTGCACCACACAAATTGGTAAGAAGTGAATTATTCCAGTATTTTGTCGACCAGATTTAGTTATACGCAATCTCTTCAAAAATAATAGCGAGTCAAATAGCTGGCAAAACACTAAATACAAATTTAGGCGTGTATTAAACAAAACAAAAGGCAATCATATGAATTTCTAATCAGATTTAAGAAAAAACTAACAATGCACTGGTGATTGTCAAGAAATGGTCTCCCTTACTCGAGGATTTTCATAAGTTGGGCGTGCTCCCCATATCCCCTGCAGATAGCCTCTGCGTCGATCCACGTGACTTTTTGCTCTTCTGCCGTAACGACTAAGTAGCAGTGTCCAGTGCTGTAGTCTGACCATCCATTCGCACACACACCTTTGTTCAAAAGTCCACATTAACTACGAGATTCAAGGGAATATTTATTCTTATATATGCATATATTACAACCAGCCCTTGTTACCCCAACTCCAAAACAGTTGAAACAAAGTGTCAAGATTCAAAGATAGCAGCTATCATATTGCATTTGTGTCCAATTGCAATTGCCTGTAATTTTTCGATGATGAGTCATAGAGAACGTCTGCACGCTAATTTTTTCGGAGAATAAATTAATGTTTATGAAAAGGGCTGTTATTGGAGATACCTATGTGGTCTAAATGACTAAATATCACTTGGTGAAATATCGTACATATGTTCAAGACAGATTCATCGCTTGGGACGATGATGTTATCTTAATTTTTGAGACAGATAACAACATGATTTAAGAGTGGGCATACAATAATAATAGGCTAATATTATGTCCAAGAACCTTGCCAATTGGAAAAAGTAATTTGAGTGAAAGTCCTATGAAAAATTAACCGCCATTTGTAGTCGGTCTCTACAAGACTGACTTTGAATACTACCACATCAACCCTATTTACAAGACCAGACACGCCCCTTGGCCTCTCATTTGTTTCAAAATTTAAAATGAGTACTACAGGAACTGAAATTTCCAATGGAAGATTATGTAATAACCTACTACAACAAGTGTCCAGTGCCCTTATTTAATAACATGACTCAAACTCAAACTCACGCTAAAGCCCAAAATCTGAGCAAAGTATGAGCTTCACTCATTTAGTAAACAAAACTTAGGCTCAGAATGAGCCTAGATTGGGGCTCACTTTGTCAGCATTGAGGTTGCTTAAAATTAAGTAAAGTCAAATAAGATAGCTGGTGACCTTTTGTTTCACACAGTTACACGTCTGCAGTGCTTTATTTCACTCATTTTAAATTATACAAACAAATCCTACGCCTGCAGACCACAGGAACGGTCTGGTGCTCAACGGTGTTTTGACACTGAAAAGCTCAAATTCACATTGTGAGCAAATGCTCAGTTTGAATATGAGTTTGAGCTGCGTTACTGAATAGGAGATGGGGAGATAACGTTTAAGAATATGGAAGTGACAGCTTTTCCACTCAGAACAATGAGCTAGCCTTTGACTTACTGATCAACCAAAGTACTTAAAAATAAACAGTTATACAGAAATACAATCTAAATTTAATACAAAATCAGAGATTAGAAGAAAAGCACATAACTTATGTAATAAACTTCCTACCATAGTCCTTCACACATGTAAATCTATTTTCATTCCCGCAATGAGCTGTCCTCCACTTAAACTGATCAATTGTGTACGAAGCGACGCAGTTCTCTCCCTTGGTTTCCCTGGAAATAAGATTTTTAAGAATTTTTATGCTATTATTTTTTACAAACATTTCTTATATTATTTAAAAATGAACGTTTGCCAACGACAATAAATGTTGCTGCTAGCTTATAGTGAGTACAAATTATTAAATATTTTAATTAGTCTGTCTGTTTAAAATAAAACTATATGAAAAATATACTGGAAGAAACGGTATTTTGAAACTGTAAATATATAATAAATAACCTAATGTTATATACATAACAATATGTCGGATGTTCGAATGTATGTGAGACAAATAGGGTGGTAGTTGACGATAGGAATTCTCACGGTAGAGGGTCAGTTGGTTGACCATCAGCCCAGTTAGTGGGCCCGCTCTCCACTGCAGTGCCATCTACCCATTGCAAAGTGTTCTCCGTTGCTGTGTCCTGCAAGAAGTAGTTAATGATGCGTAGTATTTGATTAAATAAAACATACCAGTGTTTTCTTAATGTAACGTAACTGGGTGTTTGAAAACATTCGCAGTTTTCTTTATTCCTTTTTCATTTTCAATTACTCTCTTATCATTGTTCATGAAGCTTTGCGCTGAATTGGTCCACATGGCCTACAGCAGCATAGGGTCTGAGATATTGGAATTTTGCAGGATGTGATTTGAAATAGGGCTGAGTCAAGAGGTATTCATCGTCAAGCTTGACAGCAGGTTCACCGTGTCACAATTTTCCATTGATCGTGAACATTTTTGTTTTAGTTTGGACAGATACAAGGCCACTGAACAGCGATAAATTACAATTGATAAGCCATGTAAAAGTACAATAACCAAGTTGTAATTACTAATAAATTTTGAAATAACAGGTACACTTAAGTGCATTCAGTTTAAGAAAATGATACCAGTATATCTTTCATTATTTATTTCAGTAGGATAACAACTTATTAAAGAGTAACGCCTATAGACTTTTGGCTGCAATTAAAGACTACTAGATCAATGTTATATGACGTGTTGCCAAAGCAGTAAACAACCTTATCTGATAAGCCTATCCACACAGCTGAAGAAAAGTCGTGACAGATCTGTAAAAACTGGAAGGTATCTATGTCGTCTTGTGTTTTGAGCGTGACCAGATCAGAAGCCTCATTCTGACAGATGTGCCTTGCGTTATCCCAGGTCTCCAAGTCATCGATGTTTTTGTAGCACTTGCCACCATATTGATGCCAGCCTCCTGCCAGGTCACAGTGGTCTGACACATCTGATCATTTTAAAATAGACAACACATTAGGGCATTATGTATTGAAGGACAAAAATAAAGCAAACGACTAAAACTATGTTTTCGAAACAAAGGTTTTATGCTATAATTTTAGCAGTAGATTTTTTGTTGTTGTGAGAACGCTATTCTAGGCTCTGTTCTTTTTCACTATAATTTATAGTTTTTGTTGATGGCTGTTATTGGTGTGGGTGTCATTCGATTGGCTTGCCGTTCATATCTTGTCATTGTCGAGGACAATTTGACAGCCAAACGCTATTTAAATAGGTGCTAAGCAACCGATTTGAGTAATCAAACGCGCCAGGTTTAACTGGTGCTAAGGACTAGAACTTCTCGGGTTACATATGACATAACGTGCCATCTAGCTGTCACATATTTAATTTGAAAGGTATTTTCATATATTCGTTAGGTGTTTTGTCTTATGAAATCGAAGTAACATGCTTCAAGAAGTCCAAAGGTATATAAACGAGAGTATGTGACATCAAAACAATGGCTACTGCGTTTCACTTGATGTCACAGCACACAAAACCTGTTATGCCGTCTCAGCAACTCTTGTTAAAATTTAATGAGGGGCACATAAGAATGATTAAGAGTATAAATTACAAATCGAACTTTAACATAACAGATGCCATTTCGATACGGACGAGGCCCGCCCGCGTTCATTGTAAACCCTGTAATTTAGCTATCTACTAACTAGCCTATTGCTTATCTTTAAACATTTTTTATTTATTTTATAACACTTTCTGAGTGTCTTTTATTGACCCCATAACATTTTGGTGACCATATATTCCTCACACAATATTTTTAGCCATACTTCTGAACTTCCTTCCCAGACGCGTGTATCACCATTTAAACGGTGCAGTTTGCGTTAAAAGGCTCTCAAAATGTTAATCGAACCCATATGTTGTAAGAGATATTTTAATTTACTACTAAAGGAACGCTTGTGGGCTTTTACTATATCAAACTGGCAAGTAGTAACAGTAAACGGTTACCGAATCTTCTTCTACATGTGAATATCTTCTTATTGGTGCATGGGTTGTTCTTCCACTTCCCGTTGCTGCCTACCATGTAACCACAGGGACCCGTGGATGCTGTTTCGGAGCAGCCTGCTTCAGGAAGCTGATCACAACTCCAGTTCCTAATAACCATAAAAATTCGAAAAATATGAACAGCTGAAGAAACTTTTAGTTAATATAATTCTTTGAGAAGACCGAATTGTTTGTAGCAAAATAAGATTCTTTAAGTTTTTACATTGCTACCGTACAGAATACAAATAAAAGACGTGTCCAACAAATTGTCGATAATTTCGTGCCTGCCAAATGATACTGAAATACTTTGAGCGATACCATGTGATTCTACACAAATCTGGATTATTTTGAAATTTAATCAATATTGTGATATCAAATGGCATTTTTTTTCCGCTCGTTTAAATTTTATTGGCTCGTTTATTTATTTGTTATAAATATATCAAGAATTATATATTATTTATGTAATCACAAATACAGATAACACAAGAATGGAGTCAATTTTACGTTTAGCAATGTCTTTGTTTGTGCACGCTTTGGCTGTTTTCCCAGAATCCACATTCCTTTCTTGCACAGATGCACAGATAACGAACTTGAAAGATTTCACGTCACTTTGTATTTATAAGAACTAAAGTAGCAGAACATTTTTTTCACCTATTCATTGGAGGACAGACAATACAAATGCGTAAATAATTGTTTTCGTATTTGGTTCAAGTACTATAGCCAATGAAAAATTTGCGCACACAAGACAAGGCTTTACTTTCTCCAGTTCCGCTTCATTTATTCTAAGCACGACTTCTCTTATTCTATACTAGACTTGACTTACTCGAGACGTAGATTCACTAATTCAAGACATGATATCAATTACTCTACACTTGATTTAACAAGACGGATTCCCCCTTCATCTTACTGTTTTTCTACTGTGCAAAAGTGCAACAAACGATAAAAAGGTGAGCTAATATTTTTCGCAACTTGTTAGTAAGGCTGGACAACTCAAATTTGCAGTATAAATATATATATGGCTTCACTTACTCCAGATTTGACTTCACATATTCTACACTTCATTTATCTAGACTTGGCTTCACACACTCTAGACTTTGTTTTACTTTCTATAGACTTGGCTTACCCTTCGCCAGGCTTCACTTACACACACTGACTTCATTTACTATACTAGACTTGACTGACTCTATACTTGGCATCACTTGTTCTGCACGTTACTTGACTTACTTTAGACTCGGCATTACTTATTTTTGATTTCGCTTCACTTATTCTACATTTGCCTTGACTTCTTCTAGACTTGGCTTCGCTTGTTCTACACTTGGCTTATCTACTTGGCTTCACTGACACTAGATTTAGCTTCATTTACTCTGGGACTGATTTCACTTACTCAAGACTTAGATTTATTAACTCTAAGTTTGGCTTCACTTATGCTAGACTTGGATTCACTTACTCTAGACTTGGATCAAGTGGGCCAGGAGTAGTGCCATCTGTCCAAGCCCACGAGTTATGATCAGCCTCATCCATCTGACGCAAGCCAAACCAGGCATCGAAAAACTTAACTTTCACCAACGCCTCAACAAATGCCTAAAACAAAAATATTTATGCTCCCCAATCAAATCAGCATAAGATGACAACAGTAACTTTAGGGCCAACTGAATTTCACTTGTTAATTACTAGACATTACCTTTAATTCAACAGTAACTGATATCTTTTAAATTAGTATCTTGTCTAATATAATACTGCTGTTTGATGGATCATTTGAAAGTTGTTTTGATAAAACTCACTCTCAAATTATCTCAAATTAATAAAATATTTAAGATCGAACATGTTTATGACCTTTTAAAATTCAGTGATTCTTGATTCGCTTTTCCCCAGAATATGGTTAAGTGATTAAATAGACGTTTATTTCACCTAACACTTAAAAAGTTAGGATTATAAGTTGCTACTTTGAAGAGAAGTGTTTCATGTATGAAGATTTATGATAATTGTCTCCCCTAAAAAGCCATTTACAGAGGGAATTTTTACTTTACAGTGTTATGTACACAGCCGAGCGGTCGATTTTTTGCTTCATGCAATTTATACCCGGTCCCTTTGCTCCTTTTTTATTTGCGATTTTGGTTGCCTGGCCGCCCAATGAAGCAAAACATTGCCTTTTCTGAAGAAATACCCCTGTAACTAACCGTTTCACGACGGTTACTGCATCGTTTATAACATTTTGTCACTAATTCAGCCTGATAGCTTGAACAAGTCTTTGCAAGTACATAAAAGTTTTTTTTCATAAACTGTTGAACGTATTTATTCGACCTTTAACAAAATGTAAAAAAAAAAAAAAACGCCCAAATCTCCGTTTTCTCAGTTCATTCCGATAGCAAATAGTTTTCATGAATCACTGTTTCTATCATCACTGTGTGAAAATTTGGCCAACGCTTGTGCTTAATGGACCGGACCTATTTCTTAATGCCTATGTTTGAGAAAATGCACCACATTTTACGTGCATATGTAACATATCGCTGCAGAATTTTGTGTTACACAAATAAGAGGCTTGCCGTTAGGTTGTGACAAATTAACAATTTTTTGTCAATCACATACTATTTTTAACAGATTTAAAACGAAGCTTGCTTAAAATGCCCAAAGAAAAAACAAACAAAAAATAAATAAATAAAAACAAAAAAAGCAATAAAATAGCTTGCCTATCTTGACATATAATACATAGTCTTTGGTATTAGTTTAAGGACGGTAGAATTAATATGTTTGGATTAATGATTCTTGTGTTGCATTAATTTTCACCTCAGTTTTTCTTTAATTAAATTTGTCCCTTTTCTTTCTTAACTTTGTGTTCAATTTGTTTGCTATGCATTTTGATTTAAAGACTTCTCTGCTTTTCATTCGTGCAATTTGTATTGTATGTACTTGGCTATTTGGCCACTATTTTCTAACAAAATGATAAAAATACTTGTTACCGTAAACAACGAAAACACCCAAACATCCGCTGCGTTTACCTGTTCTTCCGGCGTATTAAAAGCTGTCAAATCACCATTGAAATTGAGACACACTTGTCGGGCCGTGTCGTAGTCGTACTTTGTGTGACTTATAAAATAGCAATGGTCTCCGTAGTCAGCCCAGCCACTGGGACAACTGTATGTGGCTTCAGCTGACCCTGAAATAAGACATATGCTTCATTAGCGCCACTCTCTATTCTCATGCCTTTCCATGTATTTCTGTAGATCAAGGAAATACGTAAAAATGGTTTAGTTGACTGTTTTGAATTGAATCAGATTCGGCATTGGGCATATACAGCAAGATTAGTTTCGGGTACTATTTGAATGGTTTACACTATTGTCTTGAAGTAAAACAATCATCTTAATTTATAATTATTTAACGCTTAAAAGAGTAGGTCAAATTCTTGACATGGCATATTTGTTCTCAGGCTGCAACAGACAACTTTCTGGGAGCAAATTGAAATTATTGAGAGTGGGTATGTTCAGATATTGTTATATCGATTGTGACGGGGTGGCAATATCAAAGCCCAAAATTAATTTAATGATTCTTCTTCTTTTTGTGCAAAGCAGAAAAAACACACATTTGTCTTCTCACCAAAGACGTTGAATAGTTGCTTCATTTGGCATAAAAAGATGCAGAAACTTGGGAAATTCCCTAATATTTTCGAAGAAAATAAAACAAGGATTACTTTCTTTGGCTAGATTTATTGGTTTAATAAAACTCTGTTTAATTTGTTTTTAAAATGGTCACACTGTAGCAGACATGCCTAAATTTAGCTTGTTTGTAAGGCCAACTTTGGTTTCGGCCGGTTTTTTTGTGAGATTGCTCTTCTTTAATGAAACTGTTTTTTTTGTTTTAACGGTCACATTGTAGCGCGCATGCCTTATCTTATTCCAACCTTGTCATTGACCGGTTATGTGACGACAGCTTATTGTATGTGTTAACCGACGCGCCTTTATCAATCCCCCCCCTTCTCTAGACTAGCTGTCGCCTCAGTGCCCCCTTTTCTTATTGGCCCTTCAAAACGTGCTGCAAACAGTTAGCAAATATATTCCCTTATATAAACCCCGATTTTTAGTTTCATCCTCAGCGTTTTTTAATCAGCAATTCAAGCCTGTCAAGCAAAAAAACCTTCAAAAAGCAACAAGAATTGGATAAAGATGGAACCTGAAAGCGCTGATGAGCATCTTGCTTTCAGACAGTGGGCGAAAGAAAAACTTCTTTCCCCCAGGACGATTGAGGCCTTGATTCGGAGTTTATCTCCGAAGAGACTTTGTCAACTTCGGACAACGCCGTTATCAAGGCCATGAAACTGGCTATGGCGCAACAGAGAATTCTCCGCAAGGTTAGCGATAACCTGAACCGTGCAGACGAAGACACCTCGATGTCCAGCGCTTCGGCGGCAGCCCCCGAGGACACACCCGCACAGCCCCCGGTGATACTGGACAACCTCCCGAGGGTGCAGCGGGAGTCGATGGAGAGTTTTCTGCAAACCCTAAGACAGAAGCCGGCCTGGAAAATGACCGTTGGCTCGGCGGAACGTCTGCGGGTAACAGCGCCCTCCTAGTGCAGGACTTTTCAGGTCCTTTCTAGGTACAGGGGGTGAGGAAACAACGATTTCCACGCACGGCGACACGAAGATTTTGATTACCAACGGCGGCTCAAGGAAACCTACACCGGAAGATACCACCTGGCAACAGTGGGTGCTCGGTCACCTCAGGATTTCCGAGGCCCTCACCCGTGACGGGCAGCTCGAATCAGCAGCTGAGAGGAAGGAATGCAACTTCTACAATGTTGTGCAGACTTCGGGAAAGCGACGTGGTATGGATTTCAGACAAATATTAATCTAGAATCCCCATGGTGGCACTCGCAATCATTGTGTGGTTACCCCTCTGTCATAGTACCCCAACCTCGGGTCATCCGGTCACGCAGGATATGCAGAAGGTCGATTTCCATGAATATTTCTCACAATCAGGTGGTAAAAAAAAACTTTGCAAAAAAGGCAAAGGAGAAATTTGGCAGACATGTGTTTTAATGAGCGAATGGTCGTCTTTTTGGGCATCGCCAATCTGACGGTTCAGTGTTTCTCAGACTGCCCAGTTTTGGACGACTAGCTTGTGAAAGAGTGAAATCTTTCAGTGAGGGCCTAACGTGCATGGCCGAACCCATGGTGTAAATCTGTCAATCAGTGCATGTAATCATCATGTTTGCAATTAATAAAATATATTAAAATACAGTCCGAGATAGTTGCTCTCTTAAAAGTGTGAAGTTGCTTTATACATCCTTTACTAAATTTACAGCTTCGCTTATTCTTTTTCTTTAATTTAAAATGTTAGTCCAAATAGTTTTAAGACCTTGTTTTTTTAGTCAAATAAGTTTGCAATATTATTACTTACTAAATATAGTCTATGGCGAGTATTTCTCAAAAATGGAGCTTTCTACTCAAACACTGTTGCTGTTTATTGCTGTTTATTATTACAAATAATAACATATATTTCATAAAAAATTGTACCTTAAAATGTGAATTTCTAATAAGCTTTCTCGATTTCACAGATTCGGTGAAAATTTCAGTGACTTTCTAAGGTCACAGATTTGACAGATTCACAGTAACATATTTTCAATGTTATTCAACGCAACGACGCACAATGTATGTCCCACGTGACAGCGTATCCAATGTATTGGTTTTACCAAGATGGGGAAGAAGACGAAGAAGAAGAAAACGTATTCGGCGATTGGCGTTATGAAAAGCCACCCGGACCAGATGCCACTCGGAAAAAATGCCACCGCTTTTTGACTTACGGGTTCAAGTGCCACCAACCAAAGAAAAAATCACCTGGAATAAATGCCACGTGTAATAAATGGAGCCACCACCTGTTTCTCTCCACCCAATATTTTACCCAAATGTTTAATGATCGTTGAGATTTAAGAGCACCCTTTTCTTCAAACAAAAAGTTTTGGATTTCTGAATAATTGATTAAGTTATTCTAACAACTGTTCTTTTATATTAACAGTAAATAAAAATTGATCTTACCTATCATACTCAAAATAAAACACAGTGCCAAATTACGTATCCCCATAGTGAAATTCTTGCTATTTCTGCATTTCTTCAATGCCAAACTTCTGTTACTCCGAGCCGAACTGTGTTTATTCTAATAAAATGGGTGTATATGTCAACACGTTTTGGATTTTGTTCGTTGTTAATGAGGAGGGGAGTGTGAAGGTTAGAGAAGATAACACGGATTAATAAAAAGCGGTATTAAAATGCTGTTTTTTTTAATTGCGCATTGGTGTTTCGTACATAACGCTATTGCCCTAGGTTGTTTAAGAGCTTTTAACAACAACAAACAACAATTCTTTCTCTTTGTTACAGTTAACTTTGCTTTTATCGCCTTGTATATCTTATCAAAATCTCGAACTCTTTGAGCTTATTGTATTATGAGGGTTTTTAGTTCATTCTGGATACACTTTTGCCTCTTATAAACGCGATTAGCGCTGCAACACTGGCCCTTGATAAGGAGCATCTCCGTTGTCTCTTTTAGTTATGCTTTCGTCGTTCGATCTGCACTCAAAGCGCAGACCCAGTAAGCACAGAAATTTGCATGGGAAGGTGGGAAAGGGGAAAACCCATCCCGAACACTCGCGTAACGTCTAAAATACATCTATACTAGATCGGCAATATCGGCAACTTCGTCGGCCGATGTATCGGTTGCACATAGGATTAACTATGGCCCGACGCATAATAGATATAGCGGCTTCGTACATCGGATATACATCGGGCCGATATATCTTTAATACGTCGGGCCACCGTCGGAAATATCCCTACAAACTCTTCGACGTCGGATACCAACCGTCGGCTATACGTCGGTTATACGTTTATATTCCGATGCATTTCCGACGAACTTCCGATGATTTTTATACGTAAAAAAATTGTTTCTAACCTTAACTGACCCATTGAACCTTTACCAACCATTCATAATTCACATATTCATACATACACCATAGCATATCAATATACAACATAGCATATCTATATATTGCAACTAAACACTAGTACTTACTCGGGTTTGAACCGGGGACCTCTTGCATCCTAGGCGCGGAACATACCTCTACTCCACGGCGGCTGGGGCTAGTTTATTGACGCAAATGATAATTTTCAAGTATATTCATAATGCACCACTATTGATTCTTCATAATGTCCCCTACAAAACGTCAATCGATAAATTTCCGACGCCGAATAAGCATCGGAAAATATGCGTTTTATAGACGTATAAAAAATACGTATAATATACGATTGCAATATCGGCATCTTTTTTCCGATGTATTTCCGACGTCGTTTATACATAGGAAAATATACGTTTTATAGACGTTTAAAAAAATACGTAAAATACGCGTTGGCAATATCGGCATCTTTTTTCCGACGCTGTGGAATATGTGGAGCACTCGTACACAACGCAATATATATATATATATATATATATATATATATATATATATATATATATATATATATATATATATATATATATATATATATATATATATATAGTTTTCATTTCAAGTTATGCGTGAAATACACAAATTTAGAGATCCATTGGAAATATGTATATTTCCAACGTTTCACCGACAAATATAACTATATGTATAATATGCGTATATTTTTATACGCATATTACATGCTTGTAATATCTCAAATAAAAACATTAGTTTTCGTCGGAATTCGGTATATTTCCGACGTATAGCCGATGTAGTGATATATTTGAGATCCATTGGAAATCGGTATATTTCCGACGTTTCACCGACAAATATAACTATATGTATAATATACGTATATTTTTATACGCATATTACATGCTTGTAATATCTTAAATAAAAAAATTAATTTTCGTCGGAATTCGGTATATTTCCGACGTATAGCCGATGCAGTGATATATTTGAATATTATACGATTATTGTAATCCATCGGTTATACATCAGTAATATCTTTTTCAAAAACATTTAAGTTTTGTTCCGTCGGAAGTACGTCTATGTCAGACGTTGGGCCAACATATACAAATATATGTATAATGTACGTATAAGTAAATACATCGAATATACGTATGCAATATCCGTTTCATTTTTTTACCATTGGTCGGAAGTTAATCTATTTCCAACGTATAACCAATGCATAAAAATATATGTATAATATATGCATTGAGAAATACGTGTAATATATGAATATAATATTTTTAGCAAAAAAAATTCCCAATTGGTCGGAAGTTCGTCGGAAAAAGATGTCGGCCCGATGAATATTTGCCAACATCTATTAAACTGAGGAAAATAATCATCGGGCCAACGTCAATAACCGATGAACTTCCGACGAATGAGAAAAAAATGGAAATTCGACTATTGCCAACCTACAACCGATGCATTACCGATGCATCGAAGCCGATGCCGACGTTTTCCGACCTGGTTTATACCGTTCCGACGTCGGCCCGACGTTACGCGAGTGTTCGGGATATTAATCCCGTGGAGAAAGGAGCCATTTCTGGGTGGGAAATGCCTAGGTTTTCCCACCCTGGGAAACCCCCTGTAAAATACACATGAAACATGTATGGGAATGCCCATGTAAATCCCACCCGGGTAAACCTAGGTGGGTCCCAAGTGGGAAATGCATGGGCAACTCCATGTTATATCTTCCCATCTTCACCATTATCTGGGATTTCCATGGGAAGGCCCAGGATGGGAATTACCTGGGAAAAATGCCTGTATCCCAGCCATATTACATGTGGGCATTCCCATGTTGGGTTTTGTATGGGCAACACACCGATTATACACGGGATACACACGGGCAATGCATGGGATATACACAGGAAAACAGATGGAAAATGCCTGGGCATTCCTTGGCATAAAACAGGTGGGAAACACATGGGTTTTACTTGGGAAAACTATCGTTTTATTTCGTAAAACGAGCTTTTACGAGTAAAAGCGCAATTCGCGTTCTCCACTTTTAATGGGATCCCTTCCAGTAATATTTACCACACAAAATAAAAAAGAACTTTTTGAGGTACTGTTCAAGATACTCTAACCCTTCCATCCATCCTTCGGCCAATCAGAATGCCCGAGACGTCGTCTGCTAGTCTCGTATAAACGACATTCCCTTTTTAGCCCAAAAGGCGGAAAAACACGCCCAGGCTAGTTGGGGATGGATGGGACGGGTTAAAATCAAAGTTAAAAGTGGAGAACGCGAATTGCGCTTTTACTCGTAAAAGCTCGTTTTACGAAATAAAACGATAGTTTTACTTCGCAAAAGCTTTGAATTCGCTTATCTCCACTTTTAATGGGACTTGAGTCCGGAGCAGGGGAGCCTGCCATTCTTGAACTGCCCAAAAAGGTCGCGAATTACACTATGGCTTGTAAAAGCTCGTTGCATGTAGGCGATGAGTGCTGTGCACTCGACGCAAAAGAAGAAATAAAACTTGTCAGCTAAGTTTCAATTCTTTAATGATTTCCTAAATAAAGTCCGGAGGCGCACCATTCCGGTCTTTCAACATAAGGTAAAATCGTAACAAAGTAAAAATATCACAGCAACTGTCAGTTGAGATGAGAAGGCTTCCAACCATGCCATCATCTTTTTTGAGAACTTTCACCATCCCCCTCCAACCGCCCACCGGATGGATCCCTTCCTCAAGTTCTCACTATTCACTTGCTATGTATTGATGAACAATTAGGTTTATTTAGAAGTACTACAAAACGATCGTAAATCCATAGGAATTACGCAAATAAACTCTTTGACACTTCTAGTAAAGTGACTGAAGTGTCTTACAAGACATGCAATTCAAACTTGAAAAAAAGAAAGCGAGTCCGCTGTCTAACTTTTCTTCTTCTCATTTGATAAATTACCACGTTTATTTGAAATAAACTCGTAGCGATTGACTAGATAGTACTAAAACTACTGTAAATCGTCATAAAATGAAAAACAGAAAATTTTGCTTATTTATGACTGTTTTCCTATATGGGGCCGTTATGGTCCCATAAGCCCATAATGACACTATGGTACCTCATACCATGAACCATAAACCGGCTTTCGGCCTTCCGGCTACAACGGGTGTACGGTCACTGGGTACGTCTGGGACCGACATGGTCCCCCCCCCCTTTCTTTCTGAAAAACATGAAGAAAGGAGATCAAAACTTAAGCATCCGAGTAGCCGTAAGACCGAAGACTGGGCTGTACTCATTACACATGCGATCCTGAACACTTCGGAGTAAATAAATGCTTAACTAAACATAACCGTCCAGCGTTCGTCCGTAACTTAATATAAGCACGGACCGAAATGGCCCGAAGGACCTGAGCGAAAGGCGAAATGTTCAGAGTAAGAAGGAAAGACCTTCTTGTGGGTTGTTACTTTCGTGGCTTGTTGTTGTTGTTACTGTTCCCATTACGGCCCTTGGAGAAGTTACTCTTGTGCTTGCCCTTGTTCTTAAACTTGGGAGAAGCATTCCTACAACAGAAACACTCAGCCTGTAATGGTCGTTTCTGAAGCCACGAACGGTCCTAATGAATATAAGCCAGACAATTCATCTTGAGAAAAATCTTTCAGATAGTATTTAACAAACGAGTTGGGGGAAACCCAACAACCTGTTTTTAATATATCCGAAAGGGACACGTTACGTACCGCCCTGAGGGAATTGGCTACTTGCCTTACCTGATGGGCTTTGATGTTCGATTCCCCTAACGGGTTAGGGTCGATTTGTGCATCGTCATAGGCTGCCAAAATGATCCTTTTAATATAATTTGAGATCGACTGTTTCGAAAGATCTTTGCTAAATTTCGGCATAAAAGAAATGATGAGAGCCTTCTGATTTTTTGACCTGTAGGCCTCTGACATTTCTAAATACTGTTGCAGTGCTTTGACGGGACACAAAGAGACCAGACCGTCTGAGTCGGGGTCATCTGGTAGGGATGGGAGAGTAATGTGATCGAACGTTCCCATCCCTTGGGTCATGATGTGGGTTTTTCCCATGAATCCTGCTCTAGGGACTAGGGTGACCTTCTCCCATGTACCCTTATCTTTATTTACCTTCCTGTCCAGGGCATGGATTTCGCCTCTTCTTTTGCCCGAAGCTAAAGCCAATAAAAACGTGAATCTTAACGTTGCGTTTTTTGCTGAAATCACGTCCTTACTAAAAACATCTGGGCGCTGAAGATACTGTAAGACTAACGATAAATCCCACTGCGCTATGTTGGATGGGCAGGGTGGGGAGTTTACTTTAAAATGTCTTACTAGCTGTGATAGGGATGTATCTTCGCCCGGGTCGTAGCCTGTAGACGCTTTGAGTCTTGACCCTATAGCGGCCCTATAGCCCTCGATGGAACCTACCTTTAATTTCACCTCCGTGAAAAGGTGATCGAGGAAATCCGCTACCACTGCTGGGCTAGCCTGAAACGGATCTAGCTTAGAAGTGCTACACCAAGCGGCAAATTTATTCCACTGCGACTTGTAAACTTTGGCCGTCGAACCCTTGTGACTGTTTACTATTTTCTCTCTCACCTGCTTAGAAAAACCCTTGTTTTTCAGAAAGGTCTGGTCAGACACCATAGGTGGAGGTTCAGTAAGCGAGGGGAGGGGTGGAAGTGATGCCAATGTGGTTGTGATAGCAACTCGTTGTGGCATGGGATCGGTATCGACCTTACTACCTTGCAATGGAGTAGGAGGGCGAACCATGGGGCTTCCGGTGTCCATGGAGCAATGAGTAATAGGAACGGTGGTTTCAACTCGATTACTCTCTGCAAGACTTGCCCTAAAATCGCTTGTGGGGGAAAAGCATAAAGTACCTCGTCCCGTGGCCACTGACAATTGAGGGCGTCTACTGCCCAAGCTGCTGGGTCCGGGCAAGGAGACACGTATCGGGGAAGTTGGGTGGTCATAGCGTTTGCAAACAGATCCAGAGTCGGGGCACCCCATGGGGATTGGTGTGTCACCCACTGAAAGGACCGAGGGGATAGGCACCACTCGGTGTTGATAACTTGACCCTGTCTGGAGGCTAAGTCCGCTAGGACATTTAATTTCCCGGCCAGGTGACGGGCGGAAACGGTCACCTGTTCCTCCCTGGCCTTTGTAAGAATTTGGAATGCAAGTTTGGACAGGGACCGTGATTTGGTACCCCCCTGCTTGTTGAGGTAAGCTATGGCTGTGGAATTGTCTAACCGAAAGAGGACTGCCTTGTTTCTGAGTTGGTTGGTCAGTTTGGTTAGGGCAATCCAGACCACCCGAAGCTCCAGCCAATTTATGTGGTAGGACTGAAGCGAGGGTGGCCATTTGCCCTTCCATACCTGACCATTCCAATAAATTCCCCACCCCGAATGGGACGCATCGGTCTGAATCTCTATCTCCGGGGTGGGGGGCTGAAATGGCATTCCTTCGGACATAATTAGAACGTCGCACCACCACTGTAGGGCTTGTAGGGTTACCTGTGAAACTTGCATCCTTGCTGCGGGTGAACGACCCTGATGCAACGCCCATCTTACCTGGCTTTGAAATGGCCTGTAATGGAGACGGCCCAGGGGGACTGTCTTCTCTGTCGCCACTAACAGGCCAAGGAGAGATTCCATGGCCTGTAATCTCACCTTCTTTCCTGGGGAAATACCTTTTATGGCATCTGCAATTCTCTGGCGGCGTTCTGACGTAGGGAACGCCCTTGCTATTGCCAGATCCCATAACTCCCCTAGAAAGGTAATGGACTGTTTGGGGGTTAGTTCGGACTTGGCTAGGTTTACTACTAGACCTACCTCTAGTGCCTTGCGAACTAAAGACATTGTATGATTCTCGGTTACCTGCCTGTCTTGATTCGCCAGAAACCAGTCGTCCAGATACTGAAAGACTAACATCCCTTCTAGCCGTGCCCATGTTTTCAGTACTTTCATGACCTTGGAGAAAACGTACGGGGCCGTAGCCAGACCGAAGGGAAGTGCCAGAAACCAAAATCGTCTTTTCCCTACTTGAAAGGCTAGGAATTTTCTTGCCGAGCGATGAAGAGGGATATGGAGGTAAGCATATGGAGGTACCCCACATCCCTTCCCGTAATGACCCTTTTATCACCTGGGCTGTGTCCATCTGAAAGGTGATCACTCGGAGAAAACCGTTTATGGGGGAGAGGTCGATTACTAGCCTCCACCCTCCGGATTTCTTGGGAACCAGAAAAACCCTGCTGAAAAAGCCCATTTGATTTTCTGGCATTTCCTCTATCGCCTGTTTTTGAGACAAGCTCAATAGCATTTCTTGGAGAGCTCGGTCTTTATCTGACCCCTTGGCGTAAGAGGTGACTAGTTGTTTTGGCGCATGGGCGGTTAGGGGAATAGGGCACCTGAGCCCGTTCCGGTCTCGTTTGAAAGGTAGGGAGTAACCTATCTTTAACCAACGTACTACCCTTCGAGACGCCCCCATTTCTGCCCATTGCTGCCAAAACTTTCCTAGTCTTCCTCCTACGGGCAAGGAGGCGTTTAAGGAAAGTAAATTTTCCAAGTCTCTTAAGTTTGCTAAAGTATCGCCAGGAGATGAGGGAATCTCGTGACGGTACTTTGATTGGCTGCTACCTGAACGACTGTGGAGCCGGACCCTCTGTTTTGCTGCCGGGGCTGGGTTTCGGTTTCTTGACAGGGGGCTGTTGTGGCTGCGCACTCGGCTTAGACTGTGCCGGAGAGGACTGTTGTGGTCTCTTCCTCTTCAGTGGACGTTTGAAGGAGGAGCGAGACATCCTGGACATCAGGGCATAATCTTGCGAAAGCGAACGACTTTCCTGGTTCACCCTCTCTATCTCGGCGGGAGGAAATAGCTCTCGTTCCTCCAGTATAGGGGCATGACGCAGATCCCGTAAACCTTTGACACTAGACCAGCAGTGCTGGAGAAAGGCATCTCGACGTAGGTAGACCATTGACGTCATCAAAAAGGTGGAAAGTTTGACCACGTCTCGGGTAGCTAAGGCCAGGCATTCCATCAATTTAGCAGACACGGGATCACTAAGGCGAAGTTCTTCCAAACGCGACTTTAGTGCTTTAAGTGCATGATCTTGAAATGACATAATGTTCAGGATGTGGCGATAAGATGCCTCGATGGTCTTGGCGTCTTTCTCCACTAATGGAATGTCTGAGTCACTACGCACTGTGGGCATCCAGACTGTACGCTTCACGGGCTGTTCCAGTGCCTCTAGGGGAATTTTTTCATCCGCTGACCGATATGGGCCTGGTCGTACTAGGCAATGTTTAGATAAATGGAAACGCGACAGTGTGCGACCCTCACCGGCGTCCATCTTCTTGAACTCTTTCGCGCGGACCGTGACAGCATGAGCAATGCCCTCGCTGGTGGCTAGTGCGATAAAAGAGTCCTGTTGTGGCGGAGCGGCCTGAGATGTCATACGAATGGGCGGATCCTCCTTATCTAAACTTGGGGAGCCACAGGAGACCTCTGCTAAGCGGGCTATCTCTTGAATGGCATCCCTGAACGGCACGTCTTCTGGTGCAATCGTAGAAGCAGAACTCGAGGGGGCCGCGTCCTCGACCGATGGGGCAAGGTCTGGTGGAGAGGGAGTACGGATGGGCCGTCTGCCCGCTGCCGCTGGATCTCTCCAAAGTCGATGCCCTTGGCCGGGAGAACGCACCTGCTCCACTGCCCGTAACGGTAAATGACAACGGGAATGTACTGACGTACCCTCGGATTCTTCTTCCCCGTCTTCCACCTCCGACTCCTGTTCATCAGATGCTGCTTCTGGGAGTTGGGATTGTGGAAAATGTGACATGTGGGGTTCCCCTACTGGGGTGTAAATTTCTTTCTCCCTGTTGCTCGGGACTGCTGCTAGGGGAGAATTTTCCATCGGCCCGATTTCCTCATCATCTTCCAGCAATGCAGAGACTTGGCCCGAAAGGGGCACGCCCACGGAATCCTCCTCGCTGATGATGACCGTTTCGGGAATATCCACGTTAGAGTCCAGCGGGAGGTGAGGTACAGGCGAGCCCGACATCGCTGCCACTGACTGACTCCCCGGAGGAGGACGAGAAACCGTAGCTGATGGTTTAGGCTTTTGTCTTTGACTAAGCAGACTCTCCTGCTTCTGAACTTGATTCTGTAAATCCAAAAGTTGCTTTTGCAGTTGCGATTGCATAGACAAGAACGCTGAAAATTCACTCGGGAGACGCTGTAGCTGAGGAGGGGGGGATAAGTCCTCTCGCGGGGGAATGCCTAGCTGGCCTGTAACCGCCGAAAGCACTGTTCCCGTATCCTTATGCGTTAAAGTCACTTGTTCCTCAGACGGGGACTTAAACGCCCCTCCTGGACTGCCACTGGGTTTCACTCTAGGAGGTGAGGCCCATGCCTCGCGGAGACGATCCCGTTCTTGCCCTTCCGGGATGTCCAGTTCTGCTACAGTCTCAGAAAATGCACGTCCTTTACTCTTGGACTTTTTATGTCTCTTAACTGGCGTAGCGGATTCCGATTCTGCACCAGTGTCTACGTGTACGGGGGTGGAGACCTGGCCCAGAATAACGGAGCTAGCCTTCTTCATGGTATCCTGAATAAATTCACGAGTCACAAACGAAGCTGACGAAAGGAATTTGCGCTTATCCCTCCTGCGCTCGTTCTTGGTCCTATTCCGTAATAGGAACTTCCAATCTTCTGGAGTAAGGTGTAGGCACTCGCCGCACGGGCTGTCTGGCTCACACAGATTTATTCCACTATTCCGTCTACAGCGGTCGCAGATGGAGTGGGGGTTACACGCAGTTGGAGGATGGATACACTGAGGCAGTAACGGTGGAGAATGTAGACTGGCCTCTGTCATATCTGAAATGCAAGCAGAGAAAAACAACGGTGAGAATATGTAGTATAAAACAACGCACAATACTACATTTATCAGTGCTTTGCTTCAACTGCAAGCTTTACCCTCCAAGCTGTGTTTACAATTGCTTAAACACCGCAATAACTCGCTGGGTCTAAGGAAAAGACGAAAAGAGATGCTTCCCGGAACGGTAGCGTTCCCGGGCCGTAATGGGCTGGACCGTAATGGCACTACCCGTGTCGGATATGGATCTCTCTTGCCTCAGATGCACCTGGGACCATCGGACCGTAACGGGTTTGTGAATCCCGTTGGACCAGAATGGTCTTCTCGCACCCGTGACCGTATGACCACAATGGGAAAACGGTCCTGGCAAAGAAAATGACCCTCAGACGTCACAGAAAACGTCTCTTTTCGTCGGAGAACGCTGTCAGACTTGCAGAACCTGCTCTACGAAGACTGAGAAGCGACCCATGGAGCAAAGCTTAAGCAAAAACTGGCCATTTCCGCGATGACACAGCTGGCTGGTAAAGCTTGGAGTCTTATCAGGTCCAGCAGCCTGAAAAGATCCTACTCCTAGACGAACTGAGGTGGAACTGGTAAGTTCCTCGATCTGAATGAAAGTGGAGAAAGAGGCGCACTTCTCGGGACTAGGAAGTGTCTCCGTGATCGTGCAAACTCAACCTAATCAGACCGAAGAGTAAGATGTCGAATTAACACACTTCGGCTCCATAAATTTATCCCAACGCACAATAATAGATAAAATAATCCATAAGGCAGTGAATTAAGTAAAAAATGAAGCAATTCGCACCTTAAACCAGTTCCCTTGCTGCAAAAAAACCGGCAGCACACAGAATGGCGTGTTGTACAGACGCCACGCAAAAAGGGAATGTCGTTTATACGAGACTAGCAGACGACGTCTCGGGCATTCTGATTGGCCGAAGGATGGATGGAAGGGTTAGAGTATCTTGAACAGTACCTCAAAAAGTTCTTTTTTATTTTGCGTGGTAAATATTACTGGAAGGGATCCCATTAAAAGTGGAGATAAGCGAATTCAAAGCTTTTGCGAAGTAAAAGCATAGGTTATACAATCTGACCTGGAATGCCCATGCATTTCCCGTGTGGATTATGCGTGGGAATTCCGACCATGGATTTTACCTCGATTTTTGTCTCATTCCCATGCAAATCCCATGCATGGGATTCACGTGGGTGTGCTTACCGGGGACTGTACTTAAACACGTTTGGCCTACATAGTAAACAGTTACCGTTGGGTTTTGGTTTTTTTGTAGAAATCGAAGCATTTCGACGTTGGATCGATTAACATTAAGTAAAGGTTGCAAACAGAGGTCGAAACAACGTCTATAGACGTCTCCCGACGTCAGGAAGATATTCATCTAGAATCGCCTTCAAGACAGTGAGAATTATAGTGTGGACCTCCCTCATAGTACCCCCACCCCTGGATCAAGTCGATTGCCGTGAACATTTTTCAGAAGTAAGTGGGAAACCCTTGCGCGTGAAATTGAAATTCTTACATTTTACATCCTCCTTTTGGTCTATTTTCGAAGTCACCTGTTATGGCTACCATTTTCGTTAAGCCATAATACAGTGAAGTTGGTTTTTGGTTGAAATTTGACGTCTACCAAACTGCAATTTTCAGACGTCTATTCAATGTTGTAGCAAAGACTTTGATTTTACACCGGAGAAAGTTGCATTTTGGTTGCGATCAAAAACAGCGTTGAACAAAGTCTTTTAAATTTTATGTCAAAAAGTTAGTGAGACGTTGATCTGTCGTCGCGACCAGTCACAACCAAAATGCAAACGGATCGATGTCCCAAATGGTGTTGCATTGTTTACTGTAAAGACAAGACATGAATGCTCAAGAATTTGCCCGTTCATAAACTAGCAAACCTTGCAGCGTATGTTCATGTTTATTTGGAATGGCGACGTCGATCACCCAAATCCAAAACTTTTCTAAAAGTCGCAATTTAGTTTGATTTCATTGTGATCACAACCACGCCATATAATATAGATCAAGTTCAGAAACAAAAGAAACGTCATCACCTTTTCGCTCAACCGAAATGGATGCCATGACTGGGCTCTCGAAAAGAAGAAGAGGAAGAATGAGAAGAAGAAGAAGAAGAAGAAGAAGAAGAAGAAGAAGAAGAAGAAGAAGAAGAAGAAGAAGAAGAAAGAAAGAAAGAAAGAAAGAAAGAAAGAAAGAAAGAAAGGAAGTTATCAAACTGAGTGGTTCTGGCTTACATAAGGACTGCCGCAGTCATGGTTATGAATCTGCCGTTTGTTTTGTCAAGCGTTGTCAGCCATTGCAGTGAAGTCCTCCATCAAGATATTGGACCTTCCAAAACGTAACTGTTCGATGCCCTCATTAAATGTGTCAAGCCTTGAAAAAGGTATTGAATTGACAAAAAAAAAAAATCTGATCCAATTGAGAAAGAAAAAACGATCGTCTTTTTTTGCGACTGGTTAAATTAAACAAAGAAAGAAAGGAAAAAAAAAACACCGTTTGTTTTACTTAATTATTTGAATCGAACTTATCGAATGAAGAGAAAACTTTTTTTTATCTTGCCCTCCGTACTTGATAAATTATCTGAAGTCCCGCTCCACCTCCACCTCCAGTCTCTCGGTTAAGCTCAAAGCGAAAAATAAAATCACTTCGGCGATTTTTTGGCGGTGTAGTGATATGACGTCATAATTCTTATTGCAACGATAAGAATAAAGCAGGAACAATGACACTTCAATGACGACACAATTGTTATTGTAAAAAATCGTATAGCAGAGATTCAATTGTCTATAGCAACTAGAGATTTCCTTGAGCGACAGGAATATATTCAAGAAGTTCGCTTTAGAATGCATCTTAGCAAGAATATAGTTAAAACGTCTAATTTAAACATCTACTATTGTATTTTGATTTTAATATTATTGTGTATGACTGAAAGTTGTACTTGCAAAAAAGTAGTGTTGTCGTTACATCAGCATGAGGTGTTTGAAGTGCGATCGTTCCGTCATAGTGGATTTGAAGAGGATCTGCAAAGCGGGAAGGTTGTACCAAGGGTCCATGTTTCAGTGGAAGAAGAGGAATCGCCCAGGTATTATAATATCTTCGCATGAATATAGAAATATAGACTTAATTCCATAAATATCATCTCATATAAACCAGCTTTGTATCTGCAGCTTCGTCCTTTAATTAAGGAGCACTGGTGATAACAGCATATACATTCCAAAGGCATATTCATGAAACAAGAATGTCCACCAGGGACATTGTAACACAGTGGATCAAGCATTAAAAGGTTTGTAGGGTCCCGAAAACGAGGTGGTAGCATTTAAATTACTGGTTACTGAAAAAAAAATAAAGGCAAGCATATGCCTAATCTCTCGCGGATCAAAAAATAAATTCCAAGAAAGTCCTAACTTTGGACTACGAAACAAAAATTGAAAGCAAGAAATAATTTTTAAAGAAAAGACAACATTAAGACTATTATTCTAAAATTTAGAATAAATCCAATCAAAATACAGCAGGCAACATATTTTTGAAAAAAAAAAAACTCACAAAAATCAAAATTCCGCCATTTTGTCAATTTTTGGCGAATGGGCAAATATGTCATTTTTCGAGAGAGGATCACAAGGAAACATTCGTACAAAATTTGAAAGGAAGCAAATCAAAACTGGATTGAGAGGAAGCAGTTTGAAATCTGGCCAACATAAAATATAAACGGCGCCGTTTAATTGGTCAATTTGTTAGTGAATCGCAAAAACGTAAATTTTAAGAGGCAACTGCGTAGAGAACATTCATACAAAATTTGGAAGGAATTGTGAAAAAAGCATTTTAAAAATTGGCTAACAGAATTTTTTAAACTGCCACCATTTAGCCATTGTTGCTAATTACCAAAAAAAAAAAAAAGTAAATTTGAAAGACAGAACCAACATTCGCACAAAATTTGAAGGGAATTTAATCAAATTTGCCAAAGAACAAGCATTTGAAAAATTGGCTCACAAATAAATCAAAATATAACGCCATTTATCCAATTATGGTAAATCGCCAAAAAAAAGAAGCAATTTGTCACGAGAGGACTGCCTAGGAAGCACTCCTAAGCGATATTTGGCCAATTTTTGGCGAATTGCCAAAAATGTAATTGTCCCCTAAGGCACCTAGAGAACAATAGTACAAAAATTGATAAGGGCCTAAAGGTAAAGTGTTCAATTTAAATATATTGCAGCAGTGCTGTGTTTGAAGAGACCGATACCACATGCGAACCACCTCACCTGAGACGTGAGCCTCGTTCCCGCGATTACTACGACAAAGACGCGTCGTTTACAGAGCGTCACTTCCTGATAATACTGATGCTCATTATCATCACTTGCTTCTCTGGCGTGTTCGTCGTCATCTATTTCTGCTGTTGTCAGCGTGGCTTGTGCCCTGCTTGCTGCAGGTGTTGTGTGGACACTGCTATGACCAAGTACATGATGGGGGCGGAGGTCGATTCCAAGGGAAATATCCACTACAGAGAACTGACTGAATTTGAGCGCGAAGCTGCGGCAGAGATTAGAGACGAATACGCTCCATAACGTCGCAGTAAATGAGGGCGTGACGACTACAGCTGACACAGTATAAAAAGAACAAAGGGAGGGGGAGGACATTGTCCTCCAAGTAAAGCAGGGAGATAAATTTAAAATGGATCCTATGCTGTTACAGTATTGAAGGGAAACAAGTAGGGCTCTTTTTATTCCTTAACGAAACACTGAACTGATCAATAAGATTTTGTGAAGATGTTTGGTTGGTTGCTTTTTCCATTAAAATAATTTTTAAACTGAGTTCTAAGGCACAAAACCCTACCAAAAAATGCTTGGTATGAAAACTGAAAATATCCCACCATTTTATTACGTTCATTTTATTACGAATATTATGATTAAAACTGACTAAAACAACAAGCTGTGTCTTTTACTTTGTTTCAATATGTGATAAAAAATTTTGTAAATTGTATAAACAGGCTGGGCCCCCGCCTAAACATTTTTAAACATATTCAGGGAGATGCCATTTTTCTTTCAGCAGTCCTCTTTGAAAATACTTTATGCTAATGACTGAATAATTGCAAGCACTTTGCTATCTTACATACTTGTTGCTTAAACTTAAATATAAACTCTTTGATCAAATATATTATATTTGACAAACCGTATTATATTTGACAAACCGTATTATATTTGACAAACCGTATTATATTTGACAAACCGTGTTTACATAAGAATAAGTACGGTTTCACGGCTTTAACAGTTTCACCTCTTAAAAATGCAACATTCATTTTTTTTTGTCTCTAAGAAGTCACAATATATTTCAAGCTTATTTTCCAGAACGCCAAACGATGTCAAAATATAACTAAAGATATCAATAAAGTAATGTAGATTAAAATTTAGAGATGCAAAATTTAGTTATTGTTATTAATAATATCAACAAAATTTTTGAAATGCTTCATAATTCTGAATTTTACATGTAAAAAAAAAAGACTCTAAAGTTTTGATGTCAAAAAGCCATTTTTGAGATAAAACAAGCATTTACAGATTTAAAATATAAATAAAAAAGTCTCATTCCGAAAAAAACTGAGATCTAAAATTTATTTGCTCTCAAAAATTAATTTTTTATATCAATAATGACCTAAAAAATGGGAAAATGGTGTTCATAGAAATGGCCGTCCTCGAAGTCTTCACACTGAATTTTTCTACAATCATCAGCTTGTACATCTTGCGCATATAAAAAAATCACAATCAAATTGGTGTAATTTGGTTATGACAATTACTTCACTATCATTTTTATTAGCGTAGTCCAGACATCAGGAGAACAATGCTGTAAGTATGACGTTGTAAAGACGTCAGTCAAACTGACATAGCAACGAGATCGTATTATCGCTCACGGGTAGCGTGACGACACGACAACAAGAATCAACAGTATTTTAGTAGAGCGTCAGGATTTTTTAATATAATACAGATGGAAAGTTACTACAGGTTATGGCTGTGAATGTCAATGATATTTCGTTCCACGAAATGTCGCTCGATGAAATGTCTCTCGACAAAATGTCGGAATACCTATAATATAAGATGAAATAGTTTATTCTAACTAAGTTTGCATGGTTAGAAGGGCAAGGCTAGAAGTAAGTACTTATTAATGCACTTATTAATTGAATCTGTCAAGCTTTTGTGGCTGACACTCGATTACCGGGAATTAAAGGCCGAAGAGCATTAGTACCCTCTTTGCCTCGTGGCACTGCGTGCTGAAGTAAAAATTGCGTTTGCAGTGTTAAAATTGGAAATCATAGTCGGCACGCTGTTCGAAGTTTCAACCTGATCTGGTAAGCCAAAATAACGCCACAACTGACCGCAAAACAGCACAATCGGAATGCTCTAAATTGGAAATTCGGCCTCAGTGGTTGCTAGAGCTTTCGGAGTGCACAAATCCACAGTGACATGCCTTAGAATCCGCTTAGAGGAAACTGGGTCCACAACAGACCGCCTTCGATCGGGGAGACCACGGGTTACTACCCCCAGGCAGGACTAAAGAATACGTCTCTCACATCTCCGGCAACAGCCACTGTCAAAAAGATCCCTGGAACTTAAAATAACCGTGTGTGTAGGCAGACGGTGAGAAACCGGCTCCGTCGATACGGTTTACTCGCGCCGCCCCTATCGACGATTGCTCTTAACCCCCGCCCGAATGCACATCTCCACTGGACACAGAGAAGAGTCTTTTTAAATGATGAATCGCGTTTTTCTTGACCTACGCCGACGGAAGAGAGCGCGCTTCGCGCCGAACGAACAAGCGCCTCAGCGGCACCTACGTTCAAGAAAGAGACCGATGGGGCAGTCAAAGTGTGATAGTTTGGTCAGGCATATCGTTCACTCATCGCACTGAACTTCCTTTTTCTAAACGGCATTCTTAACGCTGAACAGTATCGAGAACAAATTTTGGAGCCATCGGCGGTCACTTTTTGTGCGTCAAAATGGTGTAATTCTACAGCAGGACAATGCACATCCTCATCTCGCGAGAACTGTGCGGCAGTATCTTAAAGTGCTAAGCGCCCGAGTCTGTACTGGCCCGCTTATTCTCCGAACGACCACACGTGGGATATGCTTGGAAAAACCGTACGCGAGAGCAACATCCCACCTGAGACATTGCCAGACATTAGACAAGTGCTTGTAGAGGAGTTGAATCGCAATCGTTCAGAAAATCCCCACCGAGGAGCCTTTTTACAAGGTATTAAAATGGTTAATTCTATCGTTTTATTTCGTAAAACGAGCTTTTACGAGTAAAAGCGCAATTCGCGTTCTCCACTTTTAATGGGTTCCCTTCCAGTAATATTTACCACGCAATATAAAAAGAACTTTTTGAGGTACTGTTCAAGATACTCTAACCCTTCCATCCATCCTTCGACCAGTCAGAATGCCCGAAACGTCGTCTGCTAGTCTCGTATAAACGACATTCCCTTTTTAGCCCCAAAAGGCGGTAAAACACGCCCAGGCTAGTTGGGGAAGGATGGGACGGGTTAAAATCAAAGTTAAAAGTGGAGAACGCGAATTGCGCTTTTACTCGTAAAAGCTCGTTTTACGAAATAAAACGATAGTTTTACTTGGCAAAAGCTTTGAATTCGCTTATCTCCACTTTTAATGGGACTTGAGTCCGGAGCAGGGGAGCCTGCCATTCTTGAACTGCCCAAAAAGGTCGCGATTTACACTATGGCTTGTAAAAGCTCATTGTATGTAAGCAAGGAGTGCTGTGCACTCGAAGCAAAAGAAGAAATAAAACTTGTCGGCTAAGTTTCAATTCTTTTAATGATTTCCTAAATAAAGTCCGGAGGCGCACCATTCCGGTCTTTCAACATAAGGTAAAATCATAACAAAGTAAAAATATCACAGCAACTGTCAGTTGAGATGAGAAAGGCTTCCAACCATGCCATCATCTTTTGAGAACTATCACCATCCCCCTCCAACCGCCCACCGGATGGATCCCTACCTCAAGTTCTCACTATTCACTTGCTATGTACTGATGAACAATTAAGTTTATTTAGAAGTACTACAAAACGATCGTAAATCCATAGGATTTACGCAAATAAACTCTTTGACACTTCTAGTAAAGTGACTGAAGTGCCTTACAAGACATGCTATTCAAACTTGGAAAAAAGAGAGCGCTGTCTAACTTTTCTTCCTCCCATTCGATAAATTACCACGTTTATTTGAAATAAACTCGAAGCGATTGACTAGATAGTTCTAAAACTACTGTAAATTGTCATAAAATGAAAAACAGAGAAATTTTCGGCTTATTTATGACTGTTTTCCTATATGGGGCCGTTATGGTCCCATAAGCCCATAATGAAACTATGGTTCCTTATACCATGGACCATAGACCGGTCTTTCGGTCCTCCGGCTACAACGGGTGTACGGTCACTGTGTACGTCTGGGACCGACACGGTCCCCCCCCCCCTTTCTTTCTGAAAAACTTGAAGAAAGGAGATCAAAACTTAAGCATCCGAGTAGCCGTAAGACCGAAGACTGGGCTGTACTCATTGCACATGCGATCCTGAACACTTCGGAGTATATAAATGCTTAATTAAACATAACCGTCCAGCGTTTGTCCGTAGCTTAATATAAGCACGGAACCGAAATGGTCCGAAGGACCTGAGCGAAAAGGCGAAATGTTCAGAGTAAGGAGGAAAAACTTCTTGTGGGTTTTTACTTTCGTGGCTTGTTGTTGCTGTTACTGTTCAAGTTACGGCCCTTGGAGAAGTTAGCCTTCTGCTTGCCCCTGTTCTTGAACTTGGGAGAAGCATTCCTACAACAGAAACCATCAGCCTGTAATGGTCGTTTCTGAAGCCACGAACGGTCCTTATGAATATAAACCAGACAATTCATCATGAGAGAAATCTTTCAGATAGTATTTAACAAACGAGTTGGGGGAAACCCAACAACCTGTTTTTAATATATCCGAAAGGGACACGTTACGTACCGCCCTGAGGGAATTAGCTACTTGCCTTACCTGATGGGCTTTGATGCTCGATTCCCCTAACGGGTTCGAGTCGATTTGTGCATCGTCATAGGCTGCCAAAATGATCTTTTTAATATAATTTGAGATCGATTGCTTCGAAAGATCTTTGTTAAATTTCGGCATAAAAGAAATGATGAGAGCCTTCTGATTTTTTTTTATCTGTAGGCCTCTGACATTTCTAAATACTGTTGCAGCGCCTTGACGGGACACAAAGACACCAGACCGTCTGAGTCGGGGTCATTTGGTAGGGATGGGAGCGTAATGTGATCGAACGTTCCCATCCCTTGGGTCATGATGTGGGTTTTTCCCATGAATCGTGCTCTGGGGACTAGGGTGACCTTCTCCCATGTACCCTTATCTTTATTTACCTTTCTGTCCAGGGCATGAATTTCGCTTCTTCTTTTGCCCGAAGCTAAAGCCAATAAAAACGTGAATCTTAAAGTTGCGTTTTTTGCTGAAATCACGTCTTTACTAAAAATGTCTGGGCGCTGAAGATACCGTAAGACTAAAGATAAATCCCACTGCGCTATGTTGGATGGGCAGGGTGGGGAGTTTACTTTAAAGTGTCTTACTAGCTGTGATAGGGATGTATCTTCGCCCGGGTCGTAGCCTGTGGATGCTTTGAGTCTTGACCCTATAGCGGCCCTATAGCCCTCGATGGAACCTACCTTTAATTTCACCTCCGTGAAAAGGTGATCGAGGAAGTCCGCTACCACTGCTGGGCTAGCCTGAAACGGATCTAGCTTAGAAGTGCTACACCAAGCGGCAAATTTTTTCCGCTGTGACCTGTAAACCTTGGCCATCGAGCCCTTGTGACTGTTTACTATTTTCTCTCTCACCTGTTTAGAAAAACCCTTGTTCTTCAGAAAGGACTGGTCAGACACCACAGGTGGAGGTTAAGTAAGCGAGGGGAGGGGTGGAAGTGTTGCCAATGGGGTTGTGATAGCAACTCGTTGTGGCATGGGATCGGTATCGACCTCACTACCTTGCAATGGAGTAGGAGGGCGATCCATGGGGCTTCCGGTGTCCATGGGGCAATGAGTAATAGGAACGGTGGTTTCAACTCGATTACTCTCTGCAGGACTTGCCCTAAGATTGCTTGTGGGGGAAAGGCATACAGTACCTCGTCCCGTGGCCACTGACAATTGAGGGCGTCCACTGCCCAAGCTGCTGGGTCCGGGCAAGGGGACACGTACCGGGGAAGTTGGGTGGTCATAGCGTTTGCAAACAGATCCAGAGTCGGGGCACCCCATGGAGATTGGTGTGTCACCCACTGAAAGGACCGAGGGGATAGGCACCATTCGGTGTTGATAACTTGACCCTGTCTGGAAGCTAAGTCCGCTAAGACATTTAGTTTCCCGGCCAGGTGACGGGCGGAGACGGTCACCTGTTCCTCCCTGGCCCTTGTAAGAATTTGAAATGCGAGTTTGGACAGGGACCGTGATTTGGTACCCCCCTGCTTGTTGAGGTAAGCTATGGCTGTGGAATTGTCTAACCGAAAGAGGACTGCCTTGCTTCTGAGCTGGTTGGTCAGTTTGGTTAGGGCAATCCAGAATACCCGAAGTTCCAGCCAGTTTATGTGGTAGAACTGGAGCGAGGGTGGCCATTTGCCTTTCTATACTTGACCGTTCCAATAATTTCCCCACCCCGAGTGGGATGCATCGGTCTGAATCTCTATCTCTGGGGTGGGGGGGGGGCTGAAATGGCATTCCTTCGGACATAATTAGAACATCGCACCACCATTGGAGGGCTTGTAGGGTTACCTGTGAAACTTGCATCTTTGCTGCGGCTGAACGACCCTGATGCAATGCCCATCTTACCTGGCTTTGAAATGGCCTGTAATGAAGACGGCCCAGGGGGACTGTCTTCTCTGTTGCCACTAACAGGCCAAGAAGGGATTCCATGGCCTGTAATCTCACCTTTTCTCCGGGGGAGATACCTGTTATGGCACCCGCAATTCTCTGACGGCGCTCTGGCGTAGGGAACGCCTTCGCTATTGCCAGATCCCAGAACTCCCCTAGAAAGGTAATGGACTGTTTGGGGGTTAGTTCGGACTTGGCTAGGTTTACTACTAGACCTACCTCTAGTGCCTTGCGAACTAAAGACATTGTGTGATTCTCGGTTACCTGCCTGTCTTGATTCGCCAGAAACCCGTCGTGCAGATACTGAACGACTAACATCCCTTCTAGACGTGCCCATGTTTTCAGTACCTTCATAACCTTGGAGAAAACGTACGGGGCCGTAGCCAGACCGAAGGGAAGTGCCAGAAACCAAAAACGTCTTTTCCCTACTTGAAAGGCTAGGAACTGCCTTGCCGAGCGGTGAAGAGGGATATGGAGGTAAGCATCGGAGAGATCTATGGAGGTACCCCACATCCCTTCCCGTAATGACCCTTTTATCACCTGGGCCGTGTCCATCTGAAAGGTGACCACTCGGAGAAAACCGTTTATGGGGAAGAGGTCGATTACTAGCCTCCACCCTCCGGATTTTTTGGGGACCAGAAAAACCCTGCTGAAAAAGCCCATTTGATTTTCTGGCATTTCCTCTATCGCCTGTTTTTGTGACGAGCTCAATAGCATTTCTTGGAGAGCTCGGTCTTTTTCTGACCCCCTGGGGTAAGAGGTGACCAGTTGTCTTGGCGCATGGGCGGTTAGGGGAATAGGGCACCTGAGCCCGTTTCGATCTCGTTTGAAAGGCAAGGAGTAATCTCTCTTTAACCAACGTACTACCCTTCGAGACGCCCCCATTTCTGCCCATTGCTGCCAAAACTTTCCTAGTCTCCCTCCTACGGGCAAGGAGGCATTTAAGGAGAGTAAATTTTCCAAGTCTTTTAAGTTTGTTAATGTATCGCCAGGAGATGAGGG
This sequence comes from Protula sp. h YS-2021, assembly GCA_949752745.1. NCBI lineage: Eukaryota > Metazoa > Annelida > Polychaeta > Sabellida > Serpulidae > Protula > Protula sp. h YS-2021. The sequence continues at coordinate 46,138,411 of OX457024.1, forward strand.
AATCTCGTGACGGTACTTTGATTGGTTGCTACCTTAACGACTGTGGAGACGGACCCTCTGTCTTGCTGCCGGAGCTGGGTTTCGGTTTCTTGACAGCTGCGCGGCTGTTGTGGCTGCGCACTCGGCTTAGTCTGTGCCGGTGAGGACTGCTGTGGTCTCTTCCTCTTCAGTGGGCGTTTGAAGGAGGAGCGAGACATCCTGGACATCAGGGCATAATCTTGCGAAAGCGAACGATTTTCCTGATTTACCCTCTCTATCTCGGTGGGAGGAAATAGCTCTCGTTCTTCCAGGATAGGGGCATGGCGCAGATCCCGTAAACCTTTGACACTAGACCAGCAGTGCTGGAGAAAGGCGTCTCGACGTAGGTAGACCATTGACGTCATCAAAAAGGTGGAGAGTTTGACCACGTCTCGGGTAGCTAAGGCCAGGCATTCCATCAGCTTAGAAGACACAGGATCACTAAGGCGAAGTTCTTCCCAACGGAACTTCAGAGCTTTAAGTGCGTGATCTTGAAATGACATAATGTTCAGGATGTGACGAGAAGACGCCTCGATGGTCTTGGCGTCTTTCTCCACTAATGGAGTCACTACGCACTGTGGGCATCCAGACTGTACGCTTCACGGGCTGTTCCAGTGCCTCTAGGGGAATTTTCTCATCCGCTGACCGATATGGGCCTGGTCGTACTAGGCAATGTTTAGATAAGTGGAAACGCGACAATGTGCGACTCTCACCGGCGTCCATCTTCTTGAATTCCTTCGCGCGGACCGTGACAGCATGAGCAATGCCCTCGCTGGTGGCTAGTGCGATGAAGGAGTCCTGTTGTAGTGGAGCGGCCTGAGATGTCATACGAATGGGCGGATCCTCCTTATCTAAATTTGGAGAGCCACAGGAGACCTCTGCTAAGCGGGCTATCTCTTGAATGGCATCCCTGAACGGCACGTCTTCTGGTGCAATCGTAGAAGCAGAACTCGAGGGGGCCGCGTCCTCGACCGATGGGGCAAGGTCTGGTGGAGAGGGAGTACGGATGGGGCGTCTGCCCGCTGCCGCTGGGTCTCTCCAAAGTCGTTGCCCTTGGCCGGGAGAACGCACCTGCTCCACTGCCCGTAACGGTAAATGAAAACGGGAATGTACTGGCGTACCCTCGGATTCTTCTTCCCCGTCTTCCACCTCCGACTCCTGTTCATCAGATGCTGCTTCTGGGAGTTGGGATTGTGGTAATTGTGACATGTGGGGTTCCCCTACTGGGGTGTAAATTTCTTTCTCCCTGTTGCTTGGGACTGCTGCTAGGGGAGAAGTTTCTATCTGCCCGATTTCCTCGTCATCTTCCAGCAAAGCAGAGACTTGGCCCGAAAGGGGCACGCCCACAGAATCCTCCTCGCTGATGGTGACCGTTTCGGGAATATCCACGTTAGAGTCCAGCGGGGGATGAGGTGCAGGCGAGTCCGACATCGCTGCCACTGACTGAATCTCCGGAGGAGGACGAGAGACCGTAGCTGATGGTTTAGGCTTTTGTTTTTGACTAAGCAGACTCTCCTGCTTCTGAACTTGATTTTGTAAATCCAAAAGATGCTTTTGCAGTTGCGATTGCATAGACAAGAACGCTGAAAATTCACTCGGGAGACGCTGTAGCTGAGGAGGGGGGATAAATCCTCTCGCGGGGGAATGCCTAACTGGCCTGTAACCGCCGAAAGAACTGTTCCCGTATCCTTATGCGTTAAAGTCACTTGTTCCTCAGACGGGGACTTAAACGCCCCTCCTGGACTGCCAATGGGTTTCACTCTAGGAGGTGATGCCCATGCCTCGCGGAGAAGATCCCGTTCTTGCGGATATCCACTTCTGCTACAGTCTCAGAAAATGCACGTCCTTTACTCTTGGATTTTTTATGTCTCTTAGCTGGCGTAGCGGATTCCGATTCCGCACCAGTGTCTACGTGTACGGGGGTGGAGACCTGGCCCAGAATAACGGAGCTAGCCTTTTTCATGGTATCCTGAATGAATTCACGAGTAACAAACGAAGCCGACGAAAGGAATTTGCGCTTATCACTCCTGCGCTCGTTCTTGGTCCTATTCCGTAACAGGACTTTCCAATCCTCTGGAGTGAAATGTAGGCACTCGCCGCACGGGCTGTCTGGCTCGCACAGAGGTATTCCACTGTTCCGTCTGCAGCGGTCGCAGATGGAGTGGGGGTTACACGAAGTTGGAGGATGGATACACTGAGGCAGTAACGGTGGAGAGTGTAGACTGGCCTCTGTCATATCTGAAATGCAAGCAGAGAAAAACAACGGTGAGAATATGTAGTATAAAACAACCTACAATACTACATTTCTCAGTGCTTTGCTTCAACTGCAAGCTTTAACCCTCCAAACTGTGTTTACAATCGCTTAAACACCGCAATGACTCGCTGGGTCTAAGGAAATGACGAAAAGAGATGCTTCCCGGAACGGTAGCGTTCCCGGGCCGTAACGGGTTGGACCGTAATGGACCTACCCGTGTTGGATATGGGTCTCTCTTGCCTCAGATGAACCAGAGACCATAGGACCGTAACGGGTTGTAAATCCGCTTAGGCTTAAGCAAAACTGGCCATTTCCGCGATGACACAGCTGGCTGGTAAAGCTTGGAGTCTGATCAGGTCCAGCAGCCTGAAAAGATCCTACTCCTAGACGAACTGAGGTGGAACTGGTAAGTTCCTCGATCTGAAAGAAAGTGGAGAAAGAGACGCACTTCTCGGGTCTAGGAAAGTGTCTCCGTGATCGTGCAAACTCAACCTAACCAGACCGAAGAACAAGATGTCGAATTAACACACTTCGGCTCCATAAATTTATCCCAACGCACAATAATAGATAAAGTAATCCATGAGGTAGTGAATTAAGTAAAAAACGAAGCAATTCGCACCTTAAACCAGTTCCCTTCCTGCAAAAAACCGGCAGCACACAGAATGGCGTGTTGTACAGACGCCACGCAAAAAGGGAATGTCGTTTATACGAGACTAGCAGATGACGTCTCGGGCATTCTGATTGGTCGAAGGATGGATGGAAGGGTTAGAGTATCTTGAACAGTACCTCAAAAAGTTCTTTTTATATTGCGTGGTAAATATTACTGGAAGGGAACCCATTAAAGTGGAGATAAGCGAATTCAAAGCTTTTGCGAAGTAAAAGTGTGTTTAACTGTAAACCTATAATACGTTCATGGCATCTCCTTTTGTAAAATCAAACTGCGATTAATTTTTGGGAGCGATGTTGTGTAATGCCATGAATTCAAAAAGAAAAGATAATACTAAATTATATGGTCAAGTTTTGTCGGCTTTGCGACACCATGTTCAGGGACGATTGTCCATATTTGCCGTTGTTGTTATGACGTCATGTGCAGGGACAATAGTGTGTTCGGAAAGATGCTGGTTCGAAAGGATGCTATGCGTTTAGGCAAGTTTAGCGAAGAGTGCATTGCGTACTGAAGCATGTGTTGTTCTTTGATGACTTATATGAAGTACTGGCTTGCTGTTTGAAAGATGATTTAACGATTAATATTTCCATGAGCGTTTAATATTGTTCTATTGAGCCTGCCACACTTTATTCAGTGAGCAATATGGAAATGAGGCAGGCCGGTCCGGGATGTTTGACCGCTATTTATCAAACGGTATGGTACTGATTAGTTGTCAATGAACTGAATAGTAGTCAAATAATGCTTTAGAAAGACTTCTCGTTGTAAATAACGTTTAAATATTAAACCAGAGCGCTAAAATGTGGCCAATTGCCTGATCGAATGATTGTTTTTGTGGGAAATTTTCAACGAGTTGCGGTCGCATGATTATGTTTCTGACATAAAAAAGGAACCTAGGGAGAGTGGGGGTCATCCCAAATCAGATTTGATGTGTGGTAAAATGGATTAAAAATGGATTTCTTCTGGGTGAGTTGAAATATCTACGTTCTTTAAATTAAATAGAAGACTTTTAAGTACATTATTTTTTCAATGTTTAGCATGTTGTTAGTTATTTAGTAATATTTTTATGCAAACTTCAGACATCCCGAAATGTACAGTGTGTTATTGTTAAGGAGGCCGCATGTGCCCCGGCCATATTTAAAGGGTCGGAAATCATTCAAATTTATATATATTTTACGTCGCTTTCAGTCCCAGAAATTAATGCGGTTCTTTGTGTTAGAATCACCGACACTGCCAAGCCGAAAAGTGACAAATTATTGAACAACTATTTAGCAGTGTACCACTATAATACTAGTTTACCCAAAAATTTGTAAATATATTTGCGATATAATTCAAAAACGAGATTTTGAGGCATTGAATATCGCTTAAAACGATTTCGTTTATCGAACATAATGCCATATTTATGAATTTACACACGTAAATTATTTGTGTGTAAATTTCCACCTTGAATAGAATTTTAATCGGTTTTCTACGGAATATAAATTCTGTGAAATTTAGTGCTCTTAGGTGTCCTAATTAATAAAAACGGGAATAGTTCTACCATGTTTAAAGTAATCTAAACATGCAAAACTTAATTTTATTATTTATACCAGGTTGAATTCGTGATTTTTCGTAGGCATGTTGCTGCGAATATCGGGGCATATTTAGGTAAACAATGATATGCCTCTTTATAAAATGTGCTCTGTGTTGTTGAATAATGAATAACGTATTAAGAAATTGTAATGTGCTGTGTCATGCATTTATGTATTGTTTCAAAGCTCTTGGAATATGACAGAGATCTTTGTTTACACTGACATTTTGTAATTTCTTGTATTTGACTACTTAATAATTAATAATATTAATAATAATTAATAATTTTAATGATTCCTATACAATTACTTAAAAATATATGTATATTTTTCAGTTTTCACCTTATGTCAAGCAACCACATACGAGTGAATAACAACCCTGATCAATAGTTAACGCGGCTTTTTTTCCGAACATCACAGTGAAAACTAAATCAGATGCGTGGATTCGACCACAAGCAGTAGTGTTTCGCCTTCGTGGGCACTGCAGCGGTGTTCTGAACGACTATGGGTTCAGAGTGGCCCAAACAAACCTGTAGATTCTATCATACGCCCTGAAGTTTTGTTTCCGCGGGACCGCCAATTACCGCGGTGGGGTGAGAGGGGACTAACAACCTATAGATTCTACCGTAAATGCGTGTCTTCGTTAAGATTTGTTAGGTTTATAAATTGATTTTTTTTATCTCAAAAATCAATTTTTGCCATTTAAAATTCAATTATTGATAGCAAAATATAAGTTACTGAGATCTACAATGATTATTGATATCTTTAATTATATTTTGACATCAAAAATAGGCATTAAATGTTAAAACGGCGTTCCATATTAAAATGAATGGTTTATGTTATTTATTTAAAGTGCATGTCAAGCGAGTTATATGTATATGTATTTACGAGTTCTGTATTTTTATACAATTCGTTTAGAAGAAATAAACGAGTGCAACATTGAAGACCTCTTCCTTTCTGACTGGTCCGCGTGTCTGTCCGTCCATCCGTCTGTTTTTGGTGCATGCACCACCACAGTGAAACGATGAACTATTCGGCACGAGAACGATAGTTTGGACCACCAAGAGGAGCCTGTGTGGTGGATGGACATGATGTCAAACTTTTACACACACTCAACGTGCTTTGTGGTTCGGTGCACTTTCCTCAGGGCGCTTTGTGATTCAGCGCAGTTTTCGGCATTGCGTCTTGTGATTCGGTGCGCATTTAGTAAGGCAATTTTACGCCTAATCTTTTTACTACTAAAGCGTTGTTGCGACTACGTATTCAATTCGTTCATTTAACATGAAGTAATACAATTGTGTAAAACAACTCTGTTGTATTTTCTTGTGTTTTATCTAATATAATCTCCCAAAAGGACGTCTTCAAAATTGACATTAGACTCAGAAAAAACTTGAAAATCGACCTTCTCCAGACGTCTTGAACATGTCCAAAAACGACCTTTCGTTAAGTCCCCAAAAAGACGTCCCGTTTTGTTACAACATCGACCTTTGATAGACGTCGTAAAGACGTCCAAAACGAAGTCTTTGCTACGTCCAAAGAGGATGTGCCTTTTATGTCTTGAGACGACCTCTTTCTTACGTCTCAAAAAGGTCGCCCGATGTGTTGCCAAATCGACCTTTTCAGACGTCATAAAGACGTCATGTTGGTCCAAAAATTACGTATTTGTGTTTTTGTCATCATTATACTTTATATGCTAACATCACATTTTTGCATTTCTAACGCTAAATTTGCTCAAAAATTTGGGGGAAAACATTAAAGCTATTAACAATATTTTCTTCCCCACTCACTGCATTTTTATCGCTGTCGAAAATTTTAGTTGGTAAAACATTTACACCAGCACATTTTTTAATGACGCCCATTAATGGATATAAATTTTAAAGAGAAACCGGTCATCATCTGATGGAAAAATAGCTTTATATATGTTTGCAAAACGTTGCAAGAAGCTTATTTTTTAACTGTTGGCTTGTTTTCTATCAAAGACACCCATTTCATGCCGCAACTTGAAAATAAGGGTGATGTGGACGTCAAAAATCCTTGCCCTTTTCAAACAGGCTATTTTCCTACAGCTGTCCGCGATAAGGGACAGTTTCTATGAAGAAAAATTGATTTTTTTTCTATGGCTTCAACAGTTGATTGTCATGACAAACGTCTAAACATCAGGCCCAATCTGTATTTAACAGCTCGAGTTAACTTTCTTATTTGCCCGCACTAAAGTAAGTTCTTAAGCGAGTCAATAAAACAATCACCATCAACAAACCAGTTCTCTAATCTTGACTACACTGTAATATCCACATAAAAGTGTGAAAGAGCTTTCCCGATTTCTTGCTCTTACCGAGCAGGGCAGTCGGCACGTGAACTGAGTATATTTACCTACTTGGTTTTACAGAGTCCCTGACATAGAAAGCCAGTGACAGATTTAATATCTCTGGCCCTTTTTATAGTCACAAAATGAAGAGGGAAAAGGCAAACAACAGCATTGTAGTCTTGGCAAAACCTTTGTTTGGCGCAGCACGAACAAATACGTCTGAGGTTATGTCATTTTTACTCACCGCTGGAGTAAAAAATGCCATCAATAATTACTGCAATTGTATTTCTAACTAATAAAACCTTTCTCCCCTTAATGTACTAATGCATAAGTTGTCCGCATAATTTAAACAGATCACATCACACAAAATATCCGCTGCAAAATAGCAAAGGAATACCTTTGCGTAAGTGAAATGAGAGAGAGAGAGAGAGCAATCAAACGCCAGAGATAGAATGAGTTAAGAGATGATTTAATGGCCCATTGACACGCTGTTTGAGTCAAGAAGCCATAACTGCCGTGTTTGCATGAACGAGATGATCTCCAGGTTGCGGTGACGGGATATTATGATCGGATTTCTCATTTCCTGTTAGTTCCCAGTTACCATTGCATAACTGCTTTAGCACTTATGCCCTTCGTTGCTCCACACAGCTTCACTCAAATGTTTCATAAATTTTAATTATGTGACTCAACAATAAAAAAAAACAACAAAACACACGGGATATTTTGAACAGAAATGTTATTAGACATACTGAAGAACTTCAACAGGAAATGAGGCAAACGATCTGCAATATATTAAGCAAAACTATCGCTAACTCCTTCAAATAATTAACTCACAAATAGAGTGGGATGGCGAAAGAGAGCAATTCACCGGTTATTGTAATGAAACAAGACCACTCGAACACAGTCCATCAAGAGAAGGAGCAGATTTTCTCCGTCAATATTATCGACGAATCTTCGAATAAAGACTCAAAAGAGAAACGGCTCAGATCGGAGAAGACGTACAAAAGCAAATGGAACGTATTAGGGCATTCGTCCAAAGATTTACTTACGCCCGAAGCGGCCAAAATGGCACCCAATGGAAACGTCACTTTTAAAGTAAAGAATTCAATAAGTATATCGAAACAAAATCTCAAAGATGAAGACTTCATCGAAGGTAAGCTGTATTTCAGTTCGTGTATTTTTGTTCTTGTTTTCCTATATATATATATATATATATATATATATGTGTGTGTGTGTGTGTGTGTGTGTTTCCTCTGGTACACATTTTACCGGCTATATGTATCTACTCGTTATAAGCACTGCCAAAAAATACTACTGTTTCGCGTGCATGGGCACTGGCAGTTGTGAAACAATTAAATACCCATCTTTTTAGGAGGGCTGCATTGTTTGAAAATATATATATATATATATATATATATATATATATATATATATATATATATATATATATATATATATATGTGTGTGTGTGTGTGTGTGTGTGTGTGTGTGTGTGTGTATGTGTGTGTGTGTGTGTCTGGAAATTGTAACTATCAGTTTGGTAAACTAGATATTTTAAAATTAATTTTATTTGCTGTTGTTGTTCGACAGCCAACCTCTACGGCGGTTCGTTAGATCGCTCAAGAGCTCAGTTGTTTACAGCAGTGCTCATTTGTTCACACATTCTATACACATACAGCTCCTGTACGCAATATAGCTTACTTTGCGTTTCCACAAACAAGATGAAGGATACCCGTTGGCATTTGTCAGAAAAAAGCATTAACCACTTCTGATAAAATACAATCTTATTTTTCCTCATTATTTCAAAGATAATTTTTACTGTATTTCTGTTCAAACATGGTGAAAGGAATAATCAGTTCTCATTGTTTTTTATAAAAAGCGTTATTGCAAAAGCCATCACCAAGTCATATGCATGAAAAGTTAAAATATACTTACAATAAATATGTTGCATTGTGTTCAATGATTAGCAAATTTATTTGATAAAAAATTGCTATAGTTGGTATTCTCAGGGTTTAGTTGTAGTATAAAATCAAATTTAATAAGAAATAGAATAAGCGCAAAAAAATTGTGTCATAAAGCTTTTCTTAATGTAAAAACAAAAACTGCATTTCAAGAAAACACACTCTCCAAAAATACACTATTACTTAAGAGTAAAGATGTCATTTTTCTGTTAATGCATGCGTAACACGTAGTGCGTGTTACACATACATTAATAGAAAAATGACGTCTTTACTATGTGCGGAATCGCGCAAACATCCTGAAAATTTCTCTGGTAATAATAATAATAAAAAGAACATAATAATTCCTTTCGTATTTTTAGATGAGAAATGGGATGCCAAATCTACAACTCAACTGGGCTCTAAACCCTCGCTTAATTCGAGCTACTCCGCCCTCGTAGCGAACCTAGACGACCACCATGGCGTGACCGTGACGGAGGACGAAGGTGACGACGGCAAACAACGCGGGAACAGCCTGGCGGCCGGGACAGCCGATCAGTACATCAAAGACGCCATTCCGTTTATGCCGCTGCCTTTCGCTGTTCTCTTTTGTATTTGCAACATTATTTTCCCTGGATCTGGTAAGCTACGGAAGTCTATATAGCTAATTTATTTACTTAGTTTTTATGTTTAGTTTTTTTTTTTTTTTTTGCTAATTAAAAGAGACTAATAACTTGTTTATTTCTTTAATTTTACTCATATGACACTAGTGTGTAAGTAATGTTAAAGTTATGTTAAAGTAAAGACTAAACTGAAACCGAAATTTTCAGCTTAGCCTTAACTTTAACATAACTGTAACTTTTCTTACACACCAGTTTCATATTAGTTTTTTTGTAAGTAGTAAAAAGGCTGTGAAGAACTTTAAACTTAGCAAGTAAATGATCAGGTTCTAAACGTTATTTATAAGTAAAATATAAGTTAAGTTTAGCTTAGTTATTAATAAAACTTTAATGAAACTTGAAAGAAACTTAAGGTAAACTTAGTGAGCGAAAGTATAAGACAAACCAAAATGTATGGGCGATAATTGAAGAATTGTAAGGGTTGTGCATAACGTGATATATGTTTTATATAACTTTTAAATAAGTAAAATATAAGAAAAACATGAAAAAAATTAGCTATACGGTCTTTCGTAGGTAAGCTGTATGTGTTCTGCTATTTATTTGTGCTTAAGTCGATCCAAGACGTTTCTAACCAATTTGAAAATAGATATAGAGAAAGCGGGATAGAATATTAACGTTTAGATACCCCTAATTAATTTTTAAATATTACCATCGCAAATTTATTATAATATATTTCTAAGTAATATATATATATATATATATATATATATATATATATATATATATATATATATATATATATATATATATATATATATCTGTGTGTGTGTGTATCTTTATATTTGTGTGAAGATATCAAATAAAGTCGATCCAAGACGTTTCTAAGTGCCCTCATTTATAAAGGACTTCACAAATGGGCAAAAAACACTGAAGCTCGATCACTTTATTTTTTCCACCACGAAAGGTCCTTTTGAGGGTTTCCACTTTATATATTTCACTGCACTGAAACAGAAGTATGTCTTATTTAACGAAATTCCATGGGTTGTTGAGAGACATACTGAATATACTTTTAAATAAGCAAAAATCACTTTATTTAGGTATATCTTAAAATATTCAATAAATTTCTAGCAAGACTACAATTTAAGTGTTTGCTAGCATATTTGTGTTTTGTCTTGCGGGTAGTCTTTGCATTTGGATTTTTATGAGCTACTCAAGGGTAACTATAGAAAACTAACACATTTACCATCTTTCAGGAACAATACTGAGTGGGTTTTCAGTGTTTTTGTGTGGAAAAACAAGAGTTCAAACAAAAGACAACCACAAGGCAACCACGTGCTGTGTGAACGTTTGGGTTGGATTCTCACAAATGTTCACGGTGACATTTATGCTGGTCGGGTGGTTTTGGAGCGTCGTATGGGGAATCTACATGATAATCCTCTCAGGTAAACAATTATGAATAAACAAACTGGAAAACTGAAAATAGAAAAAAGCAGGACGTAAAGTACACGAATTTCAAGAGCACTCAAGTGCCACCACCCCCACATACTTCTGAAAAATATTCATGGAAATCACCTTCATACGTATTTTGGACCTATGGATGGACCTATGGGCGGGAGTGTCCACGCTATGAACGTCACTGCTTTGACAGCGATTCTAGGTTAATATTTTCCAGATCTTCATGCAACGTCACTTTCACGACGTCTATACAATGCTGTTCCGACTTCTATCGCCAACCAATACCCGGCGTTGATCCGAAAATGTAATCATTGATGAAAAATATCAACATATTGATCCGATATTTAAATTTTATGCCGAAACAAGCAACAATAAATTTTGCCTCTATTTTATCCACGAATAAAGCTATAAAACGCTTAAAAGAAATTATCGACCCTTAACTCCAGAAATTATTTATTTTTATTGTTATTACTACTATTTTTAGGGGGTGGGGCTAAAATAGGTGAGATTAGAAAAATGTTCACATTACCTTGGGTTATATTTTAGAAACCTCCATTTGCAATTGGACCAATTCCGTTGTTATAAAACAGCTGACTTCTGATGAGATCTATCTGTTATGTAGACACACAGAGCGGATGGATATTTCTATCTATCTAGCCGTACTGTGCATCCCTCAGTGTTGAGTATTCTCGAACAGTGGTGAAAAAGGTGCATCTGAGTGTTCAAGACACTCAGATTTAATCTATATTCCAGTGGTTTGTTGTAAAAAAGTGATTCCTCTGCTTTATGAGTACTGTTTTGTACGGAATCCTCAGTGGGCCTGCTGAGTAAAAGGTGTTATATATATATATATATTATATAACACCTTTTACTCAGCAGGCCCACTGGGGATTCCTTACATCTGTAATGAACATCCAAATCAACTTATAGGATCTAAAGTGACATAATAGACTGGTATATGCTGAACTGGACCTTAAATAGATTGAAGACGTCACCCAAACTCAGATACATAATCCCTTTAAGCTCGATTCTGATTAAATTCTCTACAGCAGAAAAGCGAGAAAACTTTTTAGGAAATATGACATGAAAATGTATAAATAGCTTCCCGTACTTCATTTCCATGTCACATTTATCTGATTTAAGAAGGACATCTACCCCCCCCCCCCCAAATAGAAAAACGCACACGAACACCACCACTCTGTAACCAAAATCTGCAAAGAACTTCATTAAAAAAGGAAAAATTTACTCATGCAAATTTTTTCCTAATTGTCTATACCTGAATTAATTTAATTATTTCTGCCTTATCCTGTAGTGGTATGGCTTTTGTTTTGTTTTGCTTTCCTGAACCTGAGTTTCATTGTTAATGCTCACATTTTTGCATCTTATATGCATGTAAAGGGAGACTTAAAGTTTTCCGTCAGCAGGTCACCTAAATGGAATACGGGGAAATTATATAGTTGATTTCAGGGCCTCAAAGGGCAATAAACATGCTGTTTTAAAGTCCTAATTCAAACCGGAGATGAACTTCTTCTATATAACAACCCCAAATTGTAATCTTTTTCCCTGCGCTCTTTCTATTCAAACAACTCTTTTCTGTACATAATATGTTCTAATCAATTGCAAGCATCGAGCTTCAATTTCAATTAACATCTATAAAACACTTCACATACTCCCTTTTATTGAAAACAGTATCCGCGATTTATACCCAGTATGTAGTTGGCAATATATGGACATTAAGTTATCAAAGTAAAAGGAATTAGTCTTAATGCTGATGAATTCATGTCTCGTTCTCGTCATCATACAACCCTAGCAAGTGTTCATATATAATCAATCAGCGGTGTTGGGTGTCCGTAACACTTCCCGTGCTAACAAACTCCCCGGGATTGTTTTCACGCACATAGGAAGTGCAATAAAACCGCACCGTGTTGAGGTTCCTCCAATTTTGCACACCATTTTCTCTATAGATGATACAGTACATTACATTACATAAGCAATTATGTGAATTGAAGGCAGGAATTCACATAGTTCTCTGGTGTTGAAAAGCTCTTTAAAGAAAGAGTCTGAGATTTGGATTCATCAACGTTAAGTAGAAAATTCTCAGTTTTCAAAAATATATATTGCTGTGGATTCAAGCCCCATTGAGCATTAAAGAAGTTATGTGAATTGGTGAATTGAATTGAACTGATTTACAAAGTTACAAAGAAAAGCTCTTTAGTCACTGCCTATAATAAAAAGATTAGCAAATAATGTAAGACATCTGTTCGTTTTGATAAGGCTTTTTTCGGTGCATGTAATCAGTGGATTACTACAATAATAAAGTTTAAAAAGGTAAAACTTTAAAAAGTAAAGTCTAAGCGTTTTATCAAATGCTGAACTTATGATAAAACGCACAAACAGATATAGAACCGCTGATTACCTCTATACTATAGAATCTGAATCGCCAAATTGTGTGTGTATTGTCTCACGGACACTGGTACAAATATACTCTCTAGAATTATCTTGCTTTCTACCTTGCAATTTTTTTTGCTTTTCACCGTGCGGAAAAAATCCCACGGACGCACCTGGGGATTAAATCTTAGCATAAGACTTCTATAGTGCAAGGGGAGTTTGCTTCCACAGGAAATTGTTTGCACACAGCACCAGAGTTATGTTCACTGGTGAATGTAATCTGGATAAAGGAGGATAGAGGGTTGGGATACAGGGGCACTCGTTCCTTCCAAAGACTATAGCCTATGCTTCGTATTTTTACGACAAAACCAGTAAGACAGTTCCTAGAGTTAGTGTTTAAAGGTACAGGTATAGTGTAAAAATCTGGGGAAATATTTATAAATAGCCACTTTTAAAAGTTTGCAACTCAGTCGAGTCACAATAGCAATATTTCATAATGGCCACACATTGCGATATTTGCTCCGTGACCCCTCCTCTGATTTCATGATTGATTTAGACACTGGAAGATGGTCCTATTTTGGATTTTGGATTTTCGGTATAAATAGCAATAACAAATTGTGCAATTTTCTGTCCTTGCACAAAATGGTTCGTTAATGGGGTTTCCTATAAGCAGAGTGACGCGATCTCTGATGGCTTGTAAACAGGTTGTTACCTGTTTACGTATCGATTATGTAAATAAGTAAAAGTGTCAACTTGCATTTTTCATGTCATAAGCTGTTTTAAAATACTGCTGATGATTACAAGATGCACGCCAATGCTGCAAATGATTGTGAGGTTGCCTTACTGAAATTGAAGATTTGCAACATAATGCCACAGAAATGTGTGAACAGCAAGTGTAGCCGTTCATCTGCTGTTCAGAAACTGCATGATTACGATGAATATTGAAGAATAAAATTGCAATTGTGTTGCTTTAGCTTTTGCATTGTATTTGTTTTCAGTTGAATATAGAAATAGCGAAAAGAGGCACAAAGAGAAACAGAAGCAAGCAGAAGCTGTGACCGCTATGAATCCGAGTATTCGTCCCTGGACTCTAAAAACTTAATAAAATAGGATACATTGAGTCTGTGATATATTTCAATAATCCTGGCATTTTAAAAAATACTTTTATGTGTGTAATCTTCTGTTCACAGTACACTGTCTTTTTATTGGCAGAAACATAACGCGTCTCTTCTTTCTACTTTTTTAATGTTTTCCCAAATAAACAAAAATACATTCACAAATCTGATTTTTTGCTTTCAAACTGAATATACCTTTGTGAGGATACATAAGAGCTGCAGTAACAATATGCGAAACCTATTCTGCCTTTTATCAGTGCCTTTAAATGGGAATTATTTATACCACGCCACTTGGAGTTAATCTTATTTGGGAATATTTTCGATGTTTGATAATTTTTAGTTTAATACTGTGTTATATAACCATGGAATTATCACTACAAAGACCAAACAAAGTCTCTCAATCAGCAAGACGTTTCACGTTTTCTTGAGTGACAACGAAGGTGAAATAAATACCATTACAATGCCATCTGTATACAATTATTGTCAAATTAAGTTTGTTAATTTTGTTCAAACGGCATGTGTAGTGTGCTTATTACTTCGTTATCTCCTGGGTTCTATCCCTGATATCTTGGAGCAGTTTATGCCATTTTTTGTCCTTGCTCCAGACATACGACGTTATTAATCACCTGCCTACTCTGTATATATATATTAGCCAACTTTTAGCCAAGTTTACTTGTGATGAAAGAAAAACAAAATGACTATTTTTGAAATGGCACATACTGAAGATTTTATGAAATTCGTGCAAAAAACAAGGTGCGCCAAAGTACTGTCAAGAAACTTATTAAGGTAGAACCAGATGCTCTTGAACTGTTATCAGAAATGGATCAAGCTCTAAGTGCAAAACACAAGTAATCAACCGGGCAGTCAGTTGCTATCACAAAGGCTGTCCTTTAATACAGAGTGACAGGCTACCTTGTTTTCAAATGTGATATTTCACACAGATAATGATGTAATTCATGATCGACTGATGCGATACCAAAATTAAGCACAATAGGTTTAGGCACATTCTTGAATGAAATCTTTCGGAAATATTTATTTAAATTACAACTATATATATTACAGGGAAACTCTAATTTTAGGAAAGGCATGCTATTTTACCACGCCAAACATAACAGATTCCCTGAAATAATTTCTTTTATTTGAAACATGATGTGATTGATTAGTCTTTTCAAAATGAAATCAATCATAAAAGGCGATTCTTTCCTTGTAATTGCAAGTTTTAAGGGGAGCGCTTATTTCATAATATTACAGTATGACACGGGACAAGGATTTCTGAAATGCAATTGTTCCGGTAGTAAAAGATGTGAAATCAATCGTTGTAAATGTTTTAAGGCTCACGTAATGTGTAACTCTCGTTGCTATTCTAGTTTATCATGTGGCAACAAACATAAGTAACTTAGTGAACTATCTTTCCGAACAATGTGTATGGATTTTGAACTTATTTATAAAATCACCTAGTATGTCAGAGAAGGACATGAAATTGGACATTGTTGTTGCTGTCGTTGCTGTGGCAACGACAGTTGTTACAATTGTTGTGTTGTGGCAATTGTTGTGACAGTTGTTAGCATTGTTGTTGTGGCAACACAGTCGTTACCATTGTTGTTGTTGCAACAACAGCTGTAACTATTGCTGTGGCAGCAACAGTTGTTACCATTGTTGTGGCAACAGCAATTGTTACCATTGTCATTGTGGCAAACAACAGTTGTTGTAGCAACAACAGTTATTACCATCGTTGTGGCAACAGCAGTTGTTACCATTGTTGTTGTTGTGGCAACAACAGTTGTTACCATTGTTGTTGTGGCAATATATATATATTGACATTCAAAGACTTTTTTTATCATTTGAGAACTGGATATGGTACCGAAAGGATGTATCAATGCAACATTTATTCGAAACCTTTCCATTGGCTACAAAGTCTTAAAAGACGCTTAATGCATGCGCACGCTTATCACGAAAACTTTAGATGAGTCTTAAGGAATAAACGTCGAAAAGAATAAGCATGCTTATAAAAAATGTGTTGCGTTAAAGAACAGCCAAGAAGTTTTGTTCAAACATATGAAACATTGTGGCGAGGGTGACGATGACAGCAGTTCTGAAAGGGAGTCTGAAACAGACTCTGTTTGGTATGATATGGTCCAAGAAGTATATGATGACCATGATGACAAATTTCAAGAAAAGGTTTCATAATATGAAGAACAAGGGCTTGAAGATGAACGTGAAAGAGCAAGTGATGACTTCCATCCATTTATAAGCGTCGACTAAAACAACTGTTTATGAGACTATTCAAATATACCCAACGTCTAGAACAAAGCGAACGTTATCAAAACATTTTAGAAGATTTTAACTACTTTGTTGATGAAAAACGTTATGAGTATTCAAATGCATTAAAGGCGGCTATGAGAAAAACGATGCATTCTTTGAAGAGCTTCAAGATGAGGTGGAGAATGATGAAGGCAGCGACGAAGAAAGTGATGTGGATGAGGACAGTGAGGTGGAAACAGATGAAAAACAATAGACTTATTTGACTAAACTTTATAATAAAGACTTTGTAAATCAACAAATGTTGTACTATTGTTATTGATTTAAGCGCTGTCTTCAAAGATTATTAATAAAACTATTCAATATATGTCTTGCTTTTTGATGTGTAAAAACGCAGTTTCACCGTTCTTCACATATGAAATTGCAATGTTCAGTTTACCCTCCATTAAAGACAGAGTCCTGCTGGACAGTTTGGTAAAACATGGTTAAAATAGTTTTAAAGCTGTGTTCGTTTGAATTTTTTTATTAAATAACGTTATCAACAAAGTCATCAGTAACGACATCAATAAAAAACTTAAAGTCTTACTGAATATTTTGCTGAAAACATGCTTAAAATCAGTCCAGCAGTTTTGAAGTAACATACATCAAAACATCATTGATCACGTTTCAGTGGAAGGAGATGGACGACGGCAATAACAGGTTTGATGGAATTAAAGTCTTACTGAATACTTCGCTGAAAACATGGTTAAAATCGACCTAATAGTTTTAAAGTTATACTCGTTTGCAATTTTTTAGTAAATGCCGTCATCAATAAAAAAACTTTGCTGAAAGCATGGTTAAAATTGGCGCAGTAGTTTTGAAGTAATGCTTTGTTGAATATCTCCCTTACATCATACCCAAGTATGATATCATCGATTACGTGGTGGGGTGGACGATAATACTAGGTTTGAGGGGGGGGGGGTCGGATGACAATGACAGGTTTGAGAAACTGTACTGGGAAGAAGAACCTACCTGAATGAATGAAACTCTATGATATTTTTGTTTTGCTTTGTTTTTTTAAACCGTGCACACAATATCCACACCGGTGATAAAAACAACCTAGTACTCGTCCTTTTTCTTCACAATGAATTTTTTTAGATCACTTACACAGTATCCACAACAACGATAACAAAAAACAAAACTGCTCATAATGCACAAACGGAAATGCTCTTTTATAAAGAAACCCTATGATGAAACGCTATGACGAAACGCTTTGAAGTTTTTTAGAGAGCGCACACTCTGTCCATAAATGGACACATACTGTCCATACTTAACGCCATACATGGGTGCAGGCTGACTCAGAGTTTTTTTATAAAGGGGGCATCTATCTGAACAAGCATGGAGGCCTCAAGTCGTCTGAATTGACTGCCCTTACATCCCAGATCCTAAAATTCGGCACTGTCTCCGCTGTTTGGGCTCTTCAAGGTCACTGCGTTCTGCTTGAAATCAAGCATAACCGAATAAGATCTGATCTGTCACTTGTGCTGTGCTACCTGTAAAATCCGAAAAGCCTCGGGAAAGACGGCATCTTTCCCAAGAATGCCACGCTAGGGTTGTATAATCTATGCCCAAGTTTAACAAAGTCCTGTCAAAGCAAATTACATAAAAGGGGCTGTTTTAGTGGCACGAGGCAGAAGACTACTTACACCAGGTTGTTGTTGGTCATCTCCCAACTCCTTCATGAGGTATTACCGTAAAGAGTTTTGACAGAATGAACTTACGGTTAAGGCAAAGGCAAGGGGAAGTAGCGCTGAGTCCTCTCTCACTTAGCTTCCGGCGGACAGGACATGTCACATTACCATGTTTTCAGACAGTGTTATGTGTGCACAGATTTTATCCCAGGTTTTTATTTTCTTGGACTTAACAGAAGGCAGGATCACGCCGACACTTATTACGACCCTGTTCTAACTCATCACAGTCTCTTTCTAATATCTTTTCTTGCCTTGGGGCAAAGGGGTGGGGATGTGTTCCTTGTGAACTTTCCTCCCTCATGCCAACTAGTACCGTGAGGACCGTAGTGACCGGACAGTTACAATAAGAAGGACTGTATCTGTCCCATTCAGTGATGAAAACTGAATTTATTGGATACCAACTGGCCACCGGACAAGTGGCCGCCGGATTAATGCCCGCGCGACTATTTGCCACCGGGGAACCGGCTGCCATATAAACGGAAAACCCGAACAAGTGGCCATCAAAGAATATTTTTAAAACATGTTTTGTTATTTTCCTAGTACATGTATTTTGTTGTTGCAAGTCTGAGGGACTATTTTAAAAGAAACAGATTTTGAATACAAGAAAACAATTCACTGAGCGTATCAAACCTTGTTAAAATAAACAGGTAACAGGGGATAAGGATTAAGGTTATATGAACGGGGTTTTGTGTTTAAATAACAGTTACTGCGTTGCTTTTTGGAATAGGGCCTGAGTCATTTCTTACAAAACTCAGGCCAATGAAGCGGATCATGATTCTGTGCTGTTGTTCTTGAGTTCTGTAGACTGACCGGTGATAAGCTTGACTCTGTTTTAAAAGAGAAGAGGCAAGAAGATGTCACTTTTTAAACCCATGGATTAAGAAACGTTCATTTTGCTTTCGAAGGTGGACAGTTTCACTGATGGTCGCTTATCTGGTGGCCAGTAACCTTCCAAACCAAACATTGTTCACATGATACACATTGTTTGGAAAGATACCTAACTGAGTTTCTCATGTTTGTTGCCACACGATAAACTAGAATGGCAACGAGAGTTACACATTACGAGAGTCTAAAAATATTTTCAACGATTGGTTTCACATCGTCCACTTCCGGAACAATTGCATTTCAGAAATCCTTGTCCCTCATACTTTAAATTCAAATTTAAGTACCTCGCGCGGGACACTTCACAGTTCAATTTCAAATCAGTTAAACGGCAATGCGTGCTTGCAAATATCGCATTGATTTCTAGAAAATATTCCTTTGAGAACGCCACCGCGAACCTCCAAAACGTGCATATCATTTCCATCCCAATTTCGTATAATACCAAAACTATTGCCGGGTCACACCGCTATACATAGTTATTGAAACTGCAAGTAACAACCAAAATTAACTTCCTATTTATACATATGCAGGAAACCTACTCAAAACATCGTCCCAACACTTTGGGATTAGAAGCTTTGAGCTGGAGATTAACCTACTAAGAAAATTGTGACATTACCAGACACTGAAAGACCATGATAGATACTAAAAAAAAGCCTTTTGATTTTGAGTGAGCAATTGAACCAACGTCTTTGTAGAATATCAGTCAAATACTTGTAATGAATGGGCAAAACCAGTCTTGAAGAGGTCGTTCAGTTTTGGCCCTCGTTGAAGAGTTGATAAAACGAATATTTCATTTTAGTTTGTTTGTATGCGGATAAATGTAGAAAGATTAAAGATTATTTTTCTGCACGTTAACAGCTTTTGATATAGGGGTAATCTAAAAACAAGGGGGTAATATAAATTCGACTTTAGATTACCCCCGGGGGTAGTAAGAAATCGAATTTGAATTGTTTACATTTTGAAAGGGCTAATTTCATGTTTTAATTACAAGGAATCATTTCAGGGAATCTGTAATATTTTGGTGTTAATTTTCATGGAAAGTATACTTTTCCTGAAAAATTTTGGAATATATACTTTCCCCGACCGAACCAGGAAAAATATACTTTCCCTAAAATCAGAGTTTCCTGTAATATATATATATATATATATATATATATATATATATATATATATATATATATATATATATATATATATATATATATATATATATATATATATATAAAATTATTATTATTATTATTACGACATTGGTTTATGATTGATATGACAATGATGACTATTATGTGTCTTATTGACGAATGCACAATTCTTTCTCAAGTTCAGTTTAGTTCTATTGAAGTGAAAGGGGATAGGTATTTTTACCTACCCGCCTAATTACTATTAAGGGTATAAGAGGACATGTGCGCCATTTCCGTATCACTTAAGTTAGTGTTTACTTTGTGTGCGTATTGCTTAAAATATTCCCGAGTAAACAGATATCGGCTCCAGGGGGAGAGGGATGCTCTTGTATGGCTCTCACAATGTTTCCCAATTAAATAGATTCTATCTTGGGATGAAGAGTAAAGCACTTGAGAAGTGAGTAACGACGGCGGCACGAGTCTTAAATAACATCAGCGGTATTCGCTGTCAGTCATTTGATTTAAATTACTTTCCATTTCTGTTTAATGCACAAGTAGATTAAACAACAAAACAATTGGATCTGAAGTTGAGAATGACAAAAATGACTACTTTGGTGATGAAAAACAATTATTTTATTCCGACTGATTTGGATACCTGGAGCAACTAGTATTTTTGGAAATGAAAAAATGAAAAAATCCTCACTTGTCCCAAACAGTGTTTGAAAAAGTCCTGGTTTCTTAAAGGCTTCAAATTGATTTACTATTGCGAATTTATGATGTAAAATTAATTTAAAAGTCATGTAAATAATAAATCTACAAAATAAAGTTATGGCTTTGGCTCTCCCTTAGTGTTTCTTCAATATTTGCTTGTTAAACCACTCCCCAGTTGACAGGGTGTGTATATGCATATTAATCTAGCCAGCAATGATACTGATATAAAGCGATCATGACATTCAGTTCAAACACTCAGACAAATAGAAGAAATAGAAGACTCAATTCGTACAGTAAAATATATTTGTTTACGCAAAGACACTGAAAAAGTTTATTATAGTTTTGGTGATATGAATAGACAGTTTCGTTAAAAAATTATTCTCATATGCCCATCGTTCGTTAAATGCAACGATATGGGATACAGGTTCATTATACTAATCCGCCCATTAACAAATTCCGCAATTAGTGACGCAGACTTTATTTAGATTGCGTGTCTTCTCCCGTCAAAGTAGACACGTAATGTTGGTTTATATTTTTAACATAATGAGGTTGTACACAACGCATGTTTCAAAAGAACAGGCTTGTTCTTAGAGGCTTGTTCTCACTTGCATATATATATATAAGTTTGTAGTTTTTCTCGAAATTTCTGCCCTTGTTTCCTTTTTTTTCCTTCTCTTTTTTCCGTCACGGAGGTTTCCAGAAAACTCCTCCTACGCTATTTGACGTAGGACGATGAAATGTGGCACAGTGATAGAGGGTGATGAGATGTCGTCAAATCCGCAAAAAAATTTTACCTTGACCTTGAAGGTCAAGGTCAAATTGAGGTCATAGTATTTTTTACCTCAAAGTGGTTTCCAGAAAACTCCTAATACAGAGTTTGTCGTAGAAAGACGGCATGTGGCAGAGACAAGGAGGGTAATGAGTTCTCGTCAAATGCGCAAAATTTTTGACCTTGAACCTCAGAAGTCACGGTCAAAGTGAGGTCAAAATATTTTTGGAAACGCCTATTAATCAACAAAAGTAGCAATAAAGGTGCTCAAATAAGAGTCAGAATACGTAACACGTCCTCAGTAAAGTGTAAACTTTCATCACTAACCTTGACCTTGAGGGTCAAGGTCAAAGGTCACGTGACTTCACGCGCCGTTAACGGCAGACCGACTCATCTCGCAAACGGCTAGAAATAGAGCAATTTTGAGTTCATTTCCGACCCTTTGGTAATAAACAACGTTACATAAGAGGTACCTCGGTGACCTTGACCTTCTAGTCACAGTCAAGGTCAAAAACCGGAAGTTGACTATTATCTCGAAAACGTTGTTTATCTCGAAAGCTCATTTTCGACCCTTTGAGCCTAAAAGATATATAAGAGGTTCCTCGGCGACCTTGACCTTCTGTCTCATGGTCAAGGTCAAAAACCAGAAGATGACCATTATCTCGTAAACCATTAAAGACAGGGCGATTTTGAGCTTATTTTCGACCCTTTGGACCTAAATATGTTGTGTCTCTGCCCTTGCAAATGGGTGCTATTTCGCTACGTGTAGCGAATTTCGGTCTAGTTTTAGTTTGTGCCCCCTTGCAGCCTGATTCTTACTTTGCAGGTGTACATCTTTTTACCAGGCTTTTGTTTGGAATGTACATTTTGCCAAGCGTTATTTTGCAGAGTGACTTCTTTTATAGCGGCGTTTTACCGGGCGACAATTGCCGAAAGTGGCATCTACGACATTTAGATGAGATTCATAATTTTAGAGGGATATCTTTTTTTTACCTGATTCGTCAAACTGTGCTGTTGAAATTTCCACTGTGAAATAATATTAATTGTTCCCCTCCCTATAAGAAAAAAGCCCCATTTTATATATGTTACAGGCAATTTGTGTACTCAGGCAATTCGTGAATTGCCTGAAATTTTCAGGCAATTCGTGAACTGCCTGTAGGGATCAGGCAATTTCGTGAATTGACTAAAATTTACAGGCAGTTCGTGAATTGCCTGAAATTAGGGACCAGTCAGTTCACGAATTGCCTGAAACATGTATTATAAGAGATGTTGAACAAGTTTTGATGTTTCTTCTATTTATTGCTACATTTCATAGGCAGTTATAAAGCAATACTTGCATGTATAAGAATTAAACGTTCATATTTACATCAATCGTACATCAGAAACTCAGCTGACAATTGTTTTTTTATCATAAATTCCATTTATCTACTGGTTATTTGAACTAAAACATCTCACTTGTTACCACTCAGTTTCATGATAAAAGAACACTCCGCTGCTTGTTAATTGCAACTGTAACAAGTAATTAGCGTTTATCTTTACATCAATAGCAAATCAAAGAATCAGTTTGTATGTATTTTACCACGCACTCAGTTGTATAATAGCACTGCACTCCGATGCCCGTTAATTGCAATTGTATCAAGTAAAAGGCATAACACCATACGTAAATAGCAGTTACATCAATTTATAATTGCAATTCTAAACTTGAAAACTCCCACAACAGATTGGATTGTACTTAATTATAGAGGTTTTTGTCGAATTAATTAAATCCCTCAACTTTCTTACAGTTCAGACAATAGGAAATAATACACCCCATCAAAATCTTTAATTTTAAATCCATCACAAGAAATTAAATTGCAATTTTTAGACCTGCTTTCAAATAACGACGGTATTTATTTGTTTTTACTTTTATAGTATAAGACCTAAACCTCGGAGAAACTTGGAAGGAAAGTGATAGGTCACTTAATTGATTCCTTCCTTCGGTGAGAAACATTATTGGCCATTGATCTATTCCGGAAATTGGAGCCCATAGGACAATGTTTTACTCTGGCCATAATTGCAATTATGAAACATGGTAAGGTAAGACACGTATACTAAGACCCGCTATTGTATTTCCCCAAGTACATGCCTTAATTGCAATTATTTCGATTATAAAGAAGGAAATTAACAAATTTGGCTCTTTTAAACAGTTAATATTTTGATACACAAATTACCTGAAACGTCTCTAGGCAATTTGTGACCAAGGAACCCTTAAATTTCAGGCAATTCACGAACTGCCTGAAAATTTTAGTCAATTCATGAATTGCCTGACCCCTACAGGCAGTTCACGAATTGCCTGAAAGTTTCAGGCAATTCACGAATTGCCTGAATACAGAAATTGCCTGTAACATATACACTGAATCTGTTTTCCCGAAAAGTTGAGCTTATTTATCAGATGATCTTGGGTATTTTATTTTCAATGGCTTCTTAAGAAAAATTAAGCAGTCGGTGTTCGATGATAATTATCAATTTAATACCTTCTTTGATTGCCCGATTAATGAAGTCTGTAAATTTCAAGGCCTTATGCTTATTGTACCTGTCAATTGCAATTCCATGAATACTGCATTAGGACAAATTTCATCTCCTGCTCGTGATCACTTCAGCGCTTGGTGGAACAATAAGAGTTGAAATCGGGATTCGAAATAGCGGAATTAATTAATCAATTCATATTTGAAATCAAGTTTTGAAATTCAGTAATTCAATGCAGTGGGAGTTAATTAAGTGAATTAATGCAACAACTTTTCAATTTAGCGCTTAATGGAAGAATCGAGTAATTCAATACAAGGACAATTAATGAAATAATATTGAGAGGTGATTGATAGCTTAAAAGATAAAAAGAATTCACCAAAAATTACACACTGTTATCTCACTGTTCCCATTTCGCCTGTCAATAAAAAAGATACAAAAAAAATCTCGGCTAAATGTCGCAGATGCCAATTTCGGCAAATTTCGCTCAGTGAAATGTCTCTTCGCAAAATGTCGCTAGGGGGAAATGTCAGGATACCTACATGACCAGTCCCAATCAGACGTATCCTTTCCTGCACCGATCATCTGTGTGTATGTGGGGGGGGGGGGTGAGGGTTGAGTGGGGAGGGGGATGGTATAAATTATGCGGTCATTTGTGATCCGCAAACAAACTGGACAGACCCGTGGGCACCAAGATATGACATCCCGACATCCATCGACGCAGTTTATTTAACCATTGGGATAAGCTCTTCAAACCCTCAAAGCGACTTCAGTGAAATCCAACATGGCGTTCTTATAGCAATTAATCCCATGCAAATAAAACGCAAACGCACAGAATGTCTCTGTGTTTCTTAAGAGTGGCTGCAGTCACATAACGCGAAACTTTGCCACAAATGAAGAAGTGAACTACACTATTAGATTAATGGTTGTGAGCAGAATCAAAGATATTTTAACTTATCTCCTAACAAATGAAGAAACTGAAATTCCTCTTCGGGCCTTCAACTCTTATCCCCCCTCAATTATGTAACAATAAAATAATTAATAAATAATAAACATCATAATAGCAACAGTAATAATACTCATAATAATGATAATAATAATAACTTGTGTTTTCTCCGCGTCCATCGCCATAATCAACTAAAAATCGCGAATCGCCATTGAAGAATATTGAATTTCTTTCCCGTTCCAATTTCGATGCTGCTGTGTCCCAAACAAACGATTTCGGATCCGAAACGGTGTCAAATTATCTCCTCCAACGGATCTTCGAGCTCCTAAGTTATGTGTTCACCCATCGGAGCCTCACTGTAGGGCCCGAGGGTTCCTGTGTCCTGGTGTCTCGCTTGCTGTTCAACTGGCTTGTTATCGGTCTCGCAAAGGCGATAGTTATACTGTAGTGATCTTGTTGCAGTGTGTACGCAACATCAGCCACTAAAGAGTAGGAAAATTACATTGTTTTCTCATCCCGGGTGGATCACTTAAACGCATATTAAAAAAAAGAAGTGACCTGGACTGGCCTGCTCTAAAACTAGAGTAAAAAAGATTTACGCGGAATGTAGAAAAAGTACTGAAAATGATCTTTCAGAGGAATTTTTTCCAAAACATTTTGGTTCGGGTCTTTCGGCGGTAGCAGTTTTATATAAGACACATTTCAGACTTTTCAAATTAACAACTTGAAATTGAAAGTGTAAGTGTCGTATAACATAAACGCCTTATGAAACCGGTAAACCACATTTTACGAAAAAAGCAATAATTTTTAGCAAGGCTGGGTTATCGATATTTTCAAAGATAAAACAGTTCGGTCATTGGTCTGATCTAATTTTTTCGATAAAAAATAAAAGAAGATCGTCGATCGGGTGAAAAAACGAGACTTATTTTCTTCCTGACCTAAAATTTATTTGTAAATGCTTAAGTATCATTCTGACTATGGCCTTCACTTATTTTTCGGAATCCCAGTAGATGATGTGGCATTTTAAAGAGCCTGTCTGGATCTACTCGATCCAGAGTGCTCATTTCATAACAGACCTTTGTCTTCAATAACCGAAGTTTAAACGCTTCTAGAGACGCAAGTAGAAAACAAAACATGATTTTTTTAGCGCTGAAGTTTGAAGGATATGTCAAATAAAATCTGTGAAATTTGAAAGAAAAAACACCATGGCCTCTTCAGCTGTGGATATTGTTATAAGTGGCGTTTCATGCCGTCTGCCCGAGTCAAACAACGTACAGGAGTTTTGGGAAAACCTTGTAGAAGGAAAAGACATGGTGACAGAGGATGGCCGGCGTTGGCCTCCAGGTTCTTTGTTTTTTATATTTTTGTATTTGTATTTTGAAAATAATATGTGTTTGTGACCTTTTTTGTTCAGAGTAGAAAATGCGGCGCTTAACGACGTATGAAATGTGTGACGTGAGTTTAAACTAGATTTGTGTGCTAATCTAATATAATGCCTGAGTATATAAGAAATATTATAAAATTACTGGAAATAGTAATTATATTATATATAACTACATATTACATAAAATCACCTTTTTCCTGCATATAGTGTTACAGTCATTTATCTTTTTTAGTAACTTTATTCAAATTTCTAAATATTGGTAAGGAAATCAAAAGAAAGAATCGTCCTCTGTTACATCGGATTCTCTGTATGTAGTGGTGGTTCATATCGACCGCCCCTGATGTTAGAAAATGCATGCTTGAAAAAAAAAATTGATAAAAAAACAGCTTACGTAAAAAATAATAATAACATAACCAATGAAGAGTCTCAAGGGCCGATGTGGGAAATATAATGGCACTTTATTTATCTTTCTTAATTTATTTCTTTTCTGAATAAATATTAAACAGACTATATTGTTTTACCACTCATAATCACACTGAGAATATAATCCCAAATTTGACATTATATTGACGCTTATGTACTCTTCCACTGTTCTACTCCTATCTTTTAGCGTATTGGTTGAAAAGTTTTTAGTTTTGATCTATCTATAGGCAATAAAACCTGTCTCTGGACAAGCCTGTATAGTACTGTACAGCTCCCTAATATGGACGAAATATCTCAGTCCTTTTTAATTTCCCCATTGGTTTTGTGAAGTAAGGCATCGAACACAAATTTCCAGACCTAACTGTAGGTTTAACAGTACGAATAACCCGTGCAATTCGGGCTCGCTAACAACACTATCTTTAAGCAATTCCTGTTTGTTTTTACATACTTTTATTACGTTTTCATTGCAAAAAAAGTCACAGCGTTCACTCAATCGCTTCACTTTCACTCACAGGCAAGGAGATGACAAACTACTTGATGTCACAGCACCCAATTTCTTGATATATTTTAGTTACAACGTAATTAATTAGTAATAAAATGTTCATTCTCAATAGTATATCGACAGAAGCGGAAATTAGCGAGGGAGCTGGTCAGGAACGTAAGCTGCCGCTCGGCCTGCAGACCGATATCTCGTGTACTCGTAAACCATGTAAACCAATATAAATTGATGTGCTTGCATCAGTGGCTGATATTTTACTTTCGAATTGTCAGAAAAAATTAACTAAATCATGTCATTAATCGAGATTGATAATGTAGACAAAGGAAAAACAGAGTTGTTTAAATCTTGTTGAAAGACCCGATAGAAAATTATTTGTATAGAGCCCCTTTACCCTTACGTTTTTAAGACAGATAATGGGATTGGGTATATTTATGGTGGGGAGAAGGAGAACGCTGCTAACTTAATAATTTTCTTCCTCTTTTTTTTCATCCACACCCGAATTCAGATAAACTTAAGGGGTCGAAATAGTTGGATATTGGGCTTATTCTGTTATGGGTTTACATTTTATCTGGCCGGGAAGATAAAATCTCAGGTCGTGCAGGTAACTATTTGCCCCTACCTATCCGACCAGTGGCTTTCTAAAGCGGGTGGAAGGCTCTTGCGGAAGTTGAAGAGATGGTGTTGGTGTTGGGGAATTAAAAAGACGACGCACTGAGATGTAATGTTTGTGTGCGATATAAAACCGTGGTGATGGTTTCGTGAAGAATAAAACCTATTATTTAAGCATACTTTTGTTTTAAAGAAATTTAATTTCTGGTTACTTTGATCAGAAAATGTTGTCGTGGAGGGGGGGGGGGGGCGAGGGGGGGGCTTTGAAATAGGAGGAGGATTTAGTAGCTGGGGCCGGCAGCTCTCCTGAAGTGCCTGTCTGATCGGGAAAAGGGTTAAAAAATCACCTAAAGCCCTGTTTGTGTTTCTAAAGAATCCCGAATACTTTTCAACTGGATATTTTCCAACCGAAAATTGATAACTGGAAATTTTCCAACCGCGGTAATTTTTTACCATTATAGTATAACCTGAATAATCTGGACATCATCCTAATCTGGAAAAGAATTTGTCAGTCTGAACACAAATTTGGATGAACCTGATTTTGCTCTTTGTATTGATTTCTAGTCAACATTTACAATTATTGACCGCCAAGCAATACTCGGGGGTTGAAGAATTTGTCCATCGAGACCATGTAACACATCTTAAAATATTAACATAAATTATGTGAAGTCAACACTTGCTCACATTGACTTTAAAAATGTTTATAAATAAAACTTTTATTGAAAAGGGTTATATGGATTGCCACGCAGAAATGGCAAGCTACCGAACATATCGGCATTTGACGCGCAATATTTTGGAGTCACTCCTAAGCAGGCAGAGAGAATGGATCCGCAGCTCCGACTACTACTGGAGACAGCCTATGAAGCCATTTTAGACTCAGGTAAATTCCTGGCTCTGAGATTTTCACTTTTTTACATTTTCACATCCCAATTTTGTAAAGCCATAGCATCAGGATCAATGGAGATTATGTGTCCTAGATGGGTGGGGAGGTACTTGGTGGCATATGTTATTAAGCGTGTCAAAAAATCCGGAGAAAAGGAGGTATTTTACAGGGAGTGCCATATGGTGGCATTTTAATCCAGTGCTTCGCATATCCCATAAAGAAGGGAGCTCAGACCACAATTAATTTACTTATGTATGTTTCTTCATAGCTTCATAGCCAAAATCACGTTTGCCCTCAAACTGCCATGTGCTCCAGTAATGGGTTCTTCCACAAATACCACCCAAAATAGGGGAAAACTGGTTACTTTTGTTTTTGCTGTCTTTTGTCAAAGGTGGGTCCAAGTCAAACAAAACGGGGCAGGCAGTGTTATGCGCAAGCTATTCAAGTAGTGATGTCTCTGGTTTTCGTTCTGTTACTCAGTCGAATGTTATTCCTGGTGAATACACAATGAGATAAACAATATAAAGGCTGGCATGGGGGGGGGGGGGTAGTTAAATGTCCACGTTTGGTTAGAAAAGGGTATATTATTCAAACGTAGCATTTTGGGGATGGTTTAAAAAGTCATGAACAGAGTAACTCCTTTGCGGATGAATGCATACCTCTCCTCCGGTTGTGTATTATGCCTCAGATCATTGCTAGGCCAAAATATTATCACACGAAGACAACTGATGTTATGGCTATAAAATCTTTAGAATGTCTCTGAAGTGTGAGAATTTTCATGAAGTTAAATATGTTTTTTTTTCTCATTGCAGGGGCAGGTTTTGATAATCTCAAGGTCATCTCGACTGGTGTTTTTATTGGTTCTACATTCAATGATGGACACGACCTACTGTCGGCTGACCACAAAGATATTACCGGATACGAGATGACTGGCTGTAACAGAGCCATGCTGGCCAATCGCCTTTCTTATTTCTTTGATCTCAACGGTAACATTGCTATATCACTCCTTTAGGTTTATTAAGTTACATCGTATTGGTATATGTTCGTCAACAAGGTTACTGAATTTTGAGTTTTCCATTATGTCTAAACCATAGCGTTCAAACAATTATCTCCACTCCTCTTTCTTTCTTTCTTTCTTTCTTTCTTTCTTTTTTCTATTTCTTCATATCTTTCTTTATGTATAACATTCACATATCTAATATAAAAATGGCTAGATGTCTCTAAATTTACAACAATTAAATGATTTACATCTGTTTTTTATAACAACAGCATTTTTATGGCTTGCCTACAAACATTTATGGAATGCTATTTCTACATTTGTTCATTCTTTGATTTACTCTATCTGAAAATAGGTTAGGAAACATCAATAAATACATACTGTTGAATGAAAATTACTGGTTAATGAACTTAGTATATTTCCCCATACGTTAGGCAAAAAGTTCAAACGTTACAAATTAGAGATATCTTTAAAAGAACTGGAGATGCCTGTAAGCAAATCACAGATATAGCCTTACTCCTTTACCAAGTTTTGCTATCCAAAGACTTCATTATAGGAAGTTACAAACTTCTTTTACTCCTTGATGGGGTCTAGAAAGCCGCTGTGTCGGTCAATGGTATGGACAGACTTTAATTCACCATTCTGCTGTAGGTCCGAGCATGTCTCTGGATACAGCCTGCTCGTCTGGATTGCAAGCCTTGTCTGTGGCGATGTCGGCCATTAGAGAGGGGCGTTGCGAAAAGGCTTTGGTGGGAGCTTCCAACTTGTTGCTGAAACCGGAAACATCACTGCAATTTATGAAGCTCAAAATGCTTTCCCCGGACGGTTCCTGCAAATCGTTTGACAAGTCAGGTGTGTAAACATTGGTGGGAAAGGGGAAAGAATCCAACTGAA
This sequence comes from Protula sp. h YS-2021, assembly GCA_949752745.1. Classification (NCBI taxonomy): domain Eukaryota; kingdom Metazoa; phylum Annelida; class Polychaeta; order Sabellida; family Serpulidae; genus Protula; species Protula sp. h YS-2021. The sequence goes on from OX457024.1 coordinate 46,169,344, forward strand.
ACTTTCAGTTTATAAAAATCAAGATTTGAAAAAGTTAAATGAAAATAAAATACATATAATGACAAGCAATTGTGATAGATTTGAGGTTACTGGTTAGTAATGTTTATAGCTGCTTTTTTGTGACCCAGCTGACGGCTATTGTCGCAGTGAGGGCGTCGTGGTGATGCTACTAGAGAAAGCTGAGGCCGCTGTCAAGACTTATTTGAGTGTTTTGGAAGCCCTGGAAAGCAGTAATGGATACAAACAAGAAGGTTATATAGCTGCCTTCCTGTCATGTTAATCCCAAGAATTGTTGTCAATCAGTTATCTTACCATGATGAGATGTAAATTGTCTCTTTCTAAGCAGAGAAATGAGAAAAAACAGTTGATATTCTGAAAATTATGTGATTCTTCCGCAAGAGCCGGTTAAAGTGTCATCAAAAAGGGATGAATTCGACCACTCGCCCCATGGAAAAAAAGTAAATAAAATAAAGCAATAAGTTAGAACATAAAACGGTATCCCATAGTTGGAACTGTTCTATTAAGTTATTAAAAGTATGATCATTTTGCCACTGTATAAAATGGAAACATTTTTGGCTAAAATTGTACGAAATTTATGACTCACTTCGGCAGTAGTAAGTCTTTTCTTCTCAGAAGCCCGAGCTGCAAATCAGTGTGACAGTTATAGATAAGCTGCCACGACATTCGGAACTTGTATAAGTGACATTTCGGTACACGACATAGAAACTCGGTCTAGTTCCTTAGAAAGAAGTTCGACAACTTTTCTCGCAGGAATTTCATTTCCCTCGGCTGAGGCGCAAAGGCATCTACTGGAGCGGGTGTACAAGCGTGCCGGTGTCTGTCCGAGCTCTGTGTCCTATGTAGAAGCCCACGGCACGGGGACAGCTGCAGGGGATCCGGCAGAGCTCAATACCATAGCTGCTGTGATGTGGCCCGGAAGGAAAAAGCCAATTCTAGTCGGTTCTTCCAAGTCTAATATGGGCCATTCCGAAGCATGTGCAGGTGAGGGCTATTTCAGCTCTTCACAAACAAGTTAAGATTTCAAATATGGAAAAAAAAAGAAATTTAGATGAAAATTCGCATATATATATATATATATATATATATATATATATATATATATATATATATATATATATATATATATATATATATATATATATATATATATCGTGTGTACATCTCGCGGTACTCACATGAACATTTTCTTGATGCATGTGTTTCAGAAACCGAACGCTTACATGTTTGAAAATAAGTGACTAGATCTAAATTAAGCTCTGTTTTAACGTAACCAGTAGTAATTTTCTTTAGTTTTTATTTGCAACGTTAATTCCTTTTTATAGAATTGTTATTTACTTTAACAGGCATTTTTCTTGTTTTCTTAGGACTAGTAGCAATCTTGAAGGTGATCCTAGCTTTCCAAAACAGGCTGCTACCAAAGAATTTGCATTTCGTTGAGCCTAACCCTGCAATACCCAGCCTACGAGATGGCCGAATGCGAGTTGTGGATAAAAACATGCCCTGGGAAGGCGGAACAGTTGGCATCAATTCTTTTGGTTTTGGTGGGGCTAATGTGCACGTCATTGTGCGTACACCGGAAGCGGAAGGAGAGCATACAGCCGACAGTAAAATACCCACACTTTTGCTCTGTAGCGGGAATTCTGAACAGACCGTTGAGAACCTTCTATCGGTCGGGAGCCAGGCTGAACGTTTGCACAAAATAAGAACGCTTCTGGAGAACCAGTCCGGAGACAGTCTGGCTGTTCAACCCGCACGAGGATTTGCCATACCGAGTTGTGTTACCATACAAACCCAGTTAAATGACGTAGGAATTATGTTATTTACCACAACTTACTTGATTACTCTTGCTATTAATTTATCAATTGCAAAAAAATATAAAGTTACTGGCAGAAAGAAATGATGCGTTGTTTTTACATGTGGATGTTATGTGGATTTTTAATCTTAGATATTTTTCTCTAACAGAAAGCCAGAAGCAGACCTCTTTGGTACGTCTTCCCTGGCATGGGTAGCCAATGGCCTGGAATGGGCAAAGAACTTCTAGACATACCTCAGTTCAAAGAGACCATAGACATGTGTCATTCGGTACTACTGAAAGAAGGGTTTGACCTCTACGCATTGCTCACAAGTGAGAAAGACAACGTGTATGACGATCCGCTCAACGCCTTCGTCGCCATCTGTGCAATTCAAGTAATGATTTGTTTAAGCTGATTTTCTTATTTGAAACAGTTTGACTTGAAGCACTAAAATCAAATGCAGTGGAAGACAGAAATCACGGGTAAGGGGGGGGGGGAGTGCAGGTGGGGGGGGGGGGGGGCACTTAAGTACCAACTGGTTACCATGCGTGTCCATTACTTTTTAAAATGGCCGCTACACGCAGAGTTATTGTTTTAAATAACACCTCCTTTTTAACCAAACGTGGAGAAAAATTTCGAAATAACCCTCTTTTTGTTGGAAACGCGGAGTAGTTAATGAAAATTAGCCCCCTTCTCTGCGGTTTTGATTGTTTCTTTATTTGTTTTGGACACGCATGGCAACACATGTCATACCAGGTGGCCCGGGAGGTAGTGAAAGGCCATGTTTTCTTTTGCTAACGGCTTAAACATTTTTATAGCATGTCTTGTGTGTGTGTGTGTGTGTTTTAAATAACAATATTAAGGTGAGATTTATTTTTTTATTTTCAGTCTATTCTCAAGTGTCATAATATAGAAAACTGGAAGCATTAAAAATCTGACTAAAATTAGCATTTCAATGTTTTTTTTAAATTTAATATCTATAGGTAAATTAGTAAGTTAAATAGAATTCAGTAATTTTACTTGACTAGGAATTTTCTTTCGTTTGTGATATTTTATTTTTTATTTACAGTTGTCATTTACCAAACTTCTAAAGGACCTCAATTTAAACCCTGACGGAATGGTAGGGCATTCCGTTGGCGAACTTGGTTGTGCATATGCGGATGGCACGCTGACCGTGGAACAGACCATATTAGCAGCCTACTGGCGGGGAAAATGTATTCAACTGGCTAATCTTCCCATGGGTGCTATGGCAGCAGTAGGTAAATAGCAAATTCAAAAACATGAGAATCAAGTTGGATTGAGATCCAGATTTATTCGAACAAGGCATTAACATAACAGCATTGTCGGGTGCTGGGCAACCAGTTTTCTCAGAGGGTGACGGTTAGCTCAGTCGGTAGAGCGTTGGTCCTGTAATCCTATGGTTCCTGGTTCGAATCCGGCCAGGGGTGGAAAGTGGTGGATTGACTTTCGCTCGAATTGCCTCAGCTAAACGACTGCACAGGATTATTCACCACCACGGAATTCAAAATCAGCACAAATGAGTCTTCCGACCATCCCTAAAAAAACAGTTTTCTCAGCCTTATATACCACTAATTTGGTGCATGATGTCATATTTTAAGGCATGACGTGGGAGGAATGTAAAGAGGGGTGCCCTGATGGTGTAGTGCCCGCCTGCCACAATGCTGCTGGCATGGTCACCGTGTCAGGGCCCGTACAACAGGTGCGTGACTTTGTGGCGGTTCTCAAAGGGAAAGGGGTATTCGCAAAAGAGGTCAACAGCTCAGGCGTGGCGTTTCATTCGTATTTCATGGAAAGATGCGCTCCATCCTTAAGGACAGCTCTAATGAAGGTAGGCTACCGATGTGTGCAAAGGTTTAACCTATTGATTGATTTATAGGATTTATATAGACAGGCTTTTTAGTTTCAGTGAGAACAGGCCAAATCTCAAAACAGATCACATGACAACTCTTACACAATTTTTTATTGCTAACATATTTCTTGCTTATATAACTTGGCTAACATCAATCGAAACTCATTTTTCCAGGTGATACCAAATCCGATGAAGAGATCACAAAGATGGATCAGTTCTTCGGTGAGTGAAGATAAGCAAGGATCAAAGCTTGCCCAGTACTCATCTGCAGATTACCACGTCAATAACCTGGTGAGCCCAGTCTTGTTCAAAGAAGCTCTCCAACACGTACCTGCCGACGCCATTCTCTTGGAAATAGGTATGTTGTTGCAACATCCTTTTTCCTCGTTCTTCAATACGGATCTTTCTTGTAGTTCGTGAGTCTTATTTCTCTCGCTACATTTTTTAACACCAGCCCTGGTATTCACAAAAGTGAACTGCGCAGTTAACTGTATTCCTACAGGCCAAAAAGTTTGACCCAGCTGTATCACGCAAACAATTTTAGGTGTATTTTTCTTCCTTAAATAGGTTAAATTTGTTCATTTGCTTTCGGATGTTCTGTTTGCTAAGGAAACAGTTAACGGAATAAGTTAACTGTGAAGTTAACTTTTGTAAATACTTCCACAGTTGTTTTAGTACTTTTAAGAGTGTGGGAAGGGGGCATATAGTTAGTGTTACGAGTTGGTGTTACAGCATTTGAAGCAATATATATTGAAATTTAACATATCGGGTACTATATTTTTAAAGCGAGACCGCTCATTCTAAACATGTTCGAGTCAAACATCACTTCTTGTCGAATAAAGCTACTGTACACATTTGTGCATAGTATTATGTATTGTCCTATAGTTCCTGGGAACTGCAGTTAATACATACCGCTTGACATAAACCCTAAAATTTCTATGTGGCCAGTGAAAAATGTGAGAAAGCACAAACATTACTCTAGTGCTGTGTAAAAGTCATAAAAGCACAACAAAATAAGAAAACCGAAAGCCCAAACCTTATTAGTAGTTATATAATGAGAGAGCTACTGCATTTTTTGCTTGGATACCAAGAAGTGGATGAGAGAGCTACTGCATTTTTTGCTTGGATACCAAGAAGTGGATGAGAGAGCTACTGCATTTTTGCATAGCACGGAAAAATGGATGAGCCACTGCACTTTTTGGGAGCGAAAGTGGATGACGAAAGAAAACGTCATTTGATGCAGTTGGAAGGATTGCGAGTGAAAGAAAGATGTTTCCGGTGAAACGTTGTATGGGGATGTTGAGAGGGTGACTGAGAGGGAGGGAGGGGGGGGGGGGTGAAACGAGACGGGGTTGGGGAGAGTTTTTTTTTTTTTTTTGCGGCCGCCGCTGCCACGCCTTGAAAGAAAGGCGGGGAGACGGTTTTTTTTTTTTAATTTTTTAAAGCATATCCCACACATTCGTTGCTGCTGCCATCAACTGTTCTGATGTTCTCCCCTCCCCTTTTATACGCGGACGGACTTTAGTTACTGTAGTTAAACTACAGCGTGGCAGCGTGAGAAGAGAAAAGAGCTCTTTAAAGTTTAAAAATCATTTTATTTACAACTATTTCATATTCATATATACATTGGAAATATGCTATTAAAAACATTAAAACACTAAAGTTAAAAGTTAAACGTTAAAAAACACTAAAAACACTAAAAGTTAAAAGTTAAACGTTAAAAATCATATTCATATATACATTTGAAATCTGCTATTAAAACACTAAAACACTAAAGTTAAAAGTTAAACGTTAAAGAACACTAAAACACTAAAAGAAGTTCCAATGATTTTCAGTCACCATTTGTTCCCACACTCCGCATGGTTTTAGTTGTGTTTCACTTGTATTTTCGCAAGTTTCCCGGCCGCATTGGTCCATCTGTTGAGAGTCAAACAAATCATTTTATTTACAACTATTTCATATTCATATATTCATATATTCATATGCTTTCATATATACATTCGAAATATGCTATTAAAACACTAAAGTTAAAAAAAAACACTAAAAATACTAAAAGTTAAACGTTAAAAAATCATATATTCATATGCTTTCATATATACATTCGAAATATGCTATTAAAACACTAAAATACCTGTTGGGATCCAAACAGAAAGATGTCTGTCTTGATACCACAGGTGAGGCACTGCATCGTGTAGTTTCCTGCAATGGCTTCTAGGAAAGCCGCCATCAGGGAGCAATGGAGGCAAGCTGCATGTCCACACTCCAGAGCTATGCTCTTGTCATAGAGCATAAAGACATCACATCCGGGGCAGGTCGCAAAATCACGTCTTAGAAAGTAGTCTGCCCATTCCGGGTATTCCTCTTCCTCGGTAGTGCTTGGTATTTGTTCTCCCAGCATATAGGTCCTGATGTATGCGTGGTTGAATTTACCATCTTCAATGTTTTCAATTCGCTTTCCCATTGTAATGCTACGGTCAAAAGTAACCGGTATGTGAACGACTTCGATGTTCTTGGGGTCAGGCAGCATCTGTGCAAAGTGTTTCCTGTATGATGTTTCTCGCAGGCGCCGTGGTTCAAATTCACACTTCTCAACTGATTGGATATTCTTCTCGCAATCCAAATGAAAATAGAGTTCCATGATAGCAGTTATATGAAGATTGAAGTGTTTTAGTGTTTTAATAGCGTATTTCAAATGTATATATGAATATGATTTTTTAAAAGTTGGAGAGGCGCGGAGGGCATTATATACTCTGCAGCCGATCGACGTCAGACCACCCCCCCCCACAGCGCGCTCAGCGCACAGCGTGTCGACGACGACCCCCCCCCTGTACAGCGTACAGCGCACAGCGTGTCGACGACGACCCCCCCCCCTGTACAGCGTACAGCGCACAGCGTGTCGACGACGACCCCCCCCCCCCTGTACAGCGTACAGCGCACAGCGTGTCGACGACGACCCCCCCCCCCCTCCCTACAACCAAAGAAGAGTTAAAAAAATCATTTTTTTCCCAAAAAAAAGAAACATGTTAGGTTTCTTTTTTTTTTCTTGACGAAATGGATGGTAGTGTAAACGTCATTTTGTGCAGTTGTCGATGTGATTACGGCATTTAAAATAACAGCTTCCGCCGAAGCGTTGATGAAGCGCTGTACTAGCCCCCCCCCCTCCTCCCCTCCCGAGAGTGACAGTGACGCCCCAAGAACAGGGTATCGACCCCCCCCCTCCCCTATCACTAAAGAAGAGTTAACCCTCCCCCCTCCCCCTCCCCCCTCCCCCCAAAACTCACTATATAAGTGAGTCGAGGAGATGTCATTTAACACACAAACAAGATGAACTCGTCAGCAGATGCCATAGATGATCTAAGTCAATTCAAACCAAATGAGGCAGTGATGATTCGCACACCATTGAATGAAGAGAAAGAGAAAGCAAAGGTGGAGGCAGAGATGAAGTATGCCTTAGAGGAAACTTTGCATTTTCCGTCATCTGTAACACCTGTGGAGGAGGAGCAGAAGAGGTACAATTACAGGGTGTGGAAGAAAGGCCGCGGCATGATCACACTGACAACGGAATGTTTTAAATGCTTCTGCTTACTGGAGTATGATGGACAGTCGCATAATTGTCCAGTAAAGCATGAAGCACCCAGGCGTTATTGTTGTAAGACCTGCGGCGGACTGCTGTCATATAACTTCACAGCATTATTGCCAGGACCCGAACCGTTGTTGGATTGCTGGTGGTGTGGAGCATCATTGAAAAACTTTAGATATTACAACATGCATCCGTTTAAATGTGCCAAGAGACCATTCACGATGAATCAGTTTTATCGCTACCAGTGCGATTGTGGTGAGCCGGCGTGCTGGTAAAGCCCTGCGGAGAGTTTGACATGGAAAAAATGGTGACTGAAAATCATTAGTATTTAACTTTAGTGGTTTAACTGTAGTGTTTTTTTTTTTTTTTTTTTTTTTTTTTTTTTTAACGTTTAACTTTTAACTTTAGTGTTTTAGTGTTTTTTAACGTTTAACTTTTAACTTAAGTGTTTTAGTGTTTTAGTGTTTTAGTGTTTGAATAGCATATTTCGAATGTATATATGAAAGCATATGAATATATGAATATATGAAATAGTTGTAAATAAAATGATTTTTTAAACTTCAAAGAGCTCTTTTCTCTTCTCACGCTGTAGTTTAACTACAGTAACTAAAGTCCGTCCGCGTATAAAAGGGGAGGGAGGGGAGAACATCAGAACAGTTGATGACAGCAGCGGCAACAACAAGGATGGCTACGAAACAAGCAAGGTTGAAACGTGCTCGGGGAGAGCTTATTCAGCAGATAGAAGTGAAGAGACAAAAGACGCTGGAAGATAGTATTATCAGACCTGATCCGTTCCTTTGCTATGGATGTGTTAAGATATTTCCATCTATGGATGCGTTTGACACACATGTATGCAAAGAACCAAAGACAGTGCAAGTAGGGAGAGGGAGAAGAGTGAGTCTTGGTGAAAACGCGCAGGAAAGACGGTTTGAGCCTGAAGATGGATCGGATTTATTACTTGAAATGCGGCAACAAGAGAATCGGATTAAGGCACATTTACGAGAAACGTTAAATGATGGAATGAAATGGTACATTGTCGTACATGCACGCTTCAAGAAAATGACAGCGAATGCTGAAGGGGTGATGGTAGAACAAGTGGATAATGCTTTTATCAGCAGTCGAACATATATAGCCTACAATCCAGGGGATATTGAGCAGGACTTGCCAGAAGCCTATAAAGAATTGTTTACCAAGTTTGATGAACATGAGCGACAAGGTTCTGGCTGGGTGTTGGATAACATCCTGTATATTGAAGTGCATACAGCTACATCAACACCTCTGGAAGCAAGCTGTTATATGGACCTGCCGAAGAAAGTGAAGAATACAAAGGCTGTATTAAACATTAAGAATAAAGATAACAAGTGCTTCTTATGGTCGGTACTGGCTCACCTTCACCCTTCAACAGATGCAAACCCAGAGCGTGTGCATCGATACAAGCCATTTGAGAACGAATTAAAGGTGGAAGGCATGACATTTCCCACACCGATTACGGCCATTCCAAAGTTTGAAAAGGAGAATAATGTATCCATCAACGTGTTTGGATATGAACAGGATGTCGTTGTTCCGATACAACTGAGTCGAAACACCAGCGCTAACAGCGCCAACAGCGCCAACAGCGCGAGAGAAATCAACTTACTTTTGATTAGTAATGACAGGACAAGACATTACTGTCTCATCAAGAATTTCAGCAAACTGATGGCTTATCGATCAAAGCATAATGGAAGTGCATTTTATTGTTTCAACTGCCTTCACGGGTTTATACGACAAGATCTGTTAGATAAGCATCGCGAAGTGTGTGGCAAGCATGGAGCGCAACGTTTATCATTCCCCAAGGAACCGTTTATCAAGTTTAAGAATGTAGCCAAACAACAGCGAGCACCTTTTGTGATTTATGCAGACTTTGAATGTTTCACGCAAAAGCATGAAGAAGGAGACAAGTACCAACATCATCGTCCAAACAGCTTCGCCTATGTGGTTGTGAGCCAGTATGACACACGTGCCCCAGTCGTGTATCGAGGAGACAATGCTGTGAAAGTCTTTTTAGACCATATGGTGAATGAGCGTGATCGTATTGTGCAGGGTTTACAGCAGCCAAAGAAGTTGGTCATGACTCGTGAAGACAAAGAGGATTTCAGGACTGCTGTGGATTGCTACATTTGTCATGAGCCTCTAGGAGCAGATTGTGTGAGAGATCATGACCATATCAATGGCAAATACCGTGGAGCTGCACATAGTGAATGCAATTTGCAATTCCGATTTCGAAAGGATCAGCAGGGTGTTAAAGATTCGTTTATCATCCCTGTCTTTTTCCACAATTTGCGAGGCTATGACAGCCATTTAATCATGGAGGAAATTGGCAAATTCAAAGATAAAACGCTTACGGTTATTCCCAACACCGTTGAGAAATATATTGCATTCACCATGAGCAATCTGAAATTTACAGACAGTTATCAGTTCATGGGTACTTCTCTACAGAAGTTGGTATCCAACCTGGCGGCAGAAGGGAAAGATACTTTTTATAACATGACCTCTCACATTCACGATAGCGACCAGCAAGAGTTACTGTTGAGAAAGGGAGTGTACCCCTATGATTACGTGGATGAGCCATCCAAGTTTGCTGAAACACAACTGCCGTCCAAGGACAAGTTTTACAGTCTGCTCAGTGAAGAAGGCATTAGCGATGAGGATTATGTGCATGCACAGAAGGTGTGGGAGACATTCCACTGCACTACATTTGGTGAATACCACGACTTATACCTGAAATCGGATGTATTGCTGTTGGCTGACGTGTTTGAAAATTTTCGTCAAGTGTGTCTTAACACGTATGAATTGGATCCTGCCCACTACTATACAGCGCCAGGACTGTCGTGGGATGCGATGTTAAAAGCGACAAAGGTGAAGTTGGAATTGATCAATGACATTGACATGTATCAAATGGTTGAACAAGGTCTACGTGGAGGAATATCTGTCATCACACACAAGTATGCGAAAGCAAATAACCCCTACGTAGCAGAGTATGACCCTATGCAACCAACCCATTACCTGATGTACCTCGACGCAAACAACTTGTACGGCTGGGCCATGTCACAAAGTATGCCAGAAAGTGGATTTATGTGGGTGAACGAGCCAGAATCCATTAACTTCATGGAAGTGGATGAAGAGGATGAGATTGGATACATTTTAGAGGTGGATTTGGAATATCCATATTAAATCCATGATAGTCATAATCACTACCCAGTAGCTCCAGAACGGAAAGGTGTGAAGGTGGGAGAATTATCAGAGTATAGTCAGAAGCTACGGAAAGAGTTGAACATGAAAGATAAACCCAGTGAAAAGCTCATTCCCAACTTGTGTGACAAGAAGAACTATGTACTTCATTATAGAAATTTACAGCAATATGTGTCACTGGGATTGAAAGTCACGAAGGTGCATCGGGCTATCATGTTTACACAGAGCAAATGGTTGGCGAAATACATCTCGTTGAACACGGAAAAGAGAAAGTTGGCTAAGAACCCGTTTGAGAAAGACTTTTTCAAATTGATGAACAACTCTGTATTTGGCAAAACCATGGAAAATGTGAGAAAGCGCATCAAAGTGGAACTCGTTCACCAGGAAAAGCGGTTCAAGAAACTTGTAGCCAAACCTTCATTCCACCAATTTAGAATTTTCAATGACGATTTGACCGCGGTACATTTACACAAAGTGGATTTGCTTCTGGATAAGCCCATTCAAGTCGGCTTCACCATTCTTGACCTCAGCAAAGTGCTCATGTTTGACTTTCATTACAACTACATCATGACCAAGTATCCTGACGCCAAGCTGTTGTTCAGTGACACCGACAGTCTATGTTATGACATAGAAACGGATGATATCTACAAGGATATGCAGGAAGATGCTGACTTGTTCGACACAAGTGACTATCCCCCCGATCATTTCTTGCATTCCACCGTGAACAAGAAAGTGCTTGGGAAAATGAAAGATGAGACGGCAGGTATCCCCATTGAAGAGTTTGTTGGACTTCGGCCAAAAATGTACAGTATGATGTATGGTGGGAAAGAAAAACGTACAGCCAAAGGGATTACTCATGCGTGTCAAAGACGTATGAAACATCAGCAATATAAAGACAGTTTGTTCAACCAAACGCAAATGATGGTGACAGGACACACCATTCGAAGTCATAACCACCAGATTTTCTCGGAGAAGTTGAGGAAAGTAGCTCTCTCCCCCTTTGATGATAAGCGATACGTGTTAAATGATGGCTATTCCACTTTAGCGCATGGGCATTACAAGACAGCAGCGGCAGCAGCGGCAGCAACAGTATAAAAGGGGGGGATGACTCTCACCAAACTTCAGTTTCAGAGTGAGTTGAGGGTGAACATGAAGCGATCTGTGCCAACGGATATAACGGATATGGATACTCTAGCAGATACAGTGAAAGACTTGAACGTGAACAATTCCACCACCACCACCACTATCAAGAAATTAAAAGTGGAGACGGCGGCGACGACACCACAGTCGTGGGATGGAATGCTTTCTCTAGGCAATGGAAAGTATATCAAGATTATGAAACAAAGCGATGAAGGTGTGGTGAACATTCGGAAATACCTGAGAGATGAGGGGACTGGAAGGAACCGTCCGACGAAAAAGGGTATCTTGCTGACCATACCTGAATGGAAAATGTTGAAGAAGCAGGTGAAAGAAGTGGATAAAAGGCTTCGCAGACAAGACGACCAGTCATACCAAGGTAACAATCATGAATGCACTCATGTTAAACAATGGTGTTTACCTTACTGTCAATGAGAAGAATGAAGTGATGATGGGTTCTCAGAGAATTTCTGATTATCGGTTTAAACCTGAAGTGTGGAAAGACTTTAAAACCATACCGCTTGAAGCTGGGTTTAAACGCAGACTTGAAAATAAACTGGAAGTGACGGTGGCTGAATATAATTCTAACATACGTGTGACATTCTGTAGAAATCTTTTACAGGATTATCCAAAGGATTATAAGGGAGTTGTGCCAGATACACCCTATGCACAGTTGATCTTCTTTGATATTAAGAACTGGCGCGCAGCCTTACGATTCCTCGAAGCGATACAGCATCCACTGTTTGACATCATCCGAGTATAAAAATACATGGACGCGATGGAAGACGACTATGTGATGGATTATGAACCCATGACCTATGGGTTCTCCTATCTGAGAAACTTATGTGATGACATTGTGCTACGGCATTTTGGACAGTATCTCGTCCTATCGCTTGAGGACCAATCCGTGTTGAAGGATCACCTAGACGAGTTGAGAATACCCGGCTTTTTCCTAGCAGTCTCAAATGAATTAGATGTGCGTGTGACTGAGAACGGTCTAGACGTGTTTGTACAATTTCGCCAATATGACGAGCTTACAGAAGACTGCGACATCATCACCCTCAGCACAGCGGAATGGAACGCGCTGTTACACGCATTGGATTGGGAAGAATCTTCTGCTTGAATTCAAAGAGGATGGAATACAACTCAAGCGGGGTACCAAATCCATTGAGGTGACACAGCCTATGCGGCTGATGCGGCTGATGCGGCTGATGGACATAGAAGAAGGATATGAACTCAAACTGTCTGAACATGAAACTGTTAAAGTGATAAAGTTTGGTGATGTGTGTTATGTAAGCTTTCATAGCATTTACAAACGTGGGTGTAATGTCTATGATACCTATATTAATTTAAATTGCAATGAATGGCATGCATTGATCAATGTATTGAGAGAGAACTTGTAAAAAAGTAGTTGGTAGATAAGAGGGGGGGGGGAGAAAACACCAATAAACAAGACCAGTTTGAAACTTAGAGTTTTTTTTCCCAACATTTGAACAATTCTTTAACAACTTAACTACAGCTTAACTACACCATTAATAAAACAATGGTTTATAATGTCTATAGACAAAATCCTTTACAATAAAATCCCCATCCTTTCTTTTTAATATATTCACAATCTCAAACATACTCTGACCTCGAGCTCTATGCCATATATAATATACACAATAAAAACCACACGCCGATGATATCGGCGTTTGTAATGAGATGGAATTATACATATAGTCATTTCTTAAAAATGTTTCTAAACGCTCATCGAGAGGTAACAGTCCATAAGAGTCAAAGTATTCCACAGGGTCTTTGTCATAATACACTGCCACCCAATGCTCTCCTGGTTCATCATGATCGTCGGTGTTGATGACATAGGCACCGCGTTGTAAAGACGGTGGTAACTGGTCCATGGGAAACACACCTTGAAACAAGTCTTTGGTCGCGGCATCATGGCTCAGGATAGCTTCGATCTGCTTCGTGTTCATGACTGGTAGTCGAATTGGATGCTACGATTGGCACTGATCTCAATAATGTTGTCGAATTCAGCATAGACGATGACATTGATGGTAGGTTGCAAAGCCCTAGCAAAGTTCATTTCTAGCCGCAAATTCCCATGCTTGATCAGGGGAAAATGATCAGCTCCATCATAATCCGGTGTTAAGTCAAACGAAAATAAAGAATACCCTCTAGGCCAATCTTCCCTTTTTATAATGGAACTTTTCTCACCATTCAATCGATCAAACGATTTGTAAAGCGTTTCAAAAGCGTCCAGGTACTTGTTCTGTGGAATGTCAAGCTTGAGCGGTTTGGATAGGACTGGTTCACCATCCGTGTACAGTTGCATATAGTTCAGATCAAAATGTTTGAAATCATATGGATTCCTCAATACTGACCCACCAAAAGCTTCATTATGAACCAGCCCAATGACAATGCGATTTGGCAATTGACCCAAAAAGATGTTGTCTTTCACAAAAGACCGAAATCCTGCCGGAATGGCCAAGACTTTACATTCTTTTCTAGTGATGATGAGCTTGGCAGGACTTTTCAGCAATGCGTCTGTATGCCCTAACTGAATCCCTGGACTCACCCTCACTTTGCGAATGGTTAAAAATGCCTCTTTCACTTCTACCTTATAGGTATTATCTACAGCCATCAATACATAATCATCTTTCTGTCTATGGAAACGCAACTTCAAACTGATACCATTCGGAAGATAGCGATCCTGCTCAAACAAATCTATCCTCAAACCACCTGCGAGCATAAACTCACGGCTGAGACGCGTATGCAAATAACGATGATGCAACCCATTGTTTCCTTGCTCAGCTAGATCACCACCGTCGGCATTGACATGAAACCCGGATACATAGTGTTCATGATTAGGTCTTTTCACCTCATGACTATTCATCGACCCAGCAGTATCCTTGTACATGAGCCGCATAGAGCGCTCAGAATGGAGACTTTCTTCCGAATCATGGATGAGATGAGAGATAATGCTGGTATAGCCATGGGTGTTGTTACTATGCGAAACCAACCGATCATTCAGAAACAATTCAATATTAGACCATAACCCATTAAACACATCATTGATGCAAGAGACATTATCATCTGCGCCACACACTGTTCCATCAGCCTTTACAATGCGGCATACAATATGAAGTTTGCTGTTCTTTAAATCCAGATATTCTTCTGTACTCGCAGGAATGTAGAATTCTATGGGAGCCCCCTCTCTAATGGTAGTCAGTGGTTGATAGTCGACATTATAACTTTTCTCTACAGCAGTTTGCGTCGGCGGTACGTGAAACCATTCCAATGGAGAAAGACTGCATTCGCACGAATGATTGTGAATGAGAGACATGATTTTAAAAGATATCTCTTTTATGTTTTTTTGATGTTATCCGTCTAGCTGTTTTTCGTCTTCTGGCACGTTTCGTCGGTTGCACTCTCTTTTTATGGACATCACCACCACCAAACACACGCTGTGCTACTCGACCCGTAACATCTTTCGCAACATTCTTTGCAGCCTTCTTAAGATGTGGCGCAACGATCTTAGCCCCAGCCTTAAGTAGTGGAATAGCTCTACGAGCCAATGATCCCAGTATTGAACCAATACCATCTCCATACTGTATTCGCGCTCCTTTGAATCCTGGTAATTCTCCACCCACTTGACGAAGAAAATGGTTGCGATATGCAGACGGATCGTGTGTGTAGGCTTTCATAATGCTTTTGGTCGAAAATGAAGTTTACAGATCACCTTTCCAGTTTGAAATGGAACAGTATGGCCTGTGTCATCCTTTATATTCATCTCTATCATGTCAAATTTGGATGTGTTTACAGGGACATAGTGCGGTTCGCTGTACGTTTTCATAACAATGTCACCATCATGGCCTTGTATCCCAACAGAGCGTAGCAAAGGCACATAATAATCCCCAACCACTTGTGGTTCACAAATACTACAATACACATACAGTGTATAAAACCCCTGTTTCACATCGGCTTTATGGTCAGCTGTACACGTTTCAGTATACCAGTGATCTGGGATAAATCCTAAAATCTCAGCTAATCCAGTGGAGAAGGACACTTCAAAACCATAATTTAGAAATAGAAACACACGTCGTCTAATTTTATCATACTTTAGCCGAATAGCGTCTTTAAGGTCATCTTTCATAGAATTAGTCGCTTCTTCATTCACTGCATGACATATCTCTGGTATGGATCTGTAGTAGCCATAAGGAATATTGATAGTGTCAAGAACAATATCTGTCAGCGGTTGTTGTCGATACTGAATAGAATAGTCCATGCCATGTCTCATCGTTGTCCATGTATGCGGATATTGAATTTCAGCTAAAGCCACTTCATATCTTCCATTCAGGTAGATGGTTCGAGGCATACGAATTTGATAATTCGAAGCCTTGTTGTTGGGATAATAGTTCATACTCGCATTGCTCGGCAAAGTAATGTAAAAGCTTGTCGACTCCATGGTAGGGAAACCTCTCAAATGGTATGGGTGCGTCGTCGTCGTTGCCTATATACCTCAGGATAGCGCGCGCCATTCGACCAAGTATGCAAAGTCTCATCCTCTTTTACATCATCATCATCATCATCATCATCATCATCATCATCATGCTGATGGACTT
Source organism: Protula sp. h YS-2021 (assembly GCA_949752745.1). NCBI lineage: Eukaryota > Metazoa > Annelida > Polychaeta > Sabellida > Serpulidae > Protula > Protula sp. h YS-2021. The sequence goes on from OX457024.1 coordinate 46,185,595, forward strand.
CTCCTTCACAACACACACTTGTGCATCGGATCTTCACAGGAATAGTCGAAATAGTTGAAATAGTCGGTTTCTCTTCCTGGCCACCACAACAACAACACCATAGCTCTTTCAACTATGTTAAAAATTTTCCCATCCTATCGGAAACTGTCTTTGCTGACGCTGGTTCATTTCTGTTGCAATGTCTTCACGAGTGGTCTTTTTACTAAACGTTGTTTTTGGAATATTAGCATCGACAATTTCCTGGATAAACGGATGCCAGCCATGGGGTGGTATGGTGCGTTCCTTTCTTCTTGTCGCTACCAATGCTTCTTTCATCAAATCAACCATGTTAGAATTTGTAATGACATCGCCCGTTTTCAACACAAGTTCATTCTTCTCTGTCCATGTCGTACCATGTTTCTTCAGGTCTGCTAAAAGTTGTTGTACTTTTCCATGATAGATCGGTTGAAAATGACTTAACACGAGCTTTTCTAGTGGTGGTGGTGAGGGTTTTTGCTGCCGCTGTTGTTGGGACTGACTTGTTCGTAGATGGCGGCCAAGGAGTTGAGACATTTCCATGGCCTTTTCACGCGTTCGTTTCCCACGTAAAAGTGTCTTCACTTTTGCTTTGATGTCGCCACCACCACCACCATGTTTCCCCTTCTTTTCCAATAACAATTTGTATTCATGTTCAGGAATGAGAACCATTTTCATAGCATGCTTCATTTTAACAGCAGCTTGGCTAACAAGGGCAATGCAAATCTAGCAATCACTCCAATGAATCCTCCTTTCTGATTCACCAACTTCTTTTTTCGTCGAAGGGATATCTTCTTGTCTGCCAGAGTACGTAGGGTATGACGCTCACGCTGGAATACCTTATACCGTTTTGAGCTTAAGGGTAAATGTCCTCGCAATATATTCAAACAAATTTCAAACAAGCTCGTTAATTCCTCCTTCGTAGCTTGCTGTAGCAAGGATTTACGCCGTCTAGGCCCACTGCGTGCAAGCAAATGAAGGAAAGGCTGGTTCGTTCGAATGCGTTTAGACATCTTGACTGCGAATGGTTAAATGACTTGGTTCTTGGTCGTACACGGCTTTATCAATATATATATAATGGGTATCTTTTGGTAAAATGCCTGTACGAATACGCAGTTGATCATTCGTCTTCGGCTTCAAGTCAATGAATAAATAACCATGGGGTTTGCTGGTAGCATCTTGATAGGCTTCTATGAGAAATTGAGATCTTCCAGGATACATTTGCCGCGCCAATGTACTGACTTGCTGACTGTCTCTCGGATTTTTAAACAGAATGATATAATGGGTATTCAAACTAATATTTCGCATCTCTTTCCCATGATGGAATAAATTATGCACAATAAAGATGATACTTAGATTTTGATGACTGCTACCCACACTAAAAAGACGTGTCATACGCTCATCGCTATGACATCTGGTCATTAAGTCATCAATGATGAGTAGGTTTGGTTTTTTCGGGTTAAAGCGCTCTTCAATGTCATCTGGGATGCCTTGGTAAAATGTCACACCCTTCATTCCCTTGTACAAAGGCTGATCTGCTGCATAGAGCCATAAAATGCTTTTCGGAGAGGGGTGAATCAACTTTTGTTCCAAAATTTCCTTCACCAGAGACGTTTTGCCACTGCCTGTAGGCCCAGAGACCAAGCATGTAAAGGGATGCTTCATCTTTGAATGTCTGTTTCTATCACCCAACTGTTAAACTTGCTTGGCCAACCTAACCACTTGACAAGTAATTCTTTCACACCTCCTCGCCTTTTACGGGTTTTCAAGACTTTTTCAATTCTGTAGACAGATTCAATATCTTTGGTCACTTTCTGCAGTTCCTCCTCATAGAAATGCCCATCAATATCTTCGTCTAAAAAGTCTTTCACACGATACAAATGGATTCCTTGCTTCTTACACCGATGTGTGACTATAAAGACTTCTTGCGTCCATTTGATGTGATAATCCCGTTGAAACACATATTTAATGTGGGAAATGCGAACATGATCGCCAATGTTCAATTTATACTTCTTCTTCTTCTTCTTCGGTTTCAATTTGAGTTTGTCAACATACATATACTTCCACACTTTCGATTCGTTGTCTTTACGAATCTCGGCAGGAGCATACTTATTCGGAAGGGAGCCATGAGGCCTATGGTTGTAATTGTACACCAAGTCTGGAAGGATGTCTACGTAACGGTAAGTTTGATTATGTAGGAAATACCGATACATCATCCCCTTTAGAGTACGAATGACTCTCTCAGCAAAGTTGGCTTTGGTTTCATTCTTTGTGGTATAAGCATGAATGCCCTCCTTCTTCAAAAATGCTTTGACCCATCTGTTTTTAAATTCCGTTCCTTTATCAGACCTTAGAGTGCGTGGTCTTCGGCGCGTGTCTTGAAAAATCTTTTGAAAAGCTTGTATGACGCTGGCATGTGATTTATTAGGTAGTGGCTGCACCCACACATATTTGGAAAACACATCAATGACAATGAGTAAAAAGCGTGTGCCATCATTATAGGGAGCTATGTTTCCCATATCAGCCAAATCCACATCCCACATGTCATCAATGCCCCGTGTAATCACACGTTGTCTTTTGAACCTGTATTTGACAGGTTGGAGTAAACTGAATGCGTCTTGATCCTGTAACCATTTCTTCACTTGCGACTGTGTCACTGGTTGATCATGCTTTCTTAAGATGTGATACAGTTTGTAAGGACCAGCAAATGCCCCGGGCTGTCCAGGTTTGAAGTATATATTCGTCAAGTAGTCTTTCCACGTTGACATGGTCACACCGAATGAAAAGCAACAACACGAGTAGCGCAGCACTTAGATGTAATCAAAAAGGAGGAAGGGGGGGGGGGTGGTCTGACGTTTGGCTTCCACACCATTTCGTCACATACACACATTTCGTCATCTCCGTCTGCCTGCTGCTATTGCCATTTCGAACGCGACTTGGAGACGAGCACAAGCAACATGCAGCATAAAAAAGAATTTTTCTCACAGGAGCGCTTGATAACCTATCATTTCTCCGAAAAGGATGTAAACCTTTTCGAAGAAGTGTACATAGATTATCAAGCGTTCCTCTACGAGAAGCGCCTCGTCTCCGCTTGCTGCTGCCATTCTCAACAACATAGCAGATTGCTATACAAGAACGAATTTTTTTCAGAGGAGCGCCTGAGGATGTACCATTTCAGTAGAAAAGACGTCAACCTTTTTGAAGACATAGCTGTTACCTACCAGGCGTTCCTCTACCAAAAGTGGAGGGATTTTCAGACCCGTCCAAAAGAAGATTTCAACCGGTTTGGCAGGGCGGCTGAAGAATACCATCAACGATTAAACAACAAGAATCCACCGCCAGTGAGCTCCCCACCACCACCACCACCAGTGAGCTCCCCGCCGCTGCCAGCGCCTCTGCCACCACCACCACTGCCGCTTTCACCGCTGCCGCCACCAGTGAGCTCCCCACCGCCACCGCTGCCATTTTCACCGCTGCCGCCACCAGTGAGCTCCCCACCGCCACCGCTGCCATTTTCACCGCTGCCGCCACCAGTGAGCTCCCCAGCGCCGCCCTGCCAAGAAGCCACAACAACAACGGCTCCTCTTACCAAAGTGACTTCTGCCACTGTGCTTACTGCCTCAACCGTGCTGGCAACTTCGCTGGTAGCTCATCCGCAGGCAGTTGATGTTCAGGTGTTGGCGACACCAACTACACAACAACAACAACCCGACAACATCGTCGCAACAACATCAACGCCTGATAATGAGCTAGCGGCCGCTATCGCTAGCATTTCCAATACATCAACGCAGGCACCTTTCAACAATGACTACGGCTTCAATCCTGGGCAGTCGAAACTGGAGACCACCTCAAACCAAACAGGTCTCCAGGGCCTTATGCTCCTCGTGGACAACTTGAACGGCGTTCAATCCTGTGACTTCTGTCATCATTCTATTCCTGCAGGCGCTTCTATGCGTCTGCATGAACAGCAATGTGCAGCAGCCATGGCATATGAACATTATTATTGCTGTGTCCGAGGTGAAGCTTTCGACTCGCACAGGGCTGGGGTCGCAGCACACAAGAGAAAGTGTGCCTGCAGTGAAATTAGCAATAGCGTAGCCAGCGGCCAAGTAGCACCAGTGGCAGCAGACACTGACAGTAAGAGGAAGAAGAAGAAGAAAGAAGAAAGAAAATAGACGGCTCTGAATATCCCTTCACGGCTGCTTTTTAGCGGCCACACATTCTTATGGCAAACCTCTCTCTCTCTCTCAACCCCGTCTCCACATGTCTCCACATCTTTTCTTTCAAAGTGTAGCGCAACGGCGGTGCACCTCTCTCTCTCTCTCTCAACCCCGTCTCCACACCTTTCAAGGTGTAGCGGCGGTGGACCTCTCTCTCTCTCCACCCCGCCTCCACACCTTTCTTTCAAGGTGTAGCGGCGGTGGACCTCTCTCTCTCTCTCGACCCCGTCTCCCCGCCTTTCTTTCAAGGCGTGGCAGCGGCGGCCGCAAAAAAAAAAAAAAACTCTCCCCAACCCCGTCTCGTTTCACCCCCCCCCCCTCCCTCCCTCTCAGTCACCCTCTCAACATCCCCATACAACGTTTCACCGGAAACATCTTTCTTTCACTCGCAATCCTTCCAACTGCATCAAATGACGTTTTCTTTCGTCATCCACTTTCGCTCCCAAAAAGTGCAGTGGCTCATCCATTTTTCCGTGCTATGCAAAAATGCAGTAGCTCTCTCATCCACTTCTTGGTATCCAAGCAAAAAATGCAGTAGCTCTCTCATCCACTTCTTGGTATCCAAGCAAAAAATGCAGTAGCTCTCTCATTATATAACTACTCTTATTACATAAAAGATTATTTTGCCAGAGACGTGTCCATTTATCTTAAGTGCCGCATGAAATGCAAACCTATGGCAAAATAGGGAATTATTCCATATATCTGAAGCTTTTCCCTGAAAGACATTGGCTGTGTCCAACACAATTTTCAGTAAAGATGAATAAGAAATATGTTTACATAGATTTCGAAAATATTTTTTCTCAGTTTGCCAAAGAGTTAATAATGGCTACAAAGGTTAATATCATATGACAAACCTAAGTATACTCTAAAATGTTTTTTATCCTTAAAACATCAAATGTTAGTTTGTTTTTACTGATTGTTCGCGCTTATCCATTTCTCAGGAACCATACAGTAATACCTAATACTATGCACTAGTGTGTGTGGGCGTAAACTTCGTTGGCATATTGCTTTAAACGCCAGAGTTTAGTCGATATCCACCTGGGCAAAGGCACATGAGCACTATGATGTGACATGTAATATGTGGAATCAACACATGTTTATATTATGGCAAAGCTAGGCTGACCACATGTTTATAATGCGATAAAGCCACTCACGACATTTCGTGCTCAAGTATGTTTAAATATATAATCATGGATTAAAAACATGTTTTAAGGTACATAGTAAACATTCTATGACAAAATAGGTATCTCTCGAAAATGGTTATCTTACAGATATTAGCTATCTGAGCTACTCGTGTTCCTTCTCTACTTATTTAAGTATTAGTTCTTAGTTCTTATCAATTTACTTTCCTTATTAGACGAGTATCTTTTACTTAAATTTGATGTTTTCAAAGCGCATAAGATCTCCTTTATGATACTTCAATCTAGGCATAGGTCGTGAGGTTTTTTTTCTAACTATGCGGACTTTTTTTGCTGAGTTGTGCACCATCTTAAAATTGACAGATAGATGAAAAAATCATTTGCTTTAAAATAGGTCCCCATGGCCTGCTTCAAGCAGTGTTAAAAAGGGAACTTGGCAAGACTATTGTACCCCTTAGCACCATGAAACGCCTACATGACAAGAATCTTCTCTTCTTCTTGATCACAATTGGCAAGTACGTTGGCTGTATAGCCGTATGCAGCTGAAAAATTTTATCAAGCTTATCAAATATTAATGCTAAATTCTCGGTAAGACAGCGTTTACATTGCATTATCACATGAGAACATTGGAAGCGTCTTAATTTATTTTGGCAGTATGAACAGGCTTCAGTAGGCCATCTGCTGTATTTAATATACAAGCAGGCATAAAGCAATTGGTTTTTAGAATGCTTTTTGACTTTATTTCAGATGTTATACGCATGGCAAAGTGCCAAACCTTGCACCCCTATATGGCCCTATAAAACCCGTCCGATCAGGACTACCTATGCTTTGTAACTCCGTTCACTGGAACCATATAGATGACTGGCATGTTCCCAACTACAAAGACAACCAGGACGGAAATAACGGTGCTGGATTTGAAGTGAAAATAGATTTAACCGACGAGAAGCACGTGTATTTACAAGATCATATAGTAGACGGAAGAATCATCTACCCAGCAGCAGGATTTTTAGTAATGGCCTGGGAGGCACTGGCACAAACGACAGGTGTCAACAAGGAAGAAATGGACGTGACCTTTCATAAATTTAAGCTGCACGAAGCGTCTATTCTCATCGTGGAGGGTAGGTGTTACATGGCGTTTATAAAACTATTTGTAGAAATTAATTGCTGATAATATGGATGAGCAATAATAATTAATAGAGTTACGAGGGAAGAAAATATTAAATTGAGAAAAGTGTGAACACATTCGGCATCTATCTTATATCGTTCAAGGGTGACTGCCATAGTGTTATACAACCGAATATAGTTACATAATCTAATATAAAAACGTCGGTTGCGTCTATAGCCTTTTGTTTAATTTCTCGTTTGTAAACGACTCAATGTGTGTAGTTTTACAGTTGGGACATTAAACTAACCACTTTTCTACTTGGATATGTTTTTTACAGAGCACCATGTTTTCAAGATTTTACTGTCGAAAATCAGTGGAAAGTTTGAAATCACAGAAAATATGAACCTTAAATGCAGTGGAATCATAAGAAAGGCTGATCGAAAGATGTTCATTTCTCCTAACCAAATATCTAACAAGATAATCAATGCCGAGCAAAATGATGATGAAGGTTTAGTCTTGGATAAGGACGATCTGTATAAAGATCTAAGGTTGAGAGGTTACGACTACGGAGCCAACTTTCAAACTATACAAAGCTACAATATAACAAGTATGCATATAAATTTTAATTTAAAAAATATGCAAAAAATAATAACATATTATTTTTTTCTGTGTTTTCACAGATTACAGATTACAGAGTACCTTAGATTAATAATGATGTCATAGGGAATACTTATTAATTATGAATGAATATATTTATACTGGAGAATACAAAACAGTTCAGCAATACTGAGTAGGCATATTCTACCTTTTTTCTATTTTCCCTCTGTCTATAAAAATAACCTTTGTCAATTAAAATTTAACTAAAAACTGAGTAGAATTACAAATAGACAGCATCTTTGTGTGGTTTGTTTGTAGACAATCGAGGACTAGTTTCAGTTGGAACAAACTGGGTGACATTGTTGGATACATTGTTACAAGTGGTTGTTATAGAGGAGCATCAAGACCGGTCACTAAAGCTCCCGACGAGGATCAAACAGCTTCATATCACACCTTCAAGTCAGAACTCCACCAGCAAAAGTATACGAGCACTGATTGTATAACAACTGTTCGACAAAGTGTACATTTATTAAACAAAAGGAACTGTGATTTCCTTGCCTATTACTGTTTAACATGCTATGCTGAAAACACAAGAGAGACATAAATAAGTGCATGTCTTTTTGGCATTGATTAATGCTTAATTATATATTTGGTGACACTGATATCTAAAGAAAAAAGAGAATATTCGTTGTGTCAAACTAATATTCGTTATCTGGTGTATGTATTATTTTAGATAGTGTTGTAATCTACGAGCGACATCTCAGTCAAGTCACGTGCGATCGAGCAATAGCAAGAAAAGTCAATTTTACAACGTCTTCCCGCAAGCAGAGTTTGCTCAGACCCGTCCTGGAAGAATATCACTTTCAGCCAAGTATTCAACTAACAGACACTCAACACAATATACAACATTCGTTGAAATTGAGCAGTGACCGACTCACAGACACACCAGCAAAAGCTGTATTAAATGCATGGCATCAAGGCAACGATTTGGATAGTTTTGATTCCAGGTCCATAATGACCTCTTCTGAACCGCTTGACATGTTTCCATCAAGTGACATCCAATGTATACGATTCTGTTTGGATATTGCTGCAGAAAATCTGTGCAAGCAACAGATAACAATTGGCTCAAAGATCGAGACAAATTGTGGGGCACATGTTCTTATAAATGTACTGGGGATCATAAAAACTTACCCGCATATTCAGTTTCAAGTCTGGGCTATAAGTAGCGACGCTCTGAACAAAGAAAACATCCCACATGAGATCGTGGACAACTTGAAGTTTATTGCAGCGACCGATGTAAACAGTTCTCTTGTGAAAGGCACGGATATTTTGTTCTATGATAATTTAGTGGTGAATGGTATGCTGTCTGAGTTAGACGAATCAGCCCTGATATTGTTGCTGACCTCGTGTGGTTTAGCGCGGTCGCTTACAGAAAGGTCACAGTTTCACAAATCAGAGATTAATGTTGTGGCGTGCAAGACGTACAGTAACAACGCTCTCTTACTGATGAAATTTAAGCAACTAAAACCACTACGTTCTCATGTAATTTATGTTCACAATACTCATTTTGAGTGGGTAGATCAACTGAAGGCAAAAAGGAAAGAGATTGCCGGTAAATCAAACGAGCGAATATGGCTAATTGGCGCGACCAATGAATGCAGTGGAATGATTGGATTAGTGAATTGCCTCTTGCAGGAACCAAATGCCTCTAAAATCAGGTTATACTAAATACAATAATGTTACGTACACCTGATTAATGCAGCTTCAGAGAAAGCTTGTCACATATTAAGATTTAATAAACTCCTACTTAACCCTTTATAGGCAGAATTAGTAATATATTGACAAGCTTTTCTTTTTGAAATACAAAGTTAATAGCAATTTAATGTTAGCACAGTTACTGTTGTTCAATTGTTTACAGTAATATATTTATGTTTATTACCTTTCAGATGTTTGATGGATACTAGCACAACGAACACTGTACTTCCTGACCACGTCTTGCCTGGAAGTTTAGGCTTTGACCACCTTGTCCAAAAAGACACCGTAATGAATGTGTTCAAAGACAGAGAATGCGGAAGTTTTAGGAAAACTATGATAACAACAGGTAAAAATTTCGTTGTATCTTCAGTCCTAAAAATGCATAGTGTTCAAAGTAATATATTTATGTATCAGGGCAAATAGAAAATAATGTTAGAATATGCCATTTTTATATCGAGGTATATATTTTAGATCACATCATCGGTGACGTGGAAGATATTTTCTTGGATATCCTTGTAAAGGGGGATCTCAGCACTCTGTCGTGGACAGAAATGACACCGCGGCATCAAGAGATACCCGATAATCAGACTATCGTAGACATAACACACTCAACTTTAAATTTTCGTGACGTCATGGTTGCGTCCGGACGACTTGCTGTTGACGCACTACCAGGCAAGGATTGTTTTACTTGTATGTTCGGGCGACCGTGTGGTTATAATCTACTCACCTTTCTTGTTTATTTCGGTTTTTAAGCAAAACTGACTCAAAATCTATATTTTGCTGATTAATTTAATACTCCATAAAATATTTGTCTTAGAAATCCTCATAAGTTATTTTTTCAGCAATAATTAACACTTGACAGCACTTGACAAGTGATATATTGAAACAGTGCTTCTTTTGCATATCCCGGTTATAAACGTGTGATAAGATAGAGTTGCACTTGAGAATCTGCAGTTCCAGTAGCTTATTGAGTTTGGTACATGTGACAATGTGTTTCCGCCTGATTCCTATTTTCTGTCATTAACTAACTAGTCTGAGATTGCTAGGATGACTAAATTTTGTAGCGTGTAGATACATAGATACATAATGCAACATGTCTAGTTGATCCTCCCGTTTATGAGTTTTGAATCTGATTTACGTTTCATGTACATAAATAGACTTTGAAAGTATAAGGCACACACTCCTAAAGGTTTCAGTAAAGCCTCAGTAGAATCACATTGATCGTTCCACTTTTCACAACAAGTAAGCAATTACAGCGTGTATGTGCCTGCTTCGACAGAAAATAGCACTGGAACCTATTAATTGACGGACAATCAATTATCTTTACGAAATTTGCAATCTCCATTTGTTTTTAGCAATCTTGTAATTCCAGTAATTTTTTCGGAGCCATTTTACTGAATAATTTTTATTCGGTTGGACATTTTTAGAATCTTTAATCAATGAATTGAAAACTGAGATATTTGTCTTTGTCAAGCATTCCATTATAGCCCAGTCAAATGATATATGGCAACATGGATCATAAACGCAACAACTACGTATCTTACATTTTGCACTGGATCACAATAACATTTTCTTTCAATGTTGAGATCTTGATAAATCACGAGATATTTTGCAACGAAGTTTTATGGGGAATGCTATATCTTTATCCTTCTGGATTGTGATCTCGAGTTCTGTTCCAAGTGTAAGTTTCGCTACCCGATAGGTAAAATCGGTCTATTTAAAAAACCTGATGCAAATGGCGTGATTCTAAAGGTTAAGGAGAGGGGATGGAATGAAGGATGGTGTTTCAAAACTATGTTTTGTGACCTTCGAAATGTCTTTTTCAAAACTGTTATGTAAAAAATGTAAAAAATTCTACTAAAAAAAACTCTTTAAACAATTCTATCGTTGTTTAAATGTTAAATATTTTCCTCTTCTGAAGCTGGTCCTCGTTCTAATCTATTAACTTTAACACGTTTGTATTCAGTGTTATTTCATATTACGATAAATAAATCCTGTTTATATGTAAAACATATGTTTGGTAATTTTAAAATCCAAATAAAAATTTTGATTTTAGGCACCAGCGACATACCATTGGGTCTAGAGTTTTCCGGTTATAGCAAAAATCGAAAACCAGTCATGGGGATAAACATGGGAAAGGTACTGCTGTTTTATCCCTGAGCTTATTTTTATTTATAAAACAGATGATTTGTTTGGCAGTGTTTTTGTTTGTTCTCTTATTTGTGAATTTTTCTGTTAATGTGCAATTTCAAAAAATGCGAAATTTTATGCAAACATATTGTGCCTTAACATTACCAAAAGTTTGTTTTAATTCTTAAAAGCTTGATATAACTTTGATATGAAGCTATTTTTGATAGTGCCTAGCCTCACGGATAGCAACACCAGAGCTGCAGACATGGACAATTCCAGACACCTGGTCACTGGCCGAAGCCGCCACTGTACCCATTGCTTACATTACTGCTTACTATGCCTTAGTTTTTCGTGCTCGTATAAAGGTATAAAAATGCTTTGCGTTCTATAGGCGAAATAATTCAATTATGGTAGTGCCTAACGTTAAGGCTGTTTTCTTTCTTTTAGTGTTGTTAAATCACGTGAAATATACAGCCCAATACTTTTGCAAGATCCCAACAAATAGAAAATGAGCACGGTACCGGACAGCATCCCTTCATTATTCTTCAAATACTGCACCATCATGAAATATTTTTTATCACATTCAAGATATTTAGAATGAATTAGGGATATCCCTAACAAATTAGGTGCATCAGCGATTTAATAAAGGATATATGTAAATTGCTGTTCTTTTCGTGCCACATTGTGTTATGCTGCTAATTTATTTAGGGATACCATTCAAATAAATATTTCAATATTATTCAGGTATACATCTAATTATTTTATTAAGTATTAATTAATTTTGAAGTATGCTCTATGCAGTATACATTAACATATATTTTAATATAAGATGTTGAAAAAGGAAAAGTCGTTTGATCATTCTTTTGAAAAGAAAAGTCTTTTGATCAATTGATAATAAATTACGGGCGGCATTGTTTGTTAAATATTAGCAGGGTGCGTTTGCATTAGTAAGCGTAATACTGTGGTGAATCTATATGCATGGCTAGGTACAATTAAACTAAAGTTTTCTTTTATTTTTAAATATTACAAATTCAGATGATAAATTGTAAGGGGATTTTTCCTATGATATTTAATATGGCAAACTGGTATGCGTTCAACTGAATTATGTTTAAGAAAATTCACAAATGCAAGCTTGTTTATTTATATTTATGAAAATATCAATTTTAACATATTTTTAAAGAGAGACGATAAGGTGCTAATTCATTCAGCTGCCAGTGCTGTTGGCCAAGCCGCCATACGAATAGCCCATGCGTATGGTTGTAATGTCTTCGTAACGGCTGGTACAAAACCTAAAAGAGAATTTCTAGCCAAAGAATATGGCATCAAATCGACGAATATTGCAAACTCTAGAGATCTGTCTTTTGTTAATCAATTCTTTGCTGCAACAAATGGAAAAGGTAAGTGTATCATTTGCTGGAGAACATTACATAAAACACACAGCTGTTGCATAGCAAAGCGAAATACAACAGAAAAGATATACTTAAGTGCCAAAGATCAGAAGGGACAGTACTTTATGGTAATTTTAATTGAAATGGCAACAAAATTAGAAACCTTCTTTATTTTTGTCAGGAATAGATGTTGTTCTTAATGCCTTAGCTGATGAAAAGCTAATGGAAAGCTTGGACTTACTGGCACACAACGGACATTTTTTAGAAATAGGAAAATATGACTTATCTGAAGATACAGCATTGGGTACGGAATATTGCTACACTATATGAAGAAAATACCTATGATACTCATAAATCTAAAGTTGCGGAAAATTTTGTCGATTTAAGTGTGTAAATTTTCAATTCATTTTAAATACATGAATGATATTATATAACATCTTGTTTTAACATGTTTTGTTTAGTCGAAGAGAATAATATACAAATATCTAAAAACGATATTTCTAACTCTTGAACAGGAATGTCAGTATTTTTGAAGAATATTTCTTTTTATGGTATCCAAGTTGAACAATTGTTTGAATCTGAAAACAAAGACTGGCCAAGGTAATTTGCTTTCTTTTCATAATAATTGCAAATATAGAACGTTACCAGTGTTAAAATGCAGTCAATGTTGCATTTGCAGAAATATATTTCATACCGCATATAATTGTTCTGATATATTAGACCAGTCAAATTCTCGTAAAATTTAATATTTGATTTAAGAATAACACTTTTTCTGAAGTTATATAATTTTTTATGAATCATATGTCATTGTAACAATGTTCCATATACATTTTTGAAATGTTTACGTGTACCATATAATTCCAACCACACTAAAATATAATCACGAAGTTTATCAACATTTTGAGCCAATCTTAAAATCAAACCTTTTTGTCTTAAGTGTTTTGTTCTACCTTCTCTAACTACAAAAAACTCTTTTTCAAGAAGAATCAGTCTAAACAAGAAGAATAAGCCTTGGTGTATATTACTTTTAAAGGGATGCACGTGATCTGTTTTAATCATTGGTGCTTTGCCCCTTAGGGTTTACCAGATGCTCCAGAAAGGAATTGACAAGGGTATCGTAAAGCCGATGGGCTACAAATTGTTCTCATTAGAGCAAGTAGAATCAGCATTCAGATACATGGCAGAAGGTGTCCACATCGGCAAAATTGTTATACAGGTAATTTGATTTTAAGTATATTAATTATATGAATTTGTAATAGCGTGTTCCTGTTATGTTTCTGTGAGTGTTCAAGATTGTTTTCTCAGTCTTGACCTTGAACAGATAGCAACGTTAATAGTTCCGCATCATATATCAAAAAATGTTCATAGCCTTATGTTGCTATAACGAATGTTGACAAGAGCCCAATGTAGATTACTGATTGTGCTCTTACGTATAATTCTCCCGTTCCGACTTGATGAAAGACATAAAAATCGTTGTTAGATCGTTACCCATGAATCAGATTTTAATCGAATTCTAAAGTATCACTCACAATCTAGGGTTCACTACAACTGTTTTAATTTCATTCTAGCGTGTTATTTATTCTGTCAGACAATTTGAGTGTAGTTCTCAATAATTAACATAACTAATTTAAGGTTCAGTGGTAAAGTAATACAGTGTGTAAGTATATATAATACAATACTTACATTCATTGTTGTTGTTGTTATCAGATAAGGAAAACAGATAAGGAAAATAACGAATGCCATTTGAAAACCCCAGAAAAACAGCGATTTATAGCAATCAGAAGAACATACTTTCACCCAAATAAAGTGTATATTGTTACAGGTAAGTTTGTAAGTTATTTTCCATTTTGTGCTTTTGTATATTCCATAGAATTAACAACTTTAAAACTGTGGCACCAGGTTCTGGACTACTTGGAGGTGACTACTTGGAATATTTCCTCGCTTTCTCTTTGTAACGTAATTGAAGCTGGAGTTTCTCCCATCGCTCGGTTGCACTATTCTCCTTATCTAAATATTTTTGCTTATTATAAACCAACCTAAAGTCAATCTTGACAAATTTTTCAGGTGGACTTGGTGGGTTAGGGAGTGAACTGGCTAACTGGCTTATTCAAAGGGGTGCCCGTCACTTGGTTCTCACCAGTCGCACTGGAGTAACTACTGGCTATCAAAAGCTAATTCTACAACGTTGGTCAAAGGTCGGGACCAAGGTGCAAGTTAGTCAAAGAGACGTCAGATATGAACAGCAGACACAGCTGTTGATCAAGGAGGCGTTGTCATTGGGTCCTGTGGGAGGTGTATTTCATCTTGCAGCTGTACGTTTAAGTGTTACTTATTTCGTGTGTTAAAAAAGAGATGCTGTAGCATGACGGTTAGCTTAGTTGGTTAAGGCATTGGTTTGTAATCACAATATTAACCCCTATATGCTTCGGACATACCCTAAAATGTATTCCACACTATGTTTCGTTTGCATGTTTATTCCATTTGTTTCACAGCTACATATGCTTCTGTCCTGTGTGCTTGTGTTCATTTTGTGGATAAATAGGTGCTGGAAGACGCACATTTTGACAGTCAGACCCCCGACAATTTTCAAAGAGTCTGTGATATAAAGATAAAAGGAATACAACACCTTGACTCTGTGACACGCACGCTTTGTGCCAACTCTTTGGAGCACTTTGTAGCCTTCTCTTCTGCGGCTGCCGGTAAGTATATCCACGCAATCCAACATGATTTAACACTGTTGGAATACACTATAACTTATTATATTTTAATCATAGTGCATTTTAAATATTACTTGTTCATGTTTATTGTTTATATTTGCTGAAATGTAAACCACACATTAAATTTGTTACTTTTTATTATTTTTGTTTGTAATACATATCTTATCCATATTATTTTGATTGCTAATAAATGTTTGAAACATGTTATTTGCTTTTCCTTCTTGCAGATATTGGCATATTTATTTCTTTCCAACATGCAATAACTTCAATTCAAAACGAAACATTAGGCATTCAGATCAGTTCACGACTTGCTTGTGGGCTATAAATACTCATTTATTGATGTCATATTATGAGACTGATATACTTATATGACTGTTTTATATCTATCGCGGTGCCATATCTCAATTGTAGGTTTTGGCAACGCCGGTCAGACAAATTACGGCTTCGCAAATTCCTACATGGAGCGTGTCTGTGAAAGACGAGTAGCGGCGGGCTTCCCAGGTACGATTAGGATAACATAACCAGTCAGCTTGTACAGCTTCTCATTGAAAATTGTAAGGAAATGTTCTGTTTGGCGTCTATCAAAACAGTATAAGCTGCGATCACGGCTGATCTTGAAAAATTTTATTAATGTGGCAGTAGCTAAAATTCTACCTGAGTTTACTTCCGATGCAATACAGCTCATTATTCGTAATACGTTTATCCAATTGTGCACTTCTTTTGATTGAATTTTAATTTTGTTGTGTTGCCCTTTAATTAAATTCTATTATGAAAATTTCCAAGGTAAATTAAATATAAGACCTTACATTAAAAAAAAACGAATTCACAAGTCTATCATTACAATAACATCTCAATTGATGGAAATGTGCAGACACATTGTCATAACTGATAAACATTACAGGGAAAGCCATTCAATGGGGATTTATTGGAGACGTGGGAATAGTGCAGAATACTTTGGGTGGCAACAATCTATTCCACATGGGCATGATTCCACAACGGATTCATTCCTTTCTGGAGACCCTTGATTTCTTTCTGCTGAGCCCAGCTATTGTTTACTCAAGCGTTGTGCCTGCTCCAAAGACCAAGGTCAAGTATGAATCTACGCTGGATGATCGGGCAGAAGAAGCACTGTCTGTAATAGCCAATATCACAGGTAACAAAGCCTATCACATTCTTATGTGAATCAAATATCTGTAACGACTTTTTTCAGTTTTGTCCATGTACAAATGAAATTTAGAAGAACAAAAAATCGTATTTACCCAGCGGTCGCTGTGGGACTGTTTTAGGACAAAGTATATCTTGAAAGGTTTCCGCTGCATTATAAAATCTTGGTCTCTTATGTGCATATACCTCACATTATAGTTATCAATTTGAAAGCATGTTGCATATCAATTCTCTTTAAAACTTTATACGTACAAAAGTCAGGTACAGAGTGAGTTTTTGAAGTTTATGGCGATACATTTCATTGAAGTTGATTCAAACGGAGAAAGAAATATTAAAAACTAAACCATAACCAACGAAAACTGAAACATCATGTATGTATAGTTATACTATTTTATTAGTGCTCATAAAATTATGCTTTCAAGCATGTATTATATAAAAACATTCCAGGTGTCAAGGACGTAAGTCGCGTAAAGCCATATACGCCTCTATTGGAGATGGGCTTGGATTCACTGATGGCCACAGAAATACGTCAGGTGTTAGGAAGGCGGTTTGACTTGCAGTTGTCGGTGACTGAGGTGCAGAACCTCAGCTTTCAAGGCATACAGACTTTGTTATCAAGAGCAGATGAGCATAAAAAACAATGAATGAAAACCGAAAAATCTGTCCTGTTTTGGTGCGAATATGATCGTCTATGGTCACATTAATGTAGGCTGTTTTTAAGTGTTTGCTCTGAATGGGCAACAATTCTTTTTAATATATCGCATATGATAAGTAATATTTACATTATTAAAAAACAGGCCTTCGAACAGTAATTCGTAGTACTTATTAGCCGTGCATTTTTCTAATATGCAACAGAATCTAAGTGTGTTATTGCGATGTAACTCTAAGGCTTATGGTTAATGCCTGCTATTAACGTTTCTTCTATAAACTAGAGTATAAAAACTGGAAAGGATCAGCTAAATACGTGAAAAGAGAAAATGTCAAGCAAGTGTTCATTAAATCGTTTAAAATTGAAGCTTGAAAGTAAAATGTTGAATTTTTCAGGTTCAACTTTAATTGAACTATGTGGCTAGCTATTTTTATGAAAACTCTGTTAATATTAATTATGAAACATTATTCACATATTTTTCTTTTAAAGCCTTCAACAACATTCTGGATAGCATACACTTTTCAATGATTTTGAAAAGTTAATAAATTTAGTAGTGTATGTGTAAAGTATTTCGAGATTTTCTTCAAATAAGTTATGTGCTATGAATGAGGATTCCTTTGCCGTTGCTGTCTCAGATAAGAGTTCCCTTATCTACATTTATTCAATGACAAAAAGATTGATTTTATTATATGATTACACCTCTTTTAGAGAGTGTAATATACTACAGTATTGTTATGTAGTTTTTAAGACTTGTATATACTAAAATAAAACTTTCTTCAAAGTCGTTAAATAAAATTTGACCAAAGTAATAACTATAACAATAAATTAATAAAATCATAAAATGATGAGGAAGAATTTAATGGCCTTTAGTTTGATCACTTAATCTGTATAATTGTCTACTATGTACTTAGCAAAAAGGAGACAAAACTTTAAGCTAAAAATTATTTGAGGAATAGACTTAAAAATACATCATTGAAAATACGAGTAGATTAAAAGAAGATTGTAAAATTCATATATTGTGATAATTGCTGTTGTTTGGGTTAATGAACCGTAGCTAGAAAACCAGGTTTTTGAAGAAACTAACAAAATAATTATAATATAGTGTGCATAACGATGAACCAATAAAGCGGACACCTCACTAAACCGCATAATTATCTTGATGAAATTGGTGTCCGATTTATCAAGGTTTTACTTTACTTACTTCCGGGACTCATTTTCACAGTATTCTTCTGTCTCGACTAAGAAGCAGAACCAGGAGGAGAAGAAAAAGAAGAAATTGAAATTGGAGGTTCTTATGAAGTATTTAAAGAATAAATAATATAATTGAATGTGGTGTTGCGGTATGCAATCAAGAGTAATCCCAGCCGAAATGCTATTTTATATTAAAATATTAACTGACGCCAACCATATGGCCTCATTCTGTTGAAATTTGTCTAAAGATAGCCAAGATTGTTTACCTGCTATATATTTTTTTCATTGGTCATAAAATGGCAAAAGAATTGGCGAAAACAAAATTTTCACCAAAATCCGAATTAACTAATTTGAAATGTCGGTTAAAGGCAGACTTTAATAATTGTCTGGGATTTTTACTTTTGTTTCAAGATCTACCAAAAATTTTGAACGAATGTAGTGGGGTATAAGAGCACCCATCCGCTTGTCTTTGCTTACTATTACTCATTTCGCAAGTCGTAAACTGGTTAAAATATTGGCGAAAAAACTCTAAACATATGCAAGAGTAGGCCTAACTGTCATAAAAATGGTATAATCTTGCTGTTTCTGTGAGGTGTAGCGTCAAAAATTAGTGATATATATTGACTAAAATCCAAGATGTATCTCTTCCTGGGAATTTAACGTTCGCTTATCTTCACCTTTTGATGCGTAAGTTACGGTATTTACGGTAATCGACGCATAAGTTATGAATTGTATGAATTTCTACACGTGTAGGCGTATAATATGGATAAACATTGCCAGAATTGCGAAAAAACTTATATTAAACTCTAAACATATGCAAGAGTAGGCCTAACTGTCATAAAAATGGTATAATCTTGCTGTTTCTGTGAGGTGTAGCGTCAAAAATTAGTGATATATATTGACTAAAATCCAAGATGTATCTCTTCCTGGGAATTTAACGTTCGCTTATCTTCACCTTTTGATGCGTAAGTTACGGTATTTACGGTAATCGACGCATAAGTTATGAATTGTATGAATTTCTACACGTGTAGGCGTATAATATGGATAAACATTGCCAGAATTGCGAAAAAACTTATATTAAACTCTAAACATATGCAAGAGTAGGCCTAACTGTCATAAAAATGGTATAATCTTGCTGTTTCTGTGAGGTGTAGCGTCAAAAATTAGTGATATATATTGACTAAAATCCAAGATGTATCTCTTCCTGGGAATTTAACGTTCGCTTATCTTCACCTTTTGATGCGTAAGTTACTGTATTTACGGTAATCGACGCATAAGTTATGAATTGTATGAATTTCTACACGTGTAGGCGTATAATATGAATAAACATTGCCAGAATTGTCTTATTATCTGAAACTGTAAACACTTGAGTCTGAAAGACTGAATAACAGCACATTACCTATATTCCTTCTTTATGCTCCTTAAAATGAAGACTTATGTTTGGAAAAGAAACCTTTGAAGATTTGTTCAGTTTCCGGTTTAAGGGGTGCTTTTATGGCTTTTGCATAATTTTATACCTTGTTTTGTAGTGTTTGATGTTACGACGAAATATTTGAGTTATTTTAGATGCCAAAGCTAGTTAAGACTTTTATGTTTCTAGCTAAATTCACGGGATTATCACCACTTTCCTTCCCCTTTTCAACTAGTCTGGGAACCAAATGGCTCTGCCCACCTCGGTAGAGGCTTCAGAGTGGAAGGGAAAGCCAGTTGGTTCTACCTACTGCCCCACCAGTGTTAGGAAGTGTGGGTATACCCAAGTTTTGTAATCATTTATGGCTTTCCCCACACAGTATCCCCATCTAGCTATCCTTCCTCCTTAGGTTATGGCTCACCAGCCCCTACAAACCCGTCCCCGGCATAGGCATATATAGGATAGAGGGTCGCGTTAGCAAGAGGTAAATTACGGCTATTGTTGTTGCCAGTTATTTGTCAGGCTTTTCTGTTGCAGACATGACTGACGCAGAAGACTACCTTCAAAAGGCGGCAGTTGGTCATCCATCATTTACTGGTAACCCACATTCCGTCTGCGACATGTGCAGCATTTTTAAGGCCTGGTCTTGTGTGAGGAGCAGAATATCTCATGGACTGTAAACACCTCTCCCATACAGACTGAAAAGAGGCAGAGAGAAATCACATCAAAACCCAAACGTCGGAAAGAGTGCGTTAAGAAAGTATGCGCCAGAAGGTGCAATTAGAGACCAATGCGCCTAACTCCGCCTCTCAACTCGCCGAGGGTTCGCCGCCCCTGGCTTCAGAAGGTAGCCAACAAGCTGGGGCCACATCGGACAAAAGCGGCACGTGGGAGAAGCTCAGTTGTTTAATGCCTTCGAAGACAGCAGCTGAACTGGATGATATGCAGAAAGAAATATTGAAAGAGGCGTGGCTTCCATCCCAATCATCACTTCGATGCCCCTCTACATGAAGCACTGCAAGGAAAGGAGATAATGTGAATGTTATGAATGTGAGCCCGGCCAATTCGCCAGTAACTGCTATACCAGAAGAAATGGCATCCTGTCATTGCAACAATAAGGAGTATTCTCCCTTCTCGGCGTGATATCCAGACCAGGCCCAGTGACTGTATCAGAGCTATTCTGGGCACAAGAAGTGGTAACAGTGAGCGTTATGATGGAGCAAACCAGCTGGCCTCTGTTCATGTGATTATCCTAGAAAGACACAAAACCCTACCGCCGGCAGCCTTATCATCGGCAGCGCAACTCAAAGATCATATAGCCAGTGATGGGGATTCAGTATGCGTCTCTTTGAAACACAGTCGAGAGCCAGATCTCCTCTTCTCGTAAAAGGACACAGATGGAGACAGGCGAGGTGTATCCCAGCCTTCGCGTCAAGCGTTAGTGGAGGAAGAGTCAGACTGTGTGGAGAGTTCATTAGGGGAATTGGAGGAACTTACCTACCGCATCAGACTTATGAATGAGGCGCGCTCGATAAAGAAGAGTGCACAATATTGCACAGATCTGACAGCTGTACCTTTTCTCATCCCACGCTACAGTCACAGAACACAGCAAATACCCTCGTCAGCGACAGAACCAGCCTGAATATTGTCAGATAGCTAACATTCCCTTTAGATATGAAAGCACAAGTCTGGCGGGATAGAGGTAGGGAATCCCTTTCCGGATAGGGAAGAGGGGCCTATCCGGCTGTCGTCACAAAGCGAGGCACCGGCGCAAGAGACGTTCCTAGCATTAACCACCAGTGCCAGAGTCGCCAAAGCCCTGGCCTCAAGGCAGAGAGAATTCCAACGGATAGACTTGGACACCGTCATGGCTAGACTTTAACCATCCAAGCAGCTGGGGGTCACATCAGCGAAGTACAGGACAACGGACAAGCCTATGCCCATCGAGCCTTTAGAGCAGCC
Organism: Protula sp. h YS-2021; assembly: GCA_949752745.1. Taxonomy (NCBI): domain Eukaryota; kingdom Metazoa; phylum Annelida; class Polychaeta; order Sabellida; family Serpulidae; genus Protula; species Protula sp. h YS-2021. Next base: position 46,207,038 of record OX457024.1, read on the forward strand.
CTGAAAGAGGATGGTATGAATGCTTAGGGTGAAGCCAGACTCTTATATCCCTCTACTACACAAGGATATAACAGTGCTAGAGGGCTTGGATTGGCCAATACTCAACATAACGTCAATGCAAAACCATACATCGGAAGTATTGAAGGACGCTCTTGCTCAGAAGGAGATATCCTTCCATCCTAGCGATCCTGAAGCTGTCGAAATGCGTAGCAGTGGCTACCCGGGATACGGTTAAGATTGCAACAAATCAGCTCATCTCCATTGCGCAGCTAAGGGGAGATGCGTTATTGCTATACTAATGGTCTTCGGACAAGGGGGCACGTGAACTGAGACATTCAAGTATCCTGAGCCAGATCAAGCTATTCGCATCAACGGTTGAACGTGGAGAACAGAGCCCTATGGTAGGATCTGGTGCTTATGTCTAACTCCGTAAGTGTTCTCAAAAGTGATGAAAGTGATGAAAACATGGACCAGACTTCAAGGCATGCTGGTCTTTCAGTGTTTGGATGACTATTTTATAGCTGGTCAATGTAGGAAAAATCAGAACTATTGCCCAAACAGCAAATAGTGCTCAGGCTGTTCGTTTGACAGAGATCTTGTGATTCTTAGTATTCTGAATTAAAAGTGCTAATTTTGTTATTTATTATATTTCATATCTCTGTCTGTTCGTATGTATGTCACCGAGGTCGGTTGGTTGTGCAATCCGTTGGAGGTAGGAGAGGGATAGTAGTGAGACACAGGAGCGCTTACGTTCAGGACACTCCACACCCCACCTCTACACACTCCATTAAGTCGGGTTGATAAAGGTTTGTGTTTATAGATGTTATCGAGACTCTGGTCTAGCCTTCTTACTGAGAAAGAAATGGGTGGAAGTATGCAAGTAGGCAAACGGGCAAATAACTGGAGCCATTCCAGATGATGGCCCTTTCCACGTGGTTATACCCATTAGCCATTTGGGCCTCGTGAGTAGAACCACTTAAGTGGATGGCTCCACCCACATAAGCGAAGCCATGTGGATATTTTATTACATGAATGAAGCCATTCTTAGTTTCGTTCTACCCAAGTGTATTTACATTGTCGTTCTTTCTTTATATGATCTTTTACTTAAGTATATCTCATACTGCACGTCGAGAGTGTTATTTTGTTGAAGACAGTAAAACCTCAAAGATACTTTGATGTCTTTTAGTTACTCGTTCAATACGTATATCAGTAAAAGCGTAGTTCGTATTAAAAAAAACTTTTGTAAACGAGGCGTGCCTAGCCGGTTTTACCCCAACGCCGGTTTCTAATGCCATTTAAAGGTGGAGATAAGCAAATGTTGCCTTTTGCGAAGTAAAAACATGATTCCCTTTCTCCACGTTTAGGCCTTTCTTATACCCGCTCTGTTCCATCCACTCTGTAAATCCATGTAGGCCGGTGGGTGTGGTGGGGTGGGGTAATAAAATAAAACTGGCGATAAACTATTTTTGTATTAAAATCTTGACTGGCACCATGTCATAAATCCTGACATCAGTATTCATAAGCTGGAGCATTGTCAATGGACAATCTTGCTCACTTGTGTCGTCGGTCCACAATTTAATATGCAAAGAAGAACAAGGCTGACAATAACAGATAACATGGGAGTGCTCTTGATATTAATAACATCCATTATTATCTTTGAGGGAAAGAAGCGAAACTAAAATACCGCATTTTACTTTTTAAATAACATAATCTACCCCAGTAAACATTGCGACATTGGAACAATATTGAATAGATAACGTCCATTGTAAAATGAAAGTGAAAAGTGAAAACAATGTCTACAAAGCTGCTTGAAAGACATCAAATATCGGACATCTAATCGACGATGGGTAAAACTGCAAATGTAAGCCGAAACAACATCCCGACGTTGTATAGACATCGTGAAAGTGATGACATGTAGACGTCGGGACATTAATAAACTAGAATCGTCATTATAACAGCAACGTTCGTTGTGTGGTTACTCCTGTATCACAGTAACCCATCCACGTGTCATCAAGTCACACCGGATGATTATGTAGTCGATTTCCATGAATATGTAACAAAGATAGGTTTGACAATCTTGCCCGCTCTCCAAATTCTTATATTTCACGTCTTCATTTTGACTATTTCGAAGTGACTTGTCAACACAAGGAGATTTTGATTTTGATAGTGTGTCCGAGGTGACCCAACGTCAAAGCCACGTTGTGTAAAGATGTTTGTAACACGTTGATCTGTGGTTGAAGCCAATCACAACCAAAGTACAGCCACAGTTAATTCTGTGGTTTGGTCGAATTGACTTCGCAACCTCAAATCGATGTTGGATCGACGTCGAAATGTTTTCTGGGATCCGCATTCAAGGAATAAATCCGAAAGGAATATTCCGTTAAGCTGGCGTTATGGCTTAACTGTCTGACACAAATATCTATACAAAGGAGGGGATCTAAAATAGGAAAGCGACCAATTTTGAGAAGGTTGGTATACCAATATCAAGAAGTTCAGTCAATGTCTTGCGCTTGTATATTTAGGGGAATGCAACTAAAATAGTCATACAAATTAAAAGCAAATTTTGGAATAAACTTAATGAAACTGTACTTGCTCCTACTACGCACTTTTTTAACATGATCTGAATAGTAGTGGTTGGTCTGGAAAACACTTGGTCTGGAAAGTAGTGGTGGTTTGGAAAGTACCGAGTTGTGAAGTGGAAGGTGGAACTGAAAAAAAAAATAGGTCGTTCAACAAAAATGCATCTTTCGGAAAGCGCCAACCTAAACATTGTGTAATTTGAAGAATTTGGTTAACCACGATTAGAAAAGAACGCTTATTGATAAAAATCGACACTATCGCTGAATTTGGCCGGGTTTTATAAGTGTTCTTGCCATTTTGATCAATTTGAAACGACTGCTGTATGTGAGAAAAGGTGGGGTTATTTTCCGCCTCTCGCCATGCTAAAACTTAGCAAATTCGCCTAGTTATTCGATATTAGGTCAGTATCCTTAGCTCAGTTATTCTGCATTGCTTTGAATCCTCAGTCCAGAAATGGTTCTACATTTATTTTGTTGAAGTGCATTCCTAGAAAGGTTAAAAACTAGGTTATTTTCCTTCAATAAACGGAACTATTGAAGTAGCGTAGAATGTCTCTTAATGGGCGTGTACTTTAGTCCATTGTCGTCTGTGAGTTCTTTCTCACCAATACCCTGCAGCATGTCCTGCGCGGATGTTTTATTGTATACATTATACATTTTGGCCTTTGTGATTGTGAGGACTTGTAGAATAGAATACTTAAGCTGTGTTTACCTAAATAAATGTTATTGCTGTATAGACATGACCTATAATATTCCATTTGCCTGTGTCATTTTCTTTAAATACGCTTTCAAAAATATTGTTTAAACGAATTAGCTGTCTTCTTCATTCGCTTTGATATCAGGCTTTCCTGGTCATATGGTTTACAACCGTGTACTAAGGTTGTTTTTTTTTTTTGTGAATGTTAGTTCATTGTTTGTTTGCTGCTGGTAAGTGAGTAAGTTCAATGTTTTCTGTTTATTAAAGTCATTCCTGAAGTCACAAATATCACATGCAATGAAAGTCAGGAGCAATTGTTCTCAAGACAATTTTCTGAACAGCCGAATTGATTTTTTTTGGTGGTAAATTTTAAAAATGATTGGCTCTAGAATAATATGGCCTCCTTGTAACTAATGAGCTTTCTGTTTTGAATGCTTGGTAGGTTTGGGGAATTGTCACTACTTGACAAATACGAAACTCGGTCTCTCTTGGCTTTATTTTTAAAATACAACAAATGTATGAACAATATACAATGGATATTTATTCACGCCATAAAACGGTAAAGCATTACACCGGATTGACAGTAGCTGTAGTGACAGCTTGATGTGACATTACAATCCACTCGCTCCATACTTATAGCTTTCATTGCGCCCAGTCTTCTGGTTATAAATTACATAAATGTTAATACACATTTGTTAAGCACCAGTCTTAACGTGAAGCCCCGATACGATACCGCGGTGCTTCATGGCTCTTCTCAACCCGCATTAAATGCGTGCGAGCAACGCGAATATTGCAAAGCGAATATGTACAGCGAATACAAATAGGATGTATAGCAGAATAGTTATTTGTACCGAAATACGCGTTTCATTGACGTTCTTCTACAGAAATTGCACAGGCGTCGCACACAACAGAATGACGAGAAAACGCCGTCTGAACAACATTGGAAGCGAAACATTCTACAAAAACATCCGTGTCACAACCAATAACAGTGATTTTATTATGACCCGACGGAAGTGCAGCCCATTACAGCGCGTTGGAAAACATGCCAAAATTTGAAGATAAAAAAATGCCAGTAGAAGTTTCTTCCAAATATTTTTGAGAAATACATGTGTATAATGTAACTCTAAACTTTGTTTCCCACGAGATGGCGCCAAGTGGGAATGTAACTTTACGAGCCAGCAAATATAAATACAACGTCGTTTTGTCCGATTGCCTTACAGAGTTGTTAATCGGCGTCGAAAGAAAATTGTTTTCATAATGCATGTATATTTTCACAGAGAAAAATGCTTCTGTGTTCATATGAGACTTTTCCCGATCTTTCAGCTGTAATGGTGACGTCATGCGTTATTGTTACATGAGGATTCTGAGCCTCGAAACCCCTTCTCATGACGTCGGTTTTCAAAGCCTTTTAATGCCAACAAATGCACCTGTGCACTCTGTCTACACTTACACAGCTATTTCTTTATTTCCGGGCATGAATATTTATAGTTATGCGACCAACTCTTTTTGGTCATCAAACACATCAAATATCAAAACCTTTCTTCCTCTTTTCATGATATATTTGATCAACTTTATCACCAGATTTATCCATTTCAAAAACATCATTTGTAACTAGATATTCTGTTTCAACTGAATTTTACACATTCAAGTGTATCCTGTGATAATAATTCAGTTTTATAATAATCTTATAGCTTCTCCTAAAGCCTGCGTCAAATTCCCACCAACCCATTCGCAAAATCCGTATGCATTAATTTCAAGATCCTGAGCACTGTTCTGGCATTTTTGATAAGAATTCTTAGCCATTTTGGAAGTTAAAAAGGATTGGGATGGAATTCGGGTGTAAAGTTCATCTGTTTTTTTTTGTGTTCTTTTTTGTTTTTTTTTTTTGGAAGTTTTTAGGATCCCAAAGTATTATCTTGGATATTTTTTCTAGACATGGAACCCGATAGTGCAAATTCAATTTCTACATTGCTATCCATTAATATATACATATTCAGGTATTTTACTCTTGTGAGATCACGATCCGGTTCTCGAACTTATTTTATCTTGTTTTTGTCCAATTATCACAACTTTCTTTTATTTTAAATTTTCAGACTAAAGATCTCTATATAGCTATGTTCTTTTACTTCATCAGAAGGAGTTTCTCATTTTGACACATTGTATTACAATAATCAACATGTATCGGTTCTTGACCTAAACTGGTCACTGGATGAGAACATTACAGACTGCGAAATCGGGCTTATTACAGATTTTATATTTCGTGGAACTGCGGTTTAAAACTGACAAACTTCTCTCACAGCTGGTTTCCTACCGAGAGACAAACTCGTGACGTAGTCCCTCACGGTTTCTCAGCCAGGAAACCACCTGTGCTTGAAGTTTCTCTGTTTTAATAAAAGGTCAGCTGCTTATGCATTTGACTAAATCAGTCGATTTTACTTAAAAAATCATGCGTTGTGCCATGCAACAATTAAACCGAAAATGTTATAAGACAGAATATTAGTTCACTAAAGTTTACATTTTTTCTATTAAAATACCCACAGAGCTCAAGATTAATACATAAGAATGCAAAGATAGTCACTGATAAAAGAATTAAATGACACGGAACTCTTTTTCAACCCACCTGGTCATTATCTTAAGTTTGTTCCTCATACTTTGCCTGATAAATATTTGACAATTACTCACGGATTTTTGTTATTGTATTCTACACTACAAACATTGTATATTAAATAACGTGTAATGGGCAAGCTACTTAAAATATTTCAAATACAATTTAACCCATTTTATGTCAAAATGTCTCCTTCTTTACCGAGAAAGAAGGAAACCGTTTGTGGGTTTGTCGAAAATAACGGTTATGATATTTACGCAAACTTCAATACGTTTTGATCTTTTTTGGTATTTTGAAGCGGCCAATGACGATTGGCCCAAAAACCAGTCCACTTGTTTCCTTCACTTACTTCCGAACGGTCTCTCACCTCTTTTTTTTATGGGGATTTCGTTAAAGCAGGCCTTAGAGACTAGAGACTGATCCTGAATTCCCCGATGGAAGCCTTACCGGGGTGGTGGTATCCTGCTCTTAAAGTGGTAGGATACGATTTACTTCAAATCGTACGCTTTCGCGTTGTTTTCAAAAAAAAAAAAAAAAAAAAAAAAAAAAAAAAAAAAACAGAGGCTAAATGGAGCGTAGTGTTAACATTATGAAATAGTTCTAAATAGAAATCCGAACAACATCTATTTCCTGACGTGGTTGCGGGGAGAGCGAATTTATATAGAAAAAATATAACACTGGCATTGCTGTGTGGAGAGCGGCAATGCTCTTCCGACGGCAGCGTTGGGAAATCTTGGCATAGAACAATGTCAATAAGAACAGCATATTAAGAATAATTATTTTTATATCAGAAATGATTTAATGATGTCACGCGATACTGAATGGATGATTATATGATTTTCAATGGGTCTCTAATATTTGTCTCTAGTATTTTAAATGAAAATTCAAGAACCACATTTTTATCAACCAGTCAATGATAACGATTTTCTATGCCTTTTAGGTAACAAAAACGCAACAACAAACAAACATTTTTCACCCGCACCTCCCCTACCGGCCTAACCATAAACATAAAAAGGGAAATCGGCAAAAAGGACACAAACATGAAAGATACCTATGTTATTCCGATAGACAAAAACACTGTAGAATTCTGCATTTCTTAGAACAAATATACCGTAAATTTTGTTTCGCTCCCGCTTTCCACGCTCAACTTTTCTTGTCAGAAACACATGAAATCAAACAAACAGCAACACATAAAGGACTAATATTTGAATATGGCATGATAAATGTTTTATTGATACAGTTAGCCAGTATGCTCCCTCCCCCTCCCCCTCTCCCCAAATATCTGTTTCGCTTGGTCATTCTTACACGAAAGCGTGGGCCACCTGGTATCTCATGTCATAGCGAGTTATTTTTAGTAACCTATCATGTTGAGTAACACACTTGAAATATGAACAAATATGAACGAAATATTCTGTTTCAATTTTAAACCACACAAACAAGACCAAGCGGACTTGAAAGACACTTGAGCACCTCCAGTTCCCATCCCTGTCACCACTATCAACAATAATAATCTCCATCGAAACGAAAACCTGCAATACTCTCCTTCAAATTGATAGGAAGGAGAGTTGAGCTCTATTTGTGGGAGCATTCAAAACAGTTTACGTAGTGGCATAAACAGATTCGGAAACCTGATCCCATTATTTGGCAGGATCCACATATATGAGTAAATTAAATGAAACTGGACACTTGAAAGCCTATCTCCAAACTTTGGAAATATTTGTCTTTTTTCTTGGGTTACTTGCCGCGAACAGAATTAGACTGTGTCTGTGAATGAACCGATGGTATCTCCCCTTGTTTACCGCTGTCGGCTATTTTCGTTTCTGTTCACCTTTCGTTTTTGTTGTTATAGAACTTGTCAATTTAATAACGCCCTCAAAGGTCAAGTGCTTTGCATGTAACTGTATAATAATCAACAATCCAAAGCCATCAAAGACTAATGCACGTTTTTTCACAACGTTTTTAAACAACAACTAAAAAACTAAAGTTGTCATGTAGCACAACATTTCCAAACAGCTTCCCAAAGAACTTATCTCTATTATTTGGTCACGATAGAAAATATAATTAGATCGTGATAAAAGAATCCCTCCCATTGCAATTTCTTCTATTAAGATAAATATTTTTTCGTACTGCCCACAAAATTTATAAAGTGTCAGAAGGTTCATCAATTAAAGTGTTCCATCTGCATGGGGAAGTAGAGAGAGAGAGAGAGAGAGAGAGAGAGAGAGAGAGAGAGAGAGAGAGAGAGAGGGGGGGGGGGAGAGAGAGAGAGAGAGAGAGAGAGAGAGAGAGAGATAGAGAGAGGGGCCACTGTAGGATATTATTGCTTCATAGGATATATGTCTTGAAATTCGCCACCACATAGGCAATGGTTGCAGACGTTTTAATTTAAACATTTGAAAGCAAAGTTCGTCTTGCAATAGATATCAAAATGACAGTGATTTTGTTACAACCTACTGTTAGAACCTACTGTTACAATTTTGCCCATATAACTGGCCTAAAATTTGGACGTTATTATTCCATAGAAATTCAAATGAATGGTGTTGAAATTTGAAAATTAAACACACACACGCACACCCACATCCCAGCGTATAAAATGATATGTGTTCATATACCCATTGCTTGCTGGTTCTTACGAAATGAAAATGGGTCAATGAGCTAGATGAAATAGGAAGGACTCTTTAAATAGCGGCCAAGTGCTCGGTTGGTCGGCGTCGCTATACGATAAACCCCTTTTCTTCGAGAATCTTAGACGGGAATACATAATGGACATCACGAAGCTTAGCTAACGATTGCTGCCACGTTACGTTTTTACCATTCAAAGCAACGACATTTTTCTCATCTTGAATAAATTTATCGATATCCCTGGATGACGTCATCTGTTCGCTTCGTAAGAGCACCTCTCGCTGTGCGCGAGATTTGGCTTTGGCTGAGTGACGTGCAGATTCCATCGCTTTCAGTTCTTCCACTTCCGGGACTGGCTTCACCGGTTGTAAGGCCGCTACGGAGATCTTCCGCATTGCGCGCTTATACTTCTCCTCGATTAGGTTATCAGTAGGAGTATCCGACTCCACTTCCAGCGGCGGTAACTTCACGTGACGTGAGAGAGGGCGCGACAAGTTATCAACGCAGTCCTCGCTTTTATTCACATTGCTACTACCAGACGAGCTGTCACTCTGCTGACCGCGTAACTGACTTAAACCCGAGTCCGACACTTCGCTTATACGGCGCAGATAAACCAGCCTCTTGTTTTTACTGCCTGAGATTAGTTTGTCTATCATATTTATGTTCTTTGACATTGACTTATTCTGTTTCATTCGAACCAACTGCATAAAGGCTGATGTTTGCGTGTCACTCTTTCGATTACTTTGCTTTTTGGGAATGACCATGGGCCATGTTTCCGCTATTCCCTTATCCGGATTCTCAAGAGGAGGAAGAGTGTCCGTGAGCGGCGTGGTGACTGATTCACTCACTGCGGCAGCAGATTTAGATTTGCGAGACTTAGTTTCTTTGAACGAGGGGATAAAGTCGTTGGAGATATTATCCAGACTGCGGCTTTCGACATGTCTTTTGGGAGAACGTGACGTACCTTTCTTTCGGTTCCTTGGTTTTACATTTAATTCCTCATCCTCGTGAGAAACCTGGGTCTTGATTAGATCTGATGTGGCAGACAGACCAGAGAATTCCTTTCTTAGCTTCTCTGACGTATTATCTTGGGAAGAACTCTCCTCATTCATGTCATCTGGGCCGGGTTCCGTCACATTTTCTTTGCCGAGTTCAGCATTAAATTCCAACACAACACCACTGTCGCTCACCAAACTTGGGGATTTAAACGAATTATTTATTCGTTTGCTCTCCTGTCTTTTAATCGGTATAGGTTTTGACACCTTCCCATTTTCATCAACAATAATGAGCATTTGTTTACTGGGGCCTTCTCGGAGGGAGACGTCGGATTCGGCCGATGACGGTGGATGATACCGCTTCCGCTTGTTTTCACGTTTCTTGAGTTTATATTGCCGCATTGACTTTTTCAGCACGTTCTGGTTCTTGTTTAGTTTATCCACCTTTTGTTCTAAGTCCTGGCGATAGATGTCGACGTGCTTGCGGTACACCGCTTCGTGCACGGCTACTTTGTGGAGGCAACCCGGCGACAGTTCGGTCTGGATTCCCGCCGCTGACATGTATGTCCCCGGCACGCACTGTTTCCCTTTCCTAAACCGTGACAGCATCAGGTGCCGGGCATTTGCTTGGGGTGCGCCAGCCATACTTCAAACAGTATTATTTTATCCAAGGAGTAATGTGTTCAATAGACAAAAATAACTATAAATTGTTTATTTTAAATATCCGTGAATTTAAAGAATTATTTTAAAGATGGCCGCGCTGTAACCATTCAATTATTCCCCCTATTTTTATGCAGTCAGATTGATAAATCCGCTGTATTTCAAGTATGAAGTGTTATCTAAAACGATACGGATTTGATAATATCTTCTCATATGTCTTATGAATGTCATCTTATGTGTAGAATGCCATCAAACCGTGTTACAAGTGGCCAAGCGCGACAGGTTATTCGATAAGCAAATAATCGATTGTTAGATTGCTTTTAAATCCAGGATACACCAAGGCCCGTATAAAATATTATGAAAAGAAAGTTTTGAGTATTTTTTGATTATGCAAATATCCAATGACGTTCTTTGGTTGATTTTGCGTTATTACACGGTATTTACATTAGAGTGTTGAAATACACTCAGCTAGATCAAAGACGCCGCGGAAATTAGTTTGTTGTGAAATAAGTAATATTCCTGTATAAAAACATTACGATACCACAGAACTCTAGTAAACAGATGTACGTGGGAAAGCGTGCCCTAGGTTTTAGCACAAGTTATAATCCACCTAATCAAAATATTATTTATGCGAATAACATAAAATCGTTTTAGTTTGTCCACGAGTCCATTCAAAGTTAAACATAAGAACGATATACACCAACTTATGCCCTTAACAATTCCGGCAATTCACTTGGGAAATGTTCCTTTGGAGTCATTTATAACTTTTTTGTTTTTCGTATACAAACATTCCAAATCTAGTCCCCCCCCCCCCCCCTCCGCCCACAAAAAAAATCGACCTTTAAAAAAGGCCCCATGCTAATCTCATTCTAAAATACCCGTCTTTAGACAAAAAGCTTAATGTAGCCTAATAGCTCTAATCCATTCCACCGGTAAACGCCGAGTTGATATTTACCGACTGACTACGGTGTTATTGGGGTTTTATGTTATGTCTATTTACCTTCACTTCCATGCCGGGAGAGTAAATAAGTGAAAAAGAAGAGTAAAAACTATATCTGCCTTTAAACTCGCAATGCCACTCATTTGCTGGGCAAAAACTGCCTTGATGTTTATTGTGAACAAATTAAAGTATTGTCATGTCGTATTTGATGTGTTAAATAGTTTATGAAATGGTTTTCTCTTGTTAACTCTAGATCTGGCCTAAGACACTTTCTTTCCTTTCACTTAAAAAAATTGAGGCATGAAATACATCTCTCGATGGATTGACTAATAAAAATCGCCAGTAGAGAAAACCAGGGAGAGAGACAGAGAGAGAGGGAGGGTAGAGAGAGAGAGAGAGATAGAGAGAGAGAGAGAGAGAGAGAGAGAGAGAGAGAGAGAGAGAGAGAGAGAGAAGAGAGAGAGAGAGAGAGAGAGTGTGTGTGTGTGTGGAGCTGCTTTTTCTGAGAGAGAGAGAGAGAGAGTGTGTGTGTGTGTGGAGCTGCTTTTTCTGAAAGATTACATATTTCTCTAAACAACTGCATATATCCCAGTTTAATTACATATCTATATTGTTTTTAATGTTCAAATATCCACAATTCAATGTTTGAAGTCAGAGATATTGTCTTTTTTATATTCAAAAAATTCTAATTCATTGCCCAGCAACTTATCTACCAGATTTATCCCTTTCTGCAGAAAAGTAAAATTATTTGGAAATATCTGTGAATATGTATGGATTTATCTATTACTTGCTTGCACACATATTATATTAATATATTAAATGTTAAAAAATATTTATTGGGTGAATTATTATTATAGATTTATGATTATTAGACGTAAATCTGTGATTTAAATGTTTAACATAATTATCAGTTAACATTCAGCTATTCCTTTTTTTGGTGTACTCAAGAAGTAAACGCGAAACACAATTCAAACTTTTTTAGGGGGGAGGATATATGTCTTTCATTCTTCCCAAGTTCGAAGAAATATTTGTCGAGCACTTTTTACGTACGGTAATAAATCATTATACCTCTCATCAATATCCACTGATACACTGATAAATATGTTAAGGAGTCGACAAAAAAATGCATTAAAATTATGAGTAGTTAAAAGTTCGACATTTGTCCCATATAAGCCACTTCAAATGTATTAATATTTCACAAAAAGTAATTGCATGCCACTCAGATAGGATTTTCAGTTAGTATTTTGTCTTTCTTTTGTTTATTGTATTTTTTTTTTTTTATATCCCTGTTTTTGCTTATATTCATTCTAAATGGGTCCAAAGATTGCGGCTTAGCTCGCGTACGGACTCCGCATGTTAATGTGAATCAGGAGGACCCAAGGAAATGGCAGCTAGTATGTGTTACTCAGTTATCGTCAAGCGCAAAAATAAAACAGTCACAAAAATTGCTTCTGAAAATTGTGTTCCTTGTACTTATTTTTAAACCTTATAACCATGTTAGGTCTAGTTAAAAATAACAAGAAGTATTCACTTGGCGAGTTTGTTATCTATTATTAAATATTGTTTATCAACAGTAATTGCAATTGGTAGATAACTGCTTACTGACTGCAGTCAGTTGTTTAAAGTTATGCGCGATCTACCTTCAAAGCCCAAATGCACATCGCCATTAAACTATCGTTTTATTTCGTAAAACGAGCTTTTACGAGTAAAAGCGCAATTCGCGTTCTCCACTTTTAATGGGTTCCCTTCCAGTAATATTTACCACGCAATATAAAAAAGAACTTTTTGAGGTACTGTTCAAGATACTCTAACCCTTCCATCCATCCTATGGCCAATCAGAATGCCCGAGACGTCGTCTGCTAGTCTCGTATAAACGACATTCCCTTTTTAGCCCCAAAAGGCGGTAAAACACGCCCAGGCTAGTTGGGGATGGATGGGACGGGTTAAAATCAAAGTTAAAAGTGGAGAACGCGAATTGCGCTTTTACTCGTAAAAGCTCGTTTTACGAAATAAAACGATAGTTTTACTTCGCAAAAGCTTTGAATTCGCTTATCTCCACTTTTAATGGGACTTGAGTCCGGAGCAGGGGAGCCTGCCATTCTTGAACTGCCCAAAAAGGTCGCGAATTACACTATGGCTTGTAAAAGCTCATTGCATATAGGCGAGGAGTGCTGTGCACTCGACGCAAAGAAGAAATAAAACTTGTCAGCTAAGTTTCAATTCTTTTAATGATTTCCTAAATAAAGTCCGGAGGCGTACCATTCCGGTCTTTCAACATAAGGTAAATCGTAACAAAGTAAAAAATATCACAGCAACTGTCAGTTGAGATGAGAAGGCTTCCAACCATGCCATCATCTTTTTTGAGAACTATCACCATCCCCCTCCAACCGCCCACCGGATGGATCCCTTCCTCAAGTTCTCACTATTCACTTGCTATGTATTGATGAACAATTAGGTTTATTTAGAAGTACTACAAAACGATCGTAAATCCATAGGAATTACGCAAATAAACTCTTTGACACTTCTAGTAAAGTGACTGAAGTGTCTTACAAGACATGCAATTCAAACTTGAAAAAGAAAGCGAGTCCGCTGTCTAACTTTTCTTCTTCTCATTTGATAAATTACCACGTTTATTTGAAATAAACTCACAGCGATTGACTAGATAGTACTAAAACTACTGTAAATCGTCATAAAATGAAAAACAGAAAAATTTTGCTTATTTATGACTGTTTTCCTATATGGGGCCGTTATGGTCCCATAAGCCCATAATGACACTATGGTACCTCATACCATGAACCATAAACCGGCTTTCGGCCTTCCGGCTACAACGGGTGTACGGTCACTGGGTACGTCTGGGACCGACATGGTCCCCCCCCCCTTTCTTTCTGAAAAACATGAAGAAAGGAGATCAAAACTTAAGCATCCGAGTAGCCGTAAGACCGAAGACTGGGCTGTACTCATTACACATGCGATCCTGAACACTTCGGAGTAAATAAATGCTTAATTAAACATAACCGTCCAGCGTTCGTCCGTAACTTAATATAAGCACGAACCGAAATGGTCCAAAGGACCTGAGCGAAAGGCGAAATGTTCAGAGTAAGAAGGAAAGACCTTCTTGTAGGTTGTTACTTTCGTGGCTTGTTGTTGTTGTTACTGTTCCCATTACGGCCCTTGGAGAAGTTACTCTTGTGCTTGCCCTTGTTCTTAAACTTGGGAGAAGCATTCCTACAACAGAAACACTCAGCCTGTAATGGTCGTTTCTGAAGCCACGAACGGTCCTAATGAATATAAGCCAGACAATTCATCTTGAGAAAAATCTTTCAGATAGTATTTAACAAACGAGTTGGGGGAAACCCAACAACCTGTTTTTAATATATCCGAAAGGGACACGTTGCGTACCGCCCTGAGGGAATTGGCTACTTGCCTTACCTGATGGGCTTTGATGTTTGATTCCCCTAACGGGTTAGGGTCGATTTGTGCATCGTCATAGGCTGCCAAAATGATCCTCTTAATATAATTTGAGATCGACTGTTTCGAAAGATCTTTGTTAAATTTCGGCATAAATGAAATGATGAGAGCCTTCTGATTTTCTGATCGGTAGGCCTCTGACATTTCCAAATACTGTTGCAGCGCTTTGACGGGACACAAAGAGACCAGACCGTCTGAGTCGGGTCATCTGGTAGGGATGGGAGAGTAATGTGATCGAACGTTCCCATCCCTTGGGTCATGATGTGGGTTTTTCCCATGAATCCTGCTCTAGGGACTAGGGTGACCTTCTCCCATGTACCCTTATCTTTATTTACCTTTCTGTCTAGGGCATGGATTTCGCCTCTTCTTTTGCCCGAAGCTAAGGCCAATAAAAACGTGAATCTTAATGTTGCGTTTTTTGCTGAAATCACGTCCTTACTAAATATATCTGGGCGCTGAAGATACTGTAAGACTAATGATAAATCCCACTGCGCTATGTTGGATGGGCAGGGTGGGGAGTTTACTTTAAAATGTCTTACTAGCTGTGATAGGGAAGTATCTTCGCCCGGGTCGTAGCCTGTAGACGCTTTGAGTCTTGACCCTATAGCGGCCCTATAGCCCTCGATGGAACTTACCTTTAATTTCACCTCCGTGAAAAGGTGATCGAGGAAATCCGCTACCACTGCTGGGCTAGCCTGAAACGGATCTAGCTTAGAAGTGCTACACCAAGCGGCAAATTTATTCCACTGCGACCTGTAAACTTTGGCCGTTGAACCCTTGTGACTGTTTACTATTTTCTCTCTCACCTGCTTAGAAAAACCCTTGTTTTTCAGAAAGGACTGGTCAGACACCATAGGTGGAGGTTCAGTAAGCGAGGGGAGGGGTGGAAGTGATGCCAATGGGGTTGTGATAGCAACTCGTTGTGGCATGGGATCGGTATCGACCTTACTACCTTGCAATGGAGTAGGAGGGCGAACCATGGGGCTTCCGGTGTCCATGGGGCAATGAGTAATAGGAACGGTGGTTTCAACTCGATTACTCTCTGCAGGACTTGCCCTAAGATTGCTTGTGGGGGAAAGGCATACAGTACCTCGTCCCGTGGCCACTGACAATTGAGAGCGTCTACTGCCCAAGCTGCTGGGTCCGGGCAAGGAGACACGTACCGGGGAAGTTGGGTGGTCATCGCGTTTGCAAACAGATCCAGAGTCGGGGCACCCCATGGGGATTGGTGTGTCACCCACTGAAAGGACCGAGGGGATAGGCACCACTCGGTGTTGATAACTTGACCCTGTCTGGAGGCTAAGTCCGCTAGGACGTTTAATTTCCCGGCCAGGTGACGGGCGGAAACGGTCACCTGTTCCTCCCTGGCCTTTGAAAGAATTTGGAATGCAAGTTTGGACAGGGATCGTGATTTGGTGCCCCCCTGCTTGTTGAGGTAAGCTATGGCTGTGGAGTTGTCTAACCGAAAAAGGACTGCCTTGTTTCTGAGTTGGTTGGTCAGCTTGATTAGGGCAATCCAGACCACCCGAAGCTCCAGCCAGTTTATGTGGTAGGACTGAAGCGAGGGTGGCCATTTGCCCTTCCATACCTGACCATTCCAATAAATTCCCCACCCCGCATGGGACGCATCGGTCTGAATCTCTATCTCCGGGGTGGGGGGCTGAAATGGCATTCCTTCGGACATAATTAGAACATCGCACCACCACTGTAGGGCTTGTAGGGTTACCTGTGAAACTTGCATCCTCGCTGCGGGTGAACGACCCTGATGCAACGCCCATCTTACCTGGCTTTGAAATGGCCTGTAATGGAGACGGCCCAGGGGGACTGTCTTCTCTGTTGCCACTAACAGGCCGAGGAGCGATTCCATGGCCTGTAATCTCACCTTCTTTCCTGGGGAAATACCTTTTATGGCATCTGCAATTCTCTGGCGGCGTTCTGGCGTAGGGAACGCCTTTGCTATTGCCAGATCCCAAAACTCCCCTAGAAAGGTAATGGACTGTTTGGGGGTTAGTTCGGACTTGGCTAGATTTACTACTAGACCTACCTCTAGTGCCTTGCGAACTAAAGACATTGTATGATTCTCGGTTACCTGCCTGTCTTGGTTCGCCAGAAACCAGTCGTCCAGATACTGAAAGACTAACATCCCTTCTAGCCGTGCGCATGTTTTCAGTACTTTCATGACCTTGGAGAAAACGTACGGGGCCGTAGCCAGACCGAAGGGAAGTGCCAGAAACCAAAATCGTCTTTTCCCTACTTGAAAGGCTAGAAATTTTCTTGCCGAGCGATGGAGAGGAATATGGAGGTAAGCATCGGAGAGATCTATGGAGGTACCCCACATCCCTTCCCGTAATGACCCTTTTATCACCTGGGCCGTGTCCATCTGAAAGGTGATCACTCGGAGAAAACCGTTTATGGGGGAAAGGTCGATTACCAGCCTCCACCCTCCGGATTTCTTGGGAACCAGAAAAACTCTGCTGAAAAAACCCATTTGATTTTCTGGCATTTCCTCTATCGCCTGTTTTTGAGACAAGCTCAGTAGCATTTCTTGGAGAGCTCGGTCTTTTTCTGACCCCTTGGCGTAAGAGGTGACTAGTTGTCTTGGCGCATGGGCGGTTAGGGGAATAGGGCACCTGAGCCCGTTCCGGTCTCGTTTGAAAGGTAGGGAGTAACCTCTCTTTAACCAACGTACTACCCTTCGAGACGCCCCCATTTCTGCCCATTGCTGCCAAAACTTTCCTAGTCTTCCTCCTACGGGCAAGGAGGCGTTTAAGGAAAGTAAATTTTCCAAGTCTCTTAAGTTTGCTAAAGTATCGCCAGGAGATAAGGGAATCTCGTGACGGTACTTTGGTTGGCTGCTACCTGAACGACTGTGGAGCCGGACCCTCTGTCTTGCTGCCGGGGCTGGGTTTCGGTTTCTTGACAGGGGGCTGTTGTGGCTGCGCACTCGGCTTAGACGGTGCTGGAGAGGACTGTTGTGGTCTCTTCCTCTTCAGTGGACGTTTGAAGGAGGAGCGAGACATCCTGGACATCAGGGCATAATCTTGCGAAAGCGAACGACTTTCCTGGTTCACCCTCTCTATCTCGGCGGGAGGAAATAGTTCTCGTTCCTCCAGGATAGGTGCATGACGCAGGTCCCGCAAACCTTTGACACTAGACCAGCAGTGCTGGAGAAAGGCATCTCGACGTAAGTAGACCATTGAAGTCATCAAAAAAGTGGAAAGTTTGACCACGTCTCGGGTAGCTAAGGCCAGGCATTCCATCAATTTAGCAGACACGGGATCACTAAGGCGAAGTTCTTCCCAACGCGACTTTAGTGCTTTAAGTGCATGATCTTGAAAAGACATAATGTTCAGGATGTGGCGAGAAGACGCCTCGATGGTCTTTGCGTCTTTCTCCACTAATGGAATGTCTGAGTCACTACGCACTGTGGGCATCCAGACTGTACGCTTCACGGGCTGCTCCAGTGCCTCTAGGGGAATTTTTTCATCCGCTGACCGATATGGTCCTGGTCGTACTGAGCAATGTTTAGATAAATGGAAACGCGACAACGTGCGACCCTCACCGGCGTCCATCTTCTTGAACTCTTTCGCGCGGACCGTGACAGCATGAGCAATGCCCTCACTGGTGGCTAGTGCGATAAACGAGTCCTGTTGTGGTGGAGCTGCCTGAGATGTCATCCGAATGGGCGGATCCTCCTTATCTAAATTTGGGGAGCCACAGGAGACCTCTGCTAAGCGGGCTATCTCTTGAATGGCATCCCTGAACGGCACGTCTTCTGGTGCAATCGTAGAAGCAGAACTCGAGGGGGCCGCGTCCTCGACCGATGGGGCAAGATCTGGTGGAGAGGGAGTACGGATGGGCCGTCTGCCCGCTGCCGCTGGATCTCTCCAAAGTCGATGCCCTTGGCCGGGAGAACGCACCTGCTCCACTGCCCGTAACGGTAAATGACAACGGGAATGTACTGACGTACCCTCGGATTCTTCTTCCCCGTCTTCCACCTCCGACTCCTGTTCATCAGATGCTGCTTCTGGGAGTTGGGATTGTGAAAAATGTGACATGTGGGGTTCCCCTATTGGGGTGTAAATTTCTTTCTCCCTGTTGCTTGGGACTGCTGCTAGGGGAGAATTTTCCATCGGCCCGATTTCCTCATCATCTTCCAGCAATGCGGAGACTTGGCCCGAAAGGGGCACGCCCACGGAATCCTCCTCGCTGATGGTGACCGTTTCGGGAATATCCACGTTAGAGTCCAGCGGGAGGTGAGGTACAGGCGAGCCCGATATCGCTGCCACTGACTGAATTTCCGGAGGAGGACGAGAAACCGTAGCTGATGGTTTAGGCTTTTGCCTTTGACTAAGCAGACTCTCCTGCTTCTGAACTTGACTCTGTAAATCCAAAAGTTGTTTTTGCAGTTGTGATTGCATAGACAAAAACGCTGAAAATTCACTCGGGAGACGCTGCAGCTGAGGAGGGGGGGATAAGTCCTCTCGCGGGGGAATGCCTAACTGGCCTGTAACCGCCGAAAGTACTGTTCCCGTATCCTTATGCGTTAAAGTCACTTGTTCCTCAGACGGGGACTTAAACGCCCCTCCTGGACTGCCACTCGGTTTCACTCTAGGAGGTGAGGCCCATGCCTCGCGGAGACGATCCCGTTCTTGCCCTTCCGGGATGTCCAATTCTGCTACAGTCTCAGAAAATGCACGTCCTTTACTCTTGGACTTTTTATGTCTCTTAACTGGCGTAGCGGATTCCGATTCTGCACCAGTGTCTACGTGTACGGGGGTGGAGACCTGGCCCAGAATAACGGAGCTAGCCTTCTTCATGGTATCACGAATAAATTCACGAGTAACAAACGAAGCTGACGAAAGGAATTTGCGCTTATCCCTCCTGCGCTCGTTCTTGGTCCTATTCCGTAATAGGACTTTCCAATCCTCTGGAGAAAGATGTAGACACTCGCCACACTGGCTGTCTGGCTCACACAGAGGTATTCCACTATTCCGTCTACAGCGGTCGCAGATGGAGTGGGGGTTACACGCGGTTGGAGGATGGATACACTGAGGCAGTAACGGTGGAGAATGTAGACTGGCCTCTGTCATATCTGAAATGCAAGCAGAGAAAAACAACGGTGAGAATATGTAGTATAAAACAACGCACAAAACTACATTTCTCCGTGCTTTGCTTCAACTGCAAGCTTTAACCTTCCAAGCTGTGTTTACAATTGCTTAAACACCGCAATAACTCGCTGGGTCTAAGGAAAGACGAAAAGAGATGCTTCCCGGAACGATAACGTTCCCCGGGCCGTAACGGGCTGGACCGTAATGGCACCACCCGTGTCGGATATGGATCTCTCTTGCCTCAGATGCACCTGGGACCATCGGACCGTAACGGGTTTTGTGAATCCCGTTGGACCAGAATGGTCTTCTCGCACCCGTGACCGTAAGACCACAAAGGGAAAACGGTCCTGGCAAAGAAAATGACCCTCAGACGTCACAGAAAACGTCTCTTTTCGTCGGAGAACGCTGTCAGACTTGCAGAACCTGCTCTACAAAGACTGAGAAGCGACCCATGGAGTAAAGCTTAAGCAAAAACTGGCCATTTCCGCGATGACACAGCTGGCTGGTAAAGCTTGGAGTCTGATCAGGTCCAGCAGCCTGAAAAGATCCTACTCCTAGACGAACTGAGGTGGAACTGGTAAGTTCCTCGATCTGAATGAAAGTGGAGAAAGAGGCGCACTTCTCGGGACTAGGAAAGTGTCTCCGTGATCGTGCAAACTCAACCTAATCAGACCGAAGAGTAAGATGGCGAATAAACACACTTCGGCTCCATAAATTTATCCCAACGCACAATAATAGATAAAACAATCCATTAGGCAGTGAATTAAGTAAAAAATGAAGCAATTCGCACCTTAAACCAGTTCCCTTGCTGCAAAAAAACCGGCAGCACACAGAATGGCGTGTTGTAACGACGCCACGCAAAAAGGGAATGTCGTTTATACGAGACTAGCAGACGACGTCTCGGGCATTCTGATTGGCCATAGGATGGATGGAAGGGTTAGAGTATCTTGAACAGTACCTCAAAAAGTTCTTTTTTATATTGCGTGGTAAATATTACTGGAAGGGAACCCATTAAAAGTGGAGATAAGCGAATTCAAAGCTTTTGCGAAGTAAAAACATATATTTTTTAGACACATACAATTATCCGCATTTGACCTATTTACTGGAGAAAGGGCGGGGGAATGGTGTCAAAGATGACAGTCTCTAAATTTTGTAAGCGTGCTTTAATATTAACACCTTTAAAAACAAAGAAATATAAAAACGCTTTTTGTCTGTGTAGTTAATAGTTTGAAGAATATCTATGCGCGTCCTCCCTCTTGCACTAGAGCTGAATAATGTCGTCCCTTTTGCAAAATGTTAATACACACAGAAAAACCTGTGTATTGCGGACACTTAACTAGCAGGTATTTTTTCATTTATACACAAGTCCAGAATAGGCAGATTCTATATATCGAATGAGTATGAACAGTAAACAAATGCTATTTTATATGGTTTCTTTTAGTATAGAACGATAACCATTAAGATTTCTATCATTTTAAAGGGCTTCCGAAAATTTTACTTCATCGGTTTATTCACAGGCTTCAATAAACGAATCAAAGAAAACGACATGGATTTATCTGACATATTGACATCCTACAACCACTTGTCTTGCATCATTTGCAACTACCACAACTTTTTGTGCCCTTAATAAACAGGTTTTAAAACTAAATAAATCAACTGATTTTCACAATAGCCTGGTATAAAATGTCCGCACTAAACACCTGTCCACAATATTCAGGGTGCGCACAGCACAGGTTTTACCGTAATTAAATTTTATTAAGATACGCTAATGCCAATAAAATTGAAACATATCATATTAACAAAAATGTTATTGTGGATAGGTATATGTTTATGGATGATTTATGTTTGTCTTTGAAAGAATATTGCTGTCCTGTGTTTATCACGGCGGGTTATTAAAAGCACAATATTTCAATTTAGCTTACATATTTATGGAATGGCAGAATTCATAATGATACAAAAGAGTGTAATCTATTTATTCCACTATTTATGTATATTTCTTCTTATTTTTTCGAGTCTTTGAAACTCACTGTGACGCACGATTGCAGCGTGAAGTATTTCAATTCCCGCATTTCAATCATGACAGCCTTGACATGCGTTTAGGATATAAAAAAGAAAATTGCATTAAATAAAGCAACCAGCCTCTTTATCTTCTCAAACAAAGTATCAGGAATTTGCTTGCTTTGACATAAATAATTATTTCTTAACACGTCGATAGATTTGATCTTACACAAAGCAAAGGCAAAATGTTCCAAAGAAACAAAACGAATTGCAAAATTAAACGGCCTTTGTATATTTTCTGTAAGTTATGGAAAAGTTATGTTTCTTCTTGCAGAAAATAGATTACTATTGTGCTTTGACTTATCACGAACTAATAAAAAATCCTTTGCACTCAGACTTTTTTCTTTCAAGTGAACTTTCCGCATCGTAATTTATATTGCTTCATTCAGAGTTTTAATGATTTTATTCATTTGATAAGAACAAAGAAGGATTGTAAGGCATCGTGGATGCATTCGCTTAAACCTTCTTTTGTAAGTTTTCAATAATATTATTATTAATATCCGGATATAAGCCATACAAAATTGTTCACTTGTGAATGTTCAATGTCGAAGTTCCTAAAATGGACCTGACAACAAAAGGCGTCGATGCTTTTATGTCGATTTTATCTGCTATGGCCATAGTACTTGTAGAAGATTTGATTGGTTGACTGTTTTCAATGCATCGTTTAGATGATATTATTAAATGGTTTCTATGAATATAAATTTAAAAGTGGTTGAATTTAAAGTAACCAAATACTTCTACCGACTTAATGTAGTGCTGTAAAAATATTAAACATATATATGTTTATTATTAATTAAAATAAAATATGCAAAAAAAAACAAGAATAAAAATCTTTGCATTATAAAGAAGAAGAAAAGTTCAAAATGAGAAACATAAACCATGAAAAAGGTTTGATTTTGCTTTAATCAACCTTGACACACTGGGGTACTGAAACGACAGTGACTTTTTTCTTTAAATTTATGGCCTTTTTCACATTTATTGCCAAATTTGAGATATGGCAGATCAAAACTAGAATTTTGGATGTCTTTAAATCGATTTCAGGACCAAATATCTGAAATTTTATTTAAATATCAAATTATAATTTGAGATATATAAATTAATTTTACATGTAATTAATGAATTCTTGATATCAAGCAATGAATTTTAGATATAAAAAAATAAATATTAGGTATCTTTAAGTAATTATTGATACCTAAAATACGGTAATAAGATAGTAATAAAATTTGAAATATATTTAAGAAAAGTTTCAGCTCAAGGTAGTAAAATTGAAGACTTAAAATGGAAGTGTTCTCAGCTTCAAAAGAAATTGACATTTTTATAAAAAAAAAATCGTAGAATATAAAAATAAAAGTCAAGTAGCTAAAAAATATTGTGCGTTATGAAAATAATACGAGATTTTTAGGAAGAATGAAAACAAAATCAGCAAAGTTTATATTTATTTTATTGCGTAATGTTAAAAATCTTTTCCTTAGCAATAACTGTAATATTTTTAATGCAAGCGCCTCAACCACACGATTACAACTTGATGGATTTTTGCGATACCGCCGTCATTAGTTGTTTCAAATGTTCATTTGGTAATATCACATGTGCCCCAAATTGATAACTGCTGTATTTTGAGCTCAGTTTTAATTCAAAAAGATACATCTAAAAAATAAATTTGCTGTTTTTGGTCGCTGTTACGACTTTTTATCGCCTATTTTTATCAGTCTTATAGAACATATAGAACTCTCTATATATTGTAACATATGCGATATTGTTATATTTAAGTTACTTGTATCATCATATTGTATTTAAAATATCAGCATCAGAGAGACAAAGTTCACAACTAAAGATAATTAATTGCTTTAAAACTAATGTTTTGTACTTTGTTAAGCATTCAATCTGCCTGAATTTACCTTCATATTTTAAAGCTATTTGTGAAAATTGATAGAAAAAATTTAAAGAATGCAGTTTGAGCTTGTTCTGCAATGAAAAGGCGCGATATAGACTTAATAGTTTAGTTGTGATAAGAGTTTAAAGGGGAGTTTTAATCAGCTTAGCAGAGCAGTAAACGATAAATTGTACAGGCATGACTGTTATTGGTAGTTAAAGGCCCAACTGTAAACGCTGCTTTTAGCCATGGCACCGAGTCCGCCCCTTTTCTCACTTTCTTGGAGAAGGCCATCAGTCAAATTTATATAGATTTTACAACCGTAAGATAAATGTCTTTGTGCGATGTGCGAAATGGCCAACTGAAGATAACAGTTAATTTATCTGTGAGTCCAGCTTAGACAAAGGAGTTGAAAAGAAAAATTTGTGAAATGGATTTTGCTGGAAGTGGCTCCCTATAACATGCTGGACAATGAGCTTCAATGGGTCTATGTTTTGACAGCGTCAATCAAGCAACAATTAGATCGCGTAAAACACGTGGAATTTACAATGAGGTTGGGCCATTTTTAAAATTGTGATATGATTTAAAGTTAAATTTTGATGTAAACTCTTTTCAAACAGTCGTAAAAATACTTTTAGTGTGATTAGAAAGTAATTGTTAACTCATCGACCAAGAAGTACGCGAGGAAATGATGTTGCCTCGTTGAGCTCCAGAATCATGAAGAAAATGGGAGGGGCTAGAGGCTGCTTTTATAGTCCTCGTTGGGCCTTTAACGAGCACAATCAAAATAAAATTTAAAAAAAACCGGTTTATAACCTCTGATGAATTACTCTTCTCATAATATTGACAATGTGAATGAAAACCAACAGAGATGAAATATAAAGCATTTGAACACAGATCCAGTTCTTAGAAATCTTCGAACTAATGACCAAATACTGGCGTCATTTCATTGATGCTTCAAATTTAATTGTGCAATGGGAACATTTACTAATAGATTATATTGTACAGTGTGACGAACTCAAAGAATTAAATTAATTCAAATCTTCTCATGCAAATTATATTTTTATTTTTGTGCACATATTTTCAAATGAATTTAGACTGTGGGATTTTTATTTAGAAGTTATGTAAAACTGCCCATGTGAGCCAATGGAGTATGAAAAACATGAAGGAGTATGAAGTAAAGTAATGTTCATAATTCTTGTTCAGTCTGTCTATATTTATCACGAAAGGCTAAGTGCAACTGTTAATCTTTATCGCCTTAATATATCATCATTATAGGCATGTGATTCGATAACAACTATAAATAGATCATTACGGCCATCTTAGCATTATAGGGATGCATTTATTCTAATGCGAAATTGCTTTGTTAAAGTATCGCCTTTCATTTGCCATATTAATGTTTTTACGATTGCACGGAACAGATAAGAAACTCCATTGGACACCTTTTGTACTGATTAACTGGGCGAATTATAAGTCAAACGGCTGAAAATCCTTGATACCATTTAAT
Organism: Protula sp. h YS-2021; assembly: GCA_949752745.1. Taxonomy (NCBI): domain Eukaryota; kingdom Metazoa; phylum Annelida; class Polychaeta; order Sabellida; family Serpulidae; genus Protula; species Protula sp. h YS-2021. Next base: position 46,232,150 of record OX457024.1, read on the forward strand.
AGACAACAAGTGGTAATGCATAATTTTGCTTTGACAACTACTTATCGTGAAACACATTACGGATAGCAACAAACAAAAAAATAAGGCATGACCTTGATCTTTGAAAGTGACACATTCTAAAAATCTGACAAACTTAATAAAAATGAGCGTTCAATCCAGGTATGTTCTTTGTTCATATAAACTCTACATATATTAAACCGCATCCATATTTAATGTATACTAAATTCAAGTAAGGATTAAATTAAAGAGCTATTAGCCATACAGACCGCACGTTTAGACGTTGCAAAAGAAATTAAAACCACTATACCCATCCCGATATGAATTCTTCCATAGGGAGATGGCAACTCGCTGGCACAAGTAGCAGACATTGCGCGGGCGCTTCGATCCAGCGCCTAAGAGAACAATATGTAAACTAGCACGAGCGATAAAATAATTCGTGACTCAATTTCATTACAGTTCGTCCTGCAATAACATTGTGAAGAGAGAAATTTAGCTGAAATATCCTTATTTTTAAAAATGTCTGTCTATTAATTTGTATAAGATCAGGCATTTTACGCTTTATAGAATCTCTTCGTCAGCTACAAAATTTGTTTGTGCATGGGAAATATCCAGCTTTTTTGTTACATGTCGTGCAAAATAATTGAAGTTTGTTACGATTAATTTTAAGCCATTATGGCTAAATCAAATCAATGGACTCTTTATTTAATAAAAGTAAAATATTTAGTGTTCGTACAGCGATTTCCAGAACCTACAATCTCCGTACTCATCTGACATGAACCGAATAGAACACTTTAAGGCATAGTCATCCATAGATTGGCAAAAAATCTCGTAATGGAAAAAATCGGCTTTTTGTGTCGATGCCACGGCGCGTTAATGCATTGATCCCGGCAGGCTGAGAGCACGCCAGATATTGAAAACTGTAAAACGCACCATAAACTTCACAGAATATTTGCGTATTTATGGCGAATATATGTTTTGTTGCTGTGAGAACTGTTCAGAACTTTATGTTGAATGTTTCCTTAAATATCACAATTTACATCTGCAATTGCATTTTTAAACTGCGTGAGTATATTGGGATGAACTGAAGTCTGGCAATATAACAAATATGCTTGTGCTTTCAGCGCAATAAGCAAATTGCCCATAATGTTCCAATTCAAAACTTGCAATATTTTTCTTATGGCCAAGCCATGCTTATAACAGAGTGGCTGTGAACAACAGTAACTAATCAATCATTATCATTTTAATGTACACTCAACAATAACAAAACACCATATCTTTCAGGCATCAAACAAGTGTTGTTGCTTTCAAATAACTATGCAGATCATTCGCAGTAGATAAAAACTTTATATCTTGACATCATAAAATCCGCTTAACACCTTGCAAAATTGGCACGAACATGTTCAATATAAACAGAACCAGAAACATAAACAGAACCAGAAACCCATGACTGGACAATCCCAGAAATCGGACCACCCTGCAAATCGAACGAAAGACCACTTTATGCCAATCTCAAATGCCAATGTTAAACCCCGCAAATACGACCGGTCATAGAGCAAACAAAGCACGCATGGGCTGAATAAACCAAATTTGGTAATTTTCAAGAACATGTTACGTAGTTAAAAACTTTTTAAATAGAAAGAACAGAGGGAATATAATTGCAAGGTGGTATTTAAATACACCAGTTTTAATTGGCACTTTGGCACAGTATTTTTTGCCCCTTAAATCAACTAAATAATTTCTCTGTATTCGAGCCAGATAATTTATTCGCACAGAAAGCAATTGATCCTTTACTTGTATGTAAGGAGCAAAAACATGAGCAGGAACAATAAAATTGAAAAAATACAACGGGCAAGAAAAAATTTGAAGAACTGTCACTAGAGGATAAACTGGATATAATGTCAAAAAGTTAAGAAAAAAGTCAAATATAGTTAGAAAACAAATTTGTTTGACTGGTCTTTAAAAGAAGTTTTTACAGATTTTGATTAAACATTGATCGTATTCAAATGCTTTTTAAGTTTGTAGGAAAACTGGTTGAAAAGACCAACATGCAAATTGTGTTTTATTTTATTGACTGTCATACTGTATATCATTATAGGTAATTATACATCTGTATTTACTCAAACCCCCGAAATTGGACTATTTTCGCGCAGTCTCAAGTGTGGTCCAATGTCCGGGACCCTGTTGTATACACAACAAAATTATTGCCTTACTTACGACGTGATAATGTATTGATATAACACGCATTTAAACAATGGGAAGGGCAGTCGTTGCTCAGCCGTTGAGAACAGAAACGACACCTGCAACTTCTGCGTTGTTAACAAATTATCTTTTTTTGCAAATGTAGGCCCAGGCTTAGCGGAGAGCATCCCACCCTGTGAGAAAAGGTATACAGATTTTATTACGGGTACGTCTGACACATCTATGTTTTAGACCCTGAATGCCCAGAAGAAATAGTTAATGTTATTAAGCCGTTTGACAATTAAACCTCCTGTGGATACGATTGAATACCGATGTTTATTGCAAACAAAATTAGTAATATATTTTCAAAACCTTTGGTTCATGTGTATTATCTCTCTTTTAATAATGGTATATTCCCAAATAAGATGAAAATAGCAAAAATTGTTCCCCTCTTCAAGTCTGGGGAATTTTACTAATTACAGACCGGCGCCTCTGCTGCCACAGATTTCCAAAATACTAGAAAAATTATTCATAACCGTTTAACTTCATTCATAAAAGTATTTTTTGAAGAACAGTACGGCTACAGAGAAAAACACTCTGCTTTCCTTGCTCTCATCGATTTAATTGAAGAATTAACGAATATAATTGATGATAAAAATCTACGGTTGGTGTGTTTATAGATCTAAAGAAAACTGGAATTATATGGCGTGAAAGGAGAAGCTTTACAGTGGTTAAAGAACTATCTCTCTATCTCTCACACCGTGTACAGTATGTTAAGTTTAATTTGACATACTGTTGTGAAATTTGGGGTAACACAGCGCTACACATTGTAGATCAAGGTGACAGACTATCACCAACAAATCTGATAGTTGCAGAGTATAAAGTGCTTAAGTTCCCTGACTTGGTAAAGATGTATATATATTTTATATCGGGCTAAAACAACAGGTTACCTGAAAGAATTAAGAACAATAACACTAGAAAACATGGTGATTTTTCTGTCTTTTATAGAAGGACAAAACTGAAACAATTTTGTATATCTGTGACAGGAGTATGTTTAGGGAATCAGCTAGATGTGAAGCAAAAAACAAGTAAAACCACTTCTCATTTCAAGATAGCTTATAAACGATCCATAATTAGTACATATGACACTTTAAACTAAGAAACTAATTTTCTCATTGTCAGAATATATGTGTGAATGTAGGATGTATGTGTGTATACTTATTTTTTGCTTGTTTTTTTTTTTTACTTTTGTATTTTTGCGTATATTGTTGTGGCTACGATTGATGTAAGATACATAGCAACTAGACATGCCAAATTGTACAAAGACATGCTACGACACAGTAGATATATTAATAGTCAATGTAAAGCAGTAAATAAGGTAATAGTGTAAAATGTAATATGTAGCGTATGTAGCAATTTTATTTGCATACCGAGGTAGATTATTCATCATAAGTTTTAAAACTTTTTAAATTTATCCTTTACCAAATAGGTGAATTCCATTGGAATTTCATGCAATATACATGTACACTATTTTTTAAAATGAACTTGAACTGAATTGAATTGAATTAAATGTTAAGTTTACTTTCTTCAACTGCAAGTCTGTAAGTTCATGTAAATGTCTCTCCTTGCAGCTATCTTCAGAGACTCTTAGCAACTTGGCATTGCTTCCAGTGGTTACTTAGTAACTATACTAAGGGATATTAAGGTACTGCATCAGGCGGTTATGCAAGTATTTGCTTATTCGTTTACTTGTTCTTGGCAGAGAAGCTAAATCAACTGGCACTTAACGTCCCACTGTTCCACTGTTTAAACAAGTTTCTTTCCATTTTCCTTCATTTTATTCCTGGAAGAGTTTTCTTCTCTTCTTTCGTATGCAGGGACAGAAATATCTTCCTGGGCTAAAATAGCTCAGACCACAACGGTGCTGGTTCGATTCCGACCCGCTGCGGATGGGTTTCAGAAGGGCTGTCGTGTGCGCTGCAACACAGACTTGTTGAACAGCAAGTGGTTATCTCTAACTATCACAAAATTCAAAATTATCTCCTATTCGGGAACAACAAGTAGCTATCTGTAATTATCTCAAAAATTCAAAAATTCCTCCTATTGCCATTGAGTTCCATGAAACAAATTCCACACAATGTGAAAAAAAAACTGAACAACAGTTATTCCCGCACTTTTGTAAAACACCGTATATTTATGCATAACAGTTAATGAGCGTATTCTCTTGTCATAAACCATCTCGGCATTTTTTCACAACATAAATAATACTACACCTTTTAATCGTGAAATAATCACATCAGGACTATAAAGATCCAGAATATCAAGCACCGTGTAGTCAACATTGCCAAAAGCATTCGAGAGTTCGGGCCCCGAGCTCGGGACAGGTTTTTGGGGTGAAAATTCTGGTCCCGACCCACTGCTAGTTCTAAACAAGCCGGGCCGATATGGTCTACTGCCAAATGTAAGTTTTGCTACTCGGTAGCGAGATCGTCTGGTTGTAGCTTCGTTTACTTAAAGAAAGAATAACCTGCAATTAATCTCACAAGACATTACTCACAAGACATGTTTTTTTTTCTAAACATTAAACAGTTCTTTTTTACTTCACAGTTTTCCATGTGTTACGTTAAACACCTGAAGAGAAAAGCGAAATATACACCTCATGTATATTTGACTTTATGCCGCCGATCTGACTGGGATCCGGACAAGCTGCTGTGATAGAAAATAGCTTCAGCAGCACAAAACAACTTTAGTTCAGTCTGTTCATGTCAACCACACGGTTAACATTATTAAAACTAAATATTTTTTAGATTGCTCCAGGTTCTTTTTTTAGGTTGCGAATTTTATTGTTTGGTTACTTGTACATTGGATTACATGATGCCTAAAGGCAAGAGCAAAACGAGGTAACCTGTTGTCTATTTTATTGCAAATTGTGTTTCTGCTTTTGTGTGTAATAATAATAATTATTATCGTTGCCCTTGCTATCATTTATATAAACATTTGGTATCCAATTTGCTTATGAGTGTTATTATTACAGTTTTCCATATGTTACATTAAATAACTAAAGAGAAAAACACTTCTTGTTAATTTGCACCAGTATAAAAAGTTTATTTCTCAACCTGGTAATGAACATTTATGAGAAATTTTAACACAATATCATAAAAGGGTGTGTATAAGCCACAGTTTATTAAACAATGTAACCAAACAAAATAAAAGCAAATTAAAACGGTTGCTCTCTTGTTCCCCCTGTTTCTGTTCTTTTCTTTCTTCTGTTTTTGGCACAGTTTCACACTTTAAACAGATATTTACTTATTCTGAGTCAGCATGAAATATTTTTGACCAGCAAACATTCGAACGTCGATTCAATGTCGATTTGAAGTTGCGACATATCATCCACCAAACAAAAGCATTAACACTGATTGTAATTTGATTGCGATTACGAGTGCCCATAAATCACCGTCTTACCAATGGTTTGGCACAACGTTAAATAGAGATTAGATAAGCATTTTGTTTTGGCGTTGCTTTGGTCTCAACCAAAACGTAGCTTTCTCCGACGCCTAATCAGAGTCTTTCGGCCAACATTGAATAGACGTCGGAAAATTGACTTTGGGTCGATATCGAAAAATCGACGGGAAGTAGACGTTGTTTCGACTTCACTTGCAACTACTTGTAATCATCTGTTCCTCTATACGTTGATTAGATAGCGTATAATCAACACCTATCCAACGCCGAATAGTGGACGTTGTTTCGACTTCCACAAACAACCAAAACCTGACGTTGATCCGACGTGGTGAGGTACGTCTATCCAACATTGATACAGCGTTGCAATGTCCACTGGGTTGTTCCATAACTTTAATTACAATTAACTCCAATACAATTGACTTTTGCCTTCCCACAAACATTAAAAATTATTGACTTGGGAATTGACCAACGAGTTCATATCATTTCCCGGAGTCATGTTGCAAATATTCTTACAAATATCTTACAAATATGTCAAACCATTACCGGTCACTACTTATTTGATAGATTATCCAACAGTCGAAGCCATTCACATATCCATTACGACAGTCCAATGCTGTCAGGTGATTGGGCATTGACCACGGTAACAATTGAACATTTTCTTGAAATCTATGGTAACAGGCGACGTGCTTTCAGTTATATCCTTTCCATGCAAATGCATTAACAACACCCATGTCTTTATAAATTGAATGTGTTTGTGTGCGTTTTGAATCCGTAATCTTTTCGCCATCCACGTTCGTTAATCGTTCAAGCTACAAAAGAATTAAATACGATTACATTTTGTTGGATATTCACGATAATTGGTTCTGTTTGTACTGTAGCTACCAAATAACAACATAACCTTTTTTAGTTCAGGCTTGAAGTAAATGAAAGTTTATTCAAAAACATATGCTGCTGACCTGTGGGAAGACATTAGTAGAGCGATTTGCTACAGACATATTTAATATAAAAATAAATTCTTAAAAAAATATACCCTCATAAAAATAGTATGCATGGATCAAGATACGAGGACATTGTGAGAAGTGCAGTACCCAGAGGGCAACGAAGACATTAAGAAAACTACAAATCTCAACTTCAAGCATGGTTGCAAAAATTTTTACCATTTGATTGATTTGATCTGAATTCAGATCAGCCTGTTTGGGCCTCTCATAGACTCTTTCCTTCTTCTCTTTTGGAGCGGATAAGCGTTCCACACTCTGGTCCAGTTCGTAGCTATTCATCTTCTGGTAACCCAGACCAAAATTTGGTTTTAGGATTGTGCCCCAAGGCTGCTTAGAGCTTTCCGGGTTCACCGAGGATCGCAAACTCGTCATTTTCAACTTGAGATTAGAGTGCTGTAAATTAGTTTAGGAAATATAAGTGTTTGTTATTGATATATACAAACAATAGCCCTTAATAGAAAGTAAAGGTTAAAACCGTGAAAAAATAAGATTATAACATAACCTGAGTTATCTAGACAATTATATATGAAGTACAACCTGGCTAATCCGGACAGCGTTGACATAATTTGTCCGATCAGCATGGTGTATAGATAACTCAGGTTATGCTATAATGGTTTTTTTTATTCTCGATATATATGCTCTAAGTTATTTTCTTTCATGTTTCATTAAGAATCTTACAAATATTCATAGTACAACTTTAAAAAAGGAATGCCACACAAATTGTTTTAACTGTACAAATTAGTGCAAATGAAAACAATAGAAAACACTAACTATGAAATAATTGAATGTTTGAAAAAAAAATTGTCATTTATTTTCCAGTCGCTCAAATATTTTACTTTGCACCTTAATCCCCTTATGAATTAGGGGATCTGTACCTGTCTCGCAGTACAGTGTGGGAAGTGGCATCACTTCTGGAAAAAAATTCTCGCTTACCCTGAATGCATTTGATGATGAGATATTTGACTCTGGTGTAACAGTAAATTTTTCCCCTGTACAGCCCCCCCCCCCCCGGTGGATGAGAGATAGCCTAGTATTTTTTGTCCCCCTCCCCCCCCCCCCCCATTGTTATCACTTTCTAAAAGGAAGATGAAGTTGAACACACAAGAAAGCGCTTCTTGGATAATGTGGATGCTATTTATGATAATATTAGCGATCAGGAGTATCCACATGGGCTCTCTAAAATGCTAAAAAGGAAATTAAGACAAAAACAAAGAACTTTCTTATCAAGGATGCCTTTTTATATTTTGTTTGAATTATGTTGAATTTAGTCAATAAAGTAATTCAAGATAGTTTTATACGGTTTAATTGCGTTCATTTATTTACATGAAAAAAAAATTGTTAAGATAAATTTACACGCAAAAAAGTAAGTGGACGGAGGCAGATATGCTGGAAGGTGGAAGATAGGCTAGTATAGCTTCCCCCGGGGGGAAGCTGTGCAGGGGGGGGGGGGTAAGATAGCCTGTTGCACCGGCGGAGAGGGAGGGGTGATTGAATGGAAACTCGTATAGAGTAAGGTGGGGCAAGACGCCCATGCGGGGTTAAAGGCCCACTCAACGTTATTTTGAAATGTGTTACTTTTTTATTCAAAATCAAAACTGATCGAAGCGCCACATGGCGAAAGCGCACGTAATCTAAATAAAACCACAACAGTGGCACAATGTTGCAAGTAAAGACATTATTTAATTTTAGGGGGTCAATTTCATAAGAATCAGAATTTTTTTGGAAACCACAGAAGTTTTTATAGGTTACAGATTTTAGGGTAATATCATGAAATTAATAAGTGGCCTTGCTGTTTCTAAAAACATAACAGAGTGTAACCGATGATAGGCGATACTAATTTTTTGAGATGATATTCAGATTGTACCCTTCGGGGGGCACCTGTGGGCCTTTTGCCCCAGGTATGGGGCAAAAGGCCCACTAAGGGCAAAACAATTTTATTCAGTTTTTCATGAAAAGTAAAACGTTTTAATAACTGATTCACTATTGTGGAGGTAGAGGGATTTGAGTTTGAACACCAACCAAAAGATAAGGAACATATCTCAACTCAATAAAATTTTATAGCAAATCGCGCTTAAGGGGGGCCTCTTGTCCCACCTTACTCTACATTAAGAGGAAAGAAGGAATGGATTTATAAAATGAGTTTACACTGGAGAACAGAGATGTGCTAACAACCAAAAGTTTGTATATATGTGTTGTTTTGTTCGTTTATTATCAATGTGATATTGAATAACAAAATATTACATACCTTATCGTGTTTTCAAAGCAGCCAGTATTCCGACTGAAATATGCAGACCTTTTATTGTGATTTAATTATTTCCAGAGGCAACGGCTTGTAAATATCGCAACGTCTTACAAGAGGCAATGTCCTAATCAATCAGGATCTATACCTTATAAACCCAGAGTAAATCTTATTTATATAGCTGGGTCAATTCTCATAGGCGTATTTGCCTCGTGCGACTATTAACTAAGCGATTTGTGTATTGAGTCGTTCTCATTAATATATCAAGTTCTATTGCTTTTTGATAACACGCTAGCATGTGTCATGTAAACGGAAGGCAATTATTGACCTGACGCTGATCCGCCGTGTTTTGAAATTAGGAACAAAGCACATGATGCCTGTATTTTGACCAATATAATAAATAAACAAATCATCAGTGTGCATTAAATTCTTATTTTTACTGTCGGATACACGAAAGACCAAACGGCTTATCCAGCCACATTTCATATACAAAATTCAACATGAAAACTGTATAATATAAATACACATATTACATATACCTTAAAAAAGCTAGTGATATAGAAGAATTTTTGAAACTAGAAGCTCATTCCGCTAGCGAAATGTCAAACACTTGACAAAAATTAAAACGCAAAAATGCTTCCGTCAATGGGTTATTTCTTGAATAATATATTGCAAACAACACAGCTTGAATACGTCTTATAAGCCGAATAGTGTTTGGTTGTTGTCGACTTAAAGTTTTATTGACTGAACAGGCCAGGCATACGCCTTGTAATCTATTTACGCAGTGAGAGCTCGCACAAAGCTCACTAAGCAAATGTGTATTCCGTGCTGTCGTTAAATGCTACGCATTTATTTGCAAAAATACACTCTTTTCACATGGCGTTTTAACAAAGAAAACGAAATCAAAGACGAAAATAAAAAGTGACATGCACATGTTCAGATCAAGCTCTTCATAAGTCCCAAGTTTCATGGTCGTAGGGCCAATAGTGTCAGAGAAGAAGAAGACACAAAAACTCGAAAAAGTGTCAAGAAGAAAAAAAAAGGACGAATTTTGCTCGCACGAATTCATATAACTCTTGCAAGCCAAAGGCTTGTCAAGTGATAACTAGTATGTTTTATTAACACTTGACAAGCCTTTGGCTTGCAGGAGTTATATGAATATGTGCGAGCAAAATTCGTCCTTTTTTTTCTTCTTCACACTTTTTCCGATTTTTTGTGTCTTCTTCTTCTCTGACACTATGGGCCCTACGACCATGAAACTTGGGACTTATGAAGAGCTTGATCTGAACATGTGCATGTCACTTTTTATTTTCGTCTTTGATTTCGTTTTCTTTGTTAAAACGCCATGTGAAAAGAGTGTTTTTTTTTTCAAGTAAATGCGTAGCATTTAACCCACATCACACACAGTTGCTCAGTGAGCTTTGTGCGAGCTCTCACTGCGTGAATAGATAACAAGGCGTATGCTAGATCAGTCAATAAAACCTTGAGTCAACAGAAACCAAACACTACTCGGCTTATAAGACGTATTCAAGCTGCGTTGTTTGCAATATATTATTCAAGAGATAACCCATTGAAGGAAGTATTTTTGCGTTTTAATTTTTGTCAAGTGTTTAACATTTCGCTAGCGAAGTGAGGTTCTAGTTTATTTTGTTGTTTGTGTATATTGTTTATACGAGATATTTTTGATTTTGCAGTTTTCCGTTAGTTTGTTGCATAATGAGGCTTTACAATTCTGTATATTATTTTGTGTAATTAAAGTCGTTTATTGCAAACTTCGGCAACAGGTTTTCTAAAGATGTTCCAATAATTAACACTCGACATATGAATTTGTGCTAGCAAAATTGGTCCTTTTTTCTTCTTCTTGACAGTTTTTCCGAATTTTTGTGTCTTCTTCTTCTCTGACACTATGGGTCCTAAGACCATGAAACTTGGGACTTATGAAGTGCATGTCACTTTTTATTTTCGTCTTTGTTTTCGTTTTCTTTGTTAAAACGCCATTTCAAAAGAGTGTATTTTTGCAAGTAAATGCGTAGCATTTAACGACACCACACAATACACATTTGTTCAATGAGCTTTGTACGAGCTCTCACTGCGTAAACAGGTAACAAGGCGTATGCCTGATCAGTCAATAAAACTTTAAGTCAACAACAACCAAACACTATTCGGCTTATAAGACGTATTCAAGCTCTGTTGTTTGCAATATATTATTCAAGAAATAACCCACTGAAGGAAGTATTTTTGCGTTTTAATTTTTGTCAAGTGTTTAACATTTCGCTAGCGGAATGAGCTTCTAGTTAACACTTGACAAGCCTTTGGCTTGCAAGGTGTTTCTGAATTTGTGCAAGCAGCCGTTGGTATCTTTTTTTCTTGACAGTGAACGGATTTTTGTGTCATCTACTAAGCTGACACTACGGGCCCTAGGGCCACGAAACTTTGGACTTAGGTAGAACTTTATATAAACGTGTGCATGACACTTCTTATTTTCTCCTTCGATTTCGTTTTCTTCTTTAAAACGCCATGTGAAAAGAGTGCATTTTTGGCAAGTAAATGTGGAGCATTTATCGCATAGCACACAGAATGCACAGGTGCTTAGCTTTGTGCGAGCTCTCACTGCGTAAATAGATAACGCGGCGTATGCATGATCAGCCAATAAGATTATTCAAGCTGTGATGTTTGCAATATATTATTCAAGAAATAACCCATTGAAGGAAGTAGTTTTGCGTTTTAATTTTTGTCAAGTGTTTAGCATTTCGCTAGCGAAATGAGGTTCTAGTTTTTATTGTATGTACTTGGCTATTTAACACTTGACAAGCCTTTGGCTTGCAAGGGTTATATGAATTTGTGCGAGCAAAATTCGTTCTTTTTTTCTTCTTGACAGTGTTTCCGATTTTTTGTGTCTGCTTCTTCTCTGACACTATGATCATGATCATGATCATGATCACTACGACCATGAAACTTAGGACTTATGAAGAGCTTCATCTGAACATGTGCATGTCACTTTTTATCTTCGTCTTTGATTTCGTTTTCTTTGTTAAAACGCCATGTGAAAAGAGTGTATTTTTTGCAAATAAATGCGTAGCATTTAATGACACCACACAATACACATTTGTTCAATGAGCTTTGTACGAGCTCTCACTGCGTAAACAGGTAACAAGGCGTATGCCTGATCAGTCAATAAAGCTTTAAGTCAACAACAACCAAACACTACTCGGCTTATAAGACGTATTCAAGCTGTGTTGTTTGCAATATATTATTCAAGCAATAACCCATTGAAGGAAGTATTTTTGCGTTTAATTTTTGTCAAGTGTTTAAAATTTCGCTAGCGGAATGAGCTTCTAGTTATAGGCCCAACGAGGACTATAAAAGCAGCCCTTAGCTCCTCCCATTTTCATTATGATTCTGGAGCTCAACGAGGCAACATAAGTTCCTCGCGTACTTATTTAGCGTTTTTACTCAACATTTGGACAGATTTTGGTGAAATAAAATGGTCGATGAGTAAACAAATACTTTCTAACCATACTAAAAGCATTTTAACGACCGTTTGAAAAGGATGACATCAAAATTTAACTTTAAATCGTATCACAATTTTAAAAATGGCCCAACCTCATTGTAAATTCCACGTGTTTTACGCGACCTAATTGCTGCTTGATTGGCGCTGTCAAAACATTGACCCATTGATACTCATTGAACAGCATGTTATAGGGGAGCCACCCCAAGCAAAACTGATTTCACACATTTTCCTTTCAACTCCTTTGTCTAAGCTGGACTCATAGTGTGGATACAAATATGCTGCATAAATTAACTGTTACTCTCAGTTGGTCAGTTCGCACATCGCACAAAGACATTTATCTTAAGGTTGTAAAATCTGTATAAAATTGCTTGATGGCCTTTTCAAAGTAGGTGAGAAAAGGGGCGGACTCGGTGCCATGGCTAAAAGCAGCGTTTTCTGTTGGGCCTTTATGCTGTTGGTTTTCTGCTCATTCTGCCAAGCTATGCATATAGCCTAGAAGTGTAAATGGGAAAGAGCTCAGGTGAGAATAAGGACGAACGCAACGTGGAACAGTCGTGCTGAGAGAGCCAATGTCTGTTTACACATTCTTGATTATCTATAAGGGCAATTTCTTAATGGGAAACAATCGCAGTTCCTTATCATCATAAATTCTAACACAATCATAGATTTATTATGTTCACACTCAAACTGCAGGGGTTCGGTTTTGGTGGTACCGGGCCCACAGCACTTCCGACGCTTGCACGTGCTGCAGAAGCGAAGGTTCTGTAGCTTGGTCGTCGAGTGACATTTCTCGAATGAAATCTGTCTACCTCTCCTGTCGTCCTCCCACATACTTTTGCATTTTTCTCCCAGCTGTGAGAAGCAGAAGAGAACAGGGGGAAAAATATGTAACTACATATCATACCACATAGACATGTAAATGACGTCATGGCGCGACGCAACGTCATATAGATATCCAGGAGGAAGTCCAGGAGAAAATGGAAGTATAAAGGGGGGAGGGGGGAGGGAGAGGAGGTGAGATTTCATAGCTGCTGAACAAGCAACGTTCTTATGATGTTGTGGCCGGGTTCAAGGCATAATGCGTCACATCTGCGACGTACGTCACTGAATAATCATTGTTGTGAAAATCAAATTCGACGTGCAGCGAACGTATACAAAAATCCAGATTAACAAAAATTACAATAATTGTAATAATAATAATGCTAATAATGATAAGAAGGATAGTGATACAATAACAATAAAAGTATTAATAGTAAATGTAATAATAATAACAATAATAACAATAATAATAAACAAAAATATGTTGAGCAAAACTAAAAATTGCAATGTAATTGTGATTTAGAAGGAGAAAGAAAGCAGCAACAGTACTGTCAATTAAAATTACGCATAACAGAAATCACTTCATGTTGATGTGGTGCAATCATGTCTTATTTTGAAAAAAAAAAAAACAACAAAAAACAAAACATTTAGACATTTCAAAATCATACTCAGAAATGGGATTTTGATGTTAGTGTGAGGGATCTGAAGTTTGAGTCACAAAATCATTCAGTCAAAGGCGTTCAGCACAGTTATATTAAATGACAAAATAATTTCAACTGAGACAGTGTACAGATCAAGTTTATTTAACTGTAAGCTTTATGTTTCAAAATTAGTCTTTGTCTAAAGAGCTTTGTCAATGCTGAAAAAATCTTGGCAAGTTTTTGCGCATTCGCATCCCTTATTCCAGGCAAAGCTGTAATATTTTGTTGCTCCCGAGCACTGGAATTCCATATCAATTGTTTTGGCATCAGAAGGAGAACAACACATGTTTTTCCTACACGTGCTACAGTACTTGGGCCGGTATTCTTTTCTGCTTACACATCCCTGGTAATTGATTCTGATTGGTACATCTTGCCGCCACGTGTCTCTGCATCCGGGTCCCGTCTGAAAACAACACGAATTCATAGCATGCCATGCTTGGCTGTGCGACATGCGTTGTCGTGGCAACAAGATTGAATAACCATTTTTTTTTGTTCACATAAAACTATAGCAATTAAAATCCATCTACACCACAACGGAAATGATAAAAGGTGACGAACATGCTAGTTTGTAAATGGGTCTGTTTTTTTTTGTTTTTTTTTTTTGTTTTTTGTTTTTTTTGTTTTTTTTTTTTGGGCGCAAGAGGTAGCATCGACCAGCTAAAACTACTTCTTTGTGCGCTAAAAAAAAATAAATGATAAAAATCAACATTTTTAAAATTAAGCGGGACCAGACTAACAGGGGTGCAAACTTTCCTTTGAGAATAGAAACCACACAATCTCACGATCCTCTTTGATAGGTATGCTATTTTCCATCGCAGCCATTTGCCACCCGCACCCCCCCCTCCCCCTCCCCCCCCCCAAAAAAAAAGAAATATATGTCTGAAGAAATGACCTACTTACACCGGCAATCAAAGCAATATCATTCTACGAATCAATCAATGTTTTAACAAATGTTACTTCAGTCTAGGAAAAAGTGTTTCAATGGCAGCGTGGTAATACCTCTGGCACGTTAACTTCTACAATGTCCTTTGAATAAAGTTCTGTTCTTAGTCTGAATTTTGCAAGGGGTATATTTTAATCTCTTACCGATTTTTTCAAAACCTTCATTGGAAAGACTGGAAGTCTTAGTCTAAATTAATGTAACACAACTGATGCAATATGAGTTTAATCCATACTCTATGCAATAGATTAAACTGGTATGCTTGATAAGCATGTTTCACAGTATGCACATAGCGTACTCTGTGAAAGCAGTGTGCAGGCATATGCTCAGCATGGACATCCGCGTACACTGTGAAAGGAGCATGCAGACATAAAGGTTCAGCATGCACACAGCGCCCACTGCGAAAGAAGCGTGCAATAGCCAGAGCTTTACTTGCATTTGCCAACATTCCATAAACACCCATCTGAGCATCTTCCGTTTCACCTACAAATTTCCAATACAGGTTGAATTTCCAACTAAATTCAGATAAAGGGCCAACCCTAAAGTACGTATACAAGGAGGGGTGCAGGGAGTTTAGGGTTCTCAAGCTAATGCCATGGTCAATGGGTGGCGTCACAAATTTTTGGTACAGTATGGTGAGAGGAGGTAACGCCCATAAAATTTGTCGCACGTACTTTATGGATATCGCCTAAAAGGACAGTCTGCTGTTATGCAGGTTTTTTTTCCATTCTGCATAAAAAGCTAATTTCAAATGTATTTACCAGGTGTTTGTCTTCTAAATTGCAGGGTCGCACGAGGCACAGTCGGCGCTGATGTACTATTTCACAGCGCTCGTTGTCATTGGAAACGCGCATGCTCTCGCCTACACCGCACGTTGTGGAACAGGCACTCCAGGGAGTCGTTCCTCTTTCGCATTCCTTTTGTGGATTAGCTGTGCCTTTTAAAAAAGAATCACACCAAAGCTGAATGTCTGCCACCTATTTCCGCACTCCTGACTATAAAAATTGTGCAGGTAAAGGTTCGAATGTCCTTGAAAGATCTATGTCGTGATGTTTAAATAGCGAGGAAATGGAAAGAAATGTGGTGAAATGTGACAAACCTGGCCAGTTGGTGGGCGTGATTTCCGGGAAATGATACGGACACGCCCACTCTTTACAGCACTTGCCGGGGATGGTGATTAGCTTGGCCTCAGGACAGTGGATGCTGGATGGTGGTCTAGCCTCGTGAGGACACGTGCTAGAACACGTGACATGCCCGTCCTGACATGAACATAACTGACTGCAATTTATTTCAAATTGTTCGCCATCCTTGTAGCGAATGCCGTTAAATGAGCAATGCTGTGCGAATTTATCTGAAAAAAGGTGATAATATAGAGTATATATATATAGGTTCGAATATATATATATATATATATATATATATATATATATATATATATATATATATATATATATATATATATATATATATATATATATATATATATATATATATATATATATATATATAGAAGTCTTCGCTGCTGTCCTCACGTGGCAGTGTAGACAATTCAATTATTTCGAAAATAAGGATCTGGCGAATGCCATGAGCACCTCTGATTGCTGACAAATAATTATCTGTGCTAAAACTTAAGCAATGATACAAAAAAAATTATTGGCATTTAACAATAGAATAATACCACAGCGGAACCAATTAGATTCTATTGAAGTGACAAGACTTCCGGAATTGTCCTGCTGAAGAGGTCCTTCACAAACGGCAGGCAACCGGGACTGAATTGTTGAAAAGTGGGCTATTTTGTCGAATGGGTATCCAGATGATTTGCTGTTGTGCTATGTGGGGATATGGGGATCCCCATGTTCTATTGAATTCGTGTGATCGGAAATTGTTTTTTGTGTGATTCTTTTTTCAGGCATAACATTGTCACGCGAACCCCTCTGAGACGATTAGGGTTAGGACGACCAAATTTGGCAGAGCTAAGCATATTGAGCATGTCTGGTCGGTTCACCTCGGTTTTTTCAGGAATTCATTGCCATTTTGCATGAAAATTATTTACAACTTGGAAATGTCCTCGAATCCACGTCCCTAATCTTTGACTGAGAACCCACTGAATCCAGGTTACAGTGAAATGAAACATAACAATTTCCAAAAAAAATATATTGATGGCAAACCGGAAGGGGTGTTTTTGCAAAATGGAAATTCTCAAAATGGCAATTGGCAAAATGGAAATTGGCAAAACGGCAGTTGGCAAAATGGCAATTGGCAAATTGGTGGGTGGCAAAGTGACCAGTGGCAAACTGGTATGTGCACTGGTTTCATGTACAAAAATAAATCAGCAAGACTGGCTAGATTCTCTTTTAGATTCTCTCCTAGATTCCCGAGATGAATCTCCACAAAAGAGTGAAAAGCGCACTTATACTCCCGGTTACAGGCACGTCTTCTGGAGTTGTCCGTTTCTAGGAGAGAAGGACCAAATGGGTGGAAGAATTTCTCCGAGGCGTTGGCCATAATATAAGTTAGTAATTGCTTGCCAACCTCACTGAACAATAAACTATAATAAGAGACTGAGGACCTTTCAGTGTAGTGTATTTAGGACGAGCATTTATGTAGAGGGTGACTGAAAATATGCCTGTCTACAGATTGTTATGATGATGGATTGTTGCCATTTCCTCCCTTTTTTTACTTTGATATTGTTTTCGTTGCCATTATTTTCAGCTGCCATGTCTTTCGTTGCCATTTTTCCTACAACCATTTTGTCCATACCACCGGTCATATGACCATCAGCGAAATAAAAAAAACATTGGTGGGAGGATTGGGGGTGGAATTCGCAGTCGAATTTTTCACAGAGGTGGTCTTTTTTCTGCAGTTGCCTAAATGAAGAGAGGAAGGGCTGCGCCCATCAACTTCACAACATCTACCTACTGACTTATTTGAAAGGTCGGGAGGGTGACATATAGACATAGTGAAAATATTAATCACCATCTGGGCAGTGATAGTCATAAGGAATAGTGGTCATCGCTCCGTCAAAGTTCCCTCTGTGTCGTTGGGTCACACAAGATATGCATGAAGTAAATTTTCGTGAATATTTTTCAAAAGTAGTCGTCAAAACAAATGGCGCGCTTCTTAATATCCCATATTTTATGTCGTAATTTTCATCAGTTTTCAAAGCATCCATTCATTATCAGTACAGGCTTAAATTTCCTGCGAACGTTAGCATGAATATGCTTTATTTTTGTGTGACTGGGATATTTTTGCGGCATCTATTTTTTGACGTCCACATAAATCGTTAATTTTCCGAAATAATTCAATGTTACGTCAGAGATATTAATTGAGCATCGGAAAAATTTCTGTTTTCGGCAGCATCACGTCTATAGAATAGTTGTGGTGCGTTTAGTTTTGATGCAACTGGCGTGACGTTTAACAAAGATATTTATAAAATTCTGGATGTTTTAGTGTTCAGAATCGTACTTCTGTGGCCCCAAATGTAATTTTCGCTACTCGGTAGCGAAAACAGTCTGGTTTATTTTTTGCATTTACCTCTACAAATGCCTTTGCCGTAGACCAGTGACGACGTGTCGCAATACAAATCCTTATTGTCGTCACACAGGTATTCGTGGTCGCATAAATCTCCCTGTTGCCTAGCGCACATATAGCAACAATTACAGCCGTCCCGTATAAGGGTCACTCCGGCCTTACAGCCCATTTCCTTCGGCCAGCACCCAGAGCATGGCAGTCGACATTTGCTGTCCTAAAAGCAGTGAATTTGCACACGTCATAGGTAGCTTAACTCTTTCGCAAATGGAAGTACTAAAACAACAACGCGATATAAAGTAGTGAGAGACAGACAGAGAGACAGCAATAGAAAGAGAGAGACAAGAAGAGAGAGAGAGAGAGAGAGAGAGAGAGAGAGAGAGAGAGAGAGAGAGAGAGAGAGAGAGAAACGGAGAGAGGGAGAAAGAGAGAAGAGACGAGAAGCGAGGCAGAGAGAGAGAGAGAGAGAAACGGAGAGAGGGAGAAAGAGAGAAGAGACGAGAAGCGAGGCAGAGAGAGAGAGAGAGAGAGAGAGAGAGAGAGAGAGAGAGACGAATCCTGTTCAAAGCCCTATGCCGCACTTGACCTAAGCGGGAAAATATGTGTGCCCATGTGTGCCACATATGACAATGAGTGGCTATTTCTTCGATCCTGGGTAGTCAGGGGAGGGGGGGCATAGTTTCTTTGAAGCAATGCAGCCCATTTAACCCATAAGTACAAGCAAGAACTTTTTGTCTTTGATTTAATTCTCAATTTTGGGCAACAACAAAATTTGGCCAGCAATATTTTCCGTTGCCATTATTTCCAGTTGCAATTTTTTCCGTTGCCATGACTTCCGTTGCCATATTTTCTGTTTTGATACGTCATAAAAAACATTACTTACAAAAACTCACAATTGCACTAAAGTAATTGCACTTAAGTAATTCCTCACAACATATCTCAGACAGCATTAAGCATCCCAATGATTTCACTGACTGCATGAAAAAAAAAAAACAAAAAACGTTTGATCAGCGTATCCTAGTGAGCGTAGGTCTGGTGGGACATATGTATAATGCTAATAAAAAAAAACCGCGCGTTCTAATGCAAATTCAAAATTTCTCTGGTTGGTCTAGTGAAGCGTAGGTCTAGAGGGGCGTAGGTCTAGTGGGAAGTAGGTCTTGATAGAGAGAGAGACAGACAGACAGAGAGAAAGAAAGAAAGAAAGAGAGAGAGAGAGAGAGAGAGAGACAGAGAGAGATTGAGAGAGAGAGAGAGAGAGAGAGAGAGAGAGAGAGAGAGAGAGAGAGAGAGAGAGAGAGAGAGAGAGAGAGAGAAGGGAAAAGAACAAAACAGAAGAGACAGAACCTTTCTGAAAATAAAGAATCGACCAAAAAATCTTTCTTTCCTGAAACAACCAAAAACTGGTACTTCATATTCTTACGTTAACCTATACATAAAAAAGGGTATCTCGCCAAAACGTCCCGGCTCATAAAGTCCCCGACCCATAACGTCCCCGGCTATAAGTTCCCCAAATAAATTCAGGGCCAAAACGTCCCCGGCGAAATAACAAATAAGCTTTTGATTTCTGATATTATTTTTCAATTTAATAAGAGAGAGCTTTTAATTTTTAAAATGTTTTCAGGCCGGCTGCTGACTAAACATTTCAGATAGCTGCGGAGTGTTTATTTGAGGATTGCGGGATTAAGGATCACCGGAATGACAACATACATCCACCTCTAACAAAAAACTTTACTTGTGAGAGATTAGGGATTATATTTAAATCCCGTGAATCCACTGCTCGATTAAGGGCTCACGGTTTACAGGAATGACATAATACATCCACCTGAAAAAGCACTATATTTGTGGGAGATCAGGGACTATATTTAAACCTTGTGAATCTACACCTGGATTAGGAAGTAAGGACTACAGCAATGGCACAATATATTGGTTTTAAAATATGCCACGATTTTTTGGCCGTTTTCAACGTTTAAGTAAAATTTCTAATTGAATTTTGTCTTTAAAGCATGTAAAAAAACTGTGAAGCTCAATAAAGCGTTAGTTTAGGTTATCATACTTTTTTTTGGCTCTGAGGACGTCTTGACCCTAAATTCATTTGGGGAGGTTATGACCGATCGGGGACTTTGTGACCGGCGACCTTATGGTCGGCACGTTTTGTCCTGGTTTCATAAAAAGGAGATCTAGTATGGTTCTCATTTCTGGCAATACGATTACGTTGTACAGTTAAACCTGATTCCGGACAAATCTGTATGATATAGACAACTTCCTTATTCGAACAAAAAAAATTAGTTCATTTTAACTATCCATTGGTTCGTATATAATAAAAACCTGGACAGCTTCCTGTAGAAATTGGCCATATTTTTCAGACCCAGTTGCAGGTTCTACTTACAACTATTGACCATCCTTTATTTCTTCACTTTTAGGCATGGGGTTGTATAATATTCTGTTGTTGTTTTTTTTTTTTTGGCTTCTTTGGGGGCAGGGGGTGCTGCACGAGAAAAAAGATTCTTGCTGTTGTTACCATACAGAGTTAATTCAACTTCCAATTTAAATAAATCTTAACGTTACTTCCAGATACTGGGATAATTATCCGTTTTCAGTTCAGTTGACCAGTTTCACATTCTGTTATGGGATTTAATCATGATTTTACAGAATGCTGAGAAACTAAGGAGTTTGGAATCTTTACCATCTGCGCAAAATTGAGGCACAAAACACCAAGGAGGCATTATGGAGGGGGGGGGGGGCAGATTGCCAACATTACCGACAACGATACACAGTAAGACTTGAATGAAACAGACGCCCACGGCATTGAGTTAATTTGTACGATTAAGCGCGTTGTCTGGTTTATTGACGGCCCCTCATTTTACACTACTTTCGAATATTTTTGCAAAGAAATTGTGCATTTCACACATCAATGTTTCACAATGACAAATGACTTGAAACATGACTTGTTAGGAAGAACGAGGAAAGTCCCCCGCGGACAAAAATGCTCATCGAGAAAATCTACCACCTTTTGACAATTGCAGAGAAAAGCCCGCCCCCTCCCAGGCCAGATTTTTGCCGTACTCCCAGAAAATACGTCCGCCACATGGAACTTAATTCCTTTTCAGAAAACACATACGCATTAAAATGTAGTTTGGTTTAATGTAGCACTTCTGATAACATTTACTTAACTTGTCACCCACTGTAAGTACTTTCAGTGCACACAGGTTCGTGTTTTGTTTTAATCACGGGCTTTAGCCATAGCTATGCTGCAATGTTTGGGGTCTGCAGACTGCCTGACGATGTTCTTACCGCTGTTTCAAAAGAGAAGAGGCAAGAAGATGTCCCTTTAAACCCATGGATTAAGAAATACTCATGTGATTTCACCAGTTGTTCGGTGAGCAGTTGGGCTAGTGGCCACTTGCCACTATTGCTGTGGCCACTCGTCAAGCAACCGGTTATCCAACACCCACCCATCAGTCATGGCTTGTAGTATTTCTCTCCAGTGTTTTTTCCTCTAGCAGAGGTCCCAAACGGGACAGCTTGGGACTCTTAACTGACTGCCTGCTGCTCTCGCTAAAAAAGGGGAAACAATGCATGTTCGGGTAAACAAATGTCAAGGCGTTATTTGAATCCTCTGGTATATAAGGGTGTTTTTACAGTAAACCTTGCATTTGCTACAACGCTGGGTGTCCGGTGTTCGGAATAGCGAGGTGTCCGGTTTATCGAGCTTTCGTTATTAAGAAAGTGAAGGGAAAATAAAAGGGGACTGAAAAACTCTGTCCTGCATAGAGAGTTATTCGGTTTATGAGGTTGTCCGGACATGAAGTTTTACTGTATTTAGTAGAAAAATCAAGCCATTATTGAATACTTGAGTAATCATGACATCTTGCAAATCAGGACCAGTTTTGTCAGTCCAAACGCGCTGACCACTGTTTAATAACACATTCAATTAACGCATTCCGAAAGTAGCTCTTCAAAGTGCATTGCCAACTGCAGCAACCCTTAATTTACACAGACGTTAGACTCGATGAGAAACTGAACACAGTGAAACGTACTTAAGCTTCTTTGCTTTATTCATATTTTTGGCTTTTTATTTTTGTTCTGGGTTTTTTTTTTTTTTTGCAGATATTCATCACACGGGATGTATCGCCTAAGCGAAAGCATAAGGCCATGTGATGAGAGTGAATTGTCTCGGGAATATCAGCATTGGTATTCAATACCACAGTAGAGATTTCTTGCTGCATTAGATTGATCGTTGGATAACAGCCTAGGAGTTGTTTGGCCTTTAGGGCCAATTTATCAGTTAGGTCTTAAGTAGATTTCCATGCCCTTTTCCCTGACTAGTACCTGAGGGTTCGGGCAAAAAGACTATTTTCCATGTAAGAAGCAAAGTAAAGTGCGCTCAGTGAATGATTCTCTGGGCTACCCGAAGGGAAAGTAGAAGATTCCTTTTCTTCATTTATTTGGAAATATAAAACATATTGATTGCTAACAGCACCCAACATTAATACGATGTAATTGCTTACCGATACAATTTTTAGCTTTATTTCCGAAAAGCTTCGAATTTGCTTGTATTCATTTTTAAATGGGTTTTCATATAATTGATAAAATCACACAAAATGGAAATTGATTTTTTTTCTCACAGCAGTGAGTACCCCCTTTCTGCGTGATTGTTCAAACACGCCATAATTTATCGCTACATGTAATTTACATAGGTTTAGTTCGTTAGAGCCAGTATTCTGGCACTTGAAAATCTAGCAGTTGTATATATTGATTTTACACGACGCTGACACTTAAAAATCATCCCTATGGTGCCTCTCATTTTCATATGGATTTGCAACATGATTCAACACTATTTTGCTGGTGTTCGCGCACACCGTCATAGGAGCTCAGTCAAGTCACTATTATTGGGCCTGTCTTGATTACCAGCTTTTCGCAGCATTCTTGTTTCGCACTAACGGACAGTTTCGCTGGAGTTATTCACTCCAATCCGACAAATCAGTATTACAGTATTATTAGACACTCCTGTAGAGTATTAGCATCTGTCAGGACGAAGAGAGATGGCGAAAGCCAGCCTGTACTTGCTGAGCGATCATCCGCAGTGTATTCACTCAGTGGCGACCTCCATCCTACACTGTTTGTGCCGTCGGGATAAGGAAATGCCTCTGTGATACAATGCCCATATCTGCCTCGAGTGCACACTTCTATCACAACGGGACTGGAAGCAAATACGCCAAATCCTTGCCAAGAATGACAGACACAGGGATGAAAGCATGGCCCAGTGATCCGCATCAGATACTGGCTTTGAAGAGAGCCCGTTTGAGCCAGATCTCTTCTCCAATACACTTGGATACAGAGGGTGAAGTGAGACTCCGAGATAGCGAAGGAAATACGGTAAAGGGTTAAGAATAGAGTATTCTGTGAGACTGTAGCAGACGTAAGTATTGATTCTATTCTGAACGAAGCGTGGACAGCCCTACAGAGTCACACGCCAACAATCACACGCCCAACCGTGACGTCGCCCTTCTCACCGCCATTTCTTTTACCGGTGTCAGATCAACCCCACAGGCGAGCTACAGCGGGACACACTTGAAGCATTGAAAAAGGACGACCTTAGCTTCATGAATCCCGTGTCGACCGAAGTACTTGAATACCCCGCCCTGCCCACACGGGACGTACTGAAGCTATCAACATAGGCGATGTCATTGGTGGTATACCTGCATCGGATGCCTTTATATTGCTGGGCGAGCGTTAAGGAACTCGGAGAACTATGCCACTCTCCGATCGCAAGATAGATCGAGTTATGGTTAATCAAGAGAGCAGAGCTTTGGCACAGGACCTATCCTTGATGTTTCTCACGTCACATCCCTTCACCCGACAGCAGCTGTCCCGGAGGAAGAGACAACAGTTGCTCTACCAGTCCACTCGATGTCAGGCATTGAGACCCAGCCTGAACCAAGCGTGCAAAGCAGACTAGTGAAAATAGACCGAAGAGATGGGCCTCTCAGTAGTTCAGGAAGCAGCGAACCAAAAAACCGTCTCCAGATGATACTTTTACAAACTTAGAAAAATGGGGGAAGTTGCTAGGCTGCAACGCACCCTTGCCGGTTGGCCGAAGGCTAGGCAAAGTCTGGAAATCTGCCAAAAAGTGTCTGTTTTTTTTTATGTAGGGCAAAGGCGTATTGGTTCCTAGCTCTCCGTTTCGTCCTCTCTGTGTCTGTCTCTGTCTTTCTGTCCCTCTCTACAACTCTGTACGTGTTCTTGAAGATGATGTAGCTGCTAGAGTACTGGGTCAGACTGCAAGGTTTGCTAGTATTTCAGTACCTGGGCGACTGGTTTTTGGCCCACCTGTGCCAGGAAGCAGCTGCCTACAAACATGGCAGTTGGTAAAGTTGCAGAAGTCGGAGCTGGTACTAAAACAAGAAATTGTTTCCTGAGAAGAGGTGCCTAGCTCAACCCGATCCCATTCCGCCCACACCTGGTTACTTCTATGGCACCTAGCCGTACAATCGTAAAGGTAAAAGGATCCTCTAAGAGGACTTGGAGGAGATGCTGCAGAGCCGTGAGCACTCTATACATAAAGTCTATCTCTCGTACTTGAACAAATTTGCCTTTTTGGTGGGTAAGTCTTAAGTAGATTCCTTCTAGACCTCCCCGGCAGTAGCAGCAGTTTTTAGACCATCTCTTCACTGAAAAACGCCTTAAGATAGTGTGAATTGAGGGTTACAGAGTAGCTATCGGTTCAAGACACGAAATAATACGACCTGGGGAAGGATTGACAGGTCACGTGACTGATGACGTCACGATGATTGACTGCAGTAGCACTCGCGTTAGGGTTAGGGTTATGCCTCCGATGGGCTCTGAAGGTATGATAGACAGATGGTAGAAGGGACGTCTCCTAGGGGTCTGACGGCATTATGGCGTCATTATAACGTCATTATGACGTCATTATAACTCCATGATGACGTCATTGGTACGGGTGCGCGCTCAGTCCTATCAATCTGATCCAGATCCACCACACCTTTCTGACGTCATTATGACGTCACCACTGTGGTAGAACACCCATGGGCGTTCCACCACACTTTTTATGACGTGTGTGGTAGAACACTACCAGCAGGCCTTGTCGTAGTTCTTCAGATGCCTCAAGTTTTTCCTCCTCCACAGTCAAGCGTGACCCACTGGGATCTCTCCATTCTCTTACAATCTTGTGGGAGGCATTTGTTTCCCCCAAGAATGCTTCGGTAAGATTAACATTTCTCTGAGCCTCATTTCTCTGGGTAAGTAGTCAAGTGTAATTCACATCCTTGGTCGAGAATCACAGAAAGAAAAAGTGAGTGGAAGATAGTCTTTTTCTTTGTCTCATTTTAAGGCTAATGCTCATCATGTTCGCCAGGTAATCAACTCTCTGGGAGTCCTGCATAAATTGCACTTGGCCAAATACTTAAGACAGGTCTATGCTCAACAGGCGGAAGCGGTATTTTATTAAAATACTCCTTGTATCATGATACGGGGAACTCTTCGCAGACCCCAGAGGAAGCGCAAGCAGAAGGGTGATATTCCAAGTAGCACGTCCCATTTCAATGACAGAAAAACAACTGCGTCAGAGCTAGGTCGTGGATCCCAAGACCCAATCTTCTTGACCCATAGATCGGTTTAGGTAACAATCTGCTACGGATTGTTCATTGATAGCATTACTACAATTTGCAGTTTGAGACTGTTCTTTGTGTTTATTTAGTTAGACGATAACAGCCAAACATTGTCACGGCTTCTTTGGCCTCTATCTGCTTTGCAAGAAAAGAAGAGGGTGAGACTTGGTTAGTCCATCACACCCGACCAAGTTGTGTGCTAGCTAGCCTCATCGTCAGCGACCAGGGTAGCTTGTGCTATGACTAGGCAGAGACCGCCATCGCCCCTGCCCGATTATGGGCCAGATAGAGAAGGGTTTTAGTGGATCGCACCAGAAGCGACATTTTAGTTAATTTTACACGCTTGTATAGCTTCTGGAACCCAGTATCAGCTTTAAGGTATTCTAGTCTTTCATTTTTGTTCCAGAATACATAGCATTTAGTTGTTTGATCTCGGGCTTGTCCGTTCACACAGTTAGCCCATCGCGTCGAGTGCTTATTTTTTTGCATTTGTTCTCAGAATATGATCGTTTTTGTGATGTCGTTTAATAAATAAAGAGAATATTAGTTCTATTTCGATACAAGCTACTTGCCCCAGCTAGGGCTTCCAATCAGTGAGTGGTTGGAGAGGGCGGAGTTGACAAGTTGTGTGTAATACATGGGAGAGGAGTATGCGCTAGAGTTAAGCCTCTGTTAACGTTACTCATTGCTGGCTAGTTTGGTAACGTGGGTCATCGTTGGTTTGTTTAAACGTTGCTGGTCGTTCTTTAGCTTGGTTAACGTTGCCTGATGTTGGTTAGCATTATTCATCGTTGGCACTCTAGTTAATTTTGGCCAACGTAAGTTAGCTTGGTAACGTTAGGCATAATTTGTTTACTTAGGTTATCATTAATCATGATTGGTTCCTGGTAAAGTTGTTCAACAAGACCAGAACCTCTTTTTTAATTGCTCGGAGTGAGCGTCCAAGAAACAACTAACAGAAGCCCTGTCGTTTGCCCAGGTGGTTACATAACGGGAAACGCTTTCTCTCCTAAAAGGAATCTCAAAATGTCCTTTATTAGTATGTCAAATGGAAATCCAAATTATATTCCTATAAAATCTTATTGTTTCCTTGCTTAAAATGCGTATATTTGATGGACAAACGCACTCAGATGCAATTATTTGGGAATCGCTGTTTTAGGTTTGCAGACCATGCCTATCAATTCTCATTGTAATAATACGTAAGGGCATTGCCTTGGTTACCAGCTTTCTGCAACATTCAAAGAACCGCAAACATATCATCAATATTGACTCTTTTTATTTCGTGAACAAAATGATTATCTTACGTTATGATAACCAAATTAAAGAGAACTTATAACGAGGAAGTATTCTGATACATGTTATAATAATACGTAGCATTTCTGTCAAGACAGTTGGTTGTTATTCAATACATTTGTTTTTTGTGAATTCTGATCAACAGTTGAAATAGCTCCTTCACTTGAGTAAACACTGCAGTCTAAATGTTCGGTTCACAAGTCAATAATTTTTCAGTGTTTAGAGCAACGCACAACTTGATAGATATCACATTTGTTGCAATCAAAACTCCTTTTAATCGTGTAACAAAACTTACATTGACTTATTTCTAGTCAACATGAAGATATTATTGACCAGTTACGAAAATGTTACTTGAAAGTCAACATATTGTATCTGGATCAATAGTACTTCATGTTGTCTGGAAATAAGTCAATACCTGCTTCTTAAAAAGCAAGCACTTCAATTTCCTGTGATTCTATGCTTTTGATTTATTTCCAGTCATGGCGAGCTTTTTAAAATATTAACCCTAGTACTGCATTCCAGTCAAAATGTTTACTAACATTTAGTCAAAATGTAGTCAAAGTGTCTGCCCCATGTGTTTTAAGTGTGCGTTTTCCATAGGTTAGTTAAAACGGGAGCATTGCATGTGGATAATGAACCTCCTGGACACTTTTATTTTGCTCATGTTACTTTGTTCTGGAATATATTTCCTAAGACTTTGTTTTCAAGTTTTTCTACATTTTTATTCTATCAAATCTTTTTCGCAGTATTGCCTCAAACACACATTTAAAATGAAAAGCGTTGGCCCTTTTATATGACAGTCCCAAATTCTGTCATGTACTATAATTAACTTTGTACAAGACGAAGAAGCGGAAATGTTGTTTGGCAACCTAATGTTATTTAAGGCCGTTACTTGCTTTACCTTTTATTGAATTAGCCAAGGAGCCAATGTCAAAGCAACGCAGACTACTGTGGCCGATATTAGCTTAGTTTGCAAAAAAAGTGCTCTTTGAAAAAGAAGTTACTATCCTTTTATGTTTAGGTCTGACAAAGTAGTAAGAATTTGTCGCCTTACACGTGGGTTGGTGGCTTACTTCTTACTTATCAAATTTAGGTTAAGCATCTTTGTAAAGAAATAACAGTGGAACGATTATGACGTCATTTGATAATGATTTAAGAATCTAATGTTTTCAGGAATTCATTCTCCTGAACTGACTTGTTTCGCGAAAAGGTCCACATGAAAATGTCTTCTTTTCCATTGTTTCAAGAAAAGTCATAGTTGACTAATAAAATCGTCATGTAAACTTACATATCTGCAGACATGAAAAGTAAGATCAAAGATAGGTATTCTACATAATAATACTAGTAATAATAACAATAATAATAGACTTATAGCAAAGTTTGCTCCTCGTATGTAGCATTGATGTGTTGAAGCCAATTTTTTAATGGAACAGAAAAAAGATTTTGTATATTTTCATACCACAAAAGCCATTACTCTGCTATTCACCTGATATTGAGTAAAAATCAATAAATGGGATGGGCGGTCTGGGAATCCCACCATCCCACTCCGAAAAAGACCTAGAAAACTTGTTACTGGACTGGGTTACAGGGTGAGTGGAGTGCGTCGTGAACGTCGGTCTCTGTTGCTGCCCTGCCATATTTACAGGAAATTACCAGTGGAATGGTGATGAGCGAGTACACTAGATACTCCGAAGAGAAGACTTTGATTTTAATTTCCCCTGGTAACAAATCATATGGCTCCATGTTAAAAGAAAGATTGAATAGATGAGAACCAATGATTTTCAAAACAAACGTTTTATGCAGTATATTTTCGTATAAAGTGCCGATGTTTGGTCACTAAAAAATGAAGTTTTGCGCTACAATTTTGTCAAAGATCAAATAGATTGAATTTAAATACTGATAAGCCTCGTTAGTTTTCTAAATATTCGGGTATTTAAATGCAAAAATGTATTAACAATTATTTTATCTAAACTAGAGAACTAAAATGTTCTACATAGCTTTAAAGGGAATGAATGTAAGTTTTTGTCTGGCTCAGCTTATTAGAACAAACATGTTAGTAAGAACACAACGCAAAGATATTTCTGTTCCTTCTCCTATTCTATCCTTTCTTATCCTGTTCCCGTTAATCTTCTAGAGGAATGATTTGTAACAGGTTTTCAATACTAAGTCACAGACACAGACACATCCAAACAGAAAAATATTGAACAACAAGATTAAAAACAAATACCTGAGCTGCATCTCCACAATCGTGAATTGCTTAGGTATGGGTATACTTATGATATCCAAAAGTTGTTGGTCAGGTGTTGTTTCAGAGACTCATGCCATAGGTCTGCATGAGATATGAACAAATCCATGATATGAGGTAATATTATTAAGATGGCGTAATAAATGCCATTTGCAATATTTTAACTGTAAAGAGTTAGCAGCAGCTTTCTGTACTAAAGAGAAGTCATCAAACCTGAAGTTTGTTCGTCTGTCACTCGCAGAAAAAAACAAGGATTTACGACATGCTAAGTATCATGAGGATTTGTTGTGTTTTAAGCAGTTTTTATTGTGTACAAGTGCGAGGTTTAAAGGACATTCTAGAGCCGATTGTCTACCCAGTTTTATCTCCCGTGGGAAGCAAAAGATACAAAATGCTTTTTGCTTGTTAACGTTTTGTGACAAGATTGTACAAGTACATTAGTGCTAATCACAATGTTAATTTGCTATTTACGGTAGTTTTCTTTTAACATAAATCCTGCAGACATACGCCACATCTCTCTTTTGCGCATACCTTATGAAATGTCACATTTTCTTTCACACAGTAGCACAGAACCTCAACCTGTAAGTTAACATGGAAATGATACTAAAATTCAACTGTATGCTCAAAAAAGACAAATCAAGAACATGGCCTGCTTGAGCTTGGAAGAGATTTTGACGGCATGATATCACGGTTGATAAATACACACTAGGCAGCATCTCGGGGCGTTGATGATTCGGAGTTATAAGTGGACTGCAGAGAGCAGTAAAGCAAAAAGGAAACAAAACATAAGTCGTTGCCTGAAAAAACTCATGTAATACTTTTCCCTACACATCCAAACTTCATGATATTATTGTTCAACTGTATTTGGTGTATAAATCTGCATAATTACATATATCATGCATTTGTCAGCTGATCTGAGCAACAAAAGACCACTTAAAATCATATTACAGTCTGTATAAAGTAAAACATTAACATTAACAGTGCCTAGGCTTTGAAATTTTAAAACCCTAAGGTTGAAAACATAATAACTCTAGTTTAGGACTCTTACTGAGAAGTGCTTTTAGATGTACTTGATGAGAAAGATGAGTTTGATCTGATTGTTCTGTTTTTTTTTGGAAATGAGAACAAACATGTTCTTGCAATGTGCTTTTCTTATATTTTTTGTTTTTTATAATTTTTATTTATGAATGGATGTGGTGACGGTTGGGTCACTTAGTTAGTAGAATTGGACTGATAATCCCAAGGTCCCTTGTTCAATTAAAATTAGAAGTGGTAAGCAGTGGATTGACGCTCCAATTGCCTTAGATAACTGAATGCAGCGGGCTAGATGACTATCACGGAATTAAACATTAACAGCTTTACGGAACATGCATGAAATATCATCAGGCACAGCGTTCTCATTGCGCGTGGATATCCAGTCTAATGTTGCCTCCAGAAACACCGTGGCGGTTATTAGGAAGATAAAAAATTCAAACTATCTAATTTATTTTATATCTTTTTATAATACAATAGTATAATATCATTATGTCATTATTATATGTTACGAATTTTGAAAATATGAAAATAAAATAATGGCTTAGTATTCAGAAGGATAGTTTGTATAAAATATAAATACTTTTTCAAGGTGCTGTACAAACATACACCTAGCATATACAGCTGTGATAAAGAGTTGTAAGCTTCTAAATTATTTAAAATCCTCTTATATATAAAACTGAACTTTTCCCTCTCTATTCTTATTTTTAGTGATGTATTACTGAAACAGCTAGAACATCAAAGTGTCGGTTTCAAGCGGATGGAAAGCGACAGAATAGCTAGGCATACACACGAACGCAAACAGTCCAAAACGCCCATTAAAACTTAATCAAAACGTATGAAAAAGAGCATGTTACGAAAAAACAATTCACGCAAAACCTTCTTTGCTGTACGTGTGTTGTGAAAAAATACATGCTCTTTATTTTACAGTTATTTTACGTTAATTTTTTTCTTCCTGAATTCTATATATATTTTCCAGAGCATTTTAGCTTGAAGATGTCAGTTTTACGCGTTATGTTTTATTTCGGATAACTCTTCAAGAAAACAGTTAAACAAAATGTCCAAAACCTGTCATTTCTAATCGTTGCCCAACAAACAAACTTTTTAGCCAGAACTGAATTGTTTCAATTCATTTCCGTTTTCTAACTGACCCATACTTAAATCATAAAAACTGCTGACCACATTTTCACAAAATTTCGATTTACTCTTTTATATTAATTGCGGTACAAGAAAAGTTTTACATCAGAATTGGAACTTACATATGTAGTAAATGCATTCATCCAAATATTGCTGGTGATAAGACAAAATAACAATGTGGATTGTTTCATATCTTTTGCTAGTAGAAAATAAAGATCTACTTCAGCAATGACAAAGCGCTATTTTGCGTCTTAGCTTGTTCTTAATCTCTTCTTTTCAATAAAGAGCATATCTTTATTTCTTTTTCTTCAATGAATTGCAATGGAGAATACACCTTAATGTGTACTTCCTCGATGAATTGCATCGAGTGCATACAAGCCCCAGAAAACCTCTGGGCTACACAATTTCAATGCCAGGTTTTTTCAAGCATTTTAAAGAAAGTGTGCAATTAACTGCAACACTAGCTCATTGTCCTTGTTTGTATTCTCCCTCATAATTGTACAAGTCATGCTGCTCAACATTAAACCAGTTTTTCAAGAGTTTTGGTAAAATTTTTACTCTATGCTTTTACCACCCAAGCGATTTTTTGCCGATGTATGAATAATAAACATTGCTTTACTTGCATAAGATAATTAACAGAAAGTAAAAATTAGTAAGAAATCTTAACTGTCGGATGATCATGGAGTAGGGGTAGACCAGAGTGAATTTTCTATATTCGCCACAGTGCGTTCCATATGCAGATTTAAACTTGCTTTTAGTAGCCTTTGGAGGTAGGCATTGACTGGGGTAAGCCATTATCTAAGGGATTTCCTGTCACATTTGATGGATCACTGGAGGGAGCTCTCAGTAAGTATTTGTCGTAGCTTTGTAGGGATAAAATTACCTTAAACACATAAGAAGAAAACACCCAAGAGAAAGGCAAGGAAAAAAATCGACAAATTTCCATGAACTTACACAACTGATTTTTTTTTCAATTCTCATACTTCACAAAAATATAGCAAGATTGTTAAATATTTTACAGGGAGACTAATAATACTAATAATAAGACATATTTCTGTAAAGATGGATTATAGAATCTTTCATTCTTCTGCCTAAATAATGCACAATGCGGCAGAGAATACGATCACCCATATGGTGGGCTGAGTACTCTTGATCCCTCTCAAGACACTGCCAGCTGAGATTGAAAATATAGCCCTCGTATGTTTAAAGACTTCAGACCATTTTCCCGACAGGTTTCAATTACCTTCAGTCAAATCTTCCTCATTTGTGAGTGGTCAAATTATATGTAACCTGGTTCTTACAGTTTTCAATCACATTACATGTGCAATGTCAGTGGTATTTGTCTTTACCATATCACCAGTTCTTTTAAAACAGTTTACTTTTTTGTTCTTGTGTATTATTAAGCAGAGCAAAAAATCTCGTAAATGGTACGATACAATGATGTCATATCGATCAGATCGATGGATCTCTTACTGAATAATATATCAGTATTATTCAACCAATTCGATTTGATAAATTTTAATCAATTGACTATTTAATCCATATTGTGTGTAAACGATTTGAGTGCCATTCTTTTCGACATTCTTAATTTCTTTACCTTATTGGCATATACTAACCTAATGTACAAGTAACGGTTTTAATTTTTGTTGAATTGCTTAATTTTCCTGATATCAGGTATAGCATACAATGGTATAGGCTGTTATATGTATTTGCAATCTTCATTTTTCATTCAATCAATCCTTATCTGCGTTGTAGACAAACAGTCTAAACCATCGCTAAGAGTTCGGGCCACCAGGTCGACGCCGCTCTACAGAAGTGAAGGGTGTAGATTCTGTTCCTGTTTATAAAACGAACTGTTGCGCCAGTTACTGGCAGGCGTGAACTAATGTCGACATGCAGTGACTAAGTTGGTCAGTTAGTGTAGAGTCCATCGTCTTTACCGCTGCCACTAAATTGTAGGTGTCGCCCATCCAAGCCCTAACCGGCTCAGCTGTATTTAACTACAGTGAAATTTGGTTAATCAATTCCCCAATAATCTATTATGTTATTCAAAACGTAACTGGGGGAGGGGCTCTAAACGATAATATCATATCAGGTTCCCCATTCCTACAAAATTAACAGGGACTGAAATATGTTATCCGAAGTAGGAAGTTTTCTGCTTTATAAAGGGTTGTCCGGGGACAGATCTTACAGAAAACTGCCTTCTTAACCATCGCTAAAAGCTCGAGCCAGTAGAGAAGGTCGATGCCTTCCACTGCTTAAGTGAAGGGGTAGGTTTTAACACACACAAAAATGCGTACTCGGTATCATTGCATCATGTCTGTGTGGACTGTTGTCTCATGCACTTAAGGTTTGGTTCTAACATGCCGATACCAGTGATAATGCCATAATAATAATGATAATAATAATAAGAAGAAGAAGAAGAAGATGAGGAGGAGGAGGAACAAGAGTAGAAGTAGTAATAGTAGAAGAAAAAATAATAACAACCAGTAGCAGTAGTAGAAGTAGCAATTATAACAGAAGTAGTTGTAGAAGCAGTAGTAGCAGTGTGGAAGTACTAATAATAATAATAATAACAGTTGACGTAGTAGTAGTAGTAGCAGTAACAGTAGCAGTAGCAGCTAAAACAGCCTTAACAGTAGCAGTAGTAGTAGTAGTAGTAGTAGTAGTAGTAGTAGTAGTAGTAGTAGTAACAGTTTATTTTGCCATTCATTCAAAACTTGCTTATTAAACATACAACAAAAAACACACTCACTTGTTGCTCTGCATACTTTTGATCCGCTATTGCAATCTCATCATCCCATTTGAAAGGCTTAAAAGGCCGCAAAATTCCTGCGTTCTTTCTGTGGGACCTATCTGTTGCAAACAGGCCGTGCTTCTTATTACCATGTCTTTTGCAATCTCTACAGAATATATTTTCTCTAGAAGATACCTTAGTCAATAGAGACAAAGATAGAACAGCGCAGAACCACATAGAAAAACAATGCATGTTTGGTTTTAACCGGTCGTAATGAACTACCACTAGCGTATCATAAAAAAAATAATATCCGGGCGTAATTTTTGAATATAATAAAACAAATTTATCCAATTTTTAAGCCTGTTGAACCGCAAAACAACCGCACTTCTGTGAAGTGCATTTCCAAAAAGCATTAAGTGACATAAACTGCACGTCCAAAAATATAACTGCTGAAAAAGTACCAGATTGGATGATTGTTGTGTATATTGTTTCCTTTCCTAACCCTTTTTGTACAAAGATTTCCTTTTTCATGAAGCTGGATTTTGCAGAAATAAAAATAACCTTTCCAATTTTGCTTAAATTATTCACCCTTGAATACTATAGCCAGTATGTTGTTTGTTTCTTTATTGACAAGAAAAGAAAACCTTTTTCCCCAATGCATTTAAATAGAGTTATTCCAACACACCCGTTCATAAATCCACGTCTCGGACAATCTACAGCTATTTTACTTCTTTATCAGGCAAATCACAATCATTTTACTCCAAATTTGCCTTCACATTCATTGCTATACAAAGCCTGCATTTCATTGTTTCACATGAATTCACGTTACTCACACAGCAAAGGACAAAACCGCATATTTTTCTTTCCCCTTTCTAAAATTCTGCTGCTGCTGATGCCCTGCTTTTGTTTTGTGTTAAATCAGATAGCACAATAAATGGACAAGCCATCCAACCGGTGGCAAAATGAATATTTCTTGGTGAGAAGTTGCCTTTCTTGCCAGGAATTCTCCTTCCAGGAAGCACCGTAATTCATCCGCTGTTAAGCCTCTTTGCGCTAAGTGGACGACGCAGCAATCAGTCACAATTGAAAGATGACAAGTCATGTCCAAAAGTGCAACACCGGATCAACAGCGCTAGCTTCTCAATTAAAAGCAAGATTTCTGTCTCTCATAAATCCAACATTCCACTTGAGCATGGCTGCCCTTCTACCTCGCGCTGTTCCATTCTAATGTTTTTGAATATGACCGGAAGTAAGTGGGAAGCGTGTGTAACAGCCCCCTTTCCCGACAAAGTGAGAAAACCTCAGCCCTAAGAAAACGCTTTTGTGTCAAGTACTTGGGAAGCGATTCTCGCCTACCCAGTAAATATTCTGAGGTCGATCCAACGTCCATTTGAGATTGCGACGTCAAAACGACCAAACCACAACATTCATTCTGATTGTATTTTAACATAACCCCTCTTGCCAACGCCTTTGACACATTGCTGGATAGACGTTGGGAAAGCAACGTTCTTTAGACGTTGTCGTTGGTGGCAGCTAAAACGCAACTTTCTCCACAGTCTAATCAACGTCTTTCGTGCAACATTGTGCTGACGTCGGAAAACTGAGATTTACAGACGTCGACAAACAGACGTTATACGGACATCGGACGAAAAGGAAAAAAAACAAACAAAAACAAACTGCTTGGGTTATCGCTCAATAGAAAAGGTAGGCATGACAAGTCACTTTAAAAGTAGACCAAAACGAGGACGTATAGTAAGAACATTTAAAGAGCTCGAAAGTTTTTTTCTAACTTTGATAAATATTTATGGATATCTCCTTCTTCCTGTATGACCAGATAACCCAACGATGGGGGGGGGGTGCATTCTGACAGAGGGGAGACCACGCTATGGTTGTGGCTGTCAAGATCAATATTTCAAGTTAAACATTCCCCTCGAGTCTTTTCAACGTGCTTTGCCTACGTGTAAACAACGTAGGGAGACGCTGTTTCAACTTCCATTTTCAACCCATCCGCAACGTTGATTAGGCGTCGGAAGATCAACGTTTTTCGAATCCATAATCCGGCGTTGATCCAGCTTCCGGTCGACATCTATCTAACGTCGCAATGTTTACTGCGTAACTGCCAGCCTGTACGGTTGTGAGCATTAGAATTTTTTCTGTCCACACACTTGGATGGATCCATTTGGAAAACATTACTCTGATCGGAAAATGATTATCTAAATCCTTCCGTTTTATGTTTATACATAACAGATGGACCTCTGTAGAGGTCAGCTGTTTGACAACAACGACTGCAGTTGTTTCACAACACGTTTCAGGTACATCAATACCATATGACTTATGATGGTATATTCAAGATAAAATTCAACAAACCTCTGAATAATTTACTCAAATTTGCAAATTATTTATTCTCGGATAAATTTGAAAACAGAAATAAATTATATAATTACGTATCTTGAATTGTGTAACCCTATTTCTTTAAATAAAACATATGTATATTTGATTAATTAAGTGTTTCAGAAGAATTAGAATTTCTTGTTATTCAATGATAATTCCAGTTAAGAAGATGGTCAAATCTGAAAGGATTCAAAACGACACTGCATTTATTCTTCAATCGGAGAGATCGCTAAGCATGTAATGGAGAATACATAACTGATATTTGAAAATAGATATGACTGATGTTGAAGCTGGACTGTCGTTATTTGGACGCCCCGAAATTGATACCTGTTATGATTCGATTATCGTGAATTTGATCGCAAATCCCCCAGAAGGCATGACCGTATTATTACATGGAGTTTCTGCTCTGGAGGAGTACACGTGTTTTTTTTCACTACTAGAATGCAACATCGATAAATTTGAAACAGTAGCCTTCCTATGCCTCTTTTTCACCATCGAGACGAACATTTTTTTCGACATTATTCCCTTTCAGGATAAGGAAATCCATTCTGAAATGTGCCAAAACATTCATAATAATACGGTAATGCCTTCTGTGTACAAACCACACGAGCCTTTTGCCTTTGTAAGATAAGTGCCATGCATTGAGCTGAATCACTGAGTGCGGTGTGAGCTGGGCTAATCGAGTACTGCCAACGAGTCGAGACAAACATTTCCTGTGATGTGACTCTCCAAATGTATGTGTTGAACTACGTGAAATACATAAAGTAAAGGGAGAAATATCACCTTGTGGGCATGATATTTATTCCCTGGTCACAATAAAGCCACAGAGCCTTAAAACTTTGTGAATCTGTGCAGGGTTTGCGGCAGTTGGCAGA
Source organism: Protula sp. h YS-2021 (assembly GCA_949752745.1). NCBI lineage: Eukaryota > Metazoa > Annelida > Polychaeta > Sabellida > Serpulidae > Protula > Protula sp. h YS-2021. The sequence goes on from OX457024.1 coordinate 46,269,861, forward strand.
CCGATCATGAAATGAATACATCAAACCGTACCGTAAAGAGAGAAAGATAACACTCCTGTTTAATTATGTATTGCTGTAAATGGAGGGATCATTGAGGTCCTTTGCTGGTTTCGCTGGTGCTTGTCTTCTCATGCAATTTTTTGTTATGTGTCTGAGGTCTGCTTTCAACAACAAAAACAAACAAAAGCAAAAAGTTTAAAGACAAATAGCAAACAAACAAAAAACAACAGCGAACATATTCTATTTATTTATAAAGGGATCGGTGTTTTGTTTTTAGAGAACGGAAGAGGTGGCAACGCCATTTCTCAACAGTTTCCTTCGTCAAGAGATATCTGGTTGAGAGGGGTGGGAGTGGGGCGTAATCCTGTTCCCAGCCACACCAGTCACCCCTTTAAGATCAGCGGTTTCATGGCCAGCAGAATCTTCATATTAATTCCTCTCCTTTCTTACACGATGTTACTGGCGTTTTATTGTCAATAATAGCAATATGTTCTATATTTGCCCTCCGGTCAACACTAACAAATTGTAGGCTTGGAAATTGACCACAGTACCTACCCATGTAATGTATCAATTAGGGTTGCTATATATAAAACAGCTTACCTCGAAGGAGATCTATCTGGTTTGTATAAACACAGAGACGATGGACGCTTTAAAAAGTGGTTATTTCTTTTATGAGTACTGTTTTCGTGGAATCCCCAGTGGGTCTATGGAGTAAAAAGGTGTTATATATAGAACAGACCGAACTGGCGTAGAGGTTGGTTGTTGGATAACAACGTCAATTAGGAAATACTGACTTATTCTGAGTCAACATGAATTATTATCGGCCGGTAAGCCAACTGCTCAGATATATAAATAACATCTTCATGTTGATTATAAGTCAACATATGCTTTGTTACATGGCTTAACTGGCGCTTTGATTACAAATAACTGCAATAAATAAGGAATTTTAGGTCCGATAAACACTGAACATTTTTTACATGACACTCGACCAGTCAATTCACAGTAGTTACTTAAGCCATGTAGTAATTATAATTATTGACCATTCAGTGTGCAAAAAAATAACAACTAAAAAATAACTTTATTAGTATACATTTGTGAAAATAAATATACTGTATTAGTGTTGCGCCAAAAACTGCGTAGTTACAGTATTGCAGCACAAAGCCATTGCAGCATTCCCAGGTACCATTGTACTCTGTATGTTACATGCGAGTAACAGCTTCAAACCAAAGGTGTGTGATTGGGATCCAGTGGGAAACAAATTTTTTTTCGCATACCACTAATGGCTACACCATCATCCAAAGTCCCTCAGAGATCCCTTTATACAAGTCAAGCACAAAACAAAGCAATAGCTAGGAATTGTATATTACAACAAGGTCCATATTACATATTTTAAGTTCGTTACACAGAAGGCGGAGCTTGTCACGAGGACAATGCTGTCTGAAACGTCCGCTTTGTAACAAAGCAATGCCATTATCGTTTAACGAATAGGTCAATCCATTCGGGAAACAGGCAATAACAAAGTTATTAAATTTTAAATTTATGATATTACCCCAGTTTTGTAGTACTTTCTTGTCTAATTTATATGTACTTGCTTTTGTATATATTTACTTCAAATAACAACTATGACATGAGTGTAAAATGTTCCGTGAAAGACGTTTTATCGACGTCGCAACGCCTATCCAATGTCGATACAACGTTAAATGTTTGCCAGCATGTGAACGATATTTTGCTGATGCCTTTGCAGTCGTAACAAGCATAACTTTTCCAATCCATTCCTGATTGAAAAAAAAAACGATAATGAGCCGTTTGAGAAGGCGCAGGTGCAGGCAATTACGACTAATCTCTTCTCATGAAGGCACACACTATATTACGTGAGAGCATAGATTCCGGCGTCCTGGGCAAATTGATTTGCTTTGATCGTAATTACATTTGTTTCGCAAGTTGCTTCAGGTGTATAGCCTTCGTCTGAGCATTGCTAATTTGCTTCTGGCTTATTCTTAGAGCGATGATGATGATGATGATGATGATGATGATGATGATGATGATGATGATGATGATGATGATGATGATGATGATGGTCGTCATCATCAATTAAAACTTAATCAAAACGTATGAAAAAGAGCATGTTACGAAAAAACAATTCACGCAAAACCTTCTTTGCTGTACGTGTGTTGTGAAAAAATACATGCTCTTTATTTTACAGTTATTTTACGTTAATTTTTTTCTTCCTGAATTCTATATATATTTTCCAGAGCATTTTAGCTTGAAGATGTCAGTTTTACGCGTTATGTTTTATTTCGGATAACTCTTCAAGAAAACAGTTAAACAAAATGTCCAAAACCTGTCATTTCTAATCGTTGCCCAACAAACAAACTTTTTAGCCAGAACTGAATTGTTTCAATTCATTTCCGTTTTCTAACTGACCCATACTTAAATCATAAAAACTGCTGACCACATTTTCACAAAATTTCGATTTACTCTTTTATATTAATTGCGGTACAAGAAAAGTTTTACATCAGAATTGGAACTTACATATGTAGTAAATGCATTCATCCAAATATTGCTGGTGATAAGACAAAATAACAATGTGGATTGTTTCATATCTTTTGCTAGTAGAAAATAAAGATCTACTTCAGCAATGACAAAGCGCTATTTTGCGTCTTAGCTTGTTCTTAATCTCTTCTTTTCAATAAAGAGCATATCTTTATTTCTTTTTCTTCAATGAATTGCAATGGAGAATACACCTTAATGTGTACTTCCTCGATGAATTGCATCGAGTGCATACAAGCCCCAGAAAACCTCTGGGCTACACAATTTCAATGCCAGGTTTTTTCAAGCATTTTAAAGAAAGTGTGCAATTAACTGCAACACTAGCTCATTGTCCTTGTTTGTATTCTCCCTCATAATTGTACAAGTCATGCTGCTCAACATTAAACCAGTTTTTCAAGAGTTTTGGTAAAATTTTTACTCTATGCTTTTACCACCCAAGCGATTTTTTGCCGATGTATGAATAATAAACATTGCTTTACTTGCATAAGATAATTAACAGAAAGTAAAAATTAGTAAGAAATCTTAACTGTCGGATGATCATGGAGTAGGGGTAGACCAGAGTGAATTTTCTATATTCGCCACAGTGCGTTCCATATGCAGATTTAAACTTGCTTTTAGTAGCCTTTGGAGGTAGGCATTGACTGGGGTAAGCCATTATCTAAGGGATTTCCTGTCACATTTGATGGATCACTGGAGGGAGCTCTCAGTAAGTATTTGTCGTAGCTTTGTAGGGATAAAATTACCTTAAACACATAAGAAGAAAACACCCAAGAGAAAGGCAAGGAAAAAAATCGACAAATTTCCATGAACTTACACAACTGATTTTTTTTTCAATTCTCATACTTCACAAAAATATAGCAAGATTGTTAAATATTTTACAGGGAGACTAATAATACTAATAATAAGACATATTTCTGTAAAGATGGATTATAGAATCTTTCATTCTTCTGCCTAAATAATGCACAATGCGGCAGAGAATACGATCACCCATATGGTGGGCTGAGTACTCTTGATCCCTCTCAAGACACTGCCAGCTGAGATTGAAAATATAGCCCTCGTATGTTTAAAGACTTCAGACCATTTTCCCGACAGGTTTCAATTACCTTCAGTCAAATCTTCCTCATTTGTGAGTGGTCAAATTATATGTAACCTGGTTCTTACAGTTTTCAATCACATTACATGTGCAATGTCAGTGGTATTTGTCTTTACCATATCACCAGTTCTTTTAAAACAGTTTACTTTTTTGTTCTTGTGTATTATTAAGCAGAGCAAAAAATCTCGTAAATGGTACGATACAATGATGTCATATCGATCAGATCGATGGATCTCTTACTGAATAATATATCAGTATTATTCAACCAATTCGATTTGATAAATTTTAATCAATTGACTATTTAATCCATATTGTGTGTAAACGATTTGAGTGCCATTCTTTTCGACATTCTTAATTTCTTTACCTTATTGGCATATACTAACCTAATGTACAAGTAACGGTTTTAATTTTTGTTGAATTGCTTAATTTTCCTGATATCAGGTATAGCATACAATGGTATAGGCTGTTATATGTATTTGCAATCTTCATTTTTCATTCAATCAATCCTTATCTGCGTTGTAGACAAACAGTCTAAACCATCGCTAAGAGTTCGGGCCACCAGGTCGACGCCGCTCTACAGAAGTGAAGGGTGTAGATTCTGTTCCTGTTTATAAAACGAACTGTTGCGCCAGTTACTGGCAGGCGTGAACTAATGTCGACATGCAGTGACTAAGTTGGTCAGTTAGTGTAGAGTCCATCGTCTTTACCGCTGCCACTAAATTGTAGGTGTCGCCCATCCAAGCCCTAACCGGCTCAGCTGTATTTAACTACAGTGAAATTTGGTTAATCAATTCCCCAATAATCTATTATGTTATTCAAAACGTAACTGGGGGAGGGGCTCTAAACGATAATATCATATCAGGTTCCCCATTCCTACAAAATTAACAGGGACTGAAATATGTTATCCGAAGTAGGAAGTTTTCTGCTTTATAAAGGGTTGTCCGGGGACAGATCTTACAGAAAACTGCCTTCTTAACCATCGCTAAAAGCTCGAGCCAGTAGAGAAGGTCGATGCCTTCCACTGCTTAAGTGAAGGGGTAGGTTTTAACACACACAAAAATGCGTACTCGGTATCATTGCATCATGTCTGTGTGGACTGTTGTCTCATGCACTTAAGGTTTGGTTCTAACATGCCGATACCAGTGATAATGCCATAATAATAATGATAATAATAATAAGAAGAAGAAGAAGAAGATGAGGAGGAGGAGGAACAAGAGTAGAAGTAGTAATAGTAGAAGAAAAAATAATAACAACCAGTAGCAGTAGTAGAAGTAGCAATTATAACAGAAGTAGTTGTAGAAGCAGTAGTAGCAGTGTGGAAGTACTAATAATAATAATAATAACAGTTGACGTAGTAGTAGTAGTAGCAGTAACAGTAGCAGTAGCAGCTAAAACAGCCTTAACAGTAGCAGTAGTAGTAGTAGTAGTAGTAGTAGTAGTAGTAGTAACAGTTTATTTTGCCATTCATTCAAAACTTGCTTATTAAACATACAACAAAAAACACACTCACTTGTTGCTCTGCATACTTTTGATCCGCTATTGCAATCTCATCATCCCATTTGAAAGGCTTAAAAGGCCGCAAAATTCCTGCGTTCTTTCTGTGGGACCTATCTGTTGCAAACAGGCCGTGCTTCTTATTACCATGTCTTTTGCAATCTCTACAGAATATATTTTCTCTAGAAGATACCTTAGTCAATAGAGACAAAGATAGAACAGCGCAGAACCACATAGAAAAACAATGCATGTTTGGTTTTAACCGGTCGTAATGAACTACCACTAGCGTATCATAAAAAAAATAATATCCGGGCGTAATTTTTGAATATAATAAAACAAATTTATCCAATTTTTAAGCCTGTTGAACCGCAAAACAACCGCACTTCTGTGAAGTGCATTTCCAAAAAGCATTAAGTGACATAAACTGCACGTCCAAAAATATAACTGCTGAAAAAGTACCAGATTGGATGATTGTTGTGTATATTGTTTCCTTTCCTAACCCTTTTTGTACAAAGATTTCCTTTTTCATGAAGCTGGATTTTGCAGAAATAAAAATAACCTTTCCAATTTTGCTTAAATTATTCACCCTTGAATACTATAGCCAGTATGTTGTTTGTTTCTTTATTGACAAGAAAAGAAAACCTTTTTCCCCAATGCATTTAAATAGAGTTATTCCAACACACCCGTTCATAAATCCACGTCTCGGACAATCTACAGCTATTTTACTTCTTTATCAGGCAAATCACAATCATTTTACTCCAAATTTGCCTTCACATTCATTGCTATACAAAGCCTGCATTTCATTGTTTCACATGAATTCACGTTACTCACACAGCAAAGGACAAAACCGCATATTTTTCTTTCCCCTTTCTAAAATTCTGCTGCTGCTGATGCCCTGCTTTTGTTTTGTGTTAAATCAGATAGCACAATAAATGGACAAGCCATCCAACCGGTGGCAAAATGAATATTTCTTGGTGAGAAGTTGCCTTTCTTGCCAGGAATTCTCCTTCCAGGAAGCACCGTAATTCATCCGCTGTTAAGCCTCTTTGCGCTAAGTGGACGACGCAGCAATCAGTCACAATTGAAAGATGACAAGTCATGTCCAAAAGTGCAACACCGGATCAACAGCGCTAGCTTCTCAATTAAAAGCAAGATTTCTGTCTCTCATAAATCCAACATTCCACTTGAGCATGGCTGCCCTTCTACCTCGCGCTGTTCCATTCTAATGTTTTTGAATATGACCGGAAGTAAGTGGGAAGCGTGTGTAACAGCCCCCTTTCCCGACAAAGTGAGAAAACCTCAGCCCTAAGAAAACGCTTTTGTGTCAAGTACTTGGGAAGCGATTCTCGCCTACCCAGTAAATATTCTGAGGTCGATCCAACGTCCATTTGAGATTGCGACGTCAAAACGACCAAACCACAACATTCATTCTGATTGTATTTTAACATAACCCCTCTTGCCAACGCCTTTGACACATTGCTGGATAGACGTTGGGAAAGCAACGTTCTTTAGACGTTGTCGTTGGTGGCAGCTAAAACGCAACTTTCTCCACAGTCTAATCAACGTCTTTCGTGCAACATTGTGCTGACGTCGGAAAACTGAGATTTACAGACGTCGACAAACAGACGTTATACGGACATCGGACGAAAAGGAAAAAAAACAAACAAAAACAAACTGCTTGGGTTATCGCTCAATAGAAAAGGTAGGCATGACAAGTCACTTTAAAAGTAGACCAAAACGAGGACGTATAGTAAGAACATTTAAAGAGCTCGAAAGTTTTTTTCTAACTTTGATAAATATTTATGGATATCTCCTTCTTCCTGTATGACCAGATAACCCAACGATGGGGGGGGGGGGGGTGCATTCTGACAGAGGGGAGACCACGCTATGGTTGTGGCTGTCAAGATCAATATTTCAAGTTAAACATTCCCCTCGAGTCTTTTCAACGTGCTTTGCCTACGTGTAAACAACGTAGGGAGACGCTGTTTCAACTTCCATTTTCAACCCATCCGCAACGTTGATTAGGCGTCGGAAGATCAACGTTTTTCGAATCCATAATCCGGCGTTGATCCAGCTTCCGGTCGACATCTATCTAACGTCGCAATGTTTACTGCGTAACTGCCAGCCTGTACGGTTGTGAGCATTAGAATTTTTTCTGTCCACACACTTGGATGGATCCATTTGGAAAACATTACTCTGATCGGAAAATGATTATCTAAATCCTTCCGTTTTATGTTTATACATAACAGATGGACCTCTGTAGAGGTCAGCTGTTTGACAACAACGACTGCAGTTGTTTCACAACACGTTTCAGGTACATCAATACCATATGACTTATGATGGTATATTCAAGATAAAATTCAACAAACCTCTGAATAATTTACTCAAATTTGCAAATTATTTATTCTCGGATAAATTTGAAAACAGAAATAAATTATATAATTACGTATCTTGAATTGTGTAACCCTATTTCTTTAAATAAAACATATGTATATTTGATTAATTAAGTGTTTCAGAAGAATTAGAATTTCTTGTTATTCAATGATAATTCCAGTTAAGAAGATGGTCAAATCTGAAAGGATTCAAAACGACACTGCATTTATTCTTCAATCGGAGAGATCGCTAAGCATGTAATGGAGAATACATAACTGATATTTGAAAATAGATATGACTGATGTTGAAGCTGGACTGTCGTTATTTGGACGCCCCGAAATTGATACCTGTTATGATTCGATTATCGTGAATTTGATCGCAAATCCCCCAGAAGGCATGACCGTATTATTACATGGAGTTTCTGCTCTGGAGGAGTACACGTGTTTTTTTTCACTACTAGAATGCAACATCGATAAATTTGAAACAGTAGCCTTCCTATGCCTCTTTTTCACCATCGAGACGAACATTTTTTTCGACATTATTCCCTTTCAGGATAAGGAAATCCATTCTGAAATGTGCCAAAACATTCATAATAATACGGTAATGCCTTCTGTGTACAAACCACACGAGCCTTTTGCCTTTGTAAGATAAGTGCCATGCATTGAGCTGAATCACTGAGTGCGGTGTGAGCTGGGCTAATCGAGTACTGCCAACGAGTCGAGACAAACATTTCCTGTGATGTGACTCTCCAAATGTATGTGTTGAACTACGTGAAATACATAAAGTAAAGGGAGAAATATCACCTTGTGGGCATGATATTTATTCCCTGGTCACAATAAAGCCACAGAGCCTTAAAACTTTGTGAATCTGTGCAGGGTTTTGCGGCAGTTGGCAGACCGATCATGAAATGAATACATCAAACCGTACCGTAAAGAGAGAAAGATAACACTCCTGTTTAATTATGTATTGCTGTAAATGGAGGGATCATTGAGGTCCTTTGCTGGTTTCGCTGGTGCTTGTCTTCTCATGCAATTTTTTGTTATGTGTCTGAGGTCTGCTTTCAACAACAAAAACAAACAAAAGCAAAAAGTTTAAAGACAAATAGCAAACAAACAAAAAACAACAGCGAACATATTCTATTTATTTATAAAGGGATCGGTGTTTTGTTTTTAGAGAACGGAAGAGGTGGCAACGCCATTTCTCAACAGTTTCCTTCGTCAAGAGATATCTGGTTGAGAGGGGTGGGAGTGGGGCGTAATCCTGTTCCCAGCCACACCAGTCACCCCTTTAAGATCAGCGGTTTCATGGCCAGCAGAATCTTCATATTAATTCCTCTCCTTTCTTACACGATGTTACTGGCGTTTTATTGTCAATAATAGCAATATGTTCTATATTTGCCCTCCGGTCAACACTAACAAATTGTAGGCTTGGAAATTGACCACAGTACCTACCCATGTAATGTATCAATTAGGGTTGCTATATATAAAACAGCTTACCTCGAAGGAGATCTATCTGGTTTGTATAAACACAGAGACGATGGACGCTTTAAAAAGTGGTTATTTCTTTTATGAGTACTGTTTTCGTGGAATCCCCAGTGGGTCTATGGAGTAAAAAGGTGTTATATATAGAACAGACCGAACTGGCGTAGAGGTTGGTTGTTGGATAACAACGTCAATTAGGAAATACTGACTTATTCTGAGTCAACATGAATTATTATCGGCCGGTAAGCCAACTGCTCAGATATATAAATAACATCTTCATGTTGATTATAAGTCAACATATGCTTTGTTACATGGCTTAACTGGCGCTTTGATTACAAATAACTGCAATAAATAAGGAATTTTAGGTCCGATAAACACTGAACATTTTTTACATGACACTCGACCAGTCAATTCACAGTAGTTACTTAAGCCATGTAGTAATTATAATTATTGACCATTCAGTGTGCAAAAAAATAACAACTAAAAAATAACTTTATTAGTATACATTTGTGAAAATAAATATACTGTATTAGTGTTGCGCCAAAAACTGCGTAGTTACAGTATTGCAGCACAAAGCCATTGCAGCATTCCCAGGTACCATTGTACTCTGTATGTTACATGCGAGTAACAGCTTCAAACCAAAGGTGTGTGATTGGGATCCAGTGGGAAACAAATTTTTTTTCGCATACCACTAATGGCTACACCATCATCCAAAGTCCCTCAGAGATCCCTTTATACAAGTCAAGCACAAAACAAAGCAATAGCTAGGAATTGTATATTACAACAAGGTCCATATTACATATTTTAAGTTCGTTACACAGAAGGCGGAGCTTGTCACGAGGACAATGCTGTCTGAAACGTCCGCTTTGTAACAAAGCAATGCCATTATCGTTTAACGAATAGGTCAATCCATTCGGGAAACAGGCAATAACAAAGTTATTAAATTTTAAATTTATGATATTACCCCAGTTTTGTAGTACTTTCTTGTCTAATTTATATGTACTTGCTTTTGTATATATTTACTTCAAATAACAACTATGACATGAGTGTAAAATGTTCCGTGAAAGACGTTTTATCGACGTCGCAACGCCTATCCAATGTCGATACAACGTTAAATGTTTGCCAGCATGTGAACGATATTTTGCTGATGCCTTTGCAGTCGTAACAAGCATAACTTTTCCAATCCATTCCTGATTGAAAAAAAAAACGATAATGAGCCGTTTGAGAAGGCGCAGGTGCAGGCAATTACGACTAATCTCTTCTCATGAAGGCACACACTATATTACGTGAGAGCATAGATTCCGGCGTCCTGGGCAAATTGATTTGCTTTGATCGTAATTACATTTGTTTCGCAAGTTGCTTCAGGTGTATAGCCTTCGTCTGAGCATTGCTAATTTGCTTCTGGCTTATTCTTAGAGCGATGATGATGATGATGATGATGATGATGATGATGATGATGATGATGATGATGATGATGATGATGATGATGATGATGATGATGGTCGTGATGATAATCTTTTTCGGTACTATGAGGACATAAAATGCCACTTTGGGGACACGGTTTTGACGTTTGGGGACATAGTGCGGGGCTTGGGACACAAAGTGGCACCATGGGGGCATTTTGTGGGGCTTCGGGGACATGGAGTTTGGAACTGGGGGACACAGATTATCACCACTTGCAGGTACTGGGGACATGTCCCTGCACCATTTCTTATCACTACTTTTATCATCAGTGCATGTCTTCAGTACCGTTAAAAAATTGTCGCTGTGTCCCCATCCCCAGTCAATTTAAAGGGTGTGCGACATAGTTGTATTTGATAGTATTTGATAGCAAATAATGTGTTTCTGCAGTCGCACAGACAAAAATAAGAAACAATTTCAGTGAAAGCTATTTATTTATTTTTTGTTTGAACGGCGGTGCATATTTTTTTAAAAAAGATTAATTATTAAACTCACACGTCAAGTTATGGTGCCCACCCCTTGTGCTTAAAAAAGTTGCTCAAATAAAAATTTTGAGCTGTGTTTAAGCATACCGTATAACATAATATGCATTTGCCAAATCAGTTTTGACTGGGAAAAATCATCGAGGTGGCTCAAAATTGGCATAAGTTCGGTTTGGGACTGTACAACTGTTTTCACATATCACGTCGGAGTTTTTATAAACATAGCCATGCGACCTGAATAAATGGCAGGCACCATGCTGAAAGCTACGGAAGCGTAGAAGGGACACTTCAGTTCATACTGCATACTTCGTATGTAGTACATATGAAGTACTTGTGAAGAACGTATATAATGTCTCCGAACTGAATTCTGTTTTTAAGAAGTTCATATTTAATTTCACGAGAGACTTGCGAATCACATACATGTAAAAAATAAAATTTGTCGGTTCAACACACGACAGAAATAGCAAAAATGACGGAAAGTACAATAGGAAAGTTAAACTGTGCATTACATATGCAGTTCATATGTACTATATATCTGGGACATATGTATTTCATATGTCGAGCATAGCTACATGTGTAATACAAATGAAATACATATGAATTCCATATATACTACTATGAAGGACATATGTATATATTACAAATGTAGTACATATGTAGTTCATATATTCTACATATGTACAACATATGCAGTTCATATGACAAAATATGCGGCACATACGTGGTTCGTATGCATACATACTATACATGCACCATACAAATAGTTCATATGTTCTACAAATGTATTACATATGTAGTTTATATGGCTCCATATGTAGTACATATGTGGTTCATATGAACTACATATGCACTACATATGTAGTTCATATGTTCTACATATGCATTACATATGTAGTTGATATTGCTACATACGTAGTACGTATGTAGTTCATATGTACTACATATGCATTACATATGTTGTTTACATGCACTTCATATGTAGTGCATACGCATTTCATATGTACTATATATGTAGAACACATGTATTACATATGTACTTCATATGTACTACATATGTAACGCAAATGTACTACATATGTACTACATATGTACCATATATGTTTACTTATGAACTACATCTGTAGTACTACATATGTAGTACATATGAAATACATATGTTCTACATTCGCAGTACATATGTATTTCATTTGTAGTACATATGTAGTTCATATACTTTTCTTGGGTAACCCAAGCATTTTCAACTTGTCTAATTCAGTCTCAATAACTGCCATTGCTTCTGTAAGATCTCTGTCTAAGTAAGATAACAGCTAGGTAAGCTTAACCTTTTTAAGACCCCCCTCCTCCCCCCCCCCCCTCCCCCACACACACAGAACGACGAAACACAACAATGTCATGTGAAATAAAAGAAATTGAAATGTTTCTTACGCTTTATTTAAACAATCTTTTGTTTCATTTATCTGAAACATTACAATTAAGATACTAAAGAAAAATAACCAGTCGGCCATATTTAAAATACACTGAGACAATGATTACATTATATCTGTGATTCGCGCATTGCATGTTGCTTATGACACTATATCACTTTTATAATGTTTAAAAACAGGTTACTTTTTTTTCCTTTTTATTTGTAATATTAGTCACTCCCTCAGGGGATGAGAAACAACGTAATTTTTCTCCCTTAAATTGTAAATAAAAGAAATCCACTTCTGCATGATGGAAATTGCCTTCGGGATTGAACGCCGGTCTCGGTGTTGCTTTGTTACAGGTTGTCAGGTTTGGCTTGTGAATCTGATCACCGTATTCATGTGTTACAGGTTGTCAGCTGTGCTTTGTGAACCTGGTCACTGTATTCATGTGTTACATGTTGTCAGGCATGGCTTATGAACCTGGTCACTGTATTCATGTGTAAAAGGTTGTCAGACGTGGCTTGTGAACCTGGTCACCGTATTCATGTGTTACAGGTTGTCAGACGTGGCTTGTGAACCTGGTCACCGTATTAATGGTGTCTCAAGAAGTCATGAGTTGGGATGCGCACGCAGGACTCGTAACCTCATTCACGCGAAACAAAGAGGTTAATGTTACGTCCAATCCAGAGGCTGCTGGCAACGTGACCGATGGTAATCCAGACACCTTTTGGCAATCTGGCGCCTATCTGCCCACTGGCTACATCCCAAGGGAAGACCTGAACGTTTTACTTGGTGCTTGTTCCCACAACCGTTGTAACAGTACGGGCAACTCAGATGATCTTGAGTTAGCTACTGATGGTTCATTTTATGGCGGGTCTTTAGTAACCGTTGTCGACGGACAAACACGATTTTTTTAACGTGTTTTTTACACAAGAGAAATCCTATATCCGAGGAATACATATTCGGGCGAAATATGACGGAGAAACCAGATTGATTTTGAGAACGAATGCATCTGAAACGGAACTGGCAATCTTGCTGCTGGAAAATTCATACGAAGATGTGATCATATTGGGAAACTACTACCAGTCTCTAGGGGTCATGGTGACGTCAGGGAGTAACTTACAAGTGTATTAGATCGCTTCTCTCACCGATGGTCCTTGTTATGAGATGGCAGTCGTTCATGTTCCAAGCGAAATGGTTGGTGTAGTGAGGACCCGCCATTTCGCAATGTTTTTTAGAACAGAACTTCTCCTTTCTTCTGATGGAATGAATTGAGATGTCATTGCCAGATTAGATCCGGATAATTTAAATACTCAATTTACCCGCCTGGATTTTGAGACTCTGGCTGAATATATTTGAGTGAAGCACTATGTGAATGAAGGCGATTATAACAAAGTGTATGTGTGGGACATATCGGCATGGGATGGAAATGCACCTTCTGGACCATATCCTGATCCAGAACTCAATTCTGTTCCAGTCAGAGATATAATAGGAGTGAACGGAATACGGGGAGAGCAAACAGGTTCCTACAGCGACTTATTACCCCCAGACGAAGGAACAGAGCTATATAACAATGCCAGTTCACATGCAAGGAATTATCACAATACGAATTGGGACGTGCATGATCCAACGTCCATCCCGGACTACGAGGCCATGGCGAATGGAGAGGAGTAGGGTGAAAAGGAGAGAATCACCGCACTTTGTGACGTCATACTGTCTGGACCGGAAGTGACGTCATCATGTTGCCCCCCCCCTGGTCAAGAATCATATACCATGGGGACCCCCCCCCCCAGGACATACTATGGACCGACCCCCCCCCCCCCAGGACATGCTATGGACCGACCCCCCCCCCCCCCCTAGGCGGCAGTCGGGACTGACCCCCCCCCCCCCCGGTGAAGAAGTATATCATATCATGGGACCCCCCCCCCCCCGGTGAAGAAGTATATCATATCATGGGACCCCCCCCCCCCTAGGATGTGATTCAACACTCCTATAAGAGCACATTGTCTGTGCACATATGCATCATTCATGCTCTGACTGCCGTTGGATACACAGGGGAAAAAAAGTGAAAACAGTTGCTCTTACCTATTGTGTTTTGCTGTTGAAGAACAAGTGAAGGATTGACTGGAATACACATAGGAGATGAAGTGAAACATTAGTTATTCTTTGGAAAAGGAAAGTGAACGATTGGTTATTCTTTGGAAAGGAAGTGAAAGATTGGAGACGAATTGGCAAAACAGTCGTGGTAAGTGACTTTTTTTTTTTTTTTTATTATTATTATGATAATATTTAATTAGTCATATTTCAATGGTTTCCCATTACAGTAACCACACACACAGCATAAGTACATGTGTACAGAGTGTGGGGGAAAACCGACTGAGAAATTTAAGAGTACACTCGTACAGAGTGTGGGGGGAAAACCGATCGATAATTTCAGAGTGCACTCGTACAGAGTGTGAGGGAAAACCGATCGATAATTTCAGAGTGCACTCGTACAGAGTGTGAGGGAAAACCGATCGATAATTTCAGAGTGCGCTCGAGTGTGAGAACAATCAATAAATTTGAGAAGGAATGGGATTTTCCCTACGTTAAGTCCAATGTTATGTTTTAAGTTATAGTAGTTGGAAAATGACACTTCTAAAACACATTTAACAAATGTAGTTTTTTGATAACATATAATATATAAAATAAATTTGAACATTTTAGCATGCTACTTATTTGAATGTTCTAAAGTTATAGTAGTGGGAAAATGGTGGTTCTAGACCAACTTTAACAAATTTAGTTTTTAACACCATATGATATATAAAATAAGTTTGAACATTTTAGCACGCTACTTATTTGAATATTCTAAAGTCATAGTAGTGGAAAAATGGTGGTTCTAGACCAATTTTAACAAATTTTGTTTTTTGACAAAATATGATGTATAAAATAAGTTTAAACATTATACAATGGTGTAGTAGAGTAAAAATGAGGGTTCTAGACCAACTTTAACAAATTTCGTTTTTTGACAAAATATGATGTATAAAATAAGTTTGAACATTTTACCATGGTGTAGTAGGGTAAAAATCAGGGTTCTAGACCAACTTTAACAAATTTTGTTTTTTGACAAAATATGATGTATAAAATAAGTTTGAACATTTTACCATGGTGTAGTAAGGTAAAAATCAGGGTTCTAAACCAACTTTGATAAATTTAGTTTTTTACACGTTTCAGACGATTCTACCACTTGGTTGATTGTTGGAAAATGAAAAGTGAAAATGTGGATAGTTATGTAGGAAAACTGCGCCCATTCAAAAGACGTGTTCGAATGGCAAGCCCATTTTAAAGACGTCTTCGAATGGCAAGCCCATTTTAAAGACGTGTTCGAATGGCAAGCCCATTTTAAAGACGTGTTCGAATGGCAAGCCCATTCAAAACATGTGTTCGAATAATTTTTGAAAGATATTACGTCGTGGTATTGTTCAACAAATTGTTCAACATGTTCAACAAGTTCAACATGTTCAACATGTTCAACATGTTCAACAAGTTCAACATGTTCAACTTGTTCAACATGTTCAACTTGTTCAACATGTTCAACATGTTCAACATGTTCAACATGTTCAACTTGTTCAACATGTTCAACATGTTCAACATGTTAAACATGTTCAACATGTTCAACTTGTTCAACATGTTCAACATGTTCAACATGTTCAACTTGTTCAACATGTTCAACATGTTCAACAAGTTGTTCAACATGTTCAACATGTTGTTGTTCAACATGTTGTTGAACATGTTCAACAAGTTGTATATAAAGCTATGTTTAAAGACTTTCTCATCATTTGAATAGTGTAGGTTGAACCGAAAGGATGTATAAATGCAACATTTGTTCGAAATCTTACAATTGGCTGCAAAGTCGCATATGGTAAAGTTATTTCTAAACATTTTAGGACATCATGTGTCCAACCTCGAGTGTGACAGCTCCCTATAGAGCATAAAAGGTACCTACCCTCAGACATAACGCACATTCTGTATCAAGATACTGAAGAGAGAACATGTCTGCAGTGAGTGAACAACAACTACCATCTATGGCAATGGCTGCAGAAAATTTTATAGCAAAGCCTGAGACAATACCTACAGCAAAGTCTAAGGCAATGCCCATGGTAAAGTCTAAGGCGAAGTCACGTCAGCAGCGTCAAAAGCGACCACATCTTAGAAAAATAAAAAGAGATGAGTTACCAGCTATGACGCCGCCGTGTAAAAAGCGAAAAAATACGACAGAGCCTAATATGAAGCGAGAACCGGAGGGTAAAGCTGATACCACCATGAAGATGCGTGTAAACGATTCACCGGTTATGATACCCATTAATGGAGAAACATATATTAAATTGGTGAATTATCAACAGAAAGTGATGGTTAACATTCGTAAATATATTACGAATCATGCATCTGGGAGGTTATATCCTACCAAGAAGGGAATTTTGTTGTCATTGAAAGACTGGCACATGTTGAAGAAGCAAATGACGTCAGTGGATCTCATGCTTCAGAAAATGGATCTGTATAAATGCAGTGACTGTCAGAAGATCGTTGAGTAGAAAGCGAGATGACTGTATACAGTTTTAACAGCATGACGAGCTTAGTGGATGATTTGATTTCATCACAGTGCAAAAGATTGGACCGAAGGTTTTGAAGCTTGACAAGAACTTAGCTTTGACTCATATGGACATGTACATTTGATATGTAGTTCAAATTAAATTGTCTTCATATGTAGACTATGAAATTAACTTTATCTATGTTCATGTGAAGTCAGTTGTTATAAAATTTTAAGTTAAGTTCTTCTGCACATGTATTAACATAATATGTATTTGAAATAGTTTTGTTTTTATCATAATTGTACATAGTTGTAATGTTCAATAAAAACACATATGATGCTTTTCAACTTTTTATTTTTCTCATACAATACTTGAATATAATACATAATAAAACAATACTTGGATATAATACATAATAAAACAATACTTGGATATAATACATAATAAAACAATACTTGAATATAATACATAATAATACAATTCTTGAATATAATACATAATAATACAAAATTAACTATAATACCCAATATATGATATATGGTTTAAGGGTCAATTAAAACCGTGTCAGGAACCTTACGACTTTATATGTTGCAAAGCAAGACATATATTACACAACGCTTAAGTTAATAAAATATTACAACATTTATAAAGTCTTTATTATAAAGTTTAGTCAAATAAGTCTATTTTTCTGCATCTGTTTCACTCTGTTCACTGTCCATGCCACTTTCTTCGTCACTGCTACCATCTTCCTCCTCCTCCATATCTAGTAGCTCTTCAAAGAATGCATTGTTTTTCCTTATAGCCGCCTTTAATGCCTTTGAATACTTATAATTTTTTTCATCAACAAAGTAATTAAAGTCCTCTAAAATCTTTTGATAATGTTTGCTTTGTTCTAGACGCTGGGTATAGGTGAACAGTCTCATAAACAGTTGTTTTAGTCCATGCTTATAAATGGGTCGAAGGTCATAACTTGCTATTTCACGCGCATCTTCAAGTCCTTGTTCTTCATATTCTGAAACCTTTTCTTGAAATATGTTATCATAGTCATCGTAGACGTCTTGAACCGTATCATGCCAAACAGAGTCTATTTCTGACTCACTTTCAGAGTCTGTTTCTGACTCACTTTCAGAACTCCTGTCATCAGCATCCTCACCACACTGCTCCATATGTTTGAGCAAAGCTTCTTCGCTGTTGTACAATGCACCACATTCTGAACAAGCATGTGCATTCTTTTCAGCTATGTTGACGCTTTGACTTTCCATAGAAGACTCATCTAAAGTTTCCGTGAAAGGTAGTTTTACAGGGTTTTCCATATCCGATTCTTCATCCACTTCTGAAGCGTGAGCAAATTTTAAGTGTCTTTTAAGACTTTGCGGCCAATTGTAAGATTTCGAACAAATGTTGCATTTATACATCCTTTCGGTTCAACCTACACTATTCAAATGATGAGAAAGTCTTTAAACATAGCTTTATATACAACTTGTTGAACATGTTCAACAGCATGTTGAACAACAACATGTTGAACAACTTGTTGAACATGTTGAACAAGTTGAACATGTTGAACATGTTGAACATGTTGAACAAGTTGAACATGTTGAACATGTTGAACATGTTGAACATGTTGAACATGTTGAACAAGTTGAACATGTTGAACAAGTTGAACATGTTGAACTTGTTGAACATGTTGAACATGTTGAACATGTTGAACATGTTGAACTTGTTGAACATGTTGAACAATTTGTTGAACAATACCACGACGTAATATCTTTCAAAAATTATTCGAACACGTGTTTTGAATGGGCTTGCCATTCGAACACGTCTTTAAAATGGGCTTGCCATTCGAACACGTCTTTAAAATGGGCTTGCCATTCGAAGACGTCTTTAAAATGGGCTTGCCATTCGAACACGTCTTTTGAATGGGCGCAGTTTTCCTACATAACTATCCACATTTTCACTTTTCATTTTCCAACAATCAACCAATCAACCAAGTGGTAGAATCGTCTGAAACGTGTAAAAAACTAAATTTATCAAAGTTGGTTTAGAACCCTGATTTTTACCTTACTACACCATGGTAAAATGTTCAAACTTATTTTATACATCATATTTTGTCAAAAAACAAAATTTGTTAAAATTGGTCTAGAACCACCATTTTTCCACTACTATGACTTTAGAATATTCAAATAAGTAGCGTGCTAAAATGTTCAAACTTATTTTATATATCATATGGTGTTAAAAACAAAATTTGTTAAAATTGGTCTAGAACCACCATTTTTCCACTACTATGACATTAGAATATTCAAATAAGTAGCGTGCTAAAATGTTCAAACTTATTTTATATATCATATGGTGTTAAAAACTAAATTTGTTAAAGTTGGTCTAGAACCACCATTTTTCCACTACTATAACTTTAGAACAGTCAAATAAGTAGCTTGCTAAAATATTCAAACTTATTTTATATATTATATGTTATCAAAAAACTACATTTGTTAAATGTGTTTTAGAAGTGTCATTTTCCAACTACTATAACTTAAAACATAACATTGGACTTAACGTAGGGAAAATCACATTCCTTCTCAAATTTATTGATCGTTCCCACACTCTGTACGAGCGTACTCTGAAATTATCGATCGGTTTTCCCTCACACTCTGTACGAGTGCACTCTGAAATTATCGATCGGTTTTCCCCCACACTCTGTACGAGTGCACTCTGAAATTATCGATCGGTTTTCCACCACACTCTGTACGAGTGCACTCTAAATTTTATCCATCGGTTTCCCCCCACACTCTGTACACATATACTTATGCTATGTGTGTGGTTACTGTAATGGGGAAACCATTGAAATATGACTAATTAAATATTATCATAATAATAATAATAAAAAAAAAAAAAAAGTCACTTACCACGACTGTTTTGCCAATTCGTCTCCAATCTTTCACTTCCTTTCCAAAGAATAACTAATGTTTCACTTCGTCTCCTATGTGTATTCCAGTCAATCCTTCACTTGTTCTTCAACAGCACAGCACAACACAATAGGTAAGAGCAACTGTTTTCACTTTTTTTCCATGTGTATCCAACGGCAGTCAGAGCATGAATGATGCATATGTGCACAGACAATGTGCTCTTATAGGAGTGTTGAATCACATCCTAGGGGGGGGGGGGGGTCCCATGATATGATATACTTCTTCACCGGGGGGGGTCCCCATGGTATATGATTCTTCACCAGGGGGGGTCCCCATGGTATATGATTCTTCACCAGGGGGGGGGGGTGGTCCCCATGGTATATGATTCTTCACCAGGGGGGGGGGGGGTCCCATGATATGAAAGTGATGCCCGAGGGCGGGTTCGATCCATTGACCTTCAGATCATGGGTCCGCTTACGGGCCCTGCGCTCTACCAACTGAGCCATTCAGGCCAGAAGGTTTATGATCGGGAAAATTTTCCTCATATACATGATTGACAGGTCATGTGACACATGAATGACAGGTCATGTGACACATGATTGATAGGTCACGTGACGAATGACGTCATGATGACGTCATTGACACGAACGCGCGCTTTAACACCTGTTCCAGACCACCCTATGACGTCATTATGACTCACTGTGCTAGAACTCTCATGAGAGTTCAAGCACACCTCGTGACGTCATGATGACGTCACTTCCGGTCCAGACAGTATGACGTCACAAAGTGCGGTGATTCTCTCCTTTTCACCCTACTGAGAGGTCAATTGCTGGCGGAACTGGGACAGAGAACATGTGGTATGGCACAATGATTTTGACGTAGCCTACGCCACCGTACCGTTCACAAACAAACCTGGAGACATGCCAGTTGAAGAATGGGAAGAACCATATGGTGGTGCTTGGACGGGCCATCTGCATATGATGGAAATTGGCAATGAGTCGTGGGGATTACCCAGTGGGGTTTTACCCGGAAATTTTTTACGGCATGGCACAAGGCGCTACGGACGCTTCTTTAGACATTCACATTTTCCCCTGTGCGTTTCAAGCACAGGATGAATTCACAGAAAATAATTATATAGGAACAAACGTAAATGAGACAACAGCCGCATTGCTGCATGGTGTTAATTCACACATATGTATACTTTTCTACACCTCAATGACAGTACACGTGTGTCTGTGTACCCAGAACATCCGGATCCGGATTTGAATGAGGTACGAAATATACTGAGATGGCGAAACGCTAACATGCCCATGCGTCCCGTCTGGGTCACTGAATGGGGCTGGGACAGCGATGGCATCAACGAAGACTGTGCCAACACAGAATGCGTCTCCGAACAGGCCCAAGCTCTGTACGGCGTTTGTGAGCTCATGGTCTTAGCTTGACTTGGCATTCCGAAGGCGACATGGTTTTTCTTCGCCACCTCTGAAAACTGCAATACATTATTTTGCCGCAGTGGTTTGACCAGCTCCATAAACAACCAATTCGCAACACAGCGTGTTTTCACAGCTTTTCAATCTCTGCTCTATTTGGCTGGAGAAACGAACTTCCTGGGCATTATCCAACAAGATGAGGACTGGGAAATGCGGAGGGTCTTGACATCCACGTGATTATGTGGCGGCCCGTTGATGCGGAAAACAGTGAACCAATAGAAGTCACGTTCACATACGGGTATTCGCCAGTTCAGACGTAGCAGATGAAGGGTAAAACAAGCTCGTGAGAGGAAGTGACAAATCCTTCAGTCTCGGGTGATGTCTGGACAGCAACCCTCACAGCAACGCCAATCATAACCAGGATCGAATGACATGTAGGAAGATTCAACGATGCACTGATTAATTGATTTTTCGAGAAAATATGCTTAACTTTTTCCGAATACTGGCAAAACATGTGGTAAAAACAAAGGATAAAACTAACAAAAACTTTATCTCTACTCGAAACTTTATTTTTCTTCGACTAAAAGCAGTCAAGGTAATGACATTTTCAGAATTTTCATGAATCTTAACACGACATTGCACACCTTAAGTATGCGCTCTGTCCGTATGTGAAATTTCAAAACAATCTGAGATACAGGTTTGGAGATATAACCCAGATACGACATTCAATATGCGGACAAATTTTATGAATGCTCACTGTTATCAAATTTTCATTAGAACCAATAAAATGTACCGCAGAAAATATGCGCTTGTATTTGTACTTTTGTACTTTTGATTTCCTTAAATTGCGGTTGCACTTGTACTTTCGAATTCGATTAATAGAAGGACATTGAATGTCGGATGACAAATTGCCTATGTTCTGCAACTGTATTTTACTGCACAATTAAAAGTCGGGATTTTTAGAAACTTTCACCATAGTATTGCGCCCCGCCCCCTCCCCCAACACACACAACAAGAAAGGAAGAAATCCATGGCACGGCATATTTATTTGCACGAAACAAACGGATCTGATATTTGTTATTTCCGAAAATTTCGGTGACCCAGCATTTTCTAAAAAAAAAAAAAAGGGGGACCACCTGCCCACTTAAAATAGGGCCCAGTCGTACGACGACCCATTTTGGTCCCAACAAGACACTTTACGTAGAGTTGGTAAAACATTATGGAAGCTCGTCCAGTTGTGGTGCAAGTAACAACATTTTGTTAATAGACATAAATTGGAAAAAAATATTAAGCTACAATAGCCTCCTCTTCCATTAAATTATTCAGTTGCATGAAGTGGGGGGTGGGGGGGTGGGGGGCTGGTGGGGGGGGGAAGCTCTTGAACTGCAATTCTTCGTCACATACGACGTGAGACTAACCATCATAAATGTATGAATGTAAGTTGCAGCTCTCATTGCTGTGCAAGTTACATATATGGTGTTTATACTTACCATGGTTGCATCAAAGACGGAAGAAAATTTTAATATACTTTAAATTTAATATGGTAAGTATATTAAACTCACTGAAGACAAGTATAATTTCGCTTGCCCTTGTATGAAAATAACCTGTCACATCTTGCATAACAAGAATGTCCAGAGACATTGTGACAAGCCGAGATCTAGTAAACCACCTATCAATAGGCTTATATGGTCGCCAAAGCCAAAAAGTGGCAGTTGTATTGAAAACCCGTATTGTTACAAATTTTCAAGGAATCCGAAGAAAATTGTGAGAGAAGAAGCAGTTTGAAAATTGGCTACTAAATATTTTGAAATGCCCCCCCATTTAGCCAATTTATGGCGGATAGCCAGAAAAGTACCTTTTCAATAGGACCCCCAGTGAACATTTATGAAAAATCTGAAGGCATTCTGATAAAAATTTTGGAAGTAAAAAAAAAACACCTTTGGAAAATTGGTCCCGAAAAATCTTCAAATGCCCCCTCCCCCCCCCCCCCCCCCATTTAGTCAATTTGTCGCAGATCGACAATAAAATTTCAAGAGCGACCGATTCTTCCAAGATTTTAATCGGATATATTTTTTTCGGCAACCAGTTTTCAATGTAAAACTTAATAAAGCGTTGATTTAGGTTATCATGTTTTTTTTTACTTTTGGCCCTAAATTTAATTTTTGGACCATGGGGACGTTTTGTCCTGGATTCCAGTCGACAAATTTTACTGTGGGAACGTTGTGGTCCTAAAATTCATCTGGACACCTAATAATGGGATTAAGCTTAATAAAGCATTAAATTAGGTTATCATATGTTTTTAACCTTTTGGAAGGTTTTGGTCCCAAATTGATTTGGGCACCTTATAGTCCTCGACGCGATGACCGGGGTAAAGCTAAATAAAGGTTTTTGGAGGTTTGATTTGGGGACCTTATGGCCGGGTACTTTATGGCCAGAACCTTATGGCTGGTGCAAAGCTTAAAAAAGTGTTACACCGATTTCAAAAGATAATACTACGATGCACATCTACAGTATATATATTTTCACCATATAAAAATTAGAACCGTCCCTCAAAGAGTTTTTGACAATTTGCGCGGACAAAAACCGTGCGTTTCCGTTGGATAGACAGGCAAACAGACACAATCGTAACTATAACCCTCGTTTACACGAGGGGGTGGGACGAAATTAAGCAATTTTTTGGCGAATCGCCAAAAAAAGTAAATTTTTAAAGAGAATACCATCTTGGGAACAATCGTTCCAAATTTGAACGAACGATCCGAAATTATCTGCGAAGAAGCATTTTGAAAATTGGCCACTATTTTTTTTAAATGCCCCCATTTATTGGCAACTATTTTTTTAAATGCCCCCGATTTAGCCAATTTTCTTTTGCATCGCCAAAAAAGGTAATTTTTTTAGGAGTACCAAAAGAATATTCACATAAAAATAAAAGAAAATCTGATCAAAATTGTGGGAGAAGCATTTTGAAAATTGGCAATTATAAATTATAGATGGTCCCCCCTTCATTTGGCCATTTTTTTTAAGAGAAAAAGATCGAGAACAATCGCACTAAATTGAAAACGAATCCTATTCAAATTATGGGAGATGAATTAGCTATTAGAAAATTAAAAAATACCCCCCCCCCCCCCCACCCAACATTTAACCATTTTTTGTTGATCGCCAGAAAAGTAACTATTCAAAAGAGGAAAGGAAAATTGGTTACCAAAATATTTTAAAATGTCCCGAAACACGGCCTTACACGGGGAATCCTGTGAGTGAGACAGGATCCCCCGTGCAAGGAAAATTATAAACAGTAAAGCCTCCATTACTGAACACCTCCCAATAGTGAACCCCTATAATGGGCGAGTTATCTCGGTCCCAAATTCCCCCAATCACTGATTTCAAAAATAATACGACGATGCACAGCTGCGGTTTGTGTGTTTTTACTGTGCAAGATTACAAGTCCCTAAGCCAAATGGTTATGTGCGAAGTTGTGCGGACAAAACTTTGCTCAATTGCTAAGCGCTATGTAATTTTTGTCAATTTGTCATTTTCTAAATGAATTTTTGCGTTTGGGCCAATAAATTCATTTAGGAACATAATGGTCAGCTACTTTATAGCCGGGGTAAAGCTTAACAAAGCGTAAATTTAGGTTATCGTGTTTTTTTTTTCGTTTTGGACGTTCTGGCCCTAAATTCATTTGGGAACCTTATGGTCGGGTATTTTGTGGCCAAAAATTGATTTAGAGACCTTATGGCCGGGAGTAAAGCCTAATAAAGCGTTTCTTTGGGTTATCATACGTTTTTAGCTATGAGGACTTTTTGACCCTAAATAAAAGGTGGGATACTTTATGGCCGGGCACCTTATAGCCGGGTTAATTGCTCAATAAAGCATTAATTTAGGCCATCAGAAGACGATTTGGCTTTAATGACGTTTTGGAGCTTACGGCAGAAGACGTTATGGCTGGGGTAGAGCTTTAAGCGTTAATTTACGTTATACGGTTTTGCTTTGGGAACGTTCTGGCAGGGAACGTGAAGCCTTGTTTCCACGAAAAATTTTGCTTTAGGTCGTTTTGGCCGAGACATTATGGCTTAGCACCTTGTGGCCGGGTTAAAGCTTAATAAAGTGGTTAGTAAAAGTTATGTTTTTCAGCTTTGGACGTTTGAACTTAAAATTCACTACAAGTTTTATTTTGGGGATGTTTTGGCCGATCCAAAAGGTGGGAGAAGAAGCATTTTTAAAACTGGCGATCAGGAAATTTTAAAATCCGCCCATGTAACCGAATTTAGCGGATCGCCAAAAAAGTAACTTTTCAAGAGATATGTACTTGGAGAATATTCGTACCAAATTGGAGAGAAATCGATCCAAATTGTTTGAAAAAAGCATTTTGAAAATGTGAAGCCAATAAATGTGCCCCCTTCCCCATCTGGCCACTTTTGGTGGGATCGCCCCCCCCCCCCCCAAAAAAAAAAAAAATCACATCAAGATAGGCCCTACGCAAGGACAATTTGTTCAGATTTTTTAAATTTTTTACTAATTGTTGGAGAAGAAGCATTTTGAAAATTGACCATGATAAAATTATAAATGCCCCCAATTTGGCCAATTTTCGGTGGCTCGCCAAACATGCCCCCAATTTGGCCAAAAGTAATTTTTTCAAGAGAGCCCTGCCTATAAGATATTGGGATAAAATTTAAATAAAATCTTATTCAAATTGTAGAAGAAACATTTTGAAATTAAATAAAATCTTATTCAAATTGTAGAAGAAACATTTTGAAAATTGGCAACGAAAAAAAAAAAGCGCATCGTTAAAAACAGTGACTTTTCACCTAAAGCCTTCTTAAAATATTCGTTCAATATTGGATAGGGATTCTACCAAAAATCGTGGGAGAAGCATTTTGAAAATTTGAAGCAATAAATTAAAAAATGCCCCCCCCCCCCCCCCCCCCATTTGGCCAGTTTTTGGCGGATCACCCAAAAAAATCAGTTTTTCCGGAAGGCCAATCTAGGAAATACCTTGGGAAAATTTAAAGAAAATCTGATCGAAATCGTGGGAGAAGCAGTTTGAAATTTGGATGCCAAAAAGAGCAACATTTCAAAAGAGGCCTAGCTGGAGAATATTGTACAAAATGGGAAAGGAATCTGATCAAATTATGGGAGCATTTTCAAAATTAGACAAGAAAAAATTTTAGAAATGCCCCTATTTTCCAATTTTTGGCGGATCGCCAAATATTTCAAGAGAGGCCTACATACAGAACATTCGTACAAAATTGTGTGAAAGGAAGCATCTGAAAATTGGCGGTTAAGACAAAGTCGGCTGGGTTAAAAAACGTAATTTTTCAAGAGAAGTCTACCTAGAGTACAATCGTTCAAAATTGTACCAAAATTGTACCTAGAGTACAATCGTTCAAAATTGGAAAGATATCCAATCAAAATTGAGAAGCATTTTGAAAATTTACCCCCCCCCCCCCCCCTCCATTAAGCCATTTTTAGCGCATCGCCAAAAAGTACATTTTCAAGAGAGGCCTATCTAGAACATTAGTACAAATTTTGAAAGGAATCCGATGAAATTGAAGCCTTTTCACTCCGCAGACCCACTGGGGATTCCTCGAAACAGTACTCAAAGAAGAGAAACTACTTTTTAAAATAAGTATAATATGTATTAACATAGGAGCTTGGTTGTTGGATAAACAATGTTTTTCATTTTATAAACAATGGTACGAAAATTTGCCGAGATGTTTTTCATTTTATAGACAAAATTTTCTTGGACTGCTCCAGCTCACGATTGCTGATGTCAGGAATTATGTATAACCTATTTTTGCACCAACCGACATTACAGTAATCCATTAATACAAAAACTTGTCATTTTTTGGCGATTCGCCGGAAATTAGGGGAAAATTGACATCAATCTTTCGAAACACGGGAAAAAGTAATACTCTGCAACTACAAATGACTGGCTAACTGTGGTTTGCACAACAAAACAAAACAATATACCAAAGTGGGGCTTCATTTGTCGGATTCGTGAAGAAAGTTTTTTAAAACAATTTTTAATAACAATATGAAACAAGTAGGTCAGTGAAACTGACTGTCCCCCGCCGTACAATCCCAGTATTTGATTTTGTTAGGTTGGACTACAACCCTTCGTATCATATTCGTGAATTTTAAAATTCAAGCTGGGCCAATGTCCTTGGGCCAACATGGCTCATTTACAATACCAATTCTTGTTACCACCCATACTCTATGTGTATAACATTTTGCCAATTGTTTCCAAAACTGTAGGCTTGAGTGTGTTAGCAAACTCATTCCAGCATGTAAGGGTTGTGAAAATTTCTGAAGTTCAGCTGGGCCAATGTCCTTCGGCCGACAGGGCTCATTTACAATACCGACCTTTGTTGGTTCCAATACTTCCTATATGAAGTTCAGCTGGGCCAATGTCCTTGGGCCGACAGGGCTCATTTACAATACCGATCCTTGCTCGTTCCAGTACTATCCATATATACAATATCTTAACAATCGGTGGAAAATTGTAGGCTTGAGTGTGTTAACAAAAAAAAACTGTCGACAGACGGACAGACAAACCCGAAAACTATAGTCCCCCGGCGGGGGACTAATCATTCTTTAAAGTGGTAGAAGTGAAAACAAATGCGAAAAAAATCAACCCAGTTTAGGCAAGGTAAAAAGAAATCTAGTTTTGTTTCGCAAACTAGTGTTTGTGGAGGGGTGGGGAGGGGAGGGTTGTGTGAAAAACTGATAAATTTTTTGCGCATGCACTTTATGGATGGTGCCAAACGAAAAAAAAAAAAAAAGACGCAGACCAACCCAATTCTTCCAAATAGAGGTCTCTAAAACATAGTTTAGTTTACAGATTTTGCATCTTTGTCAATTTTGACTTCCCTCTCTTCCTGTACGCAGTGCGTTGGCATGTACGCTTTCAATTTTGCGAGTATTTTTTTTTTTTAAGCATGAATTCCTTTCACACAAAACTCAATTTGAAGCATTCTTTCAAGTCCATAAAAATAAGTTTTAAAAGCTTTTTCATGTGGTTAGGGTAACCAGTTTATTCACAGATGCAATTGATTTCTCAATGAGTTTGTTGTGCGGATAGCCATTTTGCGTTTTTTTTTTTTTTTTGTCACTTCATTTTCACAGATGTACGAGTAGCCACAGATTTGTTAATGATTTTGTGTTAACGACTTTGTTGTTCGGATAGACTTTTAAGTGTATATATTCGACTGGCGACTAGCACCACAATCCATTTTACTCCACATTTACCGTAAGCCCATTCATTCTAGACGCCCTTGCAAACATAAACACAGAAGTAAGCAAACAATTTTCTAGAAAGGCCGGCCGGGAGAACAGCAAATAAAATCACAATGATTTCCTGGTTTTTATTAATAAATACATCGTGGCGAATGGCTACTTTCACACCCAAGGCATTTTTATTCCTCATTTACCATAAGCCCTTTCACATTCTAGCCACACTCGCACACATACGAAATTTTGAAATTTATGGTTTTTTCCCTGGCTTGGGCAACTAGAGCCTTGGTGAGCAGGATCCCCCGTGTAACAGGACGTTAAAAAACCTGCTACATTTTGCCTAAAGAAAAAGTCCATAACAGCATATTTTTCAACCTTGCGCCAATTCTTCCTTTTTTAATATTTTTCAGAAATAACCTGACGCTGCACATGTACAATTGATGGTCTGTTTTATGTCTACAATATAAAATGCCTCGCGCGAACAAAAGTGCGGACAGACAGACAAGTTCATAACTATATCCCACCCTTACACGGGGGATAATAACCTGCCGCTGCACAACTTCACAATATATACTTTCTGTCCGTAAGGTTTGGTTTGCTTCAGATAAATAGTACCAGAGATATTGCGCGAACAAAGTCCAAAATGTAAAATCGTCGAAATTTTCACCTTTTTTTGCAAAATCGAAAAATAACCTGCCGTTGCACAACTTCAAAATATATACTTTCTTTCTGTAACATTTGGTTTGCTTCCGATGAATAGTAACAGAGATCAACCGCGAACATAATTGATACAAAAACGATCAAGTCCAAAAATGTAAAACCGTCGAAATTTTCATTTTTCGACAAAATCGAAAAATAACCTGCCGTTGCACTTCACTATATATGCTTTCTTCCTGACACATTTGGTTTGCTTCCGATAAATAGTAACAGAGATATCGCGCGAACATAAAAAGTGCGGACAGACAGACAGATGGACGAACAAGTTCATAACTATATCCCTCCGTTACACGGGGGGCTGATAAGTTCTGGAACAGGGGTAACAAATTCTAGAACAGAAAATTTATTTTATTCATGATTGTCAATTTTCATTTAAAACGGTCGCAGCTCTATGCTTAATGGCAAAAGAAGCGGATCAACTCTTTATCTGACCCTTTCAATCGGATGGATAATTTATTCGTAACCAGGCGGGAATCATTGCTGTTTGTGTCTTCCACACATTATTGGACCGATCGAAAAAACTTTGCAATTTACATTAACACTTCCACTCTTATGATAATGGGCTTAAAACTTCAGCTCGCCGACATAAAATTTCCAATTTTAACTTGTGGGCCCGTATTTTTTATACAGCCAGAAAAATATTTCACGACCCCCTCCCCCCATAAAAGCATATTTTGGGGTGAAAAGGGATTCTTGAGATCTCACGAGATCTGAGAAATTCCTGAATTCAGGATATTAACGGAAAAAAATAATGTATGGCTTCTTACCTGTCTGGAAAATGCGCTTGGAGCTTCAATCGCCGGTATTTTCCAGACAAATAAGAAGCTTCAATCGCAAAAATTTTGCGAGCAATGTTTTCTTCCTCCCCCAGGTGTATTCATGTGGGCATGTTTTACGCGTCGGATGGAAGGGGTAGTTAGGGCGCTAATATAAAATAAATCCATTTAATGGTGCTGCAATTTTACGTTAAATTTCTGAGCAAGGGGGGTTTGGGGAGTGGGTGTCCAGAAAAATGGCACCGGAAAAAATGGCACCGGTAAAAATGGCACCGGAAAAACTGGCACTGGAAAATATGGCACAGGAAAAGATGGCACTTTTGAAATAACGGAAAAAATGGCACTTTTGTTTCTTACATTTTCTAATATTTTATTTACTTCACTTCATACCTTAGCAATAGAAAAGTCTTGCCCATTACATATTTTACATAAAATTGTAAATTAAATTTCACTTAATTTCCATTTATCATTTATTTATTACAAGGTCCATAGTTTAGATAAAAATGTTCTCTTCAAGTATACTGCGTACGATTTATATAATTCACTGAATTATTTCCATTTTAACTGTTCACCATAAAATTTTAGCATTTCTGAGTAAAACACTGCGATATACATGCGTTTATATAAGAAGTATATCAAAAAAATGTCAAGAGTTAAGATGAAAGGAACCCTGCGGATAAGACCTTGAAACGCTCAGGGTAAGGCTGAAGGACCATAAAGGAACCCCAGCGAGTAATACTATGCCACAGTTCCATAGATAAAACGTTACGTAAAAATTCATCACGTGCTAACGTAAATGTGTATCGAGTTGTTTGTATAACTTTTAAAAATTTATCCTTTATACATAAAATGATTCTTTTTTAACTGAAACTGATTTTTCATCACATGAATATTAAACCCTGAATGAAAAATAAAGTGCCATTTTTTCTGTATGTTCAAAAGTGCCATTTTTTCCGGTGCCATTTTTAACAGTGCCATTTTTTCCTACACCCGGGGAGTGGGAGTGTGTAGATGATGGATGGCGTCTTCAGAAGAACTCGTCCAACAACTTCCAAAGGATATGTCACCTCAGGCTCAAGCATCTGGAAAAGAAAATAGGCGGATCACTTTCACCACGATGCTAAATCATCCCGTTGAACATATTACGACGGTAAATCATACCGTAACAGCAAACCTGCTGTGTTTTGTGAAAATAAAAGGTTCCAGTTTGTTGTTAACAAAGTGTAAACTTAGAACTAATGCGGGACATTGTGAGCAGCCGAGATCTAGTGAATAAATTATCAAAAGCCTTGCAGGGTCGCTAAAAAGTGTACAGAGACATTCTTGTTCAAATGTTAGTACAATGTACCCATCTGAAGATATTAAAATTACAAAGGTGAAAGGAGAAACCGACCAGTTTTGATACAATTTAGATTTGATACAAAGCTTCATGGCCAACATTGCTATCAAACGTAATTGGGCCAGATCTTTGGGACGAACAGCATTGTTTCTGTTTCTCTTAAAGATATCAGTTTATTTTGCCGAACTGAAGATTTCCTTTGGACTGAGAAAGGGAGGGAAGGAAGGAAAGAAAGAAGAAAAGAAAAAGTCTTCATGTTCTTATGTTTTCCTGTAATTTGCTCAAGTCGGTTTACAATGTACCCTTATTTTATATTGGGTTGATTACAGTTTAGAGTGATTCGCATGCCACAACGCTTCTGCCAGAGGTAGAATTACAGAATTTACCTAGAGCGGCGCTTGGACTCACAATCACGATGTCGTGAGTTCAACGACTTGGCCAAGACGGTCTTCACCCGCCACGACTGCTGAAGCATTAAGTACACAGGGTGTTTTTTCTGGAATTTCACCGTTATTAACACTATTTTTTCATTTCTAATGCAGTTCTGTTACTTAAGTTCAAATGTTTTGGATGTATTATTTTGCGAGGTTTGCATTTCAGACAAGTGCGCATGTTTATTTAACTTGTGTCGATGCGCGGTTCGCATTTCGGACCAATGCGCATGTTCAATTAACTTGCGTTGATGCACGGTACTTATTTTAGATCAGTGAGCATGTTTATGTCGCTTCCGTTAATGCGCGGTTCGCATTTGGGACCAGTGCGCATGTTGATTTAACTTGCGCTCATGCGCATTTCGCATTTTGGACCAGTGCACAAGCTTGGTTAACGTGCTGATGTGAGGTCTGCATTTCGGACGGTTTCGCATGTCATTTTTTTCACAAGTTTTTCAATTCACTCAAAAGGCACAATGACCATGACCCCTTTGAGACGGCTCATACCAAAAATATATGAAATCAGATAAAAACTGTGGGAGGAAATGCAATTCGATTTTTTTTCTTCAAAAATTCCCCAAAAATCCCTGATCGACTCAAAAAGCATAAGCCGCATTCAAGAGCCCCTAAACATGCCTCACAACCAAAATAAATGGTATCGGATCAAAATCGTAGCAGAAGATGCATTTTGATGTATTTTTTTTTCGAAAATTTCCCACAAAAATCAGAAATTTCCAAATCGAGTAAAAAAGCACGAGCCGTATGCCTGACCCACCTAGCCTAGTAGCGATGCCTCATTCCAAGAATAAATGAAATCGGATAAAAACTGTAGGAGATACACTTTGAAACAAAGTTTACTAAATAACTAACTAACTAACGGACGCCATCCGCAAACCGATAGGAATACCCCCATTTACGTATAACGTAAGCTGGGCTAAAAACAAAAACAGCGACATTTGGCAAATGCCTGACCAATGTTTTCAAAAGACTACGATATAGGGAACATTCTTACAAATTTGAGAGGAATCCGGTCATAAATTGTTGGAGCTGAAGCATTTTGAAAGCAATTACAAAAAATTTCAAAATGGCGCCATTTGACTAATTTTTGGTGAATCGCCAAAGTTACCTTGTTGTACATGACAATGCCCCAGTTCACGAACGCCGATGTTAGGATCTATGACATTTAAGTATAACAAGACATTAAGGCTTCAGTCAAGAATTTAATACAAAAATTGTTTATAGCCAATCTGTCAATTTTTGGCTAATTGCCCAAAAAACAAGAATGTCCAGGGACATTCTGACCAGCCGAGATCTCGTGATTTAGGTGTCAAGCTAAAAAGTGGTAGTCGCTTTGTAAATCATGCTGTTAAAAATTGTGACGAATTTTCAAGGAATCAGGACAAAATTGTGGGAGAAGAAGCATTTTGAAAATGGGTTAATTTTAAAATGACCCCCATTTAGCCAATTTTTGGTGGATCACTAAAAAATTACCTGTTCAAGACAGAACCGCCTGGTGAACATTTATGCAAAATTTGAACGCAATCCTATCTAAATTGTGGCAGACAAAGCATTTTGAAAACAGTCAATCAAAAAATTATGTCCTCTATTTAGCCACTTTTTCACGGATCGCCAAAAATTCTCAAGACAGGCCTACCCAGTAAACCTTCGTAAACAAGCCATCGCCGAAGGCGCAGACCCCAACCGGACGTTGCACAACTTCAATATATATATATATTCACTGCGCAAGGTAGCATATACCTAGAATAAATAGTTTCGGGAGAACTCGCGTGGAAAGCACCCTAAGTCTTACACTGCAGTTATCAAAAGATCTAAATTTTTAACAAGTCGCCATTTTTGCAATTTTTGGCCGATTTGAAAAATAACACAACATTGCACAACTTCAATAATATATCTTTTCACTGCAAGATTGCATATGCCTAGGGTAAATACTTTCGGAGAACTAGCGTGGAAACAAAACAGCATCTAAAGTGTATCACACGGATGGACAAACAGACGGACGGACAGAGGGCAATCCTATAGACCCCCTCCCGCGCTCGCCCGGTTGGGGTCTAAAAAAAGGTAATAGCCAGATAGGTACTTAATGCCCACTACCATCAACCAAAATCTCAAGACATTCAGACTAAAAAAACTAGGAGGAGATGCGATTCTTTAACTTAAAAGCGTACATAAGCACATATATTTAACGACTGCTACAGCCCCTGCTTCTATAAGGAGCTGAGGCTAATAAATGCCCGACCTGTAAATAATTTTTGCCGGATCGCCAAAAAACGTTAATTTTCAAGACATTCTAGAGAACATTCGGGCAAAATTGGAAAGGAATCCTGGATTCATAGCGAAAACCAGAGGTCAAATTCCAGGACATTTGGAGGCAAAATTTAAGGATTTTCAAGGATATTCGCAGGTGAAATTCCAGGATTTTCAAGGATATTTTAAAATGAAAATTTTCCAAGATTTTCCCAAGAACTTAAAAACATTTTAAATTCACGAATGGCGTTTATTTGTACTTCTAAACAAAAAAAAATCGATTATCTATGTGTACATTATATTTTTAAATCATACCCACAGGAAAAATAAGTATATTTCATAAATTAGAAAAAAATAATTACCAATTCCAAATTCCAGGATTTTCAAGGATTCTTTATCAAATTTCAGGATTTTTCAGGATCCTTGAAGGATATTGCCGAACTCCAGGATTTGCTAGCCGAAAAATTTTAAATGACCCCCATTTGGCCAATTCTCGGAGGATCGCCAAAAAAAGTAATTTCTCAACAGAGGCCTACCTAGAGAACATTCGCACAAAATTTCAAAGGAATCCCACCAAAACTGAAGAAGAAGCACTTTAAGTAAAAGTTTACATACCTACATACAGACGACATGGATGACCCCTCTCTTGATATTTAAGACCAGTGCGGCTGGTCAAAAAACGTAATAGCCAGCTAGGTACTTACATTTGCTACCTTCAAAGTTTCAAGACATACCACCTAAAAACCTAGGATATGATTTTTCCACTTAAAACCGTACATACGCACAAACTTTCAACGACTGCTGTAACCCCTACTTCTGTAAGATGCTGGGGCTACAAAGAACTGTTGCCAGAGAGGGGAACAGTGTTAGACAAATTTGAATGGGATTAGATCAAAAATTCTGGGAGAAGAAGCTTTTAAGTAAAATGTACACACGTACATAAAGACGACGGATGCCGCCCCTTTTCTCCTTCCCCATCCCCAAATGATCTGATAAGACCTGCGAAGTCCACTGGTCGCAAAAAAAGGTTACCTAGTGGCCAAACAACAAATTCATCAGTCACTTTTCATTTTGGATGAGACAGAAGAAATCTTTGCGAAAGAGACTAGCTAAGAACAAAGAATCCTACCTGTGTGCTTTTGTAGCTCAGCACTCCAAGACCATTATTCCAATTGCCCGTTGTCTAAAATGAACAAGAAAACACACTTTTATATTCAGAATAAGAGCAAGTTGCATCATTTTTTACAAAAAGTGATTAAAGTGTATTGTGCACAATAAAAGCAAGGGACATTGATTTCCCCGCATAAAATAACAATGTCTATTTTAATCTTAATAAATCAAGAATGTCCGGATACATTGTGACCAGCTGAGACTTAATGAAATCGTTCCAACCCCAGGCCCAAGAGCCTAACCACTGAGTTCAACATTTTAAGGTTCCGCCGTTCCACAAGGAGCGACAATCTGTTCATCACCCTAATGAATTATTGATCAAATATCTTTCAGCCTCAGGACAGATGTGCATTATTTATTTATTTGTTTAGTTTGAGACTGCGGATCAAATTCACGCCTGTCTTAAATACGCGCAGCCGACAAACAACGTGCCTGTACTGGACAATCCCGGTGAAAGCCGGTTGGTCTAAAATCCATACGTGCATTTGAACCCTCAAACCCACCCAAGGCATTATCCTTCAATCTGATGTTTCGTTCTACAGTTACAGTTAGGACGTCATGTGGCCACGCGTTTTCCAATATGAGCAAGAAACAATAACAACCGACGGAACCACCTAAAGCATTCGAGAGTCATCCTGTTAACAAAGTCCCATGTCCACAACACAATGACAACAAATGACGTCATACGGTGCGCTATATACACCAAACACATTATTAACCGTAGGACCCGCACAAGGCATTACCCTACGAAGTTCAGGCCTTCCAGCGCTCCTCAGGAAAACATAGGTCATTTTAATAGGTTTAATAGGTTTAATAGTTAACAAAAAATTAGGCTTTTATAGGTTTTTTGGCGTCCAAAAAGTAGGTTATAAGGTTTGACATTCTAAAATAATAGTTTTAAAAGGTTCAAGGGTTTTTAAACATATTTTAGTAAGTTTTTCGATTTTAAGAGTTATAAAATTTATATACAATAAATAAATTAATTTAAACAATACACATAATCTATAAATGGGATTTTTATGATAATATTTTGTGTAAAAATGGATAACATTAAGAGAAAAATAGACACAAAAAAAAATAATTAGCAGCTAAAAAAAAAAGGTTTTAATGGCTTTAATAGGTCATTTTCGCAAAAACAATAGGTCCATTTTGAAAAAATAGGTTCAATAGGTTTTAATGGGTTCCACTGGAAGACCTGCAAGTTTGAAACTAATCCGGCGTTTCGTTCTGCAGTTACAGTAATAATGCAATTTTCACGTTTTGACGTCACATGGCATCACGTATTGTCCAGTACATGTCAAATACGACACCAACTACAGCCTCAGTAAGGCAGGATCCCCCGTGAAGCAGTGAAATTAAAATGAGGTCAAGTCACGCTGCAAGGTTTCAGGTTCCTACTACAATCCATTCTATGAGAAGTCAGCCGGACAAAACATCGTCTCACGGCTAAGTTCAAGCCAAAAATTCACCATATTTGACAGTTTCCCACGACATCAATTTTTGGCCGATTCTGACAATAATGCCACGTTGCATATCTTCAATATATATTTTCACCATGCAAGGTTTCAGGTTCCGGTGACAATTCCTTCTATGAAAAGTCGGCCGGACAAAACTTAGTGCTTTTTGTGGACAGACAGACAGACGGACAGACGGACCAGCTCATAACTATATCCCTCCGTTTGACGGGGAATAACCAGCGTACCAACCCAAAGCACTATCCCATCAACCTTGAAGCTGACACAACGTTAACGAAGTCGGGTGTCTACAAAACACATACACTACATACTCGTGCACACAACTACATTACTCATGCACACACTGAACTTTAAAACAAACTGTTTCCCCTCTACGAGGGCAACAAAATAATAAATTACACCACACTACAAGGCGGGGTGACTTGGTTATTTCACGAAATCGTAGCCCATATTTCATACAAATTCGTACAATACATGTTTTGAAGTATTCTTCCAGGACCCTCCTCCGTTCATTCACAATAAATCCCATCTCTTTGTGGTGACATCTCCCTGTCCACTCCGGGATGATGTACGCCCAGAGGTTTAGAAATGTCAACCACACTAGTCCTTGGCTGTGACCAGTTCGGTGAAGTGACATTGCTGACAAAGAGTGTCCGACGAACCCAGCGCAAGCGCATGACACGCAGTATCGCTGGGGGGTGGGGGGGAAGGGGGGCGCATCCATAAAGCCATATGTGCTTTATGGATGACCCCAGGGACTCAGTCATGAGAAGCAGCAAGGGATGGTAAATTACGCTGTGCAGAGTGCCGTGATACCCCAGATGTACAGGGCCCAAAATGTAAATGTGAAAAAACATCAAAAACCACCTTAAATACAGAATCTTTACGGATCAAACGTGAGCCTTTAACTCCATGAGCGGCGAAACCCAGTCGTTTTGGAGCGGAAATGTTTACCTTAACCCATCTTGTTGAAGTGAGGAATTGAAAAGGTTTTTAGTTCCAAAAAGTATATTTTCCTCCATGAAAAAAACAGGTTGCTTTCATTTTTCCATAACTTTTTGTCTTAACTACGTTTTACAAATTATGCATTAAAATTTTCAATCTCGCCCTTTAAAATCAAGTAATGTTTGTGACCTGGAATTCAAACAGTTACAGCTGTAAGTTACTTTAATCCTATTACCTATTTTATTTGTTCCAAGCACAGATGAATTGATTAACTTTAATTTGATTATCACTTACTGACAAAAGTTCGTAAACTGATTTTTATAATAAATATTTTTAAAAAAAATCAGCTTAAATCAATAGCTGTTTAATTCTGAGAGGATGCATCCCAATAAGACTCTTCCTCTGTGATTTTTTGCCTCGTGCAGCTTGTTCCTTTGCTTCAGTCGTTCTATTTATACACCTTTTCGCATCGACTTGTCACGGTATCTTTATTGGTCCTCTATCAAAGATCTGTCATGTATTTGTTAAACTTTTAAAAACAGATAATTCTACGTGGAAACTGAAAAATTTCTAAATACATGGCTATCAGTTTGAAAAATTTCTAAATACATGGCTATCATTTTTTTTTAAGTTATGCACAATTTTCGGATGCAGAGAGTGTACTTTAGTATACAGGACATAAACTTGGGCTGACCACAAACTGAATACTGCCAGCAGCCTCTGCAGACAAAAAGCAGTGTTCCCGAAAATGCAACACTTTCAACGCCTGGTTGAGGCCTGTCATTTCTTCTAACCCCCTCCCCCCTGTCTTTAAACGATATTCCCTTTTAACAGTCTTAGTTTCGACAATCTTGTAGGTTTTCATCGTTTCTGAGCTGTTCAGAAGTTACGAGGTAAAAAGTTTTCACTCTCCTAAGAATTTTTATACCAACATTTAGCTGGCAGTGATGGGGGGGGGGGGGGGATTCGGAGAACTTGTTTTGTAAAGAAGCGGTGTGCCGTTGGCCGCGAAAGTCATTCCCAAAGACTTTTCGTGAAGATCGCTGATTTGTGCAGCCGTAAAAGATAGCTCAGACTTCACAAATTAAGAAATGGCGCTGTATTATCTGTGTATATCGATAAGATTACCTTTTTGTTGAAAAAAATTGATTTTAAAAGGTGCTCTTTCCCGCCGAATCAACCCACTAAACCGGGCTATGCAAGTAACGCCCCCCCCCCCCCCCCGCCACCTCCCTTCCAGGAATGACTACACATTCGTTCGAACATTTATAACTGGTTTTGTTTTCTTTTTTTTGTTCAGTGAAAGCATATCGCCTTAATGTCTAACGCGTTCACGAGACATTCTGACACTTTGATTTGGTCAAGTTGTCTTTGTTGACTGGACTTGACAAATGCGTTTCATTCAACAGATTTGGACAAGCCGTCTTTGTCGACAGGATTTGACAAAGGCGTTCCAGTTCAGAGTTTTTCTCAAGACGTCTTTGTTGACTGGATCTGGCGAGGGCATTTCATTG
This sequence comes from Protula sp. h YS-2021, assembly GCA_949752745.1. NCBI lineage: Eukaryota > Metazoa > Annelida > Polychaeta > Sabellida > Serpulidae > Protula > Protula sp. h YS-2021. The sequence continues at coordinate 46,308,961 of OX457024.1, forward strand.
CATGGTTTTGGCCAAGCCGTCTATGCTGAATGGACTTGAACAAAGGTCCTTCAGTGCACAGCATTGATCGAGCCTTCTGAGTGTTGTAAACACACTTTCTGACAGAAATACTCGACATCTCGGTCATTTTCTTACGAATCACAAACCAGGCAGATAAACTGTTACACTATCCCTTTTTGGCGGTTGCGAACTCGTAAAAAGGAACGAGAACTAGAGCAGTGTGCATAGCCCACATATTCCCTACAGCCCCCCCCCCCCCCCCTCCCTCCACGTTCATCAACAGTTGAAATTTTCTAAGTCCAGCTGGTCCGTTTTCCTTGGACGAACCTGGCCCATTTACAATACCGATCTGTGTTTGTTCCCATAGAAGCTACATACCAAGTTTCATTAAAATTCTTGCAGAGTTTTTAAGTTATCGTGTTAAGAAGCTCTTGATGACAGGCCGACCGACAACCACACGCGGTCGATCGCATATATCCCCCCTCCTGTGGGGAATAAATTACTTGACAGCAGCTCCTGGTCATCTCATGTCAAGACTTCAATGAGGGTGAGGGGGGGATCAAAAAGTCCCTTAAACTTATGTCACTGGTTTTACACTGACCTTCAATGAAATTTAGAGTAAAACCCAGGAAAGACCGCAAAATTCCCAAATGGTAGACTTTTATCAAATTACAGGCCCAGCTTGGGTGTATCACGTCGACTCGTCATCTCCGACACTCACAGCAAAGTAAAGAAATGATTTCGGGTAACGCTATGAGCTGATATTTGAGAGAAACTCAAATCTCTTCGAAGGCAATAACGTCAAATGTTATAATATTATGCGCGCATCCAGGATTTCCAACAGAGGAAGTGAGTGCACTGTAGGTATTAAACACACGGCTTGCATAAAAAAAATCACGCTCATCTTAAATTAAACACGAGAGTAGGATGCGTCGCAAAACCACCAATGATAACGACATCAAGTATCACTGCAACCTTTTTGTTTGTAAATCTGTTGTATATTGAACTGAGGCTTTGAACACAGGAAGCCTTGAATATATATTTCAGTCTACTTTCATTAATATAATTGGTCATCTTCAAACATTACATAGAAATACACGTTCACAATACATGCTATACATTTACACTGTGCGTCGCATGTGCTACTTATACCGTATATTTATGGTGAAATTTATACCCGGTGAAAACACAGAAATCTGAATCAATCTTTATTTAAATCATTTTCGATAAAAACTGCCTTCGTCAATTTAAACTGCATGGAAAAGGATGTTCTTTCACTAATTAAATTAGAACATTAAACAATAGTCGCGAGCTCTTCAGTGAAAAAGCTAAGCGCTTCAATGAATGCAGTTACTGCTTCTATCGATTTACGAGTTTCATTTGGTGCAGTTTCGTGCCAATGCACATGAACAGCATATCTTTCCACTGTATGAAACACCAGAATCCAGCGTCCAACTGTTTTAGAAGACTGGTCTGAGAACTCCAGAGATTGCACACGAAGAAACAATGACGTTTTGTAGTCCCCGCCCAAACGCTACGTACTGTGTTATATACATTTATAGGTTCTACATTTTAGAACATACTGCAGTAATTCATATTTCAAAAAAGAAAAAAAAATCGCCAAAATGTTGCGTTGAATTTCAAGCACAGTCCTTTTTCTAAGATGTTTCTTATACGTTACACAAAATGCTTCATAGTTGCCTTCAGCGGGTTCAAGCTATCTGACCCACGTCTAGGCTTGCAGCAACCCAAACTTTAGCAACCCAATCTTACTTGTCCCAATCCGAGAGGGGGGTCGGGGAGTTTAACTACCATTTACCAAGTCAGAGAGCTTAAAACAATAATGAAGGGGTCCATGCATAAACTTGATAACTCCACTTATCAGGAAAATGCACTATTACCACCACGGTATTTCTTGGCCTCTGTTCTATCACGCATGTAAGTCTTACACCTCAAAACCGATTAGAAGTGGGTATTTTTTAGGAAAATGCGATGGGAAAAACCTATGTTTGTTACTAAAATTTGAAACTTTGAAAGCGTTTTTCTCCACTGCTGATAACTGCAGTTATCAAGTTTATGCATGGACCCCTTCAATTCAGACTGCACTTATTATGCTGGAATAATTTTACTGGCACAGCGCGGCTTAATTCGTGAAACTTCTTTAGTCCCATGCTGAGAAATAATTTTTTTCTTGCAAGATGTACTGTCTTTCACAATGGACTCTTCTTTATAAAAATTAATTATTGAATAATTTAAAATGACTACCAACCCATAACGGTCTGCAGTGTGCTTTAACGGATTGTTTGAGGATTATAATTCACAAAAAAAAACAATGTTGGAAAAAACTGGGATTAACGCCCATATAAACTAGCGGAACTCCATAAATTTAATTTTACACGAAAAATTTGACACCCTTTCGAGTTTTGGGGTCATGGCGGCTCCTTAAAAACTAACAAAACTGTCTAGCACAATTTTTAAAGCAATCCGGTACAGATGCACTTTGAATAAATGTTCACATACGAACATACGGATGCCCAACGGATGTTACCAGGCAGAATTCTCAGGCATAAAAAAATTCTGCATGAGAAAATAACTAATTAAAAAGCAATCACAAGGACCACTGGGAAATATGCGCAGTTCTTTCCTTGTTCGCCAATGCTCATGCTTGAATAAAAATTAAATCGAAGCAAAACTGCGAGTTTTGTTTCTTTATTATTTTTTACCCGACAGCGATTAAGTTGAGATGGTTTAAACTTCATGACACGATCAACCATACCCCCTATAATGTGTCTAAAAAGCGATTGTTTGTGTTCTTAAAGACAGTGGTTTTTTTTTTCAATCTCTGTAAAAAATGACATTTTGTATAAGTAAATAAAAAATAGTTATTTTTATGAAAATAGCATTATTTTTTAAATAAAGCAATAACAAAGTTACCTGTTAATTAAGTCAGGAGACACATTCAGCACACAGTGAGTTGCACTGTGTCTTAAGGGTGTTTTGAAATCTTGAAAACTGACCATGACTGCACGCTTGGAAGGTCTCGCCCTCTCACCCCCCCCCCCCCCCCCACCCAGCGCTTTCTGCTCAGCCGCAGAACATGGAGACCTCTACCCCCCCCCCCCCCCCCCACTCCTTACACTTTAGAATACAATCCTCATGCTTGAATAAAAATAAATGATTGCAAAACTGAACATTTTGTTTGTTTTATTATTTTTTAAGCGATAGCGATTAAGTTGTGATGGTTTAAGCTTCATGACACGATCAACCATAGCGGCTCTTAAAAGCGATTGTTTGAGCTCTTGAAGGCAGTGTTTTTTTTTTTGTTTTGTTTTTTTTATCTCTGTAAATTTTATGCAAATTAGCATTTCAATTTTTCAAGCTGGCAGTAATTTAGTTACATGTTAATTAAATCCAACGACATAACATGTTAACGACACTTTCAGCACGTAGCGAGCTATTTTGTGTCCTAAGAGTGCTTGAGATCTTGACAACTGACCATGACTACACGCCCGGAAGGTCTTCCCACAGAACCTGACCGCTTTCTGCTGAGCCACAGAACATGGACACCTCATCCCCCACTCCATGGGGTCCTTTTCCCCCAATTGCCTGCGGGTTTTCTCATCCACTGTTGGACTATCAGAAACAGACGTTAACACACGTTTCTACGTAACTCTACACAAACAGCTTCTGTTCCCTGACAGTCTGCGGGTTTTCTCACCGGCGCTTGGACTATCAGAAAGAAGACGTTAACACACGTTTCTACGTAACTCTACACAAACAGCTTCTGTTCCCTGACAGTCTGCGGGTTTTCTCACCGGCGCTTGGACTATCAGAAAGAAGACGTTAACACACGTTTCCACGTAACTCTAACTAAACAGCTTCTGTTCCCCGATAGTCTGCGGTTTTCTCACCACCGCTCGGACTATCAGAAAGAAGATGTTAACACACGTTTCCACGTAACTCTTTAACAAGCAGCTTTTCATCTCCGATAGTCTGCGGGTTTTCTCACCAGCGCTTGGACTATCAGAAAGAAGACGTCAAGACACGTTTCTACGAAACTCTAAACAAACAGCTTCTGTTCCCCGATAGTCTGCGGGTTTTCCCACCAGCGCTTTCACTGGCATAAAGCCGATGCTAATAGACGTTTCTACGTAACTCCATACAAACAGCTTCTGTTCCCCGACAGTCTGCGGGTTTTCTCACCAGCGCTTGGACCATCAGAAAGCTGACGTTACCAGTGGTTTCCGCGTAACTCTCAATAAACGCCCCTCCTTTCCCCATAGTGTTGTGGGTTTTTACGCCACGATACAGAAGGTAGAAGTCTCGATCAGACTGGTCTAACGTCTTTGTAACTCTATGATGTCAGGAGTGCGAGCTGGAGTGTTCATGTTCACGTATCCCAGAGAAAACGGCACTTACAAGGGCACATCCGGTGAGAATCGAAGTGTGTGACAGGGTCGTGCCATGAAATCTACTGCACTGATCATATTCACTATGTCACGTGATCTCGCTTATTTCTGGGCTTTCGCTCAACTTTCAAATCTGATAAATGTTTATAGCATATACGTTGTTTCTTTGGGAAAGTTAGCTTGCAGCTTTCAAGTTTTCAATGTTACAAATCAAACGCTTTGTTTATTGAGTAGGTATGTACTAGTAAGGCACTTTAAAATAATGTGCAACAGAAACCATTACCCGCATTCCCTTCATAAAGGAAAGAATTTCGTCAAGCATGAGGAACTACAAAACTGGGGATTTAACACTTAACAGCTAAAAGTCGGGTTACAAGAAATTGTCCAAAGCGCCCCAAATGCCCACAACCAAAAAAAATTTTGAAAAAAAAAAATAGTAAATAATTATAATAATAATAAAAATGCCGCCATTCTGAAAATTTCCGTTTGGCTGCCAAACAAAATTTATTTTCTAAGGTAGGACCAGCATAGAGACATTCATGTGTTATATGAAGCTGTACGAACAAAAACATTTTGAACAAGCTTTAAAATGGAAAATGAAGCGGGCCGACAAAAAATAGAGAGGACAACCTGGGACACATCCATGTCATATTTGAAAGCAATCCGTTCCAATTTTATAGTGAGAAGCAGTTTGAACAATGTAAAAAATACCACGGATCGAGCATACAATCTAGCTTTTCCTAGAGGGACTGTCCGGGAAATTATTCGTATGTGCCATAAGCCTCACTTCAACATGCGACTGGCCATATGCATAATCAGTTCAACTTTACTCTTAAATATTGTGCTGGTAAACTGCTGCTGTGGGTCTCAGATAAACTTATAAGCTTGTTGGGAGATTAGTTTCCTTCTGCAAGTAGTCTGTATCCAGTCCACATGAAAAGAAGGGGAAATAAAAGACAACGAACTATTAAACCAGCCATCTTAATCTCACGCTGCTTTTTATCCTGAACGCAGAGTTTGAACATGAGGTTAAAAAAACGCTCTTTTATTTAAGAAAAAAAGTTATCAGTGAAACTGATGAGTGTCCTCCGCCACGAACTATGGTCGAATCGGAAAATAATGCGACATCGCACAACTTCAATACATACATTTTCACTGTAGTAAAAATCAAAAGCCAGGGTTGAATAGCGGCTGAGATACCACGTGCAGAGAGTTGCACTGTAGGCAACAGAAATACTAAATCACTTCCTACTTTCAACAAGTCGCCATTTCGTCATTTTTTGGTCGAATCGAAAAATAATGCGACGTCGCACAACTTCAATATACGTCGCATAACTTCAATATATATATTTTCACTGCAGCAAAAATCAAAAGCCAGGGTTGAATAGCGGCTGAGATATCGCGTGCACAAATTTGTGCTTCCAAGTGTCGCCAGACGGGGGGACGGACGGATAGACCCGAATACTATAGATATATAGTCCCGCTCAGCGCTACGTGGCGGCGGGGGACTAAAAATACATTGGCCCATTGTTGCACAGCTCGTGCAGTCACAAAACGACCGGATAACAATGGAACACTACCAACGAAAAAAGGACTGAAAAATTAACCCAACTTAGTCCGCGAATTAGAATACGCGCATGCCATACATAAAATCATTTACCTCCTATCTTACTTCATTTAGAAGGCCTAAACGCTGCGTTTTTTTTTTTTTTTTTGCAAGGACAGAGTTCGAAACTGAAGTGTAAAATGCCATATTATTGACAATTCAAAAGTAAAATAAAATAAACACAAAGGCCCATACAACTGGCTATTCGTGCAATAAGAAAGTATTTGCTTCGCCTAACATTGGTTTGTTATGTTCACCGTGTAAATAAACTGGTAGCAAATCATTGTGAAGAAGTTTCAATAAACTGAAGCTGCTTTGTTTTCGCAGTTTATAAAAACTGACAATAATGCCGAATCGTTAAACTTAAAATAAAAATAAATAAATAAATAAATAAATAATGGTAAAATTTATTTCTATTTTGTCCTCGCAGGTCTTGCAATCTGCTGGGCGTAGGTTTTTTTTCATTTCAAGCAGTGAACAACGGGCTATTTTTGAATATGACAAAATCAAATGCAACTTTGCACAAATTCTCAAGATTTATGTGAAATGATTTGTCACTAAAGTCCTCCAAACATGTTGACCGCTCGGGTTTTAGCATTTCATACAGTGGAAATACCTATGCACTGAAAATGTATAACGTTTGTATAACGTTGTGGTACTTTTGAAGTTGTCAAAAACTTAACCAAACGCAAGTTTGTATAAACCTATTAGATTTTGATTAAATTTATTTCGTCTTAAACGGTATGTCCGCGCCCGTTCTCGAAATTTATTGGACACAGGGTATAGCACTTTACAGTGAACACATGCACACAATGAAAATGTGCATAATGTATCATTTTTGAAAATGACTAAAACAGATTCGCCCTAATCGTTTTACCTGCGAGAGTTCTCAGTAATTATTGGACTGAAATGTCCAATGCCAGTTTAATTTTCTGGTCAGTAACAGTTTTAAAGCTATTTACATGGGTTAACCTTGTAATCAATAGCTCCACAGCTGTTTGATGCAAATGCCCAGTTTTTTTTCCGCAATTACATCTGGCAAAGGTTAAACTCTTCAAATAAAATTTGAAAGCTCTTAAGCTGATCAAAGTTAAAGAAGCTTCAATCAAAGACCGAACTCACTTCCCCCAAGAAATGTCCTGGATATCGCGCCTAGGTTTGGGTTTCGGGGGAAGGGGGGGGGGGGGGCGGGGGATATCTTTGCATTTGACTGGGATATCAAACATACACTACAGCAGTGTGCATAGCCTACATATTCCCCACAGCTCCCCCCCCCCAATCAGTTAACACGGCCATCAATCAAGAGCTGAAAATTCCTAAGTGCCACTGGTCCATTTTCCTTGGACGAACCTGGTCCATTTACAATACCGATCTCTTTGTTCCCATAGAAGCTACAAGTTTCATTAAAATCCTTGCAGCAGTTTAAGTTATCGTGTTAACAAGCTCTTGATGACAGACCGACCGACTGACACGCGGTCGATCGCATACATTTCCCCTGTGGGGAATAAAATAGTCTTTTGCAACGCCACGCTCAACGTCGACCTGCCAGATATAACGTTACTCTACGGGACGTTACTCCACATGAAGTCAGTGGTTCGTTGAAGTGTTGTCCTTACTGTTTCATTGAGTATCGATTCCCTGGGCATTGTAGCACAGCTTTTTACCCATATGCCGGTTTTTACCAGTAAAAAGAGTGACGGCATTCGACTGTTGGAGACGTACACCAAAACCCTGTTTTGGGACGCAGCAGTCCAGTTGGGCATTCCCCTGCTGGAAGAGTGATCGGGAACTGTCTCAGTAGGCTTTATGCCAGAATCCGTCCAGTTCGAATTCAAGTCCAGTTCAGATGCAGGCAACTGAGGCCAGAACTGTATGTGGGGCCCGCCATGCTTAAGCTTCCCTGCATTTAGAAGGACTTGGCCATTCAGATGACAACCCTAATTTCCTAGCCCGAACCACTGGAACAGTTTGTCAAAAGGACAGCATTCCAACGCTGAAAACGATCAATGCACTCCACTTCGAAACGCCCCTAAAATCTATCGAAACATCTGCCCGGCATATCCTAAATGGGATGTCATTTTACCACCATGCGTTGAGGGGGGCTGAGGACAGAATAAAAGTGGGATCACCTCTCCCAAGTGGCAGCTAAGATTTTCGGATGCTTGGCTTTAGCGATTCGTGATCTCAAAAAGCTTTTACCTTTCCGATCACCTATTTGAGGCACGATACTCTCTGCACAGTTGCTGGTCAACCATCAATACCTTACGGTGACTGCGGGTACGTGTCAAAACTGTGTCAATGGGAGGTATTTCCCAGCAAAACATAGAGATTACTCAGTACAGCAGTACGCTGCCCCAGGATTATGCCTTGATGTCAATATCCCCAGTCCCGTCTCAAAAAGATTGGAAGAAAACTGAGGTCGATGACTCATTGAGACCGAACACATGCGGCCAGCAACTCGTAGCTCCCATCCCCGATCGAGAAACAGAATAAAAATATCCAGCAACACGTTCTTCCCATGGATCCGGCATCAGTTTTGGTGTAACAATCAATCAAGTTCCCGTAGATAGATACCTTTCTAAAATGAAAAAAAAAAACAAATACAGGGGGGGGGGGGGCAATCGTTCGTCTGTCACATCGTAGGCCATGGGGGAGGGGAGTGAAGTTATGGAGGAGCTGTGCAAAATCGGGGACTCGTGTTTTGCCTCCGCGGTTACATCCTTTTACATATATTCGTTGAAAAAAATCCAAAGTGAATATTGCCTACGGTTCCCCGACACTCCCTGCTTCTCCAAAGCTCTATTTAAAAAAAAAAGTTGGGGCCGAATAATTTTCTTGGCTCCATCACTGCCAAATCTGATGGATTGTCTAAAAGGGGTTAGGCATAGGCCGCCAACTAAATAGAAATCACGTTAAGTTCAAAAGCGATACAGCTACACTTCTGAAAGCCTGCGCGATCTTCACCATCCGGCTTCAAGAACTGAACTTTTCGACGGATCTCCAAAAATAAATGAATGAATAAATAAAAAAAAACAGTGATAAGGATCAATAACATAATATGTGAAACTTTACTACGTCTCGAGGAGTACGTCTATCCCCCGTGGGGAATATGGTGTGCGTAAGGCTGTTGCGTGTTGACAACGCAAAATTTAGAAGTGGAAGGATAGGTAGACGAAGTGTCTAACATTTAAACGAATCAATCCATTAACCAGTAGGCGCGTGAGACTGTCGTAGGTACGCTAAGTCCAGCACCGATTTTCAAAAGTCCGCCATTTTGTCAATTTTTGCCTGATCCGAAAAATTCTTGGTCACTGCACTGCACAAGGATCTAGAGAAGCCGTGTACAAAATTTGAACCGAATCCATGTATTAATGTGGCCTGTAGTCGCGTGAGACTGCCGTATATACGCTAAGTCCAGCGCCGATTTTCAAAAGTCCGCCATTTGGTCAATTTTCGCCCGATCCAGAAAATTCTTGGTCACTGCACTGCGGAAGGATCTAGAGAAGCCGTGTACAAAATTTGAACCGAATCCATGCATTAATGTGGCCTGTAGTCGCGTGAGACTGCCGTATATACGCTAAGTCCAGCGCCGATTTTCAAAAGTCCGCCATTTGGTCAATTTTTGCCCGATCCGGAAAGTTCTTGGTCACTGCACTGCGGAAAGATCCAGAGAAGCCGTGTACAAAATTTGAACCGAATCCATATATTAATGTGGCCTGTAATCGCGTGAGACTGAAGCGTGACAGACGGACAGACGGACGGACAGACAGACGGACAGACCGAAAAGTTCAAAACTATATCCCTCCGTTGCACGGGGTATAACACGTTTTTCCCAATACAGTTTTATTTACATACATGTATATATTAATTATATACATGTGGATATAATTCCGGCATTGAACCAAGGTTAAATGTGTTACGTTCGGGTATAAAAATGTTTTGAAAAAGCTCTGTGAACTATTTCAGGCTTCATGTTTCCCCTAGTTCTCAGCAGGGGACTAATTAGTTAGTAATCCAGGATAAACCTAGATACAGCCATTCAAAAAGCAACCCCTCACATATGTCTGAGCCTTGTTTTTTCACACAAGACTTAAATTTATTTTTCTTTGAAGTTGTTGCTGTCTCACAACTACGTTGCTCTCCCTCAGAAAGCTTGTTCTACAGCCTACAGAAGTACACTCGCTGCACTCAAAATCCGCAGTTAAAATCTTGAGTTCGAATCCTAGAGTAGTCATAGATTAGTAAGCGCCCTTGAAGGCAGCTCAAAACGTACTTCCGCAAAGTTTTAATTATTAGAGATATTTGATGTATATATGTAGTTATCTTAAAGCAAAAACAGTTTATTACTTAGAAGTGTATCGTTTAACATTACTATGTTGGCTATGCATTCTTGTTTATGTTAATACGTCTAAATCCTTGACCGACTGGCTACGTCAAAGTACCCAGTAAAATCGAACTGTACATTTCGTTTTTTTTTTTTTTTTTTTTTTTTTGTAAAAAGTTGAAAGACTTTCCTAATCCGGAGGTTCTAAATTGAAAAACATCCATGACACGCAAGGTTTTGATTTCCAAAAGAAAACTGAAGTAGTCTATCACATAATTGCTCATAAATTTGACATTTTTGCATGCTCATGTCCAGTTGGATTTATATTCGCGTTTAGTCCAGTTTTTTTCCAATCAGTGCAACTAAATCTGGTCTTTTTTTGACTTTTTCAATTATTCTTTTTGTGTTCAGTTGATACTCAATAAAGGCACTGAAACCATTTATTATTAATATGTTGGCACCTTAATTTTTTTAATGTTTTTGTACGGCAATTGACATATAAAGTCTTTAAATATTAGGACTTCACCCAAAGATCCAGTTTAAGTATGCAGCTCTCGGAGTTTTAACAAACAATAATTCGGGGCAAATACCCGTACGTTAATTTTTGTTAGCTTGCCAATTTCGAGAAAAATTGGATTTCTTCCACAGACAGGTTCCGCCTTATATTGGCGGCTCGTTCTACTAGTTCCGATGGCTTCTAACTTTTTAGTGGTTCCGCTCCCTAAGTAAGCAATTTTCACCTTAACGACTCCATAATCTGGTTCGCCAGCTCAAGAAATAAAGGAATGGGGGAGGGGTGGGCACAGGTAAACTCGGCCAAAAGTGTAGTTCTCAGGTGTGAAACTACTGTAAAACTTATGCCTAATTATTCAAGGTTTTACAAGGCGGGGATTTCAAAACCAAAAGAAAAATACTTATATATCGTCAGTCATGAGAAAATTACGGGACAATTTACGGAGGTCGCGAATAATTTATACACTTGATTTTAAATTCACGCCTAAATACTCTATTTAAGGTAAAGTGCCCACCCCTCACCACCAGGGACATGTAATGTGTTTCTGATGTTTTAACACCTCCACTAGCACAGCATAACTTTACCATCGCCACTACCACTTGTCATCACCGAGCCCCGCGCTGGGGTCGTCGGAGACGCTTTGTCAGCAGTGTTACTTCACCCAACCAATCACCACCCAAGACTGGTGTGACTGACATTTCCTCACCTCTCGGCGTCCACCTTCCCCAAGTGTCCAGGCAGATAGCCAACACAGAGAGACAGAATTTATTGGTCACGAACTTTGGAAGAATCTGGAAGAATACTGATGCTGCAATGATCAGACGTCGTTTCGTGAAACAGCCAATAGAAAAGAGAGGCGATAGCGAAAATAAGATAGCGAAAACCTCGTTTCGATATTTAACATTACTATTTTCGAAATCCAACATTACTGTTTTTTTTCTGAGAAATAAGTTTGTTCATTAAACTCTTGCGATTTCAATTTACATTGCAATCAGACTATCGAAACGATGTTTTTACTCATTTGTTAAAAAAATCGCACACATCCAGAATATCTCATACGAAAAATGTCCCTATAATGGGAGCTTTTGAACAAAACAAAGGACATGAATAATCTTTTTACATGAATAATATATATATATATATATATATATATATATATATATATATATATATATATATATATATATAGGTGATCTCCGTCTCAATAAGATATTCTGTTGCACGTCATAATAGCACCCACTTCATGCCAATAAAAATACGAGATTTGCAATTCTCAAAACTGGAAATGAACTATAGCTATAAATGAAGCTATATTTTCAAGAAGCTGAACACACGATTCCGAACACGTGAAAATTTATTGTCATGGAGAGGCTGGTATTGCAATTACTGGTCATTTTCTCTTATATCTGACATATAAACGAAAAGTCTTAAATTGATCATCATGAAGAAAACGACCAATAATCAAAAATAAAACTTAAATGTTAGCATAAGGATAGAACAGAAAAGTAGAAATCAAGAAGTGGGGAGGTTTCTTTCTTCAACTGAGCTTAGCCCAAGCCAAAACACGAATCTTAAATAGCAAAATGTTGGTGCTGCGCTCTTTCATTTTTTTTCTTTTTTTTTTTTTAGCAACTCTAGTTTTAAAATGCGTGTGCATCCCGACACATGAGCAGACGAGCGTATATTAGATAGTAAAGCAAAAGAAGGGGCGGGAAAAAGGCAAAACAATTACTTGGTTAGTATCCGAAACGAAGACATTAGTTAAAATAACACAATACCAAAGTTTCATGCAATTTCAACTGAAGAATAAGTGAAAACGGTACTTATCTTTGCCTTGGTCACTCTTGTTTTTTCAGCAACCGGTTCGCTTTTATGTAAAAAGTAAGAAAATAATTTCAAGCTTTGAGCTCCAAAGACTATTTTTTTTCCGTTTTTGTTTATGCCCATTTTCTTCAGTGTTACTTTCTCGTAAGCACATTTCGAAGCAACAAATTAACTGAAAGTGAGAACACTCATACATGGTTGATGCGACCAGCTTGGGACCGCATCGCACTTCCAATAAAGCACTTTTTCAAAAATATTTTCAAACACTACTTGAAAATACCGTTGTTTTAGGCATACCTATAAGTCGGTCAGCCTGGATTTGCCGTGTAAATGAACAAATTTTCTGCCTCGTGTATTCAATTGCCAGGAATTTTATGCCCATTTTCTTCAGTGTTACTTTCTCGTAAGCACATTTCGAAGCAACAAATTAACTGAAAGTGAGAACACTCATACATGGTTGATGCGACCAGCTTGGGACCGCATCGCACTTCAAATAAAGCACTTTTTCAAAAATATTTTCAAACACTACTTGAAAATACCGTTGTTTTAGGCATACCTATAAGTCGGTCAGCCTGGATTTGCCGTGTAAATGAACAAATTTTCTGCCTCGTGTATTCAATGGCCAGGAAACCTCTGCTTCAAGACTGAAAACAAGAAAGCAAAACCAAAAACCAGTTTGGACTAAACATAGTTCGGGGTCAAAAATAAGTAGCGACGCGTGTTGCTTGTGTGTGCTGTGCTGCTGAAAAGTTATTTTGAAAGCCAAAAACACTGCGGGCAATATCACTTCGATTTGAGTTTTCACATCAACAATTGACCTTTAACGGGGATCATTTTGGCGGGGGGACATGGGGCCATGGCCTCCAGTTTCTGAAAATGGCCCTATATATATATATATATATATATATATATATATATATATATATATATATATATATATATATATATATATATATAACTGTAAGTTGTCTTGGATGTAAATGTATGCACAGAAGGTGGTTTTAAAATTTGTTTTTTTAAAGAACAGTCTGGTTTTGATCTACAAAAAAAAAAAAAAGTGAAAACAATGGCGAAATCCTCCCACACCTTGTCAGATTTGATCAGCTTGCAGTGAGTTTTGGTAAGATAATTTAACATATATTTAACATATATCTTACTACACTACAGGAGAAATAATGTGCAAATTTACAATAATTACAGCAGTCGGAATTTACACATTTATCGTATACACAATGAGGTACATATCAAAGTATGTTAATGTATGAAAATAACATAATACAGTCAATTTACCACATACTGACAACTTCGATATTTGTAACTTGTTAAGAAGAAGCCAATGACAGCAAGTCTCTGATTTAAAATAACTTTACTACTTTCGTAAGCATTGTTATCGGAACTTTTTCAAGTGTACAAGTTCTTCTCACACTTCATACTATCATTTCATTTTCGCAAAACAGCTAAGTAACAAAAAAGTACAAACAAACAATCTACACAATTAGAAATACATAGCTATGTTACTAACAGAAATAAACCCACTAAAAAATTGTTATTGTGAAACTTTATCAACTGTACAAGCTGAACTCAACTCTGAACCCCACATCGCCATGTTTTCACTTCATACTACGATTTTATTTCTATTTCCACAAATCAGCTAAGTAACAAAAGGTAAAAACATAACCTACACAATTAGAAATACCTAGTTACGTTACTAACAGAAATAAATCAACTAAGAAATCAAATTTTTTACTACAAATTTCAAGCAGGGGTGAAACTTAGGATTTTTTTGCCTTGGCCCGCCGAGCCACGAGCCTAAAAAACTTGGTGGTCCGAGCCAAAATCTGGTGGCCTTGATTATTTTTGTAAATAAAACGATAAATAAAAATAAAATAAAAACCCTCAAAATACATTTCTGACATTAATATTCACTCATGTGACAATCTTAAAGTTTTCATTCAATGTTTTCCGCCAATCCAAGCGTAAGTCATGCTGCCTTCTCTTCACATTCGGTGGATTCTGGGTCAACCGTTTTCGTGATTTCAAAGTCTCGAGCGCAGGGTTTTCTAGGGCGCATCCCACCCATGCTCCACAGGATGATGGCGATAGTTGGATCAAATGTTGCTCGATTCTAGCTGAACCATTAGCAAATCGCTCAAATGGGAGTCAGTCAGGGTTGAACGCCAGTCGGTTTTCACTCGCTTCATTGTGGTAAATCTCCGGGGGTATCGCCAGCACGGCATCGACCAGTCCAAGGAAATTTGTTTTATTCTTCTTAATCGATAATAATGCGTGTAGAAAAATATAGGAGCTCATTGTGTGACTGAAAAAATCGTGTGGAAAAATATATGAGCTCATTGTGTGACTGAAAAATTCTTTCATGTGTACATTGTTTTGCCATATAAAAATTCAAGAGAGCATAATGATTAAAAACATTATTAAAAAAAATTATCCCTCTCTTTCAAATGTTTCGTGGCCCGCCGGGCCACGAGCCCCCAAATTCTGGTGGCCCGAGTCAAAATCTGGTGGCCACGGGCCACCGTAATTTTCAACCCTGTTTCAAGTAATTAACTTTTAGTTCTAATACTATACAGTCTTGCTTTCACATAAAAGTAAGTCAAACTTCTTTGAGGAAAACTAAAAAATCAACCCTGGTAACATTCTTCAAACAGTATAAGACGCCATTTACTTGCTACGAAATACTGAGATCTAACAATATTGCTCTGAAACACAAGTACTGCTATCGAAGCAAGAGTTTATGAAACCATAGCAAACACAAAAAGACCTATTCTAAGAGAAACGAACCAACTAAACTCATATACATAGAATACTAAATATACAATAAATGCTTGCTCAGCAGGCGCGATTCCTGCGATATCGATGTTTTCTTTTTGAAAAATGAGTCTTGTTATCGCTGACCACGGCCAAAAATATGTAATTGCACGCGGACTGTGAGTTCTTCGAGGATCTTAGCATGTGGATTCGATATTTTCCTCCGCCTTTGGGTCAGAAGTGTCTTTGGTAGTATTTTGCGCCTCTTTACTGGCTTCACTTTTTCACTTTTGGAGGTGCTTTTCTTAGTCTTTTGTTGGGATACTTTAGTCTCTTTTTTTTTCATTCTCGGTTGGAGACTTTAGATTTACAAATTCTCTTTAGAAAAAAAATTAATTTGAGTTTAATAAGATTTACTTTGCTCACGCTGTGAATACCGAATAAAAAGAACGATGCAATCACTAGACAGTAACGGCATAGGTATTAATTACGTCATGAAATTATGCATGATGTGTGGCAATCATATTGCTGTCGGGAAATGTTTGTGTCAGATTTTTGTTATGTTTTCTTTTTTTTCTTCAGATTTTTGTTGTGTTTTCTTTTTCTTTTTTTTTTTTTAGGGGGGGGGGGGGGTTCAACCGTTGTATTTATTGTATGCATCATGGAACGTACCTAGGCGTAATAAATCTCAAAGGAAAGTACTAGTTTCAATGAAATAGCATCATTTTTAAAAAAAAACTTCCAAATTCAAAAGTTTGATGTTTACATAAATTGAGTTCAGTTTTACATTACTTTTTCTCTCTCACAAATCCGGAGATTTACAGTCAAACTTTTCCGGTGACCCAGAAATGTGTGACCCCTAGTGCACCCTAGAATCTGGACCCGGGGGGCAAATGCCCCCTCTGCACCCCCCCCCCTCTGCGTCCGCGCCAGTCAACATTTAATTCTAAATGTGCACTTGAATGTAACGAAACACAATTAAAACCTTGACACCTGCATCAAAAAACAGTTAAAACCGTGACACCTACATGTTGCTATCATTATGTCCGCAAAAAAAACATCTTTTTTAAATCACGCGCTGTTCTGACAAAAGCGCGGGATTTTTTCTTAATGCGCGGGATCCGGCCCGCGCTGTCCCCGACATAGCGCGGGATTTTTCAAAAAAGCGCGGGAATCCCGCGCATCCCGCGCCCCAAATGCAGCCCTGTACTACGGAGTGAGTTGTTGCTCTCATATACTCTATATACTGGACATAGATTGGGTATACAGCAAAGGACATAGATTGGGTATACAGCAATACAATTTTCACGGGGAGATCGGGTACATGGCACGACACATTCGGCATAGAAGAGGTACACAGCACTGCACAACAGGCGCAAATCAGGCACAGGAGACTTTCAACCAGTAATATCACACTTAAAATAAATATACACCTTATCCTCCATTCAGAATCTTGGCATTACAGATCAGGCACAACTCATCTACATCAAACCACACATTAGGCGCAGATCAGGTACATGTCATTTCAGTCATTTCACAGCAGGAGTATAAGCTGTATATAACAGATCAGATACATGAAACTATACACCAGGTGTAGATATCGTACACTTTACAGTAGGCGCTGAACTGGTACGTAACTCCACAGATCAGGTAAAGATTGATGACAGAATGTTACATAACATAATTAAGAAGGGACCATGAGCAGCGGATCAGGTACGCAACACTACACACCACAACAAGATCAAGTACAGCTCAAATACAGCACAACAAGTACAGATCAAACACAACACAGCTCGGGCAAACCAAACAGCACAGTCATCGCAGAATATTAACATAAAATTCACATTATCCACAGATCAGGTACACGACACTTCACATCAGCCTAGGTACATGGCAATATATATCACGATAAAATTTAGTTAATGGTAATATTCAAACAGGCAGATCACTAACACATAACAGGCGCAGATCTCATCAGCAGCAGATCGAGTAAAAACAGCAGATGACGTAATCTAAATACGGAACTTTACTTGCAGAGCAGGTACACGGTGCTGCATATCAGTTGCTTATCTTGTACAATAAACAAGACATGGAGTCTGATGTGGTACACAACACTGCGGACGTGCAGCAGAATGGCAGATCAGTCGCAAATCAGGTACACGGTACAACCCAATATGAGAATAAGCTAGCGGATCCCCACGTCAATCCTTTATATAGGTACATGGCTCTCCATATGTGGCGCAGATCAGTTACGCGACTTCACATGGGGGTCGTAGATCGGGAAAACAGCTCTTCATATCAGGGTCAGATCAGGAACACGGTTCTACGCATAGGGCAGAGTTAAGTACATGGCTCTGCACATCAATGTCAGGTGAGGAACATGGTTCAACATATCAGCATCACATCAGGCACAGCAGGATTCCACATATAAGATATTAGGCACTGATCAGGTACGTCGCTCTTTATGTCTTTATGGCTGTTCAGATAGGCGTCTGTAGATATCAGTCTCAGTAAGGTAATCGACACTACATATGGGGTACAGATATCTGAAAGGAGACACAACTCTACATATCAGTCGCAGATCGCGTAAATGGCTCCACATATCAGGAGTCGATCAGCTACACGGCTGTGCATATGGGGGTTCAGATGAGGGACACGGGTCTTCATACCCGTCTGATCACGTACACAGCTCTACATCGCATCGGAACAGATACACGGATTGGCACACTGGTCACAAATCACATACACGGCTCCACATATAGCTGTAGATCAGGAACACAGTTCTACACAGATCAGGTACGCGGCTCTTCATATCAGATCAGGCACACGTCTCCACATATAGCTGTAGATCAGGAACACAGTTCTACACAGATCAGGTACGCGGCTCTTCATATCAGATCAGGCACACGTCTCCACATAAGTGTCAGACCAGGCACACAACTCGCAGATCATGAACACGGCTCAACAGGACTCCGAAAAATCAACATCACAAAAGGTCCAGCAGCTAAGAACCAGCCCTACCATACGGGTCAGATCAGGCTCTACATATGAGGCACACATATCTTTATATCAGATCAGTACGGTACGGTTCTACAGAGTTGCAGGACAGGTACCCGAACCCAAATATGGGGCGCAGATCAGGTACAAGACTGCAGATCAGCCGCAGATTAGGTACACGACTCTAATTTACGTGTCTGCTTCTAAATAAGCCATAAACTTAACTTTACGGTCATAATTTGGGTAATTTATGGGTGGAATATCGGTTAATTCAGATCAACTACATAGTTTTTATATCCGATCAGGTACACGGCCCTACATAGCATTATCAGATAGGCACAAGACTTTACATATCAGTTGCAAATCAACGAACGAGCAGTAACATGGCTCTTCAAATCAGTTTCAGATCAGGTACACGACTCTACATATCCGTTGCAGATCAGGTACACACCAATGCCACTCAGGAACAGTGTTCTACATATCATTATCAGATCGTGTGCAGTTGGCTCTAAATCTAAGGTGCAGATCACGTGTACCGTTCTGCATATGTCGGAGGTCAGGAACACGACTCCACATATCAGTCGCAACACCAAGGCTCTACATATCAGGTTCAGATCATTTTCACGACTACATATCTTTTCAGAACAGGTACATGGTTTTACACATCCGTCGCAGATCAGTTACATAACTCTACATGCTTCTATCAGTGCAGCTCTGCATATTAGAGGTAAATCTGGTACATGGCTCCTTATACCAGTAACAAATCGGACACACGGCTCAACATATGGAGCGCAGATCATATACATAGCTCCTTATATCCGAGCACGTACACATGTTCAACATCTCAGACGCAGATCTCGCACAAGACTCTACATAATTCAAAATAAAGTACACAGCTCTTCAGATCATGCAGGTAAACTACAAGGTTCTACACATCAGCTACAGACCAAGTATATAAATATACACCAGTAGCAGATCAAGTATATGGTTTTATCAGGTACATGGCTCTTTATATCCGATCAGCGACATGGTTCCACATGCTCAGGTACACGACTCTACATATCAGTCGCAGATCAGGCACAACAATCTACAGAATCACAGATAAGGTACACAGCTCTTCATATCAGAACCAGATAAGGTACACGGCTCGATCTACACATCAGTAGCAGATCAGGCGCATGGCTCTACATATGAGGAGTAGATCGGGCACACGACTCTTAGTCTCACTACCAGCTGAGGCACACGGTTCTGCATATCAATATCTGATCAAGTACACGACCCTACATATCAGTATCGGATCAGCCAAGGAACGGCTCTAATATTAGCTGTAGGACAAGCACAGAGCCCTACATATTGGGTACATGGCCCTCCATATTAGACGCAGATCAAGTACCTAGCTCTTACATCAGTGCCAGACCAGTTACAGGATTCTACATATTAGGTGCAGATCAGGTACACGGCTCTACATAGTGTCACATCAGGAACAAGGCTCTACATTTCAGTGTCAAATCAGGTACATGACTCACAATACATACGAGGCTTATCAATTAAAGGAATGTAAACAGCATAAGATTAAGAACATTAAGGAGCAGATCACAGCGCTGCAAGTTCAAAGTGCTACGTATCAGCCACGCAGTGTTACACACCAGGCCTAGATCAGTTACGTACTACTCCACACCAGTAAAAGATGCTGTCCACAGCACTGCAGATCAAGCACAGATCATGTATAAGGCTCTACAAATCGGTTACACTGCTCTACACATCACTCACACTGTTCATATCAGTCGCAGATCAGGTTCAATGTTTTACATAGAGCACATCGGTACACGGCTCTGCTTATGAGGCACAGATTGAGATGATGGCACCCTACATAGGAGGCTAGCAGAACAGGTATGCGGCTCTGCACATTAGTTGCAGATCAGGTACACGAATCTACCAATGGGTAGATATCGCGTACATGATCCTACATATGGGACACAGATAAAGCATAAAACACACGCATCAGTATCAGACAAGGTACGTGCTCCACAAATCATTATGACATCTAAAACAAGACTCTATATCAGTCGCAGATCATAAACACGGTTCTATAAATCACTACCAGATTAGGCACACGGCTCTACTTATAGATATAAGCCCGTGATATATGGTCAGGCAAAAACGGTACGGCTCCACATAGTCACAGGACAGGTGCACGAACCTTCATATGGGGGGCAGATCAGATGCCTGGCTCTTTATCGCATACGACTACATATTACAGGTACAAGACTGCATATCAGACGCAGATCAGGTACATCACTCGGTACAGCTACTGCCTTATATATGGGGCGCAGATCCGGTAAATGGTTCTTTATATCCGATCAAACACAACAACTCAATATATCAGCGTCAGATCAGACACAAGACTACACATCAGTCGCAGATCAAGCACAGAATTCATTAGTCGCAGATCAGGTGCACGACTCTAGAAATGGGACGCGGATCAGGTGTACCACTTGGTACACCATTACGGTATCAATCTGTACATAATGGGGCCCAGATCAAGTACATAGCTCTTGATATCCGACAAGGTACACAGCTCTACATACCAGTCTCAGATCAGGCACAAGACTGCATCTCTACATGTAGGGCTTACATGGTTTCACATCAGTTCAGATCAGGAAGAGTACGGCTCTAAATATTAGGCACACGGCTCTACTCACTGTTCGAGGATCAGACACGCTGTTGTATACTTCAGTCATAGATCACGTACATGACTTGGTACAAATCAGCAACAGGTTCAGAACACCAGCAGCTTATCAGGTACACGACCCTATATATCAGTATCAGATCAGGTATGGAACGGGTCAACATACTGGGCCCTGGCTTTACATCTCAGTCTCAGATCAGGTACAAGACTACACTTTACACTCATCACTCTAAAATCAGACCCACAGCTCTTCATATT
This sequence comes from Protula sp. h YS-2021, assembly GCA_949752745.1. Classification (NCBI taxonomy): domain Eukaryota; kingdom Metazoa; phylum Annelida; class Polychaeta; order Sabellida; family Serpulidae; genus Protula; species Protula sp. h YS-2021. The sequence goes on from OX457024.1 coordinate 46,330,348, forward strand.
AGATGAACATCAGGTACAGGGCTCTAGATATCAGTGTCAAGTAGGAAACATTGTTCTAAATCACTACTAGTTCAGGTACAGTACGGTTCTAAATATTAGGCGCAGATCGCGTGCATAACTCTACATATCAGATCAGGTACAGGCTCTATATAGGTCTCAGACAAGCACACGACTCTACATGTTAATATCAGGTCGCGAACACGGTTCTAATTGCAAGTCAGCACACAGTTCCACATATCAGTCGCAGATCAGGTACATGGCTCTATATATACCAGGAACAGATCGGATACACGGCTCTACATACGGGCCGAAGATGAGATCAAGAACTCGGTTTCCGGTTCCACAAATCAGTGTCACATCAGGTACGCGACTCAAGTACACGATGTTAGCACCAGTATAGATACACGGCCGTGCATATTGGGCGCACAGCGCGTACAGGGCTCTACATATCAGTGTCGGTCTAAGACACTGTTCTACATATCATAATCAGATCATGTTCAGTACCGCTCTACAATTAAGGTGTGCATATCAGTCTGAGATCAGGAACACGACTCCATATATCAGATGCAGACTAGGTACAAAACTCTACATATCAATTTTAGATCAGGTACACGGTTCTACATATCGTATCAGCACAAGTACACAGCCCTGCACATCAGCGGAAAATCAGGTACACGGTTCCATATACCTGTAACAAGTCGGTCACACGGCTCTACATATTGAGTGCATATCAAGTACATGGCTCTTTATATCCGATCAGTTATATGTCTCTATATATCAGTCTCAGATCTGGCACACGAATCTACACAATCACAGATAAGGTACACAGTTCTTGATAGCAGAGGCAGATAAAATACACGGCTCTACACATCAGCCTCAGATCAAGTATATGGTTCTATATATCGGCGCAGATCAGGCGTATGGTTCTATTTAGGCCAGATAAGGTACACGGCTCGATTTACACATCAGTAGCAGATCAGGCACTGACTCTACATATGGACAACAGATCGGGTTCACGATTCTTCATCACAATATCAGCTGTGGAACACGGTTCAACATATCAATAGCTGATCAAGTACACGGCCCTACATATCAGTATCACATCAGCCGTGGAACGGCTCTCCATATTAGCTGTAGGACAAGCACACGGCCCTACATATTAGTCGCAGATCAGGTACATGGCTCTCCATGTCAGTGTCAGACCAGGCAAGAGATTCTATGTACCAGGTGCAGATCAGGCACCCGGCTCTAATATCAGTGTCACATCAGGTATATGGTTCTACATATTATTCGCAGGTCAGAACGGGCATTACAAATAACAGGAACAGGTACATGACACCACACATTAAGCACTGAAAATCAGGCGTAGATCAGGCACTTTACATCACTGGCAGATCACGGACACTACAAATAAGGTGCAATTCAGGTGCACAGCGTTACATCTCTGTAGCAAATCTCCTGCGGGAGTTAAAACATCAGGCGACGATACCGCACTTCACGTCAATAGCATAAGCGGTATCCGACTTACAACACATAAGAGGCATATCAATTAAAGAACAGCAAACAGCGTAAGATAAAGAACATTGGCAGATCAAAGCCCTCATATTTAACATCAAGCGCAACAAATCAGTCTGACATCAGGTACCCGACTCTATCAGCCGCAGATCATATACACGGTTCCACAAATCAATGTCAGATGAGGCACACGGCTCTATATACAGGAACGTAGTTCAGATGCATGGCTCATGATATCACACCAGGTAAAAACGGTACCGCTCTACCCAGTTGCAGGACACATACCCGAACCCACATAATTGGGCCCAAATCAGGTAAATGGCTCTTCATATCAGATATTGCACTCGACTCTACACATCAGTCTAAGATCATGTAGGTTGGTTTCAGATTAGGTGCACGACAATCAGTTACAGCTCAGTACAAGACTACACTCCACGGCTCTTCATATCAGGTGCAGATCAGACACGGGCTCTTCATATATGGTGCGGATCAGGTTCGCGTCTCTACCTATCACCCGCAGATCATGTACACAGCTCTACATATCAGGTGCAGATCAGGTACATGACTGTGCATATCAGTGTCAGTGTGACCAGTAAAAGGTTGAGCTGAATGCGAAAGTACGCACGTACACATGAGGATTCTCTAACGACTGGTATGACAGGAGAACCGTGATATAGATTCAGCCTTGAAACGACACTGTAGAGCACGCCCCACTACTCAGCGATAAACTGGTACGACAATGCCGACAAGGCAATGGCATACACACCTTGAGAAAGGCTGAAACAAACAGAAAATCTACCATCCACGAGAACAAGCACGAACAAAACAAAAAAAGCAGATCCAAATTCAAAGCATATTGAAAATCAGTCAAAACAATTCGGGAGGGCAAAAAGAAAATGGATCTGTTTTTTTCCACCGAGGAAAAACCACAAACTGAAACCAAGACCTGACCGCGAACTTTGCGAAGACATCTACAGCCTATTCCTCCCTCCGTTAAAACCCACTACACTCATCCGCCCACCAACCACCCGGTCCTCCTTCCAGTTAGAACGACGGTCCTACAAACCTGCAACATTGTTTGTTTCAGCCTTTTTCAAGATGCTGCATACCATATGCCTATGACAGCTGTATTTTCTAGTTAGCTTACGTAAATGTGGATATTGGTGCCAAAACGACTTTCCTCCTGAACAAGGAGTGCGTCAGGCTTAAGCCATCAGTCTATAGCTCAAAACCTTTGCCTCTTGTACGGGAACGTAGCTGAGTCTGGTCGGCATCTGGATGGGTGGCTCAGACGGCAATTTACTGGTATTCCACCAGCACAACATAACTTACTGGGTAAGAGTTTGAACACCAATTTATGTCCTCCAACAACTGCAGGCAGCAGCTACCATATGGGTTGGCACAGATGTTATGGCCTAATCCTATCACATTTATCTCATGCACTGTCAAAAATCTCTTCACTTCTCCAGTTCTTGTGCTTTTCCAGACTTCACGAAACACTCGGCTCTACTGAAATTGAAATCAGCAATGAACTGAGTATAAGTGGTTGATAAGAGGAGTTCAAGACCCATTTGTATGCCAGAAAGTTCCATGGCGTTTCAATACTTGGTAGGTCGAGAACTTCAACTGGTATATTGGCGTTGTACGGGGCCAATGTTTTCGGACCTTTTTTCTCATTACTGGTCCGTCATTTTGTCTTTACAACTCCTCTGGCCATACTGGCCCTAGGACCACCAAATGTTGTACATATGCAGTATTTGATCTAAAGTTGTGCACCTCATTTTATGTTTTCGCATTTTTCATTTTCATGATCAAGCCGCGAAGCAAAAAAAGTGACATTTTTATCACCAAAAGCAAGGGCTGCAGCAGCATTTGCAAAAGCCTCTTGCATGGGATAAAAGCAACGCTATGCATTACAAATATGATTTGTGTTTTTTTGCATACGCTAAATACGCTGAGCACAGTGACATGCTTGTTTTGCTTTTATAAGAACGACGCGTGGATGCAAAATTTTAACCAGTCATTGAGTTTATACTATGTTTTGGCCAAGGGTTTCATATTTCTTTGAGAAATAGGTTCTCGTTTCTATATTTATATGAGGGCCCTCCTTTTTCGTGTTTTTCCTGTTCTGTTTAGTCGCTGATATTTTGGAACTCACTTTGATTTTCTGCGTGACACAGGAATTAAAACTTTCCTCATTTATAACCTTGCAGCAGACTTCGCTACACATTGTCTGACAGCACTGTAACGCAATCTTATGGATCGCCCAACTGGCTGTAAGGGAACGTGCACTGAATGTCCGACAGCAGGTGAGGAAACGAGGGAACGTGCACACATTGATCGTCCAACAGCCTGTGAGGAATTGTATTGTATTGTATTGAAACGGGGCATTCCAGCCCTCCTTCTAACCCTTACATGTGGAGTGCCCCACAGGGTAGCAAGGAGGAGTCCCAATTTTAAAGTCTTAGGTACGACCCGACCGGGGTTTGAACCCACGATCTTCCAGTCTCGAGGCGGACACTCTAACCACAAGGCCACCGGGGCTGGTCCCTGTGAGGAAACGTGCAATCTTGTTGAAAGCCCAACAGCCTGTGAGGAAACGTGCAATCTTGTTGAGAGCCCAACAGTCTGAGGTAACGTGCACTCACACTGATCATCCAAGAACCTGTGAATGGGCGCACAGTCAAACAAATCGCCTAACTCTCTCTCTGGGGTCACGCATATTGATCACGCAGCCTGCGAGGCAACGATCAATCACATTCATCATACAAGCTACGAGGGAAAGATCACTCACTGATCACACAGCTTACAAGGGAAAGTCGATTCACTGATTATCATACAGCCTGTAAGAAAACATGCACTTATATTGATCATCACACTGCCTGCGGGAGAACGCACTCGGATTGATCATCACACAGCCTGCGGGAGAACGTGCACTCATACTGATCATCAAATAGCCTGCAGGGGAACGCGCACTCATACTGATCGCAAAGCCTACGGAGAACGTGCACTTACACTGATCATTACACAGTCTGCCAGAGATCGGGACACTGGCTCCTTCATACTGGAAATCTCGCAATGAAGTAATACAGTGTGTAGTCATTCTGCGCAAAATGCAAATCAAACTCTACCGCAAGATTCTCAACTTCTCAACGATTTTTGTTGAACGAATTGAAAACCCGGAAAAGATTACATCTCCTGGAAGCGTTAGTATCTTTAAACTAGTCACAGACATTTGGACAATTTTTCTTGTATTCCTAATAAAATGTACTTCAATGCTTCAATTCTATTCAAGTGCGGCTTCAAATATAAACATACATTTCAACTTCTACATGTTATTACAACTTTAATTTACCCAAATTTTACCCAAATTATATATACAGGGGGGCCCCTCGTTAATTCGTCCTCGGTTAATTCGGTCCCTCGGCTAATTCGTACCAATTCCGTTGGTCCCGATTTTGGGACCCATTCACTTCTATGTAAAAGTACGAATTAACGAGGACTCGGATAATTCGTCCCAAAATTTACCCTCAATTTTTTTTCTATTCTGGTCTTATATCAATGCAGAGCCATACTAATTAGGCATGCCAAACAGTTAAAACAACACGTTACTCAGGCATCATGTGTAGCCAGATGAAGGGGTTGCATAATGCGCATTTTGGGGCAGTAATGATGGGGGTTTAGGAATTATGATTGACATGGTCTACTCAATATACCGAGTGTCTTAGTGTGCACAGCGTTTTTACTGGCCACTAATCTGGAGCATCGTCTGTCACGTACTCTGCAGCAGCTTAAGATGCCAATTGTTTTCTGTGGACACTTCGCGCTCCGGAGCGTGTACATAAGTTGTGAACAGTGGTCAAGCATTTCAACTTGCAAAATGGCATCAAAACGAAAACACAGTGATTACACAATGGACCTTAAAATCAAAGTGTTAAAGCAAATAACGAGTGGCTCAAAAACCAGAACTGAAATAATGACGGCGTACGGGGTACCTAAAAATACACTTGTTTCATGTATAAAGAATAAGGATAAAATAATCAATGGTGTTGAAACCAGCCAATTTGAGCCTGCTCGAAAGCGCGCAAGGCTTGAATGTTCATTGTGGTTTTTGTCCATTCGAAAATTTGACCCCGGTTAATTGGTACCCTCGGTTAATTCGTACTTTTTCCCTTGGTCCCGAGGAGTACGAATTAACGAGGGTCCCCTGTATATATATATATTCCATTTAGTGGAATAAACGGGACACAGAAGACAATACAACTGTTCCAGCTAGACCTTGTCTTTTACATTTCAACTCTAACTTCATCTTTATTAATCCAAATAATTCTCCGTATCAACCGTCTCATCTTAGTGCTTGTGATATGATCTTCGACGATGACTTATTGCTGACAAATTCGAATAGTGAAAAGAGTTGAAAGTGGTGTGTGAACAGCAAGTAACTACTTGAACATAAAACGATAAGGCCACATTGGTTTTGTTGCATCAACTGTAAGAAAATCAGTCATGATTTCAAGTAGCAAATACTGGATTGCTTTGGAGCCCTGATTTCATAGTTCTCCAGAGAGTGCAGGATTAATTGAAAACGTATAGCTTAAAGTGTAATACCTCCGAAAGAATTGCATCCAGTTTTGCCAGTAAGTTGAGAAATGAAATAACTGTTGCGGAAATCACTGAAAGAGGTTGGTCCAATTTCCTAAACAGATCAATCTGGATCTCGAGGCAACGTTTAATGGAACTGAAAAGTGAGACTTTTTATAATTTAGTGGTAAGTAAAAGCAAAACTAACCTCCGACCCAATCCGTGGGCCGTTTAAGTAACCTTACAAATGGATCCACCTATCGAACAAACAGGAACTGAGCCTTAAAAGCCCCTTCTGACAGGTCTGCAGGAAAACAAAACAACTGTCACTCTCGAAAAGAGTCGCTCATATTCCGATGAATATTGTTCTGGATGAAGCAAAATGGTTGAACTGAAAAAGAAGACTGTAATAACTGCAGATGGTTCGCGCTAAAACCAGAAAAACATAAAACAGGTTCACTGCTTTTCTGAGATCATATGAACATCCAGTTGACTATGACGAGGTCTCAATAGAATGCTGCAATAAAAAAAGTGGTATACGCTGACCTCCCTGAAATTCTTAATGCTCAGCAGCGAAGTTTTTTCCTGAAAATAATAACGCACAATAAATACCTGCAAAAGACGCTGAGGATTTGATCCCATGTGCCTCGACTGATGTCCATGTTGTTAACAGGATAGGATCACTGACATACCACTGCTTTTGTAGGATCATCTAACACTGGTCAATATCATGTTTGGACACAGTTATCATAAATAAAGGTACATGATGCAATCAAGAAAACCTGGCGGGCGACTTGTCATGTGAACAACTGCAACTAGCAAGAAGTAGTTCAATCATATGCTGTGTGACAAAGAAGATCGCAGTATCGATGACAGAAGCAAAAGCTGTTGCAACCGAGGATCTTAGCCTACTTCACAAGATGAGGTCCATAAAAACCTGTAAATAAATGGCGATGCAGTCCAAACTGGATTGTTACAAGGACAAAGTCTTGGCTTCTTGGTATCCATCTTTGTTTCTGAAGTTAAGTTTTGGCTGGTTAACCGCGACGGCGATTAAATTGCGTTCAGGCCAATACCTGATGCTGCGGGCAAACTTAACATCTGAATATATACACATCTGCAACATATTTTCTTTCACTGCACGACGTTTCACACCTACAGTACAAAGGCTTCACGCAAAAATGCCGCGGACAAACTTCGCAATATCTGAACATGCACACAGTTTTCACTCATTTTCAAAGTGCTGCGATTTCGACAATTTTCCGTCGATCCGGATCAAGCGTGGACGTTGTATATCGGCAATATATGTTCTTTCACTGTATGGAGTTTCGAAAATGTGGGACAGAGACTTCTATTACTTGGGCAAACTTCTTAATATCTGAATATACACACACCTGCAACATATATTCTTTCACTGCACGATGTTTCAAACCTACAGTACAAAGGCTTCACACAAAAATGCTGCGGACAAAGTTCAGCGCACAACTGTTTACAGGCGAACATACGGACGGGACGATCGATACCAATAGCCAAGTTTTGGCTGGGGGCTGAAAAAGGAATGTTCGACACGCATGTCGGGAGAAAATTTCAATTTACCCAATAAGGAAAAGTAGGCAATGAACACCACCACGCAGCGGGTGGTGGTCAACTCGACTACAATACATCTCGCCCAAAACCGGTTGGTCAACGTTGGTCACGTTCTTTGTACAATCCTCATGAAAAAAAAACATTTTGTACATTCAGTCCGTCAGATTTAGGCGCGGCCGCGCGCCAAAATTTTTTCGGGAGTGTGAAAATTGGGAGCGATAAGTTCTGATTTTTTTCAAGGTTATGTGTGCACAACGTCCCCGTGTATGTATGGTTACACCATGTAAACAACTCATAGTGTACTCATAACTTCCACTGTTACGATCGAGTGCACTGGCGGTACCAGCAATAGTCCAGTATTGACCTAGATGTATAAGATGTGTTATTCTGTTTCACATTTTTTCTTTACTTACTTTTTTTGCTTTTGGGCGCGTCAAAACTGTAACTAACGCGAAATTTTAGTAACTAACGTCAAATTCCCGCCTGATGCCCCGAGGGCGCATCAAACCGCCAGCTCACGCGCCCGTGGGCGCGTCAGCGCTCTTGAAAATTTTAGGGACTGTACATTACATTGATGCATGCGACAAAGGTCGGCGCCAACACAGGATTTTGTTATTTGAGTTTTTGGCACCTGCTTGACCGGGTAGGTGATGCCGAAATCTACCCGCTCGACCACAAACCCCACCTCTCCGACCATTGGATTTGTTGTGTATAGTAAGTAAAGTAAGTTTGTTATTATCAATCTAGACTAGATGGTCTTTCCTTCATGGGTCTTTCTTACAAAAATGATGGAATGGCTTAGCTCAAAACATTTTCATGTCAGTATGGTTAAAAGATTAAAGCTCGAAGCATTTTTTAATCTGACATTGTGCTTTCAAGAGTGTAATCTTTGAGGCTATTACTTATGGAACACTAAAATTTGGAACGCGAATTTTAATACTGTTAATTCTAAGTCTTTTCTTGTCGTTTCTCTCCCAATCAATTACTCTTTAACTGTCTGAGGAAACAAAAATTGGCGGTTCAGCGGAACTTTGAATGCATTATCACAGCTAGATTTTCAAGATGAAGAAGATACATCTACACATTTCGTGAGTGTGTGTCTGTGTGAAATTTAGTCAAATCAAACAATTTTGTATCTATTTATTGTTCGTCTCCAGGTAACCCTACCTGCAAGCTTGACTACCCGCCCACTGGATATTAGACCAAAACCATGAAACATTCCAAATTTCAACAGCAACTTCCAAGCAACACGCGTCAGCTGCTGATAATCGTCTTCATTTCTTTATGTATGATTATTTACTTATTTCTTTTCAATTTTTTTATTTATTTACTCATTTATTTATTTATTTTTGCAATATTTACCCATGCAATGGCTAAACTTTTGCTAAATCAGACAGACTGTACCTTCATTATCCAATCAAACCTAGCGAAGCCGCACATACGTCTCGTGAATGCGTTCGCGCCGCTTTCCACGTTTACAATGCAGGACCTTGCAATAAGGGGGTGCGGGTGGGTGGAGGGGTTCACAGAGGCACTAGTATAACTGAAATACTGAACAGAACATCTTTGTCGAAATGTCTCAAATGACAAATCGACAGCAAAATACACTTTTTTAAAACATTTTAATTAAAATTAACAATTTACTATTTGCTGTTAACGAATGCACAATACACTTTTTATACATTTTTTTCTTACAATTTTACGGTTTGAAATTCTTATTTTCTAATATGTTATTGTTACTGATATCACAACTTTGCTGAAAGTAAACATTTTCACACATTTTTTTTTACATCTGTTCCAAGTGCATATGAAATTAATTAAGAAAAATGGAGCGCCCATCGTAATCCCAGAAACGCTGACTCACAGACAGCAAAAGAACACCATAAACTTGTTACCGAGGCCAATTTTTTATGCAATCGTTTTGGTTGTTACATTTCCAAGACAAAACCTGTTTTAAAATAGTATTTTTTTGCGCTCACTTTCATTATTTACAGTACGCTAATTCTCTCTGAATGTGGTGTATTTATGGTTTTCACAAAAGGAATGACACTTTTATAGAAGTGTCACAATTGAAATCTACTAAATTCAGTGTCACTACAGTTTTGCTTCAACATGGGCACTGAAATTTAAACCGCCACCCCTATCCTAATAGTAAACATTGCACGTCACAAAAGCGGATTTTTTTTTTTTAAATAAAAGATCATTAAGGGTAGGTCTGGCACTGCTTTGCCCCGTTTCTGCCAAATGAAGCATGTTCGGTTTATGGACCAGATTATTTGGAAGTCAGAAGAGGAAAGCGAGCGTATTTAACGAAACAACTGGTATCAGGCAAAAAAAAAAAAACTTTCATTTTTTTTAATAAGAACGTGATATTAACATTGGTTAGCTTTTTGGGAAACATTTGACATTGCTGAAAGAGATTCTAATAAACCTTTGCAGTGTGACAGACAATTGAAGATTTGTCAGTTTACAGAGATAAAAATCGCACTTTACGATGCCAAGAGCTCGCTATGAACCCATTATACCATATAATTGGGGCCAAACTTCAGCTTAAGCTTTGGCCCCGCTAGACCTACATTATGAATGTATTATACCAAACTTCAGCTCAAGTTTGATCCCTACACGATATCTCTGGAGTAGACACATAGAGAGGCATACCGGGAATACCTCCAGTACAGTCATTAAACATATATGTTGGGGTACCCCGGTTGTACCCGCAGCATTATATGTAACGACCGGATTGTAAACTGCACAAAAAGTAAAATATCTAACTCACGCGCAGGAGCATGCTATTAGACGTTTTACTTTTTGGTGGAAGCAAGCATAAAGTGTGACTTTCGTTTCTGTGGACCGACGAATCCTTAATTATCTCCCAAACTAAATAGGTTTAATAGAATCTCTTCCAGAAATGCTGCTATTTCTCAAAAGGCTAACCGGTGCTAACATCGCGTTGGTATTGTCAAAAATGAAAGTTTCTCGTCTGATACCAACCATGATGTTGCACAAAACGAGTTAAACGAGATTTCATTTCACGAACGTTCTGTTGAAAGCTGAACCTCATTTAATTTCTGCTACCCACGGCGACCCCTAATGAACATCCGGCATGGTACTACATTCAATAAGAAAAGATGGATTCTGCTTGACTACCTTAGTCAAGTTGCAATATTTCAGATCGGCACAGTTTTCTATGAAGTGTAGAATAATGTCCACGAGTCATTAGTCGCGACATTAGTGTGCGGCCATAGATGCGTAGTAGTCTACAGGAAACCAAGGGAAACTAGATGCTGTCAGAGAGCAGCAATATCCCCCGTGAAACCCTAAATATTACCCCTATGCAATATCTAAGCTGGACACCCTTCCTTGAAGTCCACTCCGTTTGCATATATGTCGATTTATGACGATTTTTAAAAGCCTGTCATTTTGTCAATTTTGCTTCGATCAAACTGAAACCTTGACGTTGCACATCTTTATACCCCATATGTTGCCTATATGAAATATGAAAGCTGAATTATGCTTCGTTGATATAGAAGTGGTGTCCACAAAGTCCTATACATGTGCACATATGTCTATTTTCAACGATTTTCAAAAGCCTGTCAATTTGTCAATTTTGCTTCGATCAAACTGAAACCTTAACGTTGCACATCTTTATACCCTATATTTTGCCTATATGAAATATGAAAGCTGAATTATGCTTCGTTGATATAGAAGTGGTGTCCACAAAGTCCTATACATGTGCACATATGTCTATTTTCGACGATTTTCAAAAGCCTGTCAATTTGTCAATTTTGCTTCCATCAAACTGAAACCTTGACGTTGCACATCTTTATACCCTATATTTTGCCTGTATGAAATATGAAAGCTGAATTATGCTTCGTTGATATAGAAGTGGTGTCCACAAAGTCCTATACATGTGCACATATGTCTATTTTCGACGATTTTCAAAAGCCTGTCAATTTGTCAATTTTGCTTCGATCAAACTGAAACCTTGACGTTGCACATCTTTATACCCTATATTTTGCCTGTATGAAATATGAAAGCTGAATTATGCTTCGTTGATATAGAAGTGGTGTCCACAAAGTCCTATACATGTGCACATATGTCTATTTTCGACGATTTTCAAAAGCCTGTCAATTTGTCAATTTTGCTTCGATCAAACTGAAACCTTGACGTTGCACATCTTTATACCCTATATTTTGCCTGTATGAAATATGAAAGCTGAATTATGCTTCGTTGATATAGAAGTGGTGTCCACAAAGTCCTATACATGTGCACATATGTCTATTTTCGACGATTTTCAAAAGCCTGTCAATTTGTCAATTTTGCTTCGATCAAACTGAAACCTTGACGTTGCACATCTTTATACCCTATATTTTGCCTGTATGAAATATGAAAGCTGAATTATGCTTCGTTGATATAGAAGTGGTGTCCACAAAGTCCTTAGCTTGAAGAGGGGACGGACGGACGGACAGACGGACGGACGGACAGACGGACAATCTCAAACCTATATCCCTCCGTTTCACGGGGGATAATCAAAAATTGCAAGACTGAAACAGGAAAGTGGCTAAACATGACTCAGAATGGAATGAAACAAAATTCAATGTGTGCATCTGATAGGTCAATTTCACACACACATATATTTTTTAGATACCACATGGGCAAAAACCAAAGTTTAACATTTCTCAGGAAAATATTTGTGATTTTTTGGGATCAAAGGTAATGACCGTATTATTAGGAACTGGGGCTCTGAAGAATCGCAAATCCACTTCAAAACGGTCAATTGATATACGTGAAGGACAGATTTCAAGATCAGAAATGTATAGTACTGCAATGACCATTAGCACGACTGCTTCTTATGGCGCTGTCAATTGGAATAAGAGGTACATGAACGATCGTACTTTGCAAGTAATCACCTAGGTGTTTTTTTAGGGGGGTGGGGGGTGGTGGCGGAGGGGTTGATATAGGTATATTTGGGCCCTGAGTGAAAGTTTCTGAGATTTCTCCTTGGGGCAACCAATATTAAGTAAAGAACACCAAGCTTTAACTTATTAGGCTGAAGATTCCCTGAATCAACTTGCACGGCGCCACACTAACTGCAGACCAGTCGAACCAGAGAGACGTGCATCTAAAGAACGTCCTCAACCTCCGCAGCCTTTGCAAGTGTAGAAGGGGCTGCTGTATCCGTAACCTTCAGCGTTGCGAACTGGTCACCTCACTTAATTGTATCTGCCTTTTTCTAGGCGTCTTGGTGAGATGTTTCTTCACAGAAGTCCTGCAATATGAAAAATCGGTTCCATGTGTATTTCGGACGCTTGGTGCACTCGACCCTATACCAACTGATCGCTCAACTAACACATTCCTTTTTGGTCAAGTACTTTAAACTTTATCCACTGGGTACAATACGAAAGTCAACTCAGCACCTGTTACCAATTTGGTTCCGAACGTACCCAACCACGTACACAAGTCGAGTATTGCAATGTACATCAAAGCATTATTTCACGCTGCAACCACATTTCGAAAACCTGAAAATTAAATGAAACTGTGCGCCACAAATCCGTAGGCTGAAAAGTGGTGCAGTGCGTATGAAAGTAGTTCCGGATACAACCCTAATTTGATGCTTTACTGCAGATCAACATTTTAATAAAGCTTTGCTAAAGAAATTGAAAATGTCCATTGATATCTTATTAACTTGCATAACTGTCTTGCTTATACATCATTAAATGTATTAAAATATTACTTACTGCAGTCCGAAACGGCTTGACGAAGTCAGTGCTGACATTGATGATCAGACAACTTGCGGACTGTAAGACGCTCTGGAGAATGTGATGCCAAGCATGATGAGATCCAATTCATTCAAAGCACCTGAATGAGGCACACTGGTAAAAGGCGAACCATTTGGCTTGTGTACCACTCTCACTGCACTTGTCACAGTTTTTCAAAAATACTGGTTATGAGCTTTTTTCATACTCTTCATCTGTGTACCATATACCAGGAATCTTGCAGTCTTTTTAGATATTAGCTGCTTTTTCTGAAAAAATAAATGGATGCAGAGTATAGCGAATCACCTACGAAAGCAGATTCGTACTTTAGGATTTGGCGACAACATAAACTCAAACAGTACTTCGAAGCTAGCAAAACTGAAAATGTGTTCAATACAGAGCTGGTAAAAATGTCGAAATTTTTAAAAATTTCTTGAAATTGGAAATTTTTGAAATGTTTCAGAAATATTGAAATTTTTGAAATCTTTCAAAGCACATTAGAAAAAAAAACACATATTTCCAGGCTATGCGTAATATGTGTTTGCTTATTTTAACGATTACCACCGTCAAAAATGCATAGACAGATAAAATGACAGAATCGCATACCGGCTAAACGCATAAATCGGTTGATTGCATAAAATGATGTATTTTTAACCCGGATAATTGCATACCGCTTTATCGTAAAACCGGATAAATGCAAAGCTTTTTCTCGTTTAAATGGGAAATACTGCTTAATTGCAGAATTAAGGGTGACTAGTCAGACAGCGCTAAACTTGAAGCAAACTCGGGAGTGAGTTGCTCCCTATTTGTTTAGCTAACATATTGTCTGCTATATTTTTGACCTATTGTGTACATATCCGACCTCTTTCTCCTGTGCCGTTAACAGTGAGCACCCTTTCAGCAGTTACTGTGAACCCTCCTGCCTCTCTCCCCACCCCTTAGAAACACCCGCTCAGATACCCGGAGTAGATGTGTCAACGGTGCTGCAGGCCAGCAACTGCTAGCTTTTTTACTCAAAAGTCATAGACTACGCAGGATTTCTGTGGCTGCATTGTTTACTGGTAGAGTTATACCAACGCAGTGTGTTAACTGACAACTTAAGATGAATGACCGTGTATAGGTATCCGTAAGGATTTGGTATTCTTGATGTCCAACTTATTTCTTATTAAAAAATTTCAAAAGTATGAAATTTTTACAGTGAAATAATTCATGAAATATTTCAAGAAATATTTCATTCGAAATATTTCATACCAGCCCTGGTTCAATAAGTGGGAAAACGGTCCTCACGATTTTAACCCCCACACGGGGTTTCAGCTCCCCCCCCCCCCCCCGGAGATGGGCTATAAGTTTGTGTGTTCTGCGTCAGTCTGTCCCATCACCGGCTGTTACTCTCAACCTGATAATCCGTTTCCTGATTTCTGATATAGATGGCCTATCACAGTCGGCAAGTGCACGATATTTTTTATTTTATCTTGACCTAACTTTAAGGCCGCAATGGCCGCCATCTTGGATTTTCAATTCGAGTTGGGGCTATGCTCTCTGCGATGCCTTGTTATTACAGGTATATTTCTGAACTACTCGACGAATTTATAATGTAACCAGTTAGTTTTTATTGTAAGCAGATGCCCTGTTTAGTTAGGATGTTGCCTGCCTCGCAGTTCTGCAGTGGAAACAATTCTTGCGCATTCATTTCGGACTGTGATTTGGCTTTTTCAAAAGTGTGAATTATTGAGTTCTGGATTAAATTCCTCGGGACCATAGCCCCAGGCCGCCTCCCCCCCCCCCCCCCTCCCAACAAAAATCCCGAGACGAAAATCACCTCATGTGGCATCATCTGCAGAGTCAAATCTTCAGCTCAAAATTTAACATATACATATTAATAAACGGTCATTCTCTACTGTCAAAAGCTTTTCAAAATTTAACGTAAGTTATTATCCCACTTTGTTTTTTTTTTCTTTCAGATTTGTAAGTAAAACATCTTGAATTTGTCTCACATTTCCACCAACATATCGCCCCTTAAATCTTCTGCTCTAAGCGATAGCGATTTTGTCACCAATATTCAAACCTGGTCTCCAATTTTTAATTAGGAGGAACTTGAGAGAAGTATAAACTGTCATTAAACATTGGTACAGTCCAGTTTGGTTCGGGGAAGGGGGGTGGGTGGTCCTAGACCAGTGTGAAATATCAGTCACCGTCACACCTTAATGCCGTTACACTTCTTACGGAATTTCAGTGCTGGTCAGCAGCCAGGTGTTAGGGAATTCACTATTTCCTCACGGTCACAACGAATACGCGTATTCCCTGATTACACTAATAGTTTGATATACAAGTAAGTATTTGTGAAACACAAGCAGACCCCAACCGCCCCCCCCCCTAAATTCATAGGGGTAGAAAGCGATGACGGACAGACGGACGGATACCCCAAACCTATAGGCCCCATTCCGAAGGGTTGGGGCCTAATAAACGCGTGTGAATACGCGACAAGACAAGATACTTATTCATTTTGTACTTGCCAAAGTTTTTTTTTAAATAAGCCCTAGACTTCGTGTGAATACGACAAAAATTCTTATTTACACCGGTGTATGTAACCTCAGTCATTATTTATCGATGGGAACAAAAATTTTACATTTTTAGAAGTTTTCTCCAACATATAGCAAGTGATTATTCCAGAAAGGGGGATTGTGGATCCACATTTTTTTGTCAAAAATGACCCCTTTTGGGGAAATAGGAGACAAAAGGCTCGATCCTTTTTCCACCCCCTTCCTTATTTTTCTAGACCCGGGACATTTTTTTTTTAGTTATTCGGTTACCATTCAGATTAATATCATTAAACTTCCAATTTCTGCAGTTATTTTAGTCAATCAGTTATATTTTGTTTGATCACACCTTTTTCTTTGGTTCAAGAAACACAAAAATATCGCAGCTATTTGTTAGTGAACAGTCTTTTGTCTACAAAGACAAGATACGTATTCATTTTTTACTTGCCAATTTTTTTTTTTAAATAAGCCCTATACTTCATTTTGCGTGATTTGTTTTACTTAGTTAGCAGCAGTTTAAATCAGTTTTTTCCACATTATGCGCAACTTGAAGCATAATAAAGAGCTGTATTGAAATCGCCGTATCTTTTACTTTCACCCCGGACTACTCCCTCCTCTGTGGAGGTGGGAGTAACCTGGGACTAGCAGAGTCGAAGGAAGTCATTCTCCGGGGGTGAGACATTTGGTACCATATATGTTACCATGCGTGTCCAAAAGAACGCCGAAAACGGGGGGGGGGGGGGGTTGAGGCCAGACCCGGTCCGTGTAGAGTGGAATATCTACTTGACAGTTCGCAAAGTTTGTACTCTTGCGTTTCCTACAAAAGGAGGGGGAGGAGTATTTTGAAACTAGATGCTGTCAGAGAGCAGCAATATCCCCCGTGAAACCCTAAATGCATTTTATTATATACCGTATGAAAATGCTATACGCATGAAATCGTGTAGCATTTCCAATCACCCGTATCATGACATATGACAACTGAAATTATAATTAGCTTTAGGATAAAAATCATTTAAAAATATTACTCACCTAATGCGCTTTAAGAACAAATTAACGTCCGTTCATATAGTGGTGCCCACGAAGTCCACTCCGTTTGCATATATGTCGATTTATGACGATTTTTAAAAGCCTGTCATTTTGTCAATTTTGCTTCGATCAAACTGAAACCTTGACGTTGCACATCTTTATACCCTATATGTTGCCTATATGAAATATGAAAGCTGAATTATGCTTCGTTGATATAGAAGTGGTGTCCACAAAGTCCTATACATGTGCACATATGTCTATTTTCGACGATTTTCAAAAGCCTGTCAATTTGTCAATTTTGCTTCGATCAAACTGAAACCTTAACGTTGCACATCTTTATACCCTATATTTTGCCTATATGAAATATGAAAGCTGAATTATGCTTCGTTGATATAGAATTGGTGTCCACAAAGTCCTATACATGTGCACATATGTCTATTTTCGACGATTTTCAAAAGCCTGTCAATTTGTCAATTTTGCTTCGATCAAACTGAAACCTTGACGTTGCACATCTTTATACCCTATATTTTGCCTGTATGAAATATGAAAGCTGAATTATGCTTCGTTGATATAGAAGTGGTGTCCACAAAGTCCTATACATGTGCACATATGTCTATTTTCGACGATTTTCAAAAGCCTGTCAATTTGTGAATTTTGCTTCGATCAAACTGAAACCTTGACGTTGCACATCTTTATACCCTATATTTTGCCTGTATGAAATATGAAAGCTGAATTATGCTTCGTTGATATAGAAGTGGTGTCCACAAAGTCCTTAGCTTGAAGAGGGGACGGACGGACGGACAGACGGACGGAAAATCTCAAACCTATATCCCTCCGTTTCACGGGGGATAATTACATTCTGCGATTGGTTATAAAAACGGGATCTTATTTCAAAGATAGCACTCCACGATTAAGAGTAGTTCTGAAGTCATAAACATACATGATAACCAGTTGGGATGTGAGCGCTCCACCCCCCCCCCCCCATCCCGAGGAATGGGAATTGGCCGACGTACAGACAAAACGACTATTGAGTTACAAGTTCGGATAGGATGGGGGGTGATGCCGAGTTAGGTCAGATGCAGACACCTTCATGCAATGCATTGTGGGTAACTGACGGCATAATGAGCGATATTTTGAGTTTCTCGCAGTTTTATACCAAATACAAATTCTACGATATTTAAGCTAAGTAATAAAGTTTTTCTAAAAGGTAACTATTTAAAGAACTAACTTTCTGGCATGTGACAAAAGACCAAAATGTATTAAGTCGCCCAGAACAAGGAAAGTACCCTGCTATATTTGGTATAAAACAGCGAGAAACTATGCGTTTTGCCTCGACGCAAACAATGGCACTTTTAGATCACGTGATGAAAATGTTAATTCTCATTGGTGGATGTAACGTTGTGACGTGAACTTGTCCTCAAAAAATTCAAAACAAACTTTCTTATACTGGTATATGTATTTCGAGATAACTGGAGAGTGTACCGACCAAAATCAACTGCCTGCGTTTGCAGTCAAAACAGAATTTTTGCGCATTCAAAGTGACTTATCCCATAAGCTAAATCACACCTTGGATGTTTTGAATAAAATGCCTAAGAATTTTGAATTTCGACTGCAAGGGAACCGGGTAAAAAAATTTAAGAAGTGATAAAAAAATATAGAAGAAACATCGCAAAAACAGCTCATACATTGGACATAAAAGAAAATGAAACTTGAAAGTATTTGTTAAAACTTTCAATTCATTTTTGGAAATAGAATACGGGTTGTTAAAAACCAGATTGGTGCAAGAAAAATTTGATATTTAGGCGAAATCTCTCTATCATTCCTTTCATTTTTAACCCGGTAATTTTTATTCGAAACTGAGAATTTTTGCGCATTTTTATTGGGAACGCCCAAAGTGTGATTTGGCTTATTATCGCCCCACTCTGGTTGAAATTCTGATGAACACCTGTACATAGAGCATACGTGTGTTTTGACTAAGCTCGCTTGTCACCGCAATTGAAGTACTACTTGTACGTACTTGTACTCGTAGATGAGTAAAAAAAGAGCTGACCCCCCTTGTGTATGGCGCCTAAAATGTGAGGACTGAAACCAAGGACTGTATACGTCACACAATGCGCGTGCAACTTCGGATGCAAGCATATGTGCAAATACGCACCATTTTACTTCAAATTTACGGCGGTAAAATATGTTCAAGTAATGCGTTTTAGAAAAAGGCATCCTCCTTGCCCCTATTTCGGACTCACACCTCACAAAACAGACTAAAACAATCACCCGTCCCCATAACGCTCCAATCCACAATCCGTCACATTTTACAACTCATTTATCCACATACTTACAATCACGATGGAATTCACCGTATGTGGATTTATATAACTTTGTTAAGGTTAACAAGTATAAAATAAGTTTCATACCTCTCGCCATAAGGGAGATTTCTTGAATAATTTTCATCTTTTCTTTTGAACATCACTTGCCTTCCATCTTGTTTGAATTTCGAATTGACCATGGACCTAATTAGTGTCCAATCAGAGACATATAAATTGTCACATGTTAATCCAAAACACCTGCCGTGTTTCACTGGTGATCCGCGTTCGCCGAAATAGCCAGTGATCAACACTCTTGTGTCATTATTAAAAAAACGAGCACTTCCTCAATATACTCCACATTTTTGATGCCCTGGGTAATTCTGGAAGTAGAAATTCGGCTCTGCCCTCTCTCCTGCATTAAGGATTTAAAAGACGATTTCAAAGAAGATGTTAAAACTTTGGTGTTTTTGTAATTAATGGTTATTTTGACTTTCGTAATATTTTCCTTAAATAGAAACATTCTTGGATACAGAAATCTTACACAGGAAAGGATTCACTTTTTCCGCCAAATAACCAGTCATGTTGAAAACAACTCCAGCATAATTTATGGTAAATTATATTCATATTCCCATACTGAATCAGCCAATGGTAAAACATATTTATTATTTATATAATTATTCTGCGTGGCACTCTACATTATTATTATTATTGTTGTAATTTAAAAGAACAAAACAATTAACACGGTTTAACTTTCCAGTTTAGTCCCCAGATCACAGTGATTGGCGATTGCATTTAAACCAGTACCGGAGTTACCGATGTTAATAAGCTTTACTTTTATTTAAGGAATTAGAATTGTTTTATTGTAAAGAGACTTAACCTCCTAAGTATATATATTAATCATTTGCTTCAACTGATGGCAATAGCAGAATGGACGAAACTCCGGAGATTGTCCTTAATCATGTGCCTTTGAAAATACTGTGTATATAATTTGTCTCAACGGCCAAAGCAAGGATAGCTTGTTTTAACATTTACATATATAACTGTAAAATACCAATGTATTTGCAAAAAATTGTTTTCATGGCCTCAGTGTGCGTACTAAAGCACCTAATATAGAATGTAATGTGTGCTATGAATGGTGAGTTGGCGGGCATGATGAGTTACAGGAATAATAAACGTTTTTTTCTTGCAGTAGATGTGAAAAAATGGGGCTGCCTTGTTACTCTTAACTGTGAATGCCGATACCCTAAAACAATGGGTTGGTATAACTATTGGTGCATATTACTCCAGCTACAAAACAACAGCAAACAATGCATGTTTAGGTAGACAGATATCAGGGTCGTATCTTAACCATCCGGTATGTTAAGATTCTTTGTTCGGAAAATTAGTAAATCATATGGTGCTCTGATGTCTGGTGTCCGGACGTAGTTTATTGAGATTTCTTTATTATGGCAAGGAATTGAAAATAAAATGGGACTGGAAAAATCTGTCTGGTATGCCAATTATCTTCAGAGTCCGGACCTGACCTGTTAATATATTAATATTCTATAATATACATAGAGGACATGTTTTACAAATTTAATATCTACTTATGTTCTTTGATGCTTCAAAGAAAATTAATTTGCAGCTAACCTATAGATAACACATTGCTCTTATGTGAAAAGTTCCGGTAAACAATATTAGCTATCCGTACAGCAAACTTTTCCCTTACTTCATCCTACCATACCTGCTTTTCACCGACTATACCTTTGACTGTCAGTACTGTTTCCAGTTCTAATGTTAAAATCTTCGCTGAAATTAAGCATTGCTTCTGATTTATAAAGTCAAGTACCACTGCGAAATGTCCAAGCTATCAGGAATGCGCCACAGATGCTATATTCAATGTCTTTAAATACAGCACAGTAAATGATGAAAACAACGTCTCTACTGTTAACAAAAGTTTTCACAACCACTTTAGTTTTTCCAGGCCCTCTCTGGTGTCGTATCTCCATCATAATGGAAGTATCTGAGTGGCTGAATATCTTGATGTAAAAGCAAGTTTACCATGTGATTTTTGTGTTTATTCGGAGCTGTAAAAAGAATATAGAACATATAAACATACAACCTTACAGAAGAAAATTTACCTAAATCACAGCACCCAAGATTCCAGGTGTAATGCACACATGTTTGTCTTTGAGATGCTTTTGCACAGATTTAACACATCAAGCTCATTGAACATCTGAGAATAGGATATGTCTGGCAATTTAGTATTAGTATTTAGTAATTTAGCATTCGTTCTGTTCATAGTTTTAGGCACTGCGTTGTATCAGCAGATTACGAAACCAGTCAACAGTTTACTGACTAAGTGAACATTTCAGTCTCACACATTCATGCATATCCACACACTCAATAAAATCTACAAAAAAATGTGATGTACTCGTATGTCTCACAGCATGCCAAAGTCTAGAGCTAAATTAATTTCGACTAGTTTGGCCATAAATACTTTCAGGCATCACTTTAGTAACATTTAACAAAAGAAGAATCCAGAGGCTGTAGACCTACAAACATTTTTTAACACATATAAGGGTAGAGCAATATTAAGCGATCGTTACAAACTTTAGAACTTTGTAGATTCGCTAAGTGATGAAATGTGATAGAGCTTTTTTGTCATTGGGATCTCAGCAGGATAGTATTGCTTTCTAAATATCATATCTCACTTTTACTGGCTTCTTTATTAACACTTTGTAGTGAACAGTAACTATTATTCTTATGTCTTTTCTCTGTTAAATGTAGATCTGTCTAGCGATGCCACTTAAATTCACTCCTCTAACGTAACTACACAGTAAGATATGGAAAAAGAAGAAAAATGGTTCAGCATGCAAAAGACTTGGTTTGAAAGCTTCCCCCGGGTATTGCACACATGTGTACAAAATTGGACAGATCTAGCACTTTTGTTCAGTTTAAAGTATTAGAAGGCAAGCTTGAAATTTTACATACTTTAATAGTTCAAGCTAAAGATTACACTGCTTATATGTAAGACATAAGAACTTAACGGAGCAAATGTACCTTAAAGTCGAAATTTTTCAAGCATTCTTGGTAACACTTCGGTACAATTGTGGTTTGATTGCACTTGCAGTTTTGTTCATGCAGCCCATTTTGTATAGTAAAAACGCCTAAACTTTGCCTCTTTTGCAATTATGGGTGCATTGCCGTGGCCAGGCATATCAAACTCTGGTGTAACTTCAATGTGCTTGCCACGGACATACTGTAAGCATTCTTGGTAACAATTAAAGCGGTTATCAGTATATAAGCAAGTCTTGTGACGTTTAATAGACATCTTTACAAAGTCGGTAGCATTTATGTTAGAGGGTAAGTCTAATTTTAGAGCAACCAATCGTATCCTGATTTTTACTACGCAGAACATTAAACATAACCTGAAATCAACGTTTAGTTACCTTTTCTCAAAGCTGTTTCCCTATAAACATGAAAGACACTTTTCTTTTTCTGTGCTGTGACTCACAATATTTGCAACCATACATGAAAGGATTTTTATTGTGCTATCATCATTAATGGTTGCAATTTTAGAAGAAAAAACTTTTTCACATTTTCTTTCACGCTTAGTGATGGCATCTTTACATAAAAGACACTTTGTGGTAAAGTTTTTCCCAAAAACTATAGTTGTATATGATAGGCACTTTTATCAATGAGTGATTGCAATTATACTTGAGAGACTGTTTCTTGGCTTGGTGCTCAAATTACTTTCAGTTTCAGATGCATTGTAAATAAAATTTATTCAGTCGTAATCGTTGATTGTTTTAGGTCATAAAGGGGCAAAACCTCCAGCAATGGCAAATAGCAATGGATATTCTCAGTGCTGGAGAGACAACGACAAGTTTTAGTCGAGAATATTTCTACTTTTAGTGAAAATGGCAATCCACACGGACCAAAATTACTTCAAAATTACCCCTCTTTCTCTGCGTTTTTTGTGTGTGTTGTTTTGTTGTTTTTGGACACGCATGGCAACACATATGATGCCAAATGGCACCTCCAATGAAAATGATGTATGTATGTTTCAGAGTTCTCAGAGGGGAAAATTACTGTGTTTTATTTTATAAGACTTTTGTTCTGACTTTGTATGATGTATTGCCTAATTGCCAATCGAAATTTCCAGTTTGTAGTTTGGTATAGTTGAATTTAAAAGAGGAATATATTTTACTAATATCTGCAGAATTTGAAGCTCTAATTGTAGAAGTTTTACTTACATGTATTTGCCCCACTTGCAGCTGTCTTATCATTTCACAGTAAATCGGGGTAATAATTTCTATCCTGACAAATTAGAAGGTAAGGATATGTGCCTTGAAATTATGCTCATTCTGTATCATATATCCATTACCTCTTTCGTTATCCGATAGGCACTTTGATTTGTGCCCAGTAGCCTTTGTTGAGGTACAAACAGTATTTCCGGTCTCCACCCGACCCATTATCAGTGAGCTGCAAATGGAGCTTCTTTAATTTTGTATAGAGCCATAGCGTCTAAATGTCTGATTATGTTTTCCCTGGTGTGAAAGCTTCAGATATATCCACATGCATTCCATTTAACAGCTTGATTAAATTCACTCTACCCAGTAAACAATATGATACCCAGTAGAAGAAGCAATGCGGATTACAGAGCAGACACCATATTTAGAATGGTAGTAGATTTATAAGAAGCATTTCGACTGAGTTTGCGACATCAAACCGGCCAAGCCGAAAGATTAATTCTGGTTGTAACTTGGCTGTCACCTTAGAAACACCTCTGACGTCCAATCAACGAATCCACGGCATTTGATATGGCAACATTTCTTCTATCGACATTTGATCAACGACATTTGATCTAAATCTGCAGGGTACGACAGAAAATTAAAGCAATGAAGCAGTTTTCATCTCCTTATTCACCTTCTATGCCATGATGCAAAATAATCAAGCTTTCACTAAAGGTCGCTAACTTCAAAAGATTGTTTACTCGGCATAAGAAAGCTGCATGAAAGTTCCATCAATACCACGAAGTGTCTAACTGGAGTCTAACTGACCAGAGTACCAACGGTTGTTTTACTTAGACATGACCTCCACCTATGATACCAGACTTAATCCGGAGGAAAATGGTACAATACGTGAAGATTATGTTCGTGTAAAAGCATCCCGATCCAATGTCGCTAGATCACACGTCGGGATACCCCAATCAACATCTTTGGTGCACCGTTGAATAGACGGAAAACTCAATTTATACAGCGTAAACGGGCACTTGCCCCCGGAGACCTATCCCCTGTTTTGTCAACCCTATCAACTGCCCCTTATGACAACTGCCCCCAGGTCATCTGCCTCCTCCCACATTGAATAACAGGGAGTGCTCTCAGCCTGTGGGCATGCGGATTGGCTATTTCATTGTATGTTCAAATAAAAATATTTTACTGCTGAATCTAAGCGAGGTAGCCCCCCTCCCCCCACCGCGACCCAAACCTCCCGTGGCTATCGATTTGAAACTTGGGAGGTCGATTCATATGATTGAAATTGAAACTTCACAGGGCTTTTCAAGTCCGTTAGTACAACACATTAGAAGGCTTATATCCTACGCTGGCTCTTGGTCGATGCCAGTCCACTTAATCCTCAGATGCCATCTTAGTACTGGGCGATGCTCACTTAATGGATTATTAATGTATGTAATCAAAACTTGTAAGGGCTTTTGATCTCATTGAAATTATATGTTATAACTATGTAACGAAAGAAAATTAAAAACACACATAATATATACTTTTTCACTAAAGCATGCTCTCTTCTCACATAATAAAACAATTAAAATCTTCAAATTAAAATGGAAAAAATACTCTGGCCACGCTTTATTTAACTAAATCTAAAATCATTTAAAACAAAAACGTAATCTTTGATTGAGACGCACTTTTTGGAACGGGGTATGGACAAAATGGCAACGGACATAAAAGCAGCGGACATAATGGCAACGAATATAATGGCAAGCGGACATTATGGCAAGCGGACATAGTGGCAAAGTGGCAAAGTGAACAAAATGGCAACATAAGAAAAAAAAGAAATAAAAATGAATAAAAAATGTTCGATTAACCGCACCATAAAGCAACTAGTTTACGGTGCATCCGCCTCATGTCAAGGCGGAGGGCGGCTTGAATCTTGCCTGCCGTCTAACTTCTGGTTATTTGGAATAAAACAGTAGTATACCGCTGTCTACTCGCCGAAGAGTGGAACCAAAGGATTGAACACTTAATGGGCACAACATATTCATCGATATGGAAAGTCATCTATTGACTGAAAGGAGATGCAGCACAAGTGACCACCACCCTTACGGAAATCGCGCACGGAGACCAACCACTTAGGCGCATAAAGCGGGTGTACAGTCAGCCACAAGTCCGACTTTGCCAGCTATGCGAGAACCACAGAGATAACAGCAAGACTTGAGCAGTTTCTACTTAAAGCAGGGCATAACATTCCTTGGAAACCTCGGGGAAATGTTCCATAGCAGTAAATGAGAACTGAGAACTGATTGGCCAAGTGACTATCTTAATAGATGCATTACACAGGAATTCAATTATGTTTATTTATGAAGTCATTAAATGCCACTGGGTTGAATTAAAGTTCAGTTGAAATATCGTCTTTTTATTTCAGTTGCCATTTTGTCCGTCCAGGCACTCTGCCATTTTGTCCGCTTGCCATTATGTTCCTTGCCTTTATGTCCGCTTGTCATAATGTCCGTTGCCATTATGTCCGTTGTCATTTTGCCCTACAACCTTTTGGAACACATTGTATTACACATGTGTCTCTGATCGAAACGAATATTGTTACTGATCGAAACTAACATTGCCACTCATCATAGCTAACATTATCAATGATCAAAACGAGCGTTGTGTCCCTGGCCACGCAAGGCGTCAGATAGGTCCCTCTCTCCTTGGCTCTTTGTTGGCAGATTCCCTTCTTACGTCTTTGCATATCGTCGATTTATTGAAGTCCACAGCGCTTAGGGGCTGGCTTTTCACGAGCCGCTTGCTGTGTCCAACCATCCTCTTGAAGGCGTTGTTCCATCCCTCGCAAAGGTTGTTGTTCGTTCTTCGTTGCGGAGGGTCGTCTCGTGCAGTCAAATATTGTTATTGAAACATACAATGAAAAAGTCCATCACATGCCCACAGCCTGAAGGCGAATTCCACGACATGACGCCCGACGACCTAATATCCAAAAAAGTGCAGAGTGCGACATTTGGACCGATTTTTATTCATATTTCATTTAAAATGTGACCAATGTGAAGAAAACCACCAGCAACTCTGTACACGTTACTGTCCAGAACGCATCTGAACACTAGGTACTATGTAAAGCACTCGTTTCACTACACTACTTGCGCGGTTCTCACTCCTCGTCGGTTTTCCGATTGATCGGCTTCCACCTCAAATTGAACTCGACACTCCTCAAAAACTCTGACACCGATTTTCGTCCTGCGACACGGTTAAGACAAAGCGTGTGCAGGCGTTTCTGCAGCACTCTCGAATCCTTGCGAATGGAATTGCGGGGCGGTTGTCCAATATGGTCCAGATCAAGCAGAGTACGCACGGAGCTGTCTTCCCTCTGCAGCAGTGAGATCAACGTCCATACGCTTGGATGAGAATAGCCAATTTGGTCCTGTTTTATAAATTGCCAAAAAACGGGGCTTCGCCAATTTTTCTCTTTTTATTTATGAAAAAAATAGGTTTTCGTCTCTATTTGTTTTCTGATTTATTTCCGCTTCATTTAAGTTTTTAAAGGATTTTTGGTCACAATTTTTCTTTTTTGGCAATTATTACAAAAAAAAAAACAGTAAAATTACTAACCTTGCTGACATTTGTATCGCGATTGTACTGGGCACAAAACTCAGGGTCTACATAGCTAAAGCGATCCGTTGCATCTGGGCAGACGAGGGGTACAGTTCCACATAACATGGTTCTTAATTTCACGTTTTTTTATTGCACATGAATCCAACTATAATAATTTTTGGTTTTCCCTTATTACTTTCTATGATTTCCATCTTGTAGTTGAAGTGTGGTGTTTCAGCAAAAACAGCTCCCATTATATACAAAAGTCTGACATCGAAGCATAAAGGGATTAAGTAGGAGATTAATTAGTATGGTGGGCACACTGACTCCTTAGATTAGATACTAGCTGACGTTAAACGGATATCTTTTTGATATGAGTCAGCGTGATGTAACGCGATTCGTCAGCGCAATTCGTCGTTGGGCGTTATGTCGGCAGGTGTTATGTCGGGATACCGCTGAGGGAACTCCCTGTAATTCAGTTCGGGAGGGTAGATGACCGGGGGAGAGTTGACCTAGGGGGCAGTTGATCGGGTTGACAAAACATGAGAAAGGCATACATGTGTCCGGGGTAAGTGTCCATAGGGCAAGCGTCCGGCATTCGGAGTTCAAAGTTGAGGATTAGCTTACTCAGCTACCAGATACCCCGGACACAATTCACTGTTTTATAATATAATGTGTTTATTCGATTCAGGTCCCTTGCTCACCAATACCACGGATTATCATCTGATTGCAATTAAGAAATTTATAGGAAAATAACTGTAAAGTCACTTCAGTATCTAATTGTTTTTATATTGCGTTTACAGCTTTAATTTAAACTCTAATCATAGTTATTTCCCAATACAAATTGCCTTATTTCAATATATTTCTTGGATATATATGTTTTATTTATAATTTTTAGATTTTGGTTGGAAATTGAACCTAATAAACCCTCGGGGCCATTATGTCCACGGCTGCATTCGGGGATGTTATGGGCATCGCCCCTTTGGACAGTAAACAAAGCAAAAAATGGAAGAAAACCTGACCTTTAATCTAGGGTTGAAGGGTGGTGTCGGTTATACTTCCGTCTTTTGCATTTCTCTGGTGTCATTAAATCTTTGCAAAACTAGATGCTCGAGAAGCATGAATCCGCCGGGTTCGCGCAAATTGTATACCTGATTATGATGTTCCTGTGAACAACTGTTCCAAAGAACACCATACAGCCTTGTGGTCAGTGAAGTAGAGGTTTGTAGAGCCAGTGGTACATGGTTGATTTGGTGTGAAGATAATATCGATACATCGACCAGATGGCATTGTTGCTTCAAACGAGGTTGGCAGAAGATGAAATGAATTCATAAGATCTAGTAATGGCGGACGGACAGACGGACGGACATACAGACGGACAGAATGAAAACTATATCCGTCCGGTTCTGCTTAGGAGCAGCCCTTGGTAAAATCTTAAATCAATCCAACCTCTAATGCAGGCTGTAGGCGCGTGAGACCGATATGTGTAAAGCTCATTCCTAATTCAGTTTCTTCAGATTTTAAAGTTTTTTCATTTTGACAATTTTGCTCGGATCCGGTCGAATCCTGGTCACTACACTGCGGGATGCTTAGGAGCAGCCCTGGGTAAAATCTTAAATCAATCCACCCACTAATGCGGGATGTAGGCGCGTGAGACTGATGTGTGTTATGCAAAGTCCTTATTCAGTTTCTGCAATTTTTTAAAGTTTTGCCATTTTGGCAATTTTGCTCGGATCCGGTCGAATCCTGGTCACTGCACTGCCAGATGCTTAGGAGCACCCATGGGTAAAAACTTAAATCAATCCACTCACTAATGCAGCCTGTAGGCGCGTGAGACCGATATGTGTTATGCTCATTCCTAATTCATTTCTTCCATTTTTTAAAGTTTTGTCATTTTAGCAATTTTAGTCGGATCCGGTCGAATCCTGGTCACTGCACTGTGGGATGCTTAGGAGCAGCCATGGGTAAAATCTTAAATCAATCCACCCACTAATGCGGGATGTAGGCGCGTGAGACTGATGTGTGTTATGCAAAGTCCTTATTCAGTTTCTGCAATTTTTTAAAGTTTTGCCATTTTGGCAATTTTGCTCCGATCCCGTCGAATCCTGGGCACTGCACTGCGGGATGCTTAGGAGCAGCCATGGGTAAAATCTTAAATCAATCCACCCACTAATGCGGGCTGTAGGCGCGTGAGACTGAAATTGCACAGACGGACAGACGGACAGACGGACAGACGGACGGACGGACAGACGGACAGACAGACGGACGGACAGACGGACGGACAGACAGACGGACAGAATGAAAACTATATCCGTCCGGTTCCCGGCGGATAATTTAATGATTCTTCAGATATTGATATAAGTCTTCGTTTTCAACGTTTTCCTCAGTACTGACAACGTAGCACCTAAAATATATTTCACATACGATAAACAGCACTATTCATTTCGAAGCGAAAAATAAAGAAATAGTAAGAGCTGTGTATTTTTTCGCTTTTTGATTATTCACAGGTGAAAAATTTCCATTTTTTCTTCTCATCTGCGACATGCATATAAATGAAAAAAAGTATCGGCGCACTTTTTATCCGGAGCAATCTATCGCAAGACCAGCGGCTGGAATTTCATCAGCCAGGCATTCTGCACATTAGGAGCAGTTAGGAAACTTTGGATCAGAAGCAATACTTTTCGAATTTGACTCAAGGTATCCCCAGTTTTGTTTTTGAGAACAATTATTTGAATGAATGCATTTGCTATATATATTTTTGTGTTTTATGTCATTATTAAATTATAGATCAGTTAAAAACATATATAAAACACAAGGGTATCCAGATATTTGGACCTGGGACATTTGGGCATTTGAAAGAGTAAAAGTAATAAAACAATCATGCTTCATATTTTATTTACATGTATAAATATTCTTCAATGGTAATACTGATCCCTCTAAAATTGCAACAGAAATGTATGTGCTACAAAAATAAATGCATCCGCTTTAAAAAACATCTTAATAAATTTATTAAGAAATTGACCTTGCAAGTCAAACTCCAGTTTTCTTCTTCGTTGACGCAGCGCCATCTGATATTATGGCAGATTCCGCATAGAAATTTCTCAACTGTTTTGCCTCCAGCGGCTCGGTCGTTGCAAAGCGCTTTCAGATGTTGATTGAGGTCGTTGTATTCTCGTCGAACCCACTTTTGGGAGGATTGCCTCTACTGTCTTAGATGATAAGTGTGCGGTAGTGAACACATTCGCGTTTGAGTGAATTGATGAGTTGCCAAATGGAAGGGTGATAGAAGCCAACCAAGTTGTTCGCGCGCGGCCCGTCATTGAGTGTTGCTTCGTGGACGTTCCATAATTCGGGTTGGGAATGAGGCAGAATGCGTCTAAAGCGAACGGGACCATCGGGGTCTGTTGAGGAATCCAACAGTACCGACCTTCGACGTATGTTCCTGCGAAATAATCGACTAAGGCCTTTACATCATCAGGTTGGATTGTGCGTAGATATTCCATTCCAGCCTGCACATCATCTAGGGGTAGAAACGCCAATCCATTGAGCACACCGCACAGTAACTTGAACTGTTCGTCTGTTCGATATCGCGAAACAAAGCCAAGTTCTTGAATCTTTCTCCAGGTAAATTGGGTAAGATAAAAACAACCCTGAATATTAACTTCATCGCCGAAGTTAACG
Source organism: Protula sp. h YS-2021 (assembly GCA_949752745.1). Taxonomy (NCBI): domain Eukaryota; kingdom Metazoa; phylum Annelida; class Polychaeta; order Sabellida; family Serpulidae; genus Protula; species Protula sp. h YS-2021. The sequence continues at coordinate 46,361,151 of OX457024.1, forward strand.
CCAAGTGCTCTTATTACCGAGAGTTCGAAATCACACAAGATTGTGGTCGAATCCAATGTAAGGTTGATGTTGGTACAACAGGTGTCGATTTCCCGGAATAACTCAGTATATATATAATGGGATTTTTCTTGAAGCAGCGCATAAACTACGGAACAGTTGCACTGTTGAACTGAATGCTAATGGCGCACAGTTGAGAGCCATAGCGAAATTTCTGTCTATGAACCAAATTTGCGAAAACGCAAGGAGCGTGAGTTACTCCTGTGATTGTCTTGCTCTGGACTGTCGTGATTAGCAGATGTTATCAGATAACCTCTGCATTTGAACTTGCTGCGAAGTACACAGCGCCACGTTATCATTTTATCTGCACGAACACCTTTTCTGTGTACAAATATCCTTCATAACCGACTTTTGGTTGACCACGTATACTTGTTATTACTTCCATACTTCATTTAAGTTAAGTTATTTCTTTTGAATCAATAGTCCAATTAAACGCACTCAAATATTTAGAATTCCAGTGCGTTTTATGAAGAACATATAACTTGTCATGAAAAAATGCAGAATTACTAAAATGTGTGATCTGGAATAAAACTGATAACGGTTAGGACAAGAACTGACTTCTGAAATATTTGGTATACACTGCAATATCCTATTCATCCTTTAAAATGTCAAGTCAACATGACATTAAGATACACCAGAACACTGGGATACGCCCACTCCACAAATAAGACCACCCCATACATACGACCACTTTTCGCCAGAACCGAATTTCATCCATTCATTTCTATTGTAACGGAACCCCGCAAATTGTTCAATTCCAAATTGGGGTTGACTAGAGTTGTATGCAAACTTGACACATGCATGCCAGTTAGGGGAATTAGGCAATTCTCAAAGCAAACAGTGTATCACATAGAATGGGGGTACATTTTAAAAGGAAACAAAAAGACGTTTGGTGGCACTTTCTCTACATGAATCGCCTTTTGATTAAAGAGATCTGTTGAAAATCCATGTAAGTGCAATTGATAATATTAAATTTGAATTGCGCTTGGATCTTATCTTTGGGTTTCAACTTTGGCTTTAAATTATCACAACTATAATTGCAAAAGGTCGATTAAAGCACCAATTGCATCGACATCTCTGGTTTTGGATCCTTGGATCCTCCACAGTGGATCGTTTTATATATCTATCACATCAACATACGCTTAACATCTCAACTCTGAGCTCAGTTCCGATTCTCAATTGGCCCCTGATTCTGTGGGTAAACCGCCAAATTTTTATTCGGACATAAAATGTAAAAAAAATAACAAAATGAATTGCTAAACGGAAAGATCTTTCACTTCAGAATAAAACGGACTTAATTAAAAGTAAAAGACAAATGTTTGTTGTTATTATCTATTCACCAACATTCAAGAGTTCATTATGATCCAATAATGTCCAAATATCGGGCACCTTGCTTAGGACACCGCGAATAAGACCATCCCGGAAATAAGACCACTTTGGTCCAGTTCCGCAGGATGCCGTATTTCCGGGGTTCTGGTGTAGTATTATTTTAACTGTGCGAATGAATTCGAGTAAGATTAATAACTTTGTGATTAATGTGATTCAATTAGTGTCACAGAATATCATACATTTGCGATCGAAATACAGTAATTCTGTGTTGGCAGAATATCGATATGGCGCTAGGCTTTTCGTTTATTAACGAATGTCGCGACAGCAGGGTTGCATGTTATAGCATGAGGTATATGGCTTCGTCCTTGAACTGAGCAATTAATACAAGAGGCTGTCGTGGATATCGCTGCCATGGGGATCTTCTGTTCATAGTGTTTCTATTTGTTTATACTTGGCATTTATAGAGATAACTGTCAGCTGAGTGTTGATATTATGTAGAATCAAATTACGCATTATGCCCATTCATTATGTTTTTGATTGATAAAGCGCTGTTTATACGGTAGTGTCTAGCTTTGCGACCACTCATATGTATAATATCGGGGTTGAGAAGGCCCTTTCGTTAATTGTAAATTTAGTCTATCTTTTATGTTTTAAGTGGTTTCCTTAACTAACTGTCTGCGTATTCGTCCCCTCATTGATCTGCGTATCCTTCTGCATATTGGTCTTCTTTTGTGTCTGCATATTGGTCTTCTTCTTTCTTCCTTCTTCTTTCTTCGTATCAGTCTACGTCTTTGTCCTGCCGTCCACAAGCTTTTAGTGCAATGATTATATTACAATACAGACGCGTGTCCCAGAAATAAATTTTTGTTGACTCCGAACAGCGAAAAGTATTTGGTGTGAAAAGCGGTGGCCATGTGCCAACGACAGTCATACGATTTCAAACGGGAAATGCTTAATTTGAAAAGACTAAATTTGCTTAAGTAGGAAGGATTGCTATTTTTAATGTGAAACGCCACTGAGAGCTCTGATTGTTTTATTAAAGCGTTTTATTGAAAGCAACAAAGTTAGTGTTTGAGTAAAGTTGTTACAAGGCGCTTGATGATTAAAGTAGGAATATCACTAATTGATATGTTATACATTTACTATCAAGGTTTTATTTTACATGCTTTTTGTGAAAAATATTATATTCAAGAAATTATTTAGTTGATTTAGATGGATGTTCCATATCCCAAAACGGATATGCCATTTCTTTGGACCCACTCGCGAGATTTGATATCTCGCGAGACATCAAAAGATCTTGCGAGATTTGACCTCTGTGCCTCCTGAGCCGAAAATCTATTTTCGTAGGCACCGAAAACAAATTGGCCCTAAATAATTTTTAGATACCCGTATTCATTTTATAAATATGACGATTGTGAACGTTATGATACATAAACACGATTAGATCTCTAGTTTTACAGTGTAATGAAATATGGTTTATGAACAAATGGGAGAACACCATTCAGCTTGGAAACATCACTCACAAACCAGGATTTTGAAAACGTTTCTTTATTACATGATTATTCTAGAACTGAAGAATATTTGACAGTTCTTCCAATCACTTTCAAATGTATCACGTCGTATGCGTTAGAAGATCAGTGCGGCGTTTTGGATAACGATTAGAGCGAGAGATAAAAGGCCACAGGTCAGACTGCGCGTAACCGTGCTTGCTCCGCTCACCTGCGGACTTTGCATGGTGAGCGTTCGGCTGGTCCTCGCTCTGTCCGCTGACCTGACAAGAGAAAATTGAATATATTACTTTAAACAGATTTATATTCAATTACAGTGACGCATCTTAAATTACGTGAAGATGAAAATAAAGTCATTTATCCCTGATGTCATTCAAATCGGGTGTATTCAAAACAGGTAAATTTGGTTTACCTGACTACAACTGTGACTTCTGTGCTTGAGTCAAACATCGGCGGATTAGCGGCGTCATAATCGTACCAAACATTCCCTCCATCCTCACTGTACTGTATGGGAAGGCCAGGATACATCGTGCTCAATTCCAATGTACCGTCCTCGTGAAATCTTTACAACAAATGAGTTTAAAAGCTGTAAAAAGTTTATCAATGTAGAAGATAAACGGTGTAGAGGATATGGCTCCAACTAGACCTCTAAGATGCAATCAAGGCAGATGGTATGGCTGCTTATGACTTATGGTAATTTAAAACTTTGAAGAACTTTAATGAGTGTTTAACTAAGTGATCTGGTAACTCACTGCGCCCCTGCCGGGGGAATTCCATAGGAAATGCTGAGTTCATCAAGCCTTGTTAGTTCCTTATAGCCGAGCGTGTTGGCGAAATCGTACCAGTCTTCTCTCTGTGCTGGTTCGACCTCTTCCTCAGTCTCCCAAGCTGCCTTGTGCCAAGCCCGCTCAGCTAGGGCTAATATCCGTGGGTATATCATTGATTCCAACTGCTCAGATGTACGCATAGTTTCACTCCATAGATGTCCTTGCATTCCTGTGTTAAATGTTCAACAGAACTCTGAGACTTTATTCGCATATAAAAGTTTAAACATTAAGTGAAAATGCCTTTAAATACCAAGCACGGATCTAGGATTTTCGTTGAAAGGGAAATGCAAAGTTTTGTGTTTTAAGGGAAGGCTTGGTTGTGAGATCGAGGGGTGTTGGATTTTGTTCGCAACCACTTCACAACCATATTCTGAATCAAATGAGGTTATAAAATGGGTAGAATTACGTCACGATCTTTTTTCCCAAAACCCGACTTTATTCCGACGTCGAGGAAACGTCGGTTTTCTGTATAAACTCCCTTTCATGACGCCAGTAAATGTTTTAACTCATAGCATGCACAACATCCTTTTTTGCGATCTAATGCAATTCACTCCCCAGCAAACAATCGACGTCTGTTTTTGGTTGAAAAAAGGTTGGATTTTGGTCGCAACCACTTCACAACCATATTCTGAATAAAATGAGGTTATAAAATGGGTAGAATTACGTCACGATCTTTTTTCCCAAAACCCGACTTTATTCCGACGTCGAGGAAACGTCGGTTTTCTGACGTCATTCCGACGTTGCAAAACGACCAAATAGCGATGAACATTTACTATCGCTCACCGGAAATGGAAGTCATTTTGAAAACGAGGAAGAAAAAATGTAATTGTTACATGAAAATTTTAGAATTTTGATGGCGCGTCTTTATTTTTCTAGATTGTAAAAATTTACATGGAAAATGCTTTCGTATGTATTTCATAACAGGAGCTGAATGATGAATTATCTATTAATTATATAACTCTAGACTATTTTTGTAAGACGTGTCTAAGACTGGTCGTTTCAAGGTAGTAAATCCGACGTCAGTTTCAGGTCGGAACGCGACGTCATTTGACGTCTTAATGTTTGCTGGGTCTCTGTCTGAATATTATAATGAGAATACGGTCAAGTTATCAGTGTGATTTTTGCTGTATTTCCTCACAATTAACAACACACCAGAAATATGATAAAATCTAGCAAAATTCAGTCAGTACCTAGAACGTTGTGGCGCTTGTCCTCCTCCAGCGGCACACACTCGTTCTCGTCACAGTACCCTTCCAGGGACTCCCCGAAACTGTCAACAGTCATTCTCGTTTAAGCTATGATCTAAAATTACGCCAATTTTTTCCCTTCTTGAATGGGATAGGGTAACTTTTATCTGGAAAGTAGTGAAGCTGTGCAGCCGAGGGTCGCACGATTTCGACAAGATCATTTCCGAAAAGATGCTGCATCCGAAAAGTTCGCTGTTCCTTTTTTAGCTTAATTAGAAAAGAATAGTAGACATTTTTGGTCATTAGCAGGAGATTGTCGAATGTTGGTAAATAAGACTTCTTCTCCCGAGCACATACCAACCAACCTAAACATGATAATGCACTCTCACCCCACTCCCATACCATTTTTTAAGATCCAAAATATTCTAGTCTAGTCTAACGCCTTTGAGGCTGGCAAACTAGTATTTGAATAAAAATCTGGCCAAAAATAGAATAACTTATCAGAAAATTCACCCCGATCTCAAAATTGCCCATCTAACGTTTGGTAGAAAATCTGCAACTTTGTAACTGAAGGAATGAAACCGCCTCTTTATAACCGTGTGTCTTTCTCAAGCACTGTTAAATGCGTGCATAGTAGCAAAAGGTTATAATCCTTGACATTGTACTTACTTGGTAACGTCAATATTTCTATAGATATCATCTGGCATGTAGCCGAATGTTTTCCGTCCATCTGTGTATCTCGTGGCCCAGTAATAACCCCGTTCCTCTGGATCAGGCTCGTGTGGGTGGTCAAAGTAGAGGTGAGTGGCGTGGGATATCACTACCTGTAAGATGTCCTCTCATTTCTTAAAAAACAATCGAGTCAGTCATTGCTAGTTTATTGTGAAAACGTTATTTAAAATAGGCACTTCCCTGGACATTGGGCATCTACCTTTGCCCAATGTCCACTTTGACTCAAGGTACCCCATCTACATTTTTGATAAAAAATATTTGAATGAATTCATTTGCTATATATGTATGTTCCCTCTTACATGAAAACTTTTGTGGTACTGCGATTAATAACACAGGAGATAATTGGCATTCTGTGGCATTAATGCCAGCAATTTTCATTTGGAAAATAAAAATAACTCCCATAATTCCCTTTATTATTATACATAATGAAAGCGATTTCATGTTATCGTTATATTATTATGCATTCTATAGGGTCTTTGTGCAACATTTATTTTTATAATTAATAATTACATCGTTATAATATCTGGGGTTCTTATAACCGACATATTTAAACAAGGAACAGCTTAACGGGACCACAAAATTATGGTGTAACTAGTGCTATGTCATGTTAACTGGTGTTTTAACTGGTGTTGTTATGACGAATTCCTACTTCACTTCATCAATGTATGCTACAGTTTCTTTCAAAGCTAGTAACATTTTGTGATAACACTTTGTGATAACACTTATGGCCAGGCCCAGTTTTACCTGTTTTTTTATTATTATTATTATTATTATTATTATTATTATTATTATTATTATTATTATTATTATTATTATTATTATTATTATTATTATTATTATTATTATTATTATTATTATTATTATTATTATTATTATTTATTATTATTATTATTATTATTATTATTATTATTATTATTATTATTATTTGATCTACCCCTGTTGCAGGGACCACGCATGCAGAGTCATAAATCTATTCATTAACATGTCTTCAACATTTCACACACTGATTACATTATCATTTTTATTCTCCAGTGCTCCTGATTAAAAGCTGTAATGGCCAAGGCGATAATTGTTGTTTGAAGTGAATGATTTATCAATAGCGGAATTGATGTTGTTAAACTTTTTCAGAGAAGATACGTTACAATATTGACTTGAAAATTACAGAAACAACTTCTGCATGGAATAACAAAAGCACGGACAGGCTATTGAAACGGAACTGAGAGCGTATTTTTTCTGATAAGTGCAACAGGCCTGCTGCACGGAACAAGAAAAGCACGACACATCGAAAGCACACCCACAATGTTGACTCAAAATCAGAATATATCTTAATTTGTTTCAGTCACTAACCCGCATTTTGATTGCATAAAACTGCAATATCTATCGACATTCGCATTCCGGTCGCTTTTAATTATATCGATCAAATAATAGCATTTACCCTACTCATGTAACTTTTCTGATCGATTCACAGAGAGCTGTAATTTAAATATAAGCATTTTAAAATATTTCGATAGATCTCTAATTCATTCCAAGTTTAGTCTGTCTTAAAGGATTAAATAGCAACCTGATAGCCAGCATTGGCCAATAAATATGCCCGGTTTCCACTACCCCACTCCCAGATGTTATTCCAAGCCCAGGCAAGAACATCTTCGTTAGGAAAATGTGACCTGAGAACAAAAAAAATATTTGGTTAACAAAGATTTATCGGATGATAAGCGTTACATAGTTCTTAAAACAGAAGATAGAATTTTCAAACAAAACTTAATCTCGATAATCAGAAATCAGCGATGTCTGCTAATACTGCTCCATAAAAAGCAATCAGCACAATCCCCTCCCCTTCAAGGGTAGTTCGGGTAACGCCAAAGAAAAACAAAAGTTCCTCCATGCAATAACCGTGTGGGTGGGATCATCTACTTGGGGTGGCTCAACCCAAGACAGTCCAAATTGCTAATAGGTATAGCCATGTAAGAAGAGCCATCACTTAAGATGACTCCCCCCATGTGCCTACTTGCCCCCACATTCTTTTCAAGGAGAGGGATATACCAGAGCCTCGATAAGAGACCCACGCACTTATTCTTTTAAGTAGAATTTAATGAAGGTATTCGGTAAATACTAACAACCTGTGCACAAAATATCATCTGAACAGGCATTTTACGAGGGATTCAGTCAGTTAGCTACCTGCCTCATTTGAGCTGTGGTTTTACATTCTGACCGAAAATCTGACAGGACCTGCTTGAGGTTTATCACACACCTCTAAGATCACACATTTCATATAATTAGAAAAAGTTTGCTTGAAAATGTAACGCCAGATCTGAAGGAAATTAGTAGAGTCTTTTGACTTATCGCCTTATACTCTTTGAATAACTGCATAGATTTTCTGAGGGCATGTACAAGACAGCCCGGATAGTAGATTTTCCCGTGACTCGGAAATGGGTATGAATCTGAACCGTATCTCGTCAAGGGCTCGAAACCTCTAGTGACTATCTGGGTCTCACCTATGAACGATAGATTCGGCTTAAGAACCACTGCGTTCCAAGAAACATTTACTTAAAACGCCTCATCTTCCAAAGCATCGAGCCCCTCTCACGCTCGGGTAAAAAACGTAACCTTAAGTGTAGCCTAACTGTGAGAAAATAGGGTCTTCCTTATAACTATTCTTATCTGATAGAGCAGAAGAACCAACCAAACATCCCACTGTGTCACGTTTGTCCTGGTCGTGGCAGGGGGTCATTAATTCGAAATGTCTTATCAACTGAGTCTTCGCCATAGCCCACAATGGTTTTAGCAATACAGGTCTTCACGCAAAGAAGGTCTTCACGCAAAAAATTCAAGAAACTGGCCACAAACCCCGTCTTAATGGGTCCAACTTTTGATTCCCAAACCAGTCCGAGATCTTATTCCATTGTGATCGATAGACTTTTTAGTTGATTACAGCTGCACTTGAGTCATGTTTTATCAAACCGTCCAAAAACACCTTATTTTTCAGAAAGGTAGTTATTGGTTACACTGTCAAGTCCAGCAGATATGGGCGGGGTGGAGATGTTCCCAGTGGGGCTGGAACAGGAGCATTGGATATCAAGGGAGTTGGAGGCACTTCTCAACCCTAAGTGGTGCAAACAGGGTGAACTACAGTGCCTCTGGTTGCCGTGAAGCTATCACAATGAGTTTACTCTCCCGAAACACTGGGGCTCTGAGTTAAACTTGCTTTAAGATTGCCTTCGGTAGAAAAGCACACAAAACCTGTTCCGACAACTGGCACTTGAAAGCGTCTAGGTTTTTTGGTCTCGGCAGGAGGAGACCTAATTAAGCAGCTGGTAGATCAGAGAATTGGTAAACAGATGTAGGTAAGGGAGACACATGAGGACCGTGTCACTACTCTCTGGAAGGAGTCTCAGTTCAGACATCACTCCGTCTGGACTAGTCTGGAAGTATCAAATTCGCACTACTGGTAATGTCGTCGGCTGAAAGCCAGATTACTTTTCGCCAGGCATGGGTAGTCCCCGTGTAAGGGAGTGCTTGCTTGATCGCGTAGATAAGCCACATCGATTGAGTTGTCAAGCAGAACCTTTTGTCCAGACTGGGAAGTAGTCGAATAAGTGCTAACCAGCTCTAGCCAGTTTATGAGCTTTTAATGTTAGGCCTGGAGACCAGGTGTCCTTGGAAATAGATAGAGACAATCCGGGGACTAGCAAGCGCAGTAAAACCTTCATTTCTGCACGCCTCGGTTGATTATGGGTAATCGCTGCCACGGATATGACCATTCTCTCCCATATTTTCTCTGTCAAATAAGCCCTATCCAACTCCAAATTCCACCTTTCTCCGCACAAATACTGAAAGACCAGCAACCTCCCAAAGTCTGGTTTACGTTTTCAGCTCTTTAATCACCTTCGGGAACACGTAAGGAGCGTAGACATGCCGAATGGAAGTGTCAGACACCAGTACCAGAACTAGTACCAGAAGCCAGCACCAGAAACCAGGCTTTCCAAGTTTCCAAGTGCAGACCAGCGTCTGATAGATCCATTGACGTCTCCCAGCTGTTAAATATGGCTCTTCTTTACAGCTGGACAGCGTCCATTGCAAATGTTGAAGGCTGAAGACATTGATTTAAACCTGGCAGATCGATCAATATTCTCCAACCGCCTGTTTTCTTTGGGACTAGAAATACCGACTAAAAGCCCTTGCATTTCTGGCAATTCTTTATGGCCTGCTTGTTCAATAGCTGTTGAATCATATCCTGATTGTGTTTGAGTTTGGTAAATGATCCAGAGCTTTTAGATGTAGAGGAACCGCGAGAAGTCTGCTCCCGACTGCTCCCATTGAGTGGAAGGGAAAAGCATTGTCGGAGCCACTTGGCTACTCAACAATGAGCCCCCATCTCTGGTCTAGCCTTCCTCAAAGATGGTTTGCAGTTCAATAACTTCTTTATTCCTTGTGATAAATGAACTACATCGCCAGCAATTTTGTGGCTCGTTGTTACCTATATTGCTGCGAGGTCTGTTGGCTATGGGTGTCATCCTGCTACGTCTGTCTCTTGGCCGATGAGGGAGTGATGGCGCGACTGCGAGGTGGCTCTAGGCCCTCCATGTTGTTTCTTGAACTGGCCCTGCCCGGACGTGCGTCTAGCATAGGGCCCTTCTGACCCTTCGTTTTTTTTTTTTTGGATGGCTGAAGCCGAGTCATGATCCTTAACCTCACCAAGTCCATCCATTGGAATTCTCTCTGCCTTGATGCCACTGAGTTGGCCACTGCGGATAGACGGCTCTTCCTTATTCTCATACGGATTACCTGCCTCTACCCCACCAGACGTGTGATTTCTTTAATGAATGGAATGTCCTCTGTCAATATACGGGTAGACACGGTGGCCGGAGTGGTAGTGCCGTATCCTGTGACGGTAGGGTGAGAGGAAATAGGGTGCGGACTGGGCGTCTGCCTGCAGCTGCTACTACTCTCCATTACTGCTGGCTTTTCTTTTAAGTGTGTACTTCATTCATGAGCCGAATGGGGTAAGAAAGTGACTCAAGTTCCCCCTCCTGAAACTCATTCTAGGAGCTTGATTCTTCCAACGCTAATGCTGGACGCGAAGCTCTTTCTCCTCCTCTATCTCATAGTCGCCTGCTTCTTGTAAGAATGTTTTATCTGTGCCCATAGACGTGAGCCGGATAGGTGAGCTGGCTTCTAACTGTGTTTCTGTGTTCCCTGGTCCCTAAACATGGCCTGTGCACAGTGCCTTCTACTTCCATCATGTCTTAAAAGGAAAGCCTGATAAATAAGTGAGCAACAACACGTAGTTACACCAGCCAATTCTAACCCCAGATAGTACAACCCTCTCTCCTATCTTGGTTGGAAAGTTGGGAGAGCCACTTAGCTCTTCCCTTCCTCTCTGATGCCTCTACCCAGGTGGGTGGAGTCACTTGGTTCCCAGACAAGCCCAGTGGAGGAGGAAAATGGATCTTGCTCGAAGAGTAAAAACAGCAACGACATTCTGCTCGCTCGACACTGCGGCCTTGGCAAGCCAATTTCGCTGGAGTTATACGGATCGGTGTGGAAGAGACAACGAGAGAACTTATAAGCACCTCTTATCCTGGAAATTGGTGAAAATCTTCAAAGATTTCTTTTTCAAAAATAGGTCTTCAGATCAATTCATAGCTTATGCCTCGATTACCATAAATAAGGGGAAATCCCGTCTTAAGGCAGCGATAAGCGAAGGTTAGTTTTCGTGAAGTATTATATGAAAGAGCGAGGAATATCATTCGGAACAGTAACACCCTCTTTCACAGTAAAATGACTTTTAAGCGAAGTTACGAATTATTAAAATCTAAATGAGAACAGCAGACAGACCTTTCCCTTAGGGGGTGAAATATTTAACTTAGCCTCTAATCTTTACCGTGTAAACCAGGCTTTTTTAGCAGGCAAGAAGCTTCACATATCACTCTTCGGTTGGAATAGCTTGCCAAACGCCAAATGACAAATAAAGTGATATTTCAGATGCGTTCGGGATGACCCACATTCAGCGAGCAAACTGACTCATGAAAAATAGAAAACATTTCCCTAAACGTTTCTTTTGGCCTATAAAAGGGACCAAAATGAAGCTGAGAAACATTTGGTGAAAAGCACTCCGTACCTATCGTACGGTCCCTCGTCTTCCATCAGTCCGTCTTCCCAACCAGCAAAATCAAGACCCTTGCTATGCGCCAGCTCGGATACCTGCCGCGCAAACCATTCTTTCAGTGCATCTCTTGTCAGCTCTATTCCTGAAAAAGTGATCAGAGACTGACTTAAAACTAGCAGCCATTTTCTATGTTTTAACACCTTGAAGGCAATTTTTCTTTCTTTTCGTTGCATTTTGGTTTGGTTTTATTCGATATTAAGCCCTGATATTTAACATTTTTTATCGATAAATCATTCCAATAAAATCTGCGCCGGATAAGCACATTTGTCTTTGAAAAAAGTATATATCAAAAATCGAGTTGAAGAAATCATAAATACCGCAGCTGATATCACGAAATGTGTTAACACATAAATTACGCCTGTAATTCAATAAAGTCAACGAATGACTCGTTCAAATAATGTTCTTACTTGGAAATGCATAAATTTGAACTAAATATTTTTTGCAAGAATCTGGGGCCACTTGGTATGATGTGTGTTAGCATGCGTGTCGGAAAAAACCGGAGAAAGGGGTAATTTTGAGACCAGACGCGCTAATTTCGTTTAAAAAAGGGTGGTAATTTTCATTCAGTATTCTGAGTTTCTTACAAAAGGAGGGCGGTAATTTCTGAATTTCATTCCACGTTTGGTTAAAAAAGGGGTTATTATTTACAAAATTAGCACTCGAGTATGGGGTGGTTTTAAAAAGTCATGGACATGGATGGTAGGCAGTTTGGTAGGCAGATGTGAGTGCCCCACCCCTACTCCACCCTACCCCCCACCCCACGGGAATTAAGAATGCACTATTCCACATATTTTTCAATCGGGTTATTCATGAAAATAACCTCTAGCATCAATTGGAAGCCAAGGAAAAGAGGAGATAATTTCACTCCGTATGTTTTGGAGAGTACCAACTGATGATTACCCCGTGAGCGACAACAGGGTATTGCAACATTATGTCATATGTGAACTGTTTGCAGCGTAGCAAAAAGATAAAGCGGCATAAAAATCTATACGTTCATAGCATACGAGTTATCAGTGATGTACTGTGTTGTTGTTTTACCGTTGTCAATTGTGTACTGTTCACAAGCAGTGGAGTTCTCCCACGCACCCTCTGGGGTCTCATCACCTCCAAAATTGAAATACTGGAGTGGCTGAATATCCTGTTGTATTGACAAGCTTTTAAAATGCCCTTCTATGGGAGTTCTTCGGGTTAACATCAAACCGTTATCAATACCGCTAAAGAGTTTTTAACTATAGATTATTTAATCACATAAATCTGTCGAACATACACTTAATATGACTTAAACTACACTTATTCCTATCAGCAAAAAACGATTTATGGTGCATAATTAACAACATAACAGGGGGTGATAACACAGTTTAATACAGCTGCACTGAAAAAAGACTGGTAACCTGATTTTTAAAGGCCTTGTTTTTAAGCACTCCTTCAATATGCACACTGTTGTTTCTAGCATATGTAGTGACATGAGGTACATACACTTAAACGCATCAAATGCAACTAATGCATAGAATCGTAGTGCATGAGGAATCCAGTTGAAAAAAATTAAATCTTTGTTTGACCAATTCCAACGTCATTACCTGATATAGGCGTTGCGTCCATGTTTGTTGGATATTACTCTGTTCTATTTACATTTCTTTGGTAAACTCGACAATTAAATTCTAACCCCCACAAGTTTTTTTCTCTTATTCAGTTTGTGAAAAGTAGCTATCGAAAGAAAACTATCGTTTGAGGATCTCGATCAGATTTCTTCCAAAAAATATTTTTCAAAACTTCTCATTTTAAAATTGCAATACTTTAGCATTTGATTGCAATAATTATCATGCTGCTCTAGAAATAACTAGATCCCCAGAAACAGGATCTATAAATAAAAATTTTAAGTGTAAAACTGAAAATAATGCACAAGCTTGAACTACTTTCAAAAAACCTTTTCTTTCTGATCACTGAAATATTCAGCAAGAAAAAATGTAAAAAATATGGGAAGAGAGGAGCGGTTACTAACTTTGATGAACACACTTTGTTCAAGTTGGCTTTATTAAATTGCACGCTGGGTATGGATAAACATTAAACATTAATTCATACGTAACCTGATGCATATTGATTATTTCATCCATAACTTTATTAATGAAGTCATAGCTTGTCTGGAGACAGGGATTCAAGGCATTGTGTCTGAAATGCTGCACCGACAAATATTCTGACTGATCATCTGGATCGGACAGCAAATACTCCGGATTTCCTGCAGCAGCCCTATATAACAAACAATATGAAAAAAAAAACGATTTCATGATGCCCAGTCATTACACCATGCAACCTTCGTGATGATTGCCTTGCAGTTGGCATACAAGTTAACCGTCAGAATAGCTTAACAGCAAAAGTTGCAGTTAATTAGAGCGTTGTTCTGGCAATCCCAAGGTCCTTGTTTGGAATCCAGCTCGGAATGGCAAGCGATGGATTCAAATTCGCTCCAGTTGCCTTAGATAAATGAACACAGTAAGTTAGATCACCTGTCACGGAATTCAAAATTAACTCCCACTGAGGCTGTCGTCCACCCCTTTTAAATAAAAAGAAAACAACAACAACAAAAACAGAAAAGGTTACATGGGAACAGACTTGTTAAAAAACTATTTTATAAATGCTTATTTATTCTATAAATTGTCTAACAACCTTAAAGGAAGGTATTTTACACAAATCATAGGGAAAATAAACAAATTTGAAAAAGTGAAAAGTCCGTCATACCGTTGCTAGTTTTTAGGTTTAATTTATGTGCTTCTTTAAATTGAACCTTTACTTACATAACCATATACCAATCTTTCATTGAGCCACGGTTGCCGTACTTAGTAAAATATATTAGTAATTCTCCTATCAATAAAGAGAATTTTAAGTAAGAGAAATATTAGAAGAAAGTATTTAATGGTCCGGCGTAGGCAGGGGCACTCCAAAAAGCATGTTGGCATCTATCACTTAACGACACAACTCTTCCTAAGAGGCACTACAAAAAGCATGTTGGCATCTATTACTTTACGACACAACTCTTCCTAAGAGGCACTACAAAAAGCATGTTGACATCTATTACTTAACGACACACCTCTTCCTAAGATTCACCACAAAAAGCATGTTGACATCTATCACTTAACGATACAACTCTTCCTGAGAGGCACTATAAAAAGCATGTTGACATCAATTACCTAACGACACAACTCTTCTTAAGAGGCACTATCAAAAGCATGTTGACATCTATTACTTAACGACACAACTCTTTCTTAGAGATTCATTCAGAAAAAGAAGACAAAATGATATAATTATACTTGACGTCATTCTGTACTAGCAGAATATCTCTTAAAGAAGAACATTGTATGGAGTTCTTATGAAAAAAAGTACACAAATAGCCGAAGAGAAGCCTCGAAGGATGTCCAGACTATACTGTAGATGTCACTCTCAGTGAAGACTGCAGCAAAATTGAATAAGGGCTAAGAATCTATACAACAGACGTGATCGGCTATGTTTTGAACTGACCTGATTCTCAATTCCCCTTTCAGCAGCGGGAAAAGAAGATTATGACTGCAGATTGAGTGACTGTGTAAAACATTAGACTCTATTGTGGTATCGTATGCACCATTCTACTAAAATTAGTGTACGTTTAACGGTGCATAGATTTTGATTTGCTCAACCTCTTAGTAAGAAAAGAAAACCGTAACATAGACACCTTTGCACCGGCGTGTCCACGTGGATATACCGCTTCAGCAAGAAATGCTGCTTAAAATAGACCAGTCGCCTATTTTAGTGACTTACTTGCGCCAAACCTTATTAGCATAAAAGATAACATAGTTACATATTTGTTACGGCAATCATCCCCTTCACTCAGCATCTGTCATGACTCCATAAAGGTCAATGAAGGCTGCAATATCTAGAGAGACTTTAGAATAGCCATTGATTGAAAAAGCTGAAAAGGTTTTAGCAAGATACAAAGTGAATGTTTGAAAATTTACTAATGTTCAGTTCGAATTATATAAAAGTGAGTAGTTGTACAACAAAGTCTTAGAATGGGGTAGGTGAAACAATTGTAGCATCAATTAGTCGGTCAGTGCGTCACATACAGCTGAAACCAAGTTAAAAAGAGACCAGTCTGAGGCTATAACCTCGATGAAGATGAATCGGTTTTGTTTCGGATAGTTGTCCTTACCAGCATGTATAATTAAATGTAATGGAGTTTTGTTATCTTTTAACTTTTCTTACAATAGTATTACACACAAATGTCAAAGGAGCAAATGTGAAGAAATGAAGTCATTTCGAGAAAGTGAAAAACATCGCCGCCCCCCTAGCTGTCAAACTCTCTCAATGCCTGCTCACTACATAGTGTGGTTACCAAGGGTTTTAGTGTATTACAAACCTTGCTTCCATAGCTCGTATTGCTGCATGAGCATGTCCTGGCATGTCGAATTCTGGAATCACCTCAATATGTCTGTCGTTAGCGTATTGCAGAATCTCTCGGTAATCTGAAACGGTATAAAATCCAGATCCGGAGGTCGTATTGGTGGGGCCTGATCCAAGCTGAGGCAACAAACACTGCATTTCGTCCAAGTCGTGACAATGCTTTGCACCAACCTGTTTACGAAAAAATAAAAAGTACAGAACTGTCTGACTTTTTTCTTGCTTATCAAAAAATAATATTCAGTTTTCAGAGATGCACAGTATTTAACATATGTGCTCCTCAATCAGAAATGGACGTTTTTAAAACCTTTATTTGACCAAGCGTCATAAACACACAACTACCCGTCGATATATGTTTGAACAAGGTAGTTGTTATTTCGTGCATTTAATTTTACATTTCATTTTTACATCATAATCACGAACATTTTGAGAGAAAGAGAATAAATCTTGACAGATCTCGGTTGATTCTCAGTTGCATAGCGAGAGTACACCGACCATAAAAGAATCCATTGCTTTACTTTTTATTGTTTGAGCGTCATTGCTATATATGGCTGCCAGTTTTTTTTATAATTTCACCCTGAATACTGCTCTTGATACACTTGGTAATATTTGAGTTAAAAACAAATAAAATGAAAGTTCTACTTAAGTTTACTTGAATTAATCGTGCTTTAAGAGCTTAATAGCATATAACGTATTCATGAACTCATCATAAATACTCATATTCATTGGCCTTTCTTCTTTAAATGGCACTTTACTATGTATGAGTCTTTGTAAAATGGTTTGCAGACTTGATTCGCAGAACATAGCTATTTAAGGGTAATTTCAGAAGGGTTTTTGTTTTAATTGTGTGTTCTTTGTATTAGGCGACTATTGAAACCCTGAAAGGAGAAGATTCAAGATGGTGTTATTCCAATATATACCTGCATAGATAAGTGCAAAGAACAGTAGCAGTAAAATAATATATAAAATAGCAGCAATAATACCTCCGTTAATTCGGGAATTCCTGGTATTTCTAGTCTCCACCCTTCATCATCCGTTATGTGGAAATGCAACTTATTTAGTTTGTACATTGACATCACTTCTAAAAGCTTTAAAATATCCTCCTTTCCATGGAAGTTTCGTCCAACATCAATGTGCATGCCTCTTGAAACGAAAAGCTACCATCGTTTCCTTTTTAACATAAATCTTACAACAGCATGTGACATGTTTTATGATATAACTAGAAAGTAAAAATCAGTTTTGTATCCTTACAAATATAAGCATATACCAACTTCATTGTTGATTTACACATAGACGTACCTGTATGGAAATCGTGGATAATCCAATACCACGCATCCAGGAACTGTACCATCAATAGAAGCTAAGCTGAGAAAGGACTGTATTCCACGAAAGACTCCGGCTCCTGAATTGCCATTGATGGTCACGATTTCTTGATCTCCAAGCACTTCCAGTTCATAGGCTTCTGAGTTATTCGCTGGGTCGACACCACCGTCAACGATATCCAGCTCTATATACCTCAGCGTCGGTGTGTTTTCATCACTTACAGCCACAGTGTTTAGCATATCTACATAACAATCGATTATAACAGGTATTACATGGATAACATTTCACACTGGTCTCTTCACTGCCTTCCCTACTTCAACAGTCATTCCTCTAAAGAAAACCTGCACTTTTAGGTTAATCGTTCAGAATTCAAGATGTGTTACGGTCCGCATCTGTAACACTATCTGCGAAAGGACCAGCAGAGTAGAGAAATGATCAAGGACGTTGTATGTACCATATACAACAATAAAAAAAGAACAGAAAGTGATCTGAGTTACATTATATACCAATTTCTTCTCAACTTCAAATTTACTGTACCGTCATATATGTAATGCCCGATCTATCCGTATATTTCACTCGTTACAATATCACAGTTCTCACACATTGAAGGTTTTAACCTTTTGAAAGCTAGCCCAAAAGTCATGTTGACCAGTTTTGACATATCAAATTCTCTGACAACTTTCAGAAGATAATATTTTAAACAAACGCCATTAAAGATCACGTGATGTTTTAGTTTTTTTAATTCAATATTTCGATGAAGCACCAGTATTGTACAGGTGCCCAATATTGCCTTGTGAACTTTTCGCTTTGCAATTTATGTTCTGCATGCACATCCAACATTTTCAGTGCACCGCCAGTCGCACTATGTTCCATGAACTTCTTATTTTCATAGGGCCACCCGTCGAACGAAATAAAAATTTATTTAATTTTGAAGCCTCAGTAACGTACTCAAGGCTTCAAACACATTCCTTATTTCATGAATGCAGAAACTGTTACAAGTGTTAGCTAGCTTCCAGGTGAGGCTGTTGTGCAATTGACTGCATGCTTGTGTGCATCATCTCGGTCTTTGTGTTGAAAATTTGTCGAACTCTTATTAACAACCAATTAACTAGATGATGTGTTAAGATGTGTACTTCACCTATGTGGTATTTCTGAAATAATTATGGAATGCTACTTTCATATTTAATGCTCATTTTGATATCAAGTGTTTCATTTTTGCTATCAAGAACTTTACCTTTCATCTCTAAAACTCAGTCTTAAAGATCAGTAAATCAATTTTGATATCAATATCTTTGACATCTCTAACCACTCTTTTATATCAATTCTTGATATCAAAAAATCAGTTCCTGAGTTCAAAAATTGATTCTTGATGTCAATAAAATGTGACAAATAAATGTGAAAATGGCATTCCGATATGATAACTGTCAGGTCGATTGAATATGAAATCACATTCATGAAATCACTGAACACATAGGACAAAATTTTACTGAATTAAAAATGCAGATCCACAATGCGAGATTGTTCTCTAATGTGTCATGCATACTGGCTGAACCATCGTAGCTGATTAAAATTGGTGAATGTGTCATCAGATTATTATTATTATTTACATCAAGCTCTGTGGTTTGTACGAGTGGTTCAAGAAAACATAAATGTTTCAGTATACTTGGACATAAATGTTGTTACTAATAATTAATAATTTGTCCAATTTGTATTACTGGCCAGACTTTGGGATTCTTGAAGTTTTGATGTTATTTAATAAGCAGTTTATTGTGTGATTGATTTTACCAGTGTGTTCAATTGCCAAAGATTTTCTGGCTATAATAGAACGAATATTTGAGTGCGTTGAATCAGGAATCTTAGTTTTTTTTCCATTAATTGCTATTTCCATATATAGCTTCAAGGTTCATATGGATTCTAAATTCTCGGATTCTGCATGCTGCGGTAAATATTATCTGGCTTATGATCTTCTTTTATTCGGTAAATGTGCAGTTATTGTATAAAGAAAAGATTTTAAAGTTAAACCAGAAAGTATTCGAAGTTTGTGTCGACGCTTTATCTTATATAAGCTTCGGTGTAGGTTGTACAATGTATACAGCACAGATAAAATGGTGCAGTTTCCCCGCTCATCCTCTTTTGTAGATATTATCGTCTCTTTGAAACACGGTTGATAAGCTTTCATTGCCTTAAGCTTTATTTTAGTAGCCAGTCAACGCTAAATTTTTATTCGTTATCAAAGTGATTTGTAATTGTATTTTCTAATTGTGACGTCTTATTCAAAGACGAGCGGTCCTTAGAATTTGTGGAGTGCTGAATTCTTCATTGGCATACTCGTATAAAATATGACCAGTCGCCTCAAATTGACTACCTTTCTTTACCAGTCCAGTATTCTTACTACTGCAGCAGACGGTTGAACGGGCAGAATGAAACATTTTATGAATGATATTCTTGCCTTTATTGTATACTCGATTGTGATTCGTGTTTGGTTTTATGATATAAATGTCTAGCAGTAAGATTATCTTTGGCTTAAAAAATGCATATCTGAGAAGTGTTCAAGGAGATTGTTTGCGACGATACACGATAAATGGCATGATGTGAGGATGTTGCTGAGACATTAACAAGTAGCTTGTCATTTTAACCGCATCACAGTGTGCTGCCCACTGTTATATTTAGAGTAGATTCGCCAAACATTTAGCGTAGATTCGTAGCGCAGAAATCATAATTTTTTAATGAAGCCCTGTCTAAATTTCGTTAAAAGAATTGTTCTCACAGCGATATTCTGACAAAGGAATGCATTTTTCATCTTTTGATCATAACGTTTAAGGGCCTGAAGCAGTAACCCCTTAAACTGAGACTACTAGTTAATACACTAGGACTGGTAGTTGGTATCGTAACCCAGTCTTTATTTTATAAAGGTTTTAAAATTATGTAATAAAGACTTGTCTCCATGTATCTGTGTTGGGCTTCGATATTTCATGAAAATTTCAGATTTTTAAAATTATCACATTATCAAAACAGTCCAGGAGTGAATAAATGGGATACCCCTTCTTTCTGTCATACATAGTCTCTGGCCCCTCGAATGACTTTTAGCCTTATTGTCCGCTCCCCGACCCAGATGCGTTGCAAAATTATAGATCAGCCCATCTTCACTATTTCTGACACAAATTTCAAGTGTAAACCCATGTGTCGTTTTAATTAACCGCTCTCGGTGAATCATTGACAAAATGGGGAGTACTTCCATGACTTTTGGGTTGATAGCTACAGGAGGGCCACGGGATAGGACCACCCTACCTTTCCGTATCTCCGTTCTCGATGCGTTCCTGTAAGAAGTATCTCACAAGTGGGACAGATCGGGAATCGAACAACCCAAGTTCGCTCTGATTTCCGGAGTTCTAAAGTATACTGTTTCCCAATTGCTACACTTCACACAGGGTTACAAAACCTTCTTTTGTATGTTAATCAGAAACTCGAAATATAATCTTCAATCTTTAGTTCTATTGTCAGCTATTCCAATAATTAAAAAAACGACACAGGAGGTCGCATTTTCTGTGTTCTTTTATATATTATTTACAATACAGTTGCCCTAATTATATGTTCGATTTATGAGTTGTTAAATATCGTAAGTTTGTATTAGCCGCCTATAAATCTAAGATAACGAGAGTCATAATTATTACGGTTAACTTCCCAATAAACAATCACAACAGTAAAACATAGATAGGAAGCTATAAACATATAAAATATCAGTGCAATAAACCACTTCATCGTGAGATGTACTGAAAAGAAAACGTATTATTACTGAAGATTACCTGCGAGGAACTCGGCTTCTTTTTTAACGTCATCCCCGTTGTAGACCACCACCCAGTCGCCGGTGTCTAACCGAATGCTCTCTTGGCCGTTTAATGAGTATGACACTGGTGTCGGTATTATGGGTTTTATTGTTTCGCCTGCATCTTCAACACCAGTGAGATTCAACCTACAAAGTGTTTCATTTGTTGGACACAATTTCAGTCCTAAGAGCGAGAAGAACATGGAATAGCAGAGAGCGTTTTTCTTTCATCATCGATCATTTAAAAGAAAAAAAAATTAATATGGGAACATATCTGAGGCCCATAAGTCATTTTCCTTGCCGATGATTTCTGTGTATATTGTGATGTACCTTTCTTCTGGTGTGAACGGATTGTATAAGTCTTCCGGGCGCCGTTTCCACTGTTCTGGAGTCAGAAAATCGGCCACAAAGTCAAGAGACTCACTAACGGTTGAAGTGATCGTTCTCGGTTCCGTGGACGGGTCCGCACTGCTGACGTACCATCTACACAGAGTAAGCACATGCTACCGGTGAAATTAAACAGCCTCCAACACCACTACCAAGCGTGTTAGCCAATTCCATTCCGGCCAAGTTTTTTTTTCTTCCATTATTTTAGGTCTAGCCAGCAGGACGATTTTTCAGACAGAATTTTTAGGCAGTATGGATAAGAACACAAGGTAAACCTACGAAAGACCGGCAAGCTCATTTCCTTCAATATGCTTCATTGCAAATTTCAATGGAATTTCAAGCGAACTTCATGTGAACTTCATATGAAATTACAATGAACTTCAGTGTGAATTTCCATTGAACTTCCAACGAACTTCAATGTGAATTTAATGCGAAGTGCCAACGAAATTCAGTGTGAATTTCCATTGAACTTCCAACGAACTTCAATGTGAAATTCCATTAAATATCAGTGTGAATTTCCGTTGAACTTCATATGAACTTCAGTGTGAATTTCATATGAAGTTCCAACGAACTTCAGTGTGGAGTTCCATTGAACTTCCTATGAACTTCACTGTGAATTTCATACGAACTTCCAACAAACTTCAGTGTGAAGTTCCATTTAACTTCCTACGAACTTCACTGTGAATTTTATAAGAAGTTCTAACGAACTTCAGTGTGAATTTCCATTAAAATTCCCATGAACTTCATTGTGAATTTCATAGGAAGTTCCAACGAACTTCAGTGTGAAATTCCATTGAACTTCCTGTGAACTTCACTGTGAATTTCATACGAATTACCATTGAACTTCACTGTGAATTTCATAGGAAGTTAGAACGAACTTCAATGTAAATTTCCATTGAACTTCATACGAATTTCCATTTGAAATTCATACGAAATTTCAACGAACTTCGATCCACTTACACGGTGTATTACGTAGGTATTGAGTTATGATTTGATTGTACCAACACAGCAGCCCGCTCTCGGTAACAAAGTACAACATATTTTTTCACAATCACTAATATCGTACTTCAAAACATCTAATTCTTAAAACACATTTTGATAAAAAATGAGGATACAGTTCCAGGAACTTCCAACAATTTCAAGGAAATTTCATGCGAAATTCAGTGAGCTGGTGAACTAACTTTTGCTTAACGCATCAAAGGCGTTTGACCGTTTCGAATGCTTTTATGTACACAACAAATCATGCGGTTTTTTGGATGCTTTTGATTTTAGGATTTCTGTTTTTTTTTTGTCAAAATATGTTTAAGAACTAGACCGTTTTCGCTACCGAGTAGCGAAAATTACACTTGGGGGTCACAAAAATACGATTCTCAACTCTTAACCTCTTACATATCGTCTTTAAGGCCAAAAGGGTAGAAAATAAGCTCAAAATCGTTCTATCTCCAACCGCTTTCGAGATAAGGGTCAACTTCCGGTTTTTAACTTTGACCATGGCAGTGTCAAGGTCACCGAGGAACCTCTAATATATGGTCATTTAAGCTCAAGGCTTCAAATCGCTCTATCTTTAACCGTTTTCGAGAAAATGGCCCACTTCCGGTTTTTTGACATTGACTTTGGCCGAGGATGTCAATCGTTCTCTAAGGTCATGGTTGAAAAAAATGCGGATTTTATGGCTTCTAATCGCCCTCTGTCAGTGAGCCAAATTTCATCACTTTTTAGCAATTGGGAAAAACCAAAACGCTGTAGCCAACCTAAACTTGCACACGCATGCTGTGATGGCTTTTATTGAGAGTTGGGCCATCAATACACCGAGGCTGATATCATGCCAGTTTAAACTGCTGCTCTCAGCTTCTTGCCGCCTGTTTCACAAATTTGTTTTGTCGTTTTTTAATTGAAAAATTCTGCGAATTTTTTTAAATACAGGAGGATCAACCAGACATACTGAAGTTTATCATATCCAAATTTCATCTTTCTAGTCCTAACGGCCTCTGACTAGTTCCACGGACAAATTAAAAAACGGAAAAACATACAACAAAATTTTCGTGCAAATTCAATACACAACAGGATTTTGGCATATTCCCAAGTGTAATTAGATTTTTGAAGCACGATATTAGTGATTTTGAAAAATATGTGGTACTTTGTTACTGAGAACGGGCTGCTTTGGTTGGTACAATCAAAATCATAACTCAATACCTACGTAATTCACCGTGTAAGTGGATCGATGTTCGTTGAAATTTCGTATGAATTTCAAATGGAAATTCGAATGAAGTTCAATGGAAATTTACATTGAAGTTCGTTGGAACTTCCTATGAAATTCACAGTGAAGTTCAATGGTAATTCGTATGAAATCCACAGTGAAGTTAACAGGAAGTTCAATGGAATTTCACATTGAAGTTCGTTGGAAATTCGTATGAAGTTCACAGTGAAGTTCGTAGGAAGTTCAATGGAAATTCACACTGAAGTTCGTTGTAATTTCATATGAAGTTCATATGAAGTTCGCTTGAAATTCCAATGAAATTTACAATGAAGGATCTCGAAGGAAATGAGCCTGCCGGTCTTTCGTATAAACCTTGCGGAATTCATTTCGCTACTGCGAACCGAAACATCCCGAGGTGAAATAAGACAGTCACAGTCAACCATACGCTAACACTCAAGATGAGTGCAACTTCATGAATCAAGTGGTAACTAAACTAAACCGACGCGATTTGAATTTATGTTCGAATTTTTTAATTGAACCTCTGCAACCACCTCTCTCTCTCTCTCTCTCTCTCTCTCTCTCTCTCTCTCTCTCTCTCTCTCTCTCTCTCTCTCTCTCTACCTCTCTCCCTCTCCCCTCCTCCTCTCTCTCTCTCTCTCTCTCTCTCTCTCTCTCTCTTCCTCTACCTCTTTCCCTCTCCCCTCCTCTCTCTCTCTCTTTCTGTCTCCCCCTCCCCCTCTCTCTCTCCCCCTCCCCCTCTCCCCCTCCTCTCTCTCTATCTCCCCTCTCTCTCTCTCTCTCTCTCTCTCTCTCTCTCTCTCTCTCTCTATTTCTCTATCTTTCTCGCTGCCCTCCTGGATCACTTGGACTGGAGGAACACTTCAGAAACATGTGTAAGATGGAGGGAACTGATTCAATTCACAAGAATGATTAACCCTTTTGACACAATTCCGAAAAACCTTGATTTTAACTCGAAAACGGCGAGGTATTTTATACTGAGCAAATATATGCATTTTTCTGATTTTACCCCTTATGTATTTGCCCCTTTCCTTATATCTGTATAACAAACCATAAACAGTTTTTTCAACTTGACCCAGACCTTGTAGGGCAAGGGTTAATTCGGTAAATGCCATATGTCGCGAAAGCTTCCTTTTCTATCTTTAGGTTACAAGACTTGTAAAACCGGAAGTTGACCGTTGTCTCGAAAACGGGGTTTCGATCTTTCGGGAATAAAAGACGTTACAAAAGAGGTACCTCCGTGACTTTGGGCTTGGTAATCATGAGTAACATCTCAAACGAGTAGTTCACTATTATCTCGAGAACGTTGGCAATGTGAGCACATTTTTGGACCAAAAAGATGTTATGTAACAGTGACTGGTCTCAACAGAAGTGGAACGCTATCTTTCAGACAGATGGGGATTTTTACATCAGATACATACGAGGTCGAACTTTGACCCATATTTTCAAGGCCAAAGGTCACGAGACTACTGTTATCTCGGAAAACATGAGACTCATTAGATAGTGCTCGGTTGGTCGTCGCCACTGTATAATGAACTCCTGCTCTTTAAAACTCCTGTTCTTTGAAAATCGTAGACAGAAATACATAATGAAAATGCCAAACAAGGCCTTCATATCTAAGTCTGTCCCTGTGAGAATTTTAGCTGTAAAGCAGATTGTATCACTTGCAGGTATGAGCGTAATCATATCATAACTAATTTCTGAAACTGACTCATGTTTCATGATAAGGAATTTATACTGATAGCACGTGTCCCAAGTTCGTCCAAACAAGATAACATTTTTCTATCATTCACTTATTTCATAATAATGTCCAAGGACATTTTAGATGATGCCACTTGGCGAAAGTAATTTTACAAGTAACATTGGAACAACATCAGTTGCAACAAATGCCCTATTTTTTCACACAAAATAAGCAATTTCCTGACAGGAGACAAAATCACCTAAGTTTAATTTCAGAAATCTTCACCCAAAGCTTCTAAAATGTGCGATATTCAAAAAGGACTTTAATCTTCATCTGTCTCAGCAAATTTTAAAATCGCTATGCTATACTTTCTTGTGATCGCCAAAAATAGCGTAATGTACAGGTTCGTGGAGAAAATACGCACATGATATTGAAGCCATTCTACCAAAACCTTGGCAGGAACTGCGTTGAACAATCCGCTACATTGACGTCATTGTTTGATTTCAAAACCCTCTGACTCATCGCGTAGCAGACAGCCACTTGAGCATCAGCCAAACATACACCACATTTGACCAACACGGGTTTTTTAATCAGAGATTTTTTTCCAAGATGTTAATTCATTTTCCTAATATTTTAAGTTAATGCCACATTTTCTTTCACTTGAAATCACACACTCATATGTACTCTCCTGTTATAGACAAACGATAACTTGATCAGGTGATCTGAAATGATCTGTTTCGGGGATTCTTCTTAACGGTAGTAGTTACGGTGTTGTCATTTAGATGAACCATTATGTAACACAACATGCGTACATGCATACACACATACATGCACGCATAAATACATACGTACGGAATACATACTCATACATACATACACACACCCGTACGTGCGTGCGTACATGCATACATACACAGAGCAAAAGGTGAAAACTGAATGGGTGAGAATAGACAGGAGGTGAGTGGACAAAGAAAAGAAGTTTAATGAGACTTACTTGGGCATTGTGTCAGTTCGTGAAACACTCCAGTCAGATGCTTTAAAAGGCAACTGGACCCGAAGGTTTGGAAGAAAACCTTCAAATGTTTCAAGGGGCACAAGCTTATGGAGGCAACCATCCACGTGGTACACCTCTATACCACTATCGCCAAGCTCCGCGCCCACCTCCACGCCCCCACTCAGAAAGTCGTATTCAAATAAGCGTATACAACAAAAGTAAATCTCCCAGCTGTCATCCGTAACTGTTTCTTCCCCCTCATTGGTCAAATCAATGTGTCCACTCCATTGGTTGTTTAGCTCTCCAACTGGGGTGTTATCCACAACCGCATAGTCAATTCTTAAATTGGAGGCGAGGTAGTCTATGGTATCTTGAGCAGACTGACCACCACAAACTGAAATAATTGCCATGAAGTTAAATGTCAAATGCAAAATTCAAAATGAAATTCATAGATTTAGAAAGTTGGGAAAGGAAGGGAACATCAGAATTCCAATTAAAATACATAGAAACTTAGGCATATTTTTTTTATCACCGACAAGATCAATATAATCAAAAATGAAATGAGTCGTCAGACATCTGATACTGCTAATCCATCGCCCAAATATAAAAGATAAGCCATTTTCCAAATGGTAAAGGCTGCCAACTTAGACTTTTCCAAAGACATACAATAAAAAGCCTTTGGTGCGCCTTTTACGAAAGCCTTTCGTATTTGTTTATCTTTACAGGCGAGATAAAAACAATACTTCAATGGGTATTTTTTAAAAGCAACAGGCACAAGAAGGTTTTGAACAGAAAGAAAAAACTAGCAAAGAAGCCTTAACTGGATGACCAATGAGACCTTAATCCTTCCAGGAAACTACGTCCAGGAAGTGCCATATAAAACGACTTGGAAACTGATCCAAATGAGTGTATTTTCGCCATTGATTTTTCTTACATTAGCAAAAAAAAAAAAAAAACACACTAAAACTTCCAGCATGAAGCATAGGTTATGTCTCATATAGAATTCTGTCACGGGAACTGCGCCAAAGTTAGACTTCTTTTTTTTTATAATTATATGTATTGAAGATAGACTTTAATTTTGATGCTTCTTGAAGGATCCCAGCAAACAACCGACGTCTTTTTTGGTTGAAAAAGGTTGTATTTTGGTCGCGACGACTTCACAACCATATTCTGACCTATTAACCTAAAACCCGACTTTATTCCGACGTCGAGGCGACGTCGGTTTTCTGACGTCATTCCGACGTTGCAAACACGACCAAAAAGCGATGAACATTATTATCGCTCACTATAGAAATAGAAGTCATTTTGAAAAAGAGGAAGAAAAAACGTAATTTTTACATGAAAATTTTAGAATTTTGATGGCGCGTCGGTATTTTTCTTCCTAGATTGTAAAAATTTACATGGAAAATGCTTTCGTATGTATTTCACAACAGCAGTTGAATAATTAATTATCTATTAATTATATAACTCTAGTCAGTTTCAGGTCGGAATCCGACGTCGGTTCCAATTTCATATGCAACCTAAAACCGACTTCATTCCGACGTCGGATTTAGGTCGGAACCCGACGTCATTCTGATGTTGAAACCCGACGTCGGTTCCATTTCGTATACAACCAAAACCGGCACGTCAGTCCGAAGTTGGAAACGTCGGGTCACGACGTCGATCCGACGTTATTCTGACGTCTTAATGTTTGCTGGGATGGTAAATAAATAAATGTACAGTTTTATTACTTGGTTGGAGGCTCCTGTCAGTGGATAATCTTAAACATTCTATCACGCGAATTACATGGGTAAATGAAATCAGTCTCAGTGTTGCCGAGTCAAGCTCGTCCGGTGAAACACATCAGAGTTAAAATATGGCATTGTATGACTTTGAATTAGAAGAGTCATTTGAAAAGACATTCGTTCAAAATATTCGATCATTTGCCGCCTCATCTACCTACGTCACTTGTAAAATCAATAGATCCAGTTAACTTTTCGGTATTTTCGCACGTCAAACGAAATACGTTCACCCAGACTTGTGATCATTTCGCGCCTATAATGCACGGTTACACCATAACTAGCAACCGGTTATGGGACAAAATTGATGGCTTTTCTTGAAAGAAAATTATAGCCTATAAAAAATTATATAGGCCATTCTATGTAAATCATTGTTTTTCTTTTTTGCTTTTTTTTCTAACTCTTACTTGCAGCAGAAAAAAGTCGTTTACGTTTCGCCCTGGGCATGAATACAAGAAAATGTAAATCAATGCCACCTCACCGCATGCTAAGTTGCATAAACTTCACGTTCAATTTAACATTATCGCCATTTCGTGGTATATGCACAGCATACACAAACTACAGTATACACACATTACATTGTATTACAATATATTTCTCAGCAAATATTTCAATAAATTCATCGCACAGGCACAGATCTAGCTTCTTTTTTTTTTTTTGGTTGGGAGAGGGACAACTGCCACGTTTCATGCTCGTTAAATATGGTTGAAAAGAAAACGGATTTAACCAATATGTTTTTTTTTAATTACGGGAGTCCCCAACCCCATGCCCCTCCTTCCCGTATCCCACGGTCTCCGCCAATGTCTTATATACGTTCCACTTTGAGAACTCACAGGAATTTTTGCAGGCTATGGAATGCCATTTAATGCTTATTTTTATACCAAAATGATATCTGAAATATATTCTTTTGCTATCAAATATTTCATTTTGCTATCAAGAATTGAATTTTTGATCTCCAAAAAATCAATTTTAGATATCATTAAATCATATTTGATATCAATAAATATTCCTTGATCTCTCTAAATATTTATTGATATCAAGAACTATTTTTTGAGATCAAGAATACATTTAGAGATATCAAAAATACAATTACAGATAGCAAATATTAATTCTTGATAAAGAAAAATTTGTTTTTGAGATGCTTCAGTTGTACTTCACTGTACTGTTGGCACAAGTGCGGCTCTCTTCTCAGTACTAATATCTCCAATTATATTGCTTCTTAATGTTAATATCTTAAAAAACTCGCATTTAAATACAATATGAAGGAATCAAGCAGACAATAATATGGATAAAACAACCGGGAAAGTTTTGAGTAGCCCTTTACGGCTGAGGCGTTTTAAGCACGGTCATATAGAGTACAGGTGGGAAAAACTGAATATTTGAGTAATTACAACTTCAAAAAAAAAAAAAAAAAAAAAAAAAACCATTGAAATATTACATTTGAGTGTAAACTGAATATAAAACGTTTCCAGGCATTTCAAGAGTTCTCCCGATTTGCTGAGTACAGAAAAGTTTTGATTGTCTTACCTGCTGTGAGCACCTGAATGCTTATAAAAAATGTCCACATATCCCAATTACTTCTTTTCATGTTTCGTTTTAGTACCACGTTGTGTAATAATTTCAATTTTAACCCAACGTGCAAAATATTATGTTGATTGGTATCAATTTTATCTACTTGACAGACTCGTAGATTAGACTGGGAATGAAATGGCTGTCTTGGTTTACTACATTTATTTCAGTTTATCAAGAGCTTTTGACACCGTCAAATGCAAAGCCTGATACACACTGCAATTTCCAGTGGTGCTTCAAAGAGGAGCGGTTTTTGTTATCAAAATGCAAACCGAACAATTAACTACTACTATGCACTCGACGTTTCCTAAACTGTTAATGGTGCATCAAAGATGGTTCAAGATAATGTACTCTACTAAAACATTTCCCCTCGTATTTTCATTCTAAAAAAAAAGAGATTTTCGTAAATGCGCGCTCTTCTCCCGCAAAAGTTCTAATGATTTCGAGATCAAATTGCATTTTTGTACGATGGCCGATAAGGTCTTCACAGTTCAAATGACAATGTTTAAAAAAAGTTTTTACTTCTCAGTTCATAGCTAATTTTTTAAAGTCTTTTGTCTAAAAACAGGAAGAAGTCTGAAACACGGGGGAAGAAATATAATGTCCCTATGTTTGTACGTTTATATGACCCTTAAACCTGTATATTAACACGCAACCGTGATTACATTTAACTTAATATATTTACCCTTTTAATTAATCCAATAGTCATAAGGCTCATATTTGGGTCATCTTTACCAAAATAAAGTCGGCAAAAACTAGTGAAATCAATTTATTTTGAATATCGTTTTTCTTGTTTTGATGTTAAGAAGTAATAAAACCTTGAAAAGTTACATGAAGTTTTATTGTAAAGTGCAAAAAGACGCTAATTTGGTATTATATTGCCTGCATTTATAATGCATTAGTGATTCCGAGGTGTTGATCTCTTTTTTCTAAAAACTAAGAAGAAATAAATAAAGCTGCATGACTCATAATGAAAACAAAACAGACAAAGAATGCCGAAATAGTTATCTAAATCTGTTACCAGTAATGCACAGCGAATCTGACAAATAAGTGACTCCACAAAGTCATTGAAATTTTTAGTGCTCGAGCAGGCAGGTACTATCATATGCCCAGGATATACTTCACATCAGACTGGTAACCATCCCTGTATCTGCTCGTTAAGTAAATAATTTAGTAAATAAATATATGGCTAGTTGATACATTAACTTTGTGCCATAATAAAAATCACACAATAATCTGGGGTTATCATTATGCGAAAATACACACTTCATTAAACGTATAAATAAACCCAAAACATCCTACCCTACATTAAACATAGAATCAAGTCCGAAGTTTCCTTCTTGGAAACAAAACTGATATAATTTGATTGTTTGAACGATAACTACGATATGATAAATCTCGACAGCACGCTGGCTGATCTTGACGTTCTCGCGTTGAGGCTACTATTTGTTTCGTTTTAGAATAACAAAGATTTTTAACCATAACTTTGGCTCTGCAAAGTTATCAATGGCGATTTCAATTAAACAACATGCAGAATAAGTAGTTTCAACTAGTAATGTTACCTACGTGATAATAAAAAAATCGTGAGTGGGGCCTATTCTGGTGAGCTTTCCAATTCTTCCAGTAAAATAGTAAAACAGTGGAACATTGTATTCATAAGGTCAAATGTGGCAGGCCATGTAAAATTCACATTACAAGACAATGTAATTTTTAACTGAAAGGTCATGATCTGAATCTGTTTGTAAATAGTTAGAAAGGCATTATTGAACCGCGAATAATAACAAAAGAAGGTGCGAAAGATGGTAACGGTCATCTGCACCCTGTCAGCCCCCACTCAGCCCTCACCCTTTTCAAGCCGTCATCTGCTCCCCCGTGATGAATTGTGTCCAAACTTCTGCCTCTTTTACGCTTTTTTTGTAATTGCAATTCACTACAAAATGCAATTATATGGATTGCAATTGCACTTGAGTTTATATCCAATCGTTTCTCAGTTGTATCTTGGATGACTAATTACACAACAGTACCGATAATCAACGAAACTGAACAAACCAATTGTTTCTTGCAAGTTTATGAGAGAGGGAGCAGATGACGGCCCAACTACATTGGAGGGGGCTGCCGACAGGATTGAAAAAGAGGGGGCGGCAGTTGACCGATAGGGCTGATGACAGTGGGCAGATGACAGGCATTCGCGAAACATATACTTTGTCCTTTTACATGACGAAAACATGTTTTATTTTATTGTATACTTGTGAATGTTTACATGTATCAGACAACATATTGTACATTTACAGCTCAACCTCAAAGTTATGGTTAAAAATCTGTATTATTTTTGAAATGGAACGAACTATATACACTGCGTCCTGTTATTCTCATGACTGTTGCATGCCACATGCAAGACAGCTGAAAATGTTGCACGTCTAGTATGGGATGGTTATGGAAATCTACGTGTACTGTATCGGATATGCTGGCGAACGGTAAAAAGTACTTTCTTCCCACCTCCTCCCGCCTCCCCTCCAGCAATGAGCTCCACAATTGTACGTGCTCGGTAAAACGGCCCTTTCCTCTATTATTTAGGTGTTTTCAAGGAATAAGGTTACCATGTACTTACATTTTCTTTAGACGTTTTCAACAACATAGTCTTCATTTTCCAACCAGTTTGGTTTGAATGTAGTTTTTGAAGAACTGACTGATAATGGAATCATAACTCAATTACAATAACGTTTCAAAACATTCCACCGTTGAACTGCACGAAATCTAATTGCAATTAACTAATCATTATATGAATGGAACATATTTCGTGAGACCTAAGTTTGTAATAAGCCACATATCACTACGGAGCAAAGAACATAGAAGGGGGCTTTTTGTAGTGTGTTTCTTTTGTGCTTATGGGTAAGACCTTTTTGGGAACCCTTCAATGCATTCACTTCTTTTACTGGTAGTTTGTTTTGTGGTTCCTACAGTGAAGGAATATCCCCTTAGATGAAAACTCATAAACCTTTCTCATTTCTGAAGTATTTTTTAGTTTAATCCAAAGTAAAATCTCAGTAAGTTTGCTAATAATTTATACATCAATCCTCATTTCACCAACATGCACCCGCTGACAACATACACACTAAATTAACCGTAGGTTTAGATACCGTACCCTACAATAAGCTGATCCTTTTGCACGTGTCATAGAGAATTTGAAAATGGTTCCTAAATGTAGTCTGAATAATTGTTAATCTCTCCTGTTAGGTGTACACACACTGCTCAAATGCTGCATTCTTTCACTGGAATATTAGTATTAGAAAGCGAAAGGAATATTGTCTACGAGCAAAAAAATATGAAGGGGCTTTTCACCGCATCTACCAAAATTATAGAGATTGTATCGAAAAAAGGATGATATTCGGAGGTGCCATTCTCCTTCCACCAGTGAATCGTAATATTTCTGACAGTTCAAAATTCAAATAAAAATGACAAATCCACCCAGATTGGGCACTCCCTTTTATACAGAGTTTTCGTAATGCTTACATTGAAAATTATAAGGACAAATTATAGGTTGTTATCTTCGTTTAAAACGTTCGCTTGCGCATGCGTTATGTCTAAGATAAAATTTTAGTTGGAAGCAGCTGCTTAAGAATCTAAGTTTCAAATTAACATTCTTAAGAAAACAAAAGACACACACACACCCTTGTCTTTAAGAATACAAAACAACACTGTGCCAAGCATAGAACGATTGGCTTTGTTTCGTACCACAAAGCACTAGGAAATTAGGGTTTGCTGGCATGACAAAGCGCCCAACCAAACTCAAATTACTGATTTTAAATGGAAAATAGATAGGTAGTTTTTCGCAAATTAGGACAAAAAAACGAAATCAACCATCAGAACATCCCAGAATCAAAATTATCGAGGAGGTTTAAAGTTCTCATAAAAATTCGTGCCGAAGATAGCTTATCAAAGCTTAATATTGCATTCTCATGAAGATTTTATTTAATTTCAGTATGTAAAAAATAAGTCGAGAAGAAAAAAAAATTTATGAACTATTTAATAAACTATTTTTAAAGTTTGACGATAAGCATTACAATTAGCTCCCACACTAATTTAGGGAAAGAACGGTTTTTACTTTCTGAATTTTGGTTATTTATTTATAAAAATAAATTAATTTTATTTTATTCAGAAAAAAATAGCGTGTCCATCAATCGGAAACAGGTAGAAAAATATAAAGATTAAATTACCAGTTCATAGAAATAAAAAATATTGCCTTATAACCTCATAGTAGAAAAACAGACGCTTCCCATTGATTAACCTGTAAACCCTCTCAGTATTTTTCACCAAAAACAGTTCACATGGATAAAAATAAATGCATCAGTAGGCCAATATCAATGCATATTTAATAGCTATTAGATCCCAATCCAGAAAATGAAAATCGCCTGTACTTTTGTTAAAAGGATTGGAATTAAAACAACAATCCATTACTGCACCCAGCTGATATTTTTAGAAGAAATGGATTGCTTTTTAGATATTATTTTTCTTTTCTTTGGAGTTTTGATGACAGACAACACTAATTTTACCAATGGAAGATGGCAAACAGTAGGTAAACAACTAAAATGTGAGTCAACATACTCGTTTCTCACTTGCTTCACAGTGGTATGACTATAAAAGTAATATTTACATTACAATATGTTGCTAACAAAAGTTTTCTTTTAATTCTGCTTCAGTGATTCTAATATGAAAAGTTTTACACCACAGTTTTGGCAACCACAGTTACCCAAACTTTATTAGTGGTAGCAACACAATAGTCATAGTGTGTTAATTCAACTATTTTTACACCACAGCTGTGTTAATGATAAACTTTATCAGACTTCTTATCACAGTGATGTTAACAGGCAGATATAATTTTATTATTCCCAGCACTGTTTTAGTGTTGTGAATACAAACCTGAGTGCTTAAAATTAAAACACAGTGTTTTGCGATCTTGTACTTAATTATCACTTGAGAATCGTAAAATTTCTCAATAAACACATTCAGTTTCTCGAAAAATAGAAATAGCTTTGCTAGAATTAGAAACTTAGCTACAAACTGTTCTTTCATGTTATCTGCGCTACCAGCTAAGCGCGGGTTGGAATTCACTGACAATTTAAGCGGTCTGGATACCTATTGCTGGGTTCTCTCTCCGGTTTCAATTAGAGCTGAAACGGATCCTAAGAACAGTAGACGTGTACACGAGGGCTTAGGATCCGTGTACACGGAACTACACGGACAATATAACACATAAAACTACAGTTACTAAACAAAGGCAGTATATGCAGTAAAATGTTTATGCTAAATCACTAATGGTTGTTTTTTTGTCAGTTATCTGCACTCAGAGGTTTTTGTTCAAAAATATGATTTGGTCTGCTGTTTCCGGATTTCACAAATCCAAGAATGTTTTTTTTTCTGCCATGTTTCTTTTTTAAATTTGATGCAATGCTAAATGTACGATTACACTGTAAGAAGATACCGTATCCATAGCGTGTACCGTGTAGTTACAATACACGTTGTGAAAGACAGTGTGCGGGATCAATAACTACACGCGAGGGGGCGTGCTGTTGTGATGCAGCGCCTCGGTCACAGAGCATCACATTGGTTTCGTTTTTCTGAGAGCTCATGAAGCAGTTCGTGTATCGTGTAATGGGTTTTGGATCCGTGTAATAGCAAGACACTACACGGTACCGTGTACATACACCCGAGGATCCGCTTTCAGTTCTCGTTTCAATGAAGGAATATCAGGCAGCATCAGTCTTGTGGGCGCAGTGATGTGACGTCATTCTGGATGCATCCATCTACCTGCACGTCTGGCACTTGGACCGATCTGTTGTAGTTTCCTCGGAGGGGCTCTTCCTCAGGCTACTCTTCTCTGTAGATCACTTGTTCCTCTTTGCTCGAAGCTTTTCATTGCGGCATGGCACATTTTCATCTCCAACTCTTGAACCTCATATATTTAGTACTTGGTGCCTATATGGCACGACTTCAGATTGAACTTTAGCGTGTTTGTATAGCACACATGGAAGGTCGTTATGAAAATTCCCTCTATTAACTAACCAAGGGCAGAGTTTTCGGAATACAAGATGGGCCCCAAATGACACAAAATTTTATGTGTCTAAAACACCACTTTTCCTTTCAAATATGTACATTTTAAGAGAAAAATTTTGTTCCTTGTTTTGATAGCAAGCAACTTAAAAATGTTACTAGCTAGCCAGTATATTACTTAAGAAACAGAATGTTCCTCGAATTTCGCTAGCTCTTTACATATTGAAATCGTATGTTCTACTATATTTGTTCCTTTTTCTAGCTAGCTGCACTGGTGACTTTAATCTTTCTACGGGAGCTAGATTGCCCTAATAGAGTAAAAGAAATAAATTTTCAATGTGTTTCCTTTTTATCTTTTATTCATGTCTTACTGGATACTTTCATTATTTCTTTTAAAAAGAAATAGAATATATGTAAAATATTTTTGCTAAGAGACTTTCGTGGCTCTTATTTAGAATATCCAAATCTCCTTATTAAAAGTCTATCCGTTCTCTAAATATCTGTTCCTTTGTGGAAATTCGTGATGTGCATCTCTCAGATTTGATTATGTTCGCACATGGTGCAATTGTGCGTCTGAATGTCCAGTCATTATAAACACTTGATAAAATCATGTAGTTTAAAATCGACTACAAATATGAAGGATGCTTAGGCCGACAAGGCGAGCTTAAAGGAATTTAGGTCGGTTTTCTGATGAATTTTGGTGGGACACTGTTCCATAATCGTGTTGCGGCGAGGAAGAATGAGTACTTGTACTCGAGTATTCTCTATAGCGTGGCAGGAAATACATATCGTGAGCTCTAGTTGTTGTGCTTTTCAGCACGAGATATTGTTCCTGTGAGATCACGACGAGATGGTACATCATTACAGCCTTGGCTTGTTGTAGTCGGAGCTGGAGGGAATCCCACTTTAGGTAGTTAAACATGACTGTTACGCTGTGTTCGATCATAATCAGAGAGCATATAACTCACAGAAGCCTCTGCATTGCTTCTATTTTTGAAACGGTTTGCGGTGTGGGGGTACCACGCAACTGAAGCATACTCTAATGTTGGACAAACGTATCTCGTGTAGCGTGTAGACTTTAATGTCCATTAGGCAAGCTCTGGTATTGCTCTCCAGAAAGGCACGAGTTGAGTAATTTTTTAATAACGCTTCATCAGCGAAGAGACTAGAGGATGAGTGCCTGCCAAAATCGGACAGGTTATTGTTATTTATTAAAAAACAGCAGGAGGCCGACCATGCTGCCGTTGGGGACTCCTGACGTTATTTGAGCTGCAGTTGATTTTGTCCAGCAAAAACTACTTTCCCCTTATTCATGTGAACATCTTTCCCTTAACACAAAATGAGAACTTATATAAAGGTCTTTCGTGAGGAACTTTATCAAAAACGTTCAAAAAGTATAAAAGTATTGAATCACGTTCATTGCTATTGGAGGCTTGCGATTGTTCATTGAGAGTGAAACTCTGTTGACCTGAATTAGCGAAAACCAAGTTGGGCTTTGAAATGAATGTTGTTGCGTTCAGTGTCGAATTTTGTTGCTGTGAATTATATGTTGCACATTTTACAGCAAATGCTGTTGACAGAGACGGGCCTGTATTTTGCTGCTGGGATTCTGTCCCTTTTCTTAAACAGTGGGGGTACCAAGGCCTAGCGCCAGTTATCTGGGATAACACCTTGCTCTGCAGATGCTTGTATTTAGGGATACAGAAAGCTGAGGAGCATAATCTCATAGCCGATGCCAATAACTTTTCTATATCGTGTTGGTTTGACGATTTCTGAAAAGTCTGGATGTGGATTAGGTCGGGAAGCTGTTGGCCATATTCTTTGGTGAAGACTGGTTTTTTCTTTAGGATTTATATGGCTCACACCGTCGAGTTTCATCGTTTACATAATTCCAAGGCCTCATTGGATTACCTTTAAAATTGTCGCAAAACATATCATTTCTAAAACGTTTGCTTTCCGAGATTTCTTTTGGAGCAACTTTTTAAAATGCTGATATCTGGGCCACTTTTTTCTCTCTTGTGAGAACGCTTTTTACGGTTTTCGATTCGTTTTACTCAGTTTATTATCCAGGGTTGAGAAAACATGTTGAAGAAAATTGGTTGAAACGTGAAGTCCGAGAGAATTTTCAGCTGTATTTTTGAATGTGTTTCATAGATAGTTCCCCGGTGTCCGTTTCGAATATTTCTGTACGAATTGCTTATCAAAGCATCCAAAGACCTCCTTGATTTTCTTTTTTTCCATAGCTTAATTTCACATTTAACTGGTTTATATTGGCTGGCAACTACACCAGAATTGACGATCAACATTTCGCGATCACTTATACCAGTGAGACATTCAACACGGTTAATTAAAAATGACCGAACGGTCAAATACGTCCAAAATCTTGTCTCCACGAGTGGGAAAATTAACTATTTGCTCGAGACCATTATCATTTATTTAGTTAAAAAATGGTCATTTATGCAGACTGGATACTGGTTCAATACAATTGATTGAGTTTCCCAATTTATATCTGGGTGGATAGCATAAAACGTACATGTTATGAATTTCGCATATATTTAGACCATTGCGGTGCGTGTAGACGATAAACACTTTTCTGCAAAAACGCTGATCCAGACGCGGTTTACAGTGAGGTACGAATATATAAAAGATATAGATCGTGGTTTGATGAGGTAATGATAGTACATAGATGCTGCCTGGCATAATCAATTGTATTGCCATCTTTACGTGGGAAATAAACGCTGTGAACCTCCGAAAAGACAACCCGGAAGTAAAGTAAGCTCCGAATCAGCCCTTCCTTATAAGCCAAATCACACTTTCGGTGTTTCGAATAAAATGCACAAGAATTTTGATTTTCGACTGCGAGGGAACCGGGTAAAAAATGAAAGAAATGATAGAAAAATACAGACGAAATATTGCAAAAACAGCTTATACTCGTACTCGGAACAGTCGGGGTTTTTTAACAACCCGTATGTTCGGAGTATGAGCTGTATTTGCGATATTTCTTCCATATTTTTCTATTCATGTCTTTCATTTTTTACCCGGTTCCCTCGCAGTCGAAATTCAAAGTTCTTGCGCCTTTTATTCGAAACACCCAAAGTGTGATTTGCCTTATTTATCTCTGTCCATTGTTCCGTGATGTTCTGACGCATACTAGTCCCAGATGACTCCCACCTACACTAGTCCGGGTAGAAGAGTGGTGATGGACTAGGGTCACTGGGGACTAGACGCATACCAGTCCCTAATATTCAAATATTTTCTATAAAGTTCATGCATAATACACCCGTTTTGCAAAACAAACAATTTTAGTATTCTACATGTCTTGTTTCTTCGTTAAAGTGCAGAAAATTTAGCTGCCGCAGTCACCGGTCAAATGTTTGTTTTCGCTCCGGGCTTTGAATTTCTTGTGACCATAGAGCAAGTGACCACAAATCCAAATGACTACTCGAATAATTGATAAATACAGAGTGAGGTATGAATTTATTCTGTACACCCAAGTCAGTTTTTATTTTTAGGCCCCAACCCTTCGGATTGGGGCCTATAGGTTTGGGGTGTCCGTCCGTCCTGGCGTCCGTCTGTCCGTCATCGCTTTATACCCCTACGAATTTTGGGGGCGGTTGGGGCCTGCTTGTGTTTCACAAATACTGACTTGTTTATATAGCTAATAACGAGGGAATATAGGTGTGCAACGTTTCAGTTTGATCGATCAAAAATTGTCCAAATTTCAGCCCGTCTGGAAATTGCCCTCGAAAATTGCTTTCGAGGGTACCTTGTGGAGTCCATTAAGAAATCATGTAAGAGCTATTATTCTTGACGTTGCCATCAAAAATTGTCAAAATAACAGCTCTGTGAAAATTGCCTAAATTGACGCTTTCGAGGGTACCTTGTGGAGTCTCTATTCTTTCGTAGTTATTAGGCCCCAACCCTTCGAATTGGGGCCTATAAGTTTGGGGTGTCCGTCCGTCTGTCTGTCTGTCCGTCTGTCCGTCATCGCTTTATACCCCTATGAATTTTGGGGGGGGGGGGGGCGGTTGGGGCCTGCGTGTGTTTCACAAATACTTACTTGTTAATTTATTGTGACAATGAGTTTCACGGGGGATCCTGCTGCTCTCCGACAGCATGTAGTTTTATGTGCAAAAACGCAACGGGTTAGGTCTTTTCATTGACGTGGGAATAGTATTTCCTGCTCAATGTCCACACGCCGACACGTGTATGGTATCTCCTGCGACCTTTCACAGGCCAATGTGTGAAGAGAAAACATCCTATTATTCACAGACTGGCGTTCATGTAGCCACAGCCTTGAAAGAAGGAAGCACGGCAAAAGGCCGTCCGTGTATTAGTAAAATCGATTGCAAGACGCTATCTATGCGAGTTCCAAAAAAGTTATTCACATGCAATTACACTGCTTCCCAGACATCAAGGTAATAATTCTAGAATGTGCAAACAAAAGGATGAAACATCGGGAGAGGAACGCATTCACGCCTGGTGACCGGCCTCCACACTTTTATAATTCTCTTGGAACGTCGTTTTATCGATGGCATTTTTATTGGGCTGCAGGTTATTGGAGCAGATTTGGGAGCTGTCATGTCTGAATACGAGTACAGCTGCTTCATGTACTGGAGGGCTCCCGTAGCCGACCTTGACGGCGCCGACCTGGCTAAATTGACCTGTGCGTCACAGGATCCGAAAGAAAACAACCAGGATGACGATCCAGTTGAAGATCTGGATTCCCGCTTCAATTCATTCCACTTTTGGCGACAGCCTATTCCTTTGATTGATGTTTCGAGTCTCTATTGACATTTCCATGTTTTGACATTACACTCTCTCGGAGTGTTTGGTCGTCCAATGTTTAGCTTTAATTGTAGCTTATAGTATGGTACAAATCACTTGTTAGTACTTTATTTTCAGTTTCTTCTTTGAACAGAAGAAGGAATGTCATTTTTCGTAAAAGGAGATTAATTTAGTCACTAATATATCTAATGCATCCAAATAAATTTATTAATTGGTTATTGCAGTAATTTTCTTGTCGGCCCGCGAAAAAGGCCAGATATTGGCAGTTGCGGATAGCTCCAAAAACACATACAATGCACTTCTACCCACACATCCGGTCAGCTTGCCTTTGATGGCAATGTTGTCCATACTCGGAGGTCTTCTACCAAATCTAAATTTTGTCAAAACTGGTAGATTTCTCCTTTCTCGATGTCTTGGCTTTCACGGCAGGCACAATGTCCACCGACATCGTTAATTCACTGAGTGATTCACTGAGAGTGCCTGTGCAATTTCAGTCAATTGTTTCTTTTAAAAAGTTACAACCTTATGCTCTTAGCTTCTGGTTAAGTTATA
Organism: Protula sp. h YS-2021; assembly: GCA_949752745.1. Taxonomy (NCBI): domain Eukaryota; kingdom Metazoa; phylum Annelida; class Polychaeta; order Sabellida; family Serpulidae; genus Protula; species Protula sp. h YS-2021. The sequence continues at coordinate 46,402,540 of OX457024.1, forward strand.
TTACATGTAAATGGCAGGAACATTCCGATTTCACCTTGAGTAGCACTGGCTCGGGTGCAGACAGCTACACCAGCAATTTTTAGAACTATTGCATCAGTGAATGTACTGTATTCTAGTCATTTTATATTAGAACTACTGCGATGTCATTTCATAAGTTTAGAATTTATTATATCGTTTGTTTTATTTTACACATTTTACATGCATGTATATGCACCTTTTTATTGTGTTCAAGTTCACTTGATATTACGTTTCCTCATGTTTGCGCTTCTTAGAAAAGCGGCCTGTTTGTGATATCTATAATGTAGTTGTTTAGAAAATGATTTTTGCTGCTTTTTTTCATTTAGGATAAAAGCATTTTGCCTTTTTCTAGTTGGGAGAGGGGTGTTTGAGGTATTGAAAACAAATTGTGTGTTTACATAGATAAATAAACTACGCCATTAAATGTTATATTGTTTGAAGTGTTATCAAATTTTAAAGCATTTTATATAATTTTCCTATTCCATCTAACAAGTCTTTTTTTCCCCATTGGATCTCGGTGCCGCGAATCTCCAGCATGGAATGACGGAACTTTTGGTCACAATCGATCAGTTCAATGTCTTGTAAAGTTTTAGAAAGGCTGTTGAGTTTTCCACAAATGTAAGCATTTATAACGAGCATTCAGCTTGTCACATCATGTGCGTAATCTGTCGTCTCCCACTGTTTTGTATTGAATGAGACATGTCACGGTGTTAGTCTGATCAGGAGTGCGACTAGTCCTGATGTTTCGGGTAAGTGTAGCAAACAAGCAGTGCGCTTGAAAAGTACTACACGGTTTCGATATGTTAATAAAGGCCTGGAACCAGTGGGACGCGCTATAAATTAAACATCAGGTGAAGCCCGTTACCGGATCCTAATTTTAACTCACTGAAAGGTGGTTTCTCATTTTACAGAGGTGGCAAAACGAAAAGCAGATTGGTTACTTATGTAATGGCAAAAACTGGAAAATAGTCTGGTTTGTGCGGAAAAAAGAAGAAGTTACTAAAAGTGAAGGTGTTGTCTGCCTCGGTTTTTCGAAGCTCATCTAGGATTCCAGTAACTGAATCAAATGTTAGTTGAAAAGGGATGTCTGAGGTGGATCTGGGACCATATTTTGGGTTTGAATTAAGCGGAATTTTGTAAAATTAAAAATTTTATAATTAAGTGAACGTCTGAATTGTTGATGTTAGGAGTTAAACAGCCGGAAATTAGTTGCAAAAAGACAAAATTTTACGGGACTGGAATGAATTAGGCGTAGAAATTGAAAAGTATTGTTGGAAATTATAGTCTTGACATTCCTACATTGTAGTTCTTCGGAGGACATTGGGCACGATATCGTTATGCAGACTTGAAAGTTTTTCATCAGGTTTGATATGTTTGTGGTCATGTAAATTCGAGTTATCTCTTAATTATGATCAGAGAGGAGTGCCTCTTTGGTATAGTATTTGAAGCTACTTTTACAGTATTTATGTTTAAGGTGAACATAAATGTAACGTTTTGTAAAGCTACTGGCTTACCGAGATGCAATACTTTAAATTTTCCGTGGGCGGTGGACACATATACAGGTGTTTTGTGAACTTTGTAAGGCTGTTGTTTGGACGAATGGTCAGAGCACATTTCGTCCCCTTTTTTTTCTTAAATCAAGTTAGAAAATGAATTTCAACCTATATATTTTTTTTTTTTTTTTTGCTTCTAGAATCAAAAATGGAATGTGAAAAATGAATCTATTTCCATAAATCCATTTTCCTTTTTTTTATTGAAAATAAAAAAAAAATTGTGTGGCGCTACTGTCTCTTGTTAGCGACAAAAAACATGTGGTATGATGCAAGTTCCATCGGTTCTGACTCAAAACATGAACATCTGTTTCTAACTGGCTATTTGATAACTGAAAAAGAAATTCAGATATAAATGATGATCTGACTTATCGTTTAGTTCTTTCAATTTGGCAAAAAATAACCTTTGAACTCAATTTGAGCAACATTCGTATACTGTTATTATGAAAACATTACATTCCTTTTTGAATGAAAATTTAATGTTTTTTCCTTATTATTCACTTCTAAATTCAGAAGAAAACCATGTTTTGTATTGTATGTGTTATATGATATTTGTAATGATTACACGTTCCTTGTAAAGTCATGTACATGACGTTTCAATGCCTTTCGATGCCACGAGATTGATCTCTATTATGCAACAATGCAGTTGGCGGGCCTGATTTGGGTTAAACTTGGTCAGTGTCAATACAAAAAAAAAAAAAAAATACACAGACACAAACGCACACAAATTAATAGATAAACATAGTCACAAAAAGAAGAAATCTTTAAAGTCAACATATGTTTTTAAAGAGATATTTTTATACAACATATGGAAATCAGTGGGGATGGGGAATAAGAACATCATATAGCGTGAAAAAAAAATCAAGGGCAGTGTATTACATGCAAAAATGAAATAAGGTGTTACACACATGCATAAATTTAGCAATTGAAAAGTTTCTTATAACAGTTGAAGAAAAATTGATAAAGGGTTTTTGAACATCGGCCAAAATAAAGGTTTTTTTTAATTTTTTTTTCTTCTTGAGTAAAATAAAGGTTTGGGATAAAAATAAAGGTTTTTATAGGTTTTGTTTACATACCCCGTTTAAATGTTCATAGTTTGAGTCCGAACCGACGGAACTTCCATTTCACCACGTGTGTTTGTTTATGTCGCTTACCCAGCGACTGCAGCGCCACCCAGTTTTTCATTTTGGACAAAAAGTGGAAATCTAATTTTTTTTCTTTAATTTCCGTTTTAAATCGAGTCGATTTTCCATTTTACATTTGAAATGAGATATTTAAAGGACGAAATGTACACGGACCCTGAGGCCAGTCTTTTCCCCGTCATCCCCAGTGGTTTTTTGTGAAACTTTTTACGTTAGTTTAAAACACTGCTAATGTTTTATTTTTGCGCTTGGAAAATAAAGCAGAAAACATACTACTGTAGTTTTATGTATTTCTTTTAACAATTTTAAAGAACGTGCAAAACAACTTTCTATTCCGTTTTAGCACAATGTAAATCACAGTGAATCCATACATATCGTACATGCTTTATAAATATACAAAGACAATAACAGATTGTGGTTAAAAATGGGATTCTCTCTGCGCGTAAACAACAGAAAAAGAGTAGGCTCTTGTGATCCTTACGCTACCAAATAAAACCGTGTTTTGGAGTTAAACAGGGGAAACTTCAGGTGTATATGTTACAGGCTGACCAGAACCAGGCTAATGATCACGCTATCTATAAATAGTCACTCAGGCTAACAAGTTCTGTTGACAGCCTGATTTTGGGGCTTGAAAATTTAAGAGTTAGTCTGAAATGCTTCAACCCGCGTTTCAGCACCGCTTTATGTAGTAAGAAGTCTGCTTGTTTTTAATGTCTGATTGGTGTTTGTGATGCAAGATCAGTTCCAACAGACAAGCATCCTAGGAATATCAATTTCATCTTCCCTTCGAAATATTATTTTATTATCCTGAATTATTTTTTGCAAAATATTGTCATACACTTTGAATTGTAAGCAAATCAACCGGTAGGTGAAACTACAACATGATATTCTATCCATTCTATCTATTTTCTTAAAAAATCTATATATGTCTGATTTTGGCAAGTTATGTGACCATACCACATCTAAAAAATTATGCATATAAAATTCACATTAAGAATCATTTTACACCGAATGCGGTTGACCAGTTCAAAATTTATAAACGGTCTCCAAATGGACCACAAGGGATTAATAACAGCGACTCTGGGCAAAAATAGTGAGAGAACAGTAATGTTAATATCGACAAAAAAAGACAAAGAAATTTATAGATACCCAAGTGCACTTAACTATAAAATGCAATTTACGAATTGCTCCCACACCTCGGTGATTTGGATGTATTAATTGAAGTTTAAAGCTAATAGCATTTGTACTATGGGAATAAGTATTAAGTACTGCTGTAAACTTGGAAGGAAACATAATTGCCAAAATATTTTTTTTAGAAAATAAATAACACTGGATAGAATATCGTTATTACATGCCTATCGGGCCGCACGTAAAAAATGGTGAAAAAAAACGAAGGGTGCAGTACTTTCGAACACGTACCCCGAAATCAGTTGTTCCTCTGTTTTCGCCTTGAACAAGATAGCGAAAACATCAGTCAGTTACTGACAAAACAAGTTAAAAGTTTTCACCTCATCAACTGGTTCATAAATATAACTTTCTAAAACGTACAAACAATAACATGGCCATATGGTAACTCCACCACCAGTGGTGTAACCCATACCGCGTCGCCCCAACTAAGCATACGGATGGAGTTGTTCGTTATAAATTAAACAGATTATCACAAACTCTCCCTGGAGTGAGGCATATAACAAAGGTAATACGTCATTCTATATGTGCAGAATGTTATTTTTTGCCTTCAGCCTGTGGGCACGTACGTATGGAATGCCATTTTAACATTTAATGCTACTTTTTGATATCACAATATCAACAAAGATCTCAATAAATCAATGTACGATCTCAACAGTTCATATTATGCTATGAATAATTGTATTTTAGATGGCAAAAATTCATTTTTGAGATAAAAAAAAAACAATTTTGCAAACTTGAAAAATCACAAGGGAGGCAAACATTTGTATAAAATTTAATGAATCATCAATTAAATTTTGGAGATAATAAATTGAATTTTTGATCTCAGAAATAACAACACAATTTTTGAGCTCAAGGACTGCTTCTTTTTTGTGCAGTAAAAATATACTTTATTAGATTTAACAAATAGTCACTTTGATATCAAAAATTAATTTGCAGATTTTAAAATATAAATTAAAAAAGTCTCATTCTGAAATAATGTTATCTAAAATTCTTGATGTCAGTAAAATGAAAATCAATTACTGAACTCAAAATTGCGATTTTGCCATCAAATATATTCATTTTTATTACCAAGAATAGATCTCTAAAAATCAATTTTTAGAGATCATTAAATAATTTTTGATATCACTAAATATTTTTGATCTCTGTAAATATTTATTGAGATCAAGAGTTATTTTTTAGATTAAGAACATTACAATACATTTAGAGATATCAAAAATATAATTACAGAGAGCAAAAATTCATTCTTCATATCAGAAAATGAATTTTGAGATAAAAAATTAATTCTTGATATAAAAAAATCAATTTTTGAGATCGAAAAGCAATTCTTGACATCAAAAATTGTCTTAATAAATGTGACAAGGGAATTATATACGTACGGACCTCTGGTTTCAGATAAAATTAAGATTCTGCACATACAGAATGAGGTATTACTATTGTAGTCTAATTTGAGTGTTGAAACAAATAGTGATTATTATAGTCATTCCGAATTGAGATAATAAAAAGGAAATTTAGATATCTATATTGATCAGAATACTAGCCTGATCTATAAATATCGTAAATATCAATCAGGCAATTAAGCTTGCATTTTAGGCAAACTACAAGTTTCAAGCCATAGATTTCTTCAGGCCATCTATTGTTGACCTGATTGTCTTTGGCCATCTGATAGTCTAACCTTTGTAGGCTAAGAATATATTAGCCTGGTTACAGTCATGGCCTGTAACGTATGCGAAGCGAACATAGGGAGAAGTGTATTTGGTATGGACACACAACCGTCTTTTCACGATTAAATTGTCAAAATGAAACATACTTTAAGCTTACGGGGTGAATGAATCAATCAATGCGCAGAAAGATAGTTTTATTATTGTATTGAGAGGGAAAAAGATAAACTCCCGAAAAGATAAAAACAAAGAACTGAATTCGTGAAGAAGTACACGCATAAAACAAAGTGGAAACGTAGCACTTTACAAAGTGGTACAACAATATTCAAAGCAATATCCAGAAAGAACTACCCTACAATGTTAACCGATTACAAACTTAATAATGTGGCATTCTTGAACAAAAGCCGGCATTGCGACTTCTAAAACTGAACCAAAATCTAAATAACAAAGGAATTAATATAATAAGACTTAAATATTTCTGATATCAATTTGAAGCTTAACCATGACATGTTCATTTTACTTGGCAAAAAACACAACATAATATCTGGGATAATCACTTTGTACTAATTACGCATGGACCAGACAATAACAAAAGGCGATATGTTTACTTATAAGAAAAATTCCGATGTTATAGTTTGAGTATTTCACAAGGACATATACAAGTTTATTGCACCTACAAGTGAGTGCAGCTAGAACACACCATAAATCTATTGAAGAACTAGGAACAAAGTAAATCAGCATAAACATCGTACATCTAAGTGGATCTCAGATCCGTAGGTCAAGCCTTGAACAAACTAACTTCAAGTGGAATTCATACGTTATGCGCGATAAATAATTCTTAAAACTTTGGTCACAAGATGCTCTCAGTGTTTTAATCCAATTAAAATTCACAACAGAAACTGTCCTGTAGAAATAAACACTGTGGTTGTCACTGAGCTGTTAAGAGCATTTACATAGGCACAATAACTAGACGATACTGCAAGTAAGGATGGAAAAACTGTAGCAACAACAACCAACATGTCAATGAAAATGAATACACGAACAAGTGCTGCAATAGACAAGCTGTGTTTTATCACAAAACTAGTGAAGAAGGGACAAACTTTTATCAATCCTTAACTACAAGATTAAGGAAGACCCAAACATCGAGAAAAAAATCAACTGAATCAATGTAACAAACAGCCGGCTCATTCAAACAAATTCATGTAAGTATTTTATACAAAACGGTAGTAACTCAACCCGAGAAACGTACTAAGAATGAAATCTTGGGTTTATCGCCCTACAAAAATGCTTTTCTCAGCATAACAAGTCATGTTGTGCATCTTCAGTCCGAACTTCTACCTCAGTTTTTTTGAAAATATCGCGTCTAAAAAGCGACTAAAAAGTCACATCTCCATACATATACGCAACAGTCTTATATACGCATATATACGTATATATATATATATATATATATATATATAATTATATATATATATATATATATATATATATATATATATATATATATATATATATTCCATTTTGATTTCAAGACCAGTGAAGGCCTTCAACGCTTAACCAACAGGCTCCTCTACTAATACAACCGCCATATTTTGCTCGCAAGCGCTAGGGTAAATGAGCGGTAAATTCACAAGAAGTGACGCCAGTTTAACGCAGCGCGGCGAGCAGCAAATGCAAAGTCTGTACAAACTGTACAATCTTATCTGGCCATCAAATACCATTGGATAGCCCATGGTGAAGATAGGAGCTCGACAAAAGGGGCACATGGTGATGGGCCTCTGCAGCATACTGTACACATTTCTCGGCAAGTCGTCAGGGCAGATGGCTGAAACAGAAGGCGTTTTACACTTTTAGTTCACAAATTTTTAATACTAAAATCTCGCATTCCTCACAATACAGCCTTTTCCATCGCCAGTATCGTCAAAAACATTCTAGATTAATTAGACCAGAGAAGAACGAACTTGCCCATCGTAGTTATTACAACTACACACGAAAGACTCGACAAACCCCTTGTATGTTATTCATATACAAACCATGCTTGTAGAAGAGATAGGCAGCCCTCATTGAGAGTTCTAGCAGCGAGGGTACACATGATTTCTCTCGGTCGCCTAGTACTTGAATCTCACGTGGCAGGTAGATGACCTTCTCTTCTTGATCATCTGGGTGAATGGTCACCTTCATAAACTCCATGCTGCCATTATCGGAAAAATTCGCACTACCACAACTGAAAAATAGACAGATTCGAATCCTCTAAGACAACACTTCGTCTGGATATCCTTATCGGTTTGGTGAACGGGGAGGGCGGGGAGGAAGTGCAAAAAAAAAAAAATACCGCCAAATACGACATGTTGACTGCATTTAGAGGCACAAGAGAAACCGAGAAAGCGACATAAAACACGAATTGTTTACAATACATTGACGCCTACCTGCTGAAGCCTATTTCTTGGTGATCAGCACTTAACGGCACTGCGTGGAGGTACGGATTGTTATCCACATAAATGCTTTTCAAGGACTTCATTTCACCTATATCTAGAAATAAAACAGGAGAAAAGGAAAAAAGCGGATTATGTGCCATCACAATTGCTTCCTTGCAAAATTTACAACAGGTCACATTTTCATCCCTGCTGTTATCACAGTGTGTTTTTATTGAACAGCGATGTATTTTTTTCCGATTTTCGAAACTGCAGATGATTCTTAATCTATTTCTTTTAAACGAATAAGTTCTTCTTTTGCTCTTGAGCATACAATTTTAAACTTAATATTTAACTACTACAGATACTCCATTACTGATACCACAGGTAAACACCATTGCTATAATATGTATTATTTTTTTTTGACCACTATAAATAAATTTTTTCAATGGTTTTTCACTTTATTCAAACATGAGCAAACCTACCTAACGGGAGATACAGCAGCCTGTTGCTGGTCGCTGAGACTTCCTGGAGACTTTGCATGCCCGTTAGTTGCCTTGGTAACCACGAGAGCTGATTTCTGTCCACGAGAAGTCTCGTTAGGCTGCTACATGCTGACACCTCTGATGGAAGCGTTCTCATCTTGTTACTCATTACGTCCAAAACTTGCAGCTTTTTCAATTGTCCTATTTCTGTTAAACAGAAATAGGAGACATTTTAATTGACTCCTTCACACCACTACTTACTACGACAACACTGTATTTAAAATTGGAATTACGAGTAAACCAAACAAAAAAAAATAAAGAACTCAAATAACTTTGAAAGTTAAATTATTGTAAACTACTATACAAAACCTATAAAATCAAAACTGAGATAAGGATTTACAAAATCCACTCCAAAAGCCTAACACGCAGCAGGCTTTTCAGATTCATGCCATCAGTACATAATTTGTTTGACAATCAAAACACTTTTATTTTAACACTTTATGTGACAAATCACAATATATCCCATTTTATATTTCTTTTGCAATACCATTCCACACCAAAAGTGTAACAAACCTTTGGGCAGTGTCTGGATAGTATTGTTTGATAACTGCAGTCTCTCTAGATTTTGAAGGTTGCCTATACACGGCGGTACACTTGATAAGTTATTATGGCTCAGATCCAGACTTTCCAAATTTTTCAGAGCTCCTAAACCTAAAGATATGAAACGAGTGATTGCTATGAACATAACACACGAAAGAAGATAAAGTAAACTTAAGTACTCGACCCATGTTACAACTTGATCAATGTTCGCAGTCCGGAATTTTCAATTTTGTGCGATTTTTATTAATTGGTCTGTTCCATTTCTGAACTTTTACATATTTATTTGTGTTTTGCGGAGGTTCGCGTTACCGAACTTATCAGTTAACTAAATAAGCAGCCAACAATGGTCTTGGGAGGACTCGGCTTGACGTACCTTGCGGTAGCGACGTTATGTCGTTTGAATGGAGATACCTGAAAAGAATTGGTGTAATTTGTTTTCGAAGGCTAACGCAAGAAACGGTCCATGTAAATATAAAACGGGAGAAGAATACAAACAGGACGTTTAAATGCAGAATTCTTTAATAATTAAAAATGCCTTCAATCTGGAATTTTAAATTTGTCACTTCGTTATAATTTATAATTATCTAATTTCCCTTTGCCATGCAATTGTAACTAAGGAAGTGTTATGTCAGCATGATTCCATATGCGTGGGATATAAATGACAACAGGAACGACGTTACGTTCTACAGCCTCTACATATATAAATGGTTAAGTTCAATAGATTCAATCACTCAGAATGGGAATTATGATGCTTTAACCAATAGCTATGATGATGTCATGAGATTATACAAGAAGAAACTAAAGTACTTACAATTCCACTAAATTTGTCAGTTGGCCAATATCTTCTGGCTAAAAAGAAGATACACGGATATGACAGCACAGTGTACAAAACGAAATATCATGAGCCTCTGGGACAGAATTTTACTGCGTGCGGTCTGCTGTATGTTATCCAAACTATGTTTTCATATATTACCCAAAAAAGCCTATCCGTCATTACTCATGAAACACTCCTTATATATTTCATGTGTAATGATATGCATTTATACGTTAAACAATGAAACAAACTACACGTACTCACATAATCAGAATTTTGGCAAGAAATTTGCGTTCATTCACTATATAAAAAACTTCAGTTAAAAATTTAACTAACAAAAGTAATCTTTATCAACTTACTAGGGATTTTAATCTATTTTGCTTCATGTAAATACGCCTAACATGTTTATAAGCATTTTCTTCCAAAATTTGTGATGGCATTTCTTCAAGACCTTTATAGTTGAGGTGCAATATATAGTCTATCCCATCTCTAACATTTCTGAGCTCTTCCCAAAGCTCCTCTTCATTTTCAACATGCTGTTCCATGATGTAGTGTAACTCTGAATATAAACAATAAAAAAGGGTTACAGTATTCCTTATTTCAATGTTGCATGGTTTAACACTACTGTAAGCCTTGCAGCCAGGGATTGCAAGGCTACACTAAGATAACAGAATAGTGTATAATGAACCGACTGGTAAATGGCATGAGCCTGCACTGTGTCACAGGTAGTGTAACTATTAGATGTTGTCGTGCCTAGACTCCGTGGTTTTGATGAAATCTTCTGGTTTGGACTGCCTTAGCAGATGTCAGTTTGGTGGTTGGTGCTGGAGAGCCCGAAGATTGGGCTTGCAGGGGGTTTTAAAGTATTAAAGGCTACCTACACTGATGCAGCACTGGTGACACGAAAGCCTATGAGTAAATATCCCCCCAAAACTTCATCACAACACTTGCTTAAAGCATAGTAATTTCCACTTATTTGCATTAATAATATTAATAATAATAATAATAATAATAATAATAATAATAATAAGAAGAAGAAGAAGAAGAAGAAGAAGAAGGAGAAGAAGAAGAAGAAGAAGAAGAAGAAGAAGAAGAAGAAGAAGAAGAAGGAGAAGAAGAAGAAGAAGAAGAAGAAGAAGAAGAAGAAGAAGAAGAAGAAGAAGGAGAAGAAGAAGAAGAGTAGGAATAATGATAATGATAATAATAACAAATTAGTCGACTTTTATTGACTTGGATTGTCTTATGCTCGATGGTATTTTTGGTGTAAATTGTACTGTGAAATCATACTGTATGAACTGCAAAAAATACTAAGTTTAATTCAAAAGGTCGAAAATAAGCTCAAATCACTCTATCTCTACCGAGGACGTCCAGGTCACCAAGGTACCTCTTATACATAGTCTTTTAAGCCCAAACGATCGAAAATAAGTTCAAAATAGCTCCATCTCTAACCGTTTTCGAGATAATGTTCAACTTCCTGCATCAGACATTGAGCATGATGGAGGAGATGAAGATCACTGAGGTACCTCTCACAAAACGTTTTTTAGGCCGAAAGGGTCGAAAATAAGCTCAAAATAGCTATATCTCTAACCGTTTTTTAGATAATGGTCAATCGTTCTTTCAGTTCAAGGCCAAAAAAAAAAAAAAAAAAAAAACTGCAGATTTCATGACATCTCATCTTCCTCTCTCACTGAGCCAAATTTCATCTTCCTACGTCAAACAGCGTGAATCCAAAAAAAAAAACATTAAAAAAAACTATATATATATACAAACTGTTGCTCGAAATGGAAATGAATGGAAATGGAAAATAAGAATTCGTGCGACCCCGCCCCCACCCCTTCCCCCTTTTAAAAAATCAAATAAATTGCATTTCAGTAAGAATTGCTGTTTAAATTCACCTCACATAATCTATTGCAGACCGATTGGAGTAAAGGATCACCTTTTTTCGTTATTAGTACTATTTACGACCATGGTAAACAACAAGCCGTCCTGGCCGAAAGGACAAGGCAGTCATGCTTTCAACTTAATACTTTCCGCAAGTATATGATGCTAATGACATACAGTAGAAAAATTAGTAGTTTTTGGTCCATACACGACACATTTCCTATTCTACCATCACTTTTAATTTCCAGTCTTGGACTTGCAGAAAGGGTCCGCTAGAATTAAATAAGGAAGACCTGACTTGGAATGAGCTCCGATTCAGCTCTGACTGAGATAACTTCGTGTGTATCTTTGTTAGAGCTACGAAACCTTACATAATTCCGCTAATAGGGATCAACTTCATATGTTCTGAGGTACGAATCCTGCAAACTGGCCCCTGTTATTCACACATTTACTCATGCACAAAATACTAAACTATAACTATATGATACTGTGGTATTAGAGGTATCGCAAATACCCTTTTTGAAAACAGGCAAAATTTTTAATGGCCTACATATCCTATATTTCTTCGTTAAAGTGTGGAAAAGTCAGCTTCCTCAATCACCTGTCGAATGTTAGTTTACGTTCTGGGCTTTAAATGTCATGTGACCAAAAATTTAAATAAAGGGATGAATGATTTTCTGTAAAATATATACTCAAATAAATGATAGATGTAGAGCTAGGTACAAATTTATTCTGCACACCTACACTATTTCACTTTTAGATTCTTCTATGCCTCTTGATATACCAATTCAAAAGTTTATTGGTGAAAAATGATAAAATTTACTGTCACATTTTCACGCAATAAACCATGCTCTATGGAGGTAAACAAATGTCAATTATTACGGGAGATCTTTGGTTATTAGCACATTTTTTCTTTTAAAGAAAGCGTAACACAGAAGTTATGTATCATTGCCGTTGTACTTTGAGGGCGTTTAGCGGGTGCTACTGGACCCGTGAGTCGTCGAATTTTGCACAACATAGCCACAGAGGTGCCTCAAAGCGAGCGAAGTTGACTTGTATATCGTTATATAGCAAGGATTTGACGCGGGTACGCCGAACCTCAGCTTTTTTTAAAGAAAAGGTCTCCTTGTCCGAACTTTAGTTTCCTGGAACTTGGGCCGAAAAGATCTAGTCCCATCGGACCCTTTCTATCTTCCTTTCTCGTATCTTGCTGTCATAGGAAGATCGCAAGTCATACAGGACTATAGTCCCAGCGGACCCTTTCTATCTTCCTAGGGCAGAAAGGGTCACACTTCCTACAATAGAAATGGCCATTGACCTCAATTTTCGAGGCTCTGGATGTTTCGGCGCACGTTCAAGGAGACCGAGGCTCGAACTGGCAGGCTTTTTCAAGACCGCAAGTGTCATCTTGGACTATTAGGACTACGAAAGATCAAGAGCCTCGAAAGTTGAGATCATGGGTCATTTCTATGACTTGAACTGTGATAGTCCCGAGTGACCCTAGTCCATCACCAGTCTTCTACCCGGACTAGGGTCACTCCTCTGTGGAGGATGGAGTCACCTGGGACTAGAACTGTGACCCTTTCTGTCCGAAAGGGTCCGCTTGTACTAACCGTGTTTCTCATTCACTCAGATACGGTTCTCTAGAGAGTCTCGAAAAAAAAATATGGCATATCGAAAAAAAGATAGAATGTCTCGACGCCATTTTATCTATCCTAGTTCAACTTCCGGATACGGTCAGATACGGTTCTGTGTGACGTCACAACATGGCGGCAACATGTGGTTCTCATGTGTTTAACCTTTTTTATTAAAAATAATGACATTACTAAGTTAATGTTTGAATGCGACTCGCACGATACTGCAAATAATAGCGAATCGATGTTTCACGTGTAAAAATTATTTTTTTCAGTGAGCGGTAATTGAGGATTTCGGATATAATCGTAGCTGATTTCAGATACCCATCTCATCTGGAATGTATCTACGCCATGTTGTTTCGTCATTTTGACGTCATGTATCGTTTTTCAGAGACAGTGAATGTGAAACAGCTTTACTTGTAACTTGGAATTGAAGTCAGATAAATGAGCCTCTTTTGAAATTTGAGGGAATTATTCTCGCTTTATTAGAAAACTCACAATTGCAGGCTATTCTCTATCAACCAAATTGATACAGCATACTTTTAGTGTCTTCTTTTTCCTTTGCTTACCTCTCAGCTGTTTGCTGTCAAACTTTTGTTTATATTTTAATACATAGGTGAAGGTCACTAATGGGTATCAGCAAAACAAAGGGTCGCATTCACTTGTGTTGTTATAAAAGAAATAGCTGAACTTTAAGGTTATTATTTTTTGTGTATAAACACCCAGCAGATGGGTATTTCATAGAGTAGTTCCACTCTTTATGAGTATTATTTTCGAGAGATCTCTAGTATTCTGCGTAGTAAAAAGGTGTTCTTGCCTTGTCGGAAATTCTTGTGTTATTTCTTTAAACGAAAGAACTACATCCGATCATTCAATGTGTATATGCGTGCTTACATTAATCGGATATATGGAACCATTTATAATGTGTTTGAGCAAAGATGTCAATTAAAATACTGTTATTTCTCTGTCAGTTTGGACTAACACTGTTTTTGTAGAAAACGATATACCTGTCTGCATAAAAGCAGTCTGATAGTTACATATCCATCTTTTTACTATGAAATTTTATTGTCCAGAATAGCTTTGTTGCTATGACTATTTCTATTTAAAAAACGACACAGAATACCCGTTCCATCAACAGGATGCGTCTTCCTTCAATGTCGTTTCGGCCCTTTCATCGGCGACCTCCAGAAGTGGGCCAGTGAAGTTGATCAGACCCCACTCGGAACCGGTAAGCTTTTCTGCTATTCTCTCTTGCTCCATATCCACAGAGAGGCCTTTTCTGCTCGCTTGCCCGTCTCTTTTAATATCTTTCTTCTCTCCTTTCCCATTACGCCGAGCATACCAAGTACCCTCCACAGCGATTGAGCCGGGAAACCACGGCACCCCACCTCCACTAGGAAACACCATGTCTTCCAGCCTTTGTCTCGGCACTGGTCTACCAGTTCTTGATATTTAAGTAGCTTCCACTCGGGTGCCTCGTCTACTCGCTCCTCATACGGCACCATCAGCTCGATTAGCAGCTGATTATAGTCTTCGATATAAATTTTTGACCATATAAAAACTTCTGTACTGGAGGGGCCAAGTTTTGGTTCCATTTTAAAAAACGACAATTTCTGCGTACGTTTGGAAAAGGAAATGTTCCGTTTTAAATTTTCTCCTGTTTCTTCTTCTTCTTCTTCTTCTTCTTCTTCTTCTTCTTCTTCTTTTTCTTCTTCTTCTCCTTCTTCTTCTTCTCCTTCTTCTGCAAATTTTTAATTAATTGGTAGGTCTGATATAAAGATGGGCTGAATATTTCACATCAACAGCAATCAATCTTGTTTTTTTACTGATAAAATTGATAGGTTAGCGATGATAGTGGTCACAATTTTGAAAAATGTGGCATAATGGTATTCCACTTTTGGACATCTTCTTACATTTGAACGTTCGTCTGCATTTGCACTTAAACAAACAGATCAGACACTGGAAAAAAATAAAAAAAAGGTCAAAATAATTTAAATTTTCGAACAAGCATGCAACCAAATTGGTCTATTTTGGGCACATTATTTCCCAAATGAGATCTTATCGGATAACTGATTGAAGACAAAAATGGACGTGGAAGACAAAGGCTTCATTGATTGGATTACATTCAAGAATGAACGGAGATGACATGCTAGTACAGTAAAACAGCCTAGCAAGACCAGAGGAAATTTAACACTGCATTGTCGATTATCCCGGGAACTCCAGATCGGAGCTTTGAATTACTCATGTACCCAGCCTCTAACAGGTGCTAATAGCCATTTTTGTTGCAGTCGTGCATGTTATATTTTTCTGAAGAAAACCTTGTCTTTTCATAGAGATTTCTCATGATGACATAAGTATTGTTATAGAGAGATTAGCCATTGTTTTATGTGAATATAACACGACCTTTTGTTTCACATTTAATTTTATATGAAGTTTTGTTGAGCGATAAAACAGGTATCTATGGCTCCGAGTCAGCACCAAGTCAGCTCTTCATTACTTTTACTTGGTACTCGTATATTTCTTTGCACAAGTACCTTCGTATACTCGTAAGGCAAAAAGTCTATTTTGCAAAAAACATATTCACAAGTGGGCTATAAAAGAGGCAGAATGATACTCGTGTAAAATAGTAATCCTGAATGACCCATAGCCAGAAGAGTAGAAAAGAGAGAGAGTCACCTGGGACTAGTAAAATAGTTTTTAAAAGATCACATGTTTTACTTTTTTAAGGTGCACATGGTGAGAAGAAATTATAATTTTGATGTTTTATCACTATTGTTTCTTTACAATATATACCTAGAAAAAATGCAGTCGAAACGGTTCCTTTATCGGAAAGGCCCGAAAGTAGGAATTGGCTTACTGAAAAGCACATCGTGATTGGTTAACTTACAGATTGGTCTGTTAGCTCCAGAAGATTGTGATGCCTTATAATAAGAATGACAAGCTGTATTTCGTGGCTTCTGGTTTGTAAATAAACCTGGACTAACGCTGTTTTGACATTAAAAGAATACTTTCAGTTTTGCCGGTTACGACCATGTAATAAATGAACAGTAATGAACGTATTTCATTCCATAAGCCAAATCACACTTTGGGCGTTCCCAATAAAAAAACACCAAAATTCTGAGTTTAGAATTAAAATAACCGGGTAAAAAATGAAAGAAATGGTAGAGAGATTTCGCCTGAATGTCAAATTTCTCTTGCACTAGAGAGCAATCGGGTTTTTAACAACCCTTATGCTATTTTTAAAAAGTTATTTAAAGTTTTAACAAATAGTTTCAAGTTTCAATTTCTTTTATGTTCGGAGTATGAGCTGTTTTTTGCTATATTTCTTCTATATTTTTTCTATCATTTCTTGAATTTTTTTTCACCCGCTTCCCATGCAGTCGAAATTTAAAATTCTTGTGCATTTTATTGGAAACACCCAAAGTGTGATTTGGCTTATTAGAATGAAGCTAAATTTTTCACGAACAATTCAGTTTGGTTTTGGATATTTAGCTTGAATTTAGTAAATTATTTGCTGTTCATGCACAAGAATGTCAGTTAATAATGAGAGAAAATTTGTCCTTGGCAGAAAAACTTGATGTATTGAAAGAGACAAAATTGATTAGTCAGCGGGATGTCGAGCATTTTGATTATTACCGTATTTTAGAATATACCCGGTTTTAGCTTAACTTGATTTTAACTTGTAGTATTGTCTTCTAGTCACTGATTACTGACATGTTCTGACACAATGTAACCCGCTAAGGGTCGGTTGTGTCGTTAAACAAATCATATAACTAACTAACTATTACCGTATTTTACTGCCACCTCTCTTAGGGGACACCTCTATATAGGGAATATGTTTTCTTGGTCCGGAGGGTGGTTCTTTATATAGAGGTTTTAAGGTATTACCAATTTTCATGCTGCTACTTTTCAGCGTTTGAAGTTATACTGTTTGAAAATGCGATCACTTGATCGGCAAAGCGCGAGCCAGAGGATACATTTCTCCTGTCCAACACAGTCGCATTGATAAATGGTGACTGATTGCAGTTTGAAGTTATAATAGCAACTGTTACTGAATTGCAGTTCTCGAGATCTAGTTAGTCAAATTGTTTTGCAACGAAGAACAACCACTTGACCCACATTTCTCTTGTCCATGGTATTTGACCCACGTTTTTCACCATCCAGGGTGTCTTGGTCCACGTTTATTAAAGTTCAATTATCATGACCCACGTTTCTCACTATTCAAGGTGTCTCGATTCATGTTTTTTTATGTCAAAGGTGTCTCAACCTACATTTCTAACTATCCAAGGTGTCCTGATCTACGTTGCTGTGTCCAGGATATCTTGCCGTGCGTTTCTCAGGATCCGAAGTGTTGCCTTGGAACCCATTTTCAAACTTGAGCCCAGTAGGCAGCTCAGTACGGGCCAACTTTATGATCAGAACCAGGTTATTGAGGTTTAAGGACAAAGGTCATGCGCCCGAAAATTCCTGGGAATTTTGATTGAAAATCGAAGAAGTTGTCATTAATTTTTTAGAAATTGAGAAACAGTATGATTTTTATTTCAGATAACGAAAGATGAGAAATTTGAAGCTGCTTGATAGTGCACGTATAGTAAACAGGCAAAACCTGGAAGGGTGCCAAGTAGTTTGCGTCGACTTCGACACAAAGGCAGTTTATTGCGGTACGAGCAGTGGTCTTTATGTAATCGAATCGCAGACAAGAGAAGTAAGTTTATTTCCTTGATCCATGGATTTTTTTTTTTTTGGACCTGATCATTCATACATTTTTTGCCGTCGTTTCAATATGTGGTAAGATATTGTGCTGTCTTGATAAATAATACTATATAGATAACCTTACGACTGTAAAAACCTGCATTCAACTAAAAAAACTTCTTATTTGACAGGTCCGCCTTGGGGTGTCACTGACACAAGATGGCTACCTGCCTGCGGATGGCAGTGGTGTGCTGGTGGGGCTGCAGCACATACCGGATCAGATGGCAGTCTGCACTGCCAGCGCTACAGGCGACGTGCTCTTGTGGACCATAGGAAACCAGAGTGTGAGTGCTAAGGCTACCTAACATTCCAGTTGCCAAAATACCTGTTTGATCAATATCAGGGGTAGTATGTATAGCGCCATTGCGCTGAGTGCATGCAGGTGGCAGTCAGGTTTATAAATTCGAAGGACTTGTGTTTGGGGTCGTCCTTGGTTGGCAGCTAAGTTTTGAAAGAACAACTTTTGTGCATATATTTATTAAGTAGAGGGTTTGTGATTAAAAGTGAATGGGTGTTGGTAGTGAAAAAACTTATGCAAATAAAGCGAAATGTAAACTTAAAAATATTTGGCTTGGAACGTGTTAAAATACTGAATTGTGAAAACTGCTTGCAAAATAAGCACTGCTGTGTGCAGATCACGGGCATCAATGATGAGAAGAAGAGAGAGCGCTGGCTTGTAGTAATCGCAATCTATAAAAAACGTGCCGACGGTTGTAAAGTATAATGTGATTGGTGGCTGCAGGTAGAATGCGTGGGTGCTGTGGAGCACGGTCTACAGGCCATGGTCTGGAGCCCCGATCAGGAGGTCATCGTTTTGCTTACAGGTAATACGCTGTGTTGTCTTTGTGGATGTTGTTAGTTTGCGACTAAGCGGTCAAGAATAGAGAGAAAGTGACCTTTGGAGTACAAGTGACCAGAATCTTGGCTTATGACGCATGTTGAAATATCGGTAGAGCAGTTCATGTTGTTTGTGAAAAGGCTTCTTTTGAAGCCAAAGTGTTGTAAGAATGCTGGTACGAGTTCTGTGAAACAACTTAGAGGATAACACGTGAAATAAAGTCTGGATGTATGTCTGGGGGTTGAGAAACCTACCAGCCACTTTTAACGCGCGTGCTGGTTGTGTGTTTGAGCAGGACAAAACACGATCGTGTTGATGACCAGGGACTTTGATCCACTCACGGAAGTGCCAATGCATCCCGCAGGATTTGGAGAAGCTGAGTTTGTAAATGTTGGGTGGGGTAAAAAAGAAACACAGTTCCATGGCTCAGAAGGGAAGCAGGCGGCGTTACGGAAATCAGAGGTACGTGACATGTTGTTCGTTAAGTGAAGCAAAACATTTTGAAAATCGAAAAGTGTAAGAGTGTGAAATATGAGATGTTTCAACTTGGTGCAGATATCCTGTAAAGTTCTGCATTATAAACAGAATGTGAGCGCAGTGAGTCCGTGGGACGACCGGAAGCCACGCGTTAGCTGGCGCGGAGACGGAGAGTATTTCGCCGTCAGCTCCGTCTGTCCGGAGACCGGGGCGCGGCTGGTGCGCACGTGGACGCGAGAGGGCTCCCTACACTCGACCTCCGAGGCGGCCGACGGAATAGAGCAGTGCCTAGCCTGGAAGTAAGCAACTACAAGGCTAACATGGCGCATCCTAGTACATTTTGAGAGAAAAATTCTAGGTATAAATTATGATGGGAGCTCCCTGCCACAATTTATTTCTTTGTGGTTCAGGTCTGCAGGCGGTGAAAACAATGATTTTTAATTACGTGTTTTGTTCAATATGGTAAAAAGACTTTCACTTCACTTCAGTGATGCAAGAAACAATAATATGGAATACGCAATCTTAGCCAATGACTGATTTCATTAAAAGGTGACGTCTAAAAACGTTCTTTAAGTAGGCTCAGAGTTGCTACGGTCAGGAAAAAGTCAGGAAAAAAGTTAGAAAAAAATTTCCTAAAAAGTCAGGAAAAAGTCGAAAAATTCGAATATCGAAATTTCCCAAAATTTGCAATTTTTAATATTTCCGTCATTGTGATTGATGTTTTCTAATCTGATTTGTTTCACAGTGTTTTCCCTCGTAGTGATGACTGTGTCCAAATTCTGAGAGATTTGAGTGCCTTTTCTTACATTTTAGACAGGTTAATTCTATCACTGTCAACAAGCGTAATCGGTCATTCCGGTAATAGCTGAAAATTTTAGTCATTTCGTACAATAACTGACAGTCACAAAACATTACGCGTAATGCTTCGAAAGTTTAACTATTTCGTGTGACGACTGATTACGCTTGTTGATTAACATATGTATCGCGCTTACGATGGTCAGAAAAATGTCAGAAAAATTCATATTGAAAATTGTGTGGCATCTCTTAGTAAATAATTATACACAAAATCAAGAGATGGTTGTCAGAACACCAATTTGGTGTTGGTCATATGGTCAGATTAAAAAATATTACGGGTATTAATATGACAGGCCGTCGGGGAGCCTTATAGCAACGAGTCAGCGGAGGCCCAATAAACACGACATCGCCTTCTTTGAGCGGAACGGCTTGAGGCATGGCGAATTCACGTTGCCTTTTGGCGCCAGGGAGGTCAAGGTCAAAGAGCTTGTCTGGAATACAGAATCTTCTGTTTTGTGTGTATGGCTTGAGCAGTTACGCCAAGAGGGAAATGACGAGGACTTCCTTCCAAAATCATGGGGTATTATTTATCTTTTTTTCTCACCTGAAATTGTCAAGGTTTTTGTAGAACTATTGGCAGAACATAATGTAATGAATTCAGTTGCCAAGATTGTATACAGTTAAGTGATGAGTACAATTCCAAATCCAACAGTGTGGATACAAATAAATAGCTGAAACAGATTACGACTTGTATAGTGAGCCTTCTTAAGTCATGATAGGGAGGTTCAGGGTTGGGAAGGGGGTGCTCAAGGGATGGCCGAAAGACTCAGTTGGGCGTTAATTTTGAATTCCGTAATAGGTGATCTAACCCATCGCATTCACTTAGCTTAGGCAGTTGGAGCGAACGTCAGTCCCCCGCTTACAACGCCGAACTGGAATCGAACTCGGGGCCTTGGGATTATCAGACTAACGCTCTAACCAGCTGAGCTAATCGTTAACCGGGATATGGTGCTGCTGTTAGAGGAAGTCACACGAACTTAGGATGACTATTTCCCTCTACCATCCCCCCCCCAGCAACCTTCTCCTGGCATCTTATTTGCAGGGTTGGCAAGTTTCTACCGAAGTGGGTAAATACCATGGTAATTACCGGGTAAAAACCCGGACGGTAAAAAGGGTTTTTACCATGGGGTTTCTACCATGGAGTTGGCGGCGCTTATTTCTCAGATCTTTGCACACAAACTTGTGTACTGTTGGTAATTATCTTTCATGCAATTCATGTCCACCACCACTGTTTACTTTACTCACGTGAAGCCACACCCCTTTGTCAAATATTTCTTCTTATGTATGCTGTGCAGTTGCTCTTATGCAATGGTCTTGTGATATTAACGAACAGACTATTTATGTAAGAAGTAATACCTGACAAAGGGATGTGTTTTCCCTGGAGTAATCGGTAAACATCAGCGCGATACTACTTTGATGTTAGAAATGGTCACATCCGTTTGTTAGTTAAACATCTTAAGAGGGTCTATATAATACATGATTTTTGTGAAATCAAAAGTATTGTATTTTGAGGCTTCTAAACACAGTTAAGCTTTTGAATGTATTTAGTGGAAATTAAATAAATTTAGAAAACGTTGAAAATAAATTTCAACATGAATAACGGTGGCAGACCAAGGGATTCAGTATGGCAACATTTTACTCAATTCACAAAGGATACCAAAGTCTATGCTAAATGTCACAGGTGTGGAAATACACAATTAGCAAAGGCCGGTGTGGCATCAAATTTTCACCCCCCCTAGAAACCTCACCCCCGGTGAAGATTTGATATCAAATCTTCACCGGGTGGTGCATATTTGATAGAAATTTGGTCATCAAATATTCACCCCCCTTATCAAATTTTCACTCCCCCCGGTGAACATTTGATATCAAATCTTCACCCCCCCCCCTCCCAAGAATGATTGATTGATAATTAATAACACACTGACTTGATCTCTTTTCAACTTTTTAAATTACATATCATTTCTGTTTTAAAGTGAATGAAAAGGTTAATTGCTTCTCTGCCAATAGTCCTTTTCATCTGGACATTGCAATCTGGTTCTTTATACAAAAGAACTTAACTCGGATCAGTGTTAAATACATCCTCCTCACGGGATTACATAATACTCCGGACATCAGCCTGAACTTTATACCTAATCATGGATACTGAAGAGATACAAGAACTAGACTGGCCAGTGTTTTTGTTAAAACAAAAACAGATATGTCTCCCCCGCCCCCCAATCAGTCACGTGGAAAGAAATTCCTTGCTTAAAAGTACACATTGGTGAGCCCAAAAAATTGAAAAAAAGGTCACATGACCTTGGCCCTGAATGTCGAGATTAAGTCCACGATGTTACTGCCTACTAACACCGTGGATGTGTTGAAACAAGGATTTGAGCGCTATTTCCAGCAATTTTACTTGATGAGTAGGGATTTGAAAAAATATTTCGACCTCAATTTGACCTGGACCTTGAAGGTCAAAAAATTTTGCGGATTTCACGACAACTCATTACCCTCTATGCCTCTGCAAAATGCCGTCTTTCTACTACAAAACCCTGTAGGAGGAGTTTTCTGGAAACCATTGTGAGGTCAAAAATACTTTGACCACAATTTGACCTTGACCTTGAAGGTCAAGGAAAAAAAATGCGGATTTCACGACATCTCATCACCCTCTATCTCTGTACCAGATTTCATCGTCCTACGTCAGATAGCGTAGGAGGAGTTTTCTGGAAACCTCCGAGACGGAAAAAAGGAAGGAATAACAGCTAGAATTCTTAGCAAGACATACCCATTTGCAAACTATGTTTGCAAGTGGGAACGAGTCGCACCTGGTTGCATGGTTGTTTGTTTCTAACGTCACATAAAACAAAACAAAAAATTACGTTCGCACTGATCATAATGGGGGGGGGGGGTGAATATTTGATAAGGGGGGTGAATATTTGATAATCAAATCTTCACCGGGGGGTGAATATTCTATGGGGGTGAAGATTTGATCTCACACCGGTCGCTTAAAGCTCCATGGTAAGTTGTTGTTAAGGGGGTTTCTACCCTATTTCTACCATTTCTACCGGGTAAAAACCCTTTTTCCCGGGTTATTACCCTAGTTTTTACCCACGGTAGGGGAAAAAGGGTTTCTACCTGGTAGAAACCCAACCCTGCTTATTTGTCATTTAAAAATATTTCTTTCAGTCCAGCTGTGGACTGTGAACAACTACCATTGGTACTTGAAGCAGAGCCTGGATTTTGCTGCCACACAGGAGGACCGGGTGTCCGCTGTCTGTTGGGATCCAGAGCAGGTATAAACGACATCATCTTTTCGTTGCTCCAGCTCAGGTCTGATATGTTGCAGTGAGCCCGTTTTTATGCAACTAAATGACTTTCTTCATGTACTGCCAATTTATATGCTGCCAATTCCGATTGACAAAAACAATCTTAATGAATGATCGCTTACAGGAGTATACTCTGGATACTGTTTTGTTACAGAGTACCATAAATCTGTATTTACGCTCAGCATTATGTAAGTCTGAAAGAATTTTGAACACCGTGATATTCAAAATCAGAATTCAGAAGCAAATAAGAAACCAGATATTTTTGGTCGAAATCAAAACTTTCACTATTTTATCAGTTTAGTTTGTAAATTGCATAAGCGATTTATTTTCTTGCCTTATAAATAGAGTAGATGAAAAAGATTGAAAATTAAAAACAAATTTTGAAAATTCAAAACTTCGATAGATGATCCAATAGTGAACTAAGTATTTTAATAAACAGCCGAATTTTAATTCAGTTTTCAAATATTTTCACTTTTTTGCTTAAAGTTAAGAATTTACACTGTTTAACTTATTTTCAAACATTGGCATAAGAAAAATAAAACATTTTTTTTTATTTATGCGGCGTTCGAATTATCGGCAGTGTATTCCAGAATAGCCTGCCAAATCTTATTTGCTTCGTAATTCCTATTTTAAATAATGTAATTTTTATAGCAGTTTAATGAATGATCGCTTACAGGAGTATACTCTGCATATTCTTAGCAAGGGCGGTCAGTATCTGCAGTATAGATGGGCGTGGTGTACTGACTACTGTCAGAGCATCGGTGCTGCCAATCAAAATCCTGTCGGCGTGATTGACGGTGGTGCGTGAAGTAACTGGTGGCTATTTCGCGGGGTCTTTTCGATGTTTTGTCGGGTGGTCCATTTACGATTTTAAAAACTAAATTGACATAGAAAGTAAGATGTAATCTTTGTAGCCGAACGCGCTGTTTTGACAAAAGAGAGCACTGTTTTCAAACTGTTTCCCCTTCAACAGGTTCAATGTATGATACAAGTGAAAGCCTTTGGCAGAGATGCGCTGTTTTACGATGTCCACATCTCTGTGTCTGGTCTTTTTGATTCTCACAAAAAGGTTCGCGATTCACTAAAATCAATCGAGATCAGTGTTTCTTCGGGGAAGAAACGCAATTTTACCCGTGAATAGACGATACGGGTGTGGCTGTGCTGTATTAATTTGATTGTTTCTTTGACAGATAAGGTTCTGGTGACGCCGTTCAGAAGCATGGTCGTGCCCCCGCCCATGAGCGCGTACACGCTACAGCTACCGCGCGCAGTGAACCACGTGATGTTCTCATCGGGCGCGGACAGCAGTGACGTCATAGCGGTGCTCAGCGACGACCGAATGGCTTTGTTTACCTTCGATACTGCTCAAAGTACGTGCACCTCTAGGTTAATTCCTAAGTGCATGTCTGGAACTGGTTTCCCGCCATGAAACTTACGGATTCGTAAATCGATACCCAGTTTGAGAAATTCACCCCAAGTGTTTGTGTTAAAGGGTTGAGAAATGCTAAGACAGATTGCAAAATACGAGTCCAAAAGAGTGTCCCTTGTAACGAATCTCTTCGGTCGCCATGCGAGTCGGTCTTCAATATCTTATAGAAATTAAGTGTACATTGTATACGTAGAAAACGATGAGGCGGGTGGCAGTGTTAAGCTGGGTGCGTGCGCGGGAACAGGGTTCACGGTGATGTGCCAGACTCCAACTCTGAAAGGCTTCTGCACGTAAGTCAACCATTGAAACTGTTGTTCAGTGTAAGATTTTTTTCAGTGTGAGTTTAATTTAGGCATTTTAATTGCATTCATCGGTTTGTGGAGCGCATTCTGTTCAGGCGCTCGGTTAGCAACCACACACAAACATGTTATCTGGCATTACGGATTAAGCGATGAATCTCACCCATCTATAAAAGGACAGAAAAACCTAAATTATCCCCTCCTGTGTCGCG
Source organism: Protula sp. h YS-2021 (assembly GCA_949752745.1). NCBI lineage: Eukaryota > Metazoa > Annelida > Polychaeta > Sabellida > Serpulidae > Protula > Protula sp. h YS-2021. Next base: position 46,428,088 of record OX457024.1, read on the forward strand.
CACAATAGAGAGGGCCCGCCAGTTCTTGCAAAACATTGAACTTTTGAGTGTGTGTTTGACTGGAACTGCTTCAGATTGGAAGGATTTGACAGTGACAGTTTCTACCCGTTGTTACGTTACAACTTCTTGTGGTGCGGCGGTGACGTCATCGCGTGCAGCTTGTCTCCGGATAACGAGTCACTCATCCACCTGTGCTCTGTGAATCTTGATGACTGTACCCTCAGTTTGAAACAGACCGTCGAGCCTTACAGTCGTGTATTTACTATGGCGTATAGCGATGAAACGAGAAATGTGGCATTGCAGATGACGGATGGTGCTGTGTTCAAACTGGACATGGGTAAGTTGCCCGCATAACACATAAGGCCATATCTAAATTTATACCCACGTAATCATAGGCGTGGTTGTCTAGATGAGTGTGTGTTGGACCTCTAGAGTGCAGAAGTCTGAAGTATCTGTTGTTTGGTGCAACTGCTGAAAACGTTTATCTTTTTTTACGGGAGCTGAACATCCAGCTGTTTCGCCGTACAACAACTGTTAATTTTAGCATTATTTTACTTTAAAAAATCTGCACACTGTAAGTTTCAGTGTAAAAACATGAAGGACTGTTTTTTTGGTGAATCTTTGTCAGAAGTGCGATTTCGAAAGCGATCCTTTGTGTGCAAACTTGACGTCGCTTGCTGTGTAAAAAATAAATTTGTGTGAAAGGTTTGGGGTTGAACTGAAGAGACGGGGCCGACAGACACCGGTTTTAAAAATCCGCTTGGCCAGAATAGAATAAGTGGCTTGTGTGGCGAAGACTGGGTTTCATTTGTGTGTTCAGATATAAGAGAAAAATCGTTTTTTTCCACGGGATGCTTTTCCAAAAATACATATTCCAAGTTTGAAAATTTGGTCATAGACATGTCAGGCACAATTATTCGACCTGACCGAAATACTCTGTGGGCTTTGTTGCCTATTAAGTATATAGAACTAAAACATCTCACTCAAAAACACCTTAGTTCTTGCTGTTTGAAAGACTGAATATATTAGACATAAATGAAATGTACAGGAGTCGGTGAAGTGACCCCGTGGTGTAATGCGCGAGGGGAGCATGTCGTATTCGCGCAGCCCTGTAGCCAGATGGCCCTCTGCACTCTTGCTGGACAAGAAGTGGTGATAGGATTGACAGAACGATTTAGAATTTTTGTGAATAATGTTCAGGTTTGTTAATATAAAATTCGCTTATTTCTTGTTGAAAATCTGTGCGTCGAGATCAGAGCGAAAACGAAAACGTACATGAAATTTGTTAAATTTGTTCGGTGTAGTTTAAAACATGTTCCAGTAGGTGCTTACTCATATGCACAAAATTTGGTTCCAGATTTGAGAGTGGAAAAAATTACGTGATTTTTTTGTGTGTTTTAATTATTAATTTGCTATGCATTTTTGAACAAGCACACGTTGTTTGCAAGACTTCAAGAGCATCTCGAACTTCCCGTTCCATTTCTAAATTTGCGAGTTCTTTATTCGATTATTTTGTTTCTTTGGCAGCTAGCGACGAATTGCACGTCGTTTGCGGTGCACGAGGAGTTCCTGTTACTGACCACACACTCGCACACCATTCGCTGTATCAGCCGCGCCACCGGCCCCGATGGTAATGCCTGCTTATTTGGAGAGGGTGAGGGTGGGGGGGGGGGGGGGAGGTCATTGTGAATTATGGTTATTGAGTGATGGCACATACATTACGTATAGTGGACGAGAAGGGTAAAAAGTGAAGAAAAAAAAATGCGACGTCAGTACTGTGTGGATTGCCTCATACAACATGGAAAGGTTCAAATTTGGTTTTGAAAAAAAAAGATTTTAAAAAGATGATTTTAAAGCCATAATTATCCCCCGTGTAATGAGGGGATATGGGTTTCAGCTTGTCCGTCTGTCTGTTCGCTTTCGTGCGCCGTCGTGTCTGGGCTATATCTCAGAAAATATTTGTCGTATAGCTTTATCCTTTTGCATACGGTTAGAACGTATATTGAAGGTGTGCAATGTCGTGTTATTCTCAAATTCGAAGTCTCAAAAGTACGACTTGTCAAAAATAGCTATTTTTCAGGAAATTTGTTAGCACGGAGACGAGTTATCCAAAACTATACGATCCAGCCTTCTGAAATTTATGCAGTGAAAATAATGTACTGTGGATGTGCAACCAAAAATCGACCAAAAAAAAAATTGTTAGGCAATGTAGGGTTTTCAATTTCATTGAATTTACTAACATCCAATGACATTTTGTGTGATGTGTATCTTAAAAACCTGTGCCATTCGCATTCCCATTCAGACCTTGATTTGGTGCCAGAAAGTACTGTAAAAAATAAACTGCCTTCACTTCAGGTTAAAACTATGCAGTAATGAGAACCACTTAAATGATTTTTGTGATTGTTATTTTTTTAGCTTTGTTGAGTCTGTCAGACGGCAAGGCTCACCCATTTGACGAGACCGTTAGGCGCGTGGAGCGGGGCTCTCGCCTCGTCTGCGCGGTGACTGAGGACACCAAGGTCGTCCTGCAGATGCCCAGGGGCAATCTGGAAACCATCCACCCGCGGGCGCTCGTCTTGTCCGCAGTAAGGAAGCAGCTTGACAGGTATAGAAATCATAAGACGCAAGGCAAGGTCATTTATCGGCCAGGGGTTTCTCTAGTCGAAGGTTGAGCAGCAGCAGGTGTAAGGTTGGTTGTGCCAGAAGAAATGAGAACGTTTCACACAGTACGCTGTTTTTTTTTTCAAGAGTTTTAATGACAATCTTTGTGGTGTGAATCAGCGTAGTGTTAACAGTGGGGACCGATCTGACAACAGTCGACAGCGGGTATTTGGTGCTAGGATATGATTAAATAGGAATAGGTGAATGTAGTTTTCTAAGGTTAACAACAACTGTTGTTGAAATTGGATAAGAATATCTGGGATGGAGAGAATCAATGTCTGCCCATTAGAAAATATGGCCGCGGCATATTCATACGTTACTGGGTGGGGTGGCACCGGATTCCGTCTGCAAGACAAGTGTGATTGTTTTCCAAGCAACGGTTCTCATGTTATTTCGAAGACTAAATGACCCTAACAAGGAAGCTTATATGTTAATGCTTTCGACTTCAAGCAATTAAAAACAGTTCAGAGTTTTTGTTGTGAATTTTTTGGTCACACTTTTCTCTCCTCCTCAACTCCTAAATGCCGCCAAAGGAGCGTAATAGTTATTTCCTTTAACAGCTCGTATGTAAATTTCAGGCTTGAATACAAGGAGGCCTTTACTCTGATGAGGAAACATCGTATTAACATGAATTTAATACACGATCACAACCCGGAGGCTTTCCTAAGCAACGTCGTAGAATATGTCAGACAGATTGATGACGTCACCCATATCAATCTCTTCCTCACTGACCTCGTGTGAGTAACGTTAGCGGTTCCCTTGCCAATTTTGGCACCGCAAAACCGGCATAAATGTTGACATTGCAGAGTAAATTGTCAAATAATTATGTCTTGACATATCTGCTTATTTCTTCACTCTTGATATCACCGCGCTGTTGGCTGGTGGGGAACTCTGACTGTGTTAGTGCATGGACAACATATCTACAACTTGCGAAAGGTTTATAAACACTTGTGTGGTGCACCTATGTTTCTGGTTACGTTGGAATGTTAACGATCGAATAGTAGCAATCAGAATTCGAAACACACCTACTTTGTCTGTTTCAATGAAGGACGTTTGGTTCAGACCAGTATCAAATACAAAGCTAGACTGTCGTGTATCTTTTCCCCTTCTCCACAGTGAAGAAGACGTGACACAGAGCATGTACACGGCGGCGTACACTCGCGAGGCGGCCAGCGAGGGCGGTCGGTCGGGCAGTAAGGTGGATGTTATCTGTGATGCTGTCAGGCAGGCGTTGATCGCCCTGGACAGGGACAAGTAAGTGTGTGTTATCTGTGCCGCAGTTGTTGTTTGTGCTTAGCTCGTCCACAGCCCCCCTCCCCCCCCCTCCCCAAAAAGGGGTTGAAGAAGCTCAGGATTTGATGTTTTCACATTTACCAATACATTGGAGATAGCAGTGCTCCAAACAGGCATTCAGGTTGATTAATTGTGAAAAAAAGGTATGTAAGGTTCGATTTATTGTAATGTACCAAAAATTAGAATGTTTATGCCGCACTGTAGGGAAGTACGTGAAAAGTAAATTGTTACGTAATATTTGCAGGTTTTTGTTGTCGATACTCACTGCACATGTGCGGAAGTCAACGCCAGAATTAGATATTGCGTTAAATATAGTGAAACATCTGAGAGGTTTGTATAGTGTCCATTCGTGTATATCCATTCCAGTGCGTCCATTGTGTGTGTGTTACTTTAGTAAGTCAATGACATTCGCAATGTTTTTATAAGATAGAGCATATTCTATCGAGTTTCTGTTGTAAAGGAAAATCGTAGCTTCTGCTTGTCTAACATAAGTGTGAGATCCTTTGCACTCGGGTACCTTAGTACATGTCGTGTATTACGTATTTGTGATATACTTTCTTACTTTGTAACATTTTCACAGTGGTTTCAGTTTCATTTCTTCACATATAACCACAACCAGCTGCATATATTCCATTCTTTCCTCTTCGAACAATCAGTTGATTATAAATTATCAAATTTGAAAGATCCAATAAAACATTTCGTTACTTTTGTACAGTTTGACATATTATTTGAACATATCTGCTGTGTGCATTTCCTTTTGATTTATACCCCCACCCCTTCGCTCATCCATTGTCATGACAACGCACCTTAACGTCCAAGACACGCGCGTGAATTGAGTGTGATTGATGCGATAACAGGCCGCGGCATCAGGGGACAGTCGACGGCCGAGGAGGCGCTGAAGTACCTGCTCTTCCTCGTCGACGTCAATGAGCTGTATGACGTGGCGCTGGGTACCTACGACTTCCAGCTCGTGCTTATGGTGGCCGAGAAGTCACAGAAGGTACTGTTCATTGGCCTTGTACTGAAGTTAGTCCAGATTGTGAGTGAGTCTTATTGACATGCTGCAAAGTTGTGGTCACTATTTTTTAGATGGTCTTGGGTCAAGTCAACCCTCGACCAACTCAACCCATACCAACTCAACCCAACCTGAAAGTCAACTCAACCCAGTTTTTCATACCAACTCAACCCACCCTGAAAGTCAACTCAACCCACCTTATTTTATTCTTTGCCTAGTCAATTTATTATTAATTACTTGATTTGACCAAACCCCTTTTTAGATCAGTTCAATGGTTTAAACCGCATCAGCACATGAATTTGAAGGGTGTGGGTGGGGGAAAGTGAGGGAAATGACAGTCCTGTGCTGTAAGTTTGAAGATAACAACTTCAACGAAAGAGCACAAAATTTTCTTGAAAGGGATAAAATTTAGTTTTTAGCTTGTGGCGTAAATTGATTTTGATTAATTTGGTCTTATTTAATGAGGCGTGGGCAAAAGAGCTTGACCCTCTGCTGGCGGTGCGTGATTAGTATGAACTGTGTCTCACAGATTTCTGACGCTTTGTTCATAGGATCCCAAGGAATATTTACCTTTTCTTAACAACTTGAGAAAATTAGATCCAGATTACCAGAAGTTCACAATAGACAAGCATTTAAAAAGATACCGCAGTGCGTTAATCCACATCAGTAAATGCGGTAAGATATATTCCTTATGCTGCTAGAACATGAGTGAAAATGTAAACGGCTAAAGTGAGGCTAAAGAACGACCAGCGAAAAGTTCAAGCCTGAGGCTGCGATATTCTGTTTTGAAGTTCATAGTGTTGTACTTTTTGTCGAAACTTACACCGCCACAGACACTTGGGTGTGTGAACGAATAAAAATAAATAAACTGTAGAACTGCACCATATTTATCACGAAGTAATAAGGATTGAATTTATAATACTCTGCAGGCAAAGACCATTTCGAAGAATGTTTGAATCTAGTCAAGGAGCAGCGCCTGTTTGCGCATGCGCTGAAGGTATTTACTAGAGATACCGAGGATTATAAGGTAAGTATTCAAGGTTTTTACGTCGTAACTGCGGTATACGCCTTTAAATAAAGTTTAAGATCTTGCTTCAGATTGCGCTCTAGGTTTTAGGACTATCTTGTTGTTTACTGCGTTTTTGGTTTGAGTCTAGTTCACATCACATCAGATTGGGGGTATTCCCACAGACCGTGACCTCATAATGTGTCGTTAATGCTGATGTGTTTCTCTTTGCGCCAGCAAATTGCCAGTGCTTATGGTGACTACCTCACGGAGAAGAAGTACCACGAGGAGGCGGGCCTCATGTACATCAAAGCCAAGCAGTGTGAGCAGGCTTTGGGCGCATTCACACGCAGTGTCAACTGGCGGCAGTGCTTGTGCATGGCTAGCATGCTCGGGTATGTCCTGTTTTATTTGCCGCCACGCAGAAATTTCAAAAGGAGAAATGAAAGAACGAAATCCTCTCACAAACTGAGCCACTTCTAAATTGTTAGATTGAAATTTTAAATCTGCGTCAACTTAACGTCAAGTTTTTACTACCAATTTTCATCTCAAGGAATGACGATGTCTGACTGGTAACGAAGTGGCTTCGTTTTGGTTTGAGAGCAAGACGGTTTAGTCTCTGATTCGTTTCGTTCATTTCTGTTTCCACCACAGCCAATTCGTTTGAACCCCCCCCCCCCAAAAAAAAAAAACATCAATAAATAAAAAAAAGAAGGAAAGAAAAAATGTGTTTAGAAGTACTTACGTAAAGGTTAAGGGCTATTTTTTTGTTATTACAGGTACGGTTCCGATAAAGTAACTGAACTAAGTAGGTCGCTGGCTGCAACACTCAAGGAGAGGCGGCAACATCTGCAAGCGGCATGCCTGTTGGAACAGTATGCTAATGTACGCCTTCATGTTAATATATGCTAATGTACGCCTTTATGTTAATTTATGCAAATGTACGCCTTTATGTTAATTTATGCTGATGTGTGCCCTTGTGTTCCTTCTCGTGTTGTCGCCCACTTTAGAATTATTTCAAATCTATTTGCTCTGTAAAATTTCTCTTTTGAGTAAAATTCTAAAAAAAAAAAAGGGGCATAACAACGCTCACACTTTGTTTGATTTGTATTTTATGCATGTGTTTTTACATGTGTTGGTGTAGATGCTTTATAATTTAATTACCAGTGGCTTTATTCACAAAAGTTAACTCTACAGTTAACTGATTCCGTTAACTGCTCCGTTGGCAACCAGAACATCCGAACGTAAATCACTAAATTTACCCTATATAACAAACAAAAATCTACCTGATATTGTTTGCATGCTACACCCTAGATCAACCGATTTTCGCCTCAGGGAGTACAGTTAACTGCGCAGTTTACTTTTATGAATACCGTGGCAGGGATTTAAAATTAGCAAAACAAAAAAAAAAAAAAACGTAAAAGCTTTTTTTGAGCGAAAGATTTAACTGAATTTTAAACAGTTCTGCCACTTTTTCATTTATTTATTTAGAAAGAGAACGTAGAATTAATTTAGTAGTTTAAGAGAAAATAATATCTGTTGTTTCTGTAGGATTGTGAAGAAGCGATAGTGACGCTGATAGAGGGACATGAGTGGGACGAGGCATTGAGAGTGGTGAGTCAGTGGCGCGCTTAGTGACACGAAGGGGTTATCTGTACATAGGTACCGAGGCGGGGGATGGAGGATGAGGAGTGGGGCGAGGCGAAGTGACACAAAGTCGTTATCTGTACATGGGTACCGAGATGGGAGACGGAGGCTGATGAGTGGGGTGATGCGTAGTGACACAGAGGGGTTATCTGTAGACACCGAGGCGGGGGATGGAGGATGACGAGTGGGGCGAGGCGTAGTGACACAGAGGGGTTATCTGTAGACACCGAGGCGGGGGATGGAGGATGACGAGTGGGGCGAGGCGTAGTGAGACAGAGGGGTTATTTGTAGGCACTGAGGCGGGGGATGGAGGATGACGATTTGGGCGAGGCGTAGTGAGACAGAGGGGTTATTTGTAGGCACTGAGGCGGGGGATGGAGGATGACGAGTGGGGCGAGGCGTAGTGAGACAGAGGGGTTATCTGTAGGCACCGAGGCGGGGGATGGAGGATGACGAGTGGGGCGAGGCGTAGTGAGACAGAGGGGTTATCTGTAGACACCGAGGTGGGGGATGGAGGATGACGAGTGGGGCGAGGCGTAGTGAGACAGAGGGGTTATTTGTAGGCACTGAGGCGGGGGATGGAGGATGACGATTTGGGCGAGGCGTAGTGAGACAGAGGGGTTATCTGTAGGCACCGAGGCGGGGGATGGAGGATGACGAGTGGGGCGAGGCGTAGTGAGACAGAGGGGTTATCTGTAGGCACCGAGGCGGGGGATGGAGGATGACGAGTGGGGCGAGGCGTAGTGAGACAGAGGGGTTATCTGTAGGCACCGAGGCGGGGGATGGAGGATGACGAGTGGGGCGAGGCGTAGTGACACAAAGGGGTCGTGTGTAAAAGTTACATTGGCACGGAGACGCGGGGTAGAGGTACTTGTGTGTTCTGAGGACTGCATACTGGAAGTCTGGCACCAGCATTTGTGCTGACGAAAGTTCCGGTTAGGATGGATCAAACTCCTGTCCAGTTTAACGGAGATTATCATCACATAGTTTATGACTGGTCTTGAACTCATTTCATATTTACAGATGCATAAATACAACAGGCTGGATTTTGTGGAGACAAACTTGAAGCCAGGCTTAGTGGAATGCTGTGAGAACCAAGCTGAGTCTCTGAGTGAGCTCAGGGCCCTGTTCGAGAAGCACAGACTCAGACTGAGCAGGGTGCGAGAGGAGAAAGAGAAAAAGAGGCTGGAACTCTTTGGTGAGCTTTACAGGTCTCATGATTAAAACTAAGCAGTGTCACTTAAAAGTTATCAAAGAATATCCTTTTTTAAAGAGTGTGTTCACGAGATATTTATTGGACACAGAAGGACCTGGATGGGGGAAGATCAATGGGTATCTGTTGTATCAGGTGAAGCATGTTTACACTGTCTTGTTCCAGAGCTGGGGGAGGGGAATCGGGACGCGTCGGATCTGTTCTCTGACACGAGCAGTGCCACTGGCGAGAGTGTCGTGAGTGGCGACAGTCAGAGGTCCGGCTCGAGCCGCAAGTCTGGATCCATCTTAACGCGCGTGTCCGGGTGAGAAGTAGCTATTCTTAGGTGTTACCCACCAGAATTCTGCGTCATGACCGCGCAGCCAGTGATTTCATAGAAAATATTAAGAAGTCGTGATCTTCGCTGTTATCTTACCTTTGTGCGAAACACGGCCGCCGGATTCAGTCCAGTCAATCTTTTGTATCCTGTACTCGTGTATACTTCATCGCGGCCAGGTGATAATAATTATTGTGTATGTGATAAACAGCACAACCTTGCTAAAATAATACTGTTGAAAGCGGAGAAGCTTGAGCAGTAGTCTGGCTGATAAAACAGAAACGATCGTGGACCATATGTTGCAATGGTGTCGTTATTTCTTTGTCTTGATTGGAGTAATGCAACTGCCAACAATGGCTTCGATTAAGAAAAAAAACAGGCCTCAGTGTCGTTTTTGCTGCAGGCGTTCGGGAAAGTCGCGGAGAAAAGGGGAGAAGAAGAAATGGACGCTGAAGGAAGGTAGCGCACACGAAGATTGTGCTCTTATTGAAGCGCTGGCAAACATCGTGAAGCAAGTCAACGCTGTACGAGGTAACGCTTTGTTTCGTTTTTCTGTATGTGTATAGATTGACTTGTTTTCGATGACACGATGCTTTCATGTGGATGGGCAAGGTGTCTCAAAGCATAACGCAGGTGTCAGTACTTACTGATAATCCCATGCTGGCGCCGAGGATAGGGTCAGTGGATTTAATTCTTTAAAGAATCTTTTTTAAATTGAAAAGGTATTTTATTTATGATTTATGAATTCTACAACCAGAATCTCAGTTGTTTCATTTCGCAAGAAATCCCTTGTTACGCGGACTCCACGAAACACACGACTTCCTTTGCGATGGAGATATCCCGGTTTACGAGTAATTCTTCACAGTTTAGTTTTAAATGTTTTTAAGATGAACTTGGACCTCTGCTACAAGCCATGGTGCTGTACAGACTTGAAGATAAAGCCACACAACTGCAGTCTGAGTACGATGCGATATTGAAACTCCTTGAAGCGCACATACCAGAGATCTGGGACCCTGAACAGACTCGGCTATCCCGCGGTCTTCACGTAAGACAACTCTTTCTCGTCCTTTGCTAATGAGGGCCTTCCATGGTGAATGACTTGGCGATGATGGTGATCAGATACAGAATGAATGTCCATTTTTGTATATTTATTTACAATTCTATTGCGTGTATGGGTGTTTCGCCATACTATACCTTCATTCATTCATCTTACCTTCCAACTCACCATACCTGCCAACTCATGATACACGCCAACTTACCAAACCCGCCACTCTACATACCCCCAACTCGCCGCACCTGCCAACTCACCATACCCCCCAACTCACCATACCTGTCAACTTACTAAATCTGCCAACTCACCATACCTGCCAACTCACCATACCTGCCAACTCACCATACTTGCCATATCGCCGTGCCTGCTAACGTGTCATATGGGGATTATATGCCAACTCGCCGTCGTTTTTTTCTGCCAAGTCGCCATAGGTTTTCATGGCACTAGTGGCATCACATTTTATGCATTGTGCTTTAGTACGTAAAATGAGGTCATGAAAACAAGTTCAGCGAACACATATGTAAAAAAAGAATAAACCATCAGCCTTTTGACCTTTGAAACAAACTACTTATTCGGTATTTCACACGACACGTGATTAAAGGCAATGTCCGACATTTCATGAATGTTTCTAATTTATGCTATTAATTAAAGCCAATGACTTACGCAAGCTAAATGCAGCCTATGTAGGGGGTTGTGATAGCTGCGGAATTAAAAGCTTCATAATTAAAGCGTTATTCTGATTACTTAAAATAAAAGTAAAGGTGATGTAGCACTTTTTGACATCGATAAACCTGGTACAGGTTTAATAGCAAAGGTAAATCCGTGTGTTTTGGGGAACTGAATGGTAAAGATAAACCGTAGTAAAGTGCATTGTTAAGTCTTAAATCGATTGGCTTGAACTTTCCGGAAAAAAAGTTGGGAGGGTTGGGTGGTGGTGGTGGGGTGGAATTGTGGTATGATGCAGTCAAGGATAGAGAACATATAAGCACATTCAGTGCTCGAGTATCTGCGATCAAGTTTCATGTAATGCTTGTTGTGATTGCAATAAATGAATAGATGCAGGTAGGGGAGTGAGGGGGGGGGGGGGGGGGGATTGTGTATTGCAGTTGAGGATATCGGAGTACAGAACATTAGTTTTAAGGCAGGAATATCTGACGGATCAGCTTAGAAGTTTTTTAGCTTTCGAGTGTAGTAAAATAGATAAACAAATAGGACGAAAAAAGTTGGATGCTCTTGGCGTTTGTGTTCCGTGCTTATTTATGGTGACTTGGCTGGGAATTGGTGTTTTGATGGCGACTTGACTTTACGGTGACAGGTCCAAAAGGGGTATGGTGAGTTGCAGGAAAAGTGACCTGGAGCTGTTACTCTCTATTCGTATCACATGGGGAGCTCACGAGTTTGGGATTCTATCTGTCATGCTGTTTTCTACATAGTTGAAAGAAGTTCTTATTACAAGAAGTGGTATAGCACTGCAGTTGATTTGTTACTCATTAACAATTAAATGGAGAAAACTGGTCTGATTATGTTTCAGAGCGGTGGTTTTGGGCCAGATTCTACGGCTAACGCGATAGCTTTGGCAATGCAGCAGGGCAGGCATAGTGCGTCTGGCGAAGATACAGCTTTAGGTACGGTGTTCATAATTTCATGCATTTGCGATTTCTCTGGTCACAGGCATATTCATAAATATTCATAAGTATTTTCTTGTTTTAATCGAATTTAAAGTTGCCATTTCCCAACCTTGTCCGCACGATTATGAGAAATAGGCTCTCATCGTGTGACGTATCGCAGAACTCAATTAATCCTCTGTTTTAGAGATCCACCCAGGAAGAATTGCCCTCAAAACCATATTACCCCGTTTCAAAACTGACCAGATTGCCGCAAGTTTTTTTTCCATATTGCCTCAGTTTTTTAGGCCCACCTGTTCATAAACAAAGTATTTTTCAATTCTTTTCATTTTCTTTTTATAATTTGAGTTTATATAGGTTTATTATTTTGAATATAGTACTTCCACAAAAATTGGGTTAACTAAGTCAGACTGACCGTGTGCACATCATTTTTCGTTTACTATACATTTTGAGTTTTATAGGCTTTTATGCCTGTTATTTTGTACGTTTTGTTTTCTTGTTTTGACCGATATATTTACTCACCAATTCCACAGTTTTAGGCAATGTTATACTTTCAAAAAAAAAAAAAAACGATCTGAGGCCATCATGGTTTTGAGGGCAATCCATCTTGAGGGCAATATGGCAAAATGGTGAGGTAATATTGTTTTGCGGGCAGTTCGTCTGGAAACCTGTCAGAGGCCCTTATTGATTTCATCATTTTCAGATCCTGTGCTGACAGTTCCACCAGTGCTTAATAAGGACACATCTTGGAAACTGAATATGTTGGAAATTCGTGATAAAAGTTGATCGTTTCCCAAAGTAGAATTTTATACCAGATCCTATTTATTGTTATTGGGTGTGCAGCCAATATTAAGAAAAACATGTGGCTATTTTAGGTTTATTTGCTGGAAAATGTTGCATGAACCGTACTGTAATTGTCGCATAACTGGTTAATATTCCATATCTCAACCTAAAAACAACATTCACATCGTTCTCCATTGAGAACCGCTCAACAAATACCGGTTTCATTCACATATTGCACTGTATTTGGCATGATTTTACACAAGTACCACTGCCATTGTGACACGGGGATATGAATATGTTTGTGATATCGATTTGTTTAATTGCACACGTCTTCTGTAAACTTCAAAACTAAAGCTGGTTTAGTAATATTTCAGCGCTAATCCACACAAAGAGGCAATTTGGACGTTTTAACATTTATCAAGAGTGCTTTAGAGTTTCTAATTAATAAACTTCAGATATAACACTTGTTAATAAGCATTTCAGGAAATTGTTATTTAAGGCAAACAACAAAGAGGGCGTGTACTATTTTTACTTTGTTCATATTTTAACACTGATCACAGTTAGTTTGTTATCAAGAAATAGAGATAAGATCTGTGTCACTGCAAAATCTTTTAAATTGTATAATGTTTTTTTTTTGTTTTTTTTTACAAAACGTAAAATAAATGGATTCAAAACAAAATATTGTTGCTTTCGTTGTCTTGAAGCAGTGCTATACACTATTATTGTGTAAGGTGCGATCTGTTCAACAGACTGAGATAAGGCACTGTGCTGGCCTAAACGCGCACAGCTACAGTTAACAAAGTAACTTAGATTTCTGTTGGTCGGGGCAGGTAGCCACCGTTTTGTCGTCGTAAGCTTCGTTCTTCAAAGGATCCTAAATGATAATTTCTGCTCTTTCTCTGGGATAAAAAAATCAAATTTCATCTAATTCACAACAGGATCCGGGTGAAATCCTGGCTCCACTGATGTACGTATTGAGCGGTTTGCTAGTGATCATCTTCACAGCGAGGACTATGTACTGCCGCAAAGTCCGCCAATTTGCTTGACCCCATCAATTTAATAAACTCGTTCCGTTTCTTCCTGTGAAAAATACAGAAAGAATAAAATAACAGATACTTTGTGTGAACGCATAAAAACACGCGCTTCATTATTGAAAATTTACTTTATTACTTCGTACAAAGTTTACGCCTGCATGTACCACCTTACTTCTTTTTTGCATGTAATACACTGCCCTTGATTTATTTTTTGACGCTATATGATGTTCTTATTCCCCATCCCCACTGATTTCCATATGTTGTATAAAAATATCTCTTAAAAAACATATGTTCACTGATAATTTAACTTTTTGAAAAAAATCCTTTATTTTCATAGAAAAACCTTTAAAAAACCTTTATTTTCAAAATTATAACTTTAAAAAAACTTTACTTTTGTCAAGGACCGTTTACATACCTGAAAATCTAAAAATATCAGATAATTAACCTTAAATCCTGCACACAGTTAGGACGTACCCGCGCTGAATGACCAGCTGCTGCATGTGCTGAGACTTCGCCTTCGCTAGCTGCAGGATCGGCACTGGTACGTCGGCCAGGCGGGCCACGTTCAGCCCGTAGCTGCACTGTGCCACGCCGGGGACCAGCTGGTACAGGAACGCCAGGCTTTCAATGCCGTCATCCATACTGTCTGAATATTGAACACACACAACCCCAAAATGCGCCACTTTATGATTCCAGTTTGTTGAAGCAAAAACGATGTCATTTCTTTTATGCACCCGAGGCACACATTTAGCAGGATATTCTGTTTGTCTTCCGCCCGCTCACTCTACACGCTTTTCCCCAGAGGTTTCCATTAAATTTTTAACACCAACTCATTTACTACTTATGTCCCTGAAAACTCAAAGACCACAAGGGGCATTATTATGCTTGTGGATATATTGTGTTATTCTACTACTTAATCGCATATTTGGATATGCTTTATCTATATTTATATTTTTTTCAAATAATTCTTTAACGAACTTGTCAAAAAATAAATTAAATTTTAAAAGAAGATTAGATATTTTTCAATATGTAAGGCCATACATTGAAAAGCCCTTAAAAAATTATTCGGTACTTCACCTTCTTCCTGTACGTAGAATGACATATGGTAGTTCTTGACAAGCCCGGGAAACAAGCTTTCTATCTCTGTTATCGGCGGGTAATGCGTCACAAACATGGTTAAACACTTCACCTAAACGTGTACTCGTGTATATGAGTTTATGTTTCGTAAAAATGCCAGCCAATGGAACGGCCAGTCATAACATTGTTTTGGAACAAAATAACGAGACCTCTAGTCGAAAAAATTCAACATAAGATATTACATGTCAAGATTACAATGCCTTTAACAATTTGACACGTAATGGCGAAAACTAGCATTTATACATAAAGATTTTTTAAAAAGCAATTTTATATGTTGTATCGCCAATTCGGATCAATGATATTAACAGACCTCTTGTACAAAATATTTGAGGGTGGCATAAGCTAAGGCCACGCCGTCGTGGGTACTCGTGCCACGGCCCAGCTCGTCCAGGATAACGAGTGACCTGTCAGTCGCTTTGCCAATCACTTCAGACGCCTCCTGTAGCTCCACCATAAACGTGCTCCTGCCCTCGTATAACTCATCCGACGCTCCCATTCTGAATAAACACCAACAACGGCTTAAATAACGCCCACTGATACTCGATAAAATAGACGTATCGCGGAGATGATTTTCTTACCTTGGCACAGTCGGGACAAAGAAGTATTCTACGCTTAAGGAGATAGTGAATGCGTTAGGTGTGGCATAAACTGTCTGGGATAAAATAATAAGAGCTGCAGTTGCTTTCTGAAGATCCTTGCTGAAGCTGCTCACAATTCTTTAACTAGAGTGTCAAAGGAAACTGTACTCGGCTGCCGCATGAAGACAAAATGATTGTGGTTGTCCAGATGAAAACGTTTTATTGTAATGGAGAAATGGTTTAAATGTTGTAAAGCCAGGTCCAACATATGCCGCGACCCTCAACTACAAATTGACTGTGACATGCATATTGATATGCGCAACGATGAACAAGTGTGAGATGGTAAGAACCGCTAGAAGTTACCTGGTGAAGATCGCATCTACAATGCCGACACGAGCGCTGGAAGCGGGAACGAAGGAGCCGCTCTGAGCCATCAGTGTGATGAGAGCGACTTGCTTGATGTACGAACTTTTGCCTCCCATATTTGGCCCGGTTATAATCATACACCTTTCTCCACAGCTCTATAAACAAACCGTCAGCTGTCAGATCAGTGACTGAATCTTTCTGGTCAAACATCAATCAGTCCACAATATGTCGCGTAAAATGATAAAAACACATGAGCGTGGACTGAGCAGAAAAACCGTCCCACAGCCTGTAGCACTGGTGGCGTGAGCCTGAAAGGGCAGTGCGAACAGTGCACAAAGTGAGGGTTTTCTGATCAGCCCAAATGCGAGTGAGGTTTTATTTTTATTTCATTTTTTTTTTGGCAAAATATAATTTACACATTTTTTGCACTCCTCCGCGTTGCTTTTTGTCACGATATTGGAAGAGCGCTGAGAACGACTGTACGTACCTACCGGGCGCATGTACCGTTAATATACTACTCTTTGCTTTGTACGCGCACTAGCAATCATGAAACAAGTGGGTCAGTGAAACTGACTATGTCCCCCGCCGGCGTACAATCCCAGTATTTGATTTTGTTAGGATGGACAACAACCCTTCGTATCATATTCGTATTAAAATTCCAGCTGGGCCAATGTCCTTGGGCCATCATGGCTCATTTACAATACCAATTCTTGTTACCACCCATACTACCTATGTGTATAACATTTTGCCAATTGTTTCAAAAAATGTAGGCTTGAGTGTGTTAACAAGCTCATTCCAGTATGTAAGGGTTGTGAAAATTTCTGGAGTTCAGCTGGGCCAATGTCCTTGGGCCGACAGGGCTCATTTACAATACCAACCTTTGTTGGTTCCAATACTTCCTATATGTAAAATATTTTAACAATCGATCCAGAAATGTAGGCTTGAGTGTGTTAACAAACTCATGAAACTGAGTAAGGATTGGCAAAATTTGTGAAGTTCAACTGGGTCAATGTCCTTGGGCCCACATGGCTCATTTACCATATACAAACCTTATTGGTTTCAATACTACTCATAGTTAAGATATCTTATCATTCGATGCAGAAATGTAGGCTTGAGTGTGTTAACAAACTCATTCCAGTATGTAAGGGTTGTGAAAATTTCTGAAGTTCAGCTGGGCCAATGTCCTTGGGCCGACAGGGCTCATTTACAATACCGGCCTTTTTTGGTTCCAATACTTCCTATATCTAAAAGATTTCAACAATCGATCCAGAATTGTAGGCTTGAGTGTGTTAACAAACTCATACAACTGAGTACAGATTGGGAAAATTTGTGAAGTTCAGCTGGGCCAATGTCCTTGGGCCGACATGGCTCATTTACAATACCGATCCTTGTTCGTTAAAGTACTACCCATATGTACAATATCTTAACAATCGGTGGAAAATGTAGGCTTGAGTGTGTTAACAAACTCATTCGACTGAGTAAGGATTGGGAAAATTTGCAAAGTTCAGCTGGGCCAATGTCCTTGGGCCGACATGGCTCATTTACAATACCGATCCTTGTTCGTTCCAGTACTACCGATATATGCAATATCTTAACAATCGGTGGAAAAATGTAGGCTTGAGTGTGTTAACAAAAAAGTGTCGACAGACGGACAGACAAACCCGAAAACTATAGTCCCCCGGCGGGGGACTAATAAAATACCACTTCTACGAGTCAAAACACATCACGAAACATTAAAATTTTGTTTTGGGGGATGCTTTGGTGGGTTGGTGGTTTTTGGCCCCACACAACATTCCAATAACATTACTTCGTTTTTTTCTGACAGGATAAATGGAGGATATTGCCGTTTTCTATACTAACGACTAAATTATAAACTTATCCTTGAAGCACTAAGAAGCGCCAATATTACGAGTATTGTGTATTATTACCACTTATATTCTGCACAGATCCAACGAAAACCAACAAAGCCAGCAGTGTCTGGTCTCAATGACACAGCACGTCAAAATGCTCGTCTGACAATCATCATTTGAAAGTCACTTTGTTGCTGCTCCTTTTTTTTCTTTTTTTTAAATGCTGATCACCTTCGGTGAGTGCTCGTTCTGTCACCTAATCAGATTGTGTTGTTCACACTTTTAAATTAGCGCGCCATTATTTGATTATGGGGGAGGGGGGTTGAAGGGTATCCGCTTAGTGAAGATATGACATGCTGCTAATCTAATCAAAGAGAGAAAATATTTCCCTGAACCGATAGCTCTGTGGCGCTATTGTTTCAGCGGAATGCCGTTACGATTACTCGGGGTTATACCTCCAAGTGAGTGTCGTTAGGAACAAACTGCTCTTGGCCAGATTTCAGCACATCAATGATTGGATGACGCCCCTGCTCTATTTGTACACAGCTTCCGTCGTCTGCTATCACTGGTCTACAACATCCAAATGTGTTCTGCTTCGGGTATTATTGATTCAAGACAAACTGCCCTATCTGACAGTTTATTTACTGCACTTTTTAGAATAAACAAAAACATGTTTTGGCACGTGCAATTGTTTTATAAATAACACAAAAGAGCCTTTTTTGTGGCTGAAAATAAAAAGAAAACGCACTTCGTTGAAAATGGTTTGTAAAATCTTTCTTAAAGTACGACCTTATTACTTCCGAGTCAACAGACAGAATAAGCTTTGTCGGCATCGGCTGTTAAACTGGGTATCTGACGCAGTATCTCACAAAATATCACGGCATGTAAAATGAACACTGTTTGCAATCAATGATTATCTTCACTAAGATTAAAACTTATCGAACATGTCTTGTAGTACGTCCACAGGGATTATCAAAACCAATAAATCTACGGAAATAAATCTAAATGGAGATACTGTCAGCACTTTCACGCCACTAAACGGCACAATACCTGCAGTAGTCCTGTTGCTTGGCAACATACGCCAGCGAAAACAAACAATCCAAAACCGCCAGGTGACCAACTGCTTTCCTGTAGTGTGCATATTCATCTTCGAAGGACCTTCAGATCAATCACATTTAATTCAACTTAAACTAAGAGAAGCCAGATTCTGGTCTACAACACGCCCGCAGTACATTGGTGAGAAAAAGTAGCGCGATAAGCTTTGCCTTGACGCACATAAAGCTCGAGTTCCGATCGATTATCAAAAAAAAAAAAATGCCCCCCCCCTTCCCCCGGAATATTCACCAAATAAATTCACAATTTTATTGATCTCAGTAACAAGCACAAAGAATCGACATATGCAAATTATCTGCTCCTTTTTAGCTAATTTCAATGGCGTTTTGCCAGTTTTTGTCAACTACAAAATACACAAAAGAAAAAAGAAGTACCTGAGAAAAAGCTGCCAAGCGTCATTTGAATCAATGATCAGCTGTTCCCTGAGTTGCGACAATCTTTTCACTGCGTCCACAATGAGCGGAGAGTGAAATCGAGACACTGTTTTTGTAGAGCTGATTTTCACCCAGTCTTGAGGTACCGCTTGTAAATTTGTGTTCTTAACTTCAATTAAAAATTCAATTCCGGAAACAGTGACGTACTCTAAAGCAGGCATTCGCAGCAGTAATCTCAGATCTCTTCTATGGTCCTGTATTTCATCTAAGATTCTCTTTATAGCTAGTTTGTGTTCATGAAGTTTCTGGAAATTTTCTTCGTTTTTAAACAGCGAGCTCTTATCATTTCCCGTTCTACAAACGAAAAGCAATTATTGTCAAGAAGCTCATCGGTATTTATTGTACGTACTTGAACAGTTCTTTATTAGTTTGATATACAAATATTTGTTACTGAGTAGTTGCATTTTAATGTTTTCAACGAATCTTTAAGCTTTAACATTACTGACAACTATAGTAGAATATGATTCATACTTAATCATTGTGACAAAAAACAGAGCTGTGATCTTTTATTACAGCTACGTAAATTTCTGCTACTCAGTCCAACAACCAACATTATTATATCTGTAAATTCTATGTCTAGAAGGAAAACAAAACGTTATAGATTGAAGATGGTATCACCTTGCTTGTTCTGCGTCTAGGGCATCAATCCAGGGTTCGATTTCATCAAGCAACTCCAACAGTTCTGTTATTGTATTTCGTAACAAGGAAGAGCTCAGCTGCTTGAGAAGAGAGCCTTTATTCTTATCAATTTCCACGTAAATTTTATACAAGGATTGGCAAAACACTAGAAATTGCCAAGGTGAGCACTGAAACAAAACCGAATGGCAGCCGGCTTAGTACCCAGTCATTTTGTAGTGTGTAAAATGACGTTCATTGCAGTCAGAAAAAACTACTAAAACAATCCGAAATGAAATTCATTTGGTGGCAGGTCGATTTCTCGACAAGATAATATATGTAGAATTCTACCTTATTATTATTATTATTATTATTATTATTATTAGGTATTAGTACCGTAAATTCGGGTGTATAAGCCGATCCGTGTATAAGTCGTGTATAAAATATAAAATGTTCGAAAACTAACAGACTACATTGTGTACAAGTCGGATGCTGTAGAAGTCGAATTTTAAATAGTATGCTATTCCGGTAAACCCCCCCCCCCCCCCCGCAAAACCCCACCCCCTTTTCACAACACTCCCACATTTCCTCTCATTCAGGTTTAAAACCTTGTTATTTATACAAGACTGTCCATGGAAAATGCCTCAGCTCTGGAATGCTGATCTCACGATTTATAACATAGAAGTATAACCTTCTAAGAAGTATAAGACAGCAGTATAACTAGACCACCTACAGTGATACTTTATAGACCAGAAATTATCTATAATTCTTCACGAAAAGATGGATCCCTCAAAACACATTCATCTGATATACTTTAAATTCTGATTCACTTTTAGTAGCACGTGACTGACCGTCGTGGTCTATATAACATGTGGAAAATAGAAACCCGCTTTAACTATAAGTCTTATTATTGAAAGGAAATATTATTTTGTTCAATATCTATTTGATCCGTCACTGACCTACTCACCTAAGATGGGAACTTGTGTACAGAGGGTTTTGTGTGTTCAAAATCTGTTTTTGCATGTTTTAATGCTCTCACTTGACTTCAAACTATCTTAGCTTACATGTCAAGAATCAAAGCAAGCTTCGCATACGGCGAAAACATATAACAAAATGTAGTCAAAAGAAATACAAGTAGAAAAAAATAACAGAATATACAATGTTATTTATAAACCAAAAAGAAAAATCTGAGGTACAATTTATTCAGCAATACTGACTGACTATATAATTACCATTGGCAAATTTTACTTTAATTTTGTTCAAATCTAGAGGGCTGGCGGATGGGAGTAAACGCGGAAGCATTTTCAATTGGTTAAAAAACATCCTAAGGGCCTTTTCGACTTTGTTCTTTTGCAAGAAGTACATTTTCGCAAAGAAACAGCAGACACTTTTACTAAAAATTAGATATTATAAAAAGGGAGACACGTTAATCTTTTCCCATGGCACAAGATCAAGTAGAGGCAATTTAACTATTATACGAAGCCAATTCGCACAGTATATAACTAAATATACATAAGATACATAAGGTAATTATTGACATGAATATTGAAGGAAAGAATTATAGCATAGTAAACCTATACGCACCAGATTTAGAACAACTCGACCAACTTTCCTTAACGAAAGAACTACAATTTCAAGTTGAAAAACGTACTGGGACCAATTTTATTATCGGTGGAGATCTTAATATATTTCCAAACGGTCAGGTAGATAAAAATCCCAAAGTACAAAAAAACGATAAGTCAGTAGACTTTCCGAAAAACACTACGAAAAACTACAGCCTGGTAGACATCTGAAGGCTAAAAGATCCAAATACAAAATTGTAAATTTGGCACAGGCGAAAACCTTTTTTCACGCTCGATTATTTGCTAATATCTGAATCTTCAATAGGTGACGTAAAAGGAACTGCTATTGTCCCTGGTATAAGGTCCAATCACAGTGCTATTCTGCTAAAATTGAAGTATCTTCAAAGGATAAAAGAGGGCCTGGGTATTGGAAATTTCCATCACATTTACTAAAGGATAAATCGTTTCACTCTAAGCGAGTTAGGTACTCATGTCCGCTACCTTCCTCAAAAATTTCAAGACATTCAGACTAGTACCCGGGTGAAGAAGCGATTCTCAACTTAAAAGCATGCATACGTAAATAAATCTTTTCAACGACTGCCATAGCTCCAACTTCTGTAGAAGTCTGTGTAGTGAGTGACACCGGCACCCAGCATAAAAAGTATTAAGCGTGGCATATGTGCTACTGCAGCATCCATACTACTTTCGCCTTAATTCACACATTGAGATAGTTGTAGTACCAAGAAAGGGACTGAGCTACAACGGTTTCTGGGTGAACTTGCGAAAACACTGCGAATACACGAACAGACCTTTGATGTGCTTCGAATTGGCAGTCTGGCCCACTTTGCGACTAGTGAACTAAATTTACATGTCTTGTGTACTTGAGATATTTTTACCATCTGAGTGTTTATAATACGGCTTTCTAGAAAGCAAAAATAACTGAAACTGAAAAAAAATCACTGTATAAGCTGAACCACGGTATAAGTCGAAGAACGCAAAATAAAAAGTAAAATCAATGTATAAGTCGCAATTCATACAGCCAAAATTACGGTACTAGTATTTTTAGTATCAATTATTTATTTATTTTTAAACAATCAATCTTAAATCATTTCGTTTTTTTTCTTTGTTAATTAGTTCACCTTTCCATGAAATATGACAGCGAGGGTTTTTTCTAGATCGGGCATTTTATTAAGAAGACCTTTGAGTTGAACGAAATCAGGACACTTCCCCTCGACGATGCACTGTACCGCGTCTAGTCTCTCATTTATTGCACTAAAATAAAAAATACCTTCGTCTCTGATAACATCCGTACTAAATTCCAGCAAAGCAATTTCGTAATATGACAAGCCACCTAAACGGCTCGATTTTTTCTCCAATATTTTGACCTTTTCTCTTTCAATCCCTCTAGTAGAACAGTTAAGGTTTTTAAGAATTAAGGTTGAAAAACAAACAGCTGAACGAAAATCATATGAATATCGTTATATTTGATTTAACACTGAAATCAACTGAGATTTTTGAATTACCTACCTTTTCTTATTTAATGGTTTTGTGAGCCACTTTTTTAACAAGCGAGCACCGAATTGAGTAGACGTGTGGTTAAGCAGCCAGAACAGAGATCCATCGGGCTTCCCATCCAGAGAGTTCACCAGTACTTCCAGATTGCCTAGGGTTTTTCCACTGAGTACCATACTTTGCGATTCTTCATTAAATTTCTCAAACAAACTGTTGAAAATAAAACAACTTTATTACTATAAGAAAGCAAATGTCACATTCACTGGGCACTAACACTTCTGAAAAAATAACTGAACTCTTGTCAACAGCATTTCAAATATACCTTATTCGTACAACTATTTTTATCTATTAAAGGTCATCATGTACGCTTTTAGTTATTTTACTTTTACTTGACTGTTTCTTTCTCGAGAGGGGGGAGGGGGGAGGGGGGAGGGGGGTATCTTTCAGCATACCTATTTATTCTAAGTAGCCTATGAAGATTGAAGTCAGTGAGGTATTGAATGAGTGCGTTCAGAGCAGCGTGCACTGTCCCGGGCAACTGTGGCGCCGTCGCTAGGCTCCCAGACTCCGCCCCCGTACTCGCGTACAACTGGCGCAGGTTATTGGCGGCTCTCGTCTCGTCATACCACTCTCGCTTTACTATTTCTATCCTCAGTGCATCATCTGCCTTTGCTCTGCAGTTAAGTTAAACTCTTTTACACACGGTTACCCGGGAACGTTTTTCCCAACAAAATACTACAGTCCCCCTAGCGATCTACCTGCAATAATTCCTGTTAAATGTGAAAACGATTCACCCATAAATGGTATACGAGTAGCACGTTTGAGTTTGACTAAAATTTCGCGGTTTTTGACCAATTTTCTGACAATTTGGTCGAATCCCAAAACCCACATATACGTTGGCTGGAGGATCTTTTGGGGAACAATTCTGTCAAATGTTGAAGTGAAAGGAGAGGATTTGTAAGAACAGCTGCATTTTTTTGTTTTTGTCCTGAAATTTGGCCGTTTTATATGGGCTATATCGCCAACTAATTCACAGGCCTCGTGTAGGAACTACTGCTTGACAGTCTAATCAAATTTCAAAGAGATTGGACCGGGTTTGTAGGTTTTATTTTTCCGAAATTGGACCTTTTTTAGTCAATATTCTGGTGTAGGAACTCCTGTGGAACACTCCTGTCCCAATCGGACCCGATTTGCTCGAACAGTAGATTTTTTGCGACTTTCTATAATTTTGGCCAAATGACAAAAAAAAATAAATAATTTTTTTTTTTAATCCAGAAAGGCAAAGGACTAACTTGGAAGCATTCCTGCCAACACAACTGGAACAGAAATATAGGAAGAGTAGCATGTTGAACACCTGTTTACAGGTGCACACACATATTTGACTTACCAAAAGATAACAAGGCACACTTTTTATTTCCGACTGATGACACAAGCTATACAACATATCTTGGCATAGTGCAAGAGCCTACTTTGGAGAGCTTTTATTTGATTAAATTTATTATTATTTCATTCAATAAAAACAGATACCAACGAAAAACTATCACTTCGCCTGTCCTAATAAGTAAGGAAATTTAATCGGCAGAGCAGAAAGCATGCGTACCACAGCCTCATTTGCATATTAAAAACATTAGCTGGTTTATGAACAAAGCTTACACAAAACTACGTGGTTGTGCGTATACTAAAACTGAAAATTCACGGCAAACTGGACAGTGAAAAAGATCAAAGTTTAAAAATACTTTTCTCTTCGATAAAACTTAATATATAAATAAAGTTAAAAAGTTGACACTTCAACGTGTTTTTATTAACAAATACAGAGCACAGGTTGTAAGTTATTGACATCTTTATTTCACGATACCAACGTGCCGACATATTTGGAGGACTTGTGTAAAGCAAGAACGCACGGACCTTACTTTGTTAAATCCACTTCTTCAAGAAAACTGAATAAAAACAAACTTCATTTCAAACTTCTTTATTTTCTATACTGAATACTTCAGTAACACATGACATATGCAGCAATGTTTTTTAGTCGTAAACGATTACAAATTCAGTTATTTAAAACAACTGTTCGAGTAAGCTGAAAACGTCCTTATTTAACATAAATAGAATGGTTACTTTATTTTACGCGTTTTGTTTTTTATTTCTGTAAGATATTTACAAAAGCTTTGACTCGGATTCTTTATAAAAGCTTATTGTCATCACAGTACCGATTCATAACATTATGCAAGGACCACACATTTGTAATGTTGACAGAGCTATTGTTCCAGCATATACGACGGGATAAGTTGTGACACTGCCCCTTCCTACTTTTGGGACGAAGCTGATGTATTAGCTATCTACCGGTGTTCACATCTGGTGCATAAGTTGGTCCCTTCGCTTTCGATGCTTTTTCGCTAGAGGAAAGGTCAACGTTCACTCATCCAAATACTGTACGCGCCCAACGCTGCGTAGTTTCGTTGTTGTGGCAAATGTTCTAAATCATCGCTGAAAGCTCGAGCTGGTGGCAAGGGTCAATGTCATGGGATTGACGTAATAGTGGAGTCGTTGCAGTCAGTGTTTGCGCTTATCATCTGTGCCATTAAGTGTGTCAATTTCCCAAGTCAAGCAAAACTATGTGCTTCCAGTTGTTCTGTTCATTTGTTTACCATCTTAACGAATAATTAGTCAAGTAAAATTTATTAACGCGCTATTTCCATGTACATATCTTGGTCCGAGCAGAAAATATTATAGCAACTTTGCCATATTTATAATTTCAAAGTAACTGGCGTGAAAACCATTTTTTACATCTTTTATAATAAATAATCGATATTATACACCCTTATCATTACGTGCTGAGCTGACCGTTTTTATACGTTATTACTTGACTGCCAGGGACCGTTTTCACAAAAGTTAACTGTAAAGTTAACAAATTCTGTTAACTCTTCCCGTAATTAACAGAACTTTTGAAAGTTAGTTGATAAATTTTACTTTTATGTTAAATATGTTCTTGTAAAAATTGTTACCACAATTCCGCTAAATCAGCTGATTCCCGTGTGTGGTGTACAATTAACTGCACAGTTAACTTTTGTGAATACTGGACAGACAAATTACTGGAGAGCAGTAGTAGTGTTTTTATCACTGATTTAGATCTATAAAACAATAATAATATAACAATAATGTAGAAAATGTTATATCTTAAATATATTGATGACATAACCAATAAATAAATGGTAAATTACAAGTACTGCAATACAGACATACCTCATATTAATAGGGTTGATATTTTAAAGTCTTGTAAAACTGCAAACGACATCATGACTGAAATACTTCAACTAAGCGATACAAACAATAATGCTGATACGACACCTGATACGACAGCTGATACGACACCTGATACAACACCTGATACGACACCTGATACAACACCTGATACGAAAACTGATACGACACCTGATACGACAACTGATACGACACCTGATACGACAAAGTTTATAACTTATACAAGGAAGAACTATCCAAAGTTAATGGAAAAAAATACTAAAAGTGAATATGTGCCAATACGTGAATAGCAGGACTCTATCTCAGCAATTTAATATTGTTTGTCTTATATCATTTCTTAACAATACGATAAAGAATTAAATACTGTAATATTTTTTTTGTCGAAGCACTGGTATTTCAGCACACAAGTACTTGTAGCATTGCATTACATCAGCAAATATACATTTAACCACATTTATAAATACATTTGTAAGATACACAGTGCTATTTATCCGCACAATGTGCATGAGATTTGTAATAATCTTTTTCCAAATGGTCTAAATTATTACTCTGGGTCTATCGTTAACCTGCAAGTACACAGAGAGCAAAACCTGTTTGTTTTTTTAAAGATATCTATTAAAGTTTGGTTTTTGTACATAAGAAGTGATTCTGCGCCGAATCACCTGCATCCAGTAGAGTGATATCCAAAAATCCCGCTTTAGCTAAGTATTCATTTTGCTTTTCAGTGCCCCAACAGGAACCAAGACCTTCACCGCCTTCGAAATAGAGCGACACGGGCATGCAGTGGTACAGACTGCTACCATAATACGCCGCCGCTGTGGGATCGGACATATTGTCTTTGAGTTTACTACGCATTTTAAATTCTACCATATAGAACTGTCCGCCCTGATTCAATGATCGGTGTATTTCTTGAAGGAATTTCAAGCTGTAAGGCACGTCATGCACGACGTCAAATAAAAAGAGGAAATCAAATTTTTCTGACCAATCAGAGGGCATGTTACAGCCATCCTGAACACGAAACTCCAGATTAGTAGCACCTGTTGCTTTAGCCCTGGCATTCGCTCTGTCAATCGCCTTTTCGTCAGTGTCAAAGCCCAAAAAGGTTGATTTTGGGAAATGTTGCGCGATAATTTCAATTTGATAACCATCGCTGCAACCGGCTTCAGAAACGCTTATCCCGTTCTCTGTGAGTAAATAAAAGAGAATTTAAAACGTTTAATACCGAACATAATTTATATTGAATGTTTTCTTGCATCAAGTCATAGCTTTGGGGATGTAAATACTAATTTTAAAGAAACATACCTTGACAATTACTAAATTTTCAAATTTAAATAAACCATTCCTTCTCATTCTTTTATTATTTTTAAATTCCTCTTCAGTAAAAGAACTAGAAATAATAATAAAAAAATGTTAATTACAAACCTCGCAAAAAATGTGTTCTTTATTGCATTCTTGGTAAATCTATGAATTAATTTTCATTCATTCTATCTAAAACAAGCAATTTCCAGTTATATTTCAATTTCGAGACCTTGGAGCATTTTACTTTTTTTACTCCAGCATCTCCTCTGTAACTTTCGGAAAATCGCAAATAAATAAATAACAAAGAAATAATTTTTACCCAATTTCTGTATCAATCCCGGCATTAAGCTGAGAAGTCTCTGGAGCACCGGCCAGCTGTAGGTACGGTTAGTGTGCTTGCTCTTCCACTCGTGAAATCCCGTGTAATGATCGTACGATATACCTGATAAAGGAACACAAAAACAGAAATGGCAATACACTATTCAAACCAATACAGTTGTGTGCCATGTTTTATACAATTCTGATGAAGCCGTTTATTGCTGCTAAACATATAGATATTGTAGCATCATTCTACGTACGATTATTCCTTTTTATTTATTTATTTATTTATTTATTTTTTAATAATATATTTCTATAACCTCTTGGTCCATTTTTCATAAAGCATTTCTCCAATTCAGCCGAACTGCTTGTCAGTAATGGTATACTTTGCATATACAAGACAGGCGAGCTTTTCTCCCCAGCTACAAAACAATAAAAACTGTTTACAAATGTAAAATTCAAACAGTGAGCTTCAGTTTTATGCTGACAAACATCACTCTACCATACCTTGAGACTAAAAACTAAAGACATGTTTAAACCAAACAAGAATTCCGTGAACATTGGGCCCTTCCGTTAAAGCGAAAACATTACAAATGCGAAAGCAGAAATCGACCAATTTTGACCAAATTTAGATTTTCTAGCTATGGTCAACATTGCTACCAAAAGTAATCGGACTAATCGGAACGAACAGCATTGTTTGTTTTTCTCTACAAATATCGGTTTACGCTGAATTGATAACAAAAATACTATTTACTCCACTGAAGATCTACTTGGGTAAGAGAAAGAGGGGGAAGGAAGGAAAGTAAAAAAAAAAAGAAAAGGAAAGAAAAAAGTTTTAATATGCTGAAGTTTTCATACAATTTTGGTCAAGGGAGTTGACTGGATATATTTTACAGCACATCTTTCAAATCAGCGGCTTTAAAGAGACGCTGAAAATTTCAGATTTTGTACAGTTGCTGATTCACTTGACCAAACAAAATAAAATCGTGACATAGGAGCTGGGGCAGGACATTTCCTACACAATCGGGCCCAATTTGTTAAGGGTAGCATTTTATCTGTTTTCTGAAATTTGGTCAATATTTTGGCCGATTTTGGATGATTACTCAGGAAACATCCCAGCTAAATTTCAAAACAATCGGAGCAGAAATGTAGGGTGAACAGTAGCATTTTGAGAAATTATTTACACACACACACACATCTAGAATGGAAGATGGATACCCCACACCTGATGAGTATAGCCCAACCACAACAGCTGACTTGGATTAAAACCACAGACACGTCTTTTTTTCTTCAAAACTCCTCTCTCTACATTAGCAATGACTGATCTGAAACTAGGAAGATTTGTTCAATTCCCACTCTCTCAACAACTATTTGATTATTAATATTAAGACAAAATTGTGCGAGATCGTTTACAAAATCTACGATAAGGCTACTTGAAGCCAGGTCTACTTTATGAGGCATGGGAATGTTCGTTACCTTCAAGGGTTAGATAAGGAACTTTGTGTTGGGCCATGGAATACGACTCGTTACTTGCATCATAATCAAGCACTCTGCCTGTTGCCATCAGTGCTAACCACTCCCGCACGTACCTGGTCATAATAACAATAATAGTTATATGATCTGTTTAACGACACGGCCAACCCTCAACGGGTTACATTGTGTAATAATAATAATAATAATAATAATAATAATAATAATAATAATAATAATAATAATAATTATTTCGTTGTGACAATAAATCTTGTTCTTTGATGAATAGTAGAAATTGTGAATCGATTTCATCCATTTCTTGACACTATCCGCGATTATTTTGCAACAACGATTTACTAAAACCTTAAAAGGTATCACACTCTCAAATGATTGACAAATTGGAGAAATAAATCAAGAATTCTAGGTATTTACAAGTTTCATGGGACAAAATAAATAAATCAATCACACTCCTACTCACTCATATTTCCTTCTCTATACCACGCACTTTTAGTTTTCTTAGTGTATTGTAATGTAACCTACAACTACTTGTATTTTCTAGTTTTCCATACCTTTCCTTGAATTTCCCTGCCTTCGCGATTTCGTGTGAGGTCATCGAGTTCCCATGTGCCGCCATCAATTGAAATATTCCTAATTTTGATCCAAGGCCTACGCCATTTGCCACAAAAGCCTGGCTCAGCATGACATCAAGAAACTGAGAAAAATCCCTCTCATTTTCAGCTTCGCCCATTTTGACAAAAAGTGATAGAATCCTTTTTGAAATACGCTAACTTGTTAATGTTATTGCTGATGTCGCTCTCTACACATTAGTGAAGTAAAGGATTCACCTTGAACTTGAAAACGGTCAGTAAATCATGTAAACGTAAACATAGCCATAACTAGACCGAATTTCGCTACACGTAGCGAAATGACGCCCACTTGCAATGGTACAATCTATCTGGTCAAAGACACATTTTTCAGTCCTTCCACATAATTGTCAGCTTCCGAATTGTTATCATGAACAAGGACATCGAAGTAAACATAATGTTATCTCAAATCATCAAATTCAGTTTTCTAACCGTTTTCGAGATAATGGTCAACTTCCGGTTTTTGACCTTAACCATGACGGAGGAGGTCAAGGTCACCGAGGTACTTCTTATGTAACGTCTTTTAGGCCCAAAGGGTCGAAAATAAGCTCAAAATTGCTCTATCTGTAACCGTTTTCGAGATAATGGTTAACTTCCGTTTTTTTACCTTAACCATGACGGAGCAGGTCAAGATCACCGAGGTACCTTTTATACAGCGTCTTTTAGGCCAAAAGGGCCGAAAATAAGCTCAAAATCGCTCTATCTCTAACCGTTTTCAAGATAATGGTCAACTTCCGGTTTTTGACCTTGACCATGAAGGAGGTCAAGATCACCGAGGTACCTCTTATATAACGTCTTTTAGGGTCGAAGATAAGCTCAAAATCGCTCTATCTCTAACCGTTTTCAAGATAATGGTCAACTTCCGGTTTTTGACCTTGACCATGAAGGAGGTCAAGATCACCGAGGTACCTCTTATATAACGTCTTTTAGGGTCGAAGATAAGCTCAAAATCGCTCTATCTCTAACCGTTTTCGAGATAATGGACAATTTTTCTCAACGGATTTCAATAGACAAAAGTCACATGACCTTGACCTTGACACTGAATGTCCAGATTCCATCCATGATGTTACTGCCTACTGATACCGTACACGTGTTGAAACAAGGATTTGGGCGCTATTTCGAGCAATTTTTTTTTTGATGGAATAGGTTTTGAAAAATAATTTGACCTCAATTTGACCTTGACCCTGAAGGTCAAGGTCAAAAAAATTTGCGGATTTCACGACAACTCATTACCCTCTATGTCTCTGCCAAATGCCGTCTTTCTACTACAAACCGTGTAGGAGGGGTTTTCTGGAAACCACTTTGAGGTAAAAAAACTTTGACCTCAATTTGACCTTGACCTTGAAGGTCAAGGTAAAAAAAAATTGCGGATTTCACGACATCTCGTCACCCTCTATCTCTGTGCCAAATTTCATCGTTATACGTCAAATACCGTAGGGGGAGTTTTCTGGAAACCTCCGTGGCGGAAAAAAAGGAAGGAATAAACAGCGAGAATTCTTTGCAAAGCACACCCATTTGCAAACTATGTTTGCAAGTGGGAACTAGAGCAGCCAGTGCATACAAACAACAGTGTATAAAAACATGCTGCACACTTTTATCAACCAGCCGTTGCCTTTTTATTTTTGTAAACCAAAACAAGTGAAGGGAGGGGAAGGGACAGGAGAGGAGAGCAGAGGAGAGAGAGGACATTGGAGGGGAGGGAGGGGAAGAGAGGAGACAAGAAAAGAGGAGTGAGAGGAGAGGACAGAGGAAAGGAGAGGGGAGGGGAAGAGAGGAGAGGAGAGGGGAGAGGAGACGAGAGGAGAGAGGAAACGGAGGGGAGGGGAAGAGAGGAGAGGAGAGGAGAAGAGAGGAGAGGAGAAGAGGAGAGAGGGGAGGTGAGGAGGAAGCCAAGTAGGCAGGGAAGGAAACAACATATTTTCTCTCTACGGGGGAATCAGAATAACAAAAGTATCCAGGCCGTGAACAATGGTATATCTGTTGGGAAATTGATGGGTTCTTCACAGAGAGTTCATGGCAAAAATAAAAACGAGAAAACAAGGCAATTATTTCAGAAGTTGCTTATCTAATAAGACTAGAAGTGAACAAGAAATATGAGGAACCTCAGAGTAAGATTCATGGCGGGGTATAATTGGTCTAACGGCTGGCCTCAGATGAAAACAACCATTGTTGTTCTGCATGATGATATATTATGAGTGCAGCATATAACTCTACTTGTTTTGTTTGGTGCTTATTGCCTTCTTTGTAGTACAGATGTTATGAAGGTTGTATGTGTTATTTAGAAGTAATCCTACAGCAAAGATTCTGGAAACTCGCAATATGCTGTTACATCCAACATCTTTTTATAATAGGATACATCCCCACCCTTCCCTGGTTGCAGTACCTTTAGTGCAATGTTAGGAATGTTATTCTCTTTACCGTTTAAGTACACACCTCTGTGAATCAGTTGAATCATATTTCTCAGCCCAGACTACCGTGACTTACAGAACGCAATACAAAGCGGATTGACACCTGGCCGAGGAATTCATTACGTAAGATCATAAGGTCAGACGTGCAGGAGAAACGCAGTTAAAACACAGGGTGGGTCATACAGCATTGAATGAAAGTTTGCTCGTGCTGTCATTGTGTTGAATCAAAATGCCTCAGGAACGGCGGCACGATAGAGAATCTTTGGAGACCGCTGTAATACCAAGAAAAAAATCGGTCGGGTGTAGATAGTACGTTTTTCTTCTCTCGCAAGCTGATGGGTTGGTAGACTCGAGCTCAGTACACGAAGAACCTTCATTATTTATGCAAACATCAAAAAGTCGCAGCGCCCCCTATAGTTCACACCAATTTTGGAGTGTACACTTCGCACAGTGTAATTTGTATATATGGGATACGTTCAGATTGAGAGCTATATTTTACGCAATACACATACTGTCAGCGCCCTGCAACACAGCACATGAGTAATCTCCTCAGTAGAAGGAAATGTCCTAAGTCAATCAAACAAACACATACAACGGACGACGAATCAAAGTGATGGAAATAGCTCCGGGACGTAAATCAGCTGGGTTAAAAACAAATTCACTTGTATCTCAAAGTGTTCATTGTGACAAAACTAATAAATCCCGCCCCATCCCCCAGTTATATACGGTGATGTTTTTGTTTTTTTTTTGCAAAGACAAAAAGCATACAAAATAGCGGCATGATGCTTGATGATTTTCTCCGTCAGTTCCGAGACGCCTTCAGGCAACAATATTTCTACAGGCTGAATGTGCTCGAGACGAGAAGCAAGTTCCAGGCGGCTGTTGTTGTCCTCAAATACATCGTAGACAATGTCGCCCGTCGAGACCTGGACACTCTTAAAACGTCAAAAATAATATATGTTGTATATATTACAGGCAAACTGTCAAATCAAGTCAGTTTACAAAGTGCCTGAAATTTACTGGCACTTTGTAAACTGTCTCGTTCTGTTGGCCAGTTTGCAAAATAACTGAAATTTTCAGCAGCTTTGTAAACTGTCAGGTTTTAAGGCATTAAAATTTGACAGTTTGCTAAAATGGCATTTACTTTGCGGTGTTAACAGAGAAGACCAATTTGCTTTTATCATTATTCATTGTTCATCATTACAGTTCAATAACCTGGTCTGGGTTTTCTGGTCTTGATAACTATGACCATACGACGGTAGCATTTAGCATTGCTGTGGTCTATTGCAATCAAAAACTTCTCTTTGAAAACACGTTTCATTAGAAATCAAATACGCGACTGCGTTCATCGCAGAAAGACCATTTTGCTTATGAATAGTTTGTGACTTTTAGTACCCGGCTGGATTATCAATCCCCTCAATTTTTTTTTTTTTTTTTTTGAGATTACAGTATGAAACAGATTTAAATTTTGTCCAAAATTTAAGTATGCATCTTGTGGTTCTCAGGGATTTTGCAAATATGAAAAAAATGTTTCTGTTTTTTTTTGTTTTTTTTTTTTAAGCTTTAAATAAAGCAAATATTACTTTTTCGATTGTGTTCTTTTTTAATTATTGACAAGATGTAAATTTGATAAATTATGGGTTATGCTCATTTAAATACCACTGCACATTTAAATACATTATTCTTTTAGTTTAATTTCTTTCAAAAATATTACACTGTCTTCGGAAGACCATGCTCCCCAACTTCCAACTATTTGTGAAAATCGTTCATGAGATTTATATTCTGATGGAAAAGTTGAAAAGATTTTCCCCTGTTCAGGCTTGGCAGGTTTTTGCCACGGTCGGTTTTTAACAGGTTTTTGCCGTCCGGCAAAAATACTTTTGGACATGGCAAAAATCTCAAAAACTATTATCCCATTTTCAGGAGATTTCAATTAGTCTGTTATGCCACACTTTTATAAATTTCCCGGAAGCACTGTGTTCATTAATGTAACCAGCTAAGCTAATTACCCCGGATATGATGGCCACAGGGGTCGGGTGTTTACATTTGGCCTTTCAATTTTTACGTAATAAAAACACATCAAACCGCTTTCTACTAATTCTACATAAGTTAATTAATGCTGAAGGGTTTTTTTTCAGACCTTATTTACGAAAATTGATGAGTATCATTGCTCAGTGCTAAATACTAGATGTAAGTGCTGGCATTGAAACTTGTGTTTTTGAGATTGCAAAAATGTGCAAAAGTGGTAGACCAAAAGATTAAATATGGATTCATTTTACTGAAATGAAACAATTCGTAACAAGGTTCTAATCGTTTAGGAAACGCTGAGGCAACAAAATTAGGGTTCTGCTGTAGAATATTCAGAGGGAACACTAAACTGGATTACTAGGAATGAAGGCACGAGACAGCGTAAAATTTGTAAAAAGTTTTACATATGTATATGTTTTTGTGTATTTTTACTGCTGCACGTATAAAAAATGGCATTACGATGTTTGTTTACCGGCTATTCATGTCTTTAACACCCTAATAAAATGCAATCAAGTTGACAAAGTTGTTAGTACATTTTACAGTTTTTGCCAATTTTTGCCATGTAAAAACCGTTTTCTTTTTCATGTTTTTTGTTTTCAGTTTTTGCCTCTATCCGGATAAAAATAACTTTTTGCTAGACAAAAACTCAACCCTGCCCCTGTTAAATAGCAGATTTCTTTGTTATAAAGTGCAAGTACACCCGGATTTGTATGTAAATTAGCTGTAAAAGTAGTCGCCTGTGTAAACATTACACCAGGCACTTAACAAAAGTGGCTGAAAATTTCAGGCAGTTTACAAAGTGGCTGACTGAACCAGACAGTTTACAAACTGCCTGAAATATCCCGTTATTTAACACATAATAATTTGGTTTCTGAGCAGATTGCTGGCACTGTTGTTGCTAATATGCATTTCCCAGCACCTCAGGCTACGTTGTGACTTTGCCTTGAGCGGAAACTTGCGATTGGATGTCGGATAAAGGTTTCATAAAGCTGCGGAAAACTTAGGAAGCAGCCAGAAGATACAATTACTATTGTACTGAGTGGACCTCAGGAGAACCCCCTCTCCACCCCTTTTGGCAACTGCAGAGAAAAGCACTCTATCCCCACCCCCTCCTATCGGGAACAGGCCGAAACCCCCCCCCCCGACCGAAACCCCCCCCCCCCCGGCCCTAACCCCGCGTCAACCCCCCCCCCCCCCGACTAAAACTCCCGGGCGGCCTAAACCCCAAAAACCCCCCGTTCTCAAAGAAAATGTGTAATGATAATTTCTTCATTTATTTTCACTTAACAACTCTCCGACTACAAAAGCTGAATTCTCGAACTCTTTTGCCTTTAGCATTTCATCTCGGCCAGGTCTGGGAGCATGGGTGTGCTCATTTGGTCCAAAAATGACCTCGTCACCTCGAACTCTGATCTTAGCTTTACATTCTCCCATGATTTTTCACAGCAATCGGGGTCATTTTATACGTTCCTGCAAAGCTACTCCGGAACTGGGAGTCGATGAACTGGAGCTGATCTCTTTAGGACTTGTTAGTATTAAAGCTATTCACTAAATTACCCATTCAAGTGAATCACAATGGATATAAGTCACATCTACCGCAAGAGAAATTGTAATTTGTAAACTCGACTGATCTTGCAACAACCGGCATATGAATTGCAATTTTTAATGTGTATAC
Source organism: Protula sp. h YS-2021 (assembly GCA_949752745.1). Lineage (NCBI taxonomy): Eukaryota > Metazoa > Annelida > Polychaeta > Sabellida > Serpulidae > Protula > Protula sp. h YS-2021. The sequence goes on from OX457024.1 coordinate 46,463,996, forward strand.
ACTCATCAATCGTAAGAGCAATTGCAATTTCAAAAACTGAGTGCTATCATCAATGGATGTATGGGGTTTTGGCGGGGGGGGGGGGGTTAGGGCCGGGGGGGAGGGGGGTTTCGGTCGGGGGGTGGGGGGTTTGGGCCTAGACTCCCTCCTATCTCCTTTCAGTGCACATAAGAGATGACGCTTCTTCAATATACTCCGGATGCAATTGCTAAACTGTCCTACTAAACTTTCAAAACATTAAAGACTTACCACAAACGCTAGTTCACAGCAGTTCTTTTTTATGGGTTTGTTTTCAGGGGTAGTTTCCCAAATGCACATAAGGTGTCCACCGGCTGGCGATGCCTCGCTGACGTCTTCACCGCTCGGTTCTACGTCTGCCAAAATATTGACAATTTATTAAAATGAATCGTTACTAAAAGCACAAATCAGATGTCTCACTTCAAAAATTCGAGTTACAATCTCGCTCACCGACTCGCGACGTTTCACAATTTCCCTGACATTTCTAGCTGATTGTACTTTCTTTTTGCTATAACATCTACAGGTACACGCATGGGTGTCCAATCATTTTCGGCTTGCTTTAGTAAATTACGGATCAGTTTTTGATTTCAGAGCGTAGTTTACTGAGCTGCCCATCTTGCGCCACCTACCAGTACCGATGAGAGTCGCTCTGGTATAAACTGCCGTCAGTTTTCGACAAAACGGAGCACTCTTGTTATCTCCGGCAGCCTTCAGAGCGGCGGTTTCGGTTTGCTTGACAACTCCAACCTACGAAAAGAGGAAAAACACAACATGTCTGGAATACATGAAACGTGTACCATTCGGCTTTAATTCTAAGTCAGAGCTTTTCGAATGATTTTTCTCACACAAGGCCAACCCTTCGAGATAATGTCGCAATTTAGAAGTGTTATCAAATGCCACTTGGTCCGACGACTAATGGTCCGAAGTCACTTGGTCCGAAAAAAGTGAAGGAAATAACATTTTGTCCGATTTATTTACTTCTTAATTTTTAATATTTATTTACTTTATTATCGCATTTTCCTTGAAAGGTGTCTGAGACGTTTCGCCATCGCTCACTGGTTAAAAACCGTGTTTGTGAAACATTTCACAATCTTTACACGATACCACTCGGCCTTTGTTATACTAGCAATTCACTGAAAGTGGTTGACAACATCCATGAAACCAATATTTGGCCCAAAGGATGAACAAAACGTCAGAAAGTGGTATTTTGTACTATGATAATTGTGAACCTGTAAAATTGGTACACAAAAACTAACTATTATAACTAGATTGGCCAGTGTTTTTGTTAAAACAAAAACGGATATGTCTCCCCCGCCCCCCAATCAGTCACGTGGAAAAAAATCGCCAAAAATACATTTTTCGAGAAAATGAAGAAAAACTTCGCAGTAAACATTTGCACTATATATGGGTTCTTCTTGCCATGTTTCAGCCTAATCCAACAAACTGTTTCGGAGACATCGCAACAATTATGGCCAAAAAAGTTAAAGATCAAAAATTGAAAAATTCGCCAAAAGTACATTTTCAACGGAAATGAAGATAAACTTCGCAGTTAACATTTACAAGTTTTGTGAGTTCTTCCTGCCAATTTTCAGCCTAATCCAACAAACCGTTTCGGAGATATCGCAACAATATGGCCAAAAAAGTTAAAATTCAAAAATTAAAAAAATCGCCAAAACTACATTTTCAACGGAAATGAAAAGAAACTTCGCAATAAACATTTGCACTATATGTGTGTTGTTCTTGCCACGTTTCAGCCTAATCCAACACACTGTTTTGGAGATATAGCCTGCCAAAGTGAAAAAAAAAAAGCACGAAACCCCCCCCCCCCCTATGTTAAAAAATTTGCCAAATATAGAATTTTTGAGGAAACGAAAAAAAAAATACCACGGGCATCATCTAGACATGTTCCCCAATATGTATGTATGTTTTGAAAAAAAATCGACTCATTACTTTCATAAGAACTCACTGCGGACAGGGGGAGACATATAACTAATATCTAATATAAACAGCGATTTGTACACACAATTTTGCAGCGTTTTAGATTTCACATGGAAATGTCGGGCTTCGAATCAAGTAAGGCGGGACTCAAATGAAAGCAAAAATGGCCAGCATTCTTATTTTCAGGTCAAACACTGAACAGAAAATAGGTAAACAGTATGCAATTTTGATGAAATCAGACGGATGATACTCAGCTTTTGTTCATCTGAAGTGTTTCATGGACTGATACGCGAAGCGAAGTGTCCTATACAGTCTTGCCAATCATTCTAGTACTTCGCTATACCTATTTTTACTACGTCATTTGATGTTGACATAGGCTTTGACGTACGGACGCTGCTATAAGGAACTTCTGTGTATAAAGCGTTGTAACACTTCAGTCAAACTTATTGAAATATTCGAGTGTATGGTGGAATTTTAAGGTACACTGCGAAAGCTTTGGAATGTTTAACATTCGGTAAACTTTCTAAATACGTCGGATATTCGTAAAACCTCAATTTTCAGGTAAAATACTACATAAAATGCGTCAGAAAAAGATTTGCTGAAACATAAACGAACGTTTCAATGAAAGAAGGCTCTGAGAAAAACAGTTTTTTTAAATAAATAAAACACTATCTGTTCAAACTGAACAAGGCCAAGTGTCTCTCATATATTGATAATAACAGTAACCCCATTATGTTGCTTGAGCGTTAAGGTGATTTGAGGATGAACGTTTTCATCTGAAGCCCTTGTTTTCCCATTACTACTATAACTACTACTACCACTACTACTTTTGAATTTATAGGAAAGTGCATTATTTATGCAAATAAACGCATGCTTGGGTGAATAAAACTAGTTTTACTACATTTTAAAAAATAAACATTAAAATTAAATTCACAAACAAATTGTTAAAAAAAATTGGGCGAAAAAAAAATAGATTCTGCCAGATTTGGCCACAATGGGCCACTTTAAGAGATTTTGCCTTGCCGCCAAATCTGGCAGGCCAGATCTTGCCAACCCTGACTACTACTACTCTGTCGCATGGGCTATGCAAATTAATTGATTTCGATGGTACTAGTATTCTGCAATGTTCAGGAACAAAGTGTTGCCTTAAATCGGCCAGTGCACATGATTACGTGCTACTTTGTGTATTGACTGAACGTACATGGTCGGAACCAAAACACTGACAAAAAGCAAAAAACTGGGGTTTGAAAGCCAACCACAGTCTGTCAATCTCTAGTGTTGACGGGGGTCGTTTCTGTACCTTGTAACCCTTGGCCACCAGCCGGCCGAGGTGCACATGCAACCTGTGGGTGGGTATACTGGCCGTCATATAATTATGGTCCAGATGGCAAAAAATGTTCAGCTCCTTTGCCGCTATCTAAAACAAATCACAAGTTTTATATTAAAACATTCTCAAAAGACAGAAATAATGAATGCGTATTTTAGCACACAGAATTTACTAAACCTAACGATGATAAATAAGTCCCCTTTACAAAGACATATACAAAAGTTCAAAGGAAAACAACCAAACCGGCAAATTACTCACCTCAGCATCTTGGCCGAAGAATCGGTACTTGTATCCGCACTCAATAAATAAAATAACGCCTGGATTATCCTTCTTCAATTCTACAACCTGTTGTTCTAGAGGCGTATACTTGACTTTTCTTCCAAGTACAACAGCGGATTTGGCAGCACCAATATCGGTTTCTTTTGAATGTCTCACTGGTGCAGTTTTGTGAAATGACGACAGTTTTTCAGCTAAATCATCTTTGCCAACTGAAACACCAAGCGATGTAGACGGTTCGGGATTGCACGGAACGGTCTCATTTCGTCTGCCATGGTCGCGAAGCGGTGATGTACCTTCGCTGGGCAATCTTTCGGATTCTTTAACAAACTGCCTGTGCGAGTTCGATATTCTGACTAAATGCTGATTACCGCAACCCCCGTCAAAACTCTCCCAATCCGCCCTCTCAGAAGAGAAGCTTTGCAGTTTGAGGCAGGTGGTCTTGGACACGCTGACGCCAGAGACCCCGGTGTCAGAACTGCTCGCACTGGAGGAAGCGGATGGCGGACAAGCTTTTTTATTGGCTGTTACTTCATTGTCCTGCCCTCCACAATATGTTCGTTTGCAAGACGCCTGAAAAAATAATTAAACCACAGCTATGTAATGGAACTAAATGACACACCGTTTGGTGCTAAAGCTGGACGGATGTAGCCCAGTCCGTGACTTACCGGTTATCTACTATAGTAAAGAACGAATGTGTATTAGTTTTTGGACCTGCGGGTTATCTAGTGTAGCTTCCACAATTTCAACTTATTTTAATCCCAGTTGTTATCGCAACCTGAGCTCGCACGAAAAGCCCGTAGGAGAGGAAACTAAATCATACTAAGTGTTATACGATCTTGTATGCATTTTGCTAATGCTAGCACTAGTACTTTACTATGTAATAATATGCTTTTTGTGTTTTATCTTTTGTATGAGTTATGATTATCTTGGTTTTTGCGGCTTTGCCAAAACATGTTTTGTATTCTTTCTCGTTCGACTGATAGTTTGTTTGTTAACATTATTTGTTTTAATCATCGCCGATCCTTAGCGAGTTACATTGTGTCGATACATGTCAATGACTGACTAAAGAACAATATTATCAGCTAAAATCCAGGTAAGCTAAGGGCGTGAATATTCTAAAATTACAAATATAAGCATAGTTTCTAGAACTACGAATACAGGTTGATTTCTTTTAGAAATTGTATAATTTTACCAAGTTCAACTTCATCAAACAGCTGCCTCAAACAGTCAGCTCAGAAATGACGTGAGCGGGAGTCTTGGGGATCGGTACAGTCTACTAAAATATGCTTCAATGTATAACGTCCCTTGCAACCGACACATTTGGGTGCAAATTGGTATTTACAATCCGAGTATGGGATAAGGAAATCTGAATAATTCTCGCCTGGCGCCTCCTTGACCGCTCTAGCAGCTATCTCGTTATCTCGAATTCCTATATGACTTTGAACTCAACAGAAAGTTATTTCTTCACCAGCCTTGATGGCCTCGTGATGTGTTTCTAGAAGTTCTAGGATTAAAACGTTCGATACTTGAAGATACTGAAATGACTGTGGTACTGACATAGAATCAGCGCAATTCATGAACCTTTTGTAACGGCTTATCTTGACGGTTTGAGTGGCTAGCAATAGCTCTCTCATTTCTGCACAGAATGACCCATCCGGGAGTCTTGTTCTCAGAATATTATACTCGTCAAGTTTAGAACCATCTGTATAGAGAACGATTGTGACAATCTTCATACTGCAAAATTTGTTAGACATACACACGAGTTTCTGGTCTCTTTGGGGAAGTATGAAAGGCTTTTAACCTGTTCGACTCACTCAGATGGCGGACGAAACTGTGAAACGTATTTGAGAGAAGAAAAGTAACACAGCCATATTGAAATACACCAAAACTACTGCTTGAAACGTTACACAAATGCTCCCAAGATCGTATAAGATCTCACATACTTTTGTACGAAATTTCCGTACGTGCAAAATATCTGACATTGTATTATACGAAATTTGAATGCAAACTATTATACACTGTAGCATACGATTACAAATAAGAAGTTATCCGCTTTTGTGTGGTTAAGTTTGCTTTCATTTGCTACTGTGTGATTTTGTTTGCTCTGACTAGCGTGAAAGCAAAATTATACATACAAATTTAAACCGTTCCACGTGCTGTTCGATGATTTCAGATGTGGATAACATTCCTATCTGAAATCAGGTGAATTTTCCACCTAAATTATTACCTTTGTCTAATATTTCCACCCAAGAGTTGATAATAATTAACATCAATATTTTTTCTCACCACGGGCATGAAAAATTTCGAGATTGTCTGCTGCGTGTTTTCATTGTGTTGGTCATCGTTCTGCGGCACTGACTTTTTGCTATCACGTCTCTTAAACCTGCTCGTAGACTTTGACATTTTGAATGACGCACACAAATTACTGTCAACTGCCAAGATGACTGAAGCTTTTGGGATTTCCGCCTTCAGCAATAACTCCCCTTTTGTGGAAACGTTTGAAAAAGTCCTCTTTTCAGTCTGTTTACATTGCGATAATAGAGGAAAGGAACTATGCACTGATCGGTATTACTTAAATTGGTTCCCACAGCTACACTCGAGTTTAAGACCGCGTTTTATTGGACGTATCTGAAAAAAAAATAATAAATCCAGATAATGTTTCGAAAATGTCCCAATAAAACACTTCAGCTTATGTTTCGAGAACAAAAATGGCTGCCGGGAGCTTTGGTGCTTTTCTCTCAGAAGATAGCAATCCGAATTGCGAATTGCTATTGTCAATAGTTGTATTTCTACTGTAAGTTGTCATATGTCAGTTCTTAATCGACGTGAGTAAAGCAAAACTGTTTCACTTTTGGGCGACAATGTCGTGCAGGTGTGCAGAAAAGGATTATGGGAAGATTATCTGTAAAGCACTACATACACTGGAGAATGTTTCGAGACATTATCAAAAAAAACCAAGAAACATTATCTGATTTCCGAAACATTTTCGAGACATTATCCTTGCCGAATTAAACGCAGGCCAAGGAAGGACGGAAATGCCAAGTTACCAGCTTGAGAATTTTGAAAACTGGCTACTAAAAATTTAAAAATAAGAAATTCCTTCATTTGGCTAATTTATCGTGGGTCGCTAAAAAGAGTAACTTGTCTAGAGAGACTGCACAGGGAATATTTATACCAAATGAAGTAGCATTTTAAATAAAAGCATATACATACCTACAGACGACAGATGTCCAATCCCCCAACACACACACACACACACACACACTAATTCAAAACATGTGTTAATCTCTGATTTGATCGCTTTTTGTCTTAGCAGGGTAGTGCTCTCGCATTACTGGTTTATATGACAGCTTAGATTGCAACCACGCCTTCCCAGTCGTATTGATAGGGATTTCGACCAACATGTTTTAGGTTGTATAAGTTGTTTATTGCGCAAAAGAGTAACTTGTCAAGAGAGACTGCCTAGGGAATATCTATGCAAGATTTGAAGGCAATCCGATCAAAGCCAGGATGAAGTAGCATTTTAAATAAAAGTATATATACAAGCCTACAGATGAACATATGGCCTCCACAACACACACACACACACACACACACACACACACGCACACACACACACACACACACACACACACACACACACACACACACACACACACACACACACTCTCTCTCTCTCTCTCTGATGTGACTAGACGGCTCTGGCACAGTGGTCGGATCTAAAAAATATTGAAATGACTGGAAAAGAACAAGGGAGAAATTGGTGGGCAAGCATGTCAAGAAGTTTCACATTTAGCGTTTAGAAATGAATTAAAAACATGGAAAGATATCAAATGTTAACAAGTATCTTATTGGAATGAAGATGTTGCCAAGTTAGAGGCAGATTTTCATTCTGAATAAATGTTCAACAGCAGTAGCTGAATTTGGCGTTGCAGTGCGTCCATATTACATAATGCGAATATGGCACAAATCTGGAAGGTGTTTGTGTCCCAGTAAAACTAGATGATTTGGTATTTGTTGATATACAAAATACGTCCAGTGCAGTTTACAGGTTACAATTCAAAACCAACATACAACTTTTGCGGTAAGCAAAGTCATATTACCTATTCTCAGTCCTACAGCTTTCCTGTTTGAGTTCGTTTTAGGGTGTTCTTTTATCTTTTACCCATAGTTTGCTATTCTGCGTCCAGTTGGGCTAGTTAAAGTTTTCCGATAGAACTATCCTACACATTGTGTCATAACCACATTTCTCTGCCTTAGTGTATGTTTCCCACCTAATAATTCTCACTTTCACTATTACATAAAATCATCGGATATTCTAAACATATCTACTAGAACGATCAATGCACGCCAACATCAGTGTAACCGAACATGTCAAACATTTTCGTTAACTGGCCAAATGTTCCTCCCTCTCCGTCCTTTCCAATTGCTTTGATAACTTTGTATTATTTTAGAATTATAAGGTTTTTTATCTTATCTAAATATATCCGCGCATAGATAGGATAAGCCCAGAAGTCGGGTTATAGAACACCTTTATCCCTTTCTTGGAAAAAATTGGGATTGTGTGTTAAGTAACTTGACTTCTTCGTATCTTTTCCTGAATTGCTACATATGTCTGGGAACAAGCTAAGCAATGAAGACTTTGGCCACTCTAAACTGGGATTATACTCTGTGCCTTTTAATCTGGGTCTGGAAGATGGCAACTACACAGGTTTTACTGTATCTTATCTTATATGACTCGGGGAAGTTTAAGTGTGCGTCTTTTTGTCCAGGTTTTGAAGGTGATTACTATAGACAGGTTTTTTCCCCGCAGTCTTTATTCGGGTCTAGAAGGTGGTCGCTACATAAACAATCACCATTTCATTGGTGATTTTATTGCTTACTGCCGCACCCATCCCGCCATCTAATATAGGTACGGTTTTGAACACAAATCTAATAACTCTTTCACCCCTTCGTTTTTGAACATTCTCACTAGCCAAAAAGCATCCTCCATAACTGCACAGTAGATAACTCACCTGTATATATATGTGTGTGGCGGGGCATGGGAGGAGGACATATTTGTGCTAAAATGTGAGCTGCTTATCATAACAAAAGATACCAGATGATCTACTTAAAAAGTGAACAATAATTTCAGGTACTGCAAGCAAATATTAAATAACCACTCTCACGTAAAGAAAAGCTTAGCAGCGACAACAACTTTCTTGTCAGCCCAGCTAAATGAAAGATGGCCATCAGAAGCGTGCAAATACGATATAAGAGAAAAAAGCACACCAAAACACGGTCATGCTAAGTCCAGAACGGCTCTGCATTGGTACTCTCACCATTCGCTTGCTCATCAATCCAGGAATTACCAAGTTTGCCATCACGTGTTGACGTCATAGAGCGTCACGCGTTGTCGTCGCATATACGCCAACTACAATAGCATCCAGCCGTCCAACCCAAGACATGATTTCACCTAGTTTGAAGCTGATCCGACTTGTCGGTGGAGCTATCATGTTAACAAAGTCAGGTGTCGACAATACGTTTTGACGTGATATAAAGTCACGTGTTGTGTTATAAAAACCAAATACAATATGAATCGTGAAACCCATCAAAGGCATTATCCGATTTTGAAGCTGATCCGAAATTTTTTGTTAGAGTGATGAAGTATTATTTACGTTTTGACATATGGCGTCACGCGTTGTCCAATACCACTACAATAACAAACGAAGGACCTTTCTAAGGTACAATGCCACAAAGTTTGAAGCTGATCCAACTTGTCGTTCTCGAGTTATCTTGTTAATAAAGTTTAGTGTCCAAAACATGTAATTACTTCATATGTCGTCACACATTGCGCTATATAGCTAAATCTACTATGAAGAGTCGGATCCATCTTGGGCAATATCCTGCCAAGTTTGAATCTAACCAGACGTTTCGACCTGCAGTTAATGTAATGACGCAATTATCGCTTTGATGTATTTTTGATGTCATTTCATTTTGTCAAAATTAAGTCAATTATAGTTCCAAGCCGCGGACCAAGCCAAAGCATAATCCCATCCAGATGATCCGATCATTCTCGAATTTTCGTGTTCACAAATTTAAGTGTCTACAACAGACACAAACTACACACACACACACAAAACGCAAAAAGAAAAAAAAACCCAAATGATTCCTCTTTACGCTGTAGACATAATTACGCACATTTATTTATCATAGTTTCAAGGTCGAAAATGACCTTTGATCGTCGCTACTACAAAGGAAAAGAGTTGTGGCTTATTTGTCAATAAATGTTGCCATAAGGAAGTAACGTTGTTTCCTTTTAAAAATCGGCAAAAGTCAGGGCAATTATTTTGATATTAAAGTTTCTTTTAAAACTTAACATTTTTGCGACAAAGTTATTTTTTTGACATAGTTGCGTTTTGTTCTAGAGATAACAATCATCCTTAATCATCGGTTAAAGCTGTTTATATAGGCATCATCAGACAGTATTCAATAAATATAAGAAAGCTTTTACTGGTGAAACTCATGCCTTTGTTTTAATTAGGCTGATCTCCACCGCTACGCGTAATGTGTAATTATTTCAATCCCTTTGTCCTATACACGACAAGTACTTGGAGGCGATGAGCACATAACTGAGGCCGCAACGAAGTAAACATAATTAATCCCTCTATTAATATGGGGTAAACTGCATCTGGGGCAAGATAAGGGGTCAGTAATTGTATAAACAAACTGGAAAATATACCGGTAAAATATCTTGTGTTCCTAATTAGAGGTTTGTTTTCACTGACATTGACCATTTGGGACCCCAGCAACTGTTCACTGTTCAGAGAATAAGGGTATTCACTAACGATAAATTAAATAAAATACCTATGGTTAAGCCATTGGCAATATTTGGGACCGCCAAAAATCGTTCATTATATAAATTTGTTCACTAGCGGAGGCTTTGCGATATTAAGAAATGCATACTTAAAGAATGTTTTTTTTTAAACCTTTGCATCATTTGTTGGCGATCGCCAATATATTGAGAGCAAGATAAGCAATATAGGTTAAAATAAAATCGGCTTTTTACCATATTTGGACTACTTATGGTTAAACATGCCCATTTCTGGAACAAAACTATGAGAGATTTATGCTTTAGGGCAAATTCCACCATTTGCTGGCGATCACCAATAAACTGATGTCAACATAAGCAATTTTAACAAAAACTTTAAGCTAAAATAGGTTTCGCTCCATATTTGGGCTGTTTAGGGTAAACAATATGTGCTGAGCGTGTCTACTACAAAACTCTGAAGAGCTATGTTTTTTATACAAATTGACGGATAATACTGACACCAACACAACATACATAAATCAAGAAGTCAATGTACGTATTTATTCAGCCTGTAACATCAAATTATAAATCCAGAAAACATTTTTGAATACAAAATTTTGTCTTATTTTGTTTTATCAGTGAACCTTGTTCTCGTTAAATGGTATTTGCAGTTCAAGCGGATTTACACATACACTAATTCATTTATTAGAGCTGTAGATTCCCTGAGATTTTGCGCCGATCTGGTAGATTTGATGGTTGGGGTTTACAAAACTTTACTTTAATGCTCTGTACAGACCATGCAGTGTTAGATGAACACATTCAAACTTAAAATCCGCGACCAAAAAAGAAGTAAACAAAAGCTTGCACCTTAAATATGTCCTGCATACACTTTATTATACCATTTTACACAATCAAGTAAAATAATTTGTCATCTTTGTGTGGAATCGGAAATAAACGCTTTGATAATTTACCACTGACACTTTCGTAACGGTTATTATAATTTCGACAATCTATAAGTCGTTGGGAATAATCTGCTGGAAGTCATTTAAAAATACACAATAAACATTTAAGCAGGACTAATCTCCTGAATTCAATGAGCACAGTCATGTGGCGGTTTTATTCTGGCAAGGTTGACAGTTATTTATCCACCGTTCTTGGGGGAGGGGGATTTTTACCCCAGTTGCACGTATCATCGCGTTTTACCCCGTTTATACAAGACAGCGTTTTACAGCATTAAATTTGCATGCAATATTCAGCGTTCGCGACGGTATTCGAAAATATACTCAGCCCATTCAGCACCTTTCCAAAATTCAGAAGTTGTGCCATAAACACTGCATCCCAGGAAAGAAAGAAGTTCGTTATTTTGCGTCCTTGAAAATTTTAACAACGTATTTTATAACAAAAATATTTGAATTATCGATTTTTTCAGCTTATACAATACAACATGATATCGAAGGCATTGAAAAAATTGAGAAAAAGCATTAACCAGGAACAAGTCGAAACATTTATGCCCCTAAGTAAGCACAATTGTAAGCACAAATAATGCCGAACGTGGAAATTCCCAAATGGCAATTTAATTAAAATCTATTCAAACCTAACGTTGACTAGCTATACTCTACTCAGTTTGAAGCTTGCAATTCGCCTTAGCAGCCAATTCACCAAAAGAAAACAAAGTAGTCTTAGGTGATGTGACCAGGATTTTCATGTCCATTTTTAACTCATTGTGACTACTAGAAGTACAGGTTTTCTTGGTAAGCATTCTCTCAGATTTCATGGTAACTATATATATCGAAAAATGGTTATCATAAAAGACACTTATGCGGAATGAGAGCCGGAAACTTCCACGCACACCCAAAATTAAGTTTATTTTACATAGAGCAGTTTGTGAAGTATGAAATCTTGAAACGCCATTTCACTTAAACAAAACGTTACTCAACATGCTTCACCTTACCCATTTTAATGTGTGACGTTTTATTTTTTTTTGAAAGTTCTTCTAATACTACAGATATTAGAAGAAAAATATATTACATGCCAGATATAAGACATTAAAGCTGGTATAACCATACTAATCATGCGTACACAATTGGAAAGTAACACTTTAGTTGACAAACAGTTAAAAGACAACTTTGGTTGTTGCGTTTGTAAACAAAATTTTTCTGATTACTTTTTTGTGTTTGTTAAATATTAAAAGTTCTTTTTAGACACCACTCTTTAAAAAGCATTTAATTTTTTAACAAGTTTCAAGAAAGTACTTTTTAGCGACGTTTGTGAATACATTCAATAAAACATTTTACAACTGTGCAAATCTTTCTCTTTTTTGTATACTGCCACTGAAGCATATTCTAATTGCCGATGACAGGATTATAACCTTCAATCACAATGCATTTGATTTGATACATGTGTTTTCTTTTTATGCATATGCAAACAATGAATATACAGTAGAAGTGTGTTGATCAAAAGTGGTCGAATTTGTTCGATTAACGTAATTCAGATAAATATCTGTGTAATTTTGTAATTTACGCTTGAAACCTGAAAACTCGTAACCTGAAACTCGTCAATGTATTTATTAACAACTGAAAATATCTAATAATCAATGGACAAATCAATTCAGACAGATTTCATTTCTTGTATTAATAGCAAGAAACTCCAAAACTTGAATGCACTCACAACAACACACACAGTGAAATTGTATTGTAGTTACTCCAGTCTTTAAGTACTTTTATGCTCTCTTTTGTCCTTAACTGCAATATATTACACCCCCCCCCCTTCCACCTCTCCGCGTATTTTTCTTTAATTGCAACCACAACACATGGCATGAAACAAGATCGCAGATACTCCCATCATGAAGATACCTTTATGTGTTCTTTTATCCTTACCGGTAATTGCAACATACAAGAATCCACCTCCCGCACTTTTGTCGGAAATTTCAAGGTTACACATGAATTTTAGGTACTCAGAATTGCTGTAATTATGAACTAACTCCATCGCTATCACAGCCCCCTGAATAGATTGCAATTACCTTGCGTTAGTATTTTGCTTTAATTAATGGCTCTGGAAACTTTGATTAAACCAAGGAGATTTCTTAAATCACGTCTCTTTGAAAACACTGAGCAAATAATTTGTCTCAAGGGCCTAAAGACGGATGGCTACGCAAGTAAAGCGCGCCCTTATTTGTTCAGCATTTGAATGGTAAAACTCTTATTCTATAGACAACATGTCTAGAAACAACACGGTGCGTGTGACACTGCCACATCGCCAGGCGGTAAACTTCTGTTAGCAATAGGGTTGACTCCCTTAAACTGATATGCTCGTTAATCCATTTTCTTGGCCATAAAAATAAGAAAAAGACCGTGGGGTTCGAACCGCTTTGGTATTATCCAGTAATTCGATTTAACCGTGTTCGGATTAACGAGCTTCTGCTGTAAATGCAGTGGATCCCCCCATACAACTGCTATGTCATCAGTGTGATATTTATGTCTGCCGCGAGTGCGAGAGACAAGTTGTTGTGACCTGATATAGTGTCTCAAACTTGTTTAAGATCTTCAGATATAATTAAAGGTATACCGACACTAGCGACATTTAATTTAAATCTCCAGGGACGACAATTGGTCTAGATTTTTTTATCGTGTTTTTTATTTGAAGAGAAAAATAAAGCAATCGAACAGTTTTCATCCACTTATTCGCCTTTTATGCCACGAATGGAAAATATTCAAGTTTTCAATAAAAAAATCAGTAATTTCAAAAGATTTTCTACCCAACATAAAAAAGCTGTATAAAAGTTCCATCAATGCCACAGAGTGTCTAACTGGAGTTTAACTGGACAGAGTGCCGAAGATGTTTTTACTTCGACATAATTTCCACCTACTGTACAAGACTTAATCCTGACGAGGATGACGAGTCACTGAAAAGGCATATAAGAATTTTAAAGTTTTTTTTAAGGGATGGCCGGAAGACTCATTTGTGCTAATTTGGAATTCCGTGGTGGTGAATTTTGTTGTGCAGTCGTTTAGCTGAGGCAATTTGAGCGAAAGCCAATCCTCCGCTTTCCACCCCTGGCTAGTTTCGAACCAGGGACCTTAGGATTACAAGGCCAACGCTCTACCGACTGAACTAACCGTCACCCCCTAAGAATTTTAAAGTTAGCGGGGCTTATCAGTTAGTGATGCTTTTTGCATCATGGAGATAATACAAAGCAATAGAGGCAAAGGCCGGATTAGTGTACAATTATCCAGTACGACACTTATCAGTATCCACGACTACCTGCAGTAAATTGTCAATTGGTGATTGTATATAAGGCGAATATACGGCATAGAAGGCTTTATTACTCTCTTTCAATAAGAAAAACATGAAACAAAAGTCTAGACCAATTGTCGTACCCTGCAGATTTAGATCAAATATCGGTAGACCAAATGTCCCTAGATCAAATGTCGTGGATTCATAATTAAATGATAATAAATGCATCAATCCAGCTGGCGATTTCTTCTTCTTCTTCTTTCTTCTTTTTTCTTCTTCTTCTTCTCCTTCTTCTTTCTTCTTCGTCTTCTTCTTCTTCCCCTTCTTCTTCTTCTTCTTCTTGTCACATGCGAAGATCTTACAATCTGTATATTGACACTTATGTATATGACAACCTCTGTATCTTTGAAGCTGTCAATGCCGCTGACAAAAGAAGGGGGTGGGGGGGGGGGGGGGGACAGCTACATCATTTTTCACTTCGTCACTTTCTTGTTATTTTCTTTGTATTGATATTTTTTAAAGATAAAACACCTAAATCAGTGCAAATTCTAATCAATAAATTCTTATTCTAACTGTTAAATTTCCTATTCTTTTTTTACAACTAAATTACCTAGATTCATCACAATGCTCTACATCAACGTATAGGATAACACAGAAAAAGCACCAGTTTGAATTAAGAGTTACCCTCACTTAACCGACTACAATGTGTAATAGTGCACATTAAACAGAACTACCCATAGATTTAAAGCTTCCAAAAGAGAGCGTGTCTTTTTGCGGCCCTGGTTTATGGATGTCAATACTACTCGACGCCTGGGGAGTGGAGTACTCCGGAAATGCACTTTCGCTTTCGTTCTCACAAGCTGAATAAAAAGACGGCGAGGAGTCCACACCGAGCAGCTGTCTTTTAACGAGTTGGGAGTAGATCGAGTTATTGGCTAGCAGCTCGGCGTGCGAGCCTTGTTCCACCACTTGGCCTTTGTCTATGACCACGATACGGGAGGCGTTTTCCACTGTGCTAAGGCGGTGGGCAATGATAAGCACTGTGCGCTCTTTCAGATTGTTGTACAGCGCTTGTTGCACCTTAAAAAAAAAAAAAAACCATACAGTTTGATAGTATTTGCGGACAGAGCGAAAGTGTTACGAGCCTTATTTGCAAAATGTTGCAATAAATGAACTGATAACTTGGACGAGCCATTAGCCCTTGTGAGGCTCACAAACAGATGTAAAATACGTTTTTTTTTAGGAGTTGATATTGTATTGACTAGGATTAAACTTACGACATGTTCGGATTCGGAATCGAGGGCGCTGGTGGCTTCGTCCAGGAGGAGAACGGCCGGCTTGCGGATGATGGCCCTCGCTATGGCAATTCGCTGCTTCTGACCGCCTGCTCCCACACACATCAACAAAGACTCCGAGTAAAATATTCATTACGTGTAAATATCTTCCAATTTCCTCTTGGTTTTTTTTATATCAGATTGATGGGTCACTTTCATTTAAAATGAGAGAATGAAATTTCAAAGTCAACACATCCACTGCATGCAATCCGAACATTTTGTTACTTGGTTTTTACTTTACTTAACTATAACTTGCCTGACAACTGTACCCCCTTCTCTCCGGCTTCCGTATCATATTTCTCCTTCATTTCCTCAATAAAATGGTGCGCATTCGCCATTTTTGCTGCCTTTTGTATTGCTTCAAAGTCACAGTCTTCCAAACCATAAGCTATATTTTCCTTAATACTGCGTGCGAATAACACCGGCTCCTGACCCACCAAGGATATCTGTAAGAAATAATTTTTCAAGATAAACATCTCCCAAA
Organism: Protula sp. h YS-2021; assembly: GCA_949752745.1. Taxonomy (NCBI): domain Eukaryota; kingdom Metazoa; phylum Annelida; class Polychaeta; order Sabellida; family Serpulidae; genus Protula; species Protula sp. h YS-2021. Next base: position 46,480,399 of record OX457024.1, read on the forward strand.
AGGCAAGTCAGAACATTCACTTTCACAAACGAACAAAAGCTCCTCATGAAAAAACTATCCTGTCATCAGAACTTTAATTGTTGTCGCCTGCAAAAATAAAATATTGCAGTAAATGTTCACCAGAACGGAGCTAACGACCGGACCCCACCCACCAGAAACATTGTGAATATTCTACCCTTAAAGCTGATGACTGAGATCTGAAAATATTAAGATGAAAAAAAATTCGGAGCCAATTAAAAGGGCGTGACATAAAAATGGTATCAACAAACACAAAATGACCGCCTGACCTGTTGATGCAGATATTTGTGATCATACTGCTGAATGGGTACGTCATCTAGGAGCACCTGTCCACCGCATGTCTCGTAGAAGTGCTCCAGCAGGTTGACACAGCTGGACTTGCCACCGCCGCTAGGCCCCACCAGTGCCACCACTTCCCCGGGCTTCACCATAAACGACACCCCCTGCACAGCCAGAATAAAAATGACCACTTTAGATGGGAAATCGAATGTTACATTTCGAATGAGTGCCTGTTTTAGTAACCTATTTGAGCAATACATTTTTTTATCCTTTTTTCATACTTGGCCGTTGTGTACTTTGGCGGAATAATGGCAAGGGGGGCTGAAAGTAGAAACTGCCTTGACTGAAATCAACTAAACGTTTTAAAAAGTTGCTCAAAACAGATATTTTATTCTTTCATTCTCTCTCTCTCCCTCTCTCTCTTTCTTCCCCTCATTCTGTGGAAAAAAACGTCACAGGAACAGGAGGCAAAAGTCTCACTGCATCTCGGTCATTCAAAATCTCACGAGAATTATTAGTCCGTAAGTGAAGGTTTCCGTTACCTTTAGCACCATCGTGTCCGGTCTGCTCGGGTAAGCGAAGCTCACGTCTCGGAACTCCAGTTTGCCGTGTAACTTCGTCGGAGCTAAATCCCCATTCTGTTTCAGTTTTGGTTTCCTGTCTATATACTCAAACACCTTGGAGCTCGCACCCGCCGCTTGCATCAACCCCGTATAGACGTAGCCTATGTTCTAAAAATAGATGGTAGTGTGTCAAAGAGAATTAGCAGCAGAAACAAGATTTATTCATATTTTTCACTTATGACAGAAAAACTGATGATTAACTAAAAAAAAAAAAAAAAAAGAAAAAAAAGAAGACATCTCAGAGAAATTTCGAGATTATCCTGAGATTTGGGACAACCTTTTCTGACGAGGGATAATCTGAAGACTTCTAATACAGAACACTACAAAATTTCTTCACCATACGATGAGACGATACCTGGAAGGATCACTTGAAACGCATTTGCGATCACATTTCGGTCATCACCTTGCGGATCATACCTCAATGCAGTTTCCCAGTTCCTCTTGATAGAGTATAAAGGAAACCAACGCGCCTCCCGTCAAAGCGTCCTGAAGCACCAGCGTCCCTCCGTAATACAAAGTGGCCACTGTGAGAGACAGTGCAAATAACTGCAACACAAAACAGACAAGAAAGCGGAAGGAACAATAACGACTTCATTATACGCTGGTCGAGTAATCTCACAGGGATATTAATGCCTTTATCACACAAACAGAGATAAAAAATGACCCAGTAACGAGATGTATACTGTAGTTTAATGAGCTTAGTAGATCATGCAACAGTAGTTCTTGACACAAAACAAAAATAAGGAACTTTATTTTATTCATTTATTTTTTAATTTATTTATTATTAATATTATTATTACTTATTTATTTATTATTTTTTGTGGTATTTTTGAGTCTTCAGTTTTTTTTGTCTTTCTTTAAAACAAAATTTTAGCACTAAAATTCATAAATTGTTCGTTTCTATAAAACATAAATGAGGCAAAGATGCCCAGAGGCTCGTGTTTTATAACGTCAGGTCAATCAACTGGAACAACACCGAGTACCCGTGTCTAAAATAAGAAAGATTAGAAATTATACATGCTCAAACATCAGACATTTATAGACAGCACTTTCGTAAGAAACTTTCTATTAGTTACTTACGAAATTACTCCACACGTAGCCGGCATAGACGAAGGCTTCCTTGACGTTGAGTTTGTAGACATCGGCCATGCGCTGCCCGTACCGCCGTGCCTCCTGTCGCTCACTCGCAAAGCTTCTCACAGTGCGCACGCTCGAGCAGGTCTCCTCCGCAACCTCGTTACTTTTGGCCAATGCGTCTTGAACCTTCTTTGAAAGTTTCTTTTAAAAAACACACGAGGTTTGGATATATATCTTTATAAACTGTCTAAAAAGCGAAAGTACAAATCACACTGAAAACGCCTTGATAAAGACGTGCGAATTTTCCAAAAAAAGATACTTTCATGAAAGTCAGCTTAAACATATACATGTACTACTAATGCTGTAAATGCCAATTTTTATGTGTGTTTGCACCTTTGATCAATGCTTTTAAAAAACCACCACAAATGGCCATAATCAATCCACTCTAAATATGAAACACCCTGTCATTTAAAATACGAATCTATCAGGCAAATATGAACTTTGATATTGTTCACCTGAGTACGGTGATAAGGTACTGCAGACAAAGTGAGTCCATGCCCGAGTGGACTCGTGGCCCCCAGTCTTGTTGAAAAAAAACAGTATCAAAGAATTTTCCTAGTCTACTTCAGTCTTGTTCCAGAATAGACTAATTTTTATATTAAATAACAGGGTGACAGACAAACCAATTAAATTTTATCTAAAAATGTCTGTCAGTTCTATACCTCATAATAGCTGCCGTAAATGGCAGAGAAGCTGGTGATGATTGGGAGGCCTATAAGTGTGACCATGCTCAGTCGCCATGACAACTTCACCATAAAGATAATCACGCCGACTAAAATGAAAGAACCAATCAAATCACTGCAATAATAGTTACTCAGAGAAAAAGAGAAAGTGCCTGTCATTTTGTTTAGACAAACTGCATTGGCCAATACTTTGGAGGAAATGAGGTGATCATCAATTTCTTTACCGGTGGAAAAAAAAAAAGAATAGTGCTATTGACTTTACTCAGAGAAAAAGTCTTTTTTTTCAAACGTTTGCGCATCTTCATGCCAATAAAATATTGACATTCTTGGTATTTTTTGAAGAAAAAAAATGACGCAAGAAAAACTGTCCTTAAAAAACTTACTTCCTTTCAGGATGCTCCTAATGAAAACATTGCTGTTGAAACCTAATGTCGTTGACATTATGGAAGTGTCTGCTTGCAATCGGGATGATAACTCTCCTAGTCAAAAGGGCCGAGTTTTTCTTAAATTGCCACACCATTTTTTTTTTAGTAAACGCAATAAAAGGTCCAAGAATGCAACCACTGGGTTTTTCCTTTTGTTTTGGTATGGTAAGATTCAAAATAAAATTGCATCACTAACCTAAAAATGCAGACCTGTACAAAAAAAAAAAAAAAAAAAAACGAACGTAAAAATGCCTGTAATAGACATCACCAGCTCCAACGAACTAAACAGAACCTCTTACATGCTTTGATAAGGCTGCGCAGAAATATATTGACATTGAGACCCAGCGACTCGGACATAATTGTAGTGTCCGACTGTAGCCTGGAGGATATTTCACCTGCAGGGTAAATAATGACGAAAACAAAACATACACCATATCCAGGAAGGCTGTTCAAAAATGATAATGCCCTTTCGCATAAAATAAGATGCTTGTTTCACAAACTAGACCCCTAAAATAGAAATAAGGGGAAACCCAATCTGAGATTGGTTGAGTGATGCGCAGGCTACATTTTCAACCATCACAAGTAATTACTGTCATGCGTTACGGTCACGGCACACGCGTACGCATGCGTTATTGTGATAATTGTTAAAGAGATACACAATACAGTATTTTGGTTATTAATTTTGTACTCAGCAGATATATATATATAGATTTGCTTTCGACTATAGAACAACATTTACGACACAGGTAAACTCTAACGAAGTTAAGGAGATGAACACATGAATTTAGCAAGTATCACTTTGCAAATAATATCTAACTTCGCGAAAATGTCGATTACATGTTGAAAAAAAGTTGAAAAGATCCTGTTTTTGTTTACAACAATGTGGGGTGGCACTTAATGACAACAAACTATCAGCAATACCTGTTTTAACGGTATCAAAAAAGCCCACTTCTTGGTGGACGATAGAGAAGAATAATTCTTTTCTGATGCGAATATTCAACCGCGACATCGCCAGTTTGAAAAGCCAAGCGCGAAGTCCCGTGGCAACTGCACTGTGTGATAACAACGACATGACAAGGTCAAGGACATCAATTAAGGTATACATCAACACAAAATAGTCAGCAAATTAAAAACAGATCTTCATTGGTAAAGCTGAAGGAGAAGCTAAAAGTATAAGTTCTTTAGGTCGCGGAAGCGGCGATTTTCATACAAAATACTCATAGATTCCGATTACTCCGCACAATCGGTTTAGGTAGTCAGTTTCCAAGATAAATATATTCGTGTGGTAGGAATGACTGGCCCACCTTGCGATGGAGAAGAGTCCCAGGTAGATGATGGCCATCGTGAATTTGTGCCGGTCTCTCTCGATTGCAATGCCTTGTATGACGTTTCCCGTGTACAGTGGTATGAACGTCTCCGCTGAAAGATAAAAATAGAAAGAATAAAAAGCAAATACGCCGAGACCACACACCAAAAATATCCCACGTGTATTCAGAGTGAATTTCATTTGCATTTGGCAAGAAGTAGAGCTGACGACAGAAATGGTCCATCAGTAATCATTCGGGTGACGAGGTGAGTGTGAGGGCAGAGGGGGGGGGGGGGGGGTAAGACAAGTGGCGACTTACCGGCACAGGCCACTAATAGGAAGAAGAAGGCAGCCAGGATGTAGGGAAGGTCGGGCCTAGACAACGACAGCAGCCTCGCTACCGTGGCCGCGCTCTCTTTCTTCGTTCGATTGTCTTCTTTTTCCTCCTCTTTGCTGCAAATATCCATTGGATAGTTCAGCGGCATTAGCGGATCAGGTGGTGTTGGGTAAACAATGTAAACAACCTCTCATCACCCTCCCATAGAAGCCGAGACCACCGTACAATCCCACCCCTACAGAAAATACAAACTGCCACGACCATACCCACAGGAGTCCGGATACCGTAGCCCATAATATTTTTCGCTTTGTAGACTCACTACACGCAATATTGCTCAGGAAACATCTGTTGCAAGCATATATGTTATTTAAAGACATATTCACACATCTCTGTTCAGGCATAGGACTACCGCACGTCGGTCATAGCCAGAGCTAGGATATTTTATCCAGGGCACAATTATCCGGTCAATCCAAAACCTGCCCCAATCAAACTGCAGTGGTACCCCGGGATAAGACCACCCTGCAATTAAGACCATTTTTTCCGGGAACCGAATTTTTTCCGTTGGTTACTATAGTGAACAAACCCCAGAATTAAGACCACCCAGAATTAAGACGAAAGACCACTTTTCCCTCTCCAGAATCGCAAAAGACCCCGGAATTAAGACTCCTTGTGTAATTAAAAAAAATAGAATTTTTCTCCAAACTCTAGATGTTATTGTTAAGGTCGATACCATGAAAAACATGTTTAAAATAACACCACGCAAAGACATCGTTGACTTGCATACTCTAAGCGTCAATTGGAATTGACATGGGGTACTCACTGCCTACTGCATGACACGGATTGATACGGACTTGTGATAAGTGCAAACTGTGATCCTGAAGCAATGGACGAGTACAGACAATCTCTTTGATTTTACGTCGACTTAATCTTTGCGACTACTGGTATGCTTTACTTGTGCATGAAACGTCCAGATATTTGCCAGAAAATTATTATCTAACATAATCTATTAGAAAACACAGAAAATTGCCAAAATGGATAAAGAACGTAGAAAACGAAAAGAAAAATAAATTTGACAAATGAAAGCAAAGGTCAAAGCCAAAGAAAACTTGCCGAGCAACTTGGTATCAGTAGCTTTGGTAAGAATTTTAGAAATAGCCTGCATGCTTGTTCTGTATTTAAATATCCGGCCTGACAACTCTTGTTTAATAAACCTGAGAATAGTTGGCAAAAATAAAAATAACAAGCCATCGTAGAGGGCATAGCCCCCAACCGGATATGGACAAACAGCTGTCATGTTAAAATTCAAGTGGATAAACAAGTGGGTCAGTGAAACTGACTCTGCCCCCCGCCGGCGTACAATCCCAGTATTTGATTTTGTTAGGTTGGACTACAACCCTTCGTATCATATTCGTGAATTTTAAAATTCCAGTTGGGCCAATGTCCTTGGGCCAACATGGCTCATTTACAATACCAATTCTTGTTACCACCCATACTACCTATGTGTATAACATTTTGCCAATTGTTTCAAAAAATGTAGGCTTGAGTGTGTTAACAAACTCATTTCAGTATGTAAGGGTTGTGAAAATTTCTGAAGTTCAGCTGGGCCAATGTCCTTGGGCCGACAGGGCTCATTTACAATACCGACCTTTGTTGGTTCCAATACTTCCTATATCTAAAAGATTTCAACAATCAATCCAGAATTGTAGGCTTGAGTGTGTTTGTCAACTGAGTAAGGATTGGGAAAATTTGTGAAGTTCAGCTGGGCCAATGTCCTTGGGCCGACGTGGCTCATTTACAATACCGATCCTTGTTTTCGTTCCAGTACTACCCATAGATACAATATCTTAACAATCGGAGGAAAAATGTAGGCTTGAGTGTGTTAACAAACTCATTCGACTGAGTAAGGATTGGGAAAATTTGTGAAGTTCAGCTGGGCCAATGTCCTTGGGCCGACGTGGCTCATTTACAATACCGATCCTTGTTCGTTCCAGTACTATCCATATATACAATATCTTAACAATCGGAGGAAAATGTAGGCTTGAGTGTGTTAACAAACTCATTCGACTGAGTAAGGATTGGAAAAATTTGTGAAGTTCAGCTGGGCCAATGTCCTTGGGCCGACGTGGCTCATTTACAATACCGATCCTTTCGTTCCAGTACTATCCATATATACAATATCTTAACAATCGGTGGAAAAATGTAGGCTTGAGTGTGTTAACAAACTGGCGGACAGACAAACCCGAAAACTATAGTCCCCCGGCGGGGGACTAACAAGCACTCAGTGAAATATCAAATCAGTCTGCCTGATAGTTGGAGATATGGCGTCGACAAAATACCGCGTTTTCGCCAAGTTCCATCCAGGAATGTCACATTTTTGACAATTTCCCATTTCGTCAATTTTTCGTCGATTTCAAAATTAACACGCCCTTTCACATCTTCATGATATATATGTTCTCTCAGTGAAATATCAAATCGGTCTGCCTGATAGTGGAATGTCATATTTTTGACAATTTCCCATTCCGTCAATTTTTCGTCGATTTCAAAATTGATACGCCGTTGCACATCTACATGATATATTTGTTCACTCAGTGAAATATCAAATCAGTCCGCCAAATAGTTGAAGAGATATGGCGTCGACAAAACAATGCACCAAAAAGTGACAGACAGACGAACGGCAAGGCGGGCAACACCCAAACCAATAGCTCCCCTCTGGGGGCCAAAGCCCCCGGTTTTGGGCTAAAAAAGGTGAAACAGAGCTTTCTTTGTCTTACGGGAAGTGTAACAGGACAGACACGACGATACCGAAAGTTATAAACACCAATAATACTCATTCGTATACAAGTATTGACACAACACTATCAATATCCAATAACATAAACTTTAATACGACATTCCATCAGAAATAAATCACAAAGTGGCTCCAGCAACCAGAACCAGAGAATTAAGACCACCTCGGAATTAAGACCGCTTCTGACCGGTTCCCCAAGTGGTCTTAATGTCGGGATACCACTTTACTTTCTGACGAACAGCGCCGGGATGACGAACGATTTTACTCATCTGTATACCGCTAGTTACACTTAATATAATCACTGACCTTTCTGCTGCATTTTCTTCATCATCTACCAATTGCTCCATGTCGTCATCAGTGTTGTTAATTCCCGCCGTCCGTGACCTGGCCTTGACTTTTGACCCGGACTCGACGCCATCCGGTTTCAATTTTAACAATACAAAAGTCCAATGGATATAAAGCATAATGGAAGCAATAATGCTCCACGAAAACAAGCACCAAAACCACGCGTCCTTGTGCCATTCCTCGTCTGTTTCAGAATAGAGTAACATTTTAATTATGGCATAAGACCACATGATGGCACTCACTGCAAAAATAATTAGACTGCTGTTTTCAATTCGAGTGATTGCATCTGCCGGATTTCTCCAAACACCGATGATAGTTCCAGAGTGTAAGATGAACCGTAAGGCTGAAAATATCCATAATTCAAATACACTTTCAGTCACATCGAAATGGCGCACCTCAGCAACAAAACAGACACTGAATTTGTTGCCATGGCAATAGAACACTGTAGAACACAGTATATCTATGATACTGAAAAACGTTAAATACAGCAACGTGAATACGCCGGTTTTAGCCATGGTACATCTGTATAGAACACTTCGATATCGCAGAAAGTTCGCATCAACTATCACAGTGAACCAATCAATGAGTTGTAGAATGAATACGTTTCTGATGCAACACCCAGAAATCTATGCAGTCATGTCAATAACATCACATCTGATCGCTTTTAAATGCGTAATGAAATTCAACCACTTTTCATGATTTCTTTTGAATTTATTCCGGATTATTTGATCCAATTCAGGAGTTTTCTGAAAAAAAGAAAACAAACATGATAATACAATATCTAAATAATTCGATTTTGTTGTTGTTGTTTTTTTTTGTATATGTACGGATACACTGAGCTGCGAGCTTATATTTAGTCATATACTTGAACGACTCGGCCGACCTAGGGCGGGTTACATTTTGTCAGTACTCGTCAGTCACTAGAAAAGGATATTGAATCGCAGTTAAAATCTTATGTTTCTTGAAACATCTGCTTCGGACAGTCAGCTCTGAAATGAGGTGTGCGGAGGTCTTGAAGAGCGTTGCTGTTAAAATATGTTTCACTGTGGACAATCTATACTGTTCCAGACACCGAGAGATTCGGGTGCAGCTTTGCCTCTGAGAATATACCAGTGACGACATACATATGGCGTATTCTGACTCTTGTGTACGACCGTGTCGATCCGAACATTGTTTAGGGGCGGTAATTTATGCCCAACGGTAGAGTGATTTCATAAAAACTTGAATTGTGAAAATTAGCTGGAAGGCGTCGCCAAAATAAGTAACTATTCAACTGGTATTTAACTACGTATCGCGTGAAGAATACAACTGTTATATACTTGGTCGGTCAGGGAATCTTCAGGCTTGAAATATATATCAAACAGGCATTTTAAGATGATTGATAAGATACAGGCAGCCAGTTTATTGATCCCCAATAATGGGACATTTTAATGTTTATAGATTCTTTCACCTTTCATCAATAAAGGGGAAATATAAACTGAAATTGTTGTGCTAATTAATAACTGCGTGAATTTTGCACTGATGTTTTAGAATTTATTCTCTTTTTTGTGCAACGGCCTGTTGAATGTTCATTCACAGGCGAAACGTTTTTCTCTATAAATTCAACGAAAAATTAATTTTTGCCCGACCCAAAAACTTTTTGAATGCTTTTACAAGTCAGTTAAGAAAGTTTCGTCCAAAAAAGATTGTTTTCGAAAAAAAAGGGCACAAAGGATGCATAATTCAATATAAAACAGTAAACTATTAAAATCGTACGGGCGCAAGACTATACAGCAAGCCTCCCCCCCAACCCTATCCCCGGCCCCGACACGTCACTCAACACAGGAATGAAATTGGCTGCCGCATATTTTTAGGTGCGTACACTAAAAGTAAATAAATTTTTACAATTAATAAATACATTTAATAGTTCTGTATTAAATATTCTACTGTTCGACATTCAATGTTTTAAGAAGTGTAATAACCTACTACTTTATAGCTATTGGGCCCTGTAAGAAGAAGCGAACAAATTTATAGTCACCAAATACAAGCTATTGCTGAATGCTTATTTGCTTACAGTGTTTACGATCTGAAACAAACCTAAGCGTCGTGCACTTAACAGTTCAACACACATTCTTGCCCTGAAAGCAAGAACACAGATATAAAGAGGTTCCGTCTTACGTTTTTTTTTTTCAAAAAAAGGAACTAACCAGAAATCCCAAGCAATATTTCCATTTGGTTAAAATACAGGGCGCATGCTTTATTACATAACAATTTAAAATGTTTTCAAGTACACCTACAATAACTATTGAATTCATATTTAAACTAGACCGTTTTCGCCAGTGAGTAGCGAAAATTACACCTAGGGCCACAAAAAATACGATTCTGAATATTTGAAATTTAAGAATTAAAAATCTTGGTTAAAAGTCATGCCAAATTGCCAGCTGCATCAAAACTCGACGTAAGACAGCTTTTGACATCCTATACCCCAGTAAACATTCTGCGCCCATAAAAACTCGATTTTAATTTGTGTCAGTGACCCAAATTGCGACATTAAATCTATTTGTGATTTTGTTTTGATTGGTAGCGACGACATATCTTTGACACAACGCTGACGTTGGATAATAAGCAATGTTAAGCAGATAACAAGCTATTATTTAAAATAAGAATATGTCAAGTAAATAAGAAACCCTGTTTTTTTTCAGAGCAATTGCTTATTGGCAATTAGTAACTGGCGTTATAGTAAATTATATAAACGTAAAACCGTAAGTGAAAGTGATGTGTAAAATTTTTCTACTTTATTTAGTGGTCTTATATACACGGAATATACGATTTTTAATTTTCGGTAGTATATACACGGAATATACGACTTTTAATGTTCAGTCGTATATACAAGGAATATACGACTTTCAATGTTCAGTCGTATATACACGGAATATACGACTTTCAATGTTCAGTCGCATATACAAGGAATATACGACTTTCAATGTTCAGTCGTATATACAAGGAATATACGACTTTCCAAATTGCGGTTGTGGTAAGGACGCAATATAATGTGAATTTCGTCCAGGACTGAAATATTGATTTTTTAAGTATATTACAATGACAGGCCTCAGCCGTACAACTGGTCCAGTGGCGTGGTTGATAGAGCGTGGGACTTCAAATCGTTTGGACTGGGGTTCAAGTCCCATCGAGACTTTTACTCGAACGTTAAAATTTTGCCATTTTGACTGGGAAAGCCATGTTCAAAACTCATGAAACTCGTAGAAAACTATTTAAAAAATGATTTTGTTTATAATTCAGGCGCATCATGCTTTGTAGTTTTGATATTTATTGAATTTTTAGGCATATAAACAGTATTTTTACGATTAAACGGCTATTTAAAACGTGTGTTTTGGCGGTTCTGTGAAAACCAGAAGTAATTATAAACTATTTTAAATTCCATTTTAGGATTTTTAAATACGTTTTTTTGTATTTCATATTCCGGGAATAACTAAAATGGGTATTGAAAAATATTACACGACATTTATTTTAGAAATTAAGACCGTTTTAAGGGGGAAATTTTAAGTTAAAATTATGGGTGATAATTCGTGATAGCTGGGATTCGTGACCAGCTGAGGTTCTAATGTTTATCTTAATTTCTCGTTTAATTTACCAAATTACCTTTTTATGGTACAAATATAGTTACTAAATTTAATAATATTGTCGTTTTCAGCTGTGGGAGGTTTGAACAACGTCCCAAAACCTTTAAGAATCAAATGCATATTTAATGTTCGTATTTGAAAATGGCGGTTGTTTACATGTTGCCTTGGCAGATGCGTAGGAATTTATTCACAAAAATAGGGGGAAAATGGCTAATTTTTAGGGTTTTGAATGTAGTTATTGGTGAAATATCAGAAAGTTGGTATTAAAATAATTGTTAAAGTTTTATATATTTCAAAGTAGTGTTTAGTGGTAAAAGTACTGGTAACGAAGTGAACTAGTTCGGGTCGTGGATAGTTACGACTGTGTTGCTAGCGTTGTTTATGTTGACACCAGCGCAAAAAAAGTCCAGAACGTATTAGGCGCTTACTTCAAGATCATTTAAGTGTAGAATTATTTACTCCAGTGTTTGTGCAATAATTTTTAAAAATTACACTTAACATCATTTTACACACCACAAACACGATAAACCGATTAGTATATAATCAACCTATCAATTTGACTTTGTTTGCTGATAAAGTTTAGAAAAATTGATTTTTTCATATTTTTTAAAGGTTATAAGTCTTATAACCTTTCTTATGTGTATACTCACTTCCTCAAATTAAAAAAAGTGATGTTATAAATTTGAAAAGTTGTATATTCCGTGTATATACGACCGCAATTTAAAAAGTCGCATATTCCATGTATATATACTGCTAAACATTGAAAGTTGTATATTCCGTGTATATACTACCGAGCACTGAAAGTCGTATATTCCGTGCATATACGACCGAACGTTGAAATGTCGTATATTCCGTGTATATACGACTACAAAATGGAGTAGGCTATTCTGACACATCACTTTCACTCAAGGTGTTAGGTTTAAACAATTTATCATAACACAGCAAACAAGTAATTGCGCTAAAAATAATAATATTTCTTATTTGCTTGACATATTCTTATTTTAAATAATAGCTTGTTAGATGCTGATTTTGCTCACAAAAAGCACTTTTGCAACATCATATTATGTGCCCCATTACCAGATATAAATTCCGAGTTCTGATGAACTGCCAGTCTTTGTCGGTCATTTTAAACAACAACCAAATAAATACATCTTAAATTAAAATGCCATTATACTACATTCGTGATTCATGATTGTGTAAGCAGGGTTGAGACTTCGTAAAATTTTCTGGTCGCCCTCCGGGCGACCAGCTTTAAAAAGTTAGTCGCCCGGCACAAAAGTTAGTCGCCCGGCGCAAGTTTTGCAAAATTTATATGAAAATACTCAGAAAAAAGTTGGTCGCCACTCGGGCGACCAACTCGAAAAAGTTGGTCGCCCGAGCCAAAAGTTGGTCGCCACGGGCGACCGGGCGACCGCGAAATCTCAACCCTGTGTAAGGGTATATACTTACCAACAAATCTTTTAATTTAACCACCTACGAATTTTCAATTTGAATGCAAAACCGTGAATCTCCGTAACACGACCACACGGTTTCATCCCCGAGTAAGGAGACAAAGCACGGGATTACCAGTTTTGGAAATGAAAAATTTTGGGGGTCAACGAGACAAAACGAGTGGCTGTACAACAAATATAGAACAGGATTTCAGTTATAGATGCGTTTTAATACGAGAACTTATTTCGCAACAATGAAATATTCAACACTTAGCAAAAATAAACAAATAACACAAAATAAATAACATTTCCAAATAAATTTCTCACTCCCAGTAGAATTTTACAAACTTGTCATTAGACATTTAAGATCCCATTTTAGAACACATCTGGCTTCCTGGTTTGATGCAGTACCTTATGTTTGACATTTTTGACAGAAAAAATGCTTTAATTTCTTTGATAATAACCTCTTACTCCAAATCAATGAACATAGCTTATTTTTCCTTCACTACATTCATTTCATGCATGTAAACGGACATTTTTTTATGTTTTCCTCACTGTGATTTGGTGATTGAAAGGACACAAATGTTGAAAACCATTACACAAGTATCCACAACCAGACCAGAACAATCATTCAGCTGATTATGCATTTCTTCATTACTTATTACAATAAAATAAAAGAAAAATCTTCTTTTTTAAAATGAATAAATATACATGCTAGTCTATTACACATCACATGTTTCATAACATATTTCGTAAAATATTTTTTAAAAGACCATATGGCGGTTTTTTTTTTAAATTCGAAAGTATTCATGTTGAAAAAATTAGAATTTTTCGTTTTTCTATTATCATTTCTTAAAAATGCATCCCAAAAAAATGCAATCGGAACGAGGTCTCCATCGGAAAGATCAGAAAGTACGAATTGCCTTATACTCGTACGACGGACTCCGAACTAGAGAAATGTTGACTGATTTCATCTGACCCAACGACTCCCGGCTTGTTCTAAGAAGCGCCTTGCGCTTCTGGGGTTCGGCATATATAGAGATATACTAAGAAATAAGCCACATCACACTTTGGGCGTTCTGAATAAAATGCGCAAAAATTCTGCGTTTCGAATATACAAACTAACCCGATAAAAACATGAAAGAAATGATAGAGAGATTTCCCTTGAATGTCAAATTTCTCTTGCACCAAACAGCAATTATTTTTTTAACAACCCGTATGGTATTTTAAAAATGAATTAAACATTTTTAACAAATAGCTTCAAATATTAATTTCTTTGATGTTCCGAGTATGAGCTGTTTTTGTTATATTTCTTCCGTATTTTTCTATCATTTCTTTAATTTTTACCAGGTTCCCTCGCAGTCACATTCAAAGTTTTTGCGCATTTTATTCGAAACACTCAAGGTGTGATTTAGTTTATTTAAGGAAGGGCCGGCTAGGAGCTATACAAAGAAGAGAGAGTAATTGGGACAAAATAAAAGATTTTAAATGATTTTAGGAAAATGTCCCTCAATTTACACGGAACAAATATATACCACTGACAGAGGAGGTCAAACCAAGCATTGCTGATACAAACACAACAACCTCCTAATGAACGGACAATAAAATACACAAAAGTATAAAAAAAAATGCGTTTCTAAGGGTAATAATACACAAGCTTGGGAAATAAAATGTCGACCTGGACGTTAACCAATCACCAACAGCGATACAAACGATGTCGCAGAATCAATTTGGCGACGTCAAAGCAAAAAAAAAAACAGCTGATCAATCTGCATGGCTAATATTATTAACTTTTCTCTGCAAAACAAATGATACTTTTGATTTTATGTTACAAGATTATGAGATACACTTTCTCAAGTATGTGGTTCTAAGGATATCCATCCGGCCTTGTTAGCTCCGAGTAGCTCTGACTTGCATAACATCGTATATCTCTCTGTCAGAGCTACGAAGCCTTCCATTGCTCCACTAATAGGAGTCAATTTCATATGTTCTGAGGCACGAATCCTGCATATCAGCCCCTATGATTCAAACATCTACAGCCCAATATGCCCTTTTTGTAAAACAGGCACAGTTTCTAGTGAGCTGTATATCTTTTCTTTGTTCATAAAAGTGCAGAACAGTTAGCTTCCGCACCCACCTGTCAAATGTTTGTTTACATTCTGGCCTTTAAATGTCACGTGACCAAAGTCAAGGGACCGAAAATTTAAATAAAGGGATTGTAGTTTATTTGTAAAATATATACTAAAATAGTTGATAGATGCAGAATTACGTATAAATTTATTTTGTACACCAACAAAATTTGACTTTTTATTTTTACGTTTTTTTTTTTGAAATATAAATTTAAAAGTTTTTTGTTGATAATTGCAAAAATTATTGTTACCATTTCACGTAATAAAGTATGCACCCTATATACAAACAAATGTCAATAACTGCGGGAGATTTGGGGTTATTTCCGTATTGTTTTCTTTTAAAGAAAGCGTAACACAGAAGTTGTATATGATCACTGTTGTACTTTGAGGGCCCGTAGCAAATGCCAATAAAAAGTTATGAGTCGTTGAATCTCGCACAAAGTAGCCACAGGGGGTGCCTCAAAGCGAGCGCAGCTGACTTGCTAATCGTTATATAGCGAGGCTTTGAAGCGGTGCCTGGAAATAGCGCACCGCTTCTTGGAGCTACGGCCTTGTACACACGCGAGGGAGGTGGGCTGAACAAACGAAGATTTTCTTTAGTTCTGATATCAGAAGCACCGAGTAAATGCCAGGAACATACCTGTCTTCTGTTTTAGTTGCAATGAAAAGTAAAAAGATAGGAAAAATCTTTTCGGTCTTTCTGCTGTTTACATAGCGATAATAAAGAATATCCTTTTAGCTATGTGCCAAGTTGTAAGTTGCAATGTTGGTCGATATCGTTGTAATAAAACAGGTGACCTCTGATGGGATCTTCCTGTTACGTAAAAGCACGGAGTGGAAGGATATTTTTTAAAAAGTAGATCTTTATGACTATCATTTTCGCCGAATTCCCAGTGAGTCTGCGAAGTAAAAGGCATTATACACAACAGACCGAACTGCCGTTGTTGAACATATTTTAAAAACAAGTTGATTTGACGTTCAGTGAAAATTGGAGTTAATGTTCATTCAAGTTGCGTGCTCGTTGGTACTCAGATTGCATGTTACAATGAAATTGATTGAAACCAAGATTTGAAATAAAGTGTTTATTTTTTCGAAAAATGAAAAGCAAGTTGCACCTTCCTTGTTGAATGTCCGAAGCACGGTACTTACAGTTAAACACGGCGTCAGATTACGACTTACTCCGAAATCATAACGCTTGTTTGCTCTGCACACTCACTAAGAAGACAGTAATCATAAAACAGGGGTGCTTGTTTTTAAAGTATCCATCCCAAAATCCTAATGACAGAATTTAATAATAGTTTACATCTTAACTCTCAATTAAAAGTAGAAATCTAAATGTCATAGCCACCGTTGTTGTTCAACAGCCAGTTGTTGTTCTATGGCGGTTTGGACTTTTGTGCATTACACCTTTTTACTCCGCAGACCCGCTGGAGATTCCTTGGAAAATAGTACTTATAAAAGAGAGGAACCACTTTTTAAGTTCAACAACAAACCTATACGACTGTTCGGTCTGTTGCGTATAACAACGTTTACCGAGGATTCCTCCAAAATAATACTCATTACGGGTCACTACATTTAAATTATCCGTCCTCCCTGTGTTAATGCATAACAGATAGAGCTCAGCGGTTTTATAGAGGTCAGCTGTTTTATAACTACGAAGGTCCTCAAAACAAGATACATCTCTTCAATGCATGGCCTGTTTTGAGAATAGTTTCATCTCAATCACGTGATTTTGTTTTGACAGAGGAAAACGTACAGAAAATGAGAGAGACGACCCTAGAATAACATGTACTGTTAAATGTGTTCATTTATGAAAAATGGAATTACAAGATTTAATATGTATGCAACTGGGTATAAATAAGCAATGTATCCGCCAAAACGACCACCACATGTTCCAGTGCTTGGTATGTACTGGTATGAAAGTGGACTACGGGGAGCAAAATTAAATAAGCCGGTTTCAAGTGTGCATGTTTAACACAAGAAGTGTGCATGTTCTAGGTAGAGATGAATTTAAAGACAGTTTATCTCAATTCTATAGAAAAGGCCATTTTTTCCCGAAAATGCTTTGAAAATTACCTGTTTAGTTAAACCCTAATGAGGGAAGCGAGATACAGTTGATCACGAGACAGAAACGGAACATGGCTTACTGAAAAGTACAACCTAATAAATCTGAAATTGAAAATTTGTGTCTGTATTTCCTACAAGCTGAACACACTAGAGACCCTCAAGCGCTCATTGGAGGCTGAACAATAAAAACACCCATACAAGTGAACTTAAGGCATTCCGAATAAAATGCGCAAAAATTCTGCGTTTTGATCACATACTGACCTCGTAAAAATGAAAGAAATGGAGACATTTCGCTAAATGTCAAATTTTTCAGCTCCAATGAGCAATCGTGGTTTTTAATCAACCGCACGATTTTTAAAAACTTATTAGAAGTTTTAACAAACAGTTTTGAATTTTAATTTCTTTTATTTTCCGAGTATGAACTGTTTTTGCGATATTTCGTGTATCATTTCTTTCATTTTACCCGGTTCCCTTGCAAACGTAATGGAATATTCTTGCACATTTCATTCAAAACACCCAAAGTGTGAGCAGGCATGCATTTTGTTCTTAAACGTGTGTACATCATTTCTGGTTATTGGTTCACATTCGTTGCATTTTGATGACACTTGGTGACCCGTTTCCAATAATGTGCCTTTTGTAATGCAAATATTTATTACTTGGCCCCAAATGACTGCATGAAGATCTGTAGTTTATGTAACTGGTGCTTAATTTTCCTAATTCCTAATCTTCGTCTCATTCCAAACTGGAACAAGGGGAAATTAACGATAACTGGAGTATTTTTCACCGTCCGACACCGTTACAAACCTTTCTGTAACCAGAGCAACGTCTTTATAAAGGATTACCATCCGAAGGAAACCACCATTATCAGGAACTTGGTTTTAATCCTCAAATGAGGGAGAAGTATGCTCGTATATTTGGGAAGATAGCCATAAAAATGTGATCTTGCTTTGTTTTCAGCAAAATCCATGTAGTTTTACGGCGTACAAAATATCGTTTTTTTTTTCTTCAGCCGTGTAGCGGAATGAGTTGGATTTTGGAAATCTAAGTTTGATATAACTGTATTTAAGTGGCTATCAGTTTGATTCAACTGTTGACATATGATTGTCGATTCGTCATATCTTTCGGTATTCCTAATTTTGATTGCTAAAACGTTTGAATGTAACTTAACTGCATTATTATCGGATGCCTGTAAGTTTGCTCCATGGAGCCAAATTTAAGATTCTGTTAATTTCTTGCCTAAAGATGCCGTAAGATGTACCATTATTTTTTTTTGTCTTACTGAGGTACCGGACGCCTGGGTTCATCGGTTGAGGAATGGAAGGTTTGTGCAAATGGAAGCCAAGTCTTACAGCAAAGTCGGACATTTAGGCGAGTTATTGTTAGCACCGTCCAACATAAAAATTCAAAAATCGTGGACAAGAATATACATTCAAGCTATATCCAAGTGCGAGGTTTCTGTTAAAAGGTAAGCCATCATAAAAAGAAAATAAAAGAATGTTATAATAAGTGCTACGAGCCAGTTTGCAAGGAGAGAGAGGACTTAAATTTTCTATCTTAGTGTGTTTGATGCTTGGTTGGCAGGTTTTTCCCTATGTGGAACAAGATCATTGGAAACAACCTGGTTTAAACTGTCCTGAAGAAAGGTGAAATACTTTCTTCCAGTCGTAAAGGGGACAAAACTGGAAGAAACTTAGGGCCTATTTTGGACGCATTTTTTTTTGAAATATCGAAATACCTGTTGCGAAAGAAACCAAATGTTTAGGTTTGCGTTAGCTCTATGTCGGTACTACAGGCATTTGAGAATGTTTAAATATTGTACGGTTTAAGCCTAGAAAAACACGGCAATGCCGTTAAGGCTGGTAAAGAAGTAATTTGTTGTTGGGTTCCAAGTCATGTTGGAATTCGCGGCAACGAGGTAGCTGATAGAGCGGCCAGGGAGGCGCTAAACGAGAACTGTTCTTATCGCATACTCAGACTTCAAATACCATATCTCATGATATACAAAGGATTTTTGTCAATGGCATTGGGCCAGACAAAGGAATTACAAGCTGTTTGAAATCAGTCCTATTGTTGGGCATAAACTGCTTTCCCCAAGTTATGTCCGGGATGATATGGTCATACAGAGACCAGGAACAGGACATACATATGTGAGTCTTAAACATCTTTTAAGAGGCGAACCGGCACCCAAAAATTGTCAAAATGACAGTAGTTTGAAAATAGGTAAAAATTTTGTTCGAATGCACAAAGATGTGATATTTTGTCCAGGCCGTAACTGCAGAACTGTTCACGCTAATGCTGTTTCGTTTTGTATGCGGTTAATACGTACACTGAAGGTGTGCAACGTCGTCGTATTTATGACATCGAGTAAAAATTGTTGGGCAATGTAAGGTTTTCAATTTCAATGAATTTCCTAACATCCAATGACATTATGTGTTACACGGGGGATCCTGCCTCACTGAAGCTCAAGTTCTACAAAAGTTTTGAAAAAATGGGCCCCACGCAAAAAAGAAAGAACTGGAGAAAATTTCCAGAAACTGGGGCCATAGCGGCCAACAGCCAAACAAACTGAAGCCATTTTCAGAATCTGGGGGCCATGGTGCCCATCGCCGCCGCCAAAATGATCCCTGTAGATGAATTGTCGTACCCATCACTTTTGAATGAATTGTCGTTTGATCAATTGTCATACCAATTTTTCTAGAGTAATATCAAAATGTTATGTATGAATTTCCTAACATTATCTAAACAAAGGTAATGCAGGTTTGGACTCAACTTCGGGAAATTAACCCACACCCCCACTCCTTGTTGTGCTGTTTCAGCTTGGTAGAAGACGTACTGTGCTATGACGGTCAGGAGCTCACCTACGCGGAGACCGTTCACCAAGCAGCGGATGATTACTGGCGCCATGTGGAGAGAAGCGGCTGGCAGAAATATGCCCATGCCTTCGTGCCAAAATTGCTGCGAAAACCCATGAAGTTTATGGTAAATATTCAGTTTCTCATCGGTTGGCAGATTGATTAAAGTTTTAAAGATCTTCAGAGAGTATGTTGTTGAGACTGTGGAAAAAGTGTTACAGCAAGCGATTGACGAAAAAAACAAAAACAATGCTGAGCCGTATGGGATTTTATTTCAACATATGTAAGTTGCCACCCCAGTGCTTATAGCCATTTTGATAAAAAAATATTTCGAAAAAAAAAAATATGACGAAAACTTACAATAAAAAAGTGTGTTTTAATACTGCGTGTGAAACTAAGACAATTTCAATGGAACAAATTTCTTTTATTTTTCGTTCCTAGGATTACAATAAAACAGTAGAGGAGCTTCTACAGCGGTTGTTCAGTTGTTCTATTGTGGACATCACGTCTCAGCAAAGCATTCCTAGTCAGCATGCAAACCCGTATTTACCCAGAGATATTTGCCACCCTAATGTTCTACCAGCCATTGCATTGCTGAAGTCACCAACACATTTCTATGTCGTTCATCCGTTCAGCGATTTTACCGTACAGGATATTGTTACACTTAGTCCTACAATACTGTCTAAATCCTATGCAAAGAATTTATTTCTGGCTTATCAGATGCTACAAGCAATGAAGTATTGCCATTCACTGGGCTTGTCAGTCGGGGACTTAAAACTGAGCACACTTTTTGTGGACGACAAGTTGTGGTTACGGATGAAGTTGCCGCAAGAGGACAGGTTGATTTTATCCCCTCGAGAAAGCCAAAAAAGTTCTAGTCCAGAGAGTAGTCAGGAAGCGGAAAATCCTGGAGGCCCGTTTACAGCTGATACTACAAAGAATAAGTATAACTTCGACACAATTATTGAAAAGTATGCTAGTATGGATTTGGCAGGATTGACACAAATGTGGATCCAGGGGGAGGTATCTAATTATGACTATCTCATCTTTCTGAATCACCTGTCTGGGAGACGAATGGGTGACCCCAACAACCACCCAGTGCTGCCTTGGATCATGGACTTCAAAAGCCCAACATCAGGGCGCAGGGATTTAAGCAGATCGAAGTACCGACTAAATAAAGGCGACCAGCAGCTTGACCACACCTATGAGGCAGCCGTGACAAGCCTGCCGACGACCAATGAGAGATTGCACATAGCACACCACATCTCCGATGTCTTGTCTGACATCACCTACTATGTGTACAAAGCACGGCGCACGCCGAAATCAGTGCTCTGTGCCCACGTGCGACCCAACTGGGTGCCGCATGAATACCCGGCCAGCATTCAGAGGCTGCAGGAATGGACTCCGGATGAATGTATACCGGAGTTCTTCACCGATCCAAGTATCTTCAGCTCCATTCATCCGGATTTGCCGGACTTGGAGATTCCCCACTGGTGCAGTACGCCTCAGGATTTTGTGAGCAAGCACATGGCTGCACTAGAGGGTCATTATGCATCCGTCTATCTTCATCATTGGATTGATCTCACCTTTGGTTATAAAGTAAGTTCATGTGTGAAAAGGAGATGTGAAAGTCCCCAATTCTGTTATATAAAGAGCACTCAACAAAAGTTAACGGGCAAATATGTGCGGAATTTAAGTTTAAGTTCACGTAAATCTGCTGTAAGTTCGTGCAAACGCAATAATTGGGAGTAGTGTGCGTGATCGGTGAATGAAAAACAGCCGTTCGGGCATACTGTTGTTGGTGAGCACTGACCGCTCCAGTTTTATTTATTTTTGACAACGAATTATAATTGTGTTCACAGAGAATTACTGGAGAATTATGGGGTTAGTCGGAGAAAAATTTATTGTTTGTTTACAAAAACAAGAAACTAATAGGTGTCGATTGAAAGTGTGATATAAGCCTGTCCTCTTACATTTTGCGTGCAATGGCCGCCTTAGTTTTTATTACAGTTATGCGATAAGATGACAATTACAGATGTCCTGATTTATCATAAGAGCAATTTCACACCTTATCGCAGTTATACTAATAGCATTTTATTAGTTTCCCAAAATTAATACCTACACGCGTGAGTACTTATTATATAATTTACTAATCCATTGCATCCACAAATGCAATTACATTATGTTGTAGTCCACAGCAGACCCACGTTAATTTGCATATATCATAATGATTTCTGAAATAATTTGCCTTCAGTATAACAGCTCTAACTGCGATCTTCAAGTTTTCAAACTCTTAGGAAATTTACAAACTCCCTGACTGTGTCAAAAAGTTTACAAACTTCTTGGAATTTTCAGGAACTTTGTTAACTTGCTGATTTGAAGTTTACTTGATCATTTATATATCGTCAAAATGTTGAACATAAATCGTTCCGTTATAACACCAAGAATGTTAAAGAAGATCGATTTAAAGTGATTTTGAATCAAAATCGATAGATTTCGTGTCAACACACTGGCTTTTAACATTATATGAATTCAGTTAAGGTTAAATATTCAAGGTGAGGTGCTATTTTGTATAAAATAATAAATGTTTCAAACATAAATTGTAACATTTCATTTCATTAGCAGCGTCCTGAGTTACATTGCACATTGTTACATTGTCCCATTGTATCAATCCGAGTTCAACGACTGCGCTTATAGTTATACATGTATTTCCCTTTTTCTATTTGTCAAAATCTCACTTTATGGTACCCGTTCTCAAAAGTTTAGGTGCAAGAAAGGTACTGGATTATGGATTTGTTCACTGCTGTGGGTTTAATGCATGTGTCGCTTACCGTATTGCTAACCTTTTGATCGTCCCTTTCCCTTACAGTAGATTACTGCTCCGTGCACAATACTTGGTGAATGACCCCAAAGTTTTATTAACCTCTTCTTCAGTTGAGCGGACCTGCAGCGGTGCGTGCCAAGAATGTGTGTCTACAGCTGGTGGACGAACACACACACCTAGCCAAGCACGGTGTCGTGCAGCTGTTCACGCAGCCACACCCCCAACGGCTCAGCCCCCACCCACCGTGGACTCTCTCACAGCTCACCGTCTGCCCGTCCAGCAAGTCTACTATCAACACAGAAGTGAGTAGAATTGTTTCAAGTTTTAAGTTCGTTCTAGCATTATTGCACATACGAATTTAATTAGGTTACGAAATGAACATATTATTTTTTTGAACAAATTATTTTTTTATTAAATTTATGACTAAGATATAAGAATTACAGCGTGAGCTGTAACTTTGCTTTGCAGATGTTACTGTAAATATTTCCGTCTCTTTTTCATGAACATTTGGCATAAAGTGAACTGAAGCTAAATATTTTTGGTGGCGGCTCTCCGGGAGGCCTTAACGTTATATACGCATGAAGTATTGCTTCACACATAGGATGCCCAAGACCTCCTGGAAAAGTTATATACGGAACCTCTTAAATCCTCTTTTTTGCCTGATTGAAAACCTCCACAAACCTCTTTTTTGGACAAAGGACCTCTTAAAATAACCTCTTTTTTGGTGGCGGCTCTTGGGGAGGCCTGAGATGATGTTTTTGGACAAATAATACATTGAAAAATACGTACATTCTACTGGAGATTACATTCCTGTACAAGCATATGATGAATTAGGAACTAAAAGCTGTGTCATCCCGGAAGCTACATGTTTTATCATATATATCACTGATGCTCCTTATGACGAATTGAGAATTTCGATTTCTTTAGCAGTTGCCAGATACTCAAACAGCACGGAATCAAAAGGATAAAAAGTGAGTTAATTGTCCAGCTACCGGTAATATATCTTCACAAAAATAATATGGCACAGTGTTTACAATCTCAATTTACACCAGTGTAAAAGTGTTAAATTAGCATAAAGTCATGTCTTTTAACGTGTTTTTCACCGCTGGTAAAAGCGTTTGAAACAAACTCGCCTAAGTGGAGTGATTTCAAGTTGTTAACAGCATTGTTGAGGAATAGACGTCTGATTCTTACACTCTAGATCAAAACCAACAACAGGAGGAGGAATGAGCGGTGAGATTGTGCTTCCTTCCGGGTTCAACCCTCTGCACATGCTGGAGAAATTGGAGACCTTCTCGAACTTTGTGCTGTACGAAGCCAAAGCTTTGCCCGCCGCCGACAAGCCACAGGTACAGGAATTGCAGGGTTGTAGCTATTGGAGCTGTATACTGAATTGAGGGGCCATGACGAAGAAGAGTGGGGTGGGGGGGGGGGGCAAGTCCAATTTAACCTGTTAATAATGAAAACTATTCCGACCAGGCAAAATTATCACTTTACAGAGCTGTTAACTGACGAGAGTCTCATTTCAAAATGAAGAATCAAAATGGGTTGAATAGATGTTGTTCAGCAATTTTTGGTGTTCGCTAATGGGGGTTACAGTGTAATGGTAGCTGATACAATTTCACAAAAAATTTAAAAGCAAGGTGGGCTTGAAATGTTCCAAACCCTGAACCTACAACCATGATCATTTTATGATTGCCTTGGTGGGACAGGAAGACTTTGGGGACGACAAATGGTACGCCAAGCAGTCGCTGGTGTCACGTGACCTGCAGTCTTTGGCCTGTGCACTAGTGTGCTTGTTGATCAACCCAAGAACTAGGGGCTTGGGCATCGGAGCAACATTAGAGGCACGCTACATCCTCTGTAGAAAAGTGTGCCAGCAACATTTTAAAGACATCCCAAGGTAACAGAAAAAACTGTATTTAGTTGAACAAATTTTGAAAAGTGTAAGTAGAATTAAAATAAATAAAAAATAAAGTGCCCCATGCAATTTTAAGTGAAGTACCTTTTTATCTTCAAAAATATATATAGGAAATGTAAAAAAATTATGTGTAATATTGGCACGAAATTTAAATATGCTTTTATGGACTGAGTGACGTGCAAGGAGTAGTTCTTTTAAAAATAATTTAATGAACTGTTTTGTATTTTTATAGTGAATTTTGAAGATGAATAGCAGGAAAAATTATAATAGAGACGTTTTATTTGTATTTGCAGGCCGTTCCAAGAAGTGCTTCGAGTCCTGTTTTGCTTAAATGAACCCACCGTTTGCATAAAACCAGACCAGTATGGTGCTCTATTCCAGTATAAAATACTCAGCGATAAGAGACTCCCACCGCCGAATGCAGACCTTTTGCTTCACTCTCAGTTTGGAATCATTCCGTTTCCGCCCTATTTTCCCGCCTTATTTGACACATTCTATAAGTACCACATCATCACACAGGACATCGAAGCCATTTCCGCTTCCGACAGTATTCACCCGGACGACAAGTCGCAGAAATTGGCTGCCCTGCACAAGGACATTGTGTCTATATTCTCGAAATTTCTTAACCGGATGACGTTTGATTCGGTTGGGGTCGAGGGGGTCGAGTTACTCTTGCCGTATGTAGAGGAGTTGTTTTGCAATCCGGCCACTTCTGTGCAATCAATATGGCTGCTGTTCGCACCTATCTCGTTGATGCTGGGCGCCGAGAAAACCATTGATCTCCTACTGCGGCACATTGTGACCGTATTTGATGACGAAGCGACGACTTCCAAGCACATCAAATTATACCACCGCAGTTTTATCATACAGCTCGTTGTTCGACTCGGCTTGGAAAAATTCCTGAATTCATTTTCAAAGCCTCTTATAGAAGCCTGCGCAGGTTATAAAAACTTCATTCCATGTGAGAAACCAGAGCGACAATCGGCAGGTGAGCCCGAAGATATCCTGCAGCATAGCATTACCGACGCTTTTCTCAACGAGGAATCTTCCGAGCAGCCTGTGACTTTCTCCTTGACCGGGGACAGCGATAGCACCAAAGACAGTCAGTCCATTGCGTCCAACGGAGAGCTGACTCACAATGGAGATGTTGATTTTCTAGAGAGTATACTTTTTGAACAGGATTCTAGCTTTAAATCTGCCGTCCAAGAATCCGACGAAGAAATGAGTGCGTCTAAAAGTGAGGGGGATAACCAGTCGGAAAATAGTTCCGTACACAACCAGAGCATTGGGAGCGAAGACATGGGGCAGCTCTGTGGAAGCGTCGGCAGGGTTTCCATTCACAGTGTGTCGAGGTTATTGAATTCTGACTGTGAACAAGTTTGGGATACGGCGCGCACTGGCGCCGAAAGCGGGCATAGTGGCTTGGACTCGCAAGTTGACGAAGTGGCGACACAAGCCATGGATTTGTACGAGAATGAGATTGAAACTCCTGTAATCAGTAGCCCTGACATGGAAAATAAACCAAATGAGTCATTTATGCGCACCACTTCGCTCCAATCAGGAAGTAACATGGAGTGCAACATCAGTGACGTTGCCGGGGAAACGATCAAATGGCTGTCCCATCGACTAGGACCCGTTCTCACGGCCAAATTTCTCTCTCGCAATTTGCTAAGAATGTTAGCAGTGTGCTACCTTGAGGAAGAACAGCTTTCTCCTATTCAAGATAAAGGTGTGTGAAACCCATTTCCATTAATATCATACTCCAAAACCATAGCTATAAAATGAATATACATATTTTTTACAGTTGTTAATTGCAGTAATTTGCAAGAGAATTTTTTAACCGAAGTTTAGACGCGCATTCCTTAGACTTAATTAGACATGTTTAAATGTTCATCGAGAAATTCGCCTTTAATATTCGCATTTAATATACTTTGGAAGCGAACTGGATAGCCTTACAACATAGTAGTTCCTGAAAATGTTTTGCTTTTAATTTATTTGAGTGCTTATAAGACGAGAATAAATTTAATTTTTAGTCAAAAAATTAAATTTAAAACTTTAAATGACGCAAATTGCCGATGTCGCTAAAATAGTGGGTTTTTTTCTTGTTTATTTCTTTTAGTAGTAATATTAAGCTATGGACGTCGTGCTGTCTGTTTTTTTAGGGATGGCGTTGTCACAGACGGGGCGGACGGTGGCGGGGGATATGAACGCCAGCCGGATACTCGACTGCCTGGCGTGTATCGCCGTACTGTATGGGGAGCACGTCATTCTGCTGCAGTATTTCACACATATCAAACAACTGGTGAGAGGGCCCGTGTATTAAATCTTGGGGTGACACGCATGTTTTTTTTTTGGAACACGTGAAAATATTGGTATTTTTTATTCAATGCTTTGTCTAATGTTACGTATCTATTGCTATCGATTTCTGTATATTTTAAATGCAGTGCATTGCGTAAGTCTGGAATATTATGGGGGAGGGGGATTTAGGTGGGTAAAAATTTTGTATTTATGCAAAAAGTGGGCACACGAAATACTGACGTTTTTATTGAAGTCAGTAGTGTTTCGGATACTAAAGAGATTCGCAACACTTGCTACACCTGATACTGTTAGTTTTCAAAAAGCATTGTCACTTAACCAAACAATATTAGCATACCTATCATTTTGCAAGATTTCTTTTTTACCCCTCTCATGTTTAGGAAGGTGTGAAAAAATTGTTGTACTACCGAATGCATTGTTTATGGTTTCAGCTTGTAGGAGAAACATGAAACTTCCCCCACTATGACGAAAAAAAGATGTGCGAAAACTTCTACCCACCTACATCCCCCCCCCCCCTCCCCCAAAATATTCCAGACTTATGCAAGGCACTGTATTCATTGATTGTCTTCTTGCCAGTTGGGTCGTAATGTGAGCTCTATGAGTGCATTTTGGTACTGTTTACTTGTCCTCAGCTTTGCAATTAACGAAAAAAAGAAAACTGTGGGGTTGGGTGAGGAATGGTGGGGGGGGGGGGGGGTTGGGCTTTTATGTAATAAATACGAACAATTTCAAGTACAAAAGTAGAATGCAATAGAATGGCAAAGACGGTTTATTGTGAAATCGCGAGGCGTTTAGTATGTTTACAGTCCTTCTTTGCAATTTCAGATTATTTCAGCGCATGATAAGTTAACGGTGAGAGGCGAGGCTGGCCTGGTGGGTTGTCTCAGTCTGATCATACACATCATACCCTACCTCTGTGACGCTACGCTTATGGATATATTACAGGTGATGCAAAAAAAAATTAAACAGTTTTGTTAACAATGCTCGGGACTTCGCTTCGGGAGTCATGTCCAGCCTTCTTGCCCCAGGCGTTTAGGGTTTCTTTACATTGTAATCCCATGCTTTCCTTGATAACAAACTTCACAAATTCGGTGTCTGTGCCGACAAAGCTTTTGCTTATGTCTTATCCTCAAAACAGAGAGCAAGACGACCTTAAATGAAATAGAATAACTTCTGAAATTTACACAACTTTTTTTTTTTAGTTTTGAGACATGATATTTTTACGAAATATTTGTCTTACATGATTGAAACTGAGTGCAATTGCTGCAGAATAGCATACAACTTGAAATTAGCGTTGAAATTAACGCAGTTGAAGGGCACTTGTAAACAAATGTGTCTTTCAATTTCAGGAGACGATATTAGCGGATCTGCTGTTGCCCATTCTGCGCCTCGTTTCGTCGTCGACCGTTAGTTTCCCGAATGGCGGACTAGCGCGGCGGGCCATTTGTTTTAAACTCATTGATGTTCTCTACATCGTGAGCATGCGCATTGGTTTTGAAATGACGCGCGTCCACATGACCTTTGTTCTGCAGAACTTCTTTACGGCTTTTAATGCCGTGTATGGCGACAACGAGGGCGGAGTGAGAGGAATAGTAAACGGCATTGCACATCAAGGTGGCACTTTTTTTCCTGGGATTCCAGGTTCAGTTTTTGTGAATCTGTTATTTTTTATTAAGTCATTTGTCCTTTTTTTTAATTATAAAATTATAGACCTTGAAAATGTTTTTGTTCTCATACTTTTCTCAGTTGGGCTTCGGCACGTAAAGTTTTTTGCTATCTGTTGCTGTGCATAAAAATTATGCACAGATTGCGCACAAACAAGATGCATTAAGTAAGAAGAAGGCTACCATTCTGTTGTCATAGACACATCGCAACCCTTCGGAAATGATTCGATGGGCTTGGTTTGCATGTTTCAGAGACAGCTCCGGAGTCCTGTAAGTCAGAGAGCACCGTGTACGCGTTGAAAAAGGATGGTCGGATCCGTGAATACAAGATAGACCATTACGTCCCTTCCCATCTTGGTCACAAAAGACAGGGGTCTGAGGGGTCGCGTCACAGTTTGTCACCGCCCCAAGAAGACGAACAAGGTCAGTTTGGACAGTTGAAATTTTTTTTCTCGTTTTTTGGATTTAAGTAAAGTGCGACGAATAAAACGAAATTTCATTGAGTCAGCAAACGCTGATTTAACATTGGGATATTTTAACCTGCGCATTTCATGCGATATACTTGTGGGTACTTGGCGCAAGGTTTTATTTGCCTCTCGAACAGTTTAGCTTTGGATAAGCTTTGAAGGCTTCTGGAATAAGGTATTAAATAAAAGATACTGGCTAGAAAAATTGATTTGTTTGGTGTACAGAGCCGACAAGCCAAACAGCGCCTAAGGAACATATTGCACGGGAGTTGAAGGAGACGTTCACACCGGAAGTGGCTCACGCCGCCTACATCCCCTTCTGCAGGCTGGCGGGCGAGTAAGTACTTCCGCAGATCAACGTGCCGCAGTCGTATCCATCATGTACGTGAGTGCCCGCCACCCAACCTGGGCCGCTTCCCCCCCCCCACCCCCTACCACCCACCATGGGCGTTCACACCAGAAGTGGCACACGCCCGTATACATCACACAAACTCTGCAGCACAAGCAGCCATCATCAGCCCAAACCCCCCCCCCCCACCCCCACGCCTCGACTGCGTAGATCTGTGGTACAAGTACCGATTGCATTCAACAGAATTACCATTACATTAAAATTCAGATGTCTCCAAAACCGCGTCCGTGCAAACAATTCAATCAAATCAAATTAGAACTGGTTGTAGCATTATAATTCTTCGAACTATTTTAGCATACATATCGGGCAGAACCTGGTCAACGATGACTTAATAAGGCAGTTATGCGCCATTCATGACCAAAGCTTGCTCCAACAGAAGGTTATGACACCGGACAATGACCAGCCACGACAGGAGAATAATCAAGGTTTGTCAAGGTCATCCTCCACACATTGTGTACTGCCTGTTGGTAGTGATTAGTCAAAGTAGTCATCAAGGAGTCTTAAACAAGAGCTTAGGTGAATGGGTCGTTGTGTATTTTGGAAACAGGAGGACAGGTACTTAAATTGGCTGCACGCCAGAAGAAAGGTTACGTGTGGTAGACAGTTATATGGTGAAGTTTCTGAAGTCCATTAAGTTTTACATTGGGACATCTGTTGGGTATCAGGACGAATTGTCCTCAAAACCATATTTTAAAAAATTTTTTTATTACTTTATTATCTTTCATTGAATGAAAGGACTCTTTTCTTTAAATTTAAACACTCTATCTTTCTGTCTTTTGCTATTTTTGAAAGGAATTATTTTGAATTCGTTTGTATTTCTCCTTTGCTTATCTGTTTGTCTTTTCTTCTTGCATAATTTCTTAGAAAATGAATAAGAATTGCATAAGATCTCTAAAAATATCAAGATCTTTTTTGAAGGCTTTTTTCTTTAGTTGTGAAAGTTTGGCATTATCATTTTCTTAAATAAACTATGAAAAACGAACGTATTCCATGACAACATAAAACTATTTCGCAACGATTACACACAACCATTATTAACAGTCTATTCCTATGTAAACCGAAAAAACACACCAAAAAATACATATGCAAATACATAGAAAAGCAAATAGATACACTAAACATGGGTGTGGTGTGGGCTTGCAATCTCCCTGTGTTAGCATTCGGCAATGACAAGGTTCAATCTGTTCATGTGAACAGAGCTCGGCTGAAAGCAGTTTAGCTTAGCCTGTTTAAGCCTCTGTATAAGCAAGTAAATCTGGCTGTACTAGTTAAATATGGCTGGTTCAGCTAAATCTTTTTTTTTCTTATTTATTATTTTTTTTATCGATTGAATCTCAAAACCATATTGCCCTCAAAACTGTATTGCCCCAATTCAAAACGCAGCAGATTGCCTCAAGCATTTTCCACACTGCTCCATTTTTTGTCCATATGCACAAAATTTTTCATTTCTTTTCATTTTTTATATAATATGAGTTTTTAAAGGTTTTACTGTTTATTATTTTGATTAATTTTACTCGACAGCAAGTGGGGTAACTAAGTCATACCATTTTTCGTTTGCTATATATTTTGGGATTTATAGGCTTTTAGTTTTAGTTTTCTTGTTTTGACCGATATATTTACACTCCAATTTCACATTTTCGAGGACATTTTAGGCAGCGTTGCACACTTTCAAAAAAAAAAAAAAAAAACAAAACAAACAAACAAACAAAAAAACAAACAAACAAAAAAACAATCTGCCTGTGGCCGTTATGGTTTTGAGGGCAATCTGTCTTGAGTGCAATATGGCAAAAAGGTGGGGCAACATTGTTTTGAGGGCAATTCCTCTAGAAACTATCTGTTGGTATCATGAGAAGAAACAATAGGGATGAAACGTAAAGCTAAGCATTGAAATATATGTAAAGAGACATGTGCAGAAACTAAAGATGAAAGAAAAAAGATATGTGGATATGTGGTACATTGTGACAAGTCAATATTTTTTAAAATTTCTGTTCAGTTGTCAAAGGCGGTTAATAAAATAGAGGCGTCACTAATTTTACCACATAGAAGCTAACATGCTGATTATTCCCTGCGTTTGAGAGGACCTACACAAATAAATGGGACCACAATGTGTTTGAATTTAATCTTAATCATCTTTATCAATATGTACCACATGCTTTCGATCAGTTTTAATCTGTTCAAGTAATGTATTTGTCAAGTTATAGCAAAAATAAGAAAATTCGTAAAATAACTTTCGATCAGTTTTAATCTGTTCGAGCAATGTATTTGTCAAGTTATAGCAAAAATAAGAAAAATCGTAAAATAACAGTATAACAGTATGTAGTTCTGTGACAGAACGTTGTGAAGTATTTCTTAATTTACTCATAAAACAAGAAAGGTGTGATTGGAATTTATTAACGTAGTGCTTTCAATTTTGTCAGTAAAAAGAGAGGACAGTTTGGAGGACTCTGTGAGTGAAGGCTTTGGTCGTAATGTCTCGATGGTGGGCAATAAGATCACTCTACAGGAGGCGGTGACGCGAGGCAGTGACGCGAAAAAGAAAGCGGATGAAATCGCTGTGGATTACGGCCTTCTGAAAAGGCAAGTCTGGGCTTGCTGGACTATTTACTGTTATGAAAAACGCCACGCATGAAAAGTGTAAACAAAAAAAAAAAAAGGGGATAAAGAAATAATATGAATCAGACATATACTTAAATGAGATATCGTCGATAAAATAAGTAACACATAAAGGTGTAATTTATATATTTTTCTTAGAATTTTGATAGATTTGAATACTATAGCTAGAATGACTTGAAATAAAAAATACTTCGTTGAATTAACATAATTGAAACCGAAAGCAGTCACGTTGTTCATGTTGATGACTGTAGTGAAGACATGGAGCTAAACCAACAGCGCCATCTGCGGGGTAACTGGCTACAATACTGGGAGCACGAGGTGGGGCTCATTGACCAGCAGGACACGTTCAATTTCAAGCAGATTAAACTGATGACTTGCTGTGGACCAGGTGATTTTTTGCGTGTTTTTTATTTGTTTTCAAACAGCATTTCGCACTGCTTTGGGAACAATATAGACCCGCCTTTTGGAGTTCCTCACTAGTACGCCCGAGATACTGTTATATACTGTCGTCTTATACTGTTATACAGTAAAACCCTTTTTAACCCTAGCTTGTTGAGAATCAGTCGCTAAAGCAGTCGTTAAAAGCACGTACGTATTGTGCGTGTGTTCGTTTTTAATTTGTAAAATCGAATCTCCTCCTGGATTTTACCCTGAATGTCTTGAAATTTTGGTAGAAGGCAGCGGAGACGAGTACCCACCTGGCCATTTCGTATGTGGCAATACGCCAGAAATATTTACCAAAAACCAATTTTCTTAAAAACGTATCTCCTCCTAGGGTTCAATGGAAACGTTCTTAAAATTTGGTACAAGTTAGGGGGCAAACGTGTCCACCTGACTGTTATTGTTTTTTTTTTTTTGGCGGCTCCTCCAAAATTAACGGAAAATTTTATGGAATCTTAACTGACATCAGAGAAATAGCCTTACTGTCTGTTTTACTGCATTAACGATTTTCACGATCAAAGTGTGCTGCAAATGTTTACTTGTTGATGTTGAAATGTGGGTGAAATGCAAATGTTGAAATGTGCCTGAACACAGAGATTTGAGTACGATCAGTGCTGAAGAATCTGTAATGTTTTTACGCTTTCAAGTAAGTAACGAGATTATTGTGTGTGAAACAAAAGTGTATTTCATTCAGAAATACTCGGTTTGCTTTAGACTGAACCAGCTCAGAGCTCTGCTTGGAGTCCGTTCCTGATATCGACCGGTCCCAGTGGTTCGACCCCTCTCTTTTTCGATGAAGCTCTGCTTGGAGCCTGAACCTGACACCGAGCGGTCGCAGTAGTTTGACCCCTCTCTTTTTCGTGGCATTTTCTTTCAAGAAGTGTGGTTTTCACACTGTTCGTTATAAAAAAATGAGCGTGCCCCCCCCCCCCTGTGTGTAATCCCCCCTCCCCCCTCCCCCTCTTTGGAAAATGATTGACCCGCCCCTGTCTACTGATCAGTCTTCTTGATAAAGTTAAAAAATATTTATGACAAGGTGTGGGTTGTGTCTGGTGCAGATTCGGCGGGCCACAGCAGCAGTGTACGGAGCATGTATGTGCTGGATAACGAGAACTCGTTCCTCAGCTCCAGTAAAGACAAGACTGTGAAGCTCTGGTCGCTGCGGAACTTCGGCGACGGGACGGGAAAGTACGTGGGCCGTTCACACGCGACCCGTGAAACCTCTCACGATGCGTGCATCTCATACAACACGTGTACCTCACACAACACCTGCATCTCACACAACACGTGTACCTCATACAACACGTGCCTCTCGCACAATATGTGCACCTCACACAACACGTGGACCTTACACAACACGTGCATCTCGCACAACATGTGTACCCCCACACAACACGTGTACCTCACACAACACGTGCATATCGCACAATAATATGTGCACCTCACACAACACGTATATCCCACACAAAACGTGTACCTCACACAACACGTGCATCTCGCACAATATGTGCACCTCACACAACACATGCACCCCACACAACACGTGCACCTTACACAACTCGTGCACCCCATACACCACGTGCACCTCATGCAACACGTGCACCTTACACAACACCTGCACATCGCAGAACGCATGCGCCTCACACAACACGTACGCGTCACAACACGTGCACCTCGCAGAACGCATGCGCCTCACACAACACGTACACGTCACAACACGTGCACCTCGCAGAACGCATGCGCCTCACACAACACGTACGCGTCACAACACGTGCACCTCCACATGAGCCATATTTCAGTCGCCTGAGTATTATCATTTGAAAGTGATGTTGGGTGATTTATGTTTTGTTATTTAGGAATAGAGTCTGGCAGTTTAAAACAGTTTGTAGGTAATTCAGGTTTTACGTTATTTTTTGTGTTTGGGCGTTCGCTTGTAACAGCAATCTTGGACTTCGGTTCAGTTTAACGCTTTGGATTAACTTGGCATGAGAACTACCCTTTTGTATCCTTTCCTGTATTGTTTAAGGTTAAGCTTCAAATTTACTTCTTTTTGTTCTAAATTACTAAATATTTATTTTTTTTAAATGTTATCGTAAAGTGTAAACAGAAGAAAAGTATGTAACTGTGTTTCATTGAAAAGAATAGAATATGACGTAATGTAAAAAGGGTCTTTGGCTTGCTTTTCAGAGTGGGTTGTCAGTGGACGTACACGCACCACAGGAAATCCGTCTTCGCCGTGACTTTTCTGGAGTCGCTCAGATATGCAGCGTCATGCGATAGCACAGTGCATGTAAAACGCCACTTTTTTTTTAAATAACCTGCTTTAGATTTGACAACGGGTGGGGGTGTCAATCCTTTTTTTAAACGTATTCCTCTTTCGTTTCGAGTTGACTGTATGTTTTGATTTTTTTCTCATCAGAGACTTCGTTCTCATGCATTGCGGGTGTTCCGTGGTACATCTTTTTTCCGCATTTATTTATTAGCTCCGCAGATTTGCCTTCCTTCACTAGACTTAATTTTCTCGTGTCATTTTCTCTCGATCTGTAAATTTCGTAAAGATTGCGAAATTGCGGCCTGTCCCATTCAGCAATGAAAGTTTGTGTTACTTCTCTACGGTTTTCTGGGGGTGCGGTTAAAATTGTAGCAGGAATATGACGTCACTCAAACAAACCATTAGGCTCAGCGCGTTAGAATCGGTGACGTAATTCTTGCGTAATCGAAAAGCTTTCATGATGGCAAAACATGTGCTCTAAGATGCCTTTTTCCGTTTTAGTTTTATAATTTTTGTGATTGTTACATTATTTCCAAAATATCGACACTTTAGCGATGTCCATAAGGTTCTTTGATGCTCCAGGTTTTATAGCCTTTCGGCCCGATTGCGTCACATTTTGCAGCATTGTTTTGCGAAGTTGTATAGTTTCTGCAATGCAGATGTGATGTTTTATCAGAAAATCTTAAATGCAAGGTGCGGTACGATGTTCTTTGACACCTTCATTTAGAAATGAAAACAAATATAATTATCACTTTTTGCAAAAACCTGCTGTAGGATGCTTCACTTCTCATTATGTCTTTCATGCTGTTCAACGTTTTCTTTTCACTTTAGGTGTGGGATCCGTTTATGGGCATGAGTATTCGAACCTTTGAGTCGAGTAAAAATGCACCGGTTACGGTATTAACGTCAATGCCTTCCCCATACACCACGCTAGTTACGGCCACGACAGACTCGATTGTAAGGTAGTTCTACATTTGCTTAGCATTATTATATCTCTCCGAACCAAGGGGAGACCGTATAGGGTGAATTTGTCAGCCTCGGTCTCGACCTGGTTCCCGTGAGCTTAACTATGGGAAGTCAGACTTAGACCAAGGGTGAGAAATTCGCCTTATAGTGTTTGCATGTCCTGTATGCGTGTATGGGTCTATGGGGGGGGATGTGCGGTTTCCAAACGGATTGTTCTCGAAACAATGTTGCCCCCCCCCTTTTGCCATAGTGACCTCAAGACGGATTGTCCTCAAAACCATAATGGCCTCAAGACAGGTTGCCCTCATGGATGAAAATTACTGAAGTGCATTGCTATAAGTGGATGGCATTCTAACAGAAAATGGCGTGTAAATAAGGTGCTTGTAATATTGCATTGGATTTAGTGTCAGACTACGGTGAAACTGAATGGCGGTGAAGCTTTCAAAAACCAAATAAACATTTTTATTATTCCTAGAACGTTTCAAAGTGTTTCTCTTTTTATCCTACATGTATTTACTTGCAGTTTATTATGTCGTTTTTATCCTATGTGTATTTTTTAATTATTTATAACTGACTGCTTTGTTTTGACAATATATCGACCATACATTTAGGGATCGGGACGATTCGGCCTAATACTAATTCGGCCCCGGGACGATTCGGCATAAATTTGAATTTGGTTGTTAACGGGTCAATTCGGCCTAAAAGCAGGGTCGATTCGGACTAAAAAAATATTCGGCCTAAAAATGAAAATGCTTGTTTCAAAACGACTTTTTTTTCGAGCATTGTGGCGCATATCACATGAAATACCTTTGATGGCGTTTATAGATAACATAAAAGCAAACAAGCGAACAAATCACAGATATAGTGATCAGGCTTTGTTGTATTGTTTCGAAATCCAATTGCAATCTGTTTCCAAATTCCAATCCGTCTGAATTTCAGTGACTTTAAACAGAACAATAAATCAAACATAAAATCAATCAGCCTTCGTTGTTTTGTTCGGAAATACAATTGCAATAAGTTTTACAAGAACAATTATTCAAATGTACACTAAAACGCCTCAGATGTATTGTTCAAAATACAGTTGCAATTACATTTCATAGATTTTGTAATCAGCACATTGCTACTCTTGAGACACTGAAAACGCCTCGATTTAGCTGCTAATACGGAACTACTCTGGAAATCTTGCTAATTGTAATTAGTCACAATCATAGTAATCATAACTGTTCCGGATTATTGCTATGAAATTTTTTAGTTCCTCCACGCTAGAACCATTACGAATTGATTGGTTCTGGCAGTTTTTGCAAAAATTTAATTTGCTTGTTCTTCAAGGGTTTTACGGAAACTTAATTCTATATAAAGCTCAAACATATTCATGAACCCATCATTAATAAAATCATGTATATGAGAATACCTGACTTCGAGGTATTGTCTATTTTCATGGCCCTGTCTATTCATACCGAGGGCGTCAGCCGAGAAGGAAGGCATTCTCATACTTAATGTCCATGTGCCAGACGAATTGGCCCCGCCTCTCCCGGCCCGTTAACCTCTATTGTTCTGCGATTAAGGTGACAAATAAAGAATAACAATCATGACAAAGTATAAGAAACTGAACGATCATTCATAACAACCTAGGTAAAACAAGAGTCAACACGAGCTTTTTTTTTTGGGGGGGGGGGCAAAATTAATATTGAGGACGATTCAGAAAATGAATTTTTTTACCCGGACTCCTTCTGAATTGCAGAGGGAGTCTGGGAATTTTGACATTGGATTGGACATTGATGGATTTATTCAAGTATATAATGTTAACGAGCCTGCCGGATCTATCGATACTACAAGCATATAAAGACCGGATGGACCTTACATAATTTTTTGAAAATGAATTTCAACATTAGCCACAGGTAAACGGTCATCTGCCCCCCCCGGTCAACTGCCCCCCCAGTCAACTGCCCCCCTTTTTTGAAACCCGGTCGACTGCCCCCCCCCCCTCCTGCAATTTGACGGGGTCGCCATTTGCCCCCCTCCTTTTTTTAGTAAAATAAATATAATTTATTTAATTTATAAATTACAATTAATAAATATAATTTTATTAATTGTGTCTTTGTAAGCCAAGAACCCAAGAAAAAATAGTATATGGAGGGGGCAAGCGACCATCCCTCCACTTTGAAGGGGGGGGGGGGGAGGGCAGTCGACCGGTTTGCATAAAAGGGGGGGGGCAGATGACAGAGGGGGCAGTTGACCGGGGGGGCAGATGACCGGGATTCTTAGCCACAAGGTAATTTATTTGAAAGCTTCCACTTTGTTCTGTTTAAGTTAATGTTACTCGTCGTAAAATTCTAGCGTTTTGCTAGAGATTTGAAATCGAGAGAAAAAAATCGATTAAGTGATCATTCGGTCTATCAAACGTCTTTTTGAGGTCACGACGTCTGTCGACGAATATTTAACGTAGAAAATGAGATGCGTTTTGTCATTTTCGTCGCGGCTAAATGACGACGGCTGTCGAACGTCTATGTCGATATATCTCTTTCATCAGCCCCTCTCCTCCCACTCCAGTAAAAACTAAAGAATTCGTCGTGTATTTAGGCATTAGAATATTTGTTAAGGAATATATGTTTTTAAGTTTAAATAAATCTTTTTTTCAAGGCGAAGATTCTTGATGTTTGATTCTTATTAAAATTCCATTTGATCAATGACTATGTCTTTTGTTTTCAATGAATCAATTTAAACAACAATGAAAACAAAGTCACACCTTGCAGGGCATTCTCAAAAAGAATGACCTTTGTACCGGGTCGTTATTTTTGAGAATGCCCTGCCTCACAAAAGAGGTGCGACTTGGTTTGCCTCACTCTTCAAAATAAGTCATCGGAGAAAACAAAAGAAGTGGACATTAAATAACGAAGACGATAACAGAACGTGAGAAAATACTAAAGGGATAAAACAAATGTCAATTATATTTAACCAGATCAAACTTTTGAAAGAAAAGAAAATGAATGCGGACAAACAATGCAATGTTTGAAATGCAAGCATTGTGTCGGGTGCATACGCACTTCAGTGTCTGGACTGTTCGAGGTGGGTTCATGCATGTATAATACATGTGAACAAGGTATTGGTTTTCCAATAAAAAATCAAATAGCTATTGTTTTTAACCCAGCCGACTTTGTCGGACTGGGTTAGTCGTATCACTATGGGGGGCTTGAATGTATGTGTGTATGTTAAACTTTTTCTTTAAAATGCTACTCCTCCTACAGTTTTGCTCCAATCGTTTTGATATTACGCAGGAATGTTTCCTGGGTGGTCCCCCACGCGGCTATTACTTTTTTTGACTATTGACGAAAAACTGACAAAATGGCGGCACTTTTTGTGCCCGTTTTGACCCATTTTTAAAATGCTACTCCTCCTACAGTTTTACTCCAATCGTTTAGATGTTACGTTACGCAGGGATTTTCCCCAGGGGTTTGCCTACCAGGCTATTATTTTTTTCGCGGTTACCTAAATAACTGCCGAAATGGCGGAATTTTGAAGTTTAGCAAAAAACTGGAATAAATAGTAGTAAATAACTGAATTGTCAAACCATTCATTCTCTCAGTCTTTTTCAAATAGTTATAAAATTTTAATCGAAAGTTTATTAGGTGCTTCTTTACCTGTACTTTTTCGCAAATGACAAAAAATTGCCGAAATGATGGAATTTTAAAAAATTGGTAATATTGTGTGAATGTCAATAAATACGTGAATCGTCAAAACCCAACCTCTGCAACATCCCTTTTCGGGTAGCTTCCAAATTCGAATTAAATGCATTTTACGTAGTTCTTGAAGTGGTTTTTAACCCAAGCTACTCCTTTCTTGATGTGAGTTTTTTTAAGAGATTTCACCCGGGAAAGCTCGTTCTTCGTGTTTTGGCCTAACAGTATTCGTTTCAGAGTTTTTCTCTCTTTCCTTGTTTGGCAGCTCGGCTGGGTCATGTCCCTAGACATGTTTGTTTTTTTTTCTTTTTCATTTTAAGAGTTGAAAACTAATTTCGAAAATTCACATAATAAACGTAAAAGTCATAAAATCAGCACTTGATATACCAAAACCACACAAATCCTCATTTTTTTTACAATTTTTTAAAATTTAGGCCGAAATGACCGAGGCCGAATCGTCTCTAGTCCGAATGGTCCCTGTTTTTAGGTCGAATTAGGATTAGGCCGAATCGTTACGGGACCCATATTTATACTAAAGTATAACCTGCTCCGGACTCGTTGCTTGACTTATCAACAACGTCCAAACATTTTCTGGAGGCGGTTTTTTAACCAGTAAATATAATATTTTAACCAGGTTGATGCTTTTTCAATTGCCTACTCCGAAGGTAATCTGTTGCTGTGCAATAATTGTAATTGACTTGAATTGAATGTAACTTGATTTCTCAATTAATGCACATTGAAAACTATGATTCTTCGGTCACAGAACTACAGATGCGTAAGATGTACTTACTTAAAATATTTTATGCAAATGTAAAGCGGTGTGTGAACAAGGTAAAGCTTTTTTAAAAAAGTTTTTGTCTCCTCGTTGACCGAGTGTTGTGGATCTCCTCGGAAGGGATGCAGCCAGCAAAGGCCGTAAACGGCAAATAAATATTAATTCTGTAAAACTGGCAAACACAACAATGAGAATAAGATGAGCGGTTTAGAGTTTTTTTTCTTTTTATTGCCTTACTAGTTTCGGTCGGTCACTTATTAAAATATTTTAATAAGTGTAGAAAAAAGGTGCAAGTTCACATTAAAAAATTTAATGAAAGATTTTTTTTAAAGTATGCAGCACTGTCTAAAACGTCTCCGAAAAATATTAAAATGGTGTGTAAATATATCGGTCAAAACGAGAAAAAGAAAACGTACAAAGTAACAAGCATATCAGCCTATATAAAACTCAATATATACAGTAAACGAAAAATGGTGTGTACACAGTGTACACAGTTACTCTAATTGTTTTCGACTAAATATAGTCAAAATATTAAACAGTAAAACCTCTAAAAACCCCTAAAACTTGTATAAAGAAAATGAAAAGAAATGAAAAATGGTGTGTATATGGACAGGTGATATTGCCCTGAAAATTAGGGCAATTTGGAAATACTTTGGGCAATCTGGTCCGTTTTCGACTTCGGGAAATATGGTTTGGAGGGGAATATGGTTTTGAGGGCATTTCGTCCTTATACTGTGTGTGTGTCAGTCTGTTGTGAACAAAATGTTGTGCAAGATAGATAAAGAGCTGGAAAAAATCTGATTTTAAAAATAAAATCATGCTGTTTTATTTTTATCATTTACATCATATTTTTTTATTTAACTCGAAAAATGAAAGCAGAAAAAAACAGTTTTTAAGAATTTTATTGCAGACATCATAACCCTCTCTTGTAAGACAGTTCTAAGTACGTTTACATTTCACAGTATCTCCGATAACTATCCGCAAATGCAGTTGTTCAGATAATTGTCCGCAAGTTCAATTGTACAGATAGCAGTCGGCAAGTTCAGTTGTTCAGATAAATACGCAAGTTTTCTTTTTTGCTTCTGCTGCGATTCCACTTCTCTCTCAGTCACTTTGTTGACAATGCGTGACGTCATACAAATGAACTCGGATCAGCTTCAAACTTGGTTGGCTTATGCCTTGGGTTAGACTGCCGGTTGCTTTTGTCCTTGACGCGAATTTGGGTCAAAATGGCCCGGTTTAAAATGGTCCGGTCCAAAATTAGCGGAAAAAGTGCAATAAGGTCACAATGGCACTAGCCAAAATGGCCCGGCTCAAAATGGCCCGACCCAAAATTGCCCGAAAAAGTGTTAGAGGGGACAAAATGACACCGATAAAAATGTTGACTAAATATATGCATGGAGAATGTGTGGATATATCGAGAATACTTACATGTCGGGTGTTCCTTCTTCATCTGTTATATCTATTTCAATCAGTTCTACTGGAAGAGATAGAAATAAAATTGAGCACATAAACACGATTTTTATCAAGACAAGCGTCTATTTGGGAGCGTTTGTAAGGATATAAGGAATACGTGTCTAATCAAAAGTTGCAATTGCTCCTTCCTGTGCTTACTCACGCACTTCATATAAATAGGTGAAAATACCACACAAAATAAATAAATAAGGTTGAGAATGCGTAGAGTCCGACATAAAACAGGGGCAGCC
Source organism: Protula sp. h YS-2021 (assembly GCA_949752745.1). Taxonomy (NCBI): domain Eukaryota; kingdom Metazoa; phylum Annelida; class Polychaeta; order Sabellida; family Serpulidae; genus Protula; species Protula sp. h YS-2021. The sequence goes on from OX457024.1 coordinate 46,522,489, forward strand.
CTGCGATGTAAAGGAATGTACATTTGGTCGAGCGACATTTACAAATACAAGTAAAAGCGGTATTCCGCTTTGCTGCTACGGAGATGAAGTTTGATTGACAGGTTTCTGGATGTTCGACAAGGACGGGCAGCACATGACTTCCGGTGTACCACGGCCCCGGCAGGTAACTCTTCATAGCCCCGCCTCCCCACCCCGGCTGCTGTTTCTCTCTCTCTCTCTCTCTCTCTCTCTCTCTCTCTCTCTCTCTCTCCTCTCCTCTCTCCTCTCTCCTCTCTCTCTCTCTCTCTCTCCTCTCTCCTCTCTCCTCTCTCTCTCTCTCTCTCTCTCTCTCTCTCTCTCGTTTTAAAGTATACTTAATTTTTAGTACTTTTCAATGGGGAGTGTAAGAGGGAGGAAGAATAAGAGGCAATCCGGATTGATGCCAAACCTCGTCAGCTGCAGCTAAAGAACTTTTTGTGTTGACATTTAGGTTTGATTAGATGTGCCACAGTGAGCCCGGACGGGAATTGGGTGGCCGTGGGCTACTCGACTGGGGTGGTGACACTGCTCGATGCAAGGACCGGCATCCTCACCGCTTCCTGGAAGGCGCACGAAGGCGAGATCTTACAGGTAGGGACTCTGTGGAGGGGAGGGGGGGGGGGGGGTCAACCACAACATAGGTGTGGGGTGGGATGGGGTGATGACGGTTAGGAGCAGGTCTATGACTTCGGATACATTAATAGCATGGTTATTGGGTGACTCACAACTTTCCTTGGCGTTGGCATAGTGTCACAAGTAAAAACGGGCGTACGAACTTTATGGTAACCCTTCTTTGCCTATGGCTCTTAAACTGATAATACCTAGGATGTCATCCACAATGCATGCTCTCACGGTCCCTTGTTTGCATTTTCCATGCTGCTGTATTAGATCTCAAATAGACAATTACGTCATTTCTAAAGCTTAAAAAACATAAAAAAGTGTGTGACACTATTTCATTTATGAATTTATCGTCTACTATTTCCTTGTCTGAAAGGCCTTCCATTTTTTGAACGGTTGCATAATCTAGTGTAAATAACGCAGATAAGTGAAGCAGTAATCTGTTCCCAAAAACATCAAAGTCCTAGCGAGGTTCAATTTAATGTTTTATGCATTTAGTGGGAAATTTAACCGCCTGCTACCCTGTCACTCTTTATGGTGTATGAAAAAACTTTAATGTTATTTGAATGTGGAATAAAAGAATATTTTAAACGGATAAAACTCACGGAGAAAAAAATGAAAATATAATACAAGCAAGTTGCGTGGTTCATTAAACAGTGTATATATGGCGTCTCGTCATTTGCTTTATTGGTGATTTTTGTCTCACCGTGTGTCGCATTGTTGTGTTCTGAGAAATCCTTCCATGATGTCTTAAAACAAAGTCATGAATTATTTTTGAGAAGGATGGGAGCACTTGTTACGCTGTTTGTCTGTCAAGCAAAAAAAAAAAAAAAAAAAAAAAGCATGAAATCTCACTTGACGTAACCCGGACCCCTTTCAGTGTTTATTAGCCCTCAGCCAATATTGGCTGAAGGCTATTGCCATCGGTCTGTCTGTCTGTCCGTAAACTTTTTTATCCGGGCGATACCTCAAAAAGTATTCATCGGATCTTCACCAAACCTTACAGGAAGGAAGTATTTATAGTATAGATGTGCAACGGGGGTTCAATTTGTCTTTTGTCCGTCCGTCTGTCCGTCCGTGACACTTTAAACTTTTTCTTGTCCGGGCGATATCACAAAAAGTATTCATCGGATCTTCACCAAACCTTACAAGAAGAAAGTATATATAGTATAGATGTGAACGGTGGGTTCAATTTAGCCCCTGTCCATTGGTCTGTCCGTCCGTCGCACTTTACACTTTGTTCTTGTCCGGGCGATATCTCAAAAACTATTTATTGGATCTTCACCAAACTTTACAGGAAGGAAATATATGTAATGCAGATGTGCAACAGGGGGTTCAATTTGTCCCATGTTCGTTTGTCTGTCCGCCCGTCGCACTGTAAACGTTTTCTTGTCCGGGCTATATGTGAAAAACTATTTATCGGATCTTAACCAAACCTTACAGGAAGAAAGTATATATAGTGTAGACCTGCAAGGATCCGTCCGTCGCTCCATCCGGTGCACCTTGTATATTGTTTTTGTCTGGGCGGTATTTCGAAAGAGTAACTGGACCACAGTGATGTAACCGCTATTTGATGAGGGCTCTGCATCACCCATGCCTATGTTCAACAAAGAGATCTGTGGAAATGACAGCAGTTTTTGAGTTCATAATGTATTTTTAGCTTCCAACTTCCTTTATTTTTTGATATTTGTGCACAGACTGAGGACCGATCACATTTTGTTAAATTTAAAATTTTGAGATAAATATATCAAAGACCTTGATGAAATGCTCTCATAAAAAAAAAAGAAAAACAATTTTTTTTTACGAAAGAGGCAGTCAATAAAGACCGTGTTTTTAACTGTAACAATGTGTATTTCGGCGTCGGGCGGACAAATTGTCACTTGGCTTACAGGTGCGATTCTTTAGTGAAGTTCGTTCAGTTTGGGAGGCTTTGAAGTTATTTGTTATTTGTGAGCAATTTCCGAAATTCATAAAATTTCACCGCCGGTGCCCATTTGACCATAACTGGCGTATTTCTTGTGCTTAACTAAAACCCAAGCCATGATAGTGTGTAATGTTTTATTATGTAAAGTTACGCACATATTTCGTATCGTTGCTCAAACGTTATCCCCCTCTCCCTGTCCTTACAAAGGAAGATACTGACTTTTTTACAAGCCTTTTCTCTCCACTCCTGTTCCTTCTAGTGTGCAGTGGCACTTCTGCCCGCAATTTGTATCCTCAGTGCATTTTGACGTTTTTTTCAGTCTATCAACATAAATCATAAACAGATATTTTTTCGGCTGTGAGGCAAAAGGTAGTATATCTGTTATTCCCATTCGCTGATATGTGGAAAACTCTCCGGCTGCATCAGTTTCTTTATTTTCAACTGGTTTCTGTCAATTTCTTTTTCGTGCCTGGGCTTAAAAAAATAGGTAGCATCACATTGTTCGCGAAGGTGGTTCTGTGTTTAAGAAAAAAAAATGCGTGGCGAACTTCAGCCATGCAATCTGTGTTCTCTCTGCCAATGAACAACAGTGAATACCTTTGGAAGGTCGATGTATTTTACATGTCTCTTTATTTGGAGGTTTGTAATTACAATTATGATAGATTTTCAATATAAAAGGATAATCCATCATTTAGGGTTTGTTTAGTTTTAAAGAAATATTTTTCATTGAAGGAAATGAGGGTGTGTTATAATAAAAGCAAGAAATAACAAAAGACCGGAATATCGATGCAGTGGGTGAAATGTCGGGATACCGGTTTGTCATCGCGAAACCTGTCATCGCGAAACCTGTCATCGCGAAATGTTACTTACAGATCAAGGCGTATGGCAATAAGAAGCTTGTGACGTCATCGTTTGACCAAAGTATGGCAGTTTGGAGTGCCGAGGATGCAAAACTCATCAACTCCTTGAGAGGTACATGCACTGTAGCTTTGGGAATCTGGCGAGATAAAAAAAGCCTTCTCATCCCCCCGGCCGGGTTACCGGTACTAAAATCGCCAATAAAAAAGTGACCCAGACGGGTCTGAGCAGTTTCGAGAAGAAAAAAAGAAGTCAACCGGCCGGCTGGGTGTATAAAATATTGAAATAAAACTGAAAAGTACTGAAAATGTTCTTTTGAGACAGAAAACAATTATTTTATATAAATGGCTTATAGAAACCTTAGGCATCGAAGAAAAAAAAAACAAAACGAAAGGATTCAACCAATGTCGAGTCATAGAAGTTTTAAAAAACGAAGAAAGTTCGGCCCCGGCCGTTTCTAATTGTTTCGAGAAAAAAATGGCCGGGTCATTTTTTACGAATTGGGATGTGAAACAACAGTTTTTCTTCTTCTTGGCCTAACCTATTTTTATTGTTTTAAGCATCGAAGTTTGTAAGTGGAAAAAAGGGATAGCACCCATTCAATTTACCTCATCATGAATGCGACGGGCCTTGGCCAAGCAAATTTGTTGCTTGACAGAAAGAAAGAAAAAGAAAATTTGCTTTAATTTGCTGTCGGTGTGAACCCATTAAAATAAATAAAAAACAATCGCTTTCGTGTTAAGCGGTGTGTAGTATATTCGCATATGCATGTACCCTAAATTCCGGAAGATTAACCGCTCACTATATTAACCTAAAATAGTATAAAAAATGAAACGTGTTCAATAAGAAACTAACATTGACTAATTATTGACTCATCAACATTACCTTACTTTACTTCACTGATCAATTGAATTAGATCAGTTGCCCTACGATCACAAGTAATTAGACACTCAAAGGCTTTTTGATTGAAAACAGTTATAAAACTATAAAGAGGTCAAAGAAACGTTTGAAATTCGGATTAAAAATGAAAAAAAAAACCAAAAAAAAAAAAAAACAAAAAAACAAAAAAAAAAAAAAACAAACAAACAAACACACACACACACACACACACCCACACACACACACCCAAACACACACACAATTAGCCTCAAAATCTTCTTTAAATTTTGTCGCAGACCTGTAATACTGTCTCAACAGGGAACGCAAGTAGTAGGACAAGTGAGAAAGTAAAAATGTCGGACAAGTGGGTCATAGGCCAATTCGAAATGCAAAATCGTGGGCCAACTGGAAATGCAAAATTAAAAATCGTAGGCCAAATGGGACATAATCTTTCCTTTGTCTTTAACAATAGAAAAAGGAACAAAAAAACGTACTGCACGTGTCTAACAAAAAACGTACTGCACGCGTCTATTACTTCAGTTGACAGTTTCTTACCGTAAACAACCTTGGCTCGCATGGCATTTTTTATTTAAAGTCTTATGAAATAAATTTCAACTCTTTTACGTAGCGCTGCGGTATCCAGTGATCAGCTGGTACTGGGATGAGCGCGACAGAACTCGTTGTAAATTTGGCCATATCTAGGAGGGGAAAGAAGTATCTTTTTACTGTGTCCTTGAATTGCAGGCATCTTAGAACCAGTGCACTGCTTTAACTTCTATAAAAACTGCGTGATTTCTGCAAGCACGGCAAATAAAATCGGCGTTCATCAACTCCAGGAATCCAAGGTAAATCTGTTCTTCTAAGCCGTTTCCGTACATTTGCTTAATTAAGTGTTTTTCATTGTTTCAGCAGTGACGTGTTTTTCTTGATTGTCAAAATAAAGTAGTATTTTTGTGGTACATATGATGAGTACCGGTAGGTACGCACAGCCATATTACCCGCTCGTCCAGTATCGAAAACGTCATAACGCGATTGAGCGACAGCAGTACAGCAGATGATCGCAAAATTAGCTAATTTATAAGATAATATAATTGTAAAGGAAATCATGAAATAAAACCGACACTGGCGTATGGTCTGATCTGAAACTAATTTCTCAGTATTACGCTTCGGGAAGTGTGTTTTTTTTTGGGGGGGGGGGGGGGAATCAGTCAACCCGTTTGTGTGGTTTTATCATTTTATCTATGTATGTCTCGCCCTTCCGTATTTTAATGGGTGTTGGGTCAACTCGGCCCCTTGCCAAGTCAGCCCCTTGCCAACTCAGTCCTTTTTGGTCAAGTTGGCCCCGCTAACTCGGCCCCTCATGAAAGTCGGCCCCTCAGTCGTTTTTAAGTCGGCCCTATCACACATAATTTTCAAACTTAAAATACAAAATTCAATGATCACTGACGAAATGTAATTGAAAATTACAGGGGTTTTTCGTGTCTCATCTCGGTTGATCACAAGTATGCAGATTTACTGTGATGAAAATACTCCGTACTCATCACAGACAAAATGCAATTAGTGATTATAGGACTTGTCGGTGTTTGATCTCAATGATCACAAATAAATTATCTCCGTTATCACAAATATACAATCTGCCTCACCACGGCCTCAACTGCAATAGCAGTTAACAAGTGCTCGAGTGGTTTTGGTATGAGTAAATAAGAAAATCGGCTACCTTAGAGGAGTGGATGAGGCTTTTACATTTAGTATTGCACACACCACAATTTGCTTGTTAAGTCACAGAAGTATATTGTCCGAGTTGTCAGTTGTCAGTAACTGAAAGGAGTGAATTAGGCTTTTACATTAAGTATTTTACACACCACAATTTGCATGTTAAGCCAGAGATATCGACCGGGTCGTCAGTAACTTGTAATACACTCGGATTTAGTGGTAAAATGGAAGAAAAAAACAAGGGCTAAATTGTTTGAAATTTGTCGAAATCTGTACAGAATCTGTGAAATCTGTGAATAATTTGTCAACTAAAAAAAGTTTACGCGCCGTCGACCTAGACTCAGACTTAAAATTCAAAATTAAATACATAGCTTTTAAATGTCAAGTTAAAAGTAGTTTATATAATACAATGTGGCATCGCCACCAGCTTACACGGCACTATAATCTGTAGCAAAAAAGTTTGGTTAGTAACTATTATAGCACAGGTTACAATACCGAATATTGTGTGTAAAATTATGTGCTAATTGTACATAAAGTACGTCTTAAATTCTGTTATTGTAAGTGTGTTGTTTTTCCAATGAAAATGAATAAGGTAGAACTACCCTATATGTTTTATCTGAAAACCAAAACACAAAAAAAAGGAGGGGGGGGGGGGGGGCGACTTTTTTCTCATAAGGGCCCGACTTGACTCTCACGAGGGGCCGAGTTGACCTGTAAAAGGGCCGAGTGGGGGCCGACTTGACTTTCACGAGGGGCCGAGTTGGTAGGGGCCGACTTGGCAAGGGGCCGAGTTGACCCAAGACCTTTTAATGTATGCGTAGTGTAAAAGTAAGCTAGATTTTAACGTGTATTGCCTTCGAAATGTAAAAGAGGCATGGAACGAAGAATATATCACCGAAAACTCGTAATTTTGTATTTATGCCTTTACTGTGACTTCATGCAGATTATATTTGCTAAATTAGTTTAATTAAATGGTGTGGTTAGCGGACACGATGTTAACGTGTATCGTCTCATGACTTCTTTGTTATGACTTGATGTCTATTTTTAGAGCATGTTTGCTTATTGTGCTCAGGGAGGTAGTAGCGTCACGAAGCTGTCGAGTGACGTATTCCGCGGGGTGCTGACCACCATGGCCGTGCTACCCATGAACAGAATACTGCTGCTCGGTGCCGACAATGGCCAGATCAGACTCGTCGCTTGAACACACGTCGTATTGTCGCTGTACACACAGTGCATTAGGAAATGTACGACACTGGAAAAACTCATACAGTTATAAAGACATAAAAATTAAAATGATGCTAATAATATAATATATTGTTACATGACTTGAATTAATGCTGTAACCTGATTGGTCGATCCCCAAGTCAATAATTTTTTTATTGTTGAATAGAATTAAAAAACCGATAGAAATTACAGTTATTCGTAATCCAATTGCCAAATAAGTCATGTAGCAAATGTTGACTTATTTCGAGTCAACATGAAGATATTATTGACCAGTTACGAAAATGTTGACCTAAAGGTGAACATTTTCTTTCTGGTCAATAACGCTTCATGTTGACTCAGAATAAATCAATATCTTCTTAGTATGTCTTTCCCAACCGGCGGGAGACATATAGTATTCTGTGTGTGTACGTATGTGTGTGTCAGTCTGTTGTGAACAAAATTTTGTGTGCAGGATATCTCAAAAACGGAAAGTCAAATCGACTTCAAACTTGGTATTATATTCCTTGGATAGTTCGGACGCTTCTTTCAACTTTTGACCCGTGTTGCATTATTAGAGAAGGCGTACGACGACATTACGTAAAAATTTTATATGCAAAATTTCTCAGCCGCTAAACATTGAAGAAAGTTCGAACTTGGTGGGAATTTTATTTGATAGGTCGGAAGGATTCTGTCAGTTTTGCCCAGAGTAGAACGAACGAAAACGGCAAATGGCGGTGAAAAAGGTTAGGTGAAAAATATCTCAATGATGGAGATTAAAATCGACTTTAAACCTATTGTGGTTATTTTTTTTGGGATAAGTCGCATGGTTCCTGAAGAAAATTAAGATAGGCGTATGACTTCATTGCGTAACACATGTTACGTGATATATTTTGCAGTCGTTGAATTTAACACACCATCCTTCTCCACCTCCCCTCCTTCCCCATTTTGTCGACTGTTTTGTTGACTAAGCATAGTTATTAACTATGCTGGGTATTTCAGCCTTTCGACATTGTGGAGGGATACAAATCTGCTTATGGCCTTACCACAATTCAGAAATAAACCACGGAATGTTCTGGTCGTATTTATAGGCATTAGCAAGTCTAGCTTTTGATTTTTTTTGCCGCAAACTTGTGTTCGTCTGGTTGCCCAGCTGTTCCATAGATGGGAGTTATTATGTAACGGTTAGCATTGTTGTAACCATTTGAAGTATTTTTCACGGTATCCCGACATAACGCCTCGCGATAAAACGCCTTGCGTGGGGTGGGGGGGGGGATGACGGTTAGCAAAAAATAATAATAAATAAAAAGAAAAAAGGAAACGGGTGGTTAATAGTAGGGATTAATATGTTCGGGTACACTGTTGTTAGTGAGCACTGAACGCTCTAGTTTTGTTTGTTTGTTTGTTGTTTTTTTTAATTTTGACAATGATGTTTGCAGAAATGAATCTTTTATTTCAGTAAAAAGAAAAAATGGGAAATGATTATTGGGGAATTATGGGTTTAGTCGGGGAGACTTGTGTACAAAAAACAAGAAACTAAACAGGTATCTATTGAAAGTGTGCGATATAAGCCTGTTTTGTGTGCACTGGCCGCTCCAGTTGTTGTTGTATTTCTATGTTAGCACAATCTAGTCATACAGCTTGAGCATTTGTCGCTGATATTTGTAAGCTTTGCATTTATGAAATGTTAATGCAAAAGGTAATTTTCGATAAAATAAAAATGTACATTTTTAACCAGAGTTAAGATAAGTATCATTTAGTACGAAATTGGTCTTTACGAATTATCGATTAGTGAAAACTGAAACTGCAGGTCCCAATTATTTTGACTGTCATACAAAAAAAAAACAAACGTATTACGCGATAATCGTTCAGCAGGAATTGAATTGAACCAGATTTTGTTTATCAGTTAAAACGAAGCTTTTCTTTCTCAATGTATTCCAAAATAAAGCGCGTTGCGGTGTATTCATATAACACTTTCCTCGCGCTTCCTATCCGGGTTAAGCACCACAGCATTTAAGCAAGTGCACGGAGTAAACCTAATCCTCCATTGCAATCGCAGATCAAAAACTGGTGTTCATCAGTCCCAAGTAACTATTGATAAAAACACTTAAAATAAGATGGTCTTTGTAATTTAATAAAAACAAAAGGGATTTCTACATTTGTAGAAAGTGGTTTTTATGATTCATGATTAGTTACACACACAGTATTACACGTAGAAGTACATTACAAGTAGTGGTTTCTCAGATTGTGGTTTTCAAAATATCAGGCAAAAAAATATCCAAAGATTAACAGAAACAAATGTGTGAAACAATGCTTATGGTCACAAACCGTTAAAAGCAACATACTAAGAGGTTATAATAAAAATATGGCCATGAAGAAAAATAGTCCTCCCTCTGCCTAGTTTTTAGCCCGCCCGCTTTTGTTGGGGGTATTCCCATCACTTGTTGGTCATCCGTCGTCTTTTGCGTGTGTGTTTGTAAACAAATTTTCAAAATACTACTCCTTCCTACATTTCTGGCCCGATGAATGTTACCTAGGTACTCTTCCACAGAGCTGGTACTTTTTGGTTGTTTGGCCAAAATTGGCCAAAATATTCAGAAAACAAAAAATGCTACTCGCCTCCAAATCGGGTCCGGTTGCGCTGACATTTTACAGGAATACTCCCGTGAAGTTCCTGCATTAATCTTGTATTTTGTTTGGTGTTTTGGCCAAAAACTGGCGAAAAAAAATTGGCAAACAAAAAAAAAAAAAAAAAGAAAGAAAGAAAAACACGAAAATTTCAGAAAAATAACAAAATGTTACTACTTGATGGTTTTCACAAATCGTTAGTTGGAGACTTGTTTAGTGCATTTCTTAGTGCTGTCGCTTGCGAAGCAGCAGGTATAAGTCCAAGAATCTGCTCGGGGCTGAATTGTTCAGTGTTTTGCTTGCTAGGTTCTGCAGGCTAAATTTAGTTCTGCTTCCCACAGAAGCATTCCATCTGTATACATACACTGATTGATCTGTTCGCGGTTCAGAATTGTAATTGTGATGCACGTATTTAGCCCAGCCGACTGTCGTGACTTTACTCATCACTTGTGGTGTTTCCGTCGTCCAAATTTAACAGGAATTCTATCCTCAAGTTTTTGCACGAAGTTTTCATTTTTTTGGTGATTATATGGTATTATATTATACGATGTGTTTGGCCAAAATATTGGCCGAAAACGGTCAAATTGCAGAAAAATCAGAATATGGTCGTTCTTGATTCTTCTTATTCAGCCATTGGGTGTGGAGACCGAATAGCTCCTGGTTAGGTGTTGGACTGATAATCACGAGGTCGTGGGTTCAAGCCCCGCTCGAGGGTAATTTTTCATTGTTTATTTTTATAGAGCAATAATTATAGTTTTGCTTGCTTGAGAAGCAAGTGTTGATAGCAATGTTACCCAGGAGGTATTTTGGCATATCCATGTTTTGTTAAAATGGGCTGTTTCTCCTTTTTGTGTGCTATTCATTAAAAGGGAGGGGGGATAATTCCCATTCAGGACTTGGCGTTTCATCAAGAATGATGGAGGAGGCTGGTTTGGAACTTCCTTCGGCACCCAAGAAAAAACTGTACTGTTTCTTTCTGGTCGCGGCATGTGTAGCTGTGCATGTAGTCATAAGTATACTATTTGATGAAAAGGTGTGTTTTAAACGAAATTTTACATAAGGCGTTCAGAGTATGAAACTGGTATGGGTGTCGTGTCTTGTTAACATGGACATTGTACCCAGCCGTTCATGAATTTTGTGCTCAGTCGTAAAAGCGAAGACATTACAAAGGTTAAAGCACACTCTGCGCGGATCGCGTCAGTCACCCAAATTATCCCCTTCTTATAGTTTGTTTTTATACACATAGTAACACACAGTACCAAGTGCCCGCAGAGCTTTTCTAGTCTGTTCCTCGACTTCTTTTTCTTTCGTAACTTTCTTCGGAAGATTTTCATTTTCGCCCTGCTCTTTCTACTTTCTTCATTTTTAGCTTGAACTTAAAAGTAGGGCAAGGAACATCGCACTGGAAAATCGCTTTGTGAAAGGACAGACCATTTTCAACTTGGTTTATAGACTCACTTGAGAAATATGTTCATGCGCCGTTGGCAAAAAGTGCCCAAGATGATGATAATCAAGAATAAAGGGAATCCTTTTTTGAGGCATCTTTTGATCAATCTCGTCACACGACCACAAAGACGTAAAATGTTATCCCTCCAACCTGGTCCTGACCATCAAATGGTTAGAAACGCAGCAAAAAACTGGGCTATGAACGCAAGGTGATCCTTCCCGCCATCCCAAACTCATCGCTCTGCCCACATTCAGCATCCCTTGAAATGCTTAAGCAAGTACCGGCTTCAAATACCAAAGACCATGCCATTGTTTCTCACCTCACACCCACAAATACCTCAAATATTAACAGCTTTTCAGTTTCGGAAAGCCCTAAAAATTTCAACAAAATCCATATATCGGTTCACAGTCTGAGAAAGGGCGGCGCTACATTTGCTTATCAATGTTCAGGGGATATCAATGCAGTTAAAAACGGTGGCTCATGGCGCTCGGACGCAGTATGGGGATATGTTTCCACTGGTAAACGGAACAGACCCCCCCCCCCGCCTCATTGATGCTGCTATATCCGTCGCTTACAGGTCCGCGACCTCCATCATTTGCTGCACATATGTGAGGGTTGGTTTTCTTCTGCTGCGTTTTAGTGGACTTGGAGACCACAAGGCCACGGTGGACGCTACGCCTTCGGGATGTCTGTAGCAATGACATGCTAGCTTTTGCCTTATTTTGAAGGCCATTTATGGCACCTCTCCGTAAAGGTATCGTTTGGCGTATAGCATTCCAAAGTAATATTTAAGACTGTTCGGACGAGCCTCGTGCAACATCCATCTAAATGCCTGACCAGCTGTTTGGTCCGCATCCGGACTTCGCAGTCATATTATAATAACGATTGCACAGTCGAAAGAAACCGGTTGGCCTTGACTTTCTTAGCTTTCATATCTTTTGCGGCTCTTGCATGCTGCCCAGGTAAAGGGTATTCTCTTTTCATATCTTCTGTAGTAGTACTTAATGGTAACCCTAAGTATATAAACTCATCTACTAGCTCCAGTTCAGATCAAATATATTTCTGGCTCAGTTACATGACTGAAGGCCTACACTCGTTGCGGCTTTCTCTACTTTTAGAAGAAGATTCTGTGCCTGTTCAGTTGCTTCACTAGTAAGTGCTATGTCATCCACAAAGGCAAGATCCATGATGCCTTTAGGACTAATGCGTTGATGATAATAAATAGGGAGCGAGTGTGTCGCCTTGTAACACTCCAGGAACAATTTCGAACAGATCTGTTTCTCCATTAGCACTTTAGCTTTGGTATTCATTTTTCCCACTTGGCATTGAAGATGCCAAATGGGGATGGATTGCCTCGAATTCTTCACCCATTTTTTTCCCTCGCTTTTCTTTTTTTTTTTTCTTCCACCGAATCGGTTTCCAGACATCTCCTCAGTGACCTCCAAGACCGCCGAAGAGGGAGAGAGATTTACATGCCATCGGGGGAGTTACTCACCCAACGTCCCACAAACGCATCGCAGCAGGGTAAGGAAGAGTTGGAGGAGGAAGAGTTCGAAGAGGAAGAGGCCGGAGAAGTGTCTCAGGAATCCTGTAGCACGACCCAGCAGCAGCAGCAGGCCGTCGCAGCATTAGGACCCCCTTCCCTCCTGACCTCTCATCTCCGGGGGAAGAGGGAACCCCCTCCGTGACGTCATCATCCGTAGCTCCGGAAGACGTCCCGTTTAGAGATGCCATACAGGAAATAGCTCACCTCGCTTAGGGGAACGTTGGGACTTGTCAGCAGCCAGGACATTCCTCACAACAGACAGACAGCAGAAGATTTCATGGACTATCAAAAACATTTCTACCTACCGAAAGGTAAGGATGCATGCTATGGAGTCGTTGCTAGGTCTATTAGGAGCAACCGAGAAGACGGTCCCGTTAGGCCGCCTACTTTACCGACAATTACAGGCGTTGGTAAGACAGGCCCTAACGAAGGGACGGTCCCCAAAGCCATGATGACAGCGTCCCAGTCCGCACTCTCCATTCTCCAGTGGTGGTGTGACCCGAATACCATGAACGAAGGGGTTCTCTTTCATGCCCCTCAACCGGAAATAGAGCTCCAAACAGACGCCCCTCACCTATCGACCCTGACTTCTCAAATCCTACTTCTGGCACGGGAATACAAAATTTGCGTCGGAGCCCGTCACATTTCAGGGAAACTGAACCGTACTGGCAGATTTAGCGTCCAGAGCAGGTCAGGTCATCCACACAGAGTGGTGCCTAGCCCAGTCGTCCTTCCGATGGGTGACACGGGAATCCCCATGGGGCCCACTGACGTTAGATCTATTTGCTAACGCGATGACAACTCAGCTGCCCAGGTTCGTATCCCCATGCCCGGATCAGACAGCCTGGGCAGTAGGTGCATTAAACTGCCAATGGCCTCTGCAGGAAGTGCTCTATGCCTTTCCTCCCCAGGCAATCCTGCGACAGGTCTTACAGAGAATAATAGAATTGAGACCCCCATCTCTGTTACTAATAGCCCCATGGTCCCCAGAGGCCCCTTGGTTCGCCCTAATCCTCCGTTTCAAAGTGATCAAATCCATCCCGATACCCTGCCACAGAGAACTCTTATCTCAACCCCATTGGTGCCACTTCCACCCGTCCCCACAGTTACTGAATTTACACCTGTGGTGCCTAACCAGTCATTCCTAGAGAAAAAGGTTTCTCCAAACAGGGGGTAGAAAAGATGGTAAACAGCGATAAGCAATCCACGGCAAAAGTTTATTTGTCACAATGAAACAAGTTTGCGTCTTGGTGCGCTACCTCTAAGCTAGACCTCTTTCAGGCGTCACCGGCAGTTGTAGCAGATTCTTTTGACCATCTTTTTACAGAAGGTCAACTAAAAGTAGGGTCCATAGAAGGTTATCGGGCCGCCATTGGTTTGAGACTTAAAGCATCTACTGGCCCGGGTAAGGATACAGTCTTGTCACAATTAATCAGACACTTTAAGGTAAATTCCCCTCCCCTACAATCCAATGTGACCCAATGGGACCTGTCACTGGTATTACGTTATTTACAGTATTCAGAAAACTTCGCTGAGGAAAACATTTCCGCTAAAGACGCCAAGGTAAGGCTCACTTTCTTGCTAGCTTTAGCGTCAGGTAAGAGGAGAGGCGAAATCCATGCATTAGGCAGGGAGGTAATAAAAGAGAACGGTGAGTGGAACAGAGTTTTCCTCACTCCAAGAGCCGGCTTCATGGGTAAGACACACATTGTATCCCAAGGTCGGGGCACTTTCTACCATATTGCTCTCCAGGCCCTTCAAGGGGAAGAAATGACCGAAGACCGAGTGTCATTATGCGCGGTCAGAGCACTGCGACAGTATCTTTCGATTTCAGAGACATATCGTTCAGAAAATCAAAAAGCCCTTATTATCTCCTTCATGCCAAAATTCAACAAGGACCTTTCTAAACAAACTATCTCAAACTACATTAAAAAGGTCACTTTGGCAGCTTATGAACGGGCACAGACCGACACGGTCCTACAAAACGACTGTAAAGTTAAAACCCATCATGTCCGCCAAATAGCAAATTCCCTCAGGGCTCTCCGTAATGTGTCTTTGGTAGATATACTGAAAGCGGGTTGTTGGCCTTCTCCCAACTCATTCGTTAAGTATTATCTAAAAGAATTTTCGCAGAACGAATTAACAGGCCTTTACTCTTTAGGCCCTTCATCGCTGCGGAAACCACCATTACGAACCCTTCTGCTCTGATCGCAGGCAACCCGCTCCAAAGCTGAAAGGCAAAGGCAAACAGAAAGGGAGATTTGCCAAAGGACACAACAACGGATTCAAGTGCAAAAAGCAGTGACACTTCCAGACCATATCTTTGTACATTGAGTACTGTTAAGCAAGTGTTTTTAATCACCACAGAACTGATATTTTCACTTGCATGGACGTAAGTTTAAATATCAAGAATGTTTTTTTTTTCATTTTAGAAATACATCATTTCGTTCAGGCAGGGTCACCACGGTCCTAGCACCCTGCTTCCTGCCGTCTTTCTCCCTTTTCGGGCCCCAGGGGCAGAAAAAAGGGGGCACACACGGTACCAACTGTTCTCGTAGTCCCGTACCACCACCGGCAACAAGGGGACCGGTGCATGATGACCATGTCTACCGTGCCCATGGGCCCATAAATAGCCCAAGACACGGGAAATCCCATTAGAGTGAAAGTTTTGACCATTTTAAGTTTAAAATTCAATCAGTACTAGAATTTAAAGAATTATTTAGTTTTTTTGTAGGTTTTGCGGGTAAAACCTTCAACGTTACGTTATATTCTTATCTTCCAGGTAATTGGCACTTAGCTTTTGCCTTAGTCTAATGTCAGTACAGCATGTTGTCTGATATTGTGAACACTGCAGGCTCAATCCCAAGCAGTATTCGGTTTTTTGCGTAAATCTTAAGAGATTTACGATCGTATTGTCAAGATATCGATAGTTTGAAACTATTTCAGTAGTCTCGATGTGAGTGCTCGAGGTTGAGACCCATCCAGTGGGCGGAAGGAGGGGGATGACAATAACCACTCATATAACTATCAAACCTGATTTACATTTGTCAGATCTCTACATTATGTTCCCATGTGATAGTATCTCACAGTGTTTTGTTATGTGACTGGGAGTGTTCCCCCCAGCCCAGGCTGTTTGGAAGTATTAAAAGAAGTGGGTAGTAGTTGGCACTTTTATTCAGTCTTTAACTACAGTTCAACTCTCACATCCCCTGATGACTTTTACATAGCTAGCGCAATTAGCAACCTTTTTTGTGAATGCAGTTCAGAATGGCAGGCTTCCCTGCTCCGGACTCAAGTCCCATCTAAAAGTGGAGATAAGAGAATTCAAACCTTTGGCGAAGTAAAAATAACGTTTTATTTCGTAAAACGTGTTTTTACGAGTAAAAGCGCAATTCGCGTTCTCCACTTTTAGCCTACTCTCCCACCCATCCAGCTCTCAAATCAGTTAGCGATGTCCCGAGGGGTATGGTCATTATGACGTCATTAGCACGTCACTGTTTTTGGAAGCCCATGGGCGTCCGAAAACACCCGCTACGTCATTATGACGTCATTTCCTGATTTCGGACGCCCACTTTCTAACTACTTCTAAAGCTAGGAAAAACCAAACTTGGTACATGTATGAAGGTTCATGTAACCTCAAGATCACTTTGGAGCCCCAAACAGGAAGTTGCCCTGTATAACGAAAACGACAAGAGAACAATTTTGACCTCATTTTTGACCTCCACCCTCTCTACGACGTTACTTACGGTATAACTTCAAGGTCACTTTCGAGTCCAAAACCGTAGAAATCGGACCGCAGTTGGGATTCAGCTAAAGTGGTTCGAAATCTATGGTTGTCCGGATTGTGGGGAAGCTAAACATAAAGCCTGAGTTTTCGGTCATTCAGTAATAGCGTATGTCTTGACAGACAAGAAGACACTTTAACAGATTTATATATGTTTATTTGCGAATCATTGTTAAGCTGTGTAGTCGATGTGGCGTAGTTGGATAAAGCGTCAATATGTTTTGCGCCAAATCAGAAGGTCCCGGTGTAACAGTATATCTTGCCCCTGTACAGCTCCCCCCCCCCCCCGGTTTTTTCCCCTGTTCAGCTTTCCCCCACCACGGCTAACTCCCCCCCCCCCCCCGGTATTTTTTTTCGTTATTTTTTCTGTCTGTCCCCTGTTCACCTCCCCCAGTCATTCTAGCTTTCCCCTATTTTTCTCCATTTATCTTTCCTTCTCCTGCTGAATCAAAGCCACAATTGCAACCCGTCTTTATCCTCCTTGTACTCTCCGACTTGTACTCTCTGTGATAACCAAAATTAGTCAGGTTAATCTGATTGTTTAATCTCCGTTGAATTTCCAATGGCAATCACATCGCCGCTGTATTGAAATAAAACGAATCCACATCTCTTTTGTTTTAAGTTTTATTTATGTATTGCAACAGGGGATTAAAACAGTTAGATAAGAAACCCACGGTAATTTTAAGTTGCGGCATAAGATTTAGTGCCGACTGTAAGAATAAATTGGAAGATTTTTCACCACCTGATATCACTGTCTAAATAAGAAACAGAACTAAGAATCTCAGGAAATGCATTTTGCGGCAAATAATTACTCTGCGATGACAGTTACTCCTCACAGGTCAGTATTAAAATTCCAAATTCAAAATGGAATCGAAAGTTCAACAAACGTTAAACTATTGTTAAAAATTGAGTATTTATCAAATAAAAGAGTTTCGAAGTTAAGTTTTCGTGGCATTTGTTGAGTTCTGTGGGAGGGGGCAAAATATCCCAGAGGAGGGAGACAACCTAGTCTAGCTACCCCCCCCCCCCTCCCCCGGAGGGAAGCTGTACAGGGGGTAAGCTAGCCTATTACACCGGATTCAATCCCCGGTAAGGACGCCCACTTGTATGTGAAAAGACCTTGAGTATGAGAACACATTACCGATTTTTTTTTTCTTCTTGGTGGTTAAAATTTTACAAAGAACAGTCTTTTTTGGACAGTTCTCAGATGACTTATTGTCCCAAGTGGGTTCTAATTCGCTGGGTGAATTTCGTTCCAGTTCGAAGTGATTCAAAATGCTTGCTTTACTCTTGAGTTGGATTGTACACCTACACATATTTGAACTTTCAGTCGAATAGAGAAAGAAACATCCTGTTCTGTCTTTAATGTGTGCGCAGTAGACTCCATGCAAATTTACATTGATTTCATTCAAAGACATTACAAACATTTTTCTATTGCAGAAAACTCTTAAAATCTAAGGTTTCATGAGGCAGTTAATACTTTTTCATGATTCTTTCAATTGAGAATGAGGGGGATTATTATGAACACCAATGTTTATACACTTCATCCATCACTTTAATGCCTTGACTGATCGGTCTCTTGGCAAACACCTCATATTAAAAAAAACATTGTTGTTAAAAGATCTATGACCTCTTCCAAAAAGCATTTCATTCGAAGTAATATCAAACGGAAACCTTACAAACATTAACTTCAAAGGTTGATTTAGAGAGATCATTTTAATGATAGAAATACGTTTCCAGTCCAGACCCCAGTAATCCGTTTAAGAAGCCCAAGCTCTCCCAATAAACACCCAACACCTTTGACGCGTTCTATGTCAGATGGATCTGGAAATACCCATAAATATCATTAAGATGAAGACCATATAGAAACTTGCCAAGGTAGTCACACCTCTCATGACATCGCGGTGACAATTCAGTCCTCAAAATATCTTGGACTGACAGGTTCATGTCCAAATTTGAATTAAGCTTTGAAGTTGTCAACCCGTCAGCTTTCCTGAAATATCATCTGAACTTTATTCACACTCTCATTATTGGAAAGGCGAGGGAAAAATAACCTCTTTAGACAAAGAAACACCTGAGAGAGAGAGAGAGAGAGAGAGAGAGAGAGAGAGAGAGAGAGAGAGAGTGAGAGATAGAGAGAGAGAGAGAGAGAGAGAGAGAGAGAAAGAGGAGTGAGTGAATGAGTAAGTGAATAAGTGAGTGAGTGAGTCAGGGAGGGAGGGAGGGACAGGCGGACGGAGGGAGGGAGAGAGAGAGAAAGAGAGAAAGAGGAGTGAGTGAATGAGTAAGTGAGTAAGTGAATAAGTGAGTGAGTGAGGGAGGGAGGGAGGGGGACACAGAGAGGAGGACTGAGTGAGTGAGGGAACGGAGAGAGAGAGGGGGAGGGAAGTAGTAGGAAAACGAGAGTTCTGGATCACCTATGACGTCATAATGGCGTCATGAAGTCACGTGACCAACCCCCTAGGTAGCAGGCGCCTAACCCAAACCCTGGGACATACTATGTGTGAAACCCATTATGACGTCATAATAGACGGCGTAACCATGGTGAGGAAGTGAGGGCCCCCTAAGACATACTATGTGCCGACCCCCCCCCCCCTAGGACATACTATGTGCCGACCCCTCTAGGACATACTATGTGCCACCCCCCCCCCCCACCCCAGGAGAGCAAAATTCAGCCAAATCAGCAAAAAAAAGTGGTTTGGTGAGTTACACACCATTTTCGACACATTCTAGGTGGTATAAAAGGATGAGCGAGACCCCACTCATATTAACGATATCAACAATCGCAGCCAGTTCAGTAAGTGGTTATAGACTATTTGCATAGGTAGCTATAAGCATAATCGAAACTTGAAAAAGTGAAGAAAGTTAGATAACTTTCGTTATGGTGGACCGATGTGAATGAAAACTTTACCGTTTGATTCAGTTTTATATCTAGTTTTAAAATAAAGTGATCACAGGCTATTTGCACAGGTGGCTGTATGCAGAATTGTTTCTTCTCAAAATTTTAACTTTTAAAAACCAAAAAAAGTAGATAACTTTCGTCATGGTTGACCGATTTGAATGGAAATTTTACCGTTTGATTCAGTTTTATATCTAGTTTTGATATAACGTGATCATAGGCTTTTTGCACATGTGGCTGTATGCATAATTGTTTCTCCTCAAAATCTGAACTTTTAAAAAGTGAAAAAGTAGATAACTTTCGTTATGGTGGACCGATTTCAATGAAAATTTTACCGTTTGATACAGTTTTATGTTTAGTTTACAGTGATTATAGACTGCACAGGTGGTTGCAAGCACTTTATCTAGTTTTGATGTAAAGTGATTATAGGCTGTTTGCACAGGTTGTTGTATGCATAATTGTTTCACCTTAAAATTTTAACTTTTAAAAAGTGAAAAAGTAGATAACTTCCGTCATGGTTAGCCGATTTAAATGAAAATGTTACATTTTGATTCAGTTTTATATCTTGTTTTGAAATAAAGTAATCACAGGCTATCTGCACAGGGAGCTGTATGGAGAATTGTTTCTCCTCAAAATTTTAACTTTAAAAAAACCAAAAAAGCAGATAACTTTCGTCATGGTTGACCGATTTGAATGGAAATTTTGCCATTTGATTCAGTTTTATGTCTAATTTACAGTGATTATAGACTATCTGCATAGGTGGCTGTAAGCACTTTATGGGTGAGAAGAGCAGACAATTTAAAGATGTGTTCGAATGGCAAGCCCCATGCAAAGATGTGTCCGAATGGCAAGCCCCCCCCCCCCTCATTCAAAGCCGTGTTCGAATTATCTTTGGAAACATACTACGCCATGGTATTGTTCAACAACAGCATGTTGTCATCATAAAACTTTGCATTTATTTTAGGCATATCCCCACGAAAAGCAAGTAGTTTTATCCCACTACCGAAGAAAGTGAAGAATACGAAGGCTGTGTTAAACATTAAGAATGATGACAACAAGTGTTTCTTATGGTCTGTATTAGCTCACTTTCACCCTCATGAGATCAACTCAACTCGCGTGGAGTCGCTACAAACGATTTGAGAAGGAATTAAAAGTGGAGGGTATGACATTTCCCACACCGATTACCGACATTCCAAAGTTTGAAAAGGAGATCGATGTGTCCATCAACATGTTTGGATATGAACAAGATGTAGTTGTTCCGATACAACTTAGTCGAAACGCCAGTGCGAGAGAAATCAACTTACTTTTGATTAGCAATGACAAGAAAAGGCATTACTGCCTCATCCAGAATTTCAGCAGACTTATGGCCTATCGATCAAAACATGATGTTTCACGCAAAAGCATGAAGAAGGAGATAAGTATCAGCATCATCGCCCAAACAGCTCCGCCTATGTGGTTGTCAGTCAGTACGACATATTTGCACCAGTCGTGTATCGAGGAAACAATGCTGTGAAAGTCTTTTTAGACCATATGATGAATCGGCGTGATCGTATTGTGAGCGGTTTAGAGCTTCCAGAGGATATGGTGATGACTCGTGAAGACAAAGACAATTTTAAGAACGCTGTCGATTGCTACATTTGTCATGAGCCTCTAGAAGCAGATCGTGTGAGAGATCATGACCATATCAATTGCAAATACCGCGGAGCTGCACATAGTGAATGCAACTTGCAATTTCGATTTGGAAAGGATAAGCAGGAGGATAAAGATTCTTTTATCACCCCTGTGTTTTTCCACAATTTGCGAGGCTATGACAGTCATTTGATCATGGAGGAAATTGGAACATTCAAAGATGAAACGATTACAGTCATTCCCAACAACATTGAGAAATATATTGCATTCACCATGAGCAATCGAAAATTTGCAGATAACTTTCATGGGTACTTCTCTGCAGAAGTTGGTATCCAACCTTACGGCAGAAGGGAAAGATAACTTCTATAACATGACTTCCCATATTCACGATAGTGACCAACAAGATTTACTGCCGAGAAAGGGTTTGTACCCTTATGATTATGTGGACGAGCCATCCAAGTTTGCAAAAACACAACTACCGTCAAAGGGTAAGTTTTACAGTCAACTCAGCGAAGAGGGAATTATGCTCATGCACAGAAGGTGTGAGATACATTCAACTGTACTACATTCGGTGAATACCACGACATATACCTGAAATCAGATGTGTTGTTGCTGGCCGACGTTTTCGTCAAGTATGTCTTAACACGCATGAATTAGATCCTGCCCACTACTATACAGCGCCATGACTGTCGTAGGATGCGATGTTAAAAGAGACAAAGGGGAGGATGGAATTGATCAATGACATTGACATGTACCAAATGGCTGAACAAGGCCTACGTGGAGGAATATCTGTGATCAAACACAAGTATGCGAAAGCAAATAACCCCTATGTAGCAGATTACAATTCTGAGATACCGAACAACTACTTGGTGTACCTGGACGCAAACAACCTGTATGGCTCGACCATGTCACAAAGCATGCCAGAAAATGGATTTATGTGGGTAAGTGAGCCAGAATCCCTGGACTTTATGGATGTGGCTGAAGATGACGACACTGGATACATTTTAGAAGTGGATTTAGAATACCCACATTCAATTCATGATCGTCATAATCACTACCCAGTGGCTCCAGAACGGAAAAGTATCAAAGTTGGAGAATTGTCAGAGCACAGTCAGAAGCTACGGAAAGATCTGAGTATAAAAGGTAAACCTAGTGAAAAGCTCATTCCCAACTTGTGTGACAAGAAGAAATGTGTGCTTCATTATAGAAATTTGCAGCAGTACGTCTCACTGGGGTTGAAAGTCACTAAGGTGCACCTCGCCATCATGTTTGCACGGAGCAAATGGTTGGAGAAATACATTACCTTGAACACGGAAAAGAAAAAATTGAGAAAGACTTCCTCAGACTGATGAACAACTCTGTGTTTGGAAACACCATGGAAAATGTGAGAAAGCGCAAGAAAGTTGAACTCGTCCACAGGGAAAAACGGTTTAAGAAACTTGTGGGCAAACCATCGTTCCACAAATTCAAAATTTTCGACGAAGATTTGACTGCTCTACATTTAGGCAAAGTGGATTTGCTTCTGGATAAACCCATTCAAGTTGGCTTCACCATTCTCGACCTCAGCAAAGTGCTCATATTTCACTTTCATTACAATTACATCATGGCCAAGTATCTCAACGTCAAGTTGTTGTTCAGTGACACCGACAGTCTATGTTTTGGCATATAAACGGAACATATCTACAAGGATATGCAGCAAGATGCTGACCTGTTTGACACAAGTGACTATCCGCCAGATCATTTCCTACATTCCAACGCAAACAAAAAAGTGCTTGGGAAAATGAAGGATGAGGCGGCAGGCATCCCCATTGAAGAGTTTGCTGGACTAAGACCGAAAATATACAGTTTGATATATGGTGGGAAAGAAAAACATACGACCAAAGGCATCACTCGAGCTTGTCAAAGACGCATGAAATATAAGCAGTATAGAGACAGTTTGTTCAACCAAACTCAAACGATGGCTACAGGGCACACCATTCGAAGTCATAACCAAAAACTTTTCTCGGAGGGAGAAGTTGAGGAAAGTAGCCCTCTCCCCATATGACGACAAGCGATACGTGTTGAATGATGGCTATTCCACCTTGGCGCATAGACATTACAAAACGACAGTATAAAGGGGGAAGACTCTCCAACTTCAGAGTTATTTGAGGTGTGAACACTGAAGCGTTAACATGGATCATAATCGTAAGAGATCTGCAACTGATATGGATACTCTTGCTGATACAGTCAAAGACTTAAAAGTGAAAAATCCTACCACCACCATCAAGAAATTAAAAAATGGAGACCCCACCATCACCACAGTCGTGGGAGGGAATGCTTTTTCTAGGAAATGGAAAGATCAAGATTATGAAAGTAATGAAGGAGTGGTAAGCATTCGCAAATACCTCAGAGATGAGGGGTCTCGAAGAAACCGTCCCACGAAAAAGGGCATTTTGCTGACAATACCTGCATGGAAAATGCTGAAGAAGCAGGTGAAAGAAGTGGATAAAAGGCTTCGAAGACAAGAAGACACCTCATAAAAAGGGTACGGTCATCATGAGTGTATTAATGTTTAACGATAGTGTTTACTTCACCGTGAATGACATGAATGAAGTGATGATAAATTCTGCCTATCAATTTAAACCTGAAGTGTGGAAAGACTTTCAAAACAGACCGATACAACCTGGGTTTAAACGTATACTTGAAGATAAAGTTGAAGTGCTATTAATTGGACATGATTCTGACATACGTGTTAGATTCTGGAAAAATCTTTTACAGGATTATCCAGAGGAGTTGTACCAGATACTCATCAGACAGGTTTGATTGACTTTAATATGAAGAAATGGCGCGCAATCGTACAATTCCTAGAAATCATGCAGCGTTCGCTCTTCGCCATCATCTGAGTATAAAAACCTTTACGGACGAGATAGCTGATCCCAACTGTTGAACGAGATGGGGGACTTTTTATCGGATAATAAATTCATTACAGATGAATTCTCATATATGAGAAACGCATGTGATGACATAGTGCTAAGACATTTTGAAAAGTATATCATACTATCGCCTGAAGAACAATCCTTGTTGAGGAACATCTAGAGAAGCTGAGGATACCTGGCTTTCTCCTTATATTCTCAGATGATTTACAAGTGCGTGTGGCTGAGAACTGTCTAGACGTGTTTGCAAAATTCCGCCAGTATGACGACCTTACAGAACGCTACGACTACATCACCCTTAACACAGTGGAATGGCGTGCTGTCTTACAAGCATTGGATTGGGAAGAACCTAACGCTTGAACTTAAAGAGGAAAGAGTACAACATATGCGGGGTACCAAGTCCATTGAGCTAACACATCCCATGTGGGTGATGGGCATAGACATAAATAAAGATGGATATAAACTGAAACTGTCTGAACATGAAACTGTTAAAATTATAAAGTTGGTAATGTAAGTTATATGAGTTTTCACAGCATTAACAAATGTGGGTATAATATCTATGATGCATATATTAATTTAGATTGTAATGAAAGGCATTCGTTTATCAATGTAATGAATGCAGTTGTAAAAAGTATGTAAAATAATTGTTTGACATGTAAATAATATAAGGCAATAAAAAAGAAAGTTGTATGAAACTTGTTTTGTTTTTTATTTATCACAAAGGAAATTTGAATAATTATCAACAACTTAACTAATACAACTTAACTGATATACAACATTAATAAAACAATGGTTTATAATGTCTATATACAAAATCCTTTACAATAAAATCACCATCACTTCTTCTTCATACATCTACAATATCAAACATACTATAATCTCTAGCTCTATGCAATATAAATACTATACACAATAAAAACCACATGTAGATGATATTGGAGTTTGTAATGGTATGGAATTATACATATTGTCATTACTTAAAGACGTTTCTAAACGATTATCTAGAGGTAAAAGTTTATAAGAGTCAAAATATTTCACAACTTTGTGAAAATACACTACCACGCAATGCTCTCCTGGTTCATCATGATCGTCTGTATTGATGACATAGGCACCGCGTTACAAATTCAACATAGACTATGACATTGACTGTATTTTGCAAGGCCTCGGCAAAATTCATCTCCAAGTTTCCATGCTTGATAAGGGGATAGCGGTCATCACCATCATAATCGGGTGTTAAGTCGAAAGAAAATAAAGCATAACCTCTAGGCCAATCTTCCCGTTTTATGATGGAACTTTTCTCACCATTCAATTTATCAAAAGATTTGTAAAGAGTTTCAAAAGCATCAAGATATTTGTCCCACGTAATGTCAAGCTTGAGAGGTATGGATAGGACTGGTTCACCATCCGTATACAGTTGTATGTAGTTTAGATTAAAATGTTCAAAATTGTATGTATTTCTCAATGCCGTTCCAGGAAAGGATTCATAATGAAAAAGTCCAATGACAATGCGTTTTGGTAATTGAGATGTTATCTTTCACAAAAGATTGAAATCCTGCTGGAATGGCCAAAATTTTACATTCTTTTCTAGTAACACGAAACTTGGCAGGAGTTATCATCAATACATCTGTATGTCCTAACTGAAAACCTGGACTAGCCCTCACCTTGCGAATGGTTAAAACGCCTCTTTCACTTCTACCTTAAAGGTGCAGCCATTAGTACATATTCATCCTTTTGTCTATGTAAACGCAATTTCATACTAATGCTATTGGAAAGACAGCGATCCTACTCAAACAAATCTACCCTTAAACCACCTGTCACGGCATCATAGCCTGTGACGCGTATGCAAATAACGATTGTGTAACCATTATTTCCTTGCTCAGCTAGATCACCACCGTCAGGATTTACATGAAACCCTGATACATATCTTTCATGATTAGCTCTTTTCACCTCATAACTATTAATTGACCAGCAGTATCCTTATTCATGAGACGCAGAGAGCGCTCAGAATGGAGGCATGAATGAGGTGAGCTATGATGCCGGTATAACCATGGGTATTGTTACTATACCAATCGATCATTTGCGACATGCAATATGAAGTTTACTGTTCTTTAAATCTAGATATTCTTCTGTACTCGCAGGAATGTAGAATTCTATTTTAGCGCCCTCTCTAATGGTAGTCAGTGGTTGATAGTCAACATTATAACAGTAGTTTGCGTTGGTGGTATGCTAAACCATTCTAATGGAGAAAGACTGCATTCACAAGAATGATTATGAATCAAAAACATTTTTATGTGTTTAAAAATATCTTTTATATGTTTTTTGATGTTATCCGTTTGACTGCTTTTTCGTCTTCTGGTACTTTTCGTCGATTGCACTCTCTTTTGTCCTCCTAAAACATCATCAAACACATGCTGTGCAACTCGGCCCGTAACATGTTTCGCGACATCTTTTGCAGCCTTTTTAAGATGCGGCGCAACGATCTTAGCCCCTGCCTTAAGTAGTGGAATAGCTTTGCGAGCCAATGATCCCAGTATTGAACCAATACCATCGCCATATTGGATTCGCGCTCATTTGAATCCTGGTAATTCCCCACCCACTTGACGAAGAAAATGATTGCGATATGCAGATGGACCGTGTGTGGAGGCTTTCATAATGCTTTTGGTCGAAAATGAATTTTACAGATCACCTTTCCAGTTTGAAATGTGACATTATGATCTGTGTCATCCTTAATATTGATTTATATCACGTCAAATTTGGATGTGTTTACAGGAACATAATGAGGTTCTTCATAAGTTGTCATAACAATATCACCATCAACACCTTTAATGGGAATAGAACGTAGCAAAGGAACATAATAATCTCCAACAACTTGTGCTTCCCAAAATACTGCAATACACATAAAGTGTATAAAATCCCTGTTTCACGTCTGCTTTATATTCAGCAGAACAAAATTGTCCATACCATTGATTTGGTATAAATCCTAAAATCTCAGCTAATCCAGTGGAGAATGACACTTCAAAGTTATAATTTATAAAAAGAAAAACTCTTCGTCTAATTTTATTACACTTTAACCAAATAGCTTGGTTAAGTTCCCCTTTCATAGAATGAGCCGCTTCTTCATTGACTGCAGTACATATTTCTAGTATGGATCTGTAGTAACCATATGGAATAGTGACTGTGCCAAGGACAGCAGTTGTAAGTGGTTGTTGTCAATAGTGAATAGAATAGTCCATTCCATGTCTCATGGTTGTCCATGTATGTGGATATTGAATTTCAGCCAAGGCCACTTCATATTTTCCTTTCAGATAGATGGTTCCAGCCATATGAATTTGATAATTTGAAGCCTTATTGTTGGGATAATAGTTCATGCTAGCATTACTAGGCAAAGTAATGTAAAAACTTGTTGACTCCATGATGACTAAATTGTATATGTACGTTGGCGGAATGGATGCATATATACATCACTTTGTGCAGAGCGCGCGCCATTCGCACAACTACGTGTATGATGTTTCACATGGTTTACAGCGTCTATTACTTCTCCTTCACAACAAGCACTTGTACATCTTATCTTTATAGGAATACTCGGTTTCGTTTCATTTTCTTGACAACGTAACTCTTTAACCCATGTTAAAAATTTCCCATCCTTCAGGAAACTGTCTTTGTTGACGTTGTTTCATATCTTTTGTAACGTTTTTATGAGTGGTCTTTTTACTAAACATAGTTTTTGGAATATTAGCATCTACAATTTCCTGGATAAACTGTTGCCAAGCATGTGGTGGTTCTCCTCGTTCTTTTCTTCTTGTAGCAACCAATGCATCCTTCCACAAATCAACAATGTTGGAATTGGTGATGACATCACCCAATTTTAACACAAGTTCATTTTTCACTGTCCATTTTGTACCATGTTTCTTCAGTTCTGCTAAATGTTGTGTTACTTTTCCATGATACATAGGTTAAAAATGGCTTTGAAATAACTTTCCTGGTTTTTCAGATGATGGAACAGACTTTTGTTGTTGTTGGGATTGACATGTTCGTAAATGACGACCAAGAAGTTGAGACATTTCCATTGAGTTTTCACGAGTTCGTTTCCCACATAAGAGTTTATTTACTTTTATTTTGATTCCACCATTATTCTTTTCTAATAACATCCTATATTCATATTCAGGAATGAGGACCATTTTCAAAGTATGCATCATTTCAAAAGTAGTTGGTCTAACAAGGGTAATGCGAAGTTTAATCAACTTCTTTTTTCTTTAAATGTTCTTTAATTTTTTTCCTTAAAAATGATATCTTCTTATCTGCCTGTGTACGTAGGGTATGACGCTCACGCTTGAATTCCTTATACCTTTTTGAGCTTAGGGGTAAATGTCCTCGCAATATATTCAAAAAAATTTCAAACCAGCTAGTTAATTCCTCTTTAGTAGCTTGCTGTAGCAAGGATTTACGCCGTTTAGGCCCACTGCGTGCGAGCAAGTTAAGAAAAGGCTGATTCGCTTGAATGCGTTTAGACATCTTGACTGTGAAGGGTTAAATGACTTGGTTCTTGTTCATGCACTGCTTTATCAATATATACATAATGTGTATCTTTTGGTAAAATGCCTGTCCGAATACGTAGTTGATCATTAGCCTTTGGTTTTAAATCAATGAATAAATAACCATGTAGTTTGCTGGTAGCCTCTTGATAGGCTTCTGTGAGAAATTCAGATCTTCCAGGATACATTTGCCACGCTAATGTACTTATCTGTTGACTGTCTCTACGATTTTTTAAACAGAATGATATAATGTGTATTCAAACTGATATTTCGCATTTCTTTACCATGTTGGAATAAATTATGGGCAATAAAAATGATGCTGAGATTTCGATGACTTCTGGAAACACTAAAGAGGCATGTCATACGCTCATCACTATGACATTTAGTCATTAAGTCATCAATGATGAGTAAGTTTGGTTTTTCTCCAATGTTATCTGGAATGCCTTGGTAAAATTCCACACCTTTCATTCCCTTGTACAAAGGCTGATCTGCTGCATACAGCCATAAAATGTTGTTTGGAGAGGGCTTAATCAACTTTTGTTCTAGAATTTCCTTGATCAGAGAAGTTTTGCCACTGCCTGTAGGCCAAGAGACCAAACATGTAAATGGATGCTTTATTTTTGAATGTCTGTTTCTTTCACCCAACTGTTAAACTTCTTTGGCCAACCTAACCACTTGACAAATAATTCTTTCACACCTCGTCTTTTACGTGTTTTCAAGACTTTTCAATTCTATTAATAGATTCAATATCTTTGGTCACTTTCTGCAGTTCTTTCTCATAGAAATGTCCATCAATATCTTCATCCAAAAAGTCTTTCACACCATACAAATGTATCCCTTGCTTCTTACAACGATGTGTAACAGTGAAGACTTCTTGCGTCCATTTTATGTGATAATCCCATTGA
This sequence comes from Protula sp. h YS-2021, assembly GCA_949752745.1. Classification (NCBI taxonomy): domain Eukaryota; kingdom Metazoa; phylum Annelida; class Polychaeta; order Sabellida; family Serpulidae; genus Protula; species Protula sp. h YS-2021. The sequence goes on from OX457024.1 coordinate 46,551,981, forward strand.
AACACATATTTTATGTGGGAAATGCGAACATGGTCACCAATTGTAAATTTGTAGGTTTTCGTCTTCTTCGGTTTCAATTTCAATTTGTCTACATACATATACTTCCACACTTTAGATTCGTTTTCTTTACGAATATCTGCAGGAACATACTTATTAGGGAGAGAACCATGAGGTGTATTGATGTAATTATACACCAAGTCTGGAAGGATGTCTAAATAACGGTAAGTCTGATAATGTAGGAAATACCGATACATCATTCCCTTTAGCGTACGAATGACTCATTCAGCAAAGTTACCTTTGGTTTCATTCTTATTGATATAAGCATGAATTCCCCCCTTCTTCAAAAAATGCTTTTACCCATCTATTTTTAACTTCAGTTCCTTTATCTGATCTTAGAGTTCGTGGTATTCGATGCGTTTGATGAAAAATCTTCTGAAAGGCTTGTATGACGCTGGTATGTGATTTATTAGGTATTGGCTGCACCCAGAAATATTTGGAAAACACATCAATGACAATGAGTAAAAAGCGGGTGTCATTATAGGGAGCTATGTTTCCCATATCAGCCAAATCAATATCCCACATGTCATCAATACCACGTGTAATGACACGTTGTCTTTTGAATCTGTATTTTACAGGTTGTAGTAAACTGAATGCATCTTGATCCTGTAGCCGTTTCTTCACTTGTGAATGCGTGACTGCGCACTTCTTAACAGAACATTTTTATTCAATCAACAAATCATACATTTTATTTCGTTGTTCAATTAACATATCTTATAACTCAACCAGCATATCTTTAACTCAACCAACATATCTTATAACTCAACCAATATATCTTATAGTTTTTACAAATCAAGTATAAATTCAATGATGTGAATAATTGAGGACCATTGATCTTCAATGAAGACTAACCAACTACTTAATTCATCAAATGTGATAGCATCTACACCATATTTCTCACAACGTTGATTTGCATTATCCAACACTTTATCTAAATGAATATAATATTTAGCTTCATTCCAATATGTATAGACATATGTGAAATGACAAATATGTTCGTGACACTCTTGATGTTGACAAGCAAGACATAGTAAACATGCAAATTGTTTTACAGCTCATAACATTTCTTCGCAATATTTTTTTAAAACTATATATTGTCTCAATGTAAAGTCTGCCAGTATACTGCAATATAGATTAACCACTCTCTCACTTCATCAAACAGTCTTGGATCAAATCGAGCAAAGTGATATGCTGCTTCTACATCAAACTCCTCAGCTCCGGCAATATCTAAAAGCACACAATCTTCGATGAAATCCTAACGCAAGTTTGTCAAGTTCAGCGTGGAATTAGCAAGTTCCCAATAGATGTTGATGTGTTCCAGTTGTTGTTGAACAGATCCAAAACGTGCCAGTCCACTTATCATGTAGTCCACGTATTTGTTCTTGAAACACGTTTCAACATCCATTCTTGCTTCACATGTCCACACGTCTGCACGCTGTGATGGCAACAGCTACACTTGTTGTACCATACTTGTTGCAGAGGTATTTAACACTATTTTTATACCCCCTTACACAAACTTTCTAACAACTTTCCCATGGCATTCTGACCAGGATATGAAGGAGATGACAATTGTTTAACACCTGTTCCCCACCAGTGATCATAAGTTGCTTCAACTAAAGTCTTATCTTTACATTCTTTTGACTTCTTGTAAAATAATGTACACCGATTCAATTTTACATGTAAAACATCTTGCATTTTACTTCTCTTCACTGTATGCCATAAAGGATATGGCTTTAGCACTTTAGCGATACGTTTCGCTTCATATCTATTTCTACATGAAACAATAGCTGAAGCAATATCTTGACGATGATGAAAAACTGCTTTCTCATATTGATACAAAGCTTCACTCGAGTTGAACGTATGTCCATACTTTTCAGGTCGTGTTGAAAACATGTGCTAAATAATAACACATTCTCCATGTTGTATCCTTTTCAAAGTCATTCGCCAAGACTTTGTTTCTTTGTTTATTCTGCCGCTGACTTGTTTGTTTCTTCCTAGAATAGGATAATGATGAGCATGGTAAGCTTCTTTTAAAATTTCTGCTACCTCTTCTATCATTTTCTTTCTTTGTTCACTTTGAAACAACTCACATAAGATTAAATTTGCTAGAAAGAAAAACATTGCTATGTCTTTAAAGTTGTTAAAAGGATTACCTGATCTGTGTAGATCCCTTAAATAATCTCTTAAATCACAATCTCTTAAATAATCAACCACGTGAAAGTATACTTCTACATCATTACGGGCAGAATACAGCGCGGAATCAAAGTCAAATCAGATTCTTCTATTCCAATTTTATGACATTCTCCAATAAATCTTGAATGCAGTTCAATCACATCAAGACTGTGGTGTACAACATCCCAAAAAGCGTCTAAATGAGTTGATAGTCTGGAGTTCCACAGCAAGCAAGTTTAGAAATCATAAAGTCAACATAAGCCTTTTTAAAACACGTCCATCTTTTTGGTATACCTTAAACAGCAAAATGTGGCTTCTACTTTGCTTTACAGACTTTAAGTACTCCACACTTGCCGCAGAAGTTGTTTGGTTCACACATCTTGCAATTGTACTTGTGGTACTGATAATCCTCCACATATCCACAAGCACCACAATAGTCACATATAAGTCCAAGTTGATTATGTACACTCATATTCTCCAATTGAACTTCAGCCAGTCTTTTCTTGGATAGTTCTGACACCTTCATCCGATCGTCCTTTTGCAGTTTGATGACAGTTTTCTTGTCATGACATTCCGTACATGGCTCAGCCAATAAGGCTGAGTTGATGTTATCCATCTCCTGAAGCAGTGTCTCCCATTCGGTATCATTCATGTTGATGTGATACGTGTATTCTTTCCTTCAAACAAAACTCACATAGCGCATCTCTAAGTATGAAATGACTTCAAGCCACTTCGTTTGTATTAAGTAGAGTTTAAAGCCAATGTCAATTTTTCAAGCTCTGACACACAATCTTCCACAAAGATGGTGCTAAAGCAAGCCTTTTCTCTCCACGTTTGATTCGAAGAAATGGTCCACATTCTCCATGCTCCACAGTAATGGTTAAGTTTGCACTAATTTTAAAGCTGCTTGTCTTCTCCATGGCTGCACATGAAATGATGACTTGATCTACTCCTTTTATACCATTTATTTGCTGAGTCAGCTCCTTTCTGTTCTTCAAACATCTTAACATCACTTCAACTCGTCCATCGTTGAATCGAACATGTTCTGATGTATCATCTGAAACACTATAATCATAACGCAAAATAATTCAGCCACAGCTAGCATGAAATGTTTTTTTCGGGCCAAAATGTTGCAACATATTCCAAAGATAATTCGAACACGGCTTTGAATGGGCTTGCCATTCGAACACATCTTTGAATGGTGTGCTCTTCCCACACATAGTGCTTACAGCAACCTATGCAAGTAGTCGATAATCACTGTAAACTAGATATAAAACTGAATCAAATAGTAAAATTGTCATTCAAATCGGTCAACCATAACGAACGTTATCTGTTTTCACTTTTTTAAAAGTTAAAATGATGACATGTAAAAATTATGCATACAGCCACTTGTAATCGCTTTATGTCAAAACTAGATATAAAACTGAATCAAACGATAAAATTTCCATTCAAATCTGTCCGCCATAACGAAAGTTATCTAACTTTTTTCACTTTTTTAAAAGTTTCAATCATGCTTATAGGTACCTATGCAAATAGTCTATAACCACTTACTGAACTGGCTGCCATTGTTGATATCGTTGATATGAGTGGGGTCTTGCTCATCCTTTTATACCACCTAGAATGTGCCGAAAATGTTGTCTAACTCACCCAACCACTTTTTTTGCTGCTTTGGCTGAATTTTGCTCTGTTGGGAGGAGGGGGAGTGTCGGCACATATTATGTCCTTGGGGGGGGGGGAGGTTCGGTACATAATATGTCCTAGGTTGGGAGGTCCTCACTTCCTCACCATGGTTACGCCGTCTATTATGACGTCATAATGGGTTTCACACATAGTACGTCGTAGGTAGTGGCAGGGAGTGAGGGAGGGATGGTGAGGGAGGAAGGGAGGGAATGGCAGAGAAAGAGAGTGAGAGAGGGAGAGAGAGAAAGAGAGAGAAGTGAGGAAGGAAGGAGAGAGGGAGGACGGAGGGAGGGAGAGAGAATATTGTGTAATGCAGACTAATAGTTAAGACGGACTTCAGTTGAATGGAACGTTCCTCGATGGTGTGGCGATGATCAGTAATCCTAAACACGCAAAACCAGAACGACTGGTTAAGATCTGGGTCATTGCAGTGAGAAAATTTTGTTTTGCTTGATGCTTCTACATTAAACCTATCTAAAAGTGAATGTCTGGAGCTTTTGAGAAGTAAAAGGCACATTTAAGAAACACTAAAATAGTATAAAACATCTTTAAGGACAGACATGTATTGGATTTTGCATTTGTGATGAAAAGAAAGCATTACTAAAACGATATTTTCTACTTTAACACGAAAGTTTTATTTCACTAGAATTCCTTTACTTTTTTAAATTAAAAAGTCACACGTTACCACAGATTATGTAACTCTCCTTCCCGAATTAATGCTAAATGTAACTCGAATGTAATAGTCAATATTATTTAGTTAAACTGTACTTTCAATAGTATAACTCGACATAAAGAATATTCTATAAAAATGTAACTTCTAACTATCCTTTTAACTCAACTCACCTTTCGAGTAAACAATTAACTCGGCTTTTAGACACACTCCTTGATTGGTAGTTTATGAGGTGCGAAAAGGCGGAGCATTGTCGTGTCATGAATTGTCACAATGTTATTTTAAAGCAGCTCTAAGGCCTGTCCCTGACTTAAAGGGAAATGTGGGTGTCTCACCTACAATTGACATTTCCTTCATACTTTCACAGTTTAATGCTTTGAGGGTACATATTCAAAAATTGAAAAGAAAAAGGGGGGTCACCGATGCTATAAGAGAAATAAAGACATTGAAAGGTCGCGTTCTTTTACTATAGAAACCATTAGGAAAACCAAGAAATTTCAATCAAAATTCACACATAGTCACAATTGACAATTGCCTCATTTTTCCCTATTTGAAGAAAACGTCATACGAAATGTTTTAAGCAAATAAAAATATATGTCACGGAATCAATAAGAGAATTATACAATCTTTTTGACAAAATCCAATTGACTCTATGGCTAAATGGTTAAAACAGTGTAATATGATTTTAACGGATAAGATATCAACACAGGCCCTTCTAATAACAAAATATTAATACAGACCATTTCTCGACACGACCCTGTTTGTCTTTGAAAAGGGTTTTCAGCGATATTCAATGTAATGCACATTTCGGTCGCTAGATGGCGCAGAGATACCTGCATTTCCTTTCAAGATATGTAAAAAAGGCGGCGCCATGCGATAAGCTCAGTTTCTTCCCTTATGATTACTACAAGAAAAACTATTATAGTACACTGCTGCGGTTACTTCAAGTAGACACCTTGTCAAGCGTGGGTCGACACAGAGGGCTCAGTGATTACTTGCACTGCGGATAAAATGCATTTTAGCATCTGTCTGTTGCTAAACATGTACGCCTCTCTTGTGCTCCTTGTAGCTGTTGTTATAACAGCCGAGAGAACAGCAGACAATCTCCTATTGCAGCTCAAAGAACTAATTTTAGAAAGAAACAAAAACCCCTCTGACGACGTCCCAGGTGAGTAGGGCTTTCGCATTTGGGTGATTGTAGCAGTGGCAGGTATTTTCTAGTCGTGAAAGTGATTAGGTTATCATATTAAATCAGTAAAGTAATCAGCAAATAATAGGTTTCGCAATTTTGAGCAAAATACCGAGTTAGGACTCGGTCCTTTTTCGTCGAGCGGGAGTCGCGGGACTCGGGATTTTTATGGCCAGTTTTTGATGTAAGAAATTGACAAAACTTACTTTATTCTGCTTTGTAATTTATTTAGCCCTCATCTGTTCTTCCAAGACAGCAAAATGTTTGGCAGCTAAATGGTGTTTTAGAGTCGAAGTAGAATGACCTTTGTTACTGTATGTCCCATCGCAAATAAGGCAGTGAGCCTTTTCATCTGGAAGGTTTTTTTAATACTTCCACACACTCGATATTTTTCTGGAATTGGATGTTTTTTTTCAACGGTCAGTTTTAAAATAAGCTAAATTGTACGAGTAACTGCCTCAAGGCGGTCTGTAGCGCGATTTTTAACAGTTTTAAGCAATAAAAAAGGCACGGGAGTTTTAGCTGTCAATAAAACTGCGTACAGAGAAAACTGTCCAATTGGAAACCAAAGGTCAAATGGCATCTTACACATAACCCTTAATCTCTAAAACAGTGAGAGCTCGCACGAAGCTCAGCAACTGTGTGTTCTGTGATGTACGTTAAATGCTCTGCATTTACTTGCAAAAATACACTCTTTTCACATGGCGTTTTAACAAAGAAAACGAAATCGAAGACGAAAATAAAAAGGAACGTGCACACGTTCAGATCTTCAGCTCTTCATAAGTCCCAAGTTTTATGGTCCTAGGGCCCATAGTGTCAGAGAAGAAGAAGACACAAAAATCGGAAAAATCTTTTTTTTTATAACCCTTGCAAGCCTAAGGCTTGTCAAGTGTTACTAACACGGCGTTTATCTGCTCAGTCAATAAAACCTCAAGCCAATAAAAACCAAACGCTACTCGGCTTATAAGACGTATTCAAGCTGTGTTGTTAACACTTGACAAGCCTTTTGCTTGCGAGGGTTATATGAATTTGTGCGAGCCGCCGTGCGTCCTTTTTTTCTTATATTATATTTTCTTATATTATATTATATATATTTCATATATATTTGCGTTTTAATTTTTGTCAAGTGTTTAACATTTCGCTAGCGAAGTGAGGTTCTAGTTTGAATATATTATTCAAGAAATAACATATTGAAGGAAGTATTTGTGCGTTTTAATTTTTGTCAAGTGTTTAGCATTTCGCTAGCTAAATGAGGTTCTAGTTATATATAATATATATATATATATATATATATATATATATATATATATATATATATATATATATATATATATATATATATATATATATATATATATATATATCATTAATTGGCATAAAGTTTTGTAATGTAGTTTTTGGATGCTACTCATCGAATTTCAAGTTGTAACGGTCAAAATGTAAAACAGAAGCTTCAAAAGTCTTTAAAAATCACACGCTAAAGAGTGGTTGGATGGAGGGTGGGGGCTCTGCACCAGGCATGTTAAATGCACGCTTATATACAGGTCAGATTTTAGCAGGATACATGGTTATGAAAAGCGAATTATCCTTTTAGAACGGGATTGCACTAAATCCGAATTTAAAAAAAAATAGAAATTTTAGGGGTTTTTTAAAATTTTAATTTGGGCCAAGTGTTTATCGATTTGACTTTCATCAAATCGTTCTCCTCGTTGTGTTAAGAGGATAAGCGTAGTTTACGATCTCACAACTTTAACGAAATTTTCCTTATTTATGGTACTCCGCACTTAAATTATTAAATTAGCTTTTCTACACTTGTGAGCGATGTGAATAAACACACTCGGAATTCGCTTAAGTCTTCGAGTCTAAGAGACAAAGTAACATCACCTGACACACGTTTCTTTTTTATCTCGTTACCTCTCCGCCTAGGCGGGATTGCAGTGGCGGTGAAGTAGTATAACGGGCTACGAGGTAGACCGTTAGAAAGCGAAATGAGACGAATTTTCTCAACTGATGTACCTTTATTTCGAAACGTCCAGACAGACCACATGACACCGTGAAAAACTGCAAATGACAGATAAACAAATGTAACTTAATACGTACTGCTCAAATGTTGTTTAACGTACGCGAAAAATGCAGTTTCACTACGAACATAACGAAATTATACACGATCTTCGGTACGAGCAAAGTGTGAATCGATACTCTATTTAAAAGCCTTCATTGTGACATATCCTCGATTCGAACCCTGAAATATTTTTCGATTTTTCGTACATCGTATATATAAGTTTCAATATGGTTGCCGAACTAAGTACCCGGATGGTCCGGGTCGCAGTTTGATTGGATAATGCTAATCACTTTATGCATATTCAAGACCTCATCAGTTACATGGCTCCCCAAAAATCATATGTGTGATTCATTCTTTATTATTGTTGCATCGTTACTTGAACTGCAGTTATAAACTAAGTTTAACCACGTCTATTAGACGCATAACGACGTCGCGTTGTGTTTATAACAACATATGCTTGGCACTGAATGTCTTTCACTCGATGTGGAATATAGTGCATGCGGGGATACATAATATCGGATACATTACGTACTTACATATAAAAGAACATATAAGTGGACTAGCTGTAGTGTTTGCACAGTTTGCATAACATTTTGTAACGTCAATGCAAATACGTAGTTAACGTTATACCCAAAGGCGAACGTATCACAACGGCAACACTGTTTACATAGCACATTCAGTATATCCGAATTTAATATTACATTACAAGATAAGCGGAAGAACGGCACTTATGACTGGCGCGAAGCACTAAAATCAGTTCATAAAATGCTTTGCGAAGAAACGGACAAAAGTGAGCGAAAATAACCACGACGCGCTCATATAACACAGATACAGAGTCCACGAAGTGCTTAATATACTCTCGAAATCGGTATTAAGTCGCAGATTGTTGAGGCTTATCGTCGGGGATTCCATGGTCTCTCTCTAAGAGAAGTACTAATTTATGTATAGGGCATTCGAGTACAGTTGGTGTTTTCGTTCTTTTTCCGTTACGATCTAATATGGAATCGCTCTCACCCTTACTTGATCTTATCTTTATCTTTGGAGGGAATTAACTCCTCAATACTGCCTAGTGACCATTGGTTTAGCGGTAGATTATCGTTGCAGATAAGTACTATGTCTCCTTTTTCCAGATATCTCTTTTGTGAGATCCACTTTTGTCTCGCCTGCAAGGTCTGAAGAAAGTCCCTTTTCCACCTCAACCAGAACATGTTTAGCAGATGCTGTACTCGTCTCAATATTTTACGCAGGTATATATCTTCTTTAACGAAGGCGCCGGGTGGCGGTAAAACTATATTGCTCTTCATTGTTAGGATATGCTTGGGCGTCAGTGGTCGTTTATGTTATCTACTGTGAGGGGTCTTGAGTTTATGATGTTCGCCGTTTCATGCAGGAACGTCCTGAGTGTTTCATCATCCAGCTGCGTTCCAGACTGCTCCATAAAAACTAAAAGCAGGGGCAGAGCTGATCTTATCTGGCGTTGCATACACCCCCCATATGAGAAGCTGATCGCACATTCGTTTTAAACGCAATAAAATCACAACCCTTGCAATGCAGGAATTGGGCGACTTTGCCTTGATCCATCTTCTCGTGTTCACGTCGAAACTCCAATTTTGCACCGACAAAATTCGTCCCCTGGTCGCATCGTAACTGGCGAATGGGTCTTCGGATAGCCATCATCCGTCGTAAGCAGTTAATGAACGAGTCGGTGCTTAATGAGTTGGCCGTCTCAATGTGCACTGCTCTACTGGCAAGGCAGGTGAAGAGCACACCGTATCGTTTAAGCTCTTTTCTTCCTTCCTTTATTAAAAAAGGTCCGAACAGATCAACTGCGCATTAATAAAACGGTGCCCCTGATATTTAGGCGTAGCAGCCATTTTCTGCGTCTGTGCACTCCTGCGCCATCTGCGGCAAAACACGCACCTTGAGATATACGATTTCACTACTCGGTTACAGCCTATTATCCCAAATCCCTTGGATCGAATTTGGTTCACTGTCATCCCTCTTCCTAGATGGTTGATTTCCTGATGACAAAACCTGACGATGAGTTGCGTAACGTGGCTGTGCTTTGGGAGAATGATTGGATGCTTCTCTCGATCTGCTAGTGACGATCGCCCAAATCTTCCGCCAACTCTCAGCAGGCCACTACTATCTAACAGAGGGTCTAACCTATACAGAGAATCTCTCTTTGTTAGCTGTTTTGGTTGAACGCTTCTATTACTTGTGTTCCTCGCAAGGAGTCTTCTCACTCACCTTCTCTCTCATCTGTTCACCGAAAAAAAGCTGTTTGTACTATTCTCAAAATTACAACTTCAGCAGAACACAAATCCTGAACCGTTGTAGCTGGTCTAGGGTGGGAAGTCAGCTTCTTACTGGCTTGATCTCGTAGAATTCGCATATACCGTAGACAACTAGCTACTTCTCTTTTAGCGTTATACCAATTTGAGAATATCTCCAGTCGAGCAACCATATTTGCTTTAGCCTCACGAGTTGATGATGCCAGAACTCTTTTTTCTTCTGGATCCTCGTCGTTGATAGCAGATGTTATTTTAACTTCTGAAAGATCTTGTCTCCAAAGGAACTCAGGACCTGCACACCATTCTGGCTTCGTCATTAGCGTTTTAACACTGGTACCTCGCGATGCCATATCAGCCGGATTCATCGCCGTATCCACATGTCGCCACTGAGATATATCCCTATGTCCCCTGATTTGTGCTACACGATTTGCTACGAACACGTGGAATCCATGCGCGTCATTTGAGATGTATCCGAGCACTTCGTCGCTGTCAGTCCAGTAAATCTCCGAAACGTTCTGATAGTAGAGTTGTCTTCTGAGGTATTTGCCAATACGAATGGACAAAACAGCTGACGTCAGTTCCATTCTGGGAATTGTCACTGGTCGTACAGGAGCAACTCTAGCTTCCGCCATTACTAAAGAACAATGCACTCGGTTTGTATCGTCGACCACGCGTACGTATGAACACTGTCCATATCCTAGTTGGCTTGTATCGCTAAAGTGATGAAGCTGAATCTCCTTCACTGCTCCAAAATCGGTAGGCTTGTAGCATCTCGGCACCTTAATAGTTTTTAACTGATGAAGATCCTTGCGCCATGCTTCCCAACTTGTCACGATATTCGTTGTTAACGCTGCATCCCAATCAAGCTGGAGTCTGCATATATCTTGTAAGATGTTTTTTCCTACTAGAATGACTAGAGACAGCAGTCCTAAGGGGTCAAACAGAGACGTGACAGCAGATAACAATCCTCGGCGCGTCAGAGGCTGTCTTTCATGAAGCAGTCGAGCTTGTTATTCCATTCTAGGCCTAGAGCACGCTCTATCGAAGTGTCTCCACGAAAGATGTCTAAGTTCTGCATTCCATCCGCTCTGTCTTCTCCAGCAATGGATTCTAAAATCTCTGCAGAATTGGCCGCAAACTTATGAAGTCTTAGCCCTGCCTTAGCACACATCGATTTGTACTACCAAATAGATCAATAGCCTCTTCTACCGATCGTGTACTGGCCAGCCCGTCATCTACGTAGAAATTTGATCTGACGAAATTTGCCGCTGGAGATCCATGCTCTGCTTCGCCATCCTCGGCCGCTCGCTTCAATCCGTAATTGGAACACCCCGGTTATGAGCTTGCTCCAAATAGATGAACAGTCACACGTGTCTCCTCCAGACCACCACACAAATCGTAGATAATCTCTATCTTCCTTTTGTACTTCGAACTGATGGAACGTTTTTTGAATGTCACACGTAATGGCCATCTGTTCTTTTCGGAAGCGCAACAGAACTCCTAATAGGTCATTGGTCAAGTTCGGTCCAGGTAACAGCAGGTCGTTCATCGGATAGACTCAAAGCGGGCGCTACAGTCGAAAACCACTCTGATTTTTTTTCTTAGGGTGGAAAACGCCGTGGTGTCGGATGTACCATACATTGTGTTCATCAGCTGAGGTATCGGGTGCCCCAACTAGCTCCGCGTAGCCCTTCGCGATTATTTCTTCCATAAAGACGGTGTAATTTTCGCGAAACTTAAGACTGAGTTCAAACTTCTTCTGAAGTAGTGAGAGCCGAGACAGAGCTTGAACTTGGTTATTTGGAAGCTTCGGTGTCGGTTGTTTCAGTGGCAGGGGCATTGAATAATGGCCATTCTCCATTTTCATGATACCAGACTTCATCATTTCAAGAACAGGGTGTCATTATAGCAGTACTTAAAATTTGGATCCGAACTGCACCCGACATCGTCTGCTTGAATTAAGTCGATCGGAGAAAACAATTCTTTTGCTTCCATGCGAGATTCTATCTTAGCCTTTTCAGTGAAACCACAGCCTTGTATATTCGTAGAAATGCGGAAGCATGTGCTACTGTAATCGCTTTCTTCTTTCCGATGATGCCCCACCCTAGGTCCTTTCTCTGTGCGAATGGACTATCTTCTTCCTGGGCGATGACTTCTCTAGGTGTGAGCAGACGTTGGCGGTCGTAACCAATTAATAATCCGATTTCTATATCCTTTACAGGCACCATCTCATCGGCAATGCATTCCAAATACGGCCACATTTTCGCTGTGTCAGGTATAGGTATGTGCGCACGATTTACTGGAATGTCTAGCCTTGTAAACGTTGGTGGAAGTTTTGATCTGTGTACGGAATTGTTACCACGAACGTAATTATCCAATATCTTTTTCATGCAGATAACCTCCTCCTTTGCCGATAATGTTGACAGCCGTAATTTGGCTTTCTGTCCAGATACATTCAGTGCTGAACAGGTGCGTTGTGAGATAAAGTACGCGTCGGACTGAGTGTCCAGTACAGCATAGAGTAGAAGCTCATCTCCTGAACCTTCCCCAGTGGATACATACACAGGCAATACATACACAGGCAAGAACTACCGGAAGATATACCATGAACGACTGAATTGGGCACAGTTACGTCGTCAGATGCTGTCTTCGTCTGCCTGGTCTTTCACGAACTTGTCGAGATGCAACGCCGTGGGATGCTTCCTAGAACATGTTCTGCATGTCGCCCTGGCTGACATTTCTTTGATATGTGACTCGTCTTTAAACATGCGTAACAGAGTCTTTTTCTGTGGCATATTTTTTACGGTCATCTACAGACTTCTCTAGGAACCTTTCACACGAATCTAATGCATGTTCCTGTTTACAGAATATGCATTCTTCTTGACTGTGATTGCTTTGACTTCGGTATCCTTTTGTGGTTTCCTTGGACCTTTGCCCTTGTGTTTGTCTTTCTTTCCTGGAGGCCTTTCATTATTCTCCTCTGTCTTTTCAGCATTGCCTTCTTCATTAGTATTGAAAGACAGTACGTGGCGACTGCTTTGTGATTTGTTCCCTTTAACAATCTTATCGCCTTTATCTGACCGTGAGAAGATGCATGGGTCACAAGCTATATCTTACTCCGAAACAAGGAAGTCAACGAAGACTTTGAAAGATGGAAAGGACCCGGAGCATTTGTGGTCTGCGACAATCTGAGCCCACCTTCTCACAACCCATTCCGGCAACTTTTCCTGCATCCGCTTGTTTTCCCTTATGTCGTTCAGTGAAACCATGCTCGGTATTATACTTGAAGCCGCTAAACATTGCCGTAAAAAGTCGAAAAATTTTCGTAGCGCTGGTAGCGCTGCGTGATCGCGAGGTTGAATTTTGGGATAGCTTTCCAACTTTTCTCTAAAGGCATTCTATATAACGAAGGGGTCTCCAAATCTCTTGTCTAGAAGAGCCTTGGCTACAGCAAATGACGATTCGGAGGTGTAGAGGAAATAGCCTTCTATGCACTCACGCGCCTTCCCACCCAGATACCTCTTTAAGTAGTGAATCTTTTCAGCAGTCGGTATATGCTTCTGCTCAATCAGGATTTCGAAATCACTCTTCCAGGAAGCCTAATCAAGAGGATTACCAGAAATAACAGGGGATTTCGGGACTGAAATCCTGCTAATAAGAAGCTGTGCCGCCAAATCCGCCATGACCCTTGTGCTGCTATCCATGGCAGAGCCAAAATCTGGAGGAACAGACATCTTTCTATGTTGTTGACTACTTGGTAAGAGATGCTGTGGGTTCAAACCCAAAGACTGAGAAGTCTCACCCATTGACTGTACATTTCCACCAAGCACTGAACACGCATCACTAGTATAAGGCTGCGGCATAAAACCTGGCGGCCTACTCACCGAAGACGAAGGTACAAATTGAGGCTCACTGGGGTTCAAAGTCTAACCTGACCTTTGATTATGCGACGGTACTGAACTCGCTCGAGTGGAGAATATCGGTGAAGTTATCGAGGGGAACACTACATCTGATGTCGAGAACGAAACAGTAGGAACCTAACAGACGTATTTGGAGCTGTTGCCGATGGCAGCGTATGTGTATACCTTGCTGTATTGCTTATCTGAACCGATGTTGTCAGAACTGGAAGTGTGAAGGCAGTACTTGCAGGCGGCATTGATACCGGACCTGTTACTGGCATTGGTACTCCTGCAGTAGACTCTCAGATGACCAACCACTACGATATCAACCGAGGTTACCGCCGCTGCAGCACATGGAGGAACATTGTCAGCGGATATGGCGCGGATTAAACTCTCAACACGACGCTTGACATCTTCTTCTTCTTCAGGTAGTGTCATCAGTGTTGTTTCCACCTCATCAGTTTCCGCATGGCTTGCAGATGTGCATTTGCCATGTCTGACTGTTTCAGTAACTCTTCTTGAGTTGGTCTTCGGCTTGGTGATACTTGAGTTGTATCTTGATCTCTGCCGCTTTAGCTGCTGCTTCTAATTTCATGGTCTTAACAGACCGACCTGAAGAAACTGATCCCTTCGACGTTACTCGCGACTTTTTGAACTAGTTGAACGAATTTCCTCCTTCAAATCTCGAATCTTAGCGTTAATATTTTATCGTAATTGCCGTGTTTCGTTCTGGATGCTTTCTATTGGTTCCTGTACAATTGATACTTGAGACAGACTCTCTGCGGTATCTTGCACGTTTTGTACTGATTCAAACAGGACCTTTCTCTGCATTGAAAGAGTGTCTACATCGTCACATTCAGCCAGCAGGTCATCAGTGTCGTCAGCTCGGCGTCTCCACTTAGCGATTGCCGACATTAATCTGTGTTGTCTGATATCTCGTTGGTATTGTAAACCGCGATCCGTATGCAGTCTTTGGCGTGTTGGCCTGTCTTGCTGTTTAAGCTCACTTTGAGCTGAATAAACTGGATTTACATTATCATTTGGTGGAGTGGCTTCTGTTTGTCTACCTACAGCGCCTTGTTCAAACAATCGCTCAAACACTGAGCTTTCATTGTTTTCATCTAAGGCTACCGTACTGATCTCGCTCTCAGATGAGCTGGCTGGTAGTGGAATTTGCACCGCACTTACTACAGGTTTTTTCTGAGCGAACTCCATTTTCGAACTTATAACCAGCCTTAGTGCCACATTTTTTTCTCTTTTTTGACGGATGTATACTATATCAAAACCTTCCGCGTGTTTAATATCAACCAATAATGTTACAGTTACAATTGAAATAAGTAATCACGTATAAATGTCCACGTTCACTCATTAATATCAAATAGAAGAGCTCAACTGTCAGACTGCGAAACTGAATTGGTAAACTTCAACCTTTAAGCGGTTCAGACTGAAACCCAAATTTAGGAAATTGTATAGTTAGTGATTAGCATCAAGCAGTGTTCAATATCTACTTTTTTGCTCTTTTGATAGACACCGATATACCGATCACACCAATATACCACGTAAATATTAAATAAGTCACCACAGCGCAGGGGATGTAGATTTCAGGTAACTGCCTGGACCATAACATTGCGCGAAAATAAAGGTTGCGGTATGTGGCCAAGGGTGTTAGCATAAAGACCTAACGATGACGTAATGGCGGCATTCCGTCCAGGGGGTTACCCGCAAAAATTGCGAAGGGGATAACAATTTCTGCAATCCATCCTGTACGCCCGATAATTAGTTGTGGCGTTTTACTTAGTATTTACTGTGACATGTAAACATAGTCGATAACTTATCAGACAAAGGCTGCACGCAATATTAAAACACGGATATTTAAATTTCCCACAATAGATAATGTTCTTTTGTTGAAGGTATATCTTTAATTCACGTATTTCCAATGTTACGCGACTTTTTCAAGTCGAAACACTTTTACCGTGAAAAGGTTAAAGTCATACAACTTAAATTCATACGCTGTCATCTTGAATTCGGCGGTTGAAATCTCGGTTTTGGAGGGGCAGCGGATCGACGTGGTGGAAAAGTTTTTCACTATAACGGCCTACGAGGTAGACCGTTAGAAAGCGAAATGAGACGAATTTTCTCAACTGATGTACCTTTATTTCGAAACGTCCAGACGGACCGCATGACACCGTGAAAAACTGCAAATGACAGATAAACAAATGTAACTTAATACGTACTGCTCAAATGTTGTTTAACGTACGCGAAAAATGCAGTTTTCACTACGAACATAACGAAATTATACACGATCTTTGGAACGAGCAAAGTGTGGATCGGTACTCTATTTAAAAACCTTCATTGTGACAAATCCTCGATTCGAACCCTGAAATATTTTTGATCTATCAGTATGATCTATAAAACATAGGGAAAATGTTGGGATATAACTGTACCTTTTTCGCCTCTTAAGTATACGTAAATTACATAATATATCCGATTTTTCGTACATCGTATCCATAAGATTCAATATGGCTGCCGAACTAAGTACCCGGATGGTCCGGGTCGCAGTTTGATTGAATAATGCTAATCACTTTATGCATATTCAAGAGCTCATCAGTTACAAATAGGGCTGGTATAAAAAGGTCTAACTATGGAGAATGCGAACTATGCTCTTACTTGTAAAAATAGTTTTGCGAAATAAAACGACAGCTTTACTTCGCAAATACTAACGTTCGCTCATCTCCTCCTTTAGACGGGATTTAAAACCGGTGTTGGGGGAAAACCAGTAAGTGTTTCAGTGTGAAAGTCTAGTGTGGAAAAGTTCTTTAATATGAACTACACTTTCACTAACATGTGCATTGGAGTTAGTAAAAGACATCGAAGGACCTCCGGGATTTAAAATATTTCTCCAACAAAATAAAAGTGTCAATAGAAAATAATCAAGATTGACCATATACAATGCCCCAGTTCGCGAATGCTGATGTCAAGATTTATGACCTGTAAGGGCTATTACTGCCAAGATTTTTGGTTTTTGAGTTGACGTTTAAACAATTCCGAACTTCCGACATCCATCGAACGCCTATTTTTCTACGCCTATTTAACATTGCATCAAAGTTGTTGACTAGATGCCGGAGAAAGTGGCAATTTGGTTCTAAACAACGTTGCCTACCCAAGGTCTGTTCAACACTGTGTTCAAGGCGTTGATCCGAGGTTGCGACCAAGCACAAGCAAAATACAGTCAGAGTTAAAGTTGCTGATGAGATAGACGTCGCAACCTCAGAGCGACATTGGATGGACGTCGAAATAGGTTTTTGGTCTGAAAATTGTATTGATACAGCGCAGATATGATGCAGTTGAATGAATAAGGGACCATGGGCTCACTGCGAATTAGGACAAGGCGTCAGATTTTTCATTCAATAATTACGTAATGGGACAATGAAATGTGTTTCGTTATCGTGGAATTAATCGAATGTGGAGAATACAAACTAAAATTTTACTCATAAAACGCCTCTATTTTAATCTGTACAGCTGTTGTTACAACCGATGCGGGAACGGCAGGCAATCTTCCACTGGAAATCGAAGACCTAATTTCAACGAATCAGAAAAAACGTCTTAACAACCATCGGGACAACCTTCCTAACAACGTCCCAGGTAAGTAGAACCTCACATTTTAGGTGATTATAGAAGTGGCAGGTATTTTGTAGTGAAGGATGAGAGTAGTTTATTAAAATACGTCAGTAATAATTAAGCCAAAAAAAAAAAACCAATGATTTAACGTAAACAAAAAACAAAAACAAAAACAAAACAAAAAAAAAAACAAAAAAAAAAAAAACAAAAAAATCGGTGAAATATGGCCTGTCAATAATTCCCATTGATTGTAAGCCTGTATTTTGTTGCTTTTTTAATATTTTTATTGAAATCATTAAGCAACAAAAACTACAGGGTTTCACTAAAATCAGGGCTCCACATTTAGAAATTTGCCTGAGACACGTTCAAAAATTTCCGAAAACCTACCCAGCAAACAATCCGACGTCAGGGAGACGTCAGGGTGACGTTGGAACCCGACGTTTCTGACGTCGGGTTTAGGTTGTATATGAAACTGGAACCGACGTCGGGATTTTAACTAAAAATGACGTCGGGTTTCGACCTAAATCCGACGTCGGAATTAAGTAGGTTTTAGGTTGCATATGAAATTGGAACCGACGTCGGATTCCGACCTGAAACTGTCTGGTTTACCACCTTGAAACGACCAGTCTTAGACACGTCTTACAAAAATAGACTCTAGAGTTTTATAATTAATAGAAGTAGATACGAAAACATTTTCCATGTAAAATTTTAAAATCTAGGAAGAAAAATACCGACGCGGCATCAAAATTCTAAAATTTTCATGTAAAAATTACGTTTTTCTTCCCCTTTTTCGAAATGACTTCCATTTCCGGTGTTCATCGCTTTTTGGTCGTTTCTACAACGTCGGAATGACGTCAGAAACCGACGTCGCCCCGACGTTGGAATAAAGTCGGGTTTTGGGGAAATAGGTCGTGACGTAATTCTACCCATTTTACAATCTTATTTTATTAAGAATATGGTTGTGAAGTCGTTGCAACCAAACTTCAACCTTTTTTTAACCAAAAAAGACGTTGGTTGTTTGCTGAGTACAAAACAGAAATTTTCACATAACATTACTTGTGTGTCTGAGCCATTTACCCCTCATCGGGGGTGGTGGGGGTGCACTTGCTGTTTCATCTGTCACAATGCCTATAAAACAACAAATTAAACAGCGAATTTTAGCATAAAACACGGTCTGCAAGGAGTGCCAATTTCCTTGAAAGGCGGTAATTTCACGTTTTTCAAGTTTCTCCATTAAAGGGGAGGGGGGTAGGGGTTCTTTCTCAACCGCACTTGGGGATCAAATGCGGTCTGCAAGGAGTGGTAATTTCAATAAAAGGCGGTAATTGTCGTTCAGTATTTCACGTTTCTCACCGTAGGGGTAGATCCGAGGGGGGGGGGGGGAGGGGGAGGGAGGAGCTCTTTTGCAATTGCACTCTGCCTCCAACAAAATAGGAGGGACACGAAATTGTTCACACAAACTTCTCCATGCAGTGTGTGGTTTTCGCCCAGTGATTGCAGTGACATGTGTTCTAGCTGCCTTTCTACTCATAAATATATAACCTGGTGAGGGGCGGATCCATTTTACTCATCAATATTAAATTTGATCAGCTGCGGGCTACTTTCATGCTAAACTATCGTTTTATTTTCGCAACACGGGCTTTTGCGAGTAAAAGCGCAATTCGCGTTCTCCACTTTACATGGGTTCCCTTCCGGTTAATAATACCACGCAGATAGAAATGAAATTTTTGTTGTGGATAGAATGGTCCCTTACTCTCCACCCTGTCTTCCCTCCATCCCCAGCCAATCAGCATGCGAGAATGATAACAATTACGTCATTCGAAGACATCACTCATTCCCTTCAAGCCCCAAAAATGTTGACAACGCACCCAGGCTTGTTGCGGGCTGGTTGGGAGGGAAGATAGGCTAAAGTGGAGAACGCGAATTGCGCTTTTACTCGTAAAAGCGAAAATAAAACGATAGTTTTACTTCGTAAAAGCTTTAAATTCGCTTATCTCTACTTTAGATGGGACTAAAGTCCGGAGTAGGGGAGCCTGCCATTCTGTTGAAAAAATGTTAAAAAGTTCTGCGAATTACGCTGCATACTTGACAGAGTGCAATGTCCTTGGACATTAGGAGTAGTAGTAAGAGACAAATAAAAGACTCAAACTAAGTTCCGCTTTTAATGTTCTTCCAAACTATTGGTCGAGGGGAACACTCCCGATCCATTGACAAAGAATAACAAAAGGTACTACTAACGATCAAAGGACTCCAATGTAGTACTGTACCAAGTTTAATGACCATCAAACCGATTGTTCGAATGAGTATCCTATCCACCCCCACCTGCCTCCCACTGGATGGAGCCCGACTTGGGATACTCCGATGCTATGTATCAACATGTAGAAGGTACAAAGTAAATAAACTTTATTGACCTCAAAATATATTTAAAAACAGTAAATCTAAAACCTGATTTACGTAAAATAAAAGTTTAACACAGGGGAAATTAGCTCGGCCTGTGTCACTAAGTGCATGCTGGCCTTAAGGCCTGAACACATAAATGGGACTCAAATTGGACTATTGTCACGACTTATGGCATTAAGTGAAAATACTGAAAATAAGTGCTTCATTCGTGAAATTACAATTATTACGCACTCACAGAGTGAAGACATAATCACAGGTATTATAAAATTGTTGAAAACAGTCACAATTTGCACTTGGGATAAGTCCCATAAAACGGTACCTAGGGTACCCATGGTATGGTCACTGTAGGATGGGATACCTATTTCATGGGCCAGACTATATCGAACTAGATAAGGAGGAGAGATGTCTGTCTCTATCCCCTTTTTTCTAGTAATGACTAGAAAAAGAGGTTACATAAATAGCTCTAATGAAGAGGAGTCCCTGCTACAGTGACGGTACCTTACAACAGTCTCTTAAGTATGGTACGAAAAATGAACTGTCTTTTGGACCCAAAATATATGGGCTCGAAAGAAAACTCTCTGGTAGCGGCTCTCTGGTAGCTTGGAAATGTCTCTAGTAGCGGCTCTAATCCATCAGGAGGTGCGATTATTCTTGAACTTGTGTTGATAGCCGCCACGACCCTTGGATGGTCCACTAATTTGTTTGCCCTTGCTTTTTGGCTTGGGGTTGACCGGTCTGTCAACATAACAAAATTAAGCCTTAAATATTGATTCTGCCGCTATAAAAGGGGCTACAGAATAAATTCCGGAGATTTCATCTTGGGAGAAATCTTTTAGGTAATATTTGATAAACGAGTTTGGAGAAACCCAGCATCCCGTTTTGAGGATCTCAGAAAATGACACAATGCGTAAAGCCCTGAGTGAATTTGCTACTTGTCTTACTTGATGGGCTTTAATACTCAATGCCGATAGAAGCTTGGTGTCAGATTGTGCCTTTTCATAAGCTGTAATAATGACCTCTTTTATGTAACGAGAAATCGTTTGTTTGGAAAGGTCCTTGCTGCAATTCGGCATGTGGGAAATGATCAAAGCTTTCTGATTTATTGACCGATATGTCTCTAAAATGTCTAAGTACTGACGTAGTGCTTTGACAGGACACAATGACACCAAACCTCCCGGAGTGTGTTCTTCAGGAAGGGATGGTAGGCCTATATGATCGAATGTGCCCATCCAGTGGGTACTGATATGTGTCTTTCCCATAAAACCTGCCTTTGGAAATACCTTATCCCAAGTCCCATTTTCTTTGCTCACTGTTCTGTCTAAGGCGTGTATTTCGCTTCTTCGCTTGCCTGATGCCAACGCAAATAGAAAGGTTAATCTTAAGGTGGCATTTTTTTCTGATATTATGCTTTCTTCGAAAATGTCAGGCCTTTGAAGAAAGCGAAGTACTAATGACAGATCCCATTTTGCCACTGTGGGCGTGTTGGGGGGGGGGGGGGAGTTCACCTTAAAGTGTCTGATCAATTGTGATAAGGCTGAATCTTCCCCTGGATAGTAGCCTGTGGATGCTTTGAGGTTGGATCCTATGGCTGCCCTGTATCCCTCTATAGAACCTACTTTTAAGTCTTTGTCCGTAAATAGATAAGCCAAGAAGTCTGCCACGACCGGTGGGGATGCCTGGAATGGGTCTATTTTCGATTTAGTGCACCACGTGGCAAATTTATTCCATTGGGCTCTGTACACCTTAGCTGTGGATTGTTTATGACTACTAACCATTTTATCCACTACTTTATCTGAGAAGCCTTTCTTCTTTAAGAAAGATTGGTCAGGCACCAAAGGTGCAGGTTCAGCAGGTGAGGGGCCGGTGGAGATGATGCCATTGTGGTTGGGATAACAGTTCTTTGTGGCATGGGATCGGGATTGATTTGATCACCTTGCACTGTAACAATAGGGCAAATCATGGGGCTTCCGGCATCCATGGGGCCACTAACAGGAGGAATCATGGTTTCAGTTTGATTACCCTCTGAAGAGCTTGAAGAAGTATTGCCTGTGGTGGGAAGGCGTACAACACTTCTTCGGTTGGCCATGGGCAATTGAGAGCGTCCACTGCCCATGCAGATGGATCTGGGCAGGGGGAGACAAACCTGGGTAGTTGGGTTATCATGGAATTGGCAAACAGGTCTATGGAGGGTGATTGACCCGTTACCCATCGGAAGGAAGTGCGTGCTAGGCACCATTCCGTGTGAATTACTTGTCCCTCCCTGGAGGCCAAATCTGCCAGTACATTGAGTTTTTCCGCTAAGTGATGGGCTGTTAGCGTCATGTGACATTGGCGGGCAAAATAAAGGAGTTTGAACGCCAGTTTCGAAAGAGGGAGAGATCTGGTCCCCCTTGTCTGTTTAGGTAAGCTACTGCCGTGGAATTGTCCAGAAGAAACCGAACTGATTTGCCCTTCAGAAGGTGGTTCAGTTTGTTTAGGGCTATCCACACTACCCGTAATTCCAACCAATTGATATGGTAGCCGTTTAGGGGGGGGGGAGCCCATATCCCTTTCCATACCTGACCCTGACAGTGTATACCCCAGCCCTTCTGGGACGAATCGGTCTGGAGTTCTATTTCTAGGGGTGGGGGGGGGGGGGTTGAAAGGGGACTCCCTCGGTCATCACTATGGGATCGCACCATCATTGTAGGGGAATTTGCGTTTTCCTGGATATCTTTGTTTTGGCCCGGGGAAACCTCCCTGTTCTTAGAGCAACTTTGACTTGTCTTTGAAACGGCCTGTAGTGCACGCGGCCTAAAGAGACCGTTTTTTCGGTTGCGACTAAGAGGCCTAACAGGGATTCCATTGCTTGTAAGCTCACATTTTTGTCTGATGGGATTGCTCTTATTGCCTGACAGATTTTTTGACGCCTCTCCTCGGTAGGAAAGGCTCTTTCATTTTCTAGATCCCATCTTTCCCCGAGAAATATAATGTCTTGTTTGGGAGAGAGCTCTGATTTGGGTATGTTGACCACGAGCCCTACCTGAATGGCTTTTCGAACTAGAGTTATAGTTTGAAGACGGGCCATTTCTTTGTCCTGATGGGCTAGTAACCTATCGTCTAGATATTGGAACACCAACATGCCTTCTAGACGGGTCCAAGACTTCAGAACTTTCATTACTTTCGAGAACACATACGGGGCGGGGAGAGGCCGAAAGGGAGTGCCCGAAGCCAAAAACTTTGTAGGCCTACTTGGGAGCTTACGAATTTTTTGGCTGAGTGATGTAACGGGATATGGAGGTACGCGTCGGACAGATCTATCGAAGTGCCCCACATCCCTGCCTGAAGGCTTTCTTTTATAATTTGGGTTGTGTCCATTTGAAATGTCGTGGTCATTAGAAATTCGTTGAGGGAGGAGAGGTCTATTACTAATCTCTACCCGCCCGATTTTTTGGGGACCCTGCTGAAAAAGGCTGCTTGGGCTTCGGGCATTTCCTCTATGGCCTCTTTTTCCTTTAGGGATATCAGCATTTCCTGAAGGGCTACATCTTTGTCTGACCCTTTTGGGTAAGAGGTGACTAAGGTATCTGGCGCCCGGGCAGTTAGGGGGATAGGGAATTTGTGACCCCTTTGATAACGTTTGAATGGTAGGGAGTACCCGTTTTTGAGCTATCGGACTACTCGACGAGGGGCGCCCATTTCTACCCAGGCTTTCCAGAACTTGCCCAGCCTTCCTCCTACGGGCCAGCAGGCGATGCAATATTGCAAATCTTTTGGATTTTCTGCACTTATTAAAATATCGCCAGGAGACCAAGGAGTCTCTGGGCGGTACTTTGATTGGCTGCTACCTGCTCTGCAGTGGCGATGGGCCCTCCTGTCGATTGCTGTGGCTTGACTTGGTCTTCTTGGCCGGGGGCGGCTGCGATTGGGAGATGGGCTTTGCCTGCTCCGAATTCTGGCGTTGGACTCTTTTGCGTTTGAGTGGGCGCCGGAACGATGCACGGGACATTCTAGACATCAGGGCAAAGTCTTGTGATAGGGAGCGGCATTCTTGATTTACCCTCTCTATTTCGGAGGGAGGAAATAATTCCTTTTCACCCAGGATGGGAGCATGGCGCAGTTCTCTTAACCCTTTCACGCTTGACCAGCAGTGCTGCAAGAACGCATCCCGTCCGAGAAAGATCATGGACGTCATCAGATAAGCAGACAGCTTGACAACGTCCCTTGTCGCAAGAGCCAGACACTCCAATAGTTTGGACGTGACCGGATCATTGAGGCGCAGATCCTTCCAACGCGTTTTTAACGCTTTCAAAAAATGGTCCTGAAAGGACATCACGTTGAGGATATGCCGCGAGGATGCCTCAATGGTCTTGGCATCTTTCTCCACTAGTGGAATATCTGAGTCGTTGCGAACCGAGGGCATCCAAACTGTGCGTTTCGATGGTTGCTGTAATGGCTCTGACGGTAGTAGATGATCCGATTTTTGATACGGACCCGGTCTTACAGCACAATGACGCAAGGCATGAAAACGAGATAAGGTACGGCTTTCGGCATTGTCCATCTTTTTGAACTCTCTCGTTCGCACTGCTACGGAATTAGCGATGCCTTCGCTGGTAGGTAGAGCGGTGAACGGGTCTTGGTGTAACGGAGCTGTTTGAGAGGTCATCCGGATGGGGGATCCTCTTTATCGGCCGTTGGGGAATGGCGGTAACTCTCGCCAGACGGGCAATTTCTTGAATCGCGTCGCGTAAAGGCACGTCTTCTGGAGCCACTGTGGATGCGGTGATAGATGAAGTGGCATTCTCGTAGCATTGGAGTGAAATCCGGTGGGAAGGGGGTCCTGATTGGGCGTCTCCCTGCTGCTGCCGGATCCTTCAAAAGCTTCTGGCCACTACGAGGGGATCTGATATAGTCCATCTCCCTAAGGTGAACGGAATTGAGAAGAAGGGGTGTGTACCCTGTTTCCTCACCCGACTCTTAACATTCTGACTCTTGACCCTCTGTCTCCTGCTTCGAGTTCCCGTCCGTGATCTATGTCTGCCGAAGGAGTATAAATCTCCTGTTCTCGATTGAGTGGAATAGAAGACAGTTGGGATGTCACTGAGTGAATCAACTGTTCTTCCTCCTCCTCACCCATTAAGCCTGATCCTCGCCCTGATGGGGGAAGCACCGAGGATTCAGCGTCACTGATGACCTCCACTGTCGGCGGTTGCGTGCTGGAGCCTAAGCGAGAAGGGGATTGAGTGGTGGGTGACCGAGTGTCTTGTGGTGGCCGAGAAACTGTGGTGGAAGGCTTATGTTCACGGCTGGATTCCATGCCTTGTCGCTCGATTTGTTGTTGGAGTTCCTGCAGTTGTTTTTGCAATTGGCCGAAATCGTTGGACCGATGGGGGAAGACAGGTCCGATTGTGACGGGATGCCTAACTGACCGGTCAACGCCGAGAAACTTGAGCCTGAGGCCGTATGCGTAGCTCTCACTGGCTCTACAGTGGCGTTTGCCTTTGGTGCCGTTTCAGTTTTATCCGTATCTGAGGGTGTGATAGCCCAAGCCCTCCTGAGGGTTTCTAATTCCTTGCCTTCTGGAATATCCAGGTCGGCCACCGTTTCAGCATATGCTTTGCGTTTGCGGGATTTCTTGCTTTTCCTGTCCACCACAAACGCATCTGACTCCGAACCCGCATCCATTTTAACAGGTGAAGAAACTTGTTCCAAAATCACCGAGCTAGCTTTACGCATCGTTACTTGTCTGAAATCTGAGGTAACAAACGGGGATAGTGACAAGGCTTTGCGTCTATCCCTTCTATGATCATTGCGTATCCTGTTTCTGAGAATGAGTTTCCACTGTTTCGGTGACAAATGATGGCACTCGGAGCAAGTGTTCTACCCGTCACAAATGGGTACACTGTTCTTCCGTTTGCAACGGTCACAGATAGAGTGAGGGTTGGAGGCTGTCGGTGGGTGTGTGCACTGCGGAAGTATCGGTTGACCTCGCAGGCTGGCTTCTGTCATATCTAAAATGCAAGCAGAAACAAGACAGATAAGTTATCTATTCATGTCCCAGTAGACTAGACAGATAAAATTAACTGGCGCAAAGTGAGTGATGTACCAGCCTTACGAGTGTTTTAGCAAATGGTACCAGTACGCACTCTGGTCGAATAGGCGCTAAAAATGCTCATAGGTCTCTTTGGGGCTTTACCGAACGAAAAATTCGAGATGGGCCTCCGATGGGTCCATTTTTGGTCGTGGGGCAGACCCCCTGAACGGGACCTGCCCATGGGCCCGAAAACGGCTTATCCCTACGGGACCTCAAACGGTACCACCTAGCCCGTCTGTGGGCTTCTCCCGACTGATCCCAAAAATGGGATACGGGCCTAATCCCCAGGCAGATGAGGTGCCACAAATTGGCTACTTGGTGCTGAAAAACGGCACCTTGGGGCCATTTATTCGATATCGTAGTCCCATAAATGGGCTTTTAGTAGAAATTCCGCCAAAAAATAGCCCAAACGCCTATAAGCATAATTTCGCCTGAACCAGATCTAGAGTCTGGAGCAGCCCGGACAAAACTAGGAGGTTCCGTAGGAGTGTCTAAAACAGCAAAACTGGCCATTCACGTAATGGTACCGTAAGCTGTGGCTGACTAGGAATCAAAGCAGGCACGGTGGGCTGCAAGGATTCAACCGATCCAAGGCGGTGTGTGCATAAACTAGAGCAAGATTTCGGTCCTGTAGCTTCCGTGTGGAGAAGAGAGGCACACTTCTCGGGACTAAAAGGTGTCTCCGCTGCGTGTAAACTCAACTACCAGACCGAAGGAAAACAGTGCCGAAAAATTGCTTCAATCTTGATAAAATTATCCACACGATTCACGAATAAAAAATAATCCATGAAAAGTGATAAAAGTAGATTAAAAGCAAAATAGCACCTTGCCCAGTTCCCTTTTTTGATAAAAAAAGCGGAGCACACGGAAAGGCGTGTGTTGACAACACCACGCTTGAAGGGAATGATTGATGTCTTCGAATGACGTAATTCTTATCATTCTCGCATGCTGATTGGCTGCGGATGGAGGGAAGACAAGATGGAGAGTAAGGGACCATTCTATTCACAAGAAAAATTTCATTTCTATCTGCGTGGTATTATTAACCGGAAGGGAACCCATCTAAAGTGATATAAACGAATTTAAAGCTTTTACGAAGTAAAATTTAGAATTTAGAGATGTCCCCGTTGGGTAAAAAAGGAGGTTTTTAAACATGGCATTTCATGTTTAAAGGTTGTTTTAAACACATACAAGCATGGTAACTATTGTGTATGTGGTATTCCCTGAATTTATCAGTTTTTTTCTGAATGTGATCTATGTTTTACGTCATATTCTTGGGTAGTGATTGGGCTTGGGTGGGAGGACTTGTGCTTAAGACTTCTTTGGATCTTTCACCAGAAAAGCTGTCTCTTTGCGAAGTTCATTTGTAAGTATCCAATAATATAAGCTTGAAATTTTTTTCAAGCGTATATTATTCTGTAATCTGATTTTCAAGCACAGAATAAATAAGCTACGCTAGAACACGTATTTGGGAATGAAAGGTATTATTCCTAATTTGCAATTGTTTAAAAGTTTGTAGTTTTTTTGGAAGTTTCTGCCTTTTTCTCTTTTTTCTCTTCTCTTTATTTCCATTGAATGGTTTCCAGAAAGCTCTCACTACACCATTTGACGGAGGAAGGCTAAATTTGGGACATGCGTAGAGGACGATAAGGTCTCGGTAAATCCGCAATTTTTTTACATTAACGGGCAAGATCAAGGTTAAAATGGGATCAAATTTATTTTTTTTTACAAAATAGTTTTCAGAAAACTCCTTCTAGAGTTTGAGTCAGCGGCGCTTCATATTTGATACACTTATAGACAATCATAAGGTCACGGCGAAACTACTAATATTTTGACCCTGACAAGGGTCAAGGTCAAAGTGAGGTCAAAATATTTTTCAAAACGCCTGTTTGTTGCGAAAAATAGCTAGAAAAAGCAATCAGATCCTATTTTGAATGCATAAACGTATTCAGTAGAGGTAACCATGCATCCTGAATCTTGACCTTGATCGCCAAAGTCAAAGGTCTACGGTGACCTCGTGTACCGTGCACGACAGGTTGATTTATCTCGGAAACGGTTAGAGATAGAACGATTTTGAACTCATTTTCGACCCGTAGGGCCAAAACTACAACAAAGAACGGGTATTGGGTGACTTTGACCTTTTGAGTCATAATGTAATACAACATTCTCTTTTGTGGTTTGTGGAAGTGGATCTTTCCGCTATCTAGCGCAATTCAGTCTAGTTCCTCTATATATTTTCATATCGGTTATTGCGTTAATGATTTTAAAGGAATTAAAAGAAAGTATATTGATTCCTGTTGACCCAAATTATTTAATTAGTACTCCAACAAAGAAGACAGTTACTTTTTGAAGCAAAAGTGTCCCATTTATTGCATTTGAAACAGGGTACAAAAAATGGTGAAGGAAAAAATGGTAAGGAAAATCACTGTAAATGAAAAAAATGCAAGCGAAAAAATGTAATGTATGTAAAATGCAATGTATTGAAACTGAAAAATTGGTGAAATAGTTTAATGTTTTCAAGTGTGCAGTGAAGTTCAATTTTTTACGAAACTACCTGGCATGCTTACCCAACACCCAAGAAAGTCAACCGAATGCCAATAGTGCCATAGGATGCCAGACTTTGTTCCTCTGTCAAAAGGCTCTACAATCAATGTATTGCATTACGAGCAGATACGATGCCCTTTGCACACATTACAGTTAATCCTTGTATTACTCAGGTGTCACTACCCAGTAAACATTCGGACGTTTTGACATTGGATAGACGTCGCACCCTACGTTGGGCTTCGGTTGTTTATGGACGTCGTGTGTACGTTTCGACGTTTGACAGACCTCGATTATTCGATATCTAGTCAACTTTGCGAAAAGGTTACAAATAGAGGAAAAACGCCTCGTGACGTCGTACTGAGGTCGGGAAAGCGACGATGTGTCGACCTCGGTACAATAATAATCTAAAATTGCCATCTTGACAGCGACAATCATGGTGTGGTCATTCCGCTACAGTATTTCAGCCTTTGGCTGTTCATGCACGCAGGATATGAAGTCACTTTCCATGAACATTTTTCAAAAACAGGTGGGAAAATTTTTGCATTCCTGAAATACTCATGTTTTGCGCCCTCGTTTCTGTGTATTTTCAAAGTGATCTGTAATGACAACCATATCGGTGAGTGATAACATAAAGAGATTGTTTTTTGGTTGTGACTTGACATCTATATAACGTCGATTGTTCGACATCTGTCCAACGTCGATTTTCTCGCGTCTATTCAACGTTACACCGAAGTCGTTGATTACATGTCGGAGACAGCTGGATTTGGTTTTGACCAAATCTTACGTTGTTAGACGTCTGTTCAACGTTGTGTTGAAGAGGTTGGTTAGGCAATGATCTGCAGTCGTGATCAATCACAACCAAAGTGCAAGTCGAGTTCATGTTGTAGTTTGATATCATTGATGTCGCAACCTCACATTAGGTAGGCATCGGAATGTTTACTTGGTCCAAATAATATATTGCTACAGCATGTATATTTACTTAATGCGTTGCGTACAGCTGCTTGGACTTACTTATCGCAATAGAAATGATCCAAATGAATCAATGAACAATCTACGATTAGCCCACTGTGAACTAGGACAACCAGTCAAATTTTTCATTCAGCAATTACTTATTATTATTATTATTATTATTATTATTATTATTATTATTAACTGTTCTTTATATAGCACTTATTATTCTAAGCGGACAATATAGCATGATTAATAAAAATACGAACAAACCAACTAAAAAAGATGTAGTTCTAAAAAAAGGAATAATTGTAAGACAAATAGTTAAATACATAATACTGCTAAAAGTACTTTGACTAAGACAACATTCACTACTAAATTTAAGACTAGACCTCGTAGTACTGTTTGAATAAGAATGTCTTTAAGAAACGCTTAAAAGATTCCAGAATGGCACTGTTTCGGATCCGGTAGGGCAGTGAGTTCCAAATTGTTGGAGCCGGAACGAGGAAGGAGCGATCACCGTATCTGTTCTTGCTCCTTCGAACGACTAGTTGGAGATTGTCATATCTTCGAAGGCACTCGGAGGGTGTGGACGCATCGATATAAGGTCTGCCAAATATTGAGGAGCAGTACTGTCCAGGCATTTGAACACGAGAGTAAGAATCTTGAATTTCGATCTTTCAGATATAGGTAACCAGTGAAGCTCTTTCAAATTATCCGTTATACTAATGTCACGGTTCCGCCCAATTCCTTTAATCACGCGGACCGCGTTGTTCATTATCAGTTGTAGGTCATCTATTAGGTGCTTAGATAGGCCATGGTACAGACTGTTACAGTGATCAAGTCTCGATATGACCAATGCATGTACGAGCATTTTGGCATCATTTTCGGAGAGAAATGGTCTAATTTCCTTAATCCAGCCAATGTAGTAATAACACAATCTACGGATTTTGGACACGTGAAGCTGTATTTCCAGATGCGAGTCCATGGTGACTCCTAGGTTGCGGACATTCACGGAACACTCAGTCACACTATCACCAAGCTTTAGTATGCTTGGGACCACCTTGTTTGCGTTCCTTTTGCTAGCAATGATGATAAATTCCGTTTTAGTAGGGTTGAGCTTGAGCTTATTTTTATGCATCCACTCCGCAAACACCCGTGTACTGTGCTCGATATGCTTAACTGACTCTGTCTGGTCAGACTCTTCAAAAGACGACATACGTAAGAGTTGTGAATCGTCTGCATAAAATGGTAAACTATTACTAAAAACCGAAGAAGCGTCCCGAGTGAGAGAGTATAGTCGGAATAAAGACGGGGCCCAAGTTTTGATCCCTGAGGCACAGAGCAAATTAGTCCCACTAGGTTTGATGTAACGCCTTGGATGTTTACCTGCATAGATCTAACGCAGAAATATGATAGAAATTCAGACTTGTGCAGATGTCGTCGAACACTTTGATTAAAGCGGTTTCATGCTGTGTCCAGGCTTGTAGGCCGATTGTAAGACCTTCCCAATTCGACTGCGAACCCTGTGTCTGGATATTTGGCGGATTACACATTCTTCGATAATTTTACTTTACAAAGGGTAGATTGGAGACAGGCCTGTAATTGCTAAGCGTTCTGTCTAAATTAGGTTTCTTTAACAGGGGAGTTATTAAAGGGGGTTTGCATATTTCTGGCATAGATGACGTCTGCAGGGAAAGATTAACTATTCTCGATATTACAGGTGAAATTAGGTCAGAACATTGCTTCAAAATTGAGATTTTTCTTAAAAAAAGGATGGCCGGAAGACTCATTTGTGCTAATTTGGAATTTCCGTGGTGGTGAATTTTGTTGTGCAGTCGTTTAGCTGAGGCAATTTGAGCGAAAGCCAATCCTCCGCTTTCCACCCCTGGCTGGTTTCGAACCAGGGACCTTAGGATTACAAGGCCAACGCTCTACCGACTGAGATAACCGTCACCCCTTCAAAATTGTGGTTGGTATCGGGTCTAATTTGCAACATTTATCGGCCGATTTCTCGAGAATTTGTTTAATTTCAGCATCTGTAACCGGTTCAAACGCACGGAGTGAGGTCTCAATAGTAGTACCGCCGTCTAATGAAAAAGCGTCAGCGATACCCTCATCAAAATCCTCTCAACTTGCGTTTTAAGAAAGGAACAGAACTGATCAGCAAGCTCCGTCGGGGAACTGCATTCAGGAAGAGGGTTGGATTTGGACCTATGCATGACAGTGTTTGTCGATCTCAACAGTGTTTTTGACTCATTCCTCGAAAGGAGAACGGAGAGGTAATCTGATTTTGCATTTCGAAGCTTGTTACGCCATGCGCTAAAACTGCAATCATATGCATCCCGATCCGCTTTTTGTCCATACTTTCGAAACCGCCTTTCATGACATCTGCTGACCCGCCGTGCCTCGGAGATATCCTCGGTATACCATGGATCATGCCTGAGATTAGGAAGGCACTTGGCGATAAGGGATGCATAACTATCCAACAATGCCTCAATTCCGAGTCATAAGACTCGAATAAGGAGTTGTGGTCCGTTCGGTGATATTGCTTAAGCAAGGTTCTATCAAGAAGTGACGCCCTAAAGTCTTCAATCTGGATGGACCTGATGTCACTGTATGAGACATAGCGTGTCTGTCTCACTGTGATTGGAAAGGACAAATGACAACTGACTAAATTGTGATCGGATATTCGGTCATCGACGCTGACCCTGTTTATTTCGAGTGATTCACGATCACGGAAAATGAGTAGGTCCACTATATGACCTTTCGAATGTGTTTTCTCTTCTGCGTGTTGCGATAGACCAAAAGCATATAGCGTTTCACGAAACTGCTTTGTGAATGGGTTGTACTTATTATCCCAGTGAATATTGAAGTCACCACAGAGAGCTAAGGGCGCATCCTATAAAGCAGTGTCCTCCAGGAGTGATGTGAATTCTGTGATAAAAACTTGACTTGCGCTGTTGGGAGGTCGGTAGATTACAAAA
Source organism: Protula sp. h YS-2021 (assembly GCA_949752745.1). NCBI lineage: Eukaryota > Metazoa > Annelida > Polychaeta > Sabellida > Serpulidae > Protula > Protula sp. h YS-2021. The sequence goes on from OX457024.1 coordinate 46,584,571, forward strand.
ATTCGGAGCGAATTAGATCCCTCTTGAAACTGAACAAGAATATGCTCAAAGACGAGAACAAACTGCAGTCGATGATCTTTAGCTTGAACGAATCGTTGAATAATACGGCAACGCCACCTCCGTGGCGACCCAACCTATCCGCGCCTCGAAGTGTAAAGCCACTTGGGCATAGTTTTTTTAGGAATATATGCGTCATCCTCTTCATGCCATGTTTAGGTTAAACCTAAAATCTGGATGTTATCCTCTGTAATAATTTGCTTAATCATGTCCTCTTTAGACTTAAGAAACCTTGCATTCAGTGCAGCAATTTTTGCTTGATCCAGGCTTTTGTATTTCGATCCAATAATCTGAACAAGGTCTGAATCATTCCTTTCACCAACATGATCTTTGGGTGCACTTGATTCCCTATTACTTATAACAGTTCAAATGCGTCTAATTTTACCTCCTCGCGACCCCAGTTCGACAGTACAACACGGTGGTTCATGCACATTGAATACCGGAATGCACATATTTATTGATTTGAAGTTAATCCAATCTGTGTCCCTAAAAGTTCTGTTCACTGATCAGTCAAAGTTTCAAAGTGTTTTGTTTTTGATTAACCAGACTCTTTCGAACAAGTTCAATATTTGAATTCTCTGTACTTTTATGCTAGAATAAAATGCGAGAATAAAATCTATTTTGTTATCCTGGAACACAAATCAAATGTGGAGACTGCAAACTAAACTTTTTAGATTGTGATGCTCTCCTTCGCTTGTCAATGTTACTTTTCTATAAAACTCTTCCGTGAAACTTAAAATCACTGAGAAACCATGTCCAGTAACTTTATCTCTTTTGATCGACGTCAGAGCGATGTATGTATGAAGTTAATTTTATTAAAAAATGATATCAGAACGTCCGCACTTGTGAAATTCCCATATTTTATGTCCCAATTTTGTTCAATTTCGCATAAAGCTGCTATGGCTTTCATTTTCGGTGCGCAATAATATGATGAGCCTTTTGTTTGTACAACAACGGCTATTCAACGTCTATTGAACGTCGTTTTTTCTGTTGGAAAAAAGTGGATTTTATTGCAACTAAAAGCAGCGTCTGAGCACTGTGGCTTTTCCAACGTGTATTCATTGTTGTGTGAAACGTCAGAGCTGATTCATGCTTGCGACCCATTATAGGCAAAATACATATAGATTCAATGCTGCTACTTGGTTGGATCGACGTCAAAACGACATTGTTTATCGTCGGAGTGTTTACTGGGCAAGGTTGAATGTTTAAAGAACGTTTTGCAGAATATTTCGCCTGTTTCAGAATAACTTATTTCAGATCATGCAGAAGAACCGGCCGTTTCATAAATTAAGTCACGTGCGTGACATATTTAATAAGCATGTGAATATGTTACACTTAATATCAACACATAAATACGTTGCCTCTTTCAGGATGTCAGACTGATGTTACCCTGATGGGTATTGATTATTCGATGATGGGGTATAACATACTGTACGGCTATCCGCTAGAATCTGGCGTGGACCCAGGCTACCGACTACCAATTTTCCAGAAGTCGTTTAGTCAAAAGCTGTACACCGACGACTGTGAGTACTTAGTTCCAGACGGGATGAGCACCCTTAGTACAACTTCTTGCCTGGTGACGTTCAAAGCAACAGAATGCAAAGACGAAGCCGAGTATTCCAAATCGTTAAAAAACGAAGTAAGTGAATGCCTTGACGTAAGTAGATTTTTTCATTCATGTTAAAAATAGAAGAAAATCATTTCTGTAGTTCTTTTACAATACTTTTTGACGACAGAATATATTTATATATCTCAATTTAAATCTCCTTCTCACATCAATTTTTTATCTAAATTTTGATTTATCGTACCCGATGATGTGTGGACTTTGCTACATCACTAATTTAAAACAATAACAGTTCTTTGCTATCAGTCAACTATCTTTAGTTATTGTCCTACTTTTGCATTTTCTGATGTCTCCAAACTCCCGAATAGCCATGGATAACTACTTTACCCATCGCTGCTGTTGCTATAAAACAGCTGATCCATGATGGAGTCGGGCTGCTGGATGGAGGGGATAGATGTTTTAAAAAGTAGTTCATGTCTTTTGTGAGTACTATTTTCGCGAATCCACAGTGAGTCTGCGCAGTAGAAAGGTGTTATGCGCAAAGGACCGAACCCCCGTAGAGGTTGGCTGTTGGACAACAACGCGTGCCTGCTTTACTTTGCCTTTTTGTCGTCCGTATGGTAGAGCTCCTTGAGTATTTCAGACAACTTGAGTATTTTAGATTTATTGTACAGTCCAATCAATGATAAGCTTTGTGGAGCCCCTCGCCATCTTTGCAATTGCTACTCACGTATTAACTGGTTATCATGCCTGTCTATCATTTTTTGAAACGTTCTCTAAACTTGGGATGTCAATTTTGAAATAATACCCCCTTCTTAACTAAACGTGGGTGAAATTTCGAAATACCCCCTTTTTGTAGAAACGAGAGCACTCAATAAAATTACCCTCTTTTTTAATGAAAATGACACTCCGCATGGACCGCGTCTGGCCTCAAAATTACCCCTTCCTTTCTCCGCGTTTTTCTTTTTGACACCCATGACAACATATTTTATATAAAGTGCACCCCCCGAAGTTGCTTGCTTGTCATGCTTTCAATTTCTTCCACATTGCTCACTGTTATGGCATTTCTGAGCATTGATCGTACCAGTTGTGGCATTCAGGTGGTAAAGCGTCCCCGGTAGGGGGGGGGGGGCTTTTCCACTTTATGTACCCTGTGATCCTATGATTGCTGTACAGCTCCCAGGAATGCTTGGTGTCTCGTAATCTTCAATCATACAAACTTCCACACCTGGTTTGAAATCTACGCTCTTTGCCATATTCCTTTTTGTGACAAATATAGTTCTGCATTCCTTTCGCTCAAATGCCACCCTTAGTGGTTTGCCGTTCTGGTGTCCAAAGAAAGGTTTTTTCTGCAGCTCTGATGATAATGTTCAAAACTGCGATAAATGCTTTAATCGACACTCTTCAGTCCGTTCGGTACTAATACATAATACCACCAAAGAAATGAAAACTAGGACAAAATACCTCCGAGTACATGAATTATGAATTAAGTTAAAATAATTCAATAAAAGCAACAATAACAAAGCCCACAATTAATATGCAATTATAGTACTGAATAACGTTTAAATTTGCTATCACTTTTCGCAAATACGTCGTCTCTAAACCGCTATACGAATAGAAAATACTGCTATTCTAACACCGAGCGTTACACTGAACCCGTACAAATGATACAACACGGTTCTCTGGCAAATTTTTATTCGTAAGCTCTGACTTCCCTTATCTCCACCGTTATATGGGTTTTGTCGTAAACTCTAAGAATCACGCAATTTGGGAACTGACAAATTTTCTCAGTGGTAGAATAGTCGCGGCCTAGATAGTAGCCAGTCAGAATCGTTGGTACTCTGATGCCAAGCCTTATTCTTGTAGTGCGTGCAGTAACAGTCACATGCGTTTCTAGGCCACACCAAAATCTTACTTTGCTGCCTTCATTTATAAAGTGAAATTCTCCTAATTTATCTTTGTTCGCTAGATTATATGTTCCTTGAGCGGATATTTTAACGCGAGTGTAATTAATTTGCTCGCGAAATTTGGAGATTTTGCCTTCGTGTGCTTCAGCTAGTAATCTGAGTTTGCATCACAGTAAGAATCATTCAATTTGGGAACTAAAAAAAATCTCAGTGGCTCAAATAGTCACGGCCTAGATAACAGCTAATCAGAATCGTTGCTACCTTGGTAGCAAGCCTCATTCGAGTATTGCTTCTACGCACCAACCACACCTAGGTCTGAGGGGTGGACAGGTTGGAGGATATGATAAAACCAAGGGAAGATCGGTACCGGCTTCGCTGGTTGTGAGCGCACAAGCGAATCTGTTTCTTGGATGCTGAACCATAACTAGAGCGCACGGTGACTTTATCCTAGAGCAATGGTAGGGAGACAGAGAGAATACACTATAAAGTCCGGTTCTTCCAGTCGAGAGTTACAGTTACCGACAGCCTAGGTTCTGTCCCTTCTTGCATTTGCTAAAACCGTTGTCACAGCGCTGATAGAAGGCTTCCTTGTGTTTCGGTTTGCCTTTGCCCTTGGTCGCCGGTTTACAACAGCAAATAAAGGTTAGTTAGAGACTATTGCCTCATAGCCAGATAATTCCCTCTGAGAGTAGTCTTTTAGGTAATATTTGATAAACGAGTTATCCTATGATCAACGAACTGTCTTCAATATCTTAGCCAAGGACAAATTACAGAGAGCCCTAAATGAGCTGGCGACCTGCCTTACTTGGTCTGTTACATAAATCTCTTAACTCTGCCTCTGAATTCTGTCGGGCTTTATTGTAAGCATCCAAATAACATTTTTGCTGTATTTAGAAATGGCTTGCTTAGATAGATCTTTATTGAACTTGAAGATAGTTGAAGATACTTATGTAGGGCAAGTAGGGCCTGTACCGGGCGGAGAAACCAAGCCAAGTCTCAAACTTATCCCATACCTGGTTCTATGGTCTGGATGGCAAATTGTATTCTTTCCTGTAGCTTAGAAGTGAGATAAGTTTGGACTCGGGCCCTTGTCTTGAAAATTTTCGTGATCTATGTGAAGGGCACCATAGAGAGGCCGAACGGGAGAGCCAGGTACCAAAATCTCTTTTGCCCTATCTGAAAATATAGGCCGAAACTTAATCCCATGATGTGGCTGCGGGTTTTTTTCCATGAGACAATAAACGCACCATTTTGCGATTCAAATTCCATAGTATTATATCAAAGGATCCATATGTGTTTTATTGTTAAGCTGAGCATTTGATATAACGCTTCGACTTTACTTTTAAACTTTATTTCTCTAGTAATCCGGTAATTTACTAATACTTTAAGTACAGGCCCTGATTATACAGCTTTTCCCCACCAGAAAACTTTGTAAATTTATTTCCTGACCTCAGTTCACACATCTTCTTATATCGTCAATGGAGCATTAATCCACTGCAACATGTGTTTTGGAAACCTGAGAAATTTCTACCTTCTGAGAAATTTCTGCATTCACTATGTTCGGGGGGGGGGGGGGTTTGTTAGCATGAGGGGGGGGGGGTGAATTACGGCCACCCAACAGGAAAGGGGCTCCGATAAGTTAGGGTATATAAGGACCTGGAAAGACTCTGTCGTGCGATCTGACAGAGACCCTGGCTGACTTGGGCATAATGTGCGTCTATGGTAAACTCTAAATCGTGTACGAAAAGTTTGAATATATATATATATATATATATATGTATATATATATATATATATATATATATATATATATATATATATATATATATATATATATATATATATATATATATATGTATATATATATATATATACATCGGTAATGTATGTGACAGAAAAACGGCTAGTGGAAAATGGTGAAGGAAGAAATGGTAAAGTGCAGAAAACGGAATAATGGTAAAACTGCCAAACACAATAAAAAACAATTAACATTCTATCGAGTTGAGTTCTGTTCTCCACTGGAATGCCCCCTGATGCCTGGATCAGTATCTTCGCTGGCTTGTCAAAGCTTTGCGTGCCCTGTTGTTTCATTTGAGAACGACATCTGACTGCCGCCACAGAATGGTCACTTGGGTCGTGATTGTGATTCACAATCAAAAGTGGACCATTTAGGTTTATTGTAGTTTCAAATGCGCCTGTGTTGTTTGTAATTATCTCCATGGTTTATGAGAAAATCTCGAATTTGTCTGAGCAATAAGCTTTGCTTTGATGGTTACGTGTATACGCAACGTGCAACCAAAGTGTGTACATTCCCTGGAGGTGTATCAAGAACTACTGACTAACCCGGCGCACTTCAAACCATAATAAAACTGGATGGTTCACTTTTGGTTGTAAATCACAATCGCGACCCAAGTGACCAATATGTGACCGCAGTCACAACTGCAAAGCAGGTTGTACCAGCTTAGTGTGGGAAGAAGGGAGGGCACAAAGACAGTGGAGCAGTTCCTGAGAGGAGTAGGTTACAATATTAGTTCGAAGCCCCTTGGCAACGCGGAACACCAGCGAACCGTCTTGTTTGCTGTAACAATGTAGCTGTATCGTGGAGAAACCTGTTATAATAATAGTTTCATGATTTGCTTGGCTGTGATCCGATTGGCTTTGCTTTGCTGTTAGCGTGATTACGACGAAGGAGAACTGGTCACATGACAAGTTAAAGAAAAGTTCAGAATATTGATTGTTTTATTGTGTTTATAAGATTTGCCATTTTTCTACACTTTACCATTTTTACCGTTTACTATTTTTTCCGTTTGCCGTTATTTCCATTACCACTATTTCCGTCATTTTTTTCGCTACCATTTTTTCCCGCATCTCGAACAAATAAATGTGTTGTGTTCATCAAGCATTCTAAATTCATTATAAAAATACGAGTTTTCCCATTCAAAACAAAACTTCTTAGTCTTTTTGCTTATAATGCCAAAGAACAATCTCTGCTCAGGACATCGGAAGAATTATATGGGGCTCGGGGTGGGGGTGGGGTGGCTCTATTGTCGCATCGCCTGAGAAGCGGATCGCGTGAACAATAAACATTACAACCTCCCTATGCAAATCAAAAGAAATCCTTTTTTCAGCATTTTAATTTGGATGTATTCACTCAATGCTGAAGTGTGAGCAACTGCATTGCGTCCTACATCAAAACGAGGTGGTTGGGGGCGTGGGAGGCTTAATGATGGGATGGTATGGAAGGGGAGCGGGAAGATGGTAAAGGTGGATGATTTCTCCTGGATGGTTTTATTTTTGTCAATCAAGTCAGTATTATAAGGCATACACATTGTGACACACTTGGGCGGGTAGTTATGGTGAAGACTTAATGGAATGTGATTTAAATTTACTTCCAATCTATTAGTTCAAACTATTCCTCCAGTCTATTCCTTCAATCTCTTTCTTTAATCTATTCCACATTTTATTATTTTATTATATTTTTTCGGAAGGTGGGGGATAGAAATTCGGGGTCCACTGGAATAGAATTTGTACCCCACAATTAATACAGTTTGTCAGAGCAGCAGCGCTTTGGCTAACCATCATTAGGCTGTAGAATTTCCAAGCGAGAGTTGTGATCTTGCAGGGATTGGTGTGTTTGTGAGGGTTTAAGCATGGACAACTGTGGCCGAGATAATCACTCAAATATATTTGTGTTTCCCCTGTGTGATTATTCTTTGTCATATATTGATATTCATTCATTGGCATACTTTATTGACTTGCATATATACGATTCTGAGCTTAGAAACAAAATTTCCAATGTTTTACCCATAACTATAAAGGTGTTGAAAACCATTACGCATCACTACAAATTATTGTGTATGGTGTTGAACGGCATTACAATTAAACAAATTTTACACTCCTTTAAGATATGTACTAATGACACCAGTTAATCACGCCTAATGAATTGTGCCTGTGTTGAAAATGTCAGGTTTTTCTACGTTTTGTAGAACATGAATTTAGTAGAAGGAACGATCGTAGTATCGGATATGTTTCCAAAGAGTTTGAAATGCCATGGAATATTGCCATCAACCACGTACTACAGTAACTTACGACTCGACTACTGTTCTCGGCTGTGCTTTAAGGACAAGAAACAAGTCTCTGGTTTTCACTCTTAATGGATGAACTTTTGATGCCATTACACATTCCATTTAAATGGATCTAACCCACTTAATATTGTAACGTTACATCAAAGCTGGGCTTTGATTGTTTATGGGAGTCAAAACATCTACCTTTCGACTTTGATAGACATCGATTATGAAACTATTTTGAAGGCTTTGCAAAATTCAAAACAATGCGCCCGGAGGTTGCATAGATTCTGGTAATTATAAGGTAATGACACTTGGACACAACAAAGTTTAAAATGAAGTTATGTTAAGGTATTTGGATAACACCAGAAATTTCAACAATGATGTGTATGTGTGAATAAAGGCAAGGTGTTGTAAATTTGAGTTTTGTTATCTATCGAAGATAATTGCAAGGCAGAACGAAACAAATTGAAAAATAACGCTTCCAGAAAAGGAATTAAATATTTCTGTTGAAGAGCAATAAAATCATATTATGAACGAGTTTTGTTGAAGAAAATTACCAAAATGGCAAACAATAATACTTTTGATTTACAAAAACAATATTCCAGGGATGTAAATTTCTTGAAGGGCATCATTCACTGCTACAATTTAGCACCTATTTTTAGTAATATCTGGTATACTGCACTACCTGTATGCCGATTTAATACTGTCTGCCCATGTATGAGTTTGGCTCTAAAATCAGTTCGTATACCGATATGATATCGACACTAATACTACCAAAGTCTGCTGCCTGTTGGTGGGCTATTTCGATTATTTGTTGGCCTGCCTTTATCCATTATGTGTGTGTCTGTGTGTATGTGAACATACAGCCTGCAATATTTTTGACAGTTTGGCCATAACTGGCTAAAATATTCTTAAAAAAACTATCAAATTTCAGAAAACACAAAACGCATTAATCTTTCTACAGATCCGGTCCGATTGCTTTAATGTTTTACAGACGTTCTCCTCTAGAGCTTTTAAATCAGAGTTTTATTTTGTTTGGCGATTTAGCTGAAAGTAGCCGAAATATTGTCCAAAAGCTCAAAGTTTAATAAAAATGCCAAAATGATACTATCTGGCGTTCCTTCATCAATCGGAAGTTGTTGAAACCTGTTCAGTCAAGTGGTTGGCATTATTGTTTGCGAATAAGCAAGATATGACTTCAAATCTAATTCGGGGTTCAGTTTTCAGGATCTTCCTTTCTAGGTTTTGAAGGCCATACTAATAGTTCTGCTTCCCATATAAGCAATGCATGTGTGTATGTACAGGAGAACTTGAGCCGCACTTTTGTCGACAGCTGTTTGTTATATATTAATGATGCGTTTTCACAAAATGTTGTTCTGTAAGTACATCTAATAAAAATGTTGAACACGATTTGCTTTTTATCAATGAGCAAAATATGGGCCCTGGTTTCGGGCTTTGGACCCGACCATCCCAGGAGAGAGTTTAGCCAACTAAGTCTTCAAATCAGTAGAATATTAATTCTAGGGTAGAAAATATAACATTTTCCCTTTTTTATATGAAGTGTTGTTAGTGAGACAAAATTGTTCACGCAGCTCGGGCACCTTTGTTAACAGTTACATAATAAGGCGTTATTGTCCTACGAGGCATTAGGTAAATTTATAGAATAAAACTTTTGAATCCGATTTTCGATTGTTATCTATAATGTTCAGGTCCTCAGTTCGGGCTTTTCCCCGGCCCAATGGCGCGGTCTATCTTTGTGTTAAAAAAGAGTTTTAAACTCTTAGAAACAGCCGAACTTTTGGGTACGACTGCCTGGTCTGATTTGCACAACACTGCGAATTTCCTCGAGTTTGGTGTAATATTTGTTATTTTCTGCTGGATTACGTACAGTGTTGAATTCAACCGGAAATGTAAAATAGACTTTTTTTAACTACGTTGTTGACCCCAAAAGTGGTTTTTCGGAGCTTTGGTGGACTGGAGAGGCATATGATCAGTTCTGATTATGACATCTCCCATGTAATGATGTAGTGAAAGTGTTTCACGAAGTGTACAATACTTGTAATTTCAGTCGCCAAGCATGTTAAGCTATCACATTCTTGTATTCTTTTCCTCCTTCTCTATTGCATCTGGCTGAAAATTATTCCTACTGTGGAGCCTTTTGTGCTTGCACTAATTTCTAATCTTTTCTCATGTAATCAGACACTCTATAAAGTTTGAAAAGTGTTCGCATGGTTTGCTCAGTGCAATTTTTACACTCTTATATGTCAAGTTGTGTAGTGGTCTGCAGATCACTGTAAAACTCCGTGTAGCCACCGTGTTGAACCTCATCGTATCAACTGTCACCTCAAGGTCACTTCCTACTCCATCTCTGCATATTTCATAGCTTAGATGTAAAGTCGATGAATCAAGTATAATTTCTATGGTTCAGCTTCAAAGTGACCATCACTAATTTGTCACTACATTCGCCTTCTGTCGCTCTACAGACGATGGTGTCGTCGAGATACACTCGCACTATTTTATACTGTAATTGGCACATATGCATGTCTGCTAATGGTTGGGAGCAATTGAGCTTCGCATGAGTTCCAAACAGCAGGAATTTGAATTCGTAGTGACAGTTTGCGTTGATCTTGTTTTTCAGAAAGAGATATCCGAACATCTCAGTAGGTGTTAATTTTGAATTCCGTGATAGGTGTCTCAATGCATTCGCGAACATCAATCCACCGTTTACTAACCCTAGCAGGAATCGAACTCGAGTTCTTGGGATTACCAGATCAACGCTCTAACCAACTGAGCTAACCGTAATGCCATTGTAAGCTCGTATTGGTTCTAATATACAAAAGAACTTCGTCTTAGACAGGCTTTTTTTCTAATCTGTCATCGATTCTAGATAACATACATCTGCATTTTACTTTGATTTTTGGTTCACGATTGTCGTCTTTCTTCTTCAATAATATTCCATCAGAAGTTCAGTTGCTGTTCTGGGCTTACATTGTACGCATCTGCATAGTCATAGGAGGTATCTGGTATTCAGTCCTTGTTTTGTCATCAAAACACCAGCCATAAACCATTATTTTTAATATCTTTGTATCGCCGTATGCGCATTTTGGTAATAATGAATGAAAATGCCAGAATATAGTCCGCAGGGATGCAAAATGGATGCTTCTGTGAACTGTTGCCCAATTTGGTAAATATGTGCTGCTTTTAGTTTCTTTATATATATTAATTATTCCTAGATTGTTCAGTGTGAGGTTTTGGTAATTATCAGGCGAAAATGAGATTTGTTTTTTATGAGATATGTGTTTTCGTCATGATAAAACCATGGTTTTGGGGTCAATCAAACTTATCTCTTAGCGTTTCCTAATGTATGCAGTCGATTATTCATGGCCCGTTCATAACCTCTAAGATGTAGTTCATCATCCTTTAGTGTTGCCAGATATGTACGATCTTCAACAGGTTCTATCTGGGCTGGCTACTCAATTGTTAAATCGAATCTATGTACCTTTCTTTATCTGTAACAAATATAATTCGAACTAATTGCATTTAAGTCCACCGAGGCTATCGATGTGATTTAGCTTCATAATTTAAGTCATGGACGTCCTCTGTGATTGTCAAGACGCTACATTGATAGTCTGATCATTTCTCGACAGATTCAGCTGAGAAGGTTGCTCTAGTGTTTCGAAGCATTTTGTTCATATAGCACCTTGTGCCTTGAGTTGAAATCACTCGTTATCTCCTTGCTACACATGTGCTATTTAATCTTAATATTAAAATATAACAAGTTCTAGTTTTTTCCATGAATCTCTGCCTCTGCCAGGACCTGAACTCTGTAGCTAATGTCGTTTCTAATGTCTTTTCTTTTCCTCGTCAGGAGTCAATGTTGCTAGGCGGATCCGGAACGTCACGTTACTGACGCACAGCAGAAAGTTCTGCTTTTCGCGAGATACTTGTTACATTTTGTTACTTTAAATAAGTGTTTACGGTATTTCCTTAACTTTTCTAACTATTCTCACAGTTGCGCTGTCCACAACTGCCCCTTGAATGTCTTGTTATTATTGGAATATTCATTACATTTGAAAATCTGTTATCGACTTGCGCAACGACCTAATAGTTAACTTTTTTCTTCTCTTCTCTCCTTTCCTCGTTTTCTTGGACTTCGTCATGGCATCCCCACAACTGTACAGTACGCCATTGCTGCATTTTGGTTTACGCATATTCTCATTGCGTCATTCGATACTTGACTTCAATTAGACCGCTCTTCAGCGTCGCGATCCACACCTTAACTCCATCAAGCTTCTTTAGGTGGACGAGATATTCCGCTCACAGGGATGCCTCATTTTTAGTTCTGGGGCCCTGCCGTGGAGATAGCCAAGAAGATATTCTCTTTCTACAACAATGTTTATTTCTACATTATGTTTATAATGTTATTTTTTATGATTATTAAATTCATTCCTGTAAAGATAACATCATTTGTGCACAAGTTATTTTGGTTTATAAAGGATTAGGTTGTAAATTTATCGCCGAATTTTCATGTTCTTTATTTCTTTTATATATCGCTAACTATTACGGTCATTTGTTCATAGAGTACCAGTTTCACATATGCCTCATCGTGTATTCATTTTCCCTTCAGAAGAGTCTTCCTTCCTATTCGTTGTGGGTGCTTACTCGGAGGCTTTCAAGAAGTAAATTGATGGCGTCCACCATAGAAGTTTTTAAAAAGATTTCAGGCGTGCTCAATGATATTTAGCATGGTAATTAATATGGAAGTATTTGTAAAGTTTAGATATATGTACTCCATGATCAGTTTACGGACTAGCTTTACTTCGTTATTGTATTATATCGTTATCATATATTTGCTTAAGGCATCATCCAACTGTTGCTATGATTTATACGTCGAGTTTACTATCGGAGTGCAGGTCATTTAATTTTGTGATAAAGTATCGTGTCTTTTATTTAACATACCTAGGGTTTTAATATCATTTTTGCTAGCCAGTGAGACCCCATTTGTTTACCCAGTGGTATGAAGAGACCACTTTACGGCACGAAGCTATACTAACCGCATTCAAATCTGGCCCTACTGACAATTGTTGCTCAGATGCAAAAATAAGAAGTTCGATGAGATTGAAGAATATCAACCTAAACCGGAGCCTTGCCAAAGGCTTTGTCAGCAAGTTAAGAATTGTTTCCGTCATACGCAGCCAAAGTGCTACTGATTATTCAAACACGTAAAAGATGTTGCTACCACTCGAAACCACATGTGGTCTTAAGCCAGTAGCATAACACGGTATTGTTGACACCCTTTCATCAAACCAGCAAGGGTATATTTCACAATAATTATTTTATAAAAACAACTCATAAATGGGTTGTTCTCCCAGTTAAGTATTGTGACCAGTCAATATTTTAAACTCTAGTATTATTTATATTTAATATTTAAAGACTATAAACTACTAAGATATGACACTCCCTGTACAGCCTATAGTATCCAGCTGATTGCAGCGCCCCTGGTGGAAGAGTTGCAAACTGAGAAAAAAGCTGTCAAAACACTAGTATTGGTATTAAGCTCAATATTTGAATGGATTTTAGGGGATTTAAATTAATTTATTTGAACAGGAGCTGAACAATAGAAGTAAGACGGATAAAAATTGCCATTTTATTAGCACAGCCAGCTTTTATTTAACAAATCTGATCAGATAACTATCACCCCCTCCCGTCAAGGATCACAATAGAAAAAGGTAAACACTGCTCTCACATTTACACATAAATATGCTTTCAAACTTTTCTGCTTCTTTTACCACTCGAGGATCTAATTGAAAAATTTGCCATTTTCAAAGCGAAATGAATTTGCATCTTCATAAACAATCTTACAGCGCTTTTAATCTTTTTAACACACGCGGTATTTGTGCATTCGATTACATTTTTTCCACATCTCTGGTACTGCAAACGAGTCTTGTGTGAAGTTTTGTCATGTGCTGCACTATTGGAAAAACGGTGACGAAAACAGATTCCAGATCTTTTACAAATAACCCAAATTTTTCGGATGGTATAAATAATGCACCTTCTTTACTGAAATTTGTTTCTCTAAAAATGTACGAACCCGAATCTGGGACTGATTCGAAAAAACTCCCTAATGCATATATTACAGCCTACTTTTCTTTAAAAATCTTAACATAATTTGGAAAAAGCTCTTACCTTTCTTTGTCCGTTGGAAATCGAAAGAAGGAAAGATTGCAGTTGTAGTAGTCATTGTGGCATCCAATCGCTGCACAAGGTCGTCCTCACTTTGTAGTCGCCATACTCTTATTCTTTACTAATCATTATCAAGGAGACAAAATGTTTTTAGACCGAAAAAGTAATGAAAATTTAAAAAAACACGTGCACTTTCCAGGTAACCTCAATGTTTTGACAGCTCAGTTTGCAACTCTTATACCAGACGGTGCCACTGCTATCTGGATACACGAAAATGGCTGAGTGTCATATCTTAGTAGTAAACAGTCTTTGGCCCCGGTAAGGCATTTCGCATTGGTAACAAAACTATAGATCAAAGCATTTACTGCAGATTTAAGAACATTTTAAGCATATAGAATACCAAGTCTTAAACTTTTACATGGAAGAGTTTCAAAAATTAACCTTGCAGAAATAGAGATTTTATTTATTTAAATCATGAATCAATAAACTGATTGGCCATGCTCAACTAGCTTTTTATTTAACCTCGAAAATTTGCTTATTGCCTTCCATATTTTGTATTTTTGGATGTTATCATCCATTGATGTTTGTCCTCAGAGTACAGAGATATATTTAATGCATGGTTTACTCTCTCATATCGTTTGACACAAGATATTGTGAGAACTGACACATTGCAATCTTTATTAAGCTGCTTAAGCTACTTAAACGTTCAGACCACTTTTCTATGCACTATTATTTTTGCACCAGATTGAGCACTGATGTTTTTACAATAAATATGAATTCCATATCAAAGGACACAATCTAATTTTGAGAACTTTGACACACTCTTTGGACTATTTTGGCATTTTACAACCTTAAACACTTCTTTGGTTGAGTATAAAAATGAAAATAAATTGATTATAACAACGAAATTACTCATTATTAAGCTACAACATGCAAGACCTTTTTTGCTTTTTTCCTGCCATCTGTCGTTCTTCCTTTCTTGAAGTTCACAGGAAACAGAGTTTTCCCTCATTCACATTTAACGAGGTGAATATACCCTCAAGGGATCCCAATTCGGTTCGGTCGAAAGACAGGATGAAGTAGAAATGGGGCACCTTTACAGTTTTTGAAAAGAAAAGCAATCATTTTGAAAGCAATCTTTTAACAGGCACCTCCGCATACGCCTTTGGCTACAGAGAGGAACAAGAGTATATATTTTGTGCATATTTCTGAAATTGCATTATTTTGTATTTCAGGTAAGTAAGAGAAATTTTAGAACCTTTGTGTTACCTTTTATATATGGCACAATTTATTATTATATAAAAAGCACTTAGGTAGCAAATTTGTTTTTAGGTGTCTGCTGAGTTCAGTGGATTTGGGACAGAGTTCTCCGCAAGCCATTCTTACCAGAAGGCAGTCAGTGAAATGAAAGAATTTCACAGCACGTACATTGTCTCAAAATCGGCATGTGAATACTACTATGTGGCTTTGGACACTGTGGATCCGGCACCTTTACATTCGAGTTTTATTGAGTTCCTCCAAAAATTGCAGGATTCAGATAATGCAACCACATACTTCGAGTTTTTTGATAATTTCGGAACTCATTTCTTAACTAAGTCTCACGTCGGAGCAAGATTTACCCATGAATATAGACTAACACAACAACAGGCTAATCAAGTGGATCAATCTTCCTATAGCTTAGCCCTTCAAGCCAAATACAGCTCGGAATTCAGCTTGTCTGGCGGTGCTTCTCAAAGTGAAGAGCAGAAAAACGCAGTAGACAATTTTTCTAAACATTCAGTATCAACAACAACAACTGTCGGATCGGTACCTCCTGCTGACGGAGATGCAGAGCAATGGGCGTCTCAAGTCCAGGATAGTCCAATGCCTATACAAATTTCATTGGAGCCGATCTACAACATTTTTAAGGCACAATACTTTACCGGTGTGTCGGTTGACTACGTTAAGATAAAGACAAACGTAAGGAAATATGCACCTGCGTATTGTCAGTACGTCCAAAAAGAAAGAGGACTGACAGATGTTTGCAAAACAGCAGGTAAAGAACAATTTGACGTGCTGTCAAGAATGTCTGTGAGGTGAATTTTTCATGAGTACAGTCTCAAGCGTAATAACAAATACCATAAACGATTAAGAAAAGAGACGTGAGCAATACAGTCTCTCCTATCAAAAGATAGTAGATAAGCCACAAACGGTACTGTTAAAACAACACTAATTGCTAAAATTTGCACTTTCTCTTGTCTCTTCGCTCTACTCCAGATGGCCTTTGTCCAGATGGCTTAATATATATGTTTTATATCTTGAACAGATATTTCTTTAGTAAATCCATCTAGGTCAAGTGTGCTTGACATTACATTGTAGACTTAATCTGTACATATCAATTCAAATGTTATATTTACGCAGGAACACGCCAACAGGACAGACGCATTGAGGAAATCAAAAGCAACACAGTTATGGACAACGATAGTGGAACCGGGCATTCTGAAGGTTAATATATATATATAGTACCTGTTACTAATATTTAAATTTATGTCAAATATGAAATGAATTAGACCAGTTGTTCCATATACACTGACAATCAATGAAAAGTTTCGAGTAATTTTTAGAAACATGTTGTAAGACACCTACGTGACGTCAGTGATTGAAGGAAAAGAGACGTTTGACGTTTTTATTTATTTTTTGAATCTTTGTACTTAAGGAGGAATGAGTAAAACAACATGTGGCGTGTTTACACTTTATTTACATTCATCCGTCCACAACCACGCGACAACTCTTTCACGCAACAACTCTTTCACACGACAATTGGAGTAATAACTAGCGCTTCCTCAATTTTAAGTAAACTTGATCTTTATTTTACTATCTGAGCGTTTCGAGTGAAGAAGCAACTGCACGAGTAATACACGTTTGTGGCCGGCTGCTCCACTAGCAACAAGCTCTCTGACACTAGGCTGTCTGTTACACGATTCTCTGTTAACAGATAAAAAATAAAAAGAACTGTAAATTAAATATTCTATCACAGTGCAAAAATTGAACGTACTTACAGTTTTTAAGTGTTTTGAAGCACACTGCTTTAAGAAATGCTTGAGCACACTGCTAAAACCCGACTATATATATACACCACGTGACCTCTAAAACGCGACGCTCTGGCTGGGCAACTTTTTGCACCCTAGATTCACTAAAACTTTCGCTCCCCACTGTGCGTTTTTACGACACTTAAACAACGCCTAAATTTAAACAAACTACAGGCGTCATGCACTTAAGACAAGACACATAGAACAGACCAAACGAAAGACAGATATTTTGACCAGTTTACAACATTACTTTAAAATGGTACTTTATGAATGTGGTCCAAGTCGACGCGTTTTACGTAAAAGCAACATGCAACAATATAAACTTATCTAGACTTGTGGCTGTCTTCGGTGTCAGTAAACTTAACCAAATTTTAACGAGAAACCTACATACATTATGCGAATACAAAGACTTTAAAATCCTCGATTTCAGTGAACTAAAGTGAGCTCTTCTATTGGCTCGAAAGGAGCGAAACCTTTTTTCCCCACAACTTTGCAGATTTTACACGAATTCTGTTAAACTGTTAACGTTTTGTTTTCTTTTTTACTTGCTTATTCGAAAGGAAACGACCTTTACGACTAAAACGTTATGAAATTAAGCACGCCAAAACCATAGCATTTTAAAAGGAGAGAAGGCTTCCCCAACACTTTTCTTACACGGAAACACAACATAAGCATGGGATACATAGAAATACATGGGAATACAACATAAATACAACATTAATATATATATGTTGAGGCCTATTTTTTGTTACATATGCTAATCCAATACTGGATGAAGTAGTCCATAAAAACGTTCTGGTCATTCAAGTCAAGCCTCACTGCACATCCGTACGGGCATGGGTCACGTCTACTGTATTGGCGTTATCGCCTCAATTTACCACAATATTATTTCCCACTTTCATGTGTTTAATCAGAGATAGTGATAGGAAAATTGGAAAGTTAAAACTTTGTTTCAATGTTACTGATGTAATGCCTTGTTTATCGCGCGACCAACGCATACACTCGCTTGTTATGTCAAACGTGTGTCAGAATAACAAATGGTCTTCGATTTTTCAATTGTTCTCAACTCACGATACAAAAACTGGTTCAGCGATACCAAGAAATCGGTTTGACCCGCTCAGGGCGGAAAAGAGTAACGACTCCAGAACAGGATCACTTTATCCGGCTTAGTCACTTGACAGACAGGTTTCGAACAGCTCGAGTAACGCCCGGAAGTATGGGAGTATAATCAAAGGATTAAAAATCCAACCGTTCGATTATGTCAACACTGACTGATAGCATGCGGACTGGTTCGTGGGAACCTTTTGAAGCGATCAGACGCCAAGAAAATCACGTAATGCCGTTCTGCGAAAATAACGTGGATTTGACTCTTGTCAAACACGATACCGCGCTACTGCGCAGTGCGCATCTAACATGCGATTATTTACACGCGACAGAGTCAACGTGATTCCCTGACCTGCATTTTCGCCAGATTTGGACCCTGTAGAACATTTATGGGAGGAGTTGGGAAGAAGGATAACAAAAGTATTACCAGTTAAAATTGACACAGTGAACTAAAGCTTTTCATTCACTGTCAGTAAGTGTGTATTATAATATAGAAGTTGTTTAACTTTCTTCTGATGTGGCCTAAACTGGCCTAAATTGCTTACCTTCATCACGTTCATCAATTTATTTCTATAAAAAATACTGCCAATAAAAATGTGCAATTAGTATAACTTCATTTTGAAATTTAATTATCTGTTTATAGAGGAAGATATATCATAGTGATTAATTGATGAATTGCTGACATTTGCACGAAAACTAAACTTTTAAGGAACTAATAAATGCGATATTTCAGTGAATAAACTAAACCAGCGGAGGTGAATGCGGGGAGAGGGGGGCTGATCACTTTTACTATACGATAGGGTCATTCGTTTAAACAATGTACGGAATAGAAACGAAGTGCTTCAGTAAACAACGTCTCATTTGGAAAAAGAAGGTTCTTAAAAGGGGATATGTTTAAAGGGTTGCTTCAAAGTAAACTCTAAAAGATAACTCGAGTATAAATTATAACTAAGAAAGTTTGCTAATTTTTTTCAGCTCAAAAAGTTCGTTCTGATGGTGAAAATATTTACTATATTCTGAGCTGTGGGGACTGGTATTTGAAAACAGGTTACAAAATATAATACAATAGACTGGAAGAGTTATAACAGAATTTGAAAATTAAACTTGCGTTTTCTTTTCGTAAAACGTACTTTTTCGAGTAGAAGCCTTATTCGCGTTCTCAACTTTCTCTAAGAATCATGCAATTTAGATATCAGCCAATCAGCAACCTTGGTACCTTGGTACCAAGCCCCATTCGAGTATTGCTACCCCAACCACACCCGGGCCGGAGGGGTGGCTGATAGGGAGAATATGATAAATGTGGAGAACGCGAATTACGCTTTTACTCCTAAAAGAGCGTTTTGCGGAAATAAAACGTCAGTTTTACTTCGTAAAAGCTCCGAATTCGCTTATCTTCACTTTATACGGGACTAACACAGGAGTCGGGGTGACCTGCGTTGCGAGCCAAGCTTAGAAAAATTTTCCCAAGAGCTTAGCTTTTACTCCATAAGAACTTGCCGATTTTCATGCGAACGAAGAAAGGCATGAATAAAACACTAATGAATATGGTGCATGTGTTTAATGTGCCTAAATTCAAAATATAGAGTTGGTGAACAACTCTTGCACACGGAAGGACGCACAGACGAACCAGATGTAGAGAAGACGCACCAACGACTAAGCGCTTCTCATCCTATAACCTGTTGTTAACGCCATCCCCTCCACCCCCACGAAATGGTAGCCCAACCTTGCAACAAGGGTCGAGACTTGAGAATACGTTTCGTAATCTCTGTTTACTTGATCGTTCACAAACATGGTCACGGACAAACAAGCCCACGTAGTTAACCATGTGACCAAGCAGGCTGTGTTTCCGAAAATCTCTTGGTCACTTATAAAGAATATACATTGCAAAAGGAATACCTGAATTCGCTAGGTTTTATTCTACCAGAAATAACCAAGAACCAAGCTAAGGACTTAATACGCGGTCACTTTGTTAATGTATTGAGGTAAGTGACGTATAAGACAAAGGATCCAATATCATGCGCTCATCTATTTAACGATCAAACATTATTTGCTATACAGTGAACGCACTACAACGCTTATGTAAAACTTCGGCAACTATTATCAAATGACCTGGGTTAGTCTCGACACCGGATCCCTGCAAGTCCGACTCTAGTGGATGTGACGGGCGCACCGAAGAGGATGCGTAATGTGTACGTACACCCCAACTTTTGCCAAGGGAAGCTGGAGTACCCGCTTCGCAGGGGTGAAGCATCGAGGCTAAGCTATAACTAGAGCACAGGGTGCTCTTATCCTAAAGTGAGACTACGGAAGCCGAGTCACACTAACCGGCGGCCTTAGTTCCGGCCTTCTTGTATTTGTCCGAGCCGTTACCGGAGCGCTGAAAGAAGGTTTCGTAGTGTTAGAGTTTGCCTTTGCCCTTGGTCGTTGTCCCACTACAGCAGACAAAGGTTAATAAGAGATTATTGCCTCAGCTGCTGGGAAGGGGCATGACGAGCATAAGCCTGATAATTCGCATCGAGAATTCTTTTAGGTAATATTTAATGAACGAGTTAGGAGTTTGCCAAACAACCCGTTTCAATATGTCAGTCAAAGACACACTACACGGAGCCTAATTGAATTGGCGACCTGTCTTACTTGATGGGCTTTACTTAGGCCATTGATGGGCGTTACTTAGGTCCTTGAACTCTGCTTCTGCCTCGAGTTTATTGTTAGCATCCAAAATGACATTTTGATGATTTTGAAATTGTCTGTTTAGTCAGATCCTTATTGAATTTGACAGTTGAAGATACTTACGCAGAGCCTGTACTTGACAGAGAGAGAGAGAGAGAGAGAGAGAGAGAGAGAGAGAGAGAGAGAGAGAGAGAGAGAGAGAGAGACCAAGCCATGCTCCATGCCTCCCTCCGCCAAGGCTGGCAGTGTTATTTTCTCAAAGGTACCAAGACTCGCGCTGGCGATGTGGATATGTCCTTGGCCTTAAAAAGACTTTTTCCCACTCGCAGTTCTCCTTCATGATATGACGGTCCAGGGCGTGGATTTCCCTCTTCTGTTGCCTGAGACCAGTGTTAATAAGCAGATGACTCTTACCGTCGCATTTTTGAGGCTATTACCTCATACCCCAAAATGTCCACCCTTTGGACCGCAGGATTAAGGACAGGTCCCACTGTGCTATGTTGGTGCTTGATTGGGGAGAATTTATTTTAAAGTTGAATAGCATAGACAGGGCCGGGTCTTCTCCTTGGTCATAATCTGTTGAGGCCTTCAACTTAGAGCCAGTAGTTGATAGCCCTCGTAGTAGTAGTCGATTGAACCCATCTTTAGATGCTCAGACGAGAACAGGTGATCCAGAAAATCTGCTGCTACTGCTGATGTGGCCTCGAATGGATCTAATTGAGCATTAGCACAATAACTAGCGAATTTGTTCCACTGCGACCGATAACCCTTCACTGTGGACATTTTTTCTGCCACTTTCTTGGAGAAACGTTATTTCTCTAAAAATAAATGGACAGACACCATAGATGGGGGTCGGGCGGAGGTATTACCAATGGGGCTGAGACAGGACGGGGAGTGTTTGGTCACCCATTCGAAAGCACAGGCTGATAGACACCACTCCGTGTGTATTACCGGACCGACCCTGGTGCCAGGTGTGCGAACACGTTCAGGAATGCTGCCAGATGCCAAGCTGATAGGTAGATAGTTTTCTCTCGAACCAAACTCAGAAAGCTGTTGGTTAGTTTGGTAAGTTGTTGAGACCTGGTACCCCCTTGCTTGTTCAAGTATGCCACCGCAGCAGAGTTGTCTAGGTGGAACTCCACATATTTTTCTCCAGGGCGCGGGCTAGGTTGGTTATGGTTATTCAAATTACCTGTAACTCTAAACAATTTATGTGGCGGCTCCTTACCTGCTTTGGCCACGAGCCCTGTACATTCTGCCCTCGTGATCCTTCTGTCGCACCACCAAGTTAACGATTGCTCTCTTTTCTGTTGCTACTAGACAGCCCAGACGAGACTCCTTTTTTTTGTCAGACTTGCCCTCGAACTTGGTTCTATGGCCTAGATGGAAGCTTGTATCCTTTTCCGTCGTTCGGAGGTGGGATAAGCTCTTGATAGGCTTAGATCCCATCTTTAGACAAGAACACCATTACTTGTTTTGTGCGAGTTCGGACTTGGCGAGATTCACCAAGAGACCCCCGATGCCTGCGTCTGCTCTTTCACCGTGCCTTGGTCGTGATGTGTCAGCAACCAGTCGTCCAAGTATTGGAGGACCAACATACCTTGACTCGGGCCCATGTCTTGAGAATTTTTATGATTTTTGTGATGACAAAAGGCGCCGTAAGAGATCGAACTGGAGAGCCTGGTACCCAAATTTCTTTTGCTCTATTGTATGTAACGTATCCATATAAAAGGGCGTCACCTGAAGGTATTGATTTAGGGTGGATAGGTCTATGACTAACCGCTAACCCCCTAATTTTTTGGGTACCATGCAGAAAGACGATGCTGAAAAACCCTTTTTGGCTTTTTGGCATCTCCCCTTGCGCACCCTTTCACATCCTTTGTAGGACTTGGTGCTTTGTCGGTTGTCTGTGGTTAATGTGTGGAGACGGGGATAGACGCTGACATAGGTATGGGCACGACCAGCACCTCTGGATCATCCGGTGGGCGAGTCGGTGTGTGTCTGCGTCTCGGTGCCTCTTGTAATTCCTGGATTTGCCTGTGGACTTGCGACTTGCGGCTGGTAAACCACACACCTGACTCAGAATGTGTAAACGTCACATACCCTTCGAGGTGGGAACAGGTGGTGCCACTGTTAAGCTAGATTCCTCCCAGAGGACTTTTTCAGCTTCTTAGTGGAGAACTGACCAAGCTTTGTCTATGCCCTCTCACCCTCTACGGGTAAGTCTAACTGTTTCTGAAGTTGCTGCAGTCTTGGTTTTTTGTATGCTTTTTGGTCAATTCAGAGTCCGATTCCGTACCCCTGTCTGCACAAACTGGGGAGTAAACCTTACGACGCACTCTCCGTTCTCAGTGCGGATTTTCTCTGAGGCGTCTTAGTCTTGTGGGGCTAAGTGCGCACACTCCTCGCAGGTGTGTAGCGCGTTTCAAGGGTATGTCTGTATCCCTCCTGCATCTGTCACAGAGCGATTGTGGATTGACCGCTGATACTGGGTGAAAGCAGGAAATCTTTAGTTTGCTGAGGTGCAGACTAACGTCTGTTCTGCATGAAAACAAAGCAAAGATAAGAGTGTATAAGTAATTTATTCGTAAAATTACCAACACTCATCTTTGACACAGCACCGACCAAGACACACCCAGACTTGGTAGTGAACAAAGAACCCTGATGGGCTTGGTCATTGGTGCACCTCTAACCAAGATTTACCAAACTTTGGTGACGCACCAGGGCTTTAGTACTACTTGGTACCTGTTGGTGGTAAGCTCACAGATGTGCCTTGCTCAGACTCAGGTTCCCAGTGGGTACTTTGTACCTGACTTTAACCCAGCCATAGAGCATGCTCGGTAACCAGTACCTAACGTAACCAAGGCTCGGAAAGCTCTGGGGTCTGCAGAGCAAACAGCAACCGAGACGGTTGAAAATCAACCTCTCTGCGTTCCAGCGGTTCCAGGTAACTCGGTTCTGCTCTGGAGCTACTGGTAGCCTGCCGGGAAGCAACAAGCTATGCAACTGGGCCTGAAGTGACCAAGGTGCAATAAGAAGCATGAGATCAGGATGAAAACGTCAGTAATCTGGAATGACCAGTGCTCCTATGTATCGTCAGTTAGCATGTCAATACTAGTAAACGGCGCAGACTACGAGTAACACTTATCGGGGAAAGAAGAACCCCCGGGATGCAAACTTAAATTTACTAGCAGAGAGCGTACGAAGGCAAAATCTCGAAATTTCGAGAGACATTTTCACTCTTGTTAAAATATCCGATAAAGGAAAGTGTTATCCAAAATTTAAATATAAATTTGGAGAGATTTACCTTAAACTAAAGTTAGCAAAACAAAGCATTTGCTCAGTCTAAGAACGCGTGTTGTTGGTGCGGCATGCAATACGAGAATGAGGCTTGGTACCAGTGTATCAAGGATGCTGATTGGCTGACATTTAGGTCGGGATTATTCCAGCCACTGAGGAAACTTCTTAATTCCCTAATTGCGTGATTCTTCGAGGTTAAGAGAAAATAAGTATAAAAGTGGAGAGAAGTGAATTCGGAGATTTTACGAAGTAAAGCGGTTTTATAAACCAAACAATCAACTGATAACAATACAGAGAGCGTCACCACGACCAGACAGAACCTCTTCTTTAATCCATCACAACACAACATCTATGGCACATATGGCCTCAGATTTTACAAAGCTCATCCACTCACGTACGAACTGCTTATTATGCAAGTCCGTGTCTTTTTAAAACGACCCCTAAACGCGTCCTAATTTTGAAATAATAACCCTTTTTAACGAAATGTGGAATATATTCCGAAAGAATCGACTTATTGTGGAAAACTCGGAGTAGTGAATGAAAATAACCCTTTTTATTCACTCCAGAGCAAACAGCAACCGAGACGGTTGAAAATCAACCTCTCTGCGTTCCAGCGGTTCCAGGTAACTCGGTTCTGCTCTGGAGCTACTGGTAGCCTGCCGGGAAGCAACAAGCTATGCAACTGGGCCTGAAGTGACCAAGGTGCAATAAGAAGCATGAGATCAGGATGAAAACGTCAGTAATCTGGAATGACCAGTGCTCCTATGTATCGTCAGTTAGCATGTCAATACTAGTAAACGGCGCAGACTACGAGTAACACTTATCGGGGAAAGAAGAACCCCCGGGATGCAAACTTAAATTTACTAGCAGAGAGCGTACGAAGGCAAAATCTCGAAATTTCGAGAGACATTTTCACTCTTGTTAAAATATCCGATAAAGGAAAGTGTTATCCAAAATTTAAATATAAATTTGGAGAGATTTACCTTAAACTAAAGTTAGCAAAACAAAGCATTTGCTCAGTCTAAGAACGCGTGTTGTTGGTGCGGCATGCAATACGAGAATGAGGCTTGGTACCAGTGTATCAAGGATGCTGATTGGCTGACATTTAGGTCGGGATTATTCCAGCCACTGAGGAAACTTCTTAATTCCCTAATTGCGTGATTCTTCGAGGTTAAGAGAAAATAAGTATAAAAGTGGAGAGAAGTGAATTCGGAGATTTTACGAAGTAAAGCGGTTTTATAAACCAAACAATCAACTGATAACAATACAGAGAGCGTCACCACGACCAGACAGAACCTCTTCTTTAATCCATCACAACACAACATCTATGGCACATATGGCCTCAGATTTTACAAAGCTCATCCACTCACGTACGAACTGCTTATTATGCAAGTCCGTGTCTTTTTAAAACGACCCCTAAACGCGTCCTAATTTTGAAATAATAACCCTTTTTAACGAAATGTGGAATATATTCCGAAAGAATCGACTTATTGTGGAAAACTCAGAGTAGTGAATGAAAATAACCCTTTTTATCGAAATGTGCACTCCCAAAGAATCACGCCTGGCCTAGAAATTGCACCACCATTTCTCCGTGTTTTTGGACACGCATGGTAAACATATATGATACTCAGTAGTTTGATATATTATACCCGATATTCACAAAAGTTAACTGTGTAGTTAATTGCACATCGCCCCGGGTGATGGGGGGGCTTAGTATAAAATGTGCTACCACCCGTGTCCAAAAAATTGCGGAAAAGGGGGGTAACTTTGAAACAAGACTAGGTCCGCGCGGAGAGCCAATTTTCGTTTAAAAAGGAGAGCCAAGTTTCGTTTATTAAACACTCCGCGTTTCCCATAACAAGGGTTATTTTGGAATTTTCTCCGTGTCTGGCTAAAACAGGGGTGTTATTTCAAAATCGACACTCCGCGTTAAGGGGTCGTTTTGAAAAGTCATAGAAGCGAATTGTGGCCAGTTGGTACGAGTCCCGGGACACTACACAAAAGAAATCAGCTTTAGATTTAGATATAATTTTTATAACAATTTGTTTTGCTATAGGAATAAAATGTAACAATTAAATTTCAAAAGTTCTGCTCGCTACATGAGAAGTGAATACGGCCACCAAGGAATTGCAGAGAAAAAAACTAGACCGTCTAGCTAAGGAGTATTAAAATTACACTTGGGACCATAACAACTGCGATGCTGAAGACTTAAATTTTCAGAATTCAAAGTAACTTTAAGAGTAATGTCACTATGCCAGATTGTAGCGACGGAGGGCGAAGAACAAAAAATCGGACGTGTTGTGCTCTGTATTTATTGTCCCAACATCGCTCCGTGACTGAAAAAACAAAACAATGCGCACTGCATTTCAGCCCCGGCATACAAAGTAACATTTAATAAATCTTTAACGCTAAAGTCATTATACAAACCCACTAATACAGCATGTGACATCAGCCAAAACTCGTATTATAAACCAACAAACCATTCAAAACTGACCATAAAATTTATCTGAAACCATTATTTTTTTACTTAAACAAATAACATTAGAGTACCAATTTATGTAATATTTAGCTAATATGGTGCGCCTAAAGACGGTTACAAACAAAAAGCTCTAAGCAAAACACGTCCTTTCACTTTGACTGCTGATGATGAAATGGCAGAGCGATACCACATGGCACGGGATAATGGCAATGCCATGGGCCCCTCTCGAAACGTGTTTTCAAAAAACGTCTGTCCGCTACATGGCTCCCCAAATTACTAGGTAATTTCACATCATTGTAATTGCAACAATCAGTTAATGGTTTACTAACATAATGTATACTAAAGAAGACACTTCAACAACAAAACATCTGCATAAAACAATGCATGTATGCAGATTCAACAAATTACAAAACTGAGCTATACAAACACTTCAAAAGCACTTGGCGGGGAATCTACCCCACAATATGATCTACTCTTCAGCACAAGACTAATTCACAAAGCACCCCACTATGTGCAACTTTCCACAAGAAGGACTAACTTATTAATTGGACGCTCCAGACATGTAAATTTCTTTATCCTTCGACCATTTTTGTCCAACTCTTTATCGCCTAAGACAATCTTCATACTTCGAACCAGACCATCTCGTGATTTAACAACACCAGAAACACGAGCCAAATTCCAAAGATTTCTTGGAACAGAATCATCTTTGAGAACAACAACATCACCTATTTCAAAATTGCGTTGAGGGCGTACCCATTTAGCTCTAAACTGAAGACCTTTCAAATATTCGAGTTTCCATCTTGACCAAAATTGATCGACTAAATATTGGACTCGACGCCATCGTTTGATCGAATACAAGTCCTCACGCTGAAAGGACCCAAGTGGAGAAACAACTATCTTGTTTTTTGTAGTGAGAATGTGATTTGGAGTCAAAGGTTCCGAAAAGTTGGGATCAGAAAGATATTCCAAAGTCAAGGGTCGACTGTTGAGAACCGCAGCAACTTCTGTGAAAAAGGTCCGAAGCGAGTCGTCATCTAACTGTTCACCATTTTGAAATAGGAGTGTATTCAATATACTACGAACAGATCTGATTAGCCGCTCCCATGACCCTGACATATGGGATGCTGTTGGTGGGTTGGCTTTGATTTCAAAGACACAGTTGTTTTCCAAGAGAAAACTCTTCACACCAGGGTCAACTATTTGTTCAAAAGCTTGCTTGAGCTCACGGTCGGCTCCAATAAAATTTGTGCCCTGATCGCAGCGCAGCAAAGTAATTGGACCCCTGATAGCAATGAACCTCCTCAAGGCATTGATGAAGGAACTTGTGGACAAAGACGTAACTATTTCCAAGTGGACCGCACGCGATGCCAGACACGTGAAGATGCAACCCCAGCGTTTGAGCTCCTTTCGGCCTTCACGGATAATAAAAGGCCCAAATAGATCGACACCACAAAACGTAAACGGTGGGCTAGGTTCAATGCGGTCGGGTGGTAGATCAGCCATCTTTTGATGACTAGTAGCAGCACGCAAGCGTCTACAAACAACACAACGAAATATATGTCTAGCAACTAACTGCCTTCAACCCACAATCCAGAAACCACTGGACCTAATCGCGTTTAACGTCATCCCTTTGCCTTGGTGCAATACTTCACGATGACAATGATCAATGATCAAATTAGCAATGTGAGAAGACTTTGGTACTACTACTGGATGGACAAATTGTTGAGACAAAGCAGATTTCTTAAGTCGACCTCCAAACTTAAGCAAACCATCACACAAAATACAGTCCAATTTGCTAAGCGGATTGTTAAGTTTGACTGGATTTGACTGAAGCAGAGCGTCAATTTCCTCCGGAAAGGCTGACTTTTGCACAAGTTTTAGCACTGATTTTTCAGAAGAGGCAAGGCTTTCCACAGACAATGAGTCGTACACCGACTTCCAACTCCTAGTGGACACCGAAGAAAACCTCTTCGCCTTGAGAGCTTCAAACCAAAGACAGATCAATGCAACGCCAGGTTGAAATGTGGGAAAATCTGCTAATGTCAAAAGCTTTTGTTGAATTTGCAGCATGAGACTTAACCCGTCTCACTTCAGGATCACTATCGCTAACAGTTGTAAGTTGCACATCCACAGGAGACAAAGGAAGTTTCGACGATTTTAAAAATTCTGGACCAGAGAACCATTTGGAGGCAACAAGTTCGTTGGGTAAACAACCACGAGAGGCAAGATCGGATACATTCAGTTCCCCGGTAACATGATTCCACTGGTTAACATTCGTGTGGGAGTGAATGAAACCGACCCTGTTTGCAACAAACACTTGAAACCGTCTTGCCATGTTTGATATATAACCAAGAACCATTGTGCTATCTGTCCAAAAGTAATGTTTGGCTTCAAATTCCAATTCAGACTCTATACGTTTAGCTACCTTGACAGCCAAGACTGCAGCAGTCAACTCCAAACGAGGGATCGTAATCGTCTTTATGGGGGCAACTCTACATTTGGCCATAACAAATGACACGTGAATGCCACCCATGCTATCCAATGTTCTCAAGTAGCTACAGCAGCCATAGCCTGCCAAGGATGCGTCGCAAGAATGATGAAGCTGAAACTCAACTACCGTGCAACCTAGAGGGACAAGACAACGAGGAACCGAAATTCTCTCTCACTCTTGAAAACTATCCAACCATTTGATACATGTTGACTGAAGTGCCGATGGAATCGGGTCGTCCCAGTTCACACCAGATATACAGAGCTGCTGGAGAAGCTGTTTTCCAAACAAGACGAACGGAGCTACAAAACCCATCGGATCGTACAAACCAGCCACCAGTGATAACAAGCCTCGCCGTGTCATTGGCCGACTCTTTGGAGACACTCTGAATTGAAAACTATCGGACTGGATGTGCCACTGAACGCCCAAAGCTCGCTCAACCGGTAACTCATCAAAAACGAAGATCAAGGTTTTCAGAATTCAATTTCTTTTCAGGGGGGATGGATTCCAATACCTCAGCTGAATTCGAGACAAACTTATGCAACACAAGATTTGCACACTCACACATGTCTGAAGTCCTACGTATTAAATCAACAGCTTGACCAGGCTCTGGTAAACTCTTCAGTCCATCATCAACATAGAAATTATTGCGAAGGAAATCACTTGCGTCAGTCCCAAACCTGTCTTCATAGTCATTGGCGACTTGACGCAAACCAAAATTACTACACGATGGTGACGAACGAAGTCCAAAGGTGTGAACATCCATGGCATATACACATGGCTCCCTGGACAAATTCCCTGACGGCCACCACAAGAAGCACATGTAGTATCTATCTCTTTCAGGAACGCGGAATTGGTAATACATTTTGGTTATATCACAACCAAAGGCAATGACATCTTGGCGAAACCTCAGTAACACACCGAGCAATGAGTTTGTTAAGTCAGGACCCTGTAGCAAGCAATCATTTCAACTCTTACCCTTAAACTTTGCACTGCAATCAAAGACGACTCTAAGTTTGTTTCTAACATTAACAACGCCATGATGCGGAAGAAACCAAATAACTTTATCTAAATCGCAACTCGCAACCTTGCTTGCATAACTCTTCTCGATCATTTCTGACATGAAGCCTATGTATTTTGCTTGGTATTCGGGATCGCGATCAAATCGCTTTCTCAAATGTTGGAGACGTTTCTCCGCAACCGAGCGATTGCTCGGCAAAGTTTTCTTTTCTTTGAAAGGTAGCGGCATAACATAATGTCCGTTTTGATCCACGGAAACATTGGACTTCATGATATCTAAAAATTTCACATCGTCTCGTGAAAGACCAATACCCTGAGAGACATCCTTGAAGTCAGACTCTAAAACCGCTAACACTTCTCGAGGAGACAATTCTTTGGTTTGAGTGCGAAAGCACAACTGGTTAACCTTTTGGTTTTCTACTTCGTACGCCAAAACTCTGTGTGAAAATCCTGTTTGTGAACAATTTGACACGGAGGGGCAGGTAACCAATCCCACAATACCCCATCCAAGATCAGTCCTTTGAGCAAAAGGCCCACTCTGAGAAGCAACAACCTGTCTAGGTATAAGGGCCCGAGTACAATTATAACCAATAAGAAGCCCTATCTCTGCACCAGAATCAACAGGCATTAGCTTGTTCTTCAAAAACTGTAAGTATGGGCACCTCTTTGCCATCGACGCCGTTGGAATGTGGGCGCGATTAGCCGGCATGGTACGTCTGGAGTACAATGTTGGCAAAGAAATTTCCTTGTCACTACCGACACCTTTAACAACTAGGCCGCTAACACGTTTGCATTCAATGCGCCGATCCTCGGCAAACATCGTTGACAACGATAGCGTAGTATCACGACTGTCTACTCCAAGCCATTTCAAAGTATCATCCAGGATAAAGGAGGTATCAGACTGCGTATCTAGGAGAGCATAGACTAATTTCCTTTTCTGGGGTTCGGACGGATGATAAATGTACACTGGCACAATCATTGAACTCAAAGAACCATCAAGGCCTGATGTAGCATTCGAATAGGACTGCGCAACTGTTCCGCTATTTGAATTCGGATTATTTGATTGCAAATCCAGAACATCATTCAATGCCGGATTATTACTGTACTGAGGCACAAAGACTTGAGCGTTTGCTTGCAACGAGGAAGTGTTTGATTTATTCTTCCGGAAAGCTTCCACACAATCATGCAACGTTGTTGGGTGGTACCTTTGACAGGTCGAACATTTAGCTTTGTGTTTACAATTCTTGTAGATATGACCTGCAACCAGACATCCACGGCATAACCTGTTTTTCATCACAAAGGCATTTTTGTCTGATACCGATAACATTGAGAAATCATAACATTTCCCGAGCGGATGATTCTTTAAACATAACACGCATGACTTTGAAGACGAAGCACTCGACAAATTCGACTCGGCAGCATGAGAGGTGCTTTTCTTTGAAAAGGAATTTGCTGGCTGCCTTGATTGAGTAGCTTCAACCTTCTGATGAAGCAATGTGTGAGGCTCATTGGATATGTCAGCCTCTTTCAGCAAAAATTTCACAAAGACTGAAAAGGCAGGAAACTTTACGTGCTCAGATTGATGGTCGCAAACTAAGCGCCTCCATCGTTGAACCAACCAATCGGGAAGTTTTTGCAATAACCTCCTTTTTTCACGAGGGTCGTTGAGAAACTGAAGAGAGGGAACGGAAGACATGCTTCCGTGATTGGCATTGGTGTAAATAATCGGCGAATCTTCGCAACTCTTGAGCATCTTTGCTACCTATTTTCGGAAACCTGTCGATTTTTTCGCGCATTTTCTCACCAACGATGAAACTATTTCCAAACCGACGGTCGAGATCTTTAAAAGCTTCCTCATAAGCCATAGGCGTGTCCATGTACAAGTAACATTCGATACATTCTTTTGCTTCGCCACCGATGTAACGACTGAGGTAATAAAGCTTTTCGTCATCGGGTACCCCTCTACTGGATACAAGGGTTTGGAACGACCTTTACCATGTTTGATAGGACAAAACATCACCACTAAAAACATCTGGTTCAGGTACAGGCAAACGCGCAAGTGACAATTGATCACACAGAGAACGAAGAAGTTCTCCAGAAGACACATCAGAATTGCCCTTTTCCTTTTCTTCAGCCACAAAAGATTGGTCATCTGGACCACGCAACATGTTTTTTACAACGGCATTTATCTCTTTGAAAAGTGCTTCGCCACTTTGCTCGACACTTTCAAAGCGATTGACAACTGACTGAGCCAAGTCTTGGTCTGCAAATGCAACCAAATTGTCGTACTGCGTTACAAAAGCATCGAAATCGTCCATAAGTTTGTCACGTACGGAACGGACATGAGAAACATCACTCAATTCGCTCAACAAAATCTCAGTATGGCGAAAGGCCTTTTTCATTTGGCGACAGGACACTTCAAACTCCTTTGTTTAGACAGAGATTTGATACATGCGACCCTTTTCAGTTTGGGTCCTTGACCGAACACTAGCCTTTTGGGCAACTTCACCTTCAGGTTCAACATTATCGGGACCAACTGCCCCTTGGTCTTCAACCGACTTAGATTCTTTGACATTCGACATAATTGACACTGAATTATTGAAGCACGATAGTACACAAAAGGCACTTACTTTGACACTTTAGAAATAATAAATCCGACTGCAGAGATTCACCAAAAATCTATCGCAAACCAGAAAGAACATTGACCCAAGAACAATTAATCCAATTACAAATTAATCTTAAGACTTAAGAATTAAACACTTAAACTGAATGAATGCAAAACATTAACTAGAGAGGGCCGATGACGCACCACCCAAGTCAGACAATCACAACAGGAAAACCATCAGGTATGAGACAAACCAAGCAAAAGCCAAGGAATTTCCAAACAAGGACAAGTGTCACACCAAAAACAAAATCGAAGACAAAGTCAAGTGTTACATCAAAACAAATTCCAAGGCACCATAACCATGTTGCAGTTACAACGCAAGTAAAAGGAATTGGTATACAACATTTCAGTGTTGCTTCATAGGGACACAATTAGTTATTGTAACAGTTTTTATCCTAAACAATTACAACCTTTTCCTTCACACAAGTGTTGTGGTGTAATATTTTTGTAAAGTAAGTGTTTATGAAGAGCAAGACAAAGTTATACCGCACCGCATCTGAAAACTTGAAGTTCAGGTACAAGCCTTTGACTTCACACTGTAAAACCGTATAAAAGGACTGGATATGAAAAGCAGATAAAGTAAATTGCTTGCGAAAATGTTTTGTGAAGTAAAAGTGAGAAAAACAAATGATAAATATGTCCAAAAATGATTAATTATATTGTATTATATTACACTGTTGTTAATTTAAATGGTTAATTTGTATGTAATTGTGTTTTAATTATTTAACCAGAGGAATGTATTGTTTAAATCTGATAAAACAATACTAGGCCATCTGGCATATTATAAAGCAAAATTTTAGACCAGAGGAATATATTGTTGACAACAAATTCAACAATCATAAGACCATCTGGTTGTTGATGATAAATAAATCCCTTTGTTTTTTTATAAAGTTAAAAAATATTAAGTATTCTTATGCATTTTAAACGGTCGAGATATGCGTAGTAGACCCTAATTTTTCAATGAATACATTTTACCAATACCCTTGCACTCCTTAGACAGAAATTGTGTCCCTTTTTTTAACTCACAGGAGTGTATGTTTAGTAAACCGAAATTCGCTCTAGTTGAATGATGTCACAATGAAATAATCAAATACACTAAATTCTATTTCCAAACAACCGTAAAGATTTTCAAGCGCCCGAGAATGTTTTTATCATTAATTTAACAATTTTAATAAACACTGAGCAGTTAATTTACATCGAAAACGAACTGTTTGATGAATACTCGCTAACCAAACAATACATGTTATTTTGTTATTTCATCTAAATTATTTTTAGTTGGTCATCCAAAAAAATCACGAGTGTTTATCTAAAAAAAAAATAACAAGGAGAAAACTAACACTCAGAATAAAAGCACCAGAATAAAAACACAAATACGATTTCAGACAAGTCTTGAATCTTTGACGACCATTTGAGCACATAATTCAACAATTATTTTTACACGGTAAATATCAATAAGGTTTTAAGAAGGAATTAAAATAAATTAAAAAAATATTCAAATGGGCGGGTAGAATTTTTAAGTTTCTTTTCTTAGTACCTGTACCGTCTTAGTACCGTCTTTAGGCGCATCACACTAGTCACTGTAGCGACGGAGGGCAAAGAACAAAAAATCGGACGTGTTGTGCTCTGTATTTATTGTCCCAACATCGCTCCGTGACTGAAATAACAAAACAATGCGCACTGCATTTCAGCCCCGGCATACAAAGTAACATTTAATAAATCTTTAACGCTAAAGTCATTATACAAACCCACTAATACAGCATGTGACATCAGCCAAAACTCGTATTATAAACCAACAAACCATTCAAAACTGACCATAAAATTTATCTAAAACCATTATTTACTTAAACAAATAACATTAGAGTACCAATTTATGTAATATTTACCTAGTGTGGTGCGCCTAAAGACGGTTACAAACAAAAAGCTCTAAGCAAAACACGTCCTTTCACTTTGACTGCTGATGATGAAATGGCAGAGCGATACCACATGGCACGGGATAATGGCAATGCCATGGGCCCCTCTCGAAACGTGTTTTCAAAAAACGTCTGTCCGCTACACAGTTGCATCAAAACGTTACGAAATACAGCTGCAGATATCTTATATCAGAAAATGTTGTCATAGCGTCATCGGGTAGCAATTTTGTTAGCCCAAGATTCTTACAGAATCGCACATCCTCCTAGGTTTTTAGCCTGAATATCTGGTGGTAGGGGACATAAGTTCCCACGAGGCTATTGCTCTTTTGACATTCCGCCCAAAATCGCCAAAATATTGGCCAAAAATCATTTTTTAAATGTATCTAAGCTGTTTGATGCCGGGTTGGGGATATAAGTGCCTATGAGGCCATTGCTTTTATTGGCGATACGGAACAAATTGCCGAAAATGTTGGCAAAAAAAACAATTTCTTCGTAAAACCCGAATTAACTAATGGAAAATTGCCTTGCTGTCTTGAAATTTTAACTTAAGGTAGCAGGTATTACTACCTACCTGGCTTTACTTCTTTCGTGATTGACCAATAATTGGTGTAAATTTTGGCGAAAGACCAAATTTTTTTCAGTAAAATCTTAGCTCACAATACACCAAAGAAATGGCCTTACTATTTTGCAATTCTGGTTAAAGATAGTGGTCATTGATATTTATCTGTCTATTACCGTTTTTCATAATCGGCCAAAAATTGACGGAGATATTGACGAGAAAACAATTTTGCCAAAATCTTAAGTAACGCTAATTATATAATCTCACCGTCTTAAAATTTTGAACTAAAGAGATGGAAATTCGTACGTTCTTGGCTATCATTTGTTTTTAGCAAACGGCCAAAAATTCCAAGAAAATAGCCTTACTGTCTTGAAATTAAAAAAAAAGTAGCAAGCATTTTTATCTGTCTGGCTACTACTTTTTTGATGAGTGACTACAAAATTAGTCCAAATGTTGGCGGCAAACCAAAAAGTAATTCAGTAAAATCTTAACACAAACCAAAGAAATGATCTTTCTGTCTTGAAATGATAGTTAAAGATAGCGCTCACATTGGTGTTTAACTGGCTATTAAAACGTTATGAAAGAGGCTTCTTGGCTATTATTTTTTGGCAGACTATTACTTTTCTGGCGATTCGCCAAAAAGTGGAACAAATGTTAACGAAAAGCCATTTTTTCAATAAAATTTTCATTAACTCCATGAAAATGGCCTTACTGAATGAAATTTTAAGCCAGGTAGGCATTTCTACCTACCTGGCTATTCCTGTTTGTTGTTGTTGTTGTTGTAATTTGGAAGAAATATTGGTGAAAATCCAGTTCCTACTAAAACGTAACTAACGCTAAGAATACAATCTTATACTCTTACTTTCGTATAATTTTTAATGAGTTAAGCGGATATTAGAACCTATCTTGGTATAATTTTTTTTTTGATGATTCAAAAGCAAAAATTTTGCTTAAACTGGAACTGGCTCTCGATATACATCCTTTATCTCTTAAAGTACCCACTTGGCAATTGCGTTTTAGTGGTAGATGTATCCATGTGGCTATTGCCTTTCTTAGGCGATTCGAAAAAGAATAGCGGAAATATTGGTAAAAAATAACAATTTTCAGTAAAATCCCTAAATGACGCCAGTGAAATTCCCTTCGTAACTTACTTGACTGTTCCTGTTTCTGGGTATTAGGAAAAATTTGCGGAAATATAAGTAACAATTCTAAAATTCTTTTCGTAAAATCTTAAATGACGCCAGAAAAATAACTTTATCTCCTAAACTTTTAATTAAAGGTGTCAAGTATATTACGATCTACCTGGCTGTTTCATATATTTTTTTCGCCAAAAATTGGCGACAAAAGAATTTTTTTAAAATAAATATTAACCGACACCAGAAAAATAAAATTTTGGTGAGATAGCGATCTTTGCTAATTAACTTACCATAACTGTTTTTTCGTGATTCGGAAATAAATGGCAGACATATCGGCCAAAAACCAATTTCTCAACAAACGCTAGGGATATAATCTTACTATCAGAAAATTTTGAAGAACGGAAGCGCAGACTAATAATTACTAGGCTAGTATTTGGGGGGGGGGTTTTTTGTTGGTGATACTCCAAATTATCGAAAGAACCATTTGCGCAAAACCAATTTCCTAATTGAAATCTTAAATGACGACAGGCATATGTTGAAATTTTGATTAAAGATGAGGAGTATTGTTACCTACCTGGCTATAATTTGCTTTTATTGCCAAAAATTAACGGAAGAATTGGCGGAAAGTTAAAGCAAAAACTGAAGCCAGGGAAATGGTCTTACTATCTTGAAATGATAATTAATAGAAACAGTCATTAGTACCTGCCTGGTTTTCACCTTTATTTGATAGTCTACAAAAATTTCTACAAATATTGTCCCAAACCAGATTTCTAAAAACAAAAAAAAACAAAAAAAACAAAACAATATACCACTCTTGATTGAATGTTATGGCACAATTATCCTCCTGGTTGTTGCTATTTTTGCGGTAGTGCCAAAACACAATGGAAATTTTGGTGAAAATCACCCAATCCTAATGGACGTAAGGATATTGATATGGACTTATTGTCTTAACATTCCGACGTTAGTAACTACATGGCTGTTACTTTTTGCCGATTCGCCGAAAAGTTTTGGAAATATTGAGAATAAACCGTTTTGGCATGAAAATTTTTACTTACGTCAGGTACATAGCCATACTGTCTTGAAATTTTGTTTGAAGGTTATACTTTTGTGCCATAGATCCCGACATACAGCATTCGTCAGCTGGCGCATTGTCCATGGACAATTTTCGTAGTTCAGTCTTGACTGGAAAGCTGAAATTGACAACACGAAATAACAATGTGTAGAGGCAGCAGAAATCAAGTTAATCAAGTATCACCATGTAGAAACCAGACCAATTTTCGAAGGATTGCCAAAGGTGTTATTTAAAGAAGAGATCGGTTGAAGAACAT
The DNA here is from genome assembly GCA_949752745.1 of Protula sp. h YS-2021. NCBI lineage: Eukaryota > Metazoa > Annelida > Polychaeta > Sabellida > Serpulidae > Protula > Protula sp. h YS-2021. The sequence continues at coordinate 46,622,076 of OX457024.1, forward strand.
TCTTTCTTGTAAAATTTGGAAGCAACCCAGTCAATAACGACGGAAGCAACGCATTTTCTAAAAATGACCGTAAGACGTTTTAAAATGCTAACATTTCACCAATTTTTGACAGATAGCCAAAAACATTAATTTTTCAAGAAAGAATCTTCTTTGGAACATTCATAAGATCAATGCGATCAAAACTGTATATGAGGAAGCATCTTTAAACTGAAATCTTTAAACCGGAAACATTTAAACAAAATTTTAAAGTAATGAGATTACAAATATTTAGCTTTAAACACTTTATGCAGTCATAAGACGCTGATGATGAAATTATCTGTTTTTTTTTGTATAAATCACGTTAACATGAGTGGAAACCGCATGAAATAAAAAGTTGGGAAAAAGAGAAACTGGCGGAATTCTTAGTAAAAACAACAACTTGTTTTACTAAGAATTGCGAAAGATAGAACGACCGTATGGTTTCGTACACAAATTACACTAGGGAAGTAAAACTTCGATGCATAAATATTTGTGTTATACAGAAGGGACACAGAACATAGAGGATGCCAAAAAGAACTCAGTTATGGCCAATGGGGGAGTTACTGGATCTGGTCAAGGTACGTGCATATATATGTATCATCTTCCGTCATTTTATCTTTACTACTCCTCTCACCATACAGGCCCTAGGACTCCCAAAATGTTGCACATAAGTAGTGCTTGATCTGAAATTATGCACCTTTCTCTTTGTTTTCATTTTCATAATCATAACGTGAAGCCAAAAAAAAAGTGACTTTTTCATCAAGAAATGCAACGTGTAATGGCTACAGCAAGATTTGCAAGCCCCTCGCGCCTGTCAGACATCCACAGTTACGGAATGCTGTTTTAACATATAATGCTAATTTTTAATAGTTTAATAAGTAAAGATATCAATAAATCAATGCATAATTTATATTTGGCGGTCAATAATTGAATTTTAGATGGCAAAAATTTATTTTTGGCATAGAAAAAAAAAAAGAATTTTAAAACCTCTCGCCCCCCTAAAAAAAAGACTCTGAAGGGAGACACATATTTACATAATATTTACCGAATCGTCAATTAAATTTTGGAGATGAAATATTGAATTATTGATATCAATTATAAGAACAGAATTTTTGAGCTCAAGAATTGCTTCTTTTTTGTACAGTAAAAACTAAAAGAAAGATTCTGTATACAACGACCAGTCATTACTTTATTCATATTTGTGTGCTCCATGACTGAATTTTATATAAGAATCAGAGTTATATCTTGATATCAAAAATTAATTTTTAAAGTCAAAAAATCATTCGCAGATTTTAAAATATGAATTGAAAAAGTCTCATTCCTGTAATACACAATCCTTTAATCTAGGTGTGGATTCACGAGATTTAAATATAATCCCCTGATCTCACAAAAATAAAGTGTTTCGTCGGAGGTTTATGTATGTTATCATTCTTGTGATCCTCAATCCCGCAATCCTTAAATAAACACTCCACATCTATTTGAAATATTTAGTCAGCAACCGGGTTGGAAGCATTTTAAAAAATTAAAAACTTCTTTCGTATCGAATAAAAAATAATATTAGAGTTCAAAAACTTTTTTGTTATTTATTTTTCACCGGGAGCGTTGTGGAACGGCATTTATTTGGGGGCCTTATGGCCGGGGACCACATGGCCTGAGACTTTATGGCCGGGGAACTTACGATCGGGAACTTTATGGGCGGGGACATTTTCGCGGGAAACCAAGTAACACAATATAGTCAGGAGGGAAGTACATAAAAATAAGCCCCTCATTCATAGGTGTAGAGTCTACATTTACTTTAGTCTAATATCGAAATTTGATATTTTTGATATTTCTACTGGGGCTGCGGTACTCTAAATAATTTTAGATTATTTATCAGAGTAGAAAATTATATTTTCCATATTTTTCATGAGAGATATTAAGCTGATGATGCGTCGTCGATAGACAGTTTCTAATATACCATTTTGCAAGTTTTTTCTCAATGACGCCTGTTCATCTATCTTAAATCTTTTTCAGTTTTCTCTTTCTTTATGATTAGCTATAAATATTCTTGCTATTCCTGACTCAAGGGCGGATAGTACTTGGATGGATAGGTGGTCATAGTATACCACGGATTTTTCGATGTCTCTGCATTCTCCCTTGACTTTCATTTAAACTTCTTGTAAAAGATAATTAGTTTTAAGCACAACCTTTTGTGAATTTAGGCCATTTGATTTATTCTAAAACACAAATAAATGTAGTCTTGTCTGGAATGCCATTTTAATATTTCATGCTGATTTGTGGTATCAAAATATAATTAAAGATATCAATAAAACAATGTAGATTTCATGAATTTATATTTTGATATCAATAATTATATTTCAGATGGCAAAAATTTGTTTTTGAGATAAAAATCAATTTTGCATAACTGGAAGTGATAAATGAGAAGCTACTTCTGATGATGTAAAAAAGACACAGCTACACAGGTTTCTGGTTAGAAAATTCAGAATAAGAGAAAACTGTGATAATTGGACTGACCCCAGAGAAAACAAATTCGAGAACCTGATCGTGATCTCACCTGGGTAACATACCTGAATTTGTATATATTAATGCACAGCAACTGGATCTTGTTGAAATTTCGGAATTGGAAAAAAGATGCGGGATGACATTGGGATCACACCCTAAAAATCTGGGTTGTGAGAAATAGGTTAATTTTGCACCAGGATCTCATCCTTTACTTACCCTATGGCGACACTGTTTAGCTTAAAAATGGCTAAGAATCTATTCCAGAACGCTACCAGTTAGAGACAACACAGGCCCCCTTGCGCTCATTCATGGGCCAACAATAAAATCTCCATTAAAAAAAGTAAGGAATGCCATTTTAACATTTAATGCTTATTTTGATATCAAAATGCAGTTTATGATATAAATAAATCAATGAAGAGCTCATTATTTTATATTTTGCTATCAATAAATGAATTTTTGGTTGCAAAAAGATTAAAAAATCAACTTTGCAAACATAAAAAATCTTACGGGACACACACATTTATATAAAATTTAACGAATCGTCAATTTAATTTTGGAGATGAAAACTTGAATTACTGATATCAATAAAAACAACAACATTGTGAGCTCAAGAATTGCTTCTTTTTTGTACAGTAAAAACAAATAAAAGAAAGATTCTTAATACAGCGAACAGTCATTATTTTATTCACAGATATATGGAATGCCATTTTCACATTTATTGGGGAATTATTGATATCAAGAATTGAATTTTGATCTCAAAAATAGATTTTTCGATATCAAGAATTAATTTTTGCTATCTGTAATTGTATTATTGATATCTCTAAATGTAGTCTTGCTTTAAAAATAATGTTTGATATCAATAAATATTTAGAGATTGAAAATAAATTGACGTCATCAGAAGAGGTTTCGTGGCTGGGAATCAGCATTCCAAGACAATGCATAACCAAAAGCACAACTCATTAAGTAAGGTGTTAAACCTTTACAACACCAGGAAATGTGAACTTGTGGCCTAAATTCTAATGCAGCTTTTCATTTAATACACAGTCGGTTCGCTATTGCCCTTGAATATAACAGTCGAATATTAAAGGGACTTTCAGATATCTTTTATACAAGTTGTGCTTGCAAACAACTTTTCAATTGAACTGACATTCGAGGGCGGAGATTTTTATACCAAGAAGAGGAAGTTATAAAATAGAGTCAAAGTTCTGCAAAGTTTTGATATGCGTAACTCAAACCTCCATGGACAGGGAAACAGGCCCAACCCCCCCCCCCCCCCGACCGAAACCGCCCCGGCCCTAACCCCCCCCCCCCCGTCAAAACCCCTCGACTAAAACCCCACGGCGGCCTAAACCCCCCGACCAAAAACCCCCGGTTCTCAGTTCTATTTTATATTTTGTAATTGCGATACATCCACGTTTTAATTACACTTCAAATGCCCATTGAAGAGACCACACGGCGTTTAAAATTGCGATTTCCGAACCACGGAAGGAATTGATCATCACTATAAAGGAAACTTCATACATACATTGATGATGGCACTCAGTTTTTGAAATTGCAATTGCTCTTACGATTGATGAGTGTGAACAGATTAAAAGTTGCAATTCATATGCCGGTTGCGAGATCAGTCGAGTTTACAAATTACAATTTCTCTTGCGGTAGATGTGACTTATATTTAGGGTAATGGGTAATGGGTAATTTAGTGACCCAGATTGCTGTGAAAAATCATGCTACCATCATGGAATACATCACATCTGCTAAAGGGAATCCAAAGATATTGTACCAAGGGCATTTGCACGTAAACCAAAAAAATCTAGCAAATGGCTATGTTATGTACGAGTGCGAAAAGAGGCGCCATAACAAATTATCATAACACATTTTCTTTGAGAACAGGGGGGGGGGGGGTTGGGTCGGGGGGTTTAGGCCGCCGGGGGTTTTAGTCGGTGGGGGGGGGGGGGGTTGACGGGGGGGGGGTTAGGGCCGGGGGGGTTTCGGTCGGGGGGTTTAGGCCGCCGGGGGTTTTAGTCGGGGGGGGGGGGGGTTGACGGGGGGGGTTAGGGCCGGGGGGGGGGGGGTTTCGGTCGGGGGGGGGGGAGTTTTGGCCTAGACTCCATGGACAGAATGTGTATTCCGTCCTGCACAAATTGTTGAGATAGAGGCAAGCTTTGTCGTAGGTACATGTCTCGTTGGATCCTTTCCATGCGCTTGCAAGTACTGCCCAGCTGCAGGCAGGTAGGTCGCATTCCAGTTACTTTTCTTGCTGTTTCACTCCTCTCCTATTTTGTCATGTGGCTAAAAAGACAAGATTATTTATCCTGTTTGTGCGCCCATTACTGGACAACTTATTGAAAGTTATATCACAAAATCATAAAATGTTGCCATTTAACCATTTCTTTGCGAATTATCAACAAAGTGATTTTTAAAACTCACCTAGGACTGTTGTATTGAAACAGCCCATCCCTAGGATGGGCCCATCCAATAACAGCGAGGTATTGATTTACCCCATCTTCGTTGTTTTGCGCTTCTATAGTTTCAGCCCATATTTGGCTATAGGAATAGCACATATTTTCTTCTCCCCTTAAAAGTGGAAACAAACTGCCTTGTATTGTGAACAAGATGGGCTGTTTTAATGGTTGATGGGTGTAGAATGGGCCCATCCTATAGCTGTAAGCCACAGAAATAGCACATATAGAATCAGTATGTGCCAAATCTATAGACAATTGCATAGGAATACCCCATCCATAGAAATAACACAGCTGATCAAGAATATCGGCCAAATCTACAGACAGTTGCATAGAAATACATGGGACTCGTGGGCGGAAGATTGGTGGTTCGATCCCACCTATGGGCAACACTTCTACCATCTGTCTATCATACCGTCATACCATGGGGACCCCCTCCCTGGGTCATCCATGTGAGGACCCCATCCCCCTGGGTCCTCCTTGTGAGGACTTCCACCATCTGTCTATCATACGTCCATGTGAGGACCCCCTAGCACGTAATTCATCAGCCTTTATAAGCACATTGTGTGTGCACAAGTGTCCCATTCTTGCTGTGGCTGTTTTTTAAAAGCTTCTCCCATTCACAACATGTGTTCAAATGGGAGGAACAGCTCCCCTCCATTCCAAGACGTGATCAACCCACATACTTTGTGACTATGTAACATCATGTGAAAATATGTGACACTGTGTTACTATGTGACACCCTGTGACTATGTGACACTATGTGACACTATGTGACACTATGTTGCACTATTTGACACTATGTGACACTTTGTGACATTATGTGGCACTATGTGACACTATGTGACTATGTAACATCATATGACTATATGACTATGTGGGGACTATGTAAAGGCTATGTGAGCATAATTAGTCTAACTATGTATGTAATTATCAGATCGTTCACCAGACCTGCCCTGTTGGCTCACTTGGTAGAGCATGAGACTCGTGGGCGGAAGATTGGTGGTTCGATACCTTTGTTTTTTTTTTTTTTTTGTTTTTTGTTTTTTTTTTCTGTTTTTGTTTAACATAGTAGCCATATTTCTATGCCTATTTTCACTGATAATATTTAATTAGGCCCCAAGCCCTTCGGATTGGGGCCTATAGGTTTGGGGTGTCCGTCTGTCCGTCCGTCCGTCCGTCTGTCCGTCATCGCTTTATACCCCTATGAATTTGGGGGCGCTTGGGGCCTGCTTGTGTTTCACAAATACTTACTTGTTAGTCATATTTCAATGGTCCTATTACAGTAACCACTCACACACACAAAGCGTAGGAATAAGTATATGAAAGACCTCAGAGCGTGGGAACGATCAATAAATTTGAGAGCTTAAGACATCAAAGCGTGGGAACGATCGATAAATTTGAGAAGGAATGGGATTTTTCCCACGCTAAGTCTAATGCTATGTTTTATGTTATAGTAGTAGGAAAATGGTGGTTCTAAAGCACATTTAACAAATGTAGCTTTGGAAAACATATGATGTATAAAATAAGTTTGAACATTTTACCATGCTACTAATTCGAATGCTTTGAAGTCATAGTAGGGCAAAAACGATGCTTCTAGACCAACTTTAACAGATTTAGTTTTTGAAAACATATAATGTATAAAATAAGTTTGGACATTTTACCATGCTACTAATTCGAATACTCTGAAGTCATAGTAGTGGGAAAATCAGGGTTCTAAACCAACTTTAACAAATTTAGTTTTTGACAAAATATTATGCCATGGTATGCGGGAAAATTTGAGATTTTTGCATATTTACACGTTTCAGACGAATCTACCGCTTGGCTGGTTGGTTGATTGTTGGAAAATGGGAAGTGAAAATGTGGTTAGCTATGTAGGAAGACCGCGCCCATTCAAACATGTGTTCGAATAGCAAAGCTCCATTCAAACTAGTTTTCGAACGGCAAGCCTATTCAAGCATGTTTTCGAATGGCAAGCCCATTCAAAAGACGTGTTCGAATTAGTTTTAGAACATATTACGTCATGGTATTGTTCAACAATTTTTTTAACAAGTTCAACAAATTGTTCAACAAATTGTTCAACAAGTTGTTCAGCATGTTAAACATGTTTTACATGTTAAGCATGTTCAAAATGTTCAACGTGTTGTTGAACATGTTGTTCAACATGTTCAACAAGTTGTTGCTCAACAAGTTGTTGTATATAAAGCTATGTTTAAAGACTTTCTCATCATTTGAAAAGTGTAGGTTGAACCGAAAGGATGTATAAATGCAACATTTGTTCGAAGTCTTACAATTGGCCACAAAGTCTTAAAAGACACCTAAAGGATGCTCACACTTCAGAAGTGGATGAAGAATCGGATATAGAAAACCCTGTAAAACTACCGTTCACGGAAGGTGAGTCTTCTATGGAAAGTCAAAGCGTCAACATGGCTGAAAAGAATGCACATGCTTGTACAGAATGTGGTGCATTATACAACAGCGAAGAAGCTTTGCTCAAACATATGGAGCAGTGTGGTAACGATGCTGTTGACAGCAGTTCTGAAAGTTATTCAGAAACAGACTCTGTTTGGCATGATATGGTTCAAGAAGTCTACGATGACTATGATGACAAATTTCAAGAAAAGGTTTTAGAATGTGAAGAACAAGGACTTGAAGATGCGCGTGAAATAGCAAGTTATGACCTTCGACCCATTTATAAGCATGGACTAAAACAACTGTTTATGAGACTATTCAAATATACCCAACGTCTAGAACAAAGCCAACATTATCAAAAGATTTTACAGGACTTTAATTACTTTGTTGATGAAAAACATTATAAGTATTCAAAGGCACTAAAGGCGGCCATAAGTTAAAACAATGCATTCTTTGAAGAGCTACTAGATATGGAGGAGGAGGAAGATGACAGCAGTGATGAAGAAAGTGACATGGAGAGTGAGCTGCAACAGAGTGAAACAGATGAAGAAAATAGTCTTATTTGACTAACCTTTATAATAAAGACTTTGTAAATGTTGTAATATTTTATTAACTTAAGCGTTGTGTATTAATATATATCTTGCTTTACAACTTAGGAAGTAGCGAGAGGCTAAGGTCCCTGGAGCGGTGTGAATTCACCCGTAAACCATATATCATATATCATATATTATGTATTATAATTAAGTATTGTATTATTATGTATTATAGTCAAGTATTGTATTATTATGTATTATATCCAAGTATTGTATTATTATGTATTATATTCAAGTATTACATTATTATGTATTATATTCAAGTATTGTTTGAGAAAAATAAAAAAACATCATACATGTTTTTATTGAATATTACAAATATACACAATTACGATAAAAACAAAAATATTTCAAATACATATGATGTTAATACATGTGCAGACTCACAAGAACTTAATAAGTTTGTAAATGTTATAAACACTGACTTCACATCAACATAGATAATGTTAATTTAATAGACTGCATGTGAAGCATAAAGACAATTTTATTTAAACTACATATCAAATGTACATGTCCATTTGGGTTAAAGCTAAGTTTCGAGTTCTTGTCAAACCTCAAAACTTCGCTCCAATCTTCTGCACTGAGGGTGATGAAGTCATAGCATCCACTAAGCTCGTCATACTTTTAAACTGTATACAGTCGTCTCACTCAATGACTTTCTACTCAACCATCTTGTGACAGTCACTGCATTTATACACATCAATTTTCTGAAGCATGAGATCCACTAACGTCATTTGTTTCTTCAGCATTTGCCAGTCTTTCAATGACAACAAAATTCCCTTCTTGGTAGGATATAGCATCCCAGATGCATGATTCGTAATATATTTACGAATGTTAACCATCACTTTCTGTTGATATTTTACCAATTTAATATATGTTTCTCCATTAATGGGTATCATAACCGGTAAATCGTCTACACGCATCTTCTTCATAGACTTTGTAGTGGCCGCTTTAAGCTCCGGTTCTCGCTTCATTTTAGGCTCTGTCTTAATTTCGAACACCTGTTTGAATGGGTGAGGTCTTCCTACATAACTAACTATATTTTCATTTCCCATTTTCCAACAATCAACCAACCAACCAAGCGGCAGAATCGTCTGAAACGTGTAAATATTCAAAAATCTCAAATTTTCCCGCATACCATGGCATAATATGTTGTCAAAAACTAAATTTGCTAAAATTGGTTTAGAACCCTGATTTTCCCACTACTATGACTTCAGAGTATTCGAATTAGTAGCATGGTAAAATGTCCAAACTTATTTTAGATCTTTTATGTTTTCAAAAACTGAATTAGTGAAAGTTGGTCTAGAAGCATCGTTTTTGCCCTACTATGATTTCAAAGCATTCGAATTAGTAGCATGGTAAAATGTTGAAACCTATTTGATACATTATATTTTTTCAAAACTAAATTTGTTAAAGTTGGTTTAGAAGCATCGTATTTCCCCTACTATGACTTCAAAGCATTCGGATTAGTAGCATGGTAAAATGTTCAAACTTATTTTATGCATCATATGTTTTCCAAAAATACATTTGTTAAATGTGCTTTAGAACCACCATTTCCCCATTACTATAACATAATACATAATTTAGACTTAGTGTGGGGAAAATCCCATTCCTTCTCAAATTTATCGATCGTTCCCACGCTCTGAAGGCTTGCACTCTCAAATTTATTGATCGTTCCCACGGTCTAGGCCTATGATGTTCTCAAATTTATTGATCGTTCCCACGGTCTAGGCCTTTGATGTTCTCAAATTTATTGATCGTTCCCACGGTCTGTGGTCTTTGATGTTCTCAAATTTATTGATCGTTCTGACGCTCTGAGATCTTTCGCTCTCAAATTTATTGATCGTTCCCACGCTCTGAGGTCTTTCATATACTTATTCCTACGTTTTATGTGTGTGACTGGTTACTGTAATAGAACCATTGAAATATGACTAATTAGATATTATCAGTGAAAACAGGCATTGAAATATGGCTGCTATGTTAATAAAAACCAAAAACTAACAAAAAACAAACAAAAAACAAAAAGTTATGTTTGCCCATAGATGGGATCGAACCACCAATCTTCCGCCCACGAGTCCCATGCTCTACCCGATGAGCTACTCGGGACGTAAGGTTAATGTTCGGGAATACATTCATCATATAGGGTTAGGGTCACATGACTGATGATGATTGACAGGTCACGTGACTGATGACGTCACGATGATTGACTACAGTAGAACTCTCCTTTCCCCATCCCTGTGACGTCATTATGACGTCACTGTTTTCGGACGCCCATGGGAGTCATTATGACGTCACTTCCTGTTTTCGCACTCCGATTTATCATCTACTGATTTTGAAAAATTGGATCCTGAAAAAAGAAGAAGAAAGTTATTTTCAAAAAGGAACTGCATACGAATGTAGTGGGTTAGATTACCTATCACTAAATTAAGATTAACGCCCTCTGATTTTTCGGCCATCCCTTTAAAATGTGTTTTAAAAATACTTTAGAAATAGCACAAAATATGCTTCGAGATTAAAAATAGATAAAATAATTTTGGGATATAATATAATGATAGATAACAAAAATTAATTTAAGATATGTAAAAAACGAATTTATTGTTGATATCAAAATTTGCCTGATAAATATAAAACTGGTATTCAAAAAATATTCGGCCAATGCTATATGATCAGCGGATGTAAAACATACAGAAGTGTTTATTCTACTAAAAGCCGATTGCCAATGGATTTAATTAGCCGGTCTTTTTAGTCCTTTTCCATCTTCCCAGGGTGCAAGTTCCGAATTGCATCTTTAAATTAACCTAACGGGCTGCATATTATCAGCTATATTGTCAACACTCCATAAAAGTGCAAACTACTTCTTTTTGTTATTTTTTTACTAAAGTGCATTGGATACATTCATACTTGCTTGTAACGAGTTTTATGTGACGACGAAAGTTTAACAGTGCTTTGGATACCAAGCTCAATAGCACCAAGAATCGTATTGTTGACGGCGAGTAAGCAAACCTGGTCTTTATTACCGTAACATGTTTCTAGTTGTTTCTCCACCGGTCAGCAGATTCATTTTAACCTGGAGATACTAAGACTTGTGTCAATCTGACGGTCTGTTGGAGGCAATGGTTTAGATTGAGTGTTGGAGAGGCACGGAGACAGGCGGCGGCGCTGACAAGTTTTCTCGTTATCTTGAATGCACACCGTTACACGTCAACCCAGCACCGTTGGCTTGCCAGGGCTGCTGTGGTCGAATTAGTAAGGCGTCGATTGGCCTATACGTTTCTAGATCGTTTCACGGAGTTATTGCTACTCCAGTCTCTTGTGGCCTTGTCGGGGTACCAAGTGACACTACTCATCTAGAACCGATTTAGAAGGGAAGAGCCAAGTGGCTTTACCCACTTCGGTAGCAGGGTGAGCAAAAGTGGGTATGGATGTGACTCTACCCACATCACCCTTCGCACGTGGCTCTACCAACTTGGCTCTACCCACATGGTTCTACAGATGTGGCTGTACCCACGTGGTTCTACTCACGTAGCGTCTGAGAATACTTAACAGTCTGAGCCTCCACTGGGTAAAAGTCGCATAAAGGCCAGGCTGAACGGCTCCATTTCTTCAGAGACAGTGGCTGAGTTAGACGCGGAGGACAGAGACATTGAGAGGTTGTTCTCAGATCTCTACTTTCGCCGCCCCTACACGAGGAGTACCATATCTAAGAACGAAACTGTAACAGTGAGAAGTATTAGTCAGAGCAACTTGGCTGTTGTGATTGCCCAGGAGAGACTGCGTTTAGAGCTACAAGTGCCCCCCCCTCCCCGTGAGCGCCATGACTCCCCAACCATAATGGGCAAAAGAGATGGCGGCAATGATAACAAGAACAGACGCGAGCCCAGCTGTCTCCGCTACATGCTTTCACCACGTTAACGCAACGCTCATGGCAGGGATATCAACAAGGCCTCAACCCAGGGATGCAGAAGAAAGCGACGAGGAATCAGTGGGCCTTCCCCTGTCGGGGCACATTTTTATGCTACATCCAAGGGATATAGACAGATAGTCTCGAACGAGCTTCCCTCACCTGGTCAGAGAAAATTGGTTTGGATGATGAGTTTCAAGAAGGTGAAGTCCAAGCACGGCAGCAGTGTTGGAGTGACCCAGCTGCGGCGGGTCGACGCCTAATCCGTACATCTTCTCTCCCACCCTGCCTGCCAGCGTCAAAGACAACGCGAATTTTACAGGACATTCCGTCCAGACACGTGATCAAAGAAATTACGCGTCTGGCGGGGGTAGAAGCGGGCAGCCCCTATGCAGTTAAGGAGGAACCCCGCATTCGGATGACCTCACAGAGTGAAGAGCCCAAACAAGAGGCATTTTTGGTTCTGACCACTAGTGCGGGAGTCTCCAATGCGGTAGCGGCCTGACAGAATGAGTTTTAACGGATGGACTTGGCTGAGAAGAAGGTCTTGGCGCAACTCCATACATCAAACGTTTAGATCCGCTGACAACGTCATTCTAATTGAGACGCTAGAGCAACCCATAAAAGGAAGTGTGGATGCCCAGAGTAATGCCAGACTCGGATATCCTGCTTGTAGAAGAAGACACTAAGGCCCTGGTGGGGCTAGCCGTCAAACGTTGTGAACATTACCTCAATGCAGGACTATACGCTAAATGCATTGAAGAAGACATTTGCTCGAAGGGGGATATCCGATCCAGTGGTGTTAAAAATTCAATTCCTAGAGTGCGTTTAGTGGCTGCTCGGGATACGGCAAAGATAATCAGCTAACCTCTGTATTGCAGTTGCGAAGGGACCTGTTCTTGTTCCATTGCTGGCCCTTGGTCAAACAGACTAGAGAATTAAGGCATCCAGCATCTTGAGCCAATCGGAATCATTCCTTCTTGCCATCGACAGGGTCAACCAGACGCCCCTATGTGAGAGCCGCTTACAGAAGGATCGCTTCAAGAGGCAACACAGAGAGGAGCGGACTGCATTCTAGTTGCACAGCCACTCTCCTTCAGCCAAGAGACAGAGGCAGTAGGATGACAGCGCCACCAGTCGCCATGCCTTGCAGCAATTCACGGCAACGCATTGAGAGGAAGGACTCGTATTCATGCAATGTCGCTCTTCACAAGAAATAAATTAGCCACTGAACTGCAAAGACTCTTGGCCCGTAGAAGGAAGGCCAGGCCATTTCCACAAAGTCTGGGTAGAAATGGGGGCGCCGTGTCGGGTAGTCAGTTGGTTCCGACAGGACTATTCCTTTCCGTTCAAGAGGGACAACAAAGACATGTGCCTTACGGTGCCTGTCTATCTGAAAGCTCCGAAACACATAGCCACCTGATTCAGCCAGGGTTCTAAACAGCATCGGGCCCTGCAAGATATGGTGCGAGAGCTACTAAACAAAAGGACAACACAGGAAATGCGAGACTCCGAACAGGGCTTTTTAGTAAAGTATTTCTGATTCCCAAGAAAATAGGGGGTATGAATGGTCATAGGTTTGTCATAGCTAAACTAATTTCTCCGTATGATCACTTTTAGTATGGATACTGCCCAAGTAATCAAAGAATGTTGCAAGAGATCAGTTGGTAGCGTCAGTAGATTTATCAGATGCATACCCACATCTGAAAAACCGCAAATATCTGTGCTTTCAGATAGGGAAAAAGAAGATTCCGGTTTCTGGCACTTCCGTTGGCTTGTCCAGTGCCTCGCGCGTATTCTCGAAAGTGATAAAGGTATTGAAATTTTGGACCAGGCTCCGGGGTATGCTCATATATCAGTACCTGGACGACTGGTTCCTAGCCCACAGAGAAGAGGTCCAGGCCAGGCTCAGAACCCTCTTCTTAGTAAGGCGGGCGTTTCAGGCAGTTCTCATGGCCAATTTGACAACATCAGAAGTTTGTCCTTGGTTATGGCTTAACCCATATGGGTTTTAAACTCCTGTTCTTTCATTATAATTCCTGTATCTTTTTAGTATATATGATGCTGTGCATCGAGATTGTTAATTCATTGAAGACTCATTAAGAAAACATCAAAGGTACTTTGATGGCTTTTATTTTGCTTGTTCAATACATATATCGGTAAAAGTGCACTTCGCATTAAAGAACTTCTCTACACGAGGCGTGCCAAGCGGGATTTATCGCTAAACGCACGTATCTAGCCCTGTATAAATGTGGAGATAAGGAAGCGTTAGTGTTTGCGAAATAGAACTATTGTTTTATTTCGTAAGACGCTTTTTACGACTAAAAGCATGGTTCGCATTCTCCATCTTTAGACCTGCGGTTCATCCCCGCTTCAAACTCGTTGGGCGGAGGGACACTAAAATGAAAAGAAATGTAGGTATTTTGTTGTCGTTCAGTTTTACACACTCGAATGCTTCCCGTTCGCCTAATAAGGCAGTTTCTGGCAATGTTTATTTACACTCCAGGCCTAAACCTGTAGAAAAGTTATGCACCGATTACCGCAAATGAAGAGAAATCCCGTATAAAGGTGTAGAACGAGGAACTACGCTTTTACTCGTAGAAATCGTTTTACGAAACAAAACAATAGTTTTGATAATGCAAATGCTGCCGTTGGGTCGGCCCACCCTATGCTTTAGAAAAAGAGTGTGCCTGTGGTTGGCAATATTTTTGGATTTACGCCGTTTAATCACTTTAAACATTATTATGCGCTTAAAAACTTTTAAAGTTAATTCATTGTCTTAAGGAACTCAGATTTTCGTTTTAGTACTTGGAGCCCTTTTCTTTTGATCCGCAACAAAGTAGTTGCCCTCCTGTTACTATTTAGTGTCTGGTATTGATTCGACACCAAAGGTCTGGTGTAGTTCTGACAAAAAAAGAACTTACGAAACTCAGTTCTAAAAATAAATTGAATCAGTCGACTACCAACAACCTGTAACGGGATGCCTTCCATTGTTGCTCTTGTTACAGCTTTGTGTGAACAAGCTACTTACTGTATCTCATGTGACTGTATTTTCAGCTCACACCCTGCCGCTGCACCCTATGTCACTGTTTCCGTCTCCAGTTGTTTATATATAGTCGGCTTCTCTGTGCTTTCGTAGCCCCAGAGTACTTATACAACGCAGGATACAAATTCTTCGTTAGTTCCCATTAGGGCGGGTATAACTGAAAAAGTCCACTGTTTCTGCGTGACGATGTGCTTCTTTGTTTCCAAAAAGTTCTCCCTTGGTTTCTGGATTTTCTTCTTATTTTAATCTTTTACAGGGTAGCCCTCCTCCTCTGCCTTTAACGCTTGCCAGAGGCTAACCAAAAAATGAACTTACCCTGAACGACAGTTCCAGGAGTGGCATGCTTTGCTTTGCCTGAAACACTGCACTTGGAAAAGGTCCAAAACTACCTTCAAATTCCATTTTTCACATGATTGGGGCCTCTACAAACGACAATTGCGTATTAACTTTTACCCGGGCGTTTTTCAACACCTCCATAGGACCACCCAAAGCTCTTGGATGGGCATGGTAGCCACCTTTTACACTTCAAAAAAGTCAATTAAGAAGTCTATTAGTTGCAGCGCCTTCGCCGGTACCACATTCATTGGCCACAGTAGACACTATCTTACCAATATCTTCAACTGCGCGTCATAAATGAACCTGGTTGACTTGTTTTTCCTTCACTTGCATGTTTTTCTTTCATGTGCGCTACTGCTTGTACTTAAAAGTCTTGTTTTTTCAACCACTTTCGTTTCAGCCGGATGACGGTTTAGAATTTTGGGTTGCGGTGCCAATGATCTTAATGCGGCTGTTGTAGGCATGGTTTATCATTTGTAGTGGAAGCAGTCTCACCTCTTTCCATCATTAAAGAAACGGAAATACAGTCCACACTGGGTTCACTGGCTAGTATATCAGCGAACCACTGCAGCCTCGGCCAGACACAGCACAGTGCGTCGTTGTCTGCTGTCGTCGGATATGGACAGGGAAATACGTTTGATCCTCGTCTCGGATTGTATCCGGATGCATCCAAATGCTTCCTCACATAGGGCCCATTCCTCCTGCAGTATTTGACTTCGTGTGGACGCAATTCAGGATGTTTGATATACTGTGAGCTAGCATTGCTATTTGACGGGGTATTGCTAGTCTCCACACCTCCCTGACAGCTTCCGTCAGTTAATCGCCCGGCTTTCTGGCGTAACTTGATGTGGCAGCTTCGTCGATCAGGCAGTGTACGGCCTTGCCCTGACCAATATTTGCAGTCTGTTTAACTGAAATCATTTTTAATACATAGATATGCATGTTTCGCTGTTACTTTTGCCACTGACCCAAATAGATACTTCGAAAATGTATCGCTCTTATAAGCGGCCGTTTGCAATTGAGCATGTGGATGTGGGACGCTAATGGAACATTTTATGGATTGTGTCAGCATAATAGGTCTCGTTTGCCTTGTTCTGGCAGTGAGAAATGGTTTTGCCGATTTCGTCCCAGCTTTGTTGCAACGTGCACGGCTCGTGTTACCTCGCCCACTTTCCAGTTTTCTACATGAAGCTTTTGAATGCAATCCGGAATTGAAAACATATCCCCTAAAACACGATTACTTGTTTCGGTTCTATTTCCGAATTTCCAGTTTTCCAGCACACCAAGTTCAGAAGGCAGCGGTTCAGCCGTTCAGTCAGGTACTCGAAACGTAACCGTAGCAAATATCTCGAGTGAGCATTGCCTCGCTGACCATCAGTGGTGAGCAACCGGCAGAAACGGTAACGAACGGCACCAGTACCTGAGCTCCCGGACGGGAAATTACAGGCACTGTACTTGTAGTGGTGTTGTCGAACCGGAATATGCAGGGTAGTATTGGGAAGTTCTACTGACGCCGCCCACATCTCTCGGCTTACTGGTTTGAATATGAGCTGAAACATAGCCAGTTGCTGTTACTAAGTGTTGTTGAGTGTCGTTAGCTGGTTAATTAAGATAAATAGTCCGTTCTTTTCAGCCTCATAAATACCTTGTAAAAGAAACCACACTGATGGGCAATATTCTTTATCGCTGATTTTCTGGACGAACTTATTTATCAAATCTTTTCGTGCCTCGTACTTCTGACCGGCGGTCATCATTTTAGGTGCAGTTTCCGTAACTTCAAGTTGTCATATTTTCGTTCTCTACTTCTATTTCTGGTGGCGTGTAGACGTAGCGTAGCCACTTAGCCCTCTTTGTGTGCCCCTAATTTTCCCACTTTGGCCAAAAGTACGTGAAACTGCCTGGTACGGTTAAGAAACCGGAAGGCTGCACTTTGTTCTTTATATCCGACAATATTACCTAAGAATCTAGATACTTAGATGCAGTTGGCGAGTCGCTTGAGCTGAAGCATATCTCTTGCATTTTGTTATTGCCATCTGTTTGCGGCGGTATATCTGAATTTTCGAAAAACACCACTCTGTTGTAAGCTCGAGACCCCGGTGTCACCGGTTGTGTGTAGCTCTCATGCATCGCAACGCTAAATTCTTGAGCGCCTGGACATGAATTCAGCTAGAGAGTCGTTTGGGAGTTTGCTCTTTGCTCGGGGACTCCGAATTTCTCATTTGGACAACTCGCACCTCTGATGCATGTAGTCGCAATCTGTCTGAACACTCGCAGATAGCAATTATATGTTTAATTTGATCAACGCAATCATTCTCTCACTAGACAGCTTATGCATTAGGTCACCAAAGCCGTGTCTGGTGTCCTGTCGCGATTGTCCAACTTCGAAACTGGAGAACTTTTGTACAAAATACACCACGTCGCAAACAGGATGTCTAGTGGATCGTATATTAATGCGGTGGCTGCTGCGTCTCTCACCCTGCTTGGAGACTCCGGAATGTGCTACCTATCCGGCAACGCCGTTGTGGCGAATGTCCTTCTTTTAGTTTCGAGCACAGCCAATCCCAACACTGAGTGTTACGTTTCAGCTCTCTCATAGGCAGTGGTAGTGTGTTTATCTGACCATCCAGGGTAGTGAAGACTCTTATAAGGAATCCCAATCAGAAGCGATATTTTCGTCTTTTCGTCAGGATTTTTTCCTGTGAAAAATCTTCAATTGGCGAATTTATGGATTTGCCACCACCCGTCGTCAAGCAGTGTGACCAGCTTTGATTGCATTTCCATATTTGACAGTGGTTCTACCGCCACACCGGTAGCCTTGGTCGGGCTGAACGACTGCTCGGTGACGACCGCTCGGGTGACAAGGTTGAGGCCGGATATCTCGCTAGATCAGCAGTACGTGTCTTCGTATCACTAGGGGTGCTGCGCCACTGTTGTAGGCCAACCATACTGCGTAAATAGTGCAGCTTGATGCTCTGGAACATTTTTCATTATTCTCTCGATTGTCTACGTGGATTGTAGCACACTCTCCGTTGGTTTAAAATCCCATATGGGGTAACGTTATCCCATGCTGGTTTGCATCCCATGCAAGCCTCTTGTGCCTCGCTCGGTGGCTTAGCTGTTGACCTGCGAAACCAAGACATTTGATTCTCCAACACCGGTTTGGTTAGGTCACTTTTAGTTATCATAGACGAATCCTGTGGCAGGTCATGCAACGACACATGGGTTTATTTGCACCTCAGCCTGTGGGCTAGACATTTTTTGGCTTTTTCTCTGCTTATATCTCTTCTAAAGGAGAATTTTTGTCATGTTCTTTCTCTGTGCACTTTCATCCCTGGTACCCAGAGTTTCCGAATAGAAGGCCTCCCATATAGAAGCCCTAAAAATGTTTTCGGATAGTGCTCAGGGGACTCTATTTGGTTTGAAAATGACTGCGCCCGAAGGCTGTTTCCTAATATAGCCCCCTAAAAATAAAACTAAATATGAATTTGCTGGTACATTGCTGTGACACATGCCTCATGTGCCAGGAGTAGATTATTGACACAGCACGGAGCTTAATTGTTTGGATAGTTGGAACGTCGTGACAGGAATTATGGGGACAAAAGTTTCATGGTTACCGATACCTGTCCTGGAGTAGTATCTAAAACAAGATAAGGATTGTTTATTTACTAGCTTTTTGACGACAGCTCGGCGCGACTTAAACCCTGTATAAGGGATGATACTTTAATCGTTTGTAGGCCCATTCACTCCAGGCTACTGCATGTTGTCAAATAGCAAATATGTCACAAAACATGATTTGACTCAATAAAAATATTGTTTTATTAACATTAGAATGCTTATTTTAGTTATTTTGACTAAAGAGGTATTTTTTTAAATAATACCATCGGGGGCATTATTCGGAAACTCTTTCCCAACAGTGCCCCCGGGGCGGCACTATTTGATTTCAACGTGAGACTGAAAAATCCTCGAGTTTCCTAACAGAGCTCCAAACTCCTAGAGTTAGATTGCAGTATATTCGGCTCTTGGTTTGAAGACTGGCTGGTCATGCAAGTACCGCGTCAAAACTCAGTCGAAAGCCAAGGGATTCCTTCTCCCTGACATGGAACGACTCTTGGGCGGGGGTAATCTGTACAATTCGTCTATATGGAATCCGGTTTGAACTCTACTGAACTTTCAGAATCCCAGAAAACTTGGAGCCGATCAAAATAAACTTTCTTAGCCCATACGTAAAGATGAAAAGTGGTGATCAAGTGAAGTAGCTAAACACAGGGGCACCTTCAGCAGCTAACTAGATAATTATGTCTCACCGACCAAGGGGAGACATATAGTGTTTGACGTTCTGTGTGTGTATATGTGTGTACGTGTGTGTGTGTGTGTGTGTGTGTGTGTGTGTGTGTGTGTGTGTGTGTGTGTGTGTGTGTGTGTGTGTGTGTGTGGTTCAGTCAGATGACTGTTTCAACTTTTGACGAGTAAAAAATTATCTGTTGTTAAGCAAAATATCTCAACATCGGAAAGTCAGATCGACTTTAAATTTGGTGCAGTTAATCCTCGGATAAGTGGCACGGCTCTGGTAAAACATGATTAAACTCGTATAGAAAATCAAGAAAGATGCATAACGTCAACAACTCCCACCCCCGCCTGTCCATTTTTTGGCTCCTTTGTTAACTAAGCTTAGGTGTTAACTACGCTGGAGATTTCAGCGTTTTCATTGCTATTTGTTATTACCTGAAATTGAGCTTTTTGTGCTTTTCTCATCTACAGCTCTTACGTGACATGCCAGTCAGTCGGGGGTCACTGTCAGTTGCGGTGCATGATGAAGTCGTTATCTACGAGGTCATGGAATGTTATTGTCTTGTTTATAGGTCTAAGCAGGTCTAGCGTTTCTTTTTTTTCGTCGCATACTTGATTCGGTTGCCAAGGTGTTCTACATATAGGAGCTATTTTGCATCGATTGGCATTGTTTGGAAAAGCATTTTTTGCTATTAAAGTGGGTCATCTGATATCTTGTGTTATGATAAGCAGCTCATCTGATGCGCAGTTGTAAAGAATGCCTTTCTAGTGCTTTAAGGCGTGTGGAGGATGATGGTTAACAAAAAAAAAAGTTCAGACCGCCTTCAAGACCTGGATAAAAAGATGTAAAGTAAGACCCGTTTGTCGTGACCCCTACCAGGTTAGGGTAAAAAGACGTACTGTAAAACCTGCCTGTCTTGACAAGCGTCCAGACCCCTATAAAAATGTAACGTGCAGTAAAGCTGCACTTCAGATCTGGATAAGAAGGGCCTACAGTAAAACCCGTTTTATCGACCACCTTCCAGACTCGGATGAAAAAAGACGTTCATTTATATCCGTTTAGTGACCAGCATCTGTTTTGTTTATTTTGAAATTTTTACAATGAATTATGATTATGTTTTCACAAATGAATATTTTATTTCAGTAATAAAAAAAGGAATTTTTTTTTTGGGGGGGGGGATTATGGGTTTAGTTGGGGAGACATTTGTTTTTGTTTACAAAAACAAGAAACTAAGTAGATATCGATTGAATGTGTATGATATAAGCCTGTACTCTTATGTTTTGTGTGCACTGGCCGCTCTAATTTAGTGGAATTAATTCTAATTGTGATTAGAAATTACATTTCAACTGTGCTACCGTCATAGAAAACACAGAATGATACTTTTTAAATTCATCGAGTTAATCCAACGGCCGCTTCAAGGCATTTGTATTAAGACAGGGAAGTAATGTAGAAAAACATGCTGAATTTGCCTCATTTTAATTTTCATGGTAAGACTGCAATTTAAAAAACGAAAACAGTTACGATGCAAGAATAAATCAATAAATAACGGGCGTATGTATGTTGTTCAAGTTTTGATGCATGTACATTTTTCCTAAGCACAATTATGATGATGCTCCTTTGCGGTACACACTCAGATTAATTCCTAATCGAGACACAGCAAATACGATACTTGAACGCAGTTAGCAGAAGTGTTGACACATGTCTACAAAATTACTCTATGATCACAGGTACACACGCCTGCAAAATTCTACACTTTTCCATGGAGGTATAAGAGAAGCAGCTGTGATTTTACCCATGTGTAACAAAAATTAAGGAAATTTTTACCTCGCTACTTCTAGATTGCTACATCTTTTTCCGCTACTTTCAAGCAGGATACTCCCCAAAAAATTTTCTTTCGGAAAGTTAAAGAGACGATAAAATAAAAACATGAGCAAAAGAGTTAATAGCCGAGATTTATTTCTAAACACTATGTTTAATAAAGGATGAGGCGAAAAGATCCCTCTTTTTGCGGAAAACGCGGAGTACTGAATGAACATTAGAGTTACTTGATCTGCATTTATTTGCTCACCGGTGGTTACCTTGTATTGATGCGGTATCCAGACAAGCGCTACTGGAACATTTACAACCGAACATTTTCAAATCAACAATTGCCAACTGGACATTTTCCAGCTGCACCATATATCGTTCAAATTTTAAGAAATGTGTTTTATTATTATTTACTCAAGACTTTCATTGTAGCTTGCAATTTTCATGCAGGACTTCAAATTGAAGAGATATTTATGAAGGCTTTTGTTCATTCATACAGTAGTACGCTTTAATGCGAGTTTTTTGTTATTTAATAGTGAGTCGGAGTATGGCATAATATTAGGAGCGTTATATATAGATGTACTGCCACTTCCCGGGACCATTGAGTAGTATATTTGACCAGCGGTAAATAGTACAGAGTGTATAGATTCGCTGTCGCTGTTACTGGGAGCATTCGAGAAGAAAATCATCCCATCTTATCGTTTCTGTGTCTTTTCATTTCATGTATCTTTTCCTCTACAGAGTGGTACAGTGCATCTCATAACTTTATCGACTCTTTAAATTTTGAAACAATTGCCGCGGTTGGAAAATATCTATTTAGGAAATGGTTGAAAAATATTCCTTTGTGGTTTGTGAGTTTTAAAAATGGCCAGTTGGAAAATGTCCAGTTGAAAAGTGTCTCTGATTCATTCCTAACGCACATTCTGGTCACAGCTGTGGAAAGATGTGGAAAAACAAGTTCCCTGACGCCAGCACACACTGCCTGCCATGTCTTTGAATATTGTGTAGCTTAAGCATATATCTAGCTTAAAATTCACCAAGCATAACAGATCCGTTTATGTAAACACTCAGAAGAATTACTCACTGACTGACAAGGCCAAAGGGCTTACTTCTGAAGAAAGTTTCTTTGTCTAATCCAACAAGGTGATACAACATTTTCGAGATTACCAATGGCATTTTAAAACTGAACTGTCTCTAAATCACGTATTTCCATAATACCAGGTTGTCAGCAGCTGGGGTTTTACACGGTACATCCTAATTGACTGTGGCGCAACAGTTGTTTGGATCAAAGACTTTGCTTGAGGAATGATCCCTGGCATCATATTAGAACCGTTATGATAGTGCAAACATGCCAATAACCTCCACACCTTAACACAATGCATGGACATAGAGAGATTTGCCTTCACGCTGGTCTGTTGCAGAGGATTCAAATTTCTTCCAGACTGTATATTTGACCCGTCTGCATGTCGAACTTCTATGATATAATGAATCATGAAGGTGACGAAATAATGGTCACCTTCCTGTTTCAAACTTGACCTTAATCGACAAGGTCAAGGTTACCGATTACCTTTTATGTAACATCGCTTAGGCCCAAAGTGAAGGAAGGAAATTAACTCAAAATCTAAAAGTTTATGAGATAAGTTGCCCTATCTTTAACCGCATCCGAGGTCACCTGACTTTTGACCTTGACCTTCTAGGTCACGATCAATTTGCGGAATTACTGCAGCGAGCAATAGGCTGTCTCATTTTTGAGTATCATAAATATAATTTCTTATTAAATACTCGAGGTGCCATTTTGTACTTAAATATATCCATGCGGAGACTGGCTAACACTGTATAAAGACTAGAGACTCCGTACATGAGGTGGCGTGTTGTTACACTACAGTGGTCAAGTGACTGGTAACCTTTCAACCTCCACATGCTACGGACAATGTTATTGACTCAAATATCCAAATCGGTAAACCAGTGAGTGTTAGCGAAGTATAGAAACTGTGTACGAAATTGTTTCTACAGTTCTGTGGATAGTGAAATATCATTCGTTACGATCATGTAAATCGTTACCATTGTATTACATTTATCTGGCGTTTATGATGTTTCTGAATTATTTGCCCTGATCCTACTTGCTATTTTATTTGTTTTCTCATTTTAAACATTCCGTGCAGATACACTCCGTTTTGTGGAATATTTCCTACAAGATTTTATATACATTTCAAGCAATGCGATCAGACGGACTTACGGTACTGACCAATTGGAAACTGTATATTATAATCATCACATCGTTTAACAGGTGCTATTAGCGAAAGCTGTATCATATTAATAACATATATTATATTATAAGAAGCAAAGTATAAATTTAAACTCTAACTATCTATAGCATTTAATTCTAATTTACATTTTTATACTATTAAGTGTAAACTGGTTGTGAGAAACCGAAAGTAATCTGAGCAAAATTTACTGTACAACTTCAGACACAAAAGTATACCGCTGAATTTGTGTTGTCATTTTGCCGTCCAGCTTTATGGTGAATACGGGTACACGTCAATTTTCCAAACGACTAAAATATTAGAAGACGCAGTAGGCCGAAGAACTGATTTCCGAAAGGGCGCTTTTCAGAAGGCTCAGTAAGGCTGAAGTTTCAATACTTAGAAGCTTGAGAAGCACGAAGATCCATTAGTCCGAAAGACCCTTATACCCACAGACTAAGTTTTCCGAAAATCCACTATTAGATTGCTTTCTACTTCAGCACGCAGGAGTAAAGGTCACTTCAATTCACAGCAGCGTTTAGACGTAGGGTTACCCACTAGGTGGAACAGTAAAACTTTTTTCTCGCGAATGAAAAACTTCTCTTCCCTCAGATATTCTAATTTAACTCTATTACGGGATAGAAAAGGCAGAACAATGCTTCAATCTGTCTAAACAGCTACAACATATCTACTTTGAAATCG
The DNA here is from genome assembly GCA_949752745.1 of Protula sp. h YS-2021. Classification (NCBI taxonomy): domain Eukaryota; kingdom Metazoa; phylum Annelida; class Polychaeta; order Sabellida; family Serpulidae; genus Protula; species Protula sp. h YS-2021. Next base: position 46,646,382 of record OX457024.1, read on the forward strand.
TTCTTTAACGAAGGAATAAGGAATTAATAAATAGCATAATGAGGGAGCAATGAAGTGCTTAAATCAGCATTATGCTATTTGTTAATTCCTTATTCTGACCCATTTCAAACTCCAAACAGAGAACAACAATATAACCTTTAAAGGAAATTATAGAAATGGATGACAGTTGTATGACGGGGTGTGGGGGTAGAGAATTGGCCCAATCGAATTTTTAGTAGAACTTGCTCTCTGCGCAATGTTTGAGGCATGTGCTTTTCCTAGTTAACTGGAATCATCGAAAGATTAATGATGGATTTTTATTTGCTACTCCACCCAATTTTAACACGTAGTCATTTCTTAATGATAACTTCCTCTTTTGGCGAGTATCTGTTTTTTTAACTTCACCAGCTTGCTTCCCACAGGTTATTTGCAAACTGGGATTGTTATACGTTTTATTATAATTGCAATGGTAGAAAATGTAAATGTTTCGCAGTGAAGTTCTTAAAAATGTAATTTTGTGTCCACGGTACTGGTGTGACTTGTTTTGCATGAAAACAGCCATTCTAAGATATGTACGTTTCTATAGTAAACGAACGATATCAGACAGGGAATTAACTTTGTTTTTTACTTTAAATTGGCTATTTTATCGAAGTTTAATTGCTAATCCATGTAAATGAGTCATCTCTCTCGCGGAAGCTTCGGCATATTTATTCCTCGTTGAATGAATCATATTATCTAAGCTTAAATGTGTTTATTTTGTTGTGTATTGCTATTATTTTGAAACTTTCATCTTAACAAAACAAAGTAGTACATATTTTGCAAAGAATGGGCTGTTTTATGGAGTTTTAACTTATATAATCTGCAGTTATGAACCATCTCTACTGGGATTAACTGTACTGCCCTGGAGTCAATGATCTGCGTTAAACTTAATTGAAACTTTTTGTGTAGGAAACAGGTAAATGAACGCTAATTGTACCTATGTTATTCAGATTGCTCGACTCAGAGGACTTTCACAGGAATGAGTTATTCTACGTACGGATACAACATTCTGTACGGTTATCCGATGGAAATTGGGTTGGATCCCGGATTTACACGTCAGATTTTTAATTTAACTTTCTCAAAGGAAGAGTACACACCTTCTTGCACATACCGGATACCTGACGGTTTTCACGTTATTCCTGCCCTCTCCTGCGAGACGTCATTTTCAGCTGATGACGTTAGCAATCAACGTGACATTTCTTCTTCATTAGAAAAGATGGTAAGTTCGCGTGTGTTTCACTGTTTGTTGGTATTTCCATCTCTGCCTTTCTGAACCCATCTTAGTTTTCACCTGCATTTATAAGTCTGTCTATCCGACGGCATGTGCCTTAGTGTTGCTTGTTTTGCTTTGTTCCTTGTTCCACAGTGTATATTTAGTGATACAATTTCCAGTTAAAATGTTTGAAATGTATTATTTTAGCGCGGCGGTTTGATATATAAAGGGTTTAGTTTGATTACTAGAGAGCAAAGAATAAATTGAACTGTTTCTGCAAATATAAGCGGTAGAAAATCTAGAAAAAAGAAAAAAATACGCTTTACTTTCACATTTGCGTATATACTCAATCGAACTTTCCTCATTTTCTATACAAACAAATCTGTGACAATAGTTCAAGAACACGTGAGGTGACATTTTAACTGCGCGCGGTTCATTCTATAACAGTGCATTACAAAACAGCAGGAATTCATACGCTGACGAAATTTGGTAGTGTTTTCATGAAATGAAATTGTCCTTTCAGCCTGCCATGAAAGTTTAACACACTGTTATTCTGTGGTACTCATTGCACTTCAAAAATAAAGAATCTCTAATGATTACATGTGAAAACATATTACATATTATGACGTCAATATTCGTGAGCTCTGACACATTATGCATGGAAAATCATGTAGTATCTTTACCTTTGGCTTTGACTATATTTTTATTTCTATATTTATCAAGGTTTCCGCCGAAGTTGGCGGCTGGGGTGTGAGTTTCTCGGCTAGCACGACTTATCAAGAGAAGCTAAAGGATATGACAGACTCCAAAACCAGTTATATTTTTTCCACTGCCACTTGTGGTTACTATTTCTCCCGTATCGATCCAATTTTTCCTCCCCCATTACACCACAGTTTTGTTACTTATTTGAGAGACTTGCAAAGCACTGACGACAAGAATGCTTATTTTCATTTTTTTGATGAGTTTGGCACTCACTATATTAAGGATTCGTATAATGGCGCAAGGTACACCCACGAGTATGCCCAAACAATAGAACAGCGCCAGCATTCTAACCAGAATACGCTTACTGTATCTGCTCAAGCAAAATATGCCTCTGAAATCACTTTATCTGGCGGGGACAAACTGACGAAAGAGCAACAGAGCGCCTCCAAAGATTTCATTGAGCACTCGGCCACCGTTACCACTACAGTCGGCGCCTTACCTACAGTCGGTGGGAAGGCAGAAGAATGGGCGTCATCAGTAAAGGCTTCTCCAATGCCAATGGAACTCAAACTGGGTTCTATTGAAGAAATTTTTGACAGTCGGTTTTTCAAAGGTACCGATATTGATTATGGGAAAATCAAGACCATGATACAAAAGTATAAGCCAGAATACTGCAAGTCAATCGCAGGCGTAGAAAGTGCCTGCAATTCAGGTAATTATATAAAAATGAAGAAGTCAGTCAAAGTTAATCAGGAAATAACAGACGAAAGAAAAACAAAATCATGTTTTAGATATTAACACGAAAAGTAAAAATAACTGCTGAAAATTAGTAATTTACGTAATAACACAAAAACTGAATATAAAAAAATAAAAACAAAACAAAACAAAAACAAACAAACAAAACGCCTATCATTCAGGCCATAGCATGAAACAAAGGTATAAACCGTGTTCGAATTCAAGTAATACCATAAAACATAACAAATGGTGTGTTATTCAAACAGTATCATGAAAAATTTAAAAAATTGCAGTGTTAGATAACGGTATTTTATCACCTGTTTTAACAAATTCATCGAAGTAAAAAAATCATTTGTGAAGATTTTATTTGAAAAGCGAATGTTCGACATGCATCATAAAAGTTTGCTCCGACGATATATATTCCACCACGTGCATCGGTATCCAGAACACTTTCAAACTAGACAGTTTATACTCGGCCCATTCCCAACCGACAATTGTCAACTTGACAATTTCTTACCGTTCACTTTCCAATTACTTGTCAAATGGACATTTGCAAATTTTGATTAAAATCTTAATACGTGTGTAAATATTTTATAAGGGGGTAACGGTTGGCTAGGGGGGGGGGGTGACCGTTAGCTCAGTTGGTTAGAGTTTTAGTCTAGTAATCCCAAGGTCCCGAGTTCAACTCCAGTTCGGGGTGGTAAGCAGGGGATTGACGTTCGCTCAAATTGCCTTAGCTAAACAAATGCAGTGGGTTAGATCACCTATCACGGAATTCAAAATTAATGCCCACTAAGGCTTTCGGCCATCCCTTTAAAAATGCTTGCTGAAGCGTTAACAGATTGATACGTAAAGAGTGTTTCTTACACGGCTACGAAGGGATTCGTCGTAACATACAATCTAACTGGAAATGTAGCAAGGTGAATCCTTGATTTGCTTGCCTTTGTGCTGAAAAAATGACACCGCTCCAAACAAACCTTTAAGATACAAGAACAGCAAATTAACTAATAATATATAAAAATTGAACAAATGAGTAAATTCTTATATACGCAACTACATCCGCAAAATGATCTCAGGGCATCATATTAGGTGACATGCCGTGGATAGAGAAAATCAAGAAAGTGTTGAGTACACTCATTACTGATACTGTTGTTAACATTAGAGAGGTAGCTTTTACCAGCAAATCTAAATAAAGCCACACGAGTTATATACTATTTTTCAGTATTTGCAAAAAATTATTGCAATTGAAAAAAGTCCAGTTAGTAAATAGTTGGAAAATGGGAGACTAAAATTGTTGAGTGGACATCGGAGCATCAAAACATTAAATTTGAGACTATTTTTGGCCTCCATTTTGTTTTCATTTCTGCCGCACCTTAAGTCACAGATCTATTAGCTCATTTTGAACTACTCGATTTCATTTTGCTATAAATGAATACTGAATCTTAACCTAACTGAGTTAAAACACTATTCAAATTTTGCGACTTCACATGTATGGTATTTAAGCCACATTGAGGCCAACGATCAACAATAGCGGTTCGATTAGTGAATATATGAAAATTTCTTTCTCCCGCTGTCGCTTATATTGGACAAACGTAATAATATTCAGCTGCTACATAAATGGTTCTAATTTATATTTTAGAGATAAGTTGTGATCTCGATGGTGATGGACCACATGATAAATATTGCTTGCGAACCTGGTGGCTAAATGCTGGCTGCAATCGTCAAGGCACCGCATCTCCCTATCTTAATCAGACGAATGTGGCATCTTGGAATGCACGCAATGGAGTCCAAGTACGGGACGACATGCTGAAGTACAGAACAAACGCTGATGATGGTACGGCTGAGAAATATGCAGAATGCTTCGGGATCAGTACGTTTTAAATATTTATTTTAGTTTTATAATTGCAAGAAGGTAGCATGTTGTTAATGTAGTTGTGTCCCGAAGAGCGGATAATATCTGTTTTTGCATCTGGCCCTTTGAAGCAGCGATATAAGTACTTCAGTATTAAGATAGCCCTTTGCATATTTTAAGGTACCCCATTATCCATACTTTATCGTGTCTTACACCAACCTTGATTTGTGATATTAACACAATAGTGGTCTTTTAACTACTAGTGGTCGTCTTCTTATCGTCAGACAACCGAAAATAAACGCATAAGGAAACAAAAGCAAAACAAAGAAATTTTAGGGGACCTTAACCGCAATTGTCAGCCTGTTAGATTCTATATGGAATGTCATTTTCATATTTATCAGACAATGTTGACATGAAGATCTAAGTTTTGATATCAAAAATTGATTTTTCAATATTAATGAGTAATTTCTGATCTCAAAATGTCATATTTTGACATCCAGAAGTAATTTTTGCTGTCTGTCATTATATTATTGATATCGTAAAGTGTATTCTTAGTTTCAAAAAGTAATTCTTGATATCAATAAATATTTAGAGATGTCAAGAAATATTTATTGACATCAAAGATGATTTAATGATCTCTGAAATTGATTTTAGAGATAAAAAATTCAACTCTGAAAAGTAAAAATGAAATAGATGATAGCAAAATCTCAGTTCTCAACTCTATAATGTATTTTCCTTTCATTGATATCAAGATATCATTATCTCAGATTGAGACTTGTTTAATTTATATTTTTGCAATCTAAAAATGAATTTTTTGACCTCAAAAATAAATTTTTGATATAAAAATATCGGTCTTTTTATATAAGGAAGTCAGGAGCACATATCTGTGAATAAAATAATGACTGGCCGTTCTATAGAGAATCTTTCTTTTGTTTTTTACTGTACACAAAAGAAGCAGTTGATGATTTAAAAAATTGAGTTGTTGTTATTGATATCAATAATTTCAACTTTTCATCCGCAAAATTTAATTGACGATTCGTTAGATGTTATGTAAATGAGTGTCTTCTTTAATACTGTTAAGTTTGCAAAATTGATTTTTTGATCTCAAAAATAAATTGTTGCCATCTACAATTACGTTATTGATAGCACAATACAAGATCTACATTGATTTATTGATATGTTTGATTATATTTTATATAAAATAGCATTAAATGTTAAACGACATCCCATAATTCTAGGGGTCTTCTTTTAGCAAGGTGTATCCTATCTAGAATGACCAGTATACTTTCATATTTGAACTAGAATGTGAGTCGACTTAACATAAGTGTCCACCCAAAACAGACTATTGCTTTCTTTCTTATCTTCATGAAAGCATGTTGTGCTGGCTCCTACATCTTTATATCAATGTTATAATGATGTAGAATAAGAACACTTAAAGGGTCATACAATCTTCATGAGTTTGAATGCTTACAAAGTAGACAACTTGTACTTCGCCACATCAAGAACATGCTAAAATAGACTTTTAACTGCCCTAGAATGAACTTACTAGGTGCGGCTTATGCATTCTTTTTAGTTGTACGTGTTTCCAAAATAAGACTTAATGTAAGTATCTCTACATAAAAAAGGATATTACTTGTTTTTCCGTTCCCATGATAAAATAAAAGAGTAGATAGTGAACTTTAACATTAAGTTCTTTAAAGACAACGGCTAGAATGGTGAGTGCAGTTATCACACCAAGTACAGCACCTGAAGTTCAAATGTGGATCATAAACTTTCGAAGCGGAATGTCTAGTCTACCTACATACCACTGGCCACGCGGATAATATTTTGCACCTAATATCAAGTGGCCAGAAATGTTGGTTACGCCTTCCGTTCTATTTGGCATGTTTACCAACAAGACCGTCCGCACACGTTTACATCAATGTCATAAATCAGTCAAAATAGATTGATCACACTAAATTCGTTTTCTGCTTTTTGTCTGAGTGGCTGACATTTAAAATACTAGGTGTACTATTTATCTTGGTCATTATAAATGTGAATCAGTTCCATCAACCTCATAATTGCTACCGTACGAAAACATGAATCACTTGGCAAAATACTTTAATACATTCTTTTTAAGTCTCAGGTTTCAGAACAGGACACTACATCTTCTCACCATCACAGTAATAATAGAGTATCAAATTCTTATTAATATACGTATCCCTATCAAAGTGGATTATACTTGCAGACAAGCTAAACTTTTCATCACTTTTGCTTCTGGACATGCAATCTATGCGGTTTTTGTCGTTCACCTAAAACGCTAAGTAATAGCTGGGGCATAGTAACATCAATGGCCACGTCGATTCAGGATTATGCATTGTTTTGGAGTGACTTACTTTCAAACTAGAATTGCCAGTGTACTTTCGCGTCCTGAGCATTTAAAGTATCAACTAGAATTGTGAGCACAAAGCAACTGTCCACTCAAAAACACGAGTCATGCGTTCTTCTATTTTGCATGAATACCAGTATACCAAGATTGATCTGTGCACGCTTACATCAAGGCGTTCACTTTCAAAACTTGAACACTCTTCAAAGAAACTAATCGTTTTAGAAAGCAGGCATTGTTTACTTAATTAATTAGATCAGGTACAAAAAAGAAATATATGACAACACTCTTTAAGGCCAAAGCGGGATAAAATGCATGTGTTTGCTGACATATCTAACAGTCTTCTCACATGAAAAAATCTACATTCTAAATCGTCGGGGTTCTCCCTGTTTAGGATAAAAAATTATTAGTCGATGTTTTGCCTCTATATCACAGTGCTGTTTTATTAACTGGGTTTTAAATATTTTGTTTGAATAGGTTGCAATTACAGTACAAAAATGATTTGTTAGGAACTCTTTAACGTTTGATGTTATTGTCGTTATTCCACGTATATTTTTCGAAATAAACACGACATCTCTTGAAGCTCGTTATGAAAATGTCAATATGACGTAAAAGACGCCGCTGAAGAAATATCACTTAAAAAGCCTAAAAGTTGTAATGAATGTTGTAATGAAGTAACGTTGTAATGAAAATACACGCATATCCTATGCGTGGTACTTTAATATAGTTTTGAACGTCACTTGACTTTTGATCAACTGACCGAATAAATTATTGTTTCATTATTGCATATCTAGCAGTGAATGTGTTACAAAACAATCTTAGTGAAAGAAGCTGCCAAAGTGCGATACAAAAACAACGTTGTTGTAACTTCATAGCAATACGACATTATTTGGAGAGGATTTTAAGCAATATTACAGTTGATGAAGTTTAAACTTTTCGCTTTTAATATTAAGTTTAATGAATTTTTCTAACAGATACCAACACTATACACTATACATGCAATATTCACCATACGCAACTTACTTTCTTAGTTACATTGTTTCGTTTACAGGAAAGAGATTCTTCTATCGTTCCTCTTTCTATCTGTGCTGTCTAAGCCAAGAAACATTTATTTTCTATACATTAGAATTGCTCAGCTAACAAATGCTAGCAATCACAAACACCTTTGTAACATTAAAAACATTTCAAGACTGTTCTGCGAAACAATAAAAAAAGTAACTCTCTGAACTGCAAACCTCAATTACGGTGTGTGTACGCAAGATGTTCGACCGATCAAATGTCTGCTAACTTATTGTTTAAAATGGTTAAAAGTTACGTCTTTCAAGGCCTAGCAACATCTACATTCAATATTCAGCATCTTTACAGTGCCCGCATGATACGACAACAGAATATTCAAAAATAATCTCAAACAGACTGAATTTATAGAAGAGATCTCGGCACAAAGTTGGAAAAAGCGAAAAATACTCCTGAATAATTCTGATGTCACGTCTATGTCAAATTTTAAAAAGGCATTATATTACTGTCAGCTATATCGCTAACTATACTGTGGCAAAAATATATTTGTAACACATAAAATATTTCTGACATTTAAAAAGAAACTTTTGATCCCGCCACAAAGGCAGAATAGAAATAACTAAGAAAGTATATTACGCATGATAATTGTCAATGTTAAGTCAGTGCAGAATCTGAGCAAAAATTTTAGAATACCAGCAAATTTATTGAATTGATAAAGATCAGGCTTCGTACTCAGGTGTCTTATGTCAAACGTGACAAGTAAGCAATAGAAAGTTTCAAGTCAGTATGGCTATTTACATCATACATGTGATGATGGCCTTAGCCAGTTACAAGCGAAGGCAAGTACTTTGTCAAACACTTCCAGCGGTTCGGTAGACATAGTTCAGCCATAGAGGTTTTCCAAACAATCACCAAAATATTTCATGACATTACAGTCACGGTATGACGGCAAATAAATTGTCAAATATGTCAAATATAGTCACAAATGAACAGGGGACTAACACTTGCAATGCACGCAAGAAGTCATGCGTTTACCATTCATAGTGGCATTAAAGTATAATATGCTTCCCTTAAAGGATATTATATTATGAAATGTGTACCTATAAAACATAAGCCCGCTTCTCACACAGCATTTTCTACGTTGGTAGATAGTTGGTAGGCTGCAAAAGAAATGTTGTGGTTCAGCTTATGCCTCAATACCGGCACATCAGTCTTCTTATGCAGATTTTACCATATTTGTTAAGAGCAAAACTTGGCATGTGGAGTAAGCTACTGTAGAAACCTTTTACGCTCAAACGTGAGTTGTTCTATTCTTTATCAAATACTTGTAAATGCTTCTATCTTGTTTATAGCTGATGGCTGCCCCTTTGATGCTAGTCCTCCCATCAAACAAGCGTGCTTAGAATGGTGGTGGGAAAATATCAAATGCTCACCAAATGGAACGCAATCGCCGGTTAATAACTACGCTGTATGGAAGGATTCTACAGCTGCTGATGCTCGATCATTCATGAATACGCAGAGAAGTGGACCGTGGCTATATGCGCACTTCGAGGGCTGTTTGGGGGGTAAGTAGTGCAGAAAAGATTGCTACATTTGTTTGTTGAATTCGTAATGGCAATATGGCATTGTTTTTCCCTCTGATTCATATTTTTCTTGCATCACCTAGCCCCGCTAACTAGACTGGGAAGGTTAGCGTTAGGATTAATAAATATGGTAGAGATATACTGTAGCACGGTCTCGAAGTAACAGTAGGGGTGTCTGAAAATGTGACAGGAGATATGCCACCTGGTGAGATGTCACCCGGTTACCTGCCACATAGGGGTTTTGCCACCCGGGGATTTACTACCCAAAATTTACTTTCTGTTTAGTTTTCTTTTAATAAAATCTATGTATATCTGAGCAAATATTTTATTTTCAACAGAAGTTTATAAACCAAATTGCGACTTAAATTAGAACTATATCTAGACAGTTCAATTGCACTCAAAAGAGTGTCTGTTATCGTATAATTACAGAACTAAATCCAGTCGTCAAACTTAATTACAATCAACTGAGCACCTTTTATCGTACAATTACAGAACTAAATCTAGTAATTGAACTGAATCGTAACCAACAGAGTATCTATCGTCACACGTTCACAGTTAATCCATGTTGTATGATATTCCACGCAAAAAGTCCAACATGTTGCTTTTCGGGAAATCGGCCACAAATGTAGCAATACATTGTTCACGGTGGTGGTACACGCGTCGAGGGCCTTCTGCGACGCGACCACCCATCTACTGAGTCAAAACAACCTTGTTCAGTGCCTGTTGCTTCTTAAGAACATCAATGAAGCACCATATGTTGGGGTAAAAGGCAGTTAGTGCCGACAGAAGTTTGCGGTGAAATGCCTCGTCTCATTCTCCTTCACTTTAATTCTAGTTCAACAGCCACTTCTACGTCTCTTCTCACATTCGTAAGAGACAATCCGTTTACAAGGTTCTTATGTTTAACATAAAAGAACTCCTCGTGCAGAATTTCCTTGGTCGGTTCTATATACTCCATGGAGAATTTCATGGGGAGAGATTGGTATAAAACGCTGTAAAGCGAAAAGGGTTGTGTTAAAAGCTGGGGGAATTTTGCGAATCCAAAAATCAAAAATAAAGGGAAGGAGCTTGGGTTTACGATGCATTCATAGCTGTGTCAAGATTTGTGCCAAGATCTCTCTCTCTCTCTTGACAGTAGACTTTTGTCATGGCGCAAGGTGTTAAACACCCAAAAGTCACGACTCTCAACGAAACCCATTACAGGCTGTGAGCACATTCTGCTACCTGAATCCTACTACCACTGAGAATACTGTCCTAGACGATACCATCAATGTCAGATCGTCAAGAATGCTACTGCATTTGGCAGACTCACCAAACTGGCATGGATAAACTCAAACTTGGCCAGCAGAACTAAGGTAGCGAAACATAGGCAAGCTTCTATCATAAAGAAAAGAAGCTACATTCCAGATCAATTAGGAAGAGAGGTCGGTATTGAAGAAGTCGTTTATCGAACACCGACTTCTCCCCTGGCTGGGCCATGTACGCTGAATAATGGATGGTTGCCGAATCAGACCTGTCCAACTGGCGTTCAAGAGCCCCGCTTCAAGCATGTGTGCAAACGTGACATTCTACCTTCAGGCCTGGCAGATGACAAATGGGAAACTGTTTTCTGAAAACCGAGCAGTCTGGAGGTCCAATAGCCGCGAGTTCAGAACCATGACTCTAGATGGATCAACTAACCTCCCCAAAAATAATAATATATACATTTCATAAGAAGTTAAAAAGCGTTCAGCCCTGTTAGTTGTTGGATAGGTGACCGTGGCTGAATATGAATAAGCCTCAAATTAGGCTTTTATGTCCTCATGGGTTTTTAACATCGATTTTGTAACTGAAGGCTAATTTGAGATGTGAGTTTTATACTAATGCTAAATTGTCAAATATTTAACATTTCGGCACAGTCTCAAATTAACTGCAAATTAATACCAAAGTAAGAGAAGGAAATGTGAAATTTTAAGACTGTTCAATGTAAGACCAGTTCGTGCTTTTAATTTAATCTCAAATTTGAAGTCAAATTCGATATTTTTTCGTTTCGAAAAAAGCCAAGTGAACATCTCATATCATTAGTATGTTTTATTTAAACTCTGCTTGTTTGTTTCGTGATGTCACTTATTGGTGATCATATATTTATTGACTCATGAACATACATTTGAAACAGGCTGTCCAACAAATGAACCTCCATACGATGGCTCATGCTTTCCTCGACTCTGGGAACAATTGAATTGTTTGCCTGGTGGTGCGAAATCTCCACAAAATATGTCACCGGAAAAATTGAAGCAGGTGATGAGCATAAGTCCATTCAATTTGGCTGCAGACATCAATTTAATCAACCATTACGCGCTGAGAGATGGAGATGCGGCGTACGAACTGTGCTTTGGCAGGCAGCAAAGGGTCTGACACACTACATAGTAAGTACAAAATTACATAAAAACCAGGGAGAAAAATAGTTACTTCTCGTCACAATTTTAATGCGGTCAAGAGTCTAATGCCTCTATGGCACAATATTGAGCTCAAAGAAATTAACACCTTGCAGTCTGACACCTTTTCCTAAACTGGGCATTGGTCACGTTAATTTGAATCTTTTAAAGTACGTGCATTTGCGGTCCAACTAAAAGCAAAATGAATTTTGCAGTAAACAAATTTAAGGGCTCAAAGACACTAAAATGTCTAGTCTATCGTTCCCCGGGGACAGCTGTACAGGGGGCAAAATGTACTGTTACACCGGCGAGAGTACGTCGGACTATTGCTAAACCAACGATGATGGCATCTTCAGTGAGATTCTGGGGTGAGGGAAGTAGGCAACCATTTGGAAAACCGATGGTCATTAGGCTCGTAACGTTACGTAGTGTTTAGGGACGAATCGTGGTTTCTGTTGTTTCCAAATGTCACCTGCCAACGAGTATACAGTATACAGTATACAATGTGTTCTTGAAGTCAATAGATTTGGTGGAGTGAGTACGATGCTGTGAGTGCTAGTCATCGCTTGCAGGGAAGAAGGGTATCTCCAGTGTAAATTAACAGTTTGCAACTGCGTTTAAATTGTCTTGAGCAGATACGATCAACCAAATAATCTCCAACGATGTGAGAATAAGTTTTTATTCTATTAATGAGTTTTTTTAGCAGATTATGATTAAGTAGCTGTCATATGTATACGTAATAAAACTGAAGTAAGACATTAATAAAAATAAACAATGTCAGTAAAATGCAACTATCACTTATATAGTTATTTCGTCCCAACTCCGAAGGCTTAAGAAGAGCTGAACTGGAGTAATGGAGACATTACAAAGTACCTTAAAGCAGATAATTCAATTACCCCTTTTACTGCAACTCACTCAAAATCTTTGGGAGGAGGATGGAGTGGGAGGGGGCGGGGGGATTTAGGTGCGAAGAAATATATGATTAACGAGTGGTCGACGTTTTGTCGGCCTGTGCACTTGTTTTAACCGCCTATATTTTTGGCAGTCGACGTTTAGATTGTCGATGTTTTGTTCGGATACCCTTAAAGAATGCACATAAAGCCAATGCAGGGAGCGGGACACACCCACTACAAATCGTATCCGGCAAAGAACGTATGTAGGTCAAAATGTACCAGGGACGGGACGTACCCAGGTAAAAAGGTGCCCATGGTGGATCGGACATAGCACAGAATGTACCCGAACAGTTAAAATGTACCCGAACAGACTGTAACTCAGTGGGAATGCACCTGTTTTAAAAAATATGAACACTTTTGAGGAAGTACCTTTTAGAATTATTTGTCAACTTGATAAAAATGTTATAAATTCCTACTTCACTTCTCGAGGAAGTTGGACAGGCGCCACCCCTGTCATCGTATCAATATCTAGTTTTGCTTCTTTATGGAAGTTTATTATCCGAAGTCTAATCAATGTTGCGTTAATGGAAGTCGTCCAAAAAGTTAGGAAATCGACGTTATTCAGACGTCGTGAAAGTGACAACATATAGACGTCCAAAATTTAATTATTTAGGTCTTGACAGCGCCAAGCACAGTGTAGTCACCGCTGCATCCCTGGCTCACTCGGTCAGAAGGGGTAGTTTGAAGTCGATTTCAACTAATATTTTTCAAAAATAGGTGCTAAAAACGTGCATGCTTTTCTTTATTTTTAAGTGACTTTTCATGACTACCATTTGGGGTGAGCGATAATATAAGGAAGTTATTGTTTGCTTGAATTCGACTTCTATATAGCTTTGTTTAGACGTCATGAAAACGACGACATGTAAAAGTCTGAAAAATTAATTTCTAGGATCGCCATCTTGACAGCAACAATCATAGTATAGTCACCGCTCTATCCTTGGGTCATTCGGTCAGAAAGAATAGTTTGACGTCGGTTTCAATAGACATTTTTCAAAACTAGGTGAAAAAACTTGCATGCTTTTAACTCTTCGGTTTGATCTATTTTAGAAGTGACTTGTCATGGCTACCATTTGCAGTGAGCGATAACAGAAGGGGTTAATTGTTTGCTTGGGTCCGACTTCTATACAACGTCAATTTTTTTCGACATCTATCCCACATCGATTTGACGTCTTTTCAAAGTTGCGATAAAGACGTGCATTACACATCATAGAAAGTTGTGTTTTAGTTGCGAAGCTGGAAGGGGAAAGAAAGGGGAGAGATAATTGCTTTTCAGTACTCCGCGTTACCTAGATAAAGAGGGCTTTTTTGTTTGCATTTGGTTAAAAAGGGATATTATTTCTAGCTTAGTACTCCGTACTAATTTTTTGTATGTGTTGAAAATCATGTTTGCATGGCGATTCCTACGCGTTATCATTTATGTATAAAATTACTGACCAGCAATTCTGTTTGACATTTCTTTCTTTATGTTTTCTTTTCGCAAGCGATGGAAGGGGGGCTACGAGGGAAGGGGACGGAGACGGCGGCATAATTGCCCTGGAGAGGACGAGCTATATATCCCTCCCCTGTTGATTGCCACCGAACCCCATAATAAACATTTTCCGGAATCGTTTAAAGCAACTTTACGCATCAATGTAAAATTTTGACATATTAGAATTTAGTCTATAAAACATTATTTTAGATATTTCAGATAGACTGAAATTATGATAGTTCAAATTGAATTAAGATCTAGAACTAACACCGATTTTTTTATTTATAATGAATTTTAAATGTCTTCGTTGATTTTTATATTTCTAAATTGACTTTCAGATTTTTTAAAATAGAATATCAGATAGTTTCAAATCATTGATCATAACTTAAATTATACAATAACTGTGAAAGGCAGTGCATAAAATTTATTTATTTATCTTAAAATCAAATGTCTATGCAGTTACTTGAACTATTAAAGGAATAGCTAGTCTCTTTCCATAATGATTTTCACCAGTGAAAAAGTGCTTTTCTGAAGCTTCTGAGCATCATGGATTCTCTGTATAAATTACTAATGAAATTTAGACGAAATAAATGCGATTTAGAAATGAATTTAGATATTCAAACTTAAACAATAATATCTCAAATTTAATTAGAAATATACTAAATTCAATTTATATATCTGAAATTCATTCTGTATGCGTTCGAAATTAGCATATCTACAGTTGAATATGTATAAACCCAATTTTCTGTCCAAAATATGTTTAATTTGAAAGATCTAAAATTCATCAGAAAAAAAAAACGTTTCATTCCAAATGAACCGATTCATTTAATATGAATAACTTTTGGTTATTCCTCAAACACGTGGTGGAAGTGGTTGGGATGAAGGGGAGGGGTAGGGGTCACACAAATGTATGTATAATATATTACATACTCGGATATCCATGCCAACATATAAAAAATTTTATTCTGAATACCAGCCCCTATTCCCTCTCTCTACATCAATGTGTGAAATATGCTACTTGTTTCCAGTGCACATTTATTGCTTAATGTTAGACGGATAAAATCGAGTTATGGATAATGTCACTACCTTTTTCCGTCAAAGATTTGTTCAATTTATTTAGATAATTAGATATATATGAAATCCTATAAAAGATATCATAACTTATCTTTTCCCGTGTTTTATCTTATCTAATTGAATTTTCGGTGTCTTCAAACATATTTTTAACATTTCTAATTGAATTTTAAATATCTGAAACTATTTAGACGTATTTTTTGTTAATCATTGGTACCTTTTGTTGTTTAGAGATAAATTTAAATTCAATTAGATACATAAAAAATTATGAATAAATCTCAAATGGTACTATATGTATATTATATAAATAATAATTGAGATCAGTAGAGTATTTCGTGGTATTATTTTCAGATCTCCTTAAACGAATGGCTGATGTCTATCAATATTATCTTGCGAAGTTGACAATGCCATTTCATAATTTAAGTTTATAATCCTGTATTTTCCTTTGGGCCGTAATTAAATGCTGTCACATGCATAGTATAGTTCTATTGTTGGTTTTTTTAGATCTATTCAACTGGCGAGAAAGATACTTCAGAGCTAAATAATCGCCGCATTCACGGTATTTGTTAAAGGATCACTTCATATGAATAACATCTAGTTAAAAGCTTGTATGCTTTTATCAGGCAAAATACTCGCAACATCTACAGCAACGATATGCTCCTCAGCGATGCATATTATAATAACACGGACTACTCATTCTCAAGTCCTTCTGCAAATTTAGTGCTCCAGGCTAATGATACAGGATCGACTGCTGCATAGACGTTCAAACGAAAATAAAAATGAAATGTGTTCAGCGTCCAACTACAGCCTGATTACCTTTCTACGCGTATTCATGACCGACAACAACTTTCCAACTGCATCAAAATTAAGAGGTATTAAAATCCAAAACTCGGCACAATGAATCCTATGATGGTTATCAATTTTATATATTCATAAAATTTTATATTTTTTATATAACTAAAGACTGAATACATTCGCTTCTAATGTATAAAGTGTTAAGATTATAGTTAGGAATTGTATTTTGTACCTTGACATTGTTTCTCCCAATGTCTTACTCTGTGAATCAGAAGCAATTCCTTATTTGAATTTTACTTTTAGTGGGAATCACTACCCAAAAGGCAACAGTAGAATTTGCACTTTTTCCCAAATATTATTGATAATGGATAGCGTAAGGTAAACGTTGTTTCTACATCTGTTTAGAGGTTAAAATGATAACAACCAAGAAAATATAAACTACTAATCCTACTACTACCATTGCTACTACCACCAACAACATTAGCTAACAGGGACCACCACGTAAATAAGGAATCCCGTAGCTAAATCTGGGCCGATTCTTTCGAAAACCAAAGCTTAAGAACTTTGGATTCAAGTAAGTAATCTGAGATCGGTGTTAGCCATCTGAGATTTGAGATAAGCTTTTTAATTTTGGCTCCCCAGTATTCTAGAAAGAGATTTGGTTTAAATCATAGTCTGCTGTTTCAAGATAATTCACTTAAATCTAAGGAAAGTGCATAGACTTCTTAGAATTGAGAAATCTGTCTCAGGACGGCGGATTTCACTGTTTTGCTTACACAGCACATCAGTATAAATTGAGGTTGTCTCTAACGTCGCAAGGTTCGACAACGTTGGATCAACCTCGGGTTTGGATTGTTTATGGAAGTCGAAACAACGTTTACCTTCCGCCGATAAGACATCGATTATTCGACTTCAAGCAAAGATTGTAGATGGAAGTTCAAATAATGTCTCTCTCCCAAGGTTGTACAGACATCAGGAAAATATTAATCTATAATCACCCTCTAGAAGTGAAAATTATAGGGTGTTGTGGTCACTCCTTCGTCAAGATAACCCAGCCCTTGGGTCATCCGGTCACACAGAATATGTATGAAGTCGACTTCCACGAATAGTTTTCAAAAGGTGGAGAAAAAATTAAAATTCTTGAAATTTTTATACTGTTGGTCCTGTTTTTATATTTTAGTCCCAGGGGAACGACAAAACAAGGATATCTTTTTAGGTTGAGAATCCAACGTCTATACAACGTCCATTTTTTTAGGTCTATCCTACGTTGATTCTCCCTCGTCTATTCAAGATTTCACCAAAGACTTTGATTAGACGTTGAAAAAGATTGCGTTTTGATTGCGGGGAAAGGAATCGCATGAACGGGGAAAGGAATCGCACGAACAACGTTTTTTCAACGCTAACTTGTGTCAAAGACGTTAATAAAACGTGGACCCATGGTCGCGACCAATCAAACTCAATTACTGTTGTAGTCTGGTCGGGTCGACGTCGGAAGCTCAAATCGACGTTGGATCGACGTCAAAATGTTTAGTGGGTGAGAACTCGGACTGAAACCCTTCATTTGATCAAATTCATTTTTACTATCCCAAGTGCCGAAGCGCAGTAGATGCTTTCATAGGTGAGCTCATCCCTCCAGCCCTACCTTCCTTCTAAAAATAATCAGAAAACCTTTGATTATTAAGCTCGGCCTGTTAAACTTCCCCTTACAAAACAAAGGAAAAAGAAGGAATTCCAACGTTTGAAGAATTTGAAGAATTTTTTGTTAGAGCACCCAACCAAAACTTTGTATGGAGTACATTACTTATTGTTGCTAGATACTTGTATTTAGGAATTATTATCTAAATCTGTCTTTTCTGGTGTTCAAATTCAATATACTGTAAAAGCAGTATGTTAATTCAATACCAGTCAGTACTTGGAAGTTGAATGGCCCCAAAAAATATTACAGCAGAAAAGAATTACCACATTTACAGACCTGCCCTGTTTCTTTATGCTTCTAACGTAGAATAAAAAATTTTAAAACATAAATTTACAAAGGTGTTTTACACGCACAATTCAATGTAACATTAATTAAGGTGATAACTGCCGACATTGCTTTTCGTATTTGTACAGATCTGATTTTGATAAAGTAAAATAAAGTAATCTATCCAAGAATAAGTCCAGCAGGCAACATCAACTAGGCGTGCCATATCAACACCTGCTCTGTTAATAACTGTTATCGGATACGTTGTGCTGGGTGTCAATGAATGCGATTTGAAACGATATTTACTGTGAAGCTGTTATTGAATGTTATTGGATAAGTACTAATTGTTGCTATCCTATTTTTGGATAAGTACTGTTTGCTGAAAATTCGTCATTCGATAAATACTGTTTGTTGTGAGTTGCTGAATATTTTTATTGGGCAAGTAGTCTTCGTGGTCAGACATTATTGAATATGCACTGCTGGTTGTCAGCCCCAGAATGGTGAATGATACTTCCATTCAGATTTATAAAGAATTTCGTCATTTCATTTCACGAGTACTGCTTGATGTGTTTCTAAGGTACTGTTTGCTGTTCTGCAGTGATCTGATAAGGTGTTCTAATGCTGTGCTTGTTTGCTTCTTGGCTGTAATTGCAAAGGTTATGTTTGCTTTTAGTGTTTTTAAATAAATGCTGTTTAATTAGATTTATTGGATGAATACAACTTGCTTTTTGAATGTTAGTGATTAATGTTTTTGGTAAGTGCTAGCTACCTGCTTTTAAGATGTTGCTAAACAATAAGCGTTGTTTGATTTTTGACACAATTTCAATGTTGGCTGCACCTCAATAATAAAAGCATATTAGGAGTGAGTTCTGTTAACATAAGAACCAGAGTGGTAAACAATAACTCCTTGCGGCCCCCAAAAATCTTTACGGGTGTAATTTTCTGGAGTAAATTAGTTATTGTTTCTGGATACTTGTATTTTGGAATTATTATCTAAATCGGTGATATCTGGTGTACTGTATGACCGGTATGCCGATTTACTATTACTGGTCCCTGTTCGGTTTGGTTCCAAATCGATTCGCATTCAATATACTGTAACAGCAGTATGTTAATTCAATACCAGTCAGTACTCGGAAGATGAATAGCCCGACAAAATATTACAGCAGAAAAGAATTGCCAAATTTACCAACCCTATTTCTCTTCCTCAAGCTAATCCAATACTTTGAATTTGCCATTGGATAATTACTGGTTACTGTGGGTTGCCGAATTTTTTTTTGGTTCAGACATTAATGAATAGATACCGTTGGTTGTCAGCCCCTAATTGGGTAAATGAGACTTCCGTTTAGATTTTAATGAATTTAGCCATTGCATTTGATGTGTACTGTTTGATGCTTTTGCATAGGTACTGCTTGCTGTTCCTGTAATTTGATAAAGTGTTCTGATGCTGTGCTTGTTTGCTTCTTGGCTGTAATTGCATATGTATTGTTTGCCTTTAGTGTTTTTTAAATGAAAGCTGTTTAGTGAGGGTTTTTGGATGAATACAACCTACTTTTTGATTATTAGTGATTTAAGTTTTTGGTAAGTCCTGGTGTCTGCTTTTAGGATGTTCCCAAAAATAAGCGTTGTTTGACTTTTTTCACAAAACAACCTGAAATCCGTTAACTAAGCTGAATAGGAAGCGCTAGAGAACCAAAAGTCTACGACGCTCTCGGACACATGTGCTAAGTATACTAAAACTGTTCAGAGTGCGATTCCATATAAATTTGAATATCATTAGGTTACTCCACAGTAAGGAATGGCATTTTCACATTTGTCAGACAAATATTGATATTAAGAATTTTTCATACCATAAATTAGTTTTTGCTATCTATAATTATTCTTTTTATCGATAAGTAGATGTTTGTTCTAAAATAATTTGTTAGCAATAAATACTTAAATATATCAAAAACATTAGAAAATAATTTAGCGATATCAAAATTTAAATTTTAGAGACCAAAATTTATATTCTTGATAGCAAAAAAGAAATATTCAATAGCAAAATCTCAGTATGATCTCTATAATTTATTTCTTTTTACTGACATCAAGGATGAATTTTAGATATAATTTTTCCAAAATGATACTTGGTTCATTTATACCTTGATATATCCAAATTGTTTCTCAGTCTGAAAATTACTTTTTTATCAAAATATCAGAACCTTGTTTTGATATCTAAAATTCAGCATTAAATGTCCATGAAGTAAATAACGAATGGCCTTTTATACAGATAGAATTTTTTCTCATTTTGTACAACACATAAATGAACCACTTCTTGAGCTCGAAAGCTGTGTTATTATTACTGATGTTAAGAAAGATAATTTCAGATAGCAAGATGTAATTCATGTTTTAAAAAATGAATACCTGCTTCTAAAAATCAATTATTGATATCCGTAATGTCCAATACGATCATTGATAGCAAAATTAATTCGATAGGTTTGTTGACATCTTTAGTCATATTTTTGTCATGAAAAACTAACATTAAATGCAAAAGGGGCATTCAGTATAACACCACCACTCAAAAGTATGTAATATATTTTTCCCATTAATTAATTATTTTCTACTGTGCCCCAGAGTACACAGATATTCTGCTATTATGGTTATTTTTCTAAAGATAGTTACTTTTCATTATATCTGCTGTATTCATCATCAGATCTACTGCATTTTAACATCTGCCGGACCGTCTGTCATCACTCACTGGCGGCTGTTGCATTCATCAATTAAACAGAAATCCGCATCAGTTGTTCAGAATGTGTATCACCCACATTTCGAAAGTCCCGAGTAGTATTGTTTCTTGTTTGAATGGGCTAATAATAAATTGTAAAATGACAAATACTAGAGAAAGGCAAACAAGTGAAGTAGAAAGAAGAATAAAGGAACTGGCAAAACAAAATCTTTTGAAAAATTAAGAGATTCTTTCATAAAAATACTTTTAATAAAAATTTACGGATGTGTATTGCCCACGTGTTCATTTGGATGGGAAATGCCCAGATTCGAAGTGTTCAGATGTGACATTATCAGACCGTGAAGTGCCAAGATACAAGGTGACCAGATGCGTGCCGTCGCGGATTCAGGTGTTATCATTGCACTACAGTGAATAGAAGTTAGATGGCTTTAGCTATAACTTAACAAAAATATTTACGCAAAATCTCAATATCTTTTACTCAGTTTTATTAAGTCCGTTGGGAAACATATAAAATTGCTGTTCTTTCCGTTAATAATGAAAGATGCAATTTTGGCTGAAGTTAGCTGTGTATAACATGAAGCCCCCCCCCCCCCCCCCTTGACTGTGGAGCAAAAGGCTCTCATGTTTCACCTCAAGTGAAACATTAATATTACAGGAAAATCGTGCAAAAACTGCGAATTAAAGCTTGAATCATAAATAACGAGACAGACCTTTTTGTCAAAATCCATCGCCTAACATTTCACAATTTTACACATATTTATCTTTTTTCGGGTCTTTATTTGAGATTCGTTTCGCACTGATTTTACATCAAATACAAAAATATTTCTGATCATAATATATATCAAATAAATTTTAATAATTCCTTTAATAAGGAAACTTTTAATAAGTAGAGCAACATAGGGCGCTAAGCGATTCTTCTAATAACTGCGCCGTCCACAAACTTATGATTTATATATCTTACAAATATGATGTCATGGTGTGTCCTTCAACAATAGTCTTGTAACTCTTTGTGAAAAAGGAAAGCTTCCACTAGTATTGTGATAATTCTGACAAAAAAGAATCTGGCAGTTTAAAACTGACGTTTCATTTCGTATAAACATTCATCTCAACTTTTATAGCGATTTTCGTATCGTTGGTATCTTGGTAACAAGCCTCATTCTCGTATTGCGTATACTATCAACACCCGTTTCTAGGCAGGTGCAAATTTTTACTTTCCTGCCTTCAGTTAAAGATATTTTCTCCTAATTTTAGCTTTATTAGCTCTGCCAGTAATCTGAATTTGCATCACGGGTTTACTAGCATGGGCGTGCTAACTGATGACGCATAAATGAGCACAGGTCATTTCAGATTGCTGACATATATCCTGACCTCGGACTAGTTACTGCAACTTGGTCACTTGTGGCCTAGCTGCATAGCTTGGTGCTTCCTAGCAGGCTACTAAGAACTCATGAGCATATCTAGGTTACCTGAAAAGGGTTGATTCTCAACGTGATCTCTGCTCTTCATACGCTTGTACCAACGAGTTTACCAAGCTTTGGTTACGTTAGGTACCCGTTACCGACTGCTGGGTTAAGTTTAGATAAAGGGTACCCACTGGGTACCTGAGTCAGAGCAAGGTGGCTTGGTGCTGAGCCACAGCGGTTTACTAGTCACCAACCAAGTAAGCCTAAGTTCGTCACCGTGGCTTGGTGCATCTTGGTCAGACACCCACTAACTACTAAGCATAACCACAGGCCTTGGTTTGTGACAGTACTGCGTCACCCTGAGTTCGTTCGTGTCAGGAGTCACCAATAATAACCTCTCTACGGCTAGTAGCTTAGTTCCGTACATACTTCATAATTCTGAAATAAGTGTTGGTAAGTTGGCGATCAATTTACCCACACACTCTTATGTTTACTTTGTTTGAGGCTGACAGAAGTTGACAGAGGCTGGATTGTACCTCGAAAAGCCAAACATTTTATACATACACCCGATGTCAGCTGTCAAACCGCACTCGCTGTGTGACAGGTGCAGGAGGGACAGGGACATACTGTTGTGTGACGTACTACACACCTGCGAGGAGTGTGCCCACTTAGCACCGCAGAACCGGGACGCCTTGGAGAAGCTTCACACCAAGAATCTTACACGGAGGGTACGTCGCAAGGTTCAGTCTCTGTCTCTGAATATGCCGACAGTCAGTTCACTCATACTCGCCCAAGTTTCCTCCCCAGTGTGTGCAGACAAGAGTGCCGAATCAGACTTCCATTCTCCCAAGAGATGCAAGAAGCCCAAGCCGACAGCTACGTCGGAAACAGTTTCAGAATTGGACTTACCCGTAGTGTTAGAAACGGAAATCACAGGCAAAGCATGGTCAGCCCTTCACCGGGAAACTGAAAAAGTACTCTCTGAGGAATCGGACTTTCCGTTACTACCTACCGTGTCCGCATCAAAGGAAAGTGTCACTGTTACACCTACCAAGTCAGACACGTGATTTACCAGACGTGTGGGTGAGTTCGGTATCCCCCACGCCCTGATACGTCTCCGTCATAAACACTAGATACGCCACTAGTATGTCAGTCAGATGCATTGAACATCGCGTCATTCTTGGCTATGCAAACTCAGCTACAAAAGCAGGTCCAAGATTTATAGAAGGCGCTGCTAGCGAGACAAAACGAGTCGAGACGCACATACCGTCCACGACGTTATCACGCCCGCCAGATAACCAACCGCTGTTGGCCGTTTCAATCAGTGTCTACCCCGAATTCCATACCACATCCAACGGAGCCAGATACTAACTAGAGAAGTGTGCATAGCCCACATATTCCCCATAGGCCCCCGTCAGTTAAACACGGCCGTCAATAGTCATTCAAGAGCTGAAATTTTCCAAGTCGAGTTGGTGCATTTTCCTTAGACGAACCTGGCCCATTTACAATACCGATCTCTGCTTGTTTCCATACATACCAGGTTTCATTAAAATCCTTGCAATTGTTCTTGAGATATCGTGTTAACAAACTCATTCCGATGCTGAAAAATTTCCAGGCTTTGGTAAATTTCAAAGTGCATTTGGCTCTTTTTCCTTGAGCCAACATAACCCATTAACAATACCGATCCTTGTGAGTGCCCACAGAAAATACACAGCAAGTTTCATTAAAATCCTTGCAGTTGTTCTTGAGATATCTTGTTAACAAACTCATTCCGATGTTGAATAATTTCCAGAATTTTATAAATTTCAAAGTGCATTTGGCTCATTTTCCTTAAGCCAACCTAACCCATTGACAATACCGATCCTTGGTAGTGCGCACAAAATATACACACCAAGTTTCATTAAAATCCTTGCAGTTAACAATAGACAATGAAGAGCTGAAAGTCCAGCTGGTCCATTTTCCTTGGACGAACCTGGCCCATTTGCGATACCGATCTGTGTTTGTTGCCATAGAAGCTATATGCCAAGTTTCATGAAAATCCTTGCAGAAGTTTTTAAGTTATCGTGTTAACAAGGTCACACAGTAGTCAATGAAGAGCTGGTCCATTTTCCTTGGACGGACCTGGCCCATTTACAGTACCGATCTGTATTGGTCCCATGGAAGCTACATACCAAGTTTCATGAAAATCCTTGCAGGAGTTTTTAAGTTATCGTGTTAACAAGGTCACACAACAGTCAATGAAGAGCTGAAATTTTCTAAGTCCAGCTGGTCCATTTTCGTTGGACGGACCTTGCCCATTTACAATACCGATCTGTATTTGCTCCCATAGAAGCTACATACCAAGTTTCATGAAAATCCTTGCAGGAGTGTTTAAGTTATCGTGTTAACAAGCTCTTGATGACAGACCGACAGACCGACCGGCCGACAGACCGACACGCGGTCGATCGCATAGGTAGAACCTGTGGGAATAAATTAAACTCGGGAGGCTATGGTAGTCAGTGAGAGTGAGTTATGCAATTTATTCCCGTCAGGCCAAATTTCCATGAAGCAGCAGGTCGACGACGAGAATACGTCACCTCTAGCTTCAAACCCAAAGGAAAGGGAGAAGTTATTTACACGCCCATCGCAGGCTCGTCCACCAAGGAGGAACCAGGTCTTTCACACCCGGAAGATCTGTTGTCGGACGACCAAGATTCAGGTTTGGAGAGCGACGCACAAGGCGACTCACCGAGTGATTTCTCTCCCCAGTGCAGCTTTCTAGAGCAATATTGATCACAAGAAGAACACTGTAAAGGCTATCAACAGTATTGAAGAATGTATCCTGGCTTTCAAGAAATGGATGTATGCCAATTTTTTGAAGCTCAACGATGACAAGACTGAACTTATTTTATATGGCTCAAAATGTAATTTGTCGCGACTTAAGGGTATTGAAATCAATATCGAATCTACAGTTATTTCATCCACACCTACAGTGAAAAATCTGGGTGCTATGTTGGATAATTCGCTAACCATGGATAAATTTATTAGCCTCAAAGTATTTTCTGCATTGTTTTACCTACGAAACATAGCTAGAATTCGACGATTTTTAACTACTCAGGCCACTAAGTTGTTAGTTCACGCATATGTAATATCTCGCTTGGATTACTCCAACTCCCTACTCTACGGCATAAATAAATCATTAATTCGAAAGCTTCAAGTCGTGCAAAACGCGGCAGCTCGTCTCATCTCCAAAGTGAACAGATTTAACTATGCAACGCCCCTACTCATCGAACTGCACTGGCTGCCTGTTGAACAGCGGATAGTATTCAAAATTCTAGTCGTTGTTTTTAACTGTATTCATGGACACGTACCTCAATATCTAATTGATCTAATAACACCGTACCGGAACTGTCGCTCGCTCCGATCGGGCAGTCAAGGATTATTGGTAGAACACAGAACCAACAATAGATATGGTGATAGAGCATTCGTGAATTTTGCTCCAAAACTATGGAACTCGCTGCCTATTCATTTTAGATCTATAAATAACGTTGCAGCTTTTAAAAGAGCTCTTAAAACACACCTTTTTAATAATGCTTTTGTCAACTAATTTGTAACAGTATTATAATTGTATTATTATTCACGTTTATCATTTTAACTTATAATTGTATACTCTGTGCAGCACTTGGAGCTTATTATTAGATAAAGTGCTATACAAATGTATTAAATAATAATAATAATATACCCATAGTTTCCTCAGGCAAAGGACAACTGTGGAAAGACCAGGCAGCTGCGGGTAGACGACCAATTCGCTAAGACGTCTCGTTTACACAGGGACATTTACGTAAACGTCAGTAGACTCAGTAGCTACCTAGGATTACCGTTTCGGAACGCCATTCAGGAAATTGCCGGGCTGGCGGAGATTTCAAACGGACGCCCAGTGTCAGACAGAGAAGATCCGCTAAATCACAACACGTCTCAACCTTCCCTTCCCTAGCCAGAAACGTTCATCGCCTTGAAGACGAGTGACAGAGTAGCCAGCGAACTGTCAGTTCGTTACAGCGAATTCAAACGCCTAGACGCCGGCGAGGGACGAGTTTTGTCTCATTTTCATCCCTCTAAACATTCACCATAAAACAGGGCCCACGCCGCTCCTCTGACGACTTAATACCTTTGCAGGTCTTGGAAGAACAAACGAAGCCCACAGGTTCTATGCCCACGATCCCTCAGGACTCAAATAGTCCCCTAGTTGAGAGAGATGCGAGATCCATCGAAAGCTCAGCGAGTCACATGTTAAATATCATGTCCTTCCAGGAAGACACACTAAGCGCTTAAAAATCGCCTATAAGATCTGCGTCTGACGGACAAGGTCGCACTCAAACTTTTGGAATGTTTGACGTTGGCAACCCGGGATGTGGTCAAGCTGGCAACTTATCTGCGGCACTCCCATATCTTTGAGCAGAAGGAAATTTTTCCCTGGAGAAGGTAGACAGAGCGCACCAAGAAAGTAGATCTTTTTCACAGGACTTGGCAAAACAGCCCCACAGATCTCCGCAGCAATGCAGGTAACAACCAACAAAATTATCTCTCAGAGGCAAGCGATGTGTCTCTAACAGATAAAATAAAAAAGTATGGAAAGTTGTCAGCCTCCAAAGAATACTTGCTCATAGGAACCAGTTTAGGCAAGTTCTGGACCGACTGGCACGATATGGGTGCGTGGGCTAAGAGAGGGTACACCCTAGCGTTCAGGTGCGACCCACAGGGTCACAACCCACCAATACCTCTTTGCAAACAAGCCCCAAGCAGCCTAGTTGCATCCTACCACCAAGACCAAGCATTACAAGACACAATCAAAAACTTAGTGGGAGCAATAGCGGAGATGCCAGAGTACTAGAAAGGGTTCATCAGCAGGGTCTTCCTGGTATGCAAAAAATGATGGGTTGGCGATTAGTCATGGATCTTTCCCCTGAATCAATCCCTCCAGACGACTCGTTTTTAGATGGACACAGCCCATGTCATAAAGGACTCGCTTGATGCAGGCATGTGGGGCACATCTATAGGTCTGACCGACGCGTATCTTTATGTACCGTTGCACCGCTCGGCTGGGAAGCACCTATGTTTTCAGAGAAACAAAAGAAATTTTGGTATCTGGCTCTCCCGTTTGGCCTCTTCACGGCGCCCTTTGTCCTCACAAAAGTCATGAAAATTCTCAAATCAAGGACCCGAATACAAGGTTTGTTTGCCTTCCTTATTCCTACCTCATCGCGCCTGAGACACAGTGAGGGAACAGATGCACGTCTTGGTCAGTCAAGCAACAAAGGTAGTCTATTGGTGAATCTTACCAAGTCCAAGCTCGATCAAAAAAACAAATAATGATTTTTGGAGAAAAATGGGATCTAAGCCCAGCAAGAGCTTACCTCATCCCAAGCGCGGAGAAAGGACACTTAATGCAATCAAGGATATCGAGCCAGAGACAAGGGTCAGCTGGCCAATGTGGAATCTCTCTTCGGTTGCTTGAGTGCAACGGAGAAGGCAGTACCCTTAGCAAAGCTTCATTACAGACTATTTCAATCAGGCGCACTGCGTCAAGAAAGACACCCCAAGGGCACAATGAGTATATCCAAAGAAGCCCAGCAAACATTGGCCTGGTGGTACGATTACCGGATCATGAATAAAAGCCTTCCCTTCTCAAATCCATTACCAGAACTAGAGATACAGACAATGCGTCTCTGTCTGAATGGCGAATTTCCAGTGCAGGATATGGCAGGGTTCATGGTCAAAACAGGAAAGAAACCACCTCATAAATTGGTTAGAACTGTAAGTAGTAAGGATCGCCTTGTCGAACCTAAGACTCTACCGGTATGGGAAATACATAGCGTTTCATCTAGACAATTCCACGGCAGTGGCATAGTTAAGCAAACAAGGGTGCACCAGGTCTCAGCAACTCACAAAACTAACCCACAGCATTCTGCGTTTGATTCGGGAGAAAACTATCTACCTGTCAGGTCGGCATTTGCCGGGTTGTCTAAACGGGTTAGCAGACCTGGAATCCAGAAGCGATTGAGTAATATACACGGAGTGGTGTCTATCAGCCCATGCGTTTAAATGGGTGACCGACTGGGTGATCGAATGGGTCTCCTTGGGAAGACCAACGCTGGACTTATTTACGAACGCGATGACGACCAAGCTAAGAAGGTATGTCTCACCAAGCCCAGGAAAGCTGGCGTGGGTGATCGACGCCCTAGCCTGTGATGGCCGAGAGACGAAATTCTGTATGTCTTTCCTCTTCAACAAATCTTACTGCCAGCTATCCAACGAGTAATGTTAATCAAACCAAACATTTACTTCTGATAGCCTCTTGGTCACCCGAGGCCGATCCCTCATCTCTTAAACCTACATCTATGGTGCCTGTCCCTTCGTTTTTAAGAAGCAAGGCTTCTCCAAGGAAGTGACAGACAAAATGTTTAATCGCCACAGAGAGTCCACGGCGAAGGTCTGTCGGTGTCAATGGAATACGTTTAGCAGCTGGTATGCTAGGTCTCAACTGGACCCATTCCAAGCCACCCGGCAGCATTAGCGGATTTCTTAGACCACTTGCTCACATCCGGACATTTAAAGGGGGTTCAGTTGAAGGTTTACAGCTTTAGGCTGTAGATTGAAAACCTCAACCGGATATGACCCAAGGGAAGACTGCTCTGTCTATGCTATTGAGGTATTTTAAGGTCAATTTCCAACCATCAATCACCAATATAGCCCAGTGAGATTTATCCTTGGTCCTATCTTCCTTCAGCTGTTGTACATATTTGAATATAAATAATCTCCCCAAAACTGCAACGGTAAGGCTCACTTTCCTTTAAGCACTAGCCTCAGGCAAAAGAATAGGTGAATCCATGCCCTGGACCTTCAAATTATGAAGGAAAACAGCAAGTGGAGTGAGTCTTTGTCAGTCCAAGAGCAGGGTTCATGGGTAATATCTACATTGCCTAGGTACATTGGAACAAATGACATTGCAAGTCTTGGAGGAAAGAGACATGACATGAGATTGGGGTCAAGTGGAATAAGCACCAGTGGGGCTAAGACAGGATTGTTACATGGCAGGCAGCGTCTTCGGGCATGGTCACACAATTGGTCAGAGGAGGGAACCAAGAAGATATCAAAGGTGGGTGTTTGACTTTAAATTACAGGACTTTCTGGAAAACTCGCAGTAAAATCAGAGAAGGAAAGGCGTGCAAGAACTTGCGTTTGCAAATGGATCAAGCGTTGGTAACCCTCATGGAGACTGGTTCTTAACCCAATCAAACGAGCTGGCTGACAGATATCCCTCCGTGTGTAGTCACCTGGCCGCCCTGCAAACAAGCTCTACATTCAAACAATCGGTTATTTCTCTAGCTTTGGTAACGGGTTTAAAAAGTGAATCCCTTCACTCATGATCCGTGGGTTCTATCACCAAACTAGCCCTCGGTGGGCCTCCTCGAATACAGTCATCGTGGTCTTGGGATGTTTAACATAACAAAGAGCGCGCCCGATGTTTGCTTGGAGCTTCCTGTAGTGGGGTTTGCCAATAAAGAACTGAGAAGAGAGTCAGTCGTGGCCAGACTTACTTCTGCTCCTGGCTTGATGGCTTGGATAGCTACTCGAATCTTTTCCTGGCGCTCGGGGGTTGGGTAAGGTTGAGCTACATTAAATCCATTCCCCCCAAAAACACCATGATATGTTTTGCATCGAGTTCCGACTTGGCGAGATTCACTATGAGACCTACCTCAATTGCTCGATTGGTCAAGGTCTGCATCTGCTTCCTTGCTGTGTCTCGCTCGTTTTGATTTAGGAACCAGTTATCTAGATAATGGAAAACTAAAATACCTTGCGCCTAGGTCCACGCCTTAAGCACTCTCATTATCGTTGTCAATACGAAAGGCTGAGTTCCTATCCTCTAGCTAAGAGGGGCCTGGTTCGGCCTGGGTATTCAGGCCTTCAGCTGGTATAAATAGCACATTCTTTCTTCTTGGCGATCGAAGCCAGCGGGAACATGTGTAAGCTCCTCTTCGTTCACGCGTTGTGTCATAGAGACCTGGCCTTATACGGGCAGACTGAATAACCCACTCTCGCTAAGAACAATAGCTTCTCTTGGTTCCTATCTCCGGTCGTAGCGCTTGCGGGTTTGGCGAGCAGAGTAGAAAACGAAACGAGGATCGACCAAGCTAACACGGGTTTGTTATCTGGCGGGGGTTAGAGTGTGGCGGAAGGTTTGTGTTTGTGTCTCAGCTGGTTTTTCTTCGAGAGCACAGCCTTTAGGATTTCCTGAATTTGTTTTTGGAGCTGGGTTGGCATCACCAAGAACTAGGATAGATTCAAAGAGTCTAAATAAGACAGGAGCGGCAAATCTAGCGCTTGCGAAGGAGAAGTGCTGGGGCGCTGGGGGATACCAAACTCCCCTAAATGGCTGTTGAAACACCTTCCTGACTGTGTGCGCGTCACCGTTACATCCCCTTATGCTAAGGTTTAGCAAAGGGTGACTTCCTTGGATTCTGTGCCCCTATCAAAATGAATTGGGGAGAAAACTTTGCACAGGATCTCGCATTCGGCACATCAAGAGAAAGAAACTGTACTTTGCGAATCACTATACAATTGATTTTTTAGTATGGGGTTTCTCTCAAGGCGTCCTAATCTTGTGGAGATAAGTGTGCACACTCGGCGCAGGTATAAAGTGAGTCACACAAAGAAGAGTGTCCAAGTAATTTGTCTATAAAATATCTAACACTCAATTCAGATGCATCGAAGTCTGTACTCAACTAAGCTAACTGTTGTTGAAAGATTGGTACTTCGTGGTTTCTAGTACTGTGTAAACGCAGAGGTGACGCAGTCTTGACCAATACGGACCAAAACTTGCATATGAACCAAGGCCTGTGCGTATGCTTGATAGTTAGTTCGCGAATCGAGGTTGGTGTAGAGTACTTAGTGACTTAGCGGCAAGTCACAAGCCGAGATTCGGGTACCCAGTGGGTACCCTTTATCCAAGCGCAACCCAGTAATGGTGAGTGCTCGGTAGTTGGTACCGAGCTTAACCAAGGCTTGGTGTGACCGTTAGAACTTGAGTCTGTCGGGCCGAGCCAACTCTTCTGCATCCAGACTCTGCATCTAACCTTATTCAGTTCTAGAGTTACAGGCGGCCTGCTTGGAGAGGTTAATATTGCTGGCTACTAGCACACCCATCCCAGTAAGCGGTGGAGGTCTACGAAAAACACTTATCGGGGAAATCCCCCCACCCCGTAATGTGAAAGATGGTATACTAATATAAAACCCGTAAATCTCCAAAATTTCCCGTAAATATCCAAAATTTGAGAGCCAACTACATTCACATCAATATCCCAAATAATAGAACTATTATCCAACGAATTAGTGATAAAAGAGGAGGAACTCACCTTTTAACTGAAGACAGCAAAGGAAAATTTGCTCTTGCCTAGAACGCGTTTGGTTTGTACCGCACGCAATACGAGAATGAAGCTTGGCACTAGGTACCAACGATTCTGACTGGCCGATATCTAGCTACTATGAGAATATATTTTTGTTCCCAAACTGCGTCTTTCTTCGAGTTTATGAGAAGAGCCAAAAAAAAAAAAAAGTGGAGATTAGCTTTTACCAAATAAAGGAGCGTTTTACAAGAATAAAAGGTAAGACAAAAGTATGGCTAGTTCAGCACACAAAACGAGAATGATGCTTGATAATACATTACCAACAATTCTGATTAGCCGAGATTTAGGCCGTTACTACATGATGACAAAGTTTTGTTCCTGATTGTGTGATTCTTTTAGAGTTACACGAGGAACACATATAAAGGTGGAGGTAACCGAATTCTGGGCTTTTGTGAAGTAAAAAAAAGCACCTTTCAAAGCTCAAAGAAGTTCAAGAGGCAACTACCATTTGTCGGAAAATCTAGCTTTTCGTGAATTCTTAGCGACTGTATTGTTAATTATTTTGTATTGGAATGCAAGTAATTTCACGTCACTGGCATTTTTTTTTTCGTAAAAGGATATTTGTCAGAACAATGCAAGATAGGATCTCTAGCTCTCTCCATACCCTGAAAACGAAATTAGCGAACCCTTTATTCTTATAAATTCGCCAAAGTCAAAGTGGTCACGCCATGTGTTTTTATAACACATAGGCGTAGCCACCGGGGGTCCGGGGGCCTCAGCCCTCCAGCCCCACTTTTCAGAGTGGGGCCATAGTATCCTTCGGCCCCCCTTCCATTACGAAAGTTTGCATCCCCACCCCCAGTTGTAAAAACGTGTCTACGCCAATGTAAGTCCGCAACAAACTTCTATTTGTATCACGTGGATTCACTTCGTAATAATTTAAAGCAAGTGTCTCCTCCCAAAATGTATAGCCCTTTTCATTATCTTGTCAATAAAAACATTATTGTCGTTGCCAGTTATTCTTTTCTGTGTAAGACTGTTCTGAAATAATCTTGAGAATTCGTCTTGAAAAAAAAACAATGCTGTATAGCAGTAGAACATTAATTCCAACGAATTCATCTCGAAAATGAAAAGTGTTGTGTTGTGAATCGTTTTTCAGGCGTCATATGGGGGAGGCACCTTAATGCTATATTCATTGATTCAACGTGGGTGCTTGAATATCTCCTTTGTATTAATCTAACACAAGAAGTTTTTTTTTTTTTTTTTTTTTTTTGCTTTGCCCAAATAAAACTTTCGATTTCTCGACATGTAGGTGACCATTTTTCATCTTTACAAATCGTGTTTTAGAGGTTTGTGAGACCTCTCGACTTAGCGACAGAGAGTAAGTCTCTGTTTTTTTTCATAAATTGTATTTTACTTTCAATTTGCTACAGGGATACAGCTCATAGCCTTGTCTGACCCTTCTTTTTAAGTTGAAACCAGCCGCAGCAAATTCCCTGTTCAAAACTCACTGTCATATTCACATCGCGTAACTTGAACCCCCGTGGTCGTATTCACAAGACTAACTGAACAGTGAATTGATTGCTCCGCTGGCAATCAGAACATCAGAAAGTAAGTTATTAAATTTACCCTATTTAACAAACAAAAATCCACCTAAAACTGTTTGCGAGATACAGCTAGATCAACCGATTTTCGCTTTTATGAGTATAGTTAACTGCGCAGTTAAATTATGTGAAAACTGGGCCGCCGCGGTATTCCCAAAAGATTACGCTAACTGTGTACGTAGCTGTACAATTGGCTGATACGCCTACGTCACGCAAAAAAGTTTTTAACTGATTTTTTATTATCAAAAAGGCCAGATTAGGTAAAGCCGGACGCACTCCAGTCTGAAAGACCGAATGGCAACACTTCACCAACATTCCTTCATTACAAAGTCGCTGCAACGTAATCTGTAAGGCGTGTTCATTTCTAGACATACTCTCAAATTAATTTTATTATTTTAAAGAAAATGTTTTATTAATTATTTGTTATTTTTATTTTTCTATGCTATGGTTTTGAAGCTTTTCCCAGCCCTGTGACTCACTAAAAAGGGACAAATCACATGAACTTAAACACCAGTTCCCTTCTGGTACTTCCACGCAAATAGAAACTAGACCGTTTTCGCTACCAAGTAGCGAAAATTAAACTTGGATACCACATAATATACAATTATGAATTCTTCATATTCAGAACTTACCATGAACGAGGAGGTGACCAATGTAACTTAAATGTCGTTTTTCAGACCCAAAGGTTGAAAATAAGCTCAAAATTGGTGTCTCTATCCTTTTTCGAGATAATGGTCAACTTCCCGTTTTTGACTTTGACCATGCCCGATTAGGTCAAGATCACCGAGATACATCTTACATATCATATTTTAGGTCCAAAGGAAGCTCAAAATAGTCCTATCGTCTTCGAGATAATGAGTAACCTCTATTTTTAGCTTGACCATGACCGAGGAGGTCAAAGTCACCCATATATCTATTATATATCGTCTTTTAGATCCAAAGGATTGAAAATAAGCTCAAAATCGTTCAATCCATAACCATTTTCGAGAAAATGGTCAATTTTCGGTTTTTGAATTTGACCATAACCGAGGTTGTCAAGGTCACCGAGAACCCATTTTAGGCCGAAAGGGTCGAAAATTAGCTCAGAATGGCTATAAAGCTATTTTCGAGATAATGGTCAACTTTCGGTTTTTGATCTTGACCATAACCGAGGAGGTCATGGTCACCGAGGTACCTCTTACATATCGTCTTTTAGGACCAAGGGATCGAAAATAAGCTCTATCTATCGTTCTATCTATAACCGTTTTCGAGATAATGGTCAAGGTGAACGGACTGTAGATTTCACGACGTCTCACCATCTTGTATCAGTGAGCCAAATTTCATCTTCCGACGTCAAATAGCGTAAACAAAAAACGTTAAAAGCAGCATATATATATATATATATATATATATATATATATATATATATATATTTGCGTTTGCCTGCTTTATGATGTTTTTCAATGGCAAAATATTTCAATGTTCATTTTTACATATAAAATATCAAGGGATTTGGTCGTCCTGGTCCCAGCCATCGGCAGAGGAGTTTGCGTGACAAAGTTTTGGCGAAAAAAAGGAATCATACAGAATGACTTTACCGAATCGTAAGAAAGCAATAAACTAAGGGATTGAAAATCTCCAAGTGTAAAAAAAAATGCACTGAAGCAAATGCATTTAGTTGAACAGGAAGTGTCGGCCGCATTAGAAAGCTCTCATAATTATTAAACCAAAAGATGCCGCAAGAATTCACTATTATTAAGAAATACTAACAATTGCTGAAACTTATTCCATAATTTATATAAACCAAAATAATAATAATAATAGTTGATCAGGATAAACAATCGCAACAGTTTGTCACAGAGGGTGAATGTCCGCGCTGTGAAGAAAATGTATACGAGCATCCGCACAGTACGAAAAATGTGTGCCATCCTTGTGGTCCTTGCCACAGTCATTACGGCAGAAGCCAGAAAAAGATTCAACCTCCTACAGGAACTGGAAGAATTAATTTTTGAGAGATACCACAGTTCTGTCGAGAGTGTTCCAGGTTAGAACGATTTTCACACTTTGGGTGATTGATAGGCATTTTGTAGGCTTAGATGTGAATAAGTTAATCAATTAAATAAATTATAAGCAATTTTAACAGTAAAGTAAAAACTGAAAGCACTTACTTTAAACCAAATACTATGAAGCAGCAAAATATTGTCTTATTCTTTTAAAACAATAAAATAATGATAATAAAAATAATAATAAAATAATAATAACATTGCCCACACGCCCGGGGCCGTTTACGATCGTGGACACTCAGATATTTGAGGTGATCTGTCCACGACTTGCACAAAATCTCCCTCCCCTGAAAACTAAAAAAAGTAAATTAAAAAATATATATGTAGTTGGAATGTAGCTTGCCCTCAGACTGAACGGCAACTCTCTCTCTCTCTGTCGTGCGAGAGCTGTACCTCGTGTGTAATAACGCTTGTTATATGAATGCCATTTTAACATTCAGTGCTAATTTTTTATATGAAATATAATAAAAGATATCAAGAAATCAATGTAGATCTCATGAATTTAATTTTTGATGTAAAGAATTGCATTTTAGATGGCAAAAATTAACTTTTGATGTCAAAAAATCTATTTATCAAACTCAAAAAATGTAAAGGGATACACATTTATATAAAATCTAACGAATCGTTAAAATAAATTTTGGAGATGAAAAACTGCATTATATATATATCAATTATAACAGCACAATTTTCGAACTCAAAAATTGGTTTTTAGGCAGTAACGATTAAATGAAAGAATCTATATACAGAAGCCAGTCATTATTTCATTCACAGACGTTTGCTGCCGAATAATTATACATAAAAATCAGCTGATATTTTGATATCAAAAATTAATTTTTGAGATCAAAAAAATATTTGCAGATTTGATTTCAAAATATAAACCAAAAAGTCTCATTCTGAAATGATATGATCTAAAATACATTCTTGATATCAATAAAAAGAAAATAAGTTAACGAGCTCAAAATTAAGATTTTACTGTCAAATATTTCAAAATCAATTTTAGAGATCATTGAATCATTTTTAATATCAATAAATATTTGTTGATATCGCTAAATGATCATTGATATAAAGAATTATTTTTTGAGATCAAGAATACATTTAGAGATATCAGAAATATAATTACAGATAGCAAACATTTAATTTTTGAGATCAAAAATTAATTCTTGATATAAAAAAAACAATTTCAGAGATAAAAAGTTAATTCTTGAGAATATCAATAATTGCCCAATAAATGTTCCACATATTAACATTAAAATGAGTGGGAGCTATAAATATTGTATTAGTCAATAACTCTCTTCATCCTTTGTTTATAGTTGTTTCGTTTACTTAGTGTTTGCCCTTATTTTCAAAAGAGGTTAAAATGTATTTTTAATGCGAATTTTATATTTTTTTCGTTTCTTTCTGCCATTTTGGGTTTCCACTTAATTGTCTAGAAAAAAAAACTCGCTAAAACTAAAGGTTTATATGAGCGAAGAGTGTATACCGTCCATTTGTTGCAAACTGTAGTTCTGTGACGTTATATTAATGCTTACATGGCAAAAATATGAGAATGGCAAAATTCGGTGGGGATGGGGGAGGCTTTTTTTTGTAGTAGCCTAATGAGGAAGGGGGGGGGGGGGGGTTCCACCCACAAACTTCACAAGGTCTACCAATCAACGTTATTTAGATATCAGGCAGAGTGACAACATACAGACGTCTCGAAAATATTAATTAGACACCCAGTTAGACAATTACAGTCATAAGGTATAGCAGTGATCACTACGTCAAAGTTAACGTTGGCCCTCCGCTACCACGGGATATTTATGCAGTCAATTTTCATAAATATTCTTCCAAAGTACGCAAAAAAGCTCGCTTTCGAATATCCCGTACTTTATGTCCTGATTTTCATCATAAACCCAGATAGATTGTCCACAAAAGGTGTTTTTTCTCGATTTCTCGTTGAATTACTCACTCTGTATAAATCTGTATAAATCGCAGTCTTCCAAGATTTTCATAAGGATTATTTTTAAATTGGCGGTGCCTCGAATTTCTTCAAATTTCACAAATGTGTTCATTGTTATGCGGCCCTAGTCCTTCAGTGCCTGGATATGGAAACCAACGATCCAGTTCATGGTGGGCATAAATTTATGGAGCGAACACCTTGCTCTATTTCCAAAACGTCTCATGTAATGTCTTTTTTTGTAGTCATAGATTAAATTGTAGAAGTGAAATAGATCATTTTCTTTTACTGGACTTTAACATTCAGTTATAATGGGGACAAAGTTCTAAATTTACTTTAAGAAATATAAATCGTAAATAGGCCGAAACAAGGACGAATAATATGAGAATTTCTGGAGCGCGAAGGGTGACCACACTATGATTGTCGCTGCCAGGATGGCGATTCTAGTTTGTTGTAGTCCCGAAGTCGCTTTCTCAACATCTATACAACATTCTGTTGTTTCGACTTCCATTTGCAACCTGTACTCTACGGTGATTAGATGTCGGATCATCGACATCAATCGCACATCTGAAGGTAGAAGCTGATTCGACTTCCATAAACAACAAAAACCTGACACTGAGCAGACGTCGGGTGTGACGTCCATCCAACATTGATTCAGTATAGCTATGTTTATTGGAAACATTTTCATAGTCAATTTCTGGTCTTTAAGATCGTTCCTGTACTGAATTAGTACAAATTTGCCGTTCATACTAATATAGTATAAAATATTCCACAATACCCTTCCTTTAAGTGGTAGGCTCTAAATTTCGTGATGGTATAACATCTAAAACCCCGCACATAGATTTCTTTGGTAGAGGGTATATTTTGCCAATAATTTTGACTGGGAGTTAGCATGTTAAATAGATCTGAAGGAAAACATCTTAATTTCTCGCATTTAGAAAACAATGAAATCCGGTCAGTTTCCAAGAGCTTCAAATGCCAAAAGATGAAAATCCCCACTAAAAAAAACAATCGTCCATTGTATTACCATTTTAAGTCAGAAGTTCGTAATATTTCGTCAAAAATTACCCAATACATAGGTAATCATGCTAAAACTGAAAAGATTCAACTTTGTATGGGAAATGATGAATTCTTGATGATACATTCCCTGTCTTTGTTAATACCAAGGTGCAACTTGTATGGCAATTTTACGACAAGTATTCCTTTGGTTCAGTGCAGATCGACACCAACACTCAATGACTGCACATTGCTTCACACAAAATTCTATTTGCATATTTCTGGTTGTCTTGAGAAATAGAATTATTTTATAAAATCAAAAGAAAGAGCTGTGCGGTCTGTATAGAATTCCACACAGCGCAATATGAGATCAAGAAGCGTTGCTTTAGAATTTCATTCTGTCTTTGATTAACTGAGGTCTCGCATAGTATAACCAGTTGACACAAGTGGTGGGAAGAGGGGGGGGGGGGGGGGGGTGTTGTTCCCATTTCTCAGATAAATATTGAAATTTGTGTGAAGAACCCTGCAGTTATTGATAAAAGTGCTGGTGTGCCACCTGCCCAAGTCGCGGTTTCTCTCCACTTGCATTGAATCAAAGTAATATTTTTTTTTCTCAGAAATCATTTCATAAGATCATATAATTTTACACCCCTGTGTTAATAAAGAGACGGATTACATACTACATTGTGTCAAAATGTTGAAAAGCTGCAATTTCTATAGTGCGAGTAAATCATGCATGAAACATTCTTTTGCGGGCATCTACCCGAGCATATATACTTTGCAGCATATATATGTTACAGGGAATCTGTGTAATTAGGGATTTCATGAAATCCCTAGGGAATTCGTTAATGAATAAGCTCATATTGATTATAAACCTACTTTGAAAAATTATCCATTCAGGAAGGCTGTTTAGTGGTTCTTCAAAACTGTGTATCCCTTTTCACATCGAAAGAAATTAGAATTTATAACATTACCACCCAAAATAACAGAAGTTGGCGTGAAATGTGACATAAGTTACATAGTATAAAAATATCGCTAAATTCAGTTACTGAAGTACCTCATGAATGATAGTTTGGCAACCGAGTGCTTTGAGTATATTAATTCAAAATCTTCTATTAATTTGGGTAAAATACTACATTCCAGACATGAAAATTCTCAATGAAAACATCGAAATTGATTGAACAAGTTATTACACGAATCCACTAGGGATTTCATGAAATCCCTAAATTCACAGATTCCCTGTAACATATATATATATATATATATATATATATATATATATATATATATATATATATATATATATATATATATATATATATATATATATATATATATATATATATATATATATATATATATATATATATATATATATATATATGCAAAAAAGTAGAGAATGGCAAATTTTTTTTCGGGGGGGGAGAGACCCTGTCCTTTTGTGTTTTTTTTGGTTCCACGTGTATTGAAAGTGTTTCTCTTACATTTGCTTGTCGGCACGCAGCGTGAATATTACGGGGTATCCGCGTTTGGTTAAAATATATAAATTTTCAAACCTTGAATTGGGCGCTTAGAAAATCATGGACACGCATGGTAGCCCATATCTAACAGAGGGCCCCCTCTCCTCGGGAACACTCGAAAGCATGTGAAAGCGATATATTTATTAGAGGTGTGACGGTTCACCTCCGACTCGGCTCGATTCGGTTCGGTTCAACAAAAATCTTCGGTTCGGTTCGGTTTTTTTCGGTTCGGCTCAGCAAAACCAATCGGTAGTTTTCTTTTCAATATATATATATATATATATATATATATATATATATATATATATATATATATATATATATATGCGTGTTTTTTTTTATTTATTTATATATATATATCACATCGGACAAATCAACAAATATTTCACACACTTGTTTTTGGAACCTATGACGAATTCCATGCGTTTATTATAATTGCAATTTTAATTATAAATTCTTTTCTTTATATTTTTCCTTTTTTTGCAAATTATTGCCCTTCTCTCTTCTAATTGGAGGCCGTGTAATAGTCCTTTCAACATCGTCGCAATTGCAATTTACATGCCTTTTTTATTTCAACTGAATGCAGGAATTTGTCCTTTCATCTTGTAATTGCACTTTTTAATTGTGTTGTTTGCCTTTCTTATACTCAGTTGCAATTACACAACCAGTAGCTGGAGTGTTTGATCATTATAATTGCAATCCTAGAGCAGTGTTGTTCATCCGGAGTGCAATGCAAGGCTAAGGAAATCGAAGAAACACCCGAACAGATCATTTCGCATTTTGCATTTTTTATTTTAAGGTGTTTTACAAAAAAAAGAAGAAATGACAGATACCTGGTTGTTTCATTTTGTTTTGGCATTCAAAG
The DNA here is from genome assembly GCA_949752745.1 of Protula sp. h YS-2021. NCBI lineage: Eukaryota > Metazoa > Annelida > Polychaeta > Sabellida > Serpulidae > Protula > Protula sp. h YS-2021. The sequence goes on from OX457024.1 coordinate 46,686,996, forward strand.
TAAAGCAAAAATAGAAATTAGTTGGGGCGAATAATCCTCGGGGGAATTGTCCTATGGGGGAATTGTTCGGGGGGAATTGTCTTGGGGGCATTGTCCTAGACCCCGGGTTTAATTGGAGGGCTTTTGAGCCTGTTTTACTTAATGATTAAAAGAGAACAAAAGTATTTTGTAGATGATTAATATCTGGGTAATATGTGGTTAAAAGGAGTTCAAAGACCCCTTGATATAATAAATAAAAGACCACCAAAACTTTCACAGATTGCCTGATTGTATTTGCCATATTGTGTAATGAAGCCTTGCAATTTTCAGTCATTTCACGAAATGGCTAAAATGTTTTGCCCTTTCATGAAACGGCAAAAGATTTCAGGCATTTCACGAAACGGCTAAAATGATTTGCCATGTCGTGAAATGGCGGATTTCACTCATTGACTGTAACATATATATATATATATTAAGACTAAACTATACTAAGAGAACTAACATAACATTACCAAATTAATACATTATCTTGCTATAAATAGTGAAAAAAACCCGAACCGAAACCTTGATTGGGCTTTTCGGTTTTCGGTTCGAACCGAACCGAAGCCTTTTCTCGGTTTTCGGTACGAACCGTCACACCTCTAATATTTATAAATGTGTCTTTATACGAATACGTGTGTTTGAGGAAAATATTGGGTGTATATTTCATGATAATATCAAATTTTAAAGCCAGGAGTTTCTCAGTAAAAATGCAGCTCAAATTTGAAACGCGGCAAAAAAAAAAAGAAAAAAAAAAGTTCTTGCATGAAGCAGGTATCTAGCGTATTGGTCCTTCTGACCTGGCTTTGAAAGAGTTGATAATGTGGAACTCCCTTGTCTTGTGCCGCATTCAAACCATACAACCACTCCATATTTTGTGTATCAGAATGCCTGACTTCGAGGTATTCTCTATTTTCATGGCCCTGTCTATTCATACCGAGGGCGTCAGCCCGAGGTGTGAATAGACAGGGCCATGAAAATAGAGTTTACCGAGAAGGAAGGCATTCTCATACTTAATGTCCATGCGCCAGACGAATTGGCTCCGCCTCCCCCGGCCCGTTAACCCCTATTGTTCTACGATTAAGGTGGCAAATACAGAATAACAATCATGATAAGGTATAAAATACTGAACGATCATTCGTAACAACCTAGTTAATGCAAGAGTCAACACGAGCTTTTTTTTTGGGGGGGAGGCAAAATTAATATGGAGGACGATTCAGAAAATGAATGTTTTTACCCAGACTCCTTCTGAATTGCAGAGGGAGTCTGGGAATTTTGACATTGTATTGGACATCGATGGATTTATTCGAGTATATAATGTTAACCAGCCTGACGGATCTAACGATACCGCAAGCATGTTAAGACCGGATGCACCTTACATAATTTTTGAAAATAAATTCCGACATTAGCTACAAGGTAATTTGTTTGAAAGCTTCTACTTTCTTCTGTTTAAGTTAATGTTACTCGCGTTTTACTCGAGATTTGAAATCGAGAGAAAAAAAATCGATTAAGTGATCATTCTGACGTCTATCAAACGTCTTTTTGAGGTCACAACGTCTGTCGACGAATATTTAACGTAGAAAATGAGATGCTTTTTGTCATTCTCGTCGCGACTAAATGACGACGGCTGTCGAACGTCTGTGTCGATATATCTCTTTCATCAGCCCCCCCTCCCCCACTCCAGTAAAAACTAAAGAATTCGTCAGGTATTTAGGCATTAGAATATTTGTTAAGGAATATATGTTTTTAAGTTTAAATAAATCTTTTTTTCAAGGCGAAGATTCTTGATGTTTGATTCCTGTTACAATTCCATTTGATCAATGATGATGTCTTTTGTTTTCAATGAACCAATTTAAACAACAATGAAAACAAAGTCACACCTTGCAGGGCATTCTCAAAAAGAATGACCTGTGTGCCGGGTCGTTATTTTTTAGAATGCCCTGTCTCTCAAAAGAGGTGCGACTTTGTTTGCCTCGTTCGTCAGAATAAGTCATCGGAGAAAACAAAAGAAGTGGACATTAAATAAAGGGAAGCATATCGATAAAATTAATCAGCAGCAACGAATAATCTAAAAAAAAAAACTAACAGGAATTTTGTTGAAAATAATACTTTTGACTTCTGTCTTCCTTATTTTTTTTACATTAATAACAAAGTAACTCACTTTTGTAGAAATCCGATTGGATTTCGAACAGACTGGAAATTGGATTTTCATTAGAAATAAACTGAGAATCTAACTTTTAACATCACGGTTTCAAGACGAAACAGAACAATGATTGATTTGGAATTTTATGTTGCTGCATTGTTGACAATACAAACTGGAAGTTTTTGTTAGCATGCCACTTAACTGGTTTGATCTGAAGGCCAACAGCCAGCACCCCTGAAAAGAAATAGATTAAAGGGCAATAACTAACTTACATCGAAAAGTTATCTCAACAAATGATACACAAATGACAGTAAAATTACTTTGTTGAATGTATCAAAGGAAAAAAAATTCTGACTCACACATTTTACATATACTGATAATTCTACAAAGTATTGAATAAAAACATTTGGAGCGTTTAGTTGTGCATTCATTTCTTGATATATGTGTGTGCGCTTAGAAGAAAGCGGATGTTTTATCAGACGGCTCTATTTGTTCTCTCCATTACATTATCATTTTTTTTTTGAGGGGGGAGGGGGGGCGGGGGTTAATGTAAAATAAATGATCACTCTGATGCCGTAGGCAGATCATTTTCTTTATTTGCAATGTATATAAAACCTCAGATGGAAGTATCTTTTATAATTGTCTCAAATGGATATATTTTTATTAGCAATTTAAAAGAAGCAAAGTGTGTTAGATATAAAAACCGCTTTAAAATTTAAATCTGCTGCTAGAGTTTAAGTTCGACTTAAAATTTTGGTTACGGGTGTTAGCATGTTTTCTTTCCTAGCAGTTACTTTTTTATCGATTCACCAGATATTGGTGGAATATTGACCAAACACCAATATTCTCAAACAATTGTCTCCTGGTAGGATTTATGTGTAAATGTAGAAGAATGTTGAATGAAGACAGAAAGCACAATGTTACATAAGTTTTTCCTGCGCGTAAAAAAGCCCATTTCTACGTAGAAAAGGCATGTTCTATGGCCAAGCCCGAAGAATATACCTGTCAACGCATTACCTGTAAGATTGCCAGATCCACAGAAAAGACCTTCTCTACGGGTGCTATGCAGGGAAAACTTACGTTTCAAGAACGTGGGTTTTCCATGCGTCGCTAAAATTCAGTTTTAAACATTTTGTCTCCCTATCGAAAGAAGAACAACAAAAAAAGAAACAGCCATTCATTTTGCCAAAAACAGAAACCTGCGCAGGGAACTTTGTTGTGGAAACTTACAAGTTACCTGTGGTAAAATCCATTTTAGTGGGGGTGTCAAGAAACTAATTAACACTTCATTGAGATGCAGGCGCGACACCCAGACCAAAAGGGTCGGGGAGGGTGGGGTCCGGGGGCTTTATCCACAACGCTCCAGTCCTGATTCCGAAATCTGGAAATTCTTTTCGCTGTCATACTGCTTATATACAGATTTAATAAAATTTATATTTCTGCGTGTCTGACTCATATTTGAACCTGGGGTTCGACTCCAGTGTAATACAGAATCTGCAAAGATTTATTTCTGAGGTAGTTCCATTGATTGAATACGTGCACATGAAATTTAACGGCCGTAGAATCTAAGAAGTGAATGCGCGTGAGACCAGCTGGAAAACGTGACCATCCCCTGTATAGAATGTTCCTTGTTAACGAAAATGACAGAGCGAGGGGAGGGAGGGAGGGAGGGAGACGCAGAAAAACAGGCATGGGTGTGGGGAATAGGGGAAGGAGGGAAGAAGTAAGAATGGGAAGCAGGGATGGAAGAGAAAGGGTGTGGAAAGAGGGGGACTGAAGGAAGGGTGGAGGAGACAGGGGAACAGATGCATGGGGGCAGAGGACAGGAGAGGTAAAGGGAGGGCGGAAGCTATAAAGATACTGAACGAATCCGGGACAGAAAATGTTGAAAATACCAAATAAGGATAGATTGCCTCGAAGTCTTCACCTATTTTTTCTCGCTTTTTATTTTTTTTTCTTCCGCTGAATCGGTTTTCAAACATCTCCGAGACCGCTGAAGCCAGACCAACCAATCTTGGCACATATATGGAGGGTCATGTGAAGTGGTGCACCTGATAAAAATGTTTTACTGAAGTGGTACACCTTGTAAAACTTTTGAACTTGACCTTACTGGTCAAGATCAAATCGCGAAAAATGTTATTCACGAAAAACAATGGTTTATCTCGAAAACGGTAACAGATAGAGCAATTTTGACTTTATTTTCGACCTCCACCCCCATACGACGACACGTAAGGTATAAGTTCCGGTGTCCTTGACCTCCAGGTCACTTTCGAGCCCCAAACCGGAAGTTGGCCTTTATCTCGAAAACCGTAGTTATCATTCCAAGTGGGTCTAGTTCGCTGTGCGAATTTCGGTCTAGTTGAAATAGTCTTTGCAATGAGTAAAACATCAAGTCAGTGATTGGTGCAAACAGGGATTATGCCGTGGCACAGAGCTTCGGAAATCTCAACAGAGTGATGGGGAGTAATTGAAACAAAGGATCAAGGCAGTTATCTGTAAAAACACAAAGAAGTTTGTTAACTTATTACATATGTTGTTTAATAATTCCAACTCAAAATCTTAGAAAAAAACTCAAGGCCTTTTTGTCTAACTTTTCATTTAGGGCCGTTTTGGGAAAGGCCTTTTCGGGAAAGGCCGTTTTGGGAAAGGCCCTTATGTCCAAGGCCCTTTTGTTCAAGGCCCTTCTGGCTGGATACCGTACTGCACAGTGAAATATCAATGCCGCCAGGTTTTGTTACTTTGATTGTGAATCCAACTTTTTCCATACTGCCTTTTCATGAACTCCCATATAGCTTTCAACCCTGCATAACAAATGGATTAATCTGTGGGTTTTTGCACTTTCCTGTGCAGGGTTTTAGAAAATCTCTTACAAGACCAATAATAATTGGGCCAAAGTTTTCCCACCACAAGTTACCTGCACAGGTTTCTGTTCTTGGCAAAATGTCCAATGGAAAGAAAATCAAAGAGATAGTGCGTTTACAGGTAAAATCTACGGTTTGACCGTAGAAGAGGTCTTTTCTTTTCTATGTAAAAACAGCCTGTCATTTCAATAATAAAATCAGACAGGGGTGTCTTACACACAGGACTTTTCTACGCCACTATCCGTAGAAAAGTCCCTTTTTTCTTTTAACTATCAACCTTCAAAGAAATGTACTTGTATATGGACTTTTAAGTTGAAAAGACATATTTACGCGTAAAGGCGTAGAAAATTCATTTCAGCAGCAAAACTAGACCTGGATTTCTTACGCACAGGATCTTTCTGCGCCGCTATCCGGAATCAAGTCATTTCGGCATGGTCTCAAGCTCGAAATTAGACCTTTTCCCTCGGCACTTCTTTACTGGGATCCCCCCATTTTCGAATCCAAAAACAAAACGTGGAGAGAGGGGGTAATTTTGAGACAAGACGCGGTCCGCGCGGAGTGCCAGTTTAAAAAGGAAGTAATTTTCATTCAGTACTCCGCCTTTCTCACAAAAAGGGCTTATTTCGCAAGAACAATAGTTCCGTTCTTGGTAACAGCCAATCAGCATCCTTGGTCCCTTGGTACCAAGTCTCATTCGAGTATTAGTCTCTTGCACCAACCGCACCTAAGTCTGTGGGGTGGCTGGGAGGGAAACCATGATAAAACTGGACAACGCGAATCACGCTTTTAAAAGAACGATTTACGAAAAAAAAAAACGTCAGTTTTACTTCGCATAAGCTCCGAATTCGTTTCTCTCAACTTTTATACAGGACTAAAACAGGATTCGGGGTGAACTGCGATGTGAGCCAAGCTTAGAAAAATTTTCCCAAGAACTTAGCTTTTACTTCATAGAACGTGCCGAGTTCCGTGTGAAGGAAAGAAGGTGCAAATAAAACACTACGTGAGATGGTTTAATGTGTTTAATGCACCTTAGTTCAAAATATAATCGAATTGGTGAACAACTCTGGCACACGGAATTAGGAACAGATGAAAAGAGAACAAGTAGAGAAGACGCACCAACGACCAGGTTCTTCTCCGCCACCAACACTTGCTAACACTATCTCCCTCCATCATCCAATGAGATGGTAGACCACCCTGATCGCAAAGGTCGATCTGAGAATACGTATAGTAATCTCTTTTTTATTTGTTTTTTTTTACAAACATGATCGCGGAACCAAGTCTGAGTAGTTAACTATGTGAAGAAGGAGTTGTAATACTGAATGATGTTTGGTCACTCACAAAAATTATACATTAGCAAATTTATTACCCTGGACAATAATGAATTAGCTAGGGCCAAACGCAAATTGGCACTTAAAGCTACCAAAAGCAACCAAGAATCAAGCCAGAGGCTTAACACATAGTGAAATTGTCATGACATAGGGGCAAGCCAGACGAAGTACTGGTACAAGACAGGTTGACGGGCTATCATGCGATCTTCTAGCATACTACCTCACATTATCGATTGACCTACGCTGAACGCACTACAATGCGCTCAACTCAAGACACTGGCCAGAGAGGAGGAGCACTCGTACACGACAGATGACGCAGTATCCTGTGCTCATTCAATACATGACCAGATATTATTAGTTACACAACGAACGCACTTTAACGTGCTTATGTAAGATTTCGGTTACTGGTTAAGTGAACTGGGCTAGTCTAGGTACTTGATCCCTGCGTGCCCGACTCTAGTGGCCGTGACGGACGCACCGAGGAGGATGCGTAGTGTGCATGTACACCCCCTTTGCCAAGGGAAGACGGAACACCAACCTCGCACGGGTGAAGCACCAAGACCCAGCGCTAATCAAGGTTTAGGTGTGTGGGCTCCAGTATCACCGTCCTCCGGCCACTGAGCCATAACTAGAGCGTAACGTACTCCTGTCCTAAAGGAAACTGATGGGTGCCACGACACAGTTATCGGCGGCCCTGGTTCTAGCCCTCTTGTATTTGCCTGAGCCGTTGCCGTGACGCTGAAAGGCTTCCTTGTGCTTAGGTCTGCCTCTGTCGTAGTTTCACTGCAACAGACAAGAGTTAGTTAGAGATTATTGCTTCAGCCGCTACGAAAGGGCCTAACGAGAATAGGCCGGGAAGTTTGCACTCGAGTAGTCTTTTAGGTAACATTTAATGAAAGAATTAAGTGTTGACCAACAACCCGTGTTCAGAATGTCTGTTAGGGACACGCTACGCAGAGCCCTGATTGAGTTGGGAACTTGTCTTGCTTGATGGGCGTTGTCCAGGCCCCTGAACTCTGTCGATGTTTGGGCTTTACCGTAGGCGTTCAGAATTACATTTTGATGTATTTGGAAATGGTCTGTTTGGACAGATCTTTATTGAACCTGGGCATAAAGAAATGATCAACGCTTTTTGCCCTTGTTTTCTGTAGCGCTCTGATTTCTCCTCTTCTCTTGCCTGAGGCCAGTGCTATCAAAAAGGTGAATCTTACGTTGCAGTTTTGGGAAATGTTATCTCGTCCCCAAAAAGGTCTGCTCTCCAGAGATAGCGCAGGACCAGGAACAGGTCCCACTGTGCCATGTTAGTAACTGATGGAGGAGAGTTTACACTGAAGTGTCTGAATAGCATAAACAGTGCTGGGTCCTTCCCTGGGCCATAACCCGTCCAGGCTTTTAACCTCCAACCTATGGCCGATCAATAGCCCACGATCAAACCCACCTTCAGGTGTTCGGCTGTGAACATGTGATTGAGGAAATCTGTCACTACGGCTGGCGTAGCCCGAAATGGATCTTACTGGGCTTTAGCAAACTAACTATCAAATATGTTCCACTGTGACCGATTCACCTTTGCTGTCGACTCACTATGGTTATTTTAGCATTTTTTCTGACACTTCCCTGGAGAAGCCTTGCCTCTCTAGGAGCGAAGGGACAGGAACAGCAGGTGCAAGTGTAGGAGGTGGGGTAGGGTTGAGGCATGGTCAATGGGGCTGAGACAAGATCTTTTGGTGACAGGGTAATCTCAGCGGTGGGCTTGCCACGCACTTGATTAGGATGGGGAACCAAGGCTATCAGGAGCAGATGCCTGGATTTGAGTAGTATTGCTCTCTGGATAACTCGCAGTAAAATTGATTGAGAAAAAATGGCATATAGGACTTCGTATAGGCGTATAGGTCAGGGGGTTGATAGCCCAAGCTCGCGGATCTGGGCACGGGGAGATATACCTTAACAGTTTGGCCGTCAACGCCTTTGCAAACAAGTCCAGGGTCCGTCTTTCCCACGGAGATTGCTTACTTACCCATGCAAAAGCCTTGGTTGCTAGATACCACTCCGTGTGTATTAGCCGACCGATTCTGGAAGCGAGGTCTGCGAACACATTCAGGGACAATGACAGATGCCGAGCCGATAGATGAATACTTTTCTCTCGAGCCAAACTCAGGATACTGTTGGTCAGCTTGGTGAGTTTTTGGGACCTGGCACCCACCTCCTTCCTGCTTGTTCAGATATGCCGTCGCCGAGGAGTTGTCTAGGTGGAGCTCCACGTATTTCCCCCTCAGAACGTGTGACAGGTCGGTTAAGCCTATCCAAACCACCTGTAACTCGAGCCAATTTATGTGACGGTTTCTTTCCTGCCTCTGCCATTAAACCGGCCACATTCTGCCCAGGCAATGAATCCCTATCCCGATAGAGACGCGTCGGTTTGTATCTCCAACTCCGAGGGTGGGGTAGAGAAGGGAACCCCTTCACCCATGATCCTTCTGTTGCACCACCAAGCTAGTGCCTGATGTGCTTTCTTAGAAACATACAATGTGGCCTTGGGTACCTCCGCTGTCGCAGGGCAGGTCTAATTTCTGTTTGGAATTAGTGTACTGGAGTGTCCTTAGCGGAACTGTGTTCTCTGTTGCTACTAGACAGCCCAAGAGAGATCCATTTTTGCCAGACTTATCTTCGAACACAGTTCTATGGCCTGAATGGAGGTGCAAATCCTACCCAGGTGCTTGGGGTAAGATAAGCCCTTGCAAGGCTTAAATCCCATCTTTCCCCCAAGAATGCAATCATTTGCCTTAGAACGAGCTCGGACTTGGCGAGGTTCACAAAGAGACCTACCCGTTTGGCCTGCTTGGCCAAGGCCTGCGTCTATTCTTTTACTGTGTCCTGGTCGTGATGTGCCAGGAACCAGTGGTCCAAGTACTGGAATACCAACATACCTTGGATTCGGGCAAACGCCTTGAGAATTTTCATGATCTTTGGGAAGACATAGGGCGTTGGGAGAGACCGAACGGGAGAGCCTGACACCAAAACTTCTTTTACCCTATGTGAAAAAAGAGGTACTTAATGGCAACAGGGTGCAATAGTACGCATCGGACAGGTCTATGGACGTGCCCCACATACCAACTTCAAGTGAGCCCTTTCTGGGTACCAGATGTCAGTTTTCTGACATCTCCCCTATCGCTTCCTTGCGCAATAAGTCTTATGACTTTATAAAAATATCTCTTAGAGACAAGGCGCTCCCTCCAAGAGATACTTTGGCTGATTATTACCTGCACTGCTGCGAGGTCTGTGGTGGTGTCTTTCTGCCAATCTTTAGCCTGGGTTTTTTGCTGCTCGACCTCGACCTATCTTCGAGTGGGGGCTGAGGGTATCTGCGCTTCTGCGGGCGCGAGAATCGTCTAGTTGTCCCTTGCCATGACAGCCAAGTTCTGTGAGAGGGACCTGCTTTCCTGGTGCACTCTTTCTATCTCCTCCGGAGGAAACAGTTCTTTCTGTCCCAGCATAGGGACGTACCGTGGGTCACAGAGGCCCTTTACGCTGGACCAGCAGTGCTGCAAGAACGCGTCACGTCGCAGATATACCATCGAGGTGGTTAGGTAGGTTGCCAGCTTAACCACATCCCTGGTCGCTAAGGCCAAGCACTCCAGCAGTTTGAGTGCCACCGGGTCCTTCAGCCGCAGATCATCCACGCGCTGTTTAAGCGCACTCTGCGTGTAGTCCTGGAAGAACATGATGTTTAGCACGTGTCTAGCTGAGCTTTCAATTGACTTAGCATCCCTATCGACTAGTGGACTGTCTGAGTCCTGGCGGGCCGACATTATCAATACTGTGCAGTTGACGGGCTGCTCCAACGCTTCTAGCGATATGAGGTTGTCAGAGGAACGGTAGGGTCCTCATTTCGCAGCGCTTGGAGGGATGGAAACGTGACAGCACTCGCCTCTCGCTGGCGCCTGCGCGTGTGAACTCTTGACACTGCTCCTAGAGGACGTTGGTTACCCCCTTGTTGGTCTTCAACGAGATCCTGTATGGCATCCGGGAACGGCAAGTCTTCGGGGGCTACTGACTGCGGTGGAGAGAACGGTGTCTGACACGGTGGAGGAGTCCGGGGGAGACGGGGTGCGAATCGGCCGTCTGCCCGCCGCCGCTGGATCCTTCCACAGTCGCTGTTCCTTGCCCGGAGAAAGTGTGGGGTCCGTCGAGCGGAGCGAAAACTCTACCGGGGTGAAAATATTCACTCAGTTTATCACCTTCCTCGTTCTCCTTTGCACCCAATTTTCGTCCGAGCTACAACCTTCCGTGCGCCGCAGGCCCTGTTCCTCCTTGGCAACCATGTCCGGACGGCCAATTTCGTTTAAAAAAGAAGTAATTTTCATTTTGTAATGCGCCTTTCCCACATGGGGTTATTTCGTAACAATGCACCTTGTTTGGTTCTTGGCAATGCGCATTAATAAATCATAGACACGCATAGAAACCATTTGGTACGTGAATGTCTTTTTCGTCTACCCCTCCCTAACCGCATAAATTCATTGCAGAATATATTCAAATACAAGAACATTAATTGTGCAACTTTGTGTGTGTATGTGTGTGCGTGTATGTATGCGTGTGTTTGTTTTGGGGTTTTTTTTTGGGGGGGGAGGGGAGTAGAATGCAAATAACTAATTGTGATACTAAATTTTCTAAAACATAATTAATGAATTGCAATGTAATCTTTTTTACTATTTCACAATTTCTGGGGTGGGGCCAGGAGGGACGAGCATGGAGAGGGTTAAAAGAAAAGGACCGGAGGAGGGGGTCTGTTACTTTGTCAAAGCACGGATTACTCTTCTGTACGGTACTATGAAAAGTAATTTGCCGGTAAGAAACCGAGCAAAAGCGAGATTCGCGTTCTCCCGTTTTATACTGGTTTCTCATAAACTCTAAGAATCATGCAACTTAGGCACTAAAATTTTTCCCCTTTGTTCATATAGTACAGGTCTAGGAATTAGCCAGTCAGCTTCATTGGTACTTCTATACCAAGCCCCATATGAGTATTGCTCTCAAGAACCAACCACACCTAGATCCGAGTGATAGCTTGGGGGAGGATTTGATTAAAGTGGAGAACGCGAATTCCGCCTTTACTCCTAAAAGAGCGTTTAACGAAGATAAAACATAAGTTTTACTTCGTGAAAGCTTCGAATTCGCTTATCTCCACTTTATGCTGGACTAACTCAGGAGTCAGGGATATCTGCGTTGTGAGCCAAGTTTAGAAAAAAAAATTCCCGAGAACTTAGCTTTTACTCCGTTAGAACGAGTTGAGTTCCGTGGAAACGACGAGAGGCTGCAATAAAACAACAATGAAGACAGTTCGTGTGTTTAATGTGCCTAACTTCAATATATGATGGAGTTGGTGAACAACTCTCGTACACAGAAGGACGAATACTCAAAAGAGAGAGAGAGAGAGATAGAGAGAGACATATCGACAACCAAGCGCTTCTCACTTATGCGCCCATGTATCATCACCCCCTCCGTCCGCCCACGAGATGGTAGCCCAACCTTATAACAAGGCTCGAGACTAAGAATATATCCATAATCTTTGTTTATTTACACCTCACAAACATGATCGTGGCGCTGAGCCAACGTAAATAAACAGTGTAACTTGGCCAGCTGTGTTCTGAGTAACTGGTTGGTCACTTACATAGAATTCAGATGGAGATTCATTGTCAAAACAAGTACGTGAATTTAATCGGCTTACATAGTAGGCAGAAGGAATGCTTAGAAGCCTCTCCCCCTCACGTAACCAGAAATCAGACTAAAGTCTTAACGTGCTGTAACTTCGATGGGGTGTTGTTGCAATCGATCAGCACAAAAGAAATTCGTATAAGACAGGTGGATGCTCTATCATGTGCTCCTACATAACTTTAAGCTTATAGATTGACCACTATTACACGCACGATCATGCACTCATATAATTCTTCAGCGACTGGTGGTGTGTGGTGTTCGTATAGACAGATAGATGCACTATGATTCGCTTATCTAGTACATGACCAGACACTGTCACAACACTGTGAACGCGCTATGTATGACTTAGGAAGGTACTGCCAAGTGAACTGAGCTGGTCTTGGTACCTGTTCCCCGCGAGTCCGACTCTAGTGGCCGCGAAGGACGCACCGAGGAAGATGTGTCTGCATAGTGAGTACGCACCGACACGCCCCGCCTTTTTGCCAAGGGAAGATGGAATACCGGCTTCGCAGGGGTAAAGCACCGAGACTAGGCCACACTAACGCCTGGCTGTAAGCGCTACAGCAGCTCTGTTCCTTGGATACTGCGCCACAACTAGACTTCCCGGCGCTCCTGTTCTAAGTGCGGGAAGGAAGATCTGCCCGTCGCCGTTACCGACGGCCTTGGTTCTGGCCATTATTGTATTGGCCGGGGCCTTTGCCAGGGCGTTGGAAGAATGTTTCATTTCGCTTGGCCTTGCCTTTGCTCTCTGTCGTCGGTTCACTGTAACTGACAAGGGTTAGTTAAAGACTACTGCTTCCACTGCTACGAAGGAGCCTACTGAGCATAAGCGAGATAGTTTGCACTGAGAGTAGTCTTTTAAATAATACTTAATGAACTAGTTAGGAGAGGACCAACAAACCGACTTAAATATGTCAGTTAAGTACACATTAATTGAGTTAGCTACTTGTCTTACTTGATGGGCTTGAACTCTGCTTCTGTCTGGACTTTATTGTAAGGTTCCAAATGGCATTTCTGTTCTATTTAGAAGTAGTCTGTTAAGACAGATCTTTACTGAACTTGGGCATAAAGGAAATGATTAAGGCTTTTTGCTCGTCTTTTCTATAGTTCTCTGACACCTGGAGATACTCACACAATGCCTGCACTGGGCAGAGGGAGACCAAACCTGACTCTTCATCTCCTTCCGCTAAGGCTGGAAGCGTTACCTGCTCAAAAGTATCAAGACCCGCGGTGACGATGTGGGTCTTTCCCGTGAACCATGCTCTCGGTCTGAGGTGGACTTTTTCATTCACCATTCTCTTTCGTGGCTTGACGGTCCAGACCTAGATTTCCCCTCTTCTCTTGCCTGAAGCCAGCGCTAATAGGAACGTGGATCTCACCGTTACATTTTTGGGGGTAATTACACTGTCCTCAAAGACGTCCGTCCACTGGAGGAAGAGCAGGACCAAGAAAAGGTTCTACTGCTCTATATTGATGTTTGATGGGGAAGAGTGCATAATAAAATGCCTTAACAGCATAGATAAGGCTGGCTCGTCTTCTTCTGGCTCGTAACCCGTCGAGGCTTTCAGTCTAGAGCCTATAGCGGCTTAGTAACCCTCGATTGAACCCATCTTTAGGTGCTCGATTGTAAACAGGTAATTAAGGAAGTCTGCCACTACCGCTGGTGTGGCCTGGTATGGGTCCAGTTGGGCTTTAACACACCAACTAGAAAATGCAGCTATTTTCTCTGTCACTCCATTGTTTTACTACGAATGAATGGACAGGGCAGGGCAGGTCCAGGAGGTGGCGATTCGGGTAGAAGTATGACCAATGAGACTGAGACAGAGTCTCTGGGTGGCAAGGCAGCCTCAGTGGACTTGGTTAGGAGAGAGAACCAAGGGCCTCGGGCGACCACGGGGCTAACAGGAGTAGGTGCTTGGATCTGAGTAACATCAAAGAATATCCATAACAAGAAGGGACACTCCCATTGGCAGCTATGTTTATCCAGATTTAGCAGCGCCATCTGTGTGCCTGGGTGGCTACTAAGTAGCTGTGTGCTTGTGGTCCCCTGCATTTAAGCACTGTTTGAAGGGCATTTCTTTGATTTATACAAATTTCGATCGACTTCAGAAGAATTTTTAAACAGAACGCTGATAAAGGCATGGTCAGGTTTGGGGGGACTGGAAATATATGTTTTGCATCGCAGGGAAACTTTTTATGCTGAGTAAACAACAATAAACATTTTCTCTTCTGTATATCTCAAGATAACAACAAATGTACTAAAAGGTACATTATCTTCGTTAACCATACATCAAACAGGATTGTAATAAATGCAAAACCTACATATTAAAGACATGGATTTTCAAAAGAAGCTGTCACAATTAGCATCTTTACAAATGCTGTGATTTCATTATTTTGCGATTTCGCGAACCGGCTTTGAACTGCATTTCTCTGTTTTGTATTTTTAAAATGTGGTGTATTTTAACTGTCAAATACAGATTAGTTATGTAATTCACCGCTTTAACACAGCTTTGCGAACCACACGAAATTTGACCGAAATCTTCTGAAACTGGAACTTGCCTGAATAGTTTTCCTCAGATTTTATGAGCGTGAATAACACTTTCGAAAACACTATTGAACAAACAGTGGTTCGCATTTGGTAACAAAATTTATCAGTTCGTCTGAAGGGACAATCAACTTTGAAGATTCACAACATTTTTTCTCCTTCAAAAACATGAACTTTGTGTCATTTTCTGGCATGGTGATTTCTGGATTTAGCCACTTCGAAAAACAAGCACCACACGAATACCTTTTTTTTTGCTTTTGAAACCAAGTACCCTTATAAATAAACTGCAACATTTTCTTCTGGAAGCGATAATTGTGACAAACAGGAACCAGCAACTGACAACAAATCTAAATCTTCGCCAGGGATTTCGGTACTTATTTGATTTTCCTGTAACAAAGGACTTATTTGACTGTTTTCGCGCATTTCTGTAAAATCTTTTAGCTTTAATGAAAAGCAATCGAAATCCTCTTCGCAATTGAAAACATAGAATCTACTGCTACTATACAATAACAAATCAAAGAAAGTTATAGATATTCTTTGACGAAACTGTACAGCATCGGGATTGTCCTTTATCTTTTTTCGAAACGTGTACCACGTTTTCCGCCATGTTTTTCAATGCCAGTTTGTTTGTTTACATCCGTATAGCCACCTAGGCCAGTAGATAGCGCTACTGTCTGCTGTGTTACACGAAAACGCACAGCTGTCCCTTCTTGTTATGGATATTCTTTGGTAACATTACTCTCTGAACAGCCCATAGCAGGATTGGTTGCAGAGGGAAGGCTTACGGCCGTCTTTCGGTCATTCGCAAGTTAGGGCGTCGATCGCCCAGGCCTGTGCGTCTCGTCAAGGGGAGACATACCCTGGCAGCTTCGCTGTCAACGCGTTTGCAAACAAGTTCAGGGTCGGTTTTCCCCACGGAGAATGCTCTGTCACACATTCCAACGAAGGGGTTCATGGGTAGCACTCCGTGTGTATAAACTGACCACGCCTGGAAACCAGGTCCGCTAACACGTTCAGCAACCCCGCTAAATGCCGGGCTCATGTGTGGATACTTTTTCTCCGGGCCCCAATCCAGAATGTTGCTGTTTACTTTGGTGAGCTGGGACCTGGTGCCGCATTGTTTGTTCAAGTAAACCACGGCTGTCGGGTTGTCCAAGTGAAACTCCACGTATTTCCCTCTACAGTGTAGGCAAGGTTAGTTATGGCTATCCAAACCACCTGCAACTCCAACCAATTTATGTGGCGACTTCTTACTTGCTCTGATCATGGTCCCTGCCACATCTTGCCCTGGAAGTGAATCCCCCATCCCGACAGAGACGAGTCGTTTTGTACCTCCAGCTCCGGGGCCGGCATCGAAAAGGAGACCCCTTCGCTCATCACCTGCCTGTCGCAACACCAAATCAACGCCTGGTGGGCTTCCTCGGATACGGTCATTACGGCCTTGGGGTGCCTGCCTTGGCATAGGGCACATCTTACCTCTGTGTGAAAATAGGCACTGTCCGTTGCTATCAGACAGCCCAAAAGGGACTCCATACTTGCCAGACTCAACCTGGAACCTGGTTCTATCGACCGAAAGCTCGAAAGAATACTTTGCCTTTGTTCGGGGGTGGGGTAAGCTTGGATCCCATTTTCCCCCAAAAAACACAATTACCTGTTTTGGTATTAGATCGGACTAAGAGGTTCACGAAGAGAACCTACCTTTGCTGCCATACCGTGTCTTGGTCGCGAATCAGTCGTCCAAGTCCAAGTAATGGACTCGGGCCCATATCTTCAACACTTTCATGATTTTCGGGAAGACAAAGGGTGCCGTGGAGAGACCGAACGGGAGAGCTCGAAACCAGATTTCTTTTCTCTTATTTGGAAGCATAGTTACTGTCTGATCTACGGGTGTAAAGGCACGTGCAGATACGCATCGGGCAGAGCTATGGATGAGCGAACTGGCTCTTGGCATATCCAACTACAGGAATTGAATCTTACAGCGCACTCTCCGTTTCACGTTCTTGGTGCGGATCTTCTCCAAGACGTCCCTGTCCTGAGAGGCTAAATGAGCGCACTCTTCGCAGGTGTGGAACACGTCACACAGGGTTATGCCTCTATCTCTCCTGCACCGATCACAGAGTGAGTGTGGGTTAGAAGCTGAGACTGGGTGCACGCAGGAGATCTTCAGCTTGTTGAAGTGTAGACAAAGTATGCTGAAGGACAAAAGAAAGTTCGCACATAATGACAAATTGTATTGTTACTCACCTAATTGCTCGATTGGCTTCAAATTTGTACCAAAGATACCTCTCAGATAGTGCTACAATATAATTGAAAAACGAAAGTTCTGAAGAAATTTTAATGAAAGGTCACAAAGCGTCAAAGTCAGTGTAAATGCCGTTTTGAGTTTTCTTCGATTTTCCATGTTTATTACAGCCACTAATACCGTATGCGGTATCCACTGAAACGCAGTACGGCCTAGATTCGACTATGCATTGAAGTAATCAACCTGTTTATTTTGTAATGAATGCCACTCCTCAATCAATGCTTGCCTCAATTCCTCGAGATTTAGAGGCGATGGGTTACGGGCTCGAACTTGGCAATCCAGATGATCGTATAGATATTCTATGGGATTCATATCCGGACTACACGCCGCCAATTGTTATGTCTCCATGCTCTGATGTGGACCCGACGAGCCCGGATCCCATGTTCGCGTAGGCGCCATATAGGGGTTTTCGAGCTCTTAGGTTATTCGTCCGTCCAGAGATCTCCGTTGTTGTTATTGTGACTGATCTGAAGCGTGCCCGGAGGTGGATCATGCGGATCCAGCGATCCTGGTTAGGTGTGGTCACACGCGGTCTGCCACTACGTGGTCGGTCTTTGATTGATCCAGTGTCCCGATACCGTCTTCATTTTTCTACTGCTCTTTCACTGCACCTGAAACGTCTGAGCATAAGCACCAGCTTCAAACATGCCAATGGCCTGGTCTCCACAGTTTTGCGGTATTCGCGGCATCTCGGTTCTCCGTTGTTTTCATCGATTTACTGCGTTTACATATGCAGTTATTGGATGAACACGTGTGAAATGTTATGCATACGAAGATAAAATCTTCCAATTACGCCAGTCAAATGCCTTCGCCTCGAAATATCCCAAAAATGAATATAAAAGTCAACAAATAAAAGTATATTTGGAGAAATACACCTTATACTGACGGTAGCAAACACAACAATTTGTTCCTGCCTAGAAATTTGTGAGATTGGTGTTGCACACATTACGAGAATGAGGCTTGATACCGAGGTACCAACGAGGCTGATTGGCTAATACCTAGACCCGGACGATGCGAACTCCTGAGAAAAATTTTCGTTCTTAAGTTGCGTGATTCTTAGAGTTTACGGGAAACCCGTATAAAAGTGGAGAAAAGCTCAGAGCTTTTAAATAGTAAAACAAGCAGTTAATAATTATGGCCAAACTCTCAAAGCCCATCTGTAACACGCGGTGGGACTGAGTCTCGCCGGTGGAAAGCTCAATCGTATGTACTTTTAAAGAGGTGTGCACAGCTTTATGAGGAGATACTATGTAGATTCAATAAGCAAATTACAAAAAGCTGTCAATCAATACGCAAGGAAAATTTAAGGACAGGGAAAGTTACGCAACTGTTAGCGTAAGTTTTAGCTGTGCGTAGAAAAGCCATTTTCTACGAAGTGCAAAACTGACGACAGGGAACAGTTGAAGCAGGATTAAGGGGCAGCTCTTAGACATTTATGGAGCGAACGACATGAATTTATAAAATATGTGTTGTTCTCGAATATTATTGCGCTTAAAAGACTCAAAGACTCAGTGTTGGCAGCATCCTGCAAAGGATGTCCTTTGCCAGTTAAAGTGACGGAGTGAAGGCAGCAAGCTTCAAAGTGAATGCAGCAAATTTCAAAGGATGAACCATATTAAAAGAATTTATGAAAATATTTATTTTCTTGACTAGTATCACTCTTAGAGGCTTCAGAGGAAGTACCGCAAGTACTGGAAGTACTTTGAAATTTTAGGGTCGGCGATAATACAAAAGATAGAAATGGGCATTTTAGTAAATTTGATATATTTTAGGATAAGCGACATCACAAAAATTTAACAAATACATGTATCTATATCTTTTGACTGTTTTTGCACTCATAGCACTGAATACACTCGGTTTTATTTGATTCGGAAACTTCAGAGTGAGGTCTTATACAGATTTTTCGGATAAACGATATTACGAAAGTATAACTGTATATGCTTTCGCTTTCAATTTTTTGCACCTAGTCTTGGAGTAATTGCGTCGATTTTTAGGGGGAGCGATATTTTAAAGAGTTTTAAATTGTTACTGCATTTTCAAGATTCTGAGTTTGGCTAGTAAGCTTCGGGATTTTGACATTTCAAGGATGAACGATATTTTGTGACCTTATGTGTCTTTGTCTTGACTATCTTTGCATGAAACACAGTTGTAAAAGCAGGCATCAATGAGCAACGAGAGTTCCTTTTTTAAAAACTTATCATTACTGATCTGAGAATTATAAATCTTTCCTGTGTGGTAGGAGTAAGATTAACAAAGGATTCTCTTTTCAATGGTTATCGCTGCTATGACAATTTATGAAATGCGCATTTATCTCGCTTACTAGACGTCACAGAGGTATCATAATGATTCTAGACGATTTTAGATGATACTTATGATTGCACCCCTTTCGTTCCATTACAATTCTGTCCAGTAAAACAGGAATGCAAAAGCTCTAGCAGTTTGGTATTAATTTGGTATTAAGGAAATATGTCATTTTGGTATTCGTGAGCATTTTCTTTGTGAGTACTGGCAATCAAAAAATTCAGTACAACCTGAAAACACATCATAAAAATAGTAACTTCAATAACAGGTCATAAACTTTACATTGGCATACGTGAGCTTAGACATTGTTAGTGGACAGCTATTTAAAAATTTTGATAGCATTTCATACTTGCTTGTGACATAACTCCCATTAAAAAGCTAGTGCTTCTCAAGTCCATTTATTGGTATTGCTCGATCCTTAACGAAAATGGAGAATTTCGGATATGCTGTTTTGATGTTTTGTTCTCTTCAGGAGTGACCAAGCTTCGTCATGCTATCGATATTCCTCTAACTTAAATGTAAATTAAGAACTCGCAGAATTTGCTGTTTAAATCAAGAGTGATCAAACTTAATAAGTCTGGTCGAGACTAGCTTGCAACTAAATCCCGATGGAGTTGAAGGGTGGGTTGATCGCAATTGTCACCTAAATTTGTGATTTTTGTTGTCCTTTAGCAAATATATGTGTGACAACTACAGAATGTTTAGCTTTCTAAATGTAAATTCTTCTTTATCTCTGGAGTATAAAAATGGACAATTGCGGTTCTCGAGTTCACTTCTACTTATTAGGTTTAAATCGAGAAATTGAAAAATTGAATAAAAATAAAATCTTAATTTTTTCTGTTCAATCTGCAATCTTTTTACTTGTAAATTTTTGCGAATGATGCGATCCCTTTCCTTTATTTTTCATTGCAGTATATCCTTACCAGAAGTTTGACTAACCCACTGTCCTCAGGATGG
Source organism: Protula sp. h YS-2021 (assembly GCA_949752745.1). Lineage (NCBI taxonomy): Eukaryota > Metazoa > Annelida > Polychaeta > Sabellida > Serpulidae > Protula > Protula sp. h YS-2021. The sequence goes on from OX457024.1 coordinate 46,707,157, forward strand.
GTTTTTACTGTTATGTTGTGACAAATGTATGCCTGTTTCAGAATGTGGAGCCATTGTTACTCTTATGGGTATTGATTATTCGATGATGGGGTACAATATATTATACGGCTTTCCACTTGAATCTGGCATAGACCCAGGCTTCCGACTACCAATTTTCCAAAAGTCGTTTGTCAAGAAACAGTACACCGACGACTGCGAATACTTAGTTCCAGACGGGATGAGCACGCTAAGTACAACCTCTTGCCTAGTGACGTTCGCATCAACAGAATGCAAGGATAACACAGAATATTCCAAATCCTTACAAAATGAAGTAAGTAAATTGGTTGAAATCAGTAGAGATTTTCTCATGAATGAGATATTTGCATGATTCTGTTAATGATGTTTTTTGAGAACAAATTCTTCTCTCCTGGTCACTGCATGCGTCGTTTTTACTACAGCAAAAAGCAGAAATACGGCTATGACTGACAGAATCTAAAATACACACCTATGATAAGACGATCTTGGTGATATATCCTCATCAGTATATCAACAGTTTCATATTATCAATGACATATCTACATAGACTATAAGCTGTAGCATGATATCCGGCACGATATGATATCATATATTTTATCTACAGTCGCATGTGTCCGCAAAAGACGCTCAACAGTACATCCGCTCCCCTCCCGCTGCAACATGTAACAAGTACTTTTTCTTCAACATGTATCTCGGTGACATGTTATATATCCTCCATCAAAGACGTTAAGTAACAAACACTCAGGGAGTGACGATTAGCTCAGTCGGTAGAGCATTAGTCCTGTAGTCCTATGTCCCTGGTTCGAATCTGGCCAGGGGTGGAAAGCAGGGCATCGACCTTCGCTCAAATTGCCTCAGCTAAACGACTGAACGGGATTATTCACCACCACGGATTTCAAAATTAGCTCAAATGAGTGTTCCGGCCATCCCTTTAAAAACACTCAGGGATATATCCTCAACTATTCAACGACAACGACAAGTTTTCTTGCTTCACCTACAGAGACAAGTAATTAATCATATCCCCCGACAGAACAATCCCAGTTAGACGTTGTTAGTTACTAATATTGCCACTGTTACAACTATTGCTACTATGACTACTACTACTTCTACTACTGCTACCAATAATACTACTTCCATTACTGTTTCTACTACTACTACTATTACTGTTACTACTGCTACAAACCTATACTTCTTGCATTTACTGCTATGACTACTGTACATACACACTATACTTCGTCTAAGGATTTGTGTTGTTAGTTGCCATTTTTTACAAACTTTCAACCGGATAAATATTATTTTTTTCTTTGCCGCCCTGAGAGAGCTGTGAAAAGCTTAACTGAGAACTTTGTGAATTAGGAGAGCTATGTCGAAGACTTTCCGCTGCTCCAAAGGCAAACAATGTAAGGAAATGAGTTTTTCTTCCAGCGCTACTTTTAATTGTAGATGGCATCGACGTTTGAATTAGCACACGCCGCCAAAGTCTCTTTGGTCGACTTACAAAAAGGCTAGAGAACCTTCGTGATTAAAAAATTTAGTTCTATAAAAACGTTGTCCAGAAAAATACTACCAGAATGCAAATACTGCAAAAATTAGATATTAATATCAGAAATGATCAAACATATCCTTTTATACTGTCATGGAACTCGCCACGCATCGTAAATAAATTCTGCTATTGAAAGAATCTCTTACAAACACATGTCATAAATAATGACATCAGTCTTCGTGAGGCGAGAATAAGGCAATGACAATCTTTAAAAAAAGTAACTATATATGCAATTCAAAGGGTTATTTCTGGTTATTGCATTACTTTGTGTTCATATGTAGAATGTGAAACGCATGTATATGCAACTTTCTATAAAAATTGTAGGTTTAAGTGGCAAATATGTTCTATTTTAGGTGTCTGCTGAGTTTTCGGGCTTCGGTGCAGAATTTTCTGCTAGTTATTCTTACCAGAAGGCATCTAGTGATATGCAAAACTTTCACAGCAAATATGTCATATCAAAATCGATGTGTCAATATTACTATGTGGCCTTAGACACGTTGAATCCAGCACCTTTACATCCTAGCTTTGTTGAGTTTCTTAAAGAGCTACAGGATTCAGATAACGCCACGATATACTTTCAGTTGTTTGACAATTTCGGGACTCATTTTTTGACTAAGTCTCATGTAGGAGCCAGATTTAGCCATGAGTATAGACTAACAGAAGAGCAGGCTAATCATGTGAGTGAGTCTTCCTACAGTTTATCTCTCCAGGCCAAGTTTGCCTCAGAATTCAGCTTGTCCGGGGGAGCTTCTCTCAGTCAGGAACAAAAAAATGCTGTGGATGATTTTACTAGCCACTCCATGTCAACAACAACAACTGTCGGTTCAGTGCCCCCAGAAAATGGAGATGCAGAGCAATGGGCGTCAACTGTCAAGGATAGTCCAATGCCAGTACAGATTGCATTAGAACCCATTTATAATATTTTTCAGGAGCAATATTTTACCGGCGTATCTGTTGACTATGCTAAGATAAAGAAAAATATCATGAAATACACAAATAAATATTGTCAGTTCGTCCAGAAGGAAAGAGGGTTGACAGGTATTTGCCATACAGCAGGTAAGGTTGAAATTGATATCTACGTTGCATCAGGCTTTATAAAGGTCTTCATGGGTACTTTCTTTGGAGTAATTGAGCAAGAATGACAAAGCATTTAGAAAAAATTCATAGGCAAGCTTTTCCTCACAACAGAGGTGCCATCATCTATGATGAGTGAGAGATGCTGCTGTCAAACTAAGTGTGTTGAAATTGCACTGTGCTTGTCCTCTCTGTCGGACGTTGCTCAAAATAAGTTGTTGGATATAAAGTCACAATAAATAGGTTCGCGGGAATATCAAAGAAAACTGTCATCAATTACAGAGAAGGTGAGCGATACAATAAAATTAAAATTATACATTCTTTTGCAGCCACCAATGAAACTGACAGACTTGATAAAACAGGACATATTAGCTTAAGATATGCAGAAGAGCGTCAGCAAAGAAGGAACACTGTTGAAAAGAGCGTAGCTACGACAAATGAGGAAACTACAGGGTCTTCGCAAGGTAAGTGGGTATACTTACACAAAAATGTTAATGCCTTACATTATCACTGGGCAAAATTGCGAATAAATTAACAACATTTGTAGGATGATGTAGGAAGAAAAATGCTGCATCCTCCAAATTGGCAAATTGAACAACAGTATGCAATCACTGTCCCCCAGAGGACCGATTAAATATACAGACGATCGGTAGAGCGCATAGCATAGGTATAGCCCATATGGCTGTAGAAAATCAGGGCTAAAGCCTAATTTTCAATTTTGAAACCTGGTTTAGAGTTATAAAGTAAGCTTAAGTATGTCAAGTCTTTCAAGGCCACTTTCAACAGATAGCTACAGACAGTAACATTTGGATGCATTCTGCTAAGTGAGTGTGCGCTTAGAATAATATGCTGCGCAGATGTGAACATCTTGGCTATTACCTTAACGCATCAGACGCCAGGCAGGAGATATATTAGGGCAATATATCTTTGCTCATGTTTCTTCATGCTATTTTGAAAAATGATCTCAATTTTCCTTAAATCCAGCCATCAGAAAAATTCTTTAAAAAAGTTATTTTATGATACACTTTTAATAGGTCATGATTAATATTTTCGTAATAAACATTCAACGGATCTTTATATTTGTATCAAGTTTACTGAGTGTTTTTGGAAAAAAAAACAGAAGGAAAAACAAAGAAGAGAAAACTTTGCAATGCATGGTAACGCAATACAATAAGAAAGCCAAATAGAATCCTCAGGGTTATGTAATATAAAGCAAAAATACTGCACGAAAAAAACAGGGAAAATACCTCCATGATTTCGGTCAGTTTGGTTTCAGACCTTTCTGCTCAAAGATTTGTATCTTTCCTCTGTAATTGCATAATGGGCTTCTTGATTTCATACAGTTTACTTTCATATAATGTCTGTGTCATTAAGATTCAGGCAGGACTTTTAATAAGGATGACAAACATTTATCCCTGATTAAATACTCATAAACAAATAAAGGAACAGCACAGAATTTATGGACAGATGTGATCAGAAATGTCTAGTTGCGAAGCATGCAAGCTCCATTCAGGCAATGGATATTCCTAAAGAGTCTTCTGCATATATGACAGGATGCAAAACATAACGGCAGCTGTAAACTTAAAATGCTATTTATATTTAATCAGTACGTTCTGTAAATGTGTGGCCTGGTCAATCGTCGACATTTCTGGGTAGATGTGAAAAATATTGCTCAACGCTTGGTGCGATCTGATCAATATTCATGTTCTGTGTGCTGATCTCTATTGGACTAGGATTTTCTACTTGCCTATAACCGACCTAGTAATCACTTTTGGATTTTTTCTGGAAAAAGCTCAAACTTACCGGTCGCCTGTGATTTTAGTTGGTATGACGACTAAAATCCTGTTGTTGACAGAGCGATTCTTGAGAGAAATAACGAACAACATGAGAATTCGATGAATGCAAGAAACGGCAGGACGCCATGACATGGGACAGTAGAATAAAGCTCTAAATTTACATAGATATACCAGTGTGTTTGTAAAAATTGCTCATAAATATTTAATGCAATTGATTGATAAAAAAAATAAAATAACCCTCAAATACTTTGACTATAAATTATATATCATGAAAAAAATGTTCATGTGTCACCCAACCTTCAAGATCGGTTTCAAATCAAAGATTGACTTTAGCTGGGTATAAAAGTTCGGCACACTGTGAAACTTTACAGAAATCTGAAACCGTTCTGAGAACCAAAATGTGTAATTATTTTACCAGCACTTAACTTCTATTGAACCATTGTTCCAAATAAGTCACCTGATGCGTGATAGACAGGCCACGCTATCGAAACAAAAGTTATTTGTTCCGTTGTAAATTTACAATTTTATTTAATGCCCGTCAAATGGTCAAATAAACCTAACTTAGCTGCATCATAGTGGTTACTTTGCAGTATTTTGTATCTGGTTTTATTTAATGAAACTTAACTCTAATTTCGCTTTAGAAAATAATCCAACAAACTTTATGTGCAACTTAATACTATGTATCGTTTCTTCAGGCTGTGCAACCCAAAAGACTTTCACAGGAATGAGTTATTCTACATATGGATATAACATGTTATATGGTTATCCGATGGAAGCCGGGCTGGATCCTGGATTTACACGTCAGATTTTTAATTTGACTTTTACAAAGGAGGAGTACACACCGTCATGCACATATATGATACCTGACGGGTTTCACGTTGTACCTGCCCTGTCCTGTCAAACGTCTTTTTCAGCTGACGACGTTAGCAATCAACGTGACTTTTCTTCTTCATTAGAAAAGAAAGTAAGTGTATTTGCATGTGACTATTTAATCCGATTTGCATGCCTCTCCTTCTGTTTGTATCTGTCTGAATGCTCGACTGTATTAGTCCTGTAGTCCTGTTGATGTGTGTCTTAAGCCGCTGCTCGTCTTTCCATGTTCAGTAAGTCGTCTGTATATGTCTGTTGTTTCGGTGTACGTTTGACTATTTTGCTCGTTTCTGAGTGTTTGCCACTCTTTATATGATGGTCTGTCCATATACTTTCCGTCTGTTCTTCAATTTACATGTGTTCCTATGTATCTATAACAATAAATCCATCTTTCTGGAAATCTTTGTTCGTAAATACGTGTTTGATTCTTTTTCTTTAATGGTCCACTGTACTTTGAAGATGTCGGGTCATATGCACGCATACATATTTACAAGTCTGTTCATGTTTGTTCGTCATCAGCATGCCTCTGTTTTGGTTCTCTGTGATTTTCTTGCTCAAGATGTAACTTAATTCTACCACCTAATGTACCAGAATACCTATCTTACAAAATGATGGTAAAGGATAGTGATTCAACAACAATAAGACATTTATAATATTTAAAAATAACAAAACTGAGCATTTTAATTTTAATATTTGAAAATAACAAAACTGAGCATTTTAATCGCAGACGTAAAATGTGATGATTGTTCTCTTCAGTATTGCTAAAATACTATATTTTGATTAGTTATTTTGTCATTTTTATGTGTTTCAAGGTTTCCGCAGAATTTGGAGGCTGGGGAGTGAGTTTCTCAGCAAGCGTTTCTTATCAACAAAAACTCAAGGATATGACTGATTCCAAAACTAGTCACATCTTTTCAACAGCCACTTGCGGTTACTTTTTTGCACGTTTGGACCCAGTTTCCCCTCCTCCTTTGCATCCAAGCTTTGTTTTGTATTTGAGAAACTTACAGAAAACTGACACTATGGCTGACTACTTTAATTTCTTTGATATGTTTGGTACACATTATATCAAGAGTGCGTACAACGGGGCGAGGTACACACACGAATATACACAAACAGTACAGCAGCGCGAGCATTCGCAGCAGAACACCCTCACTGTGTCTGCTCAAGCAAAATATGCATCTGCTATCTCTCTATCTGGGGGGACAAATTGACGAAAGAGCAACAGGACGCGGCCAAAGATTTTTCTGATCATTCGACTTACACTACCATCACTGTTGGTGCCTTGCCCACACCCGGCGAAAAGGAAGATGAATGGGCGTCCACGGTTAAAGATACCCCAATGCCGATGGAACTGAAACTCGGTTCTATTGAGGAAATCTTCAACAACCGTTTCTTCAATGGTACCGATATTAATTACAACAAAATCAAGGCAATGATATTAAAGTATAAGCCGGAATACTGCAAGTCCATCAAAGGCGTGAAAAATGCCTGTAATGCAGGTAATTACACAAAGGTAAGGTAATGAAAAGTCGGTAATTGAAGTACTAACATGACAAATAATAAACACCTGTAATAACCAGGTTATTGGAGTTAGAAAGCATAGAGACGCCTGTATTCATGCAAAAGTAAGCAACAGCATGTGTACTTCTAGCAACACAGCAAATCTCAGTCTATATATATGTGATAAACCGAACAATTCGTCATATCCGACAGATCATGTCAGTAACCTCCTTTTTTCTGTTCATTTCCTTAGTCAAAACCTTGGGACATTTTACTATTCTGGACAACCCATTTGGTACTAAATACAAGCTTTACTGTATAGCCCTAATATTTCGGACGATTTAGGTAAGACTCTGACATGTGTGCGCTTGAAGATGCAGTGTTAACACTTGTCAAGTCATCGACTTAGAAAGAGTATACTGAAATTGTACGGAAATTTGTTGCTATCGAGCCAGTTTCTCTTTGACAGTTATCTTTACTTTTGTCCTTGTTTATGCTCTGAGCATCCTCACCATACAGCTACCAAATTGTGCATCAATGCAATAATTAATCTAAAACTGTGCATCTTATTTTTTTTTAAATTTCATTATCAAAATATGAAGTAAAAGAGTGATTTTTACGAAAATATACACAGGGTATTAAGTAAACTCTAACCTTCCTAAATTTAATGCACTGAATGTGCATGTCAGTTATCAGTTGCGGGTTAACCACGACTATCATATATTCTTCAAATGATTTACAATTTTCCGTACCAAAAAGGTTTTCGTTACATAAGTTAAAGTTGAAATACACGGCGTGAGGCAAAGGCTGGGAGGAGCTGTGGCTACTAAGGTATTACCCGACTGTGCGGCACGCGTAGAAACGCCGGTGCTCCGTTTAATAGTAATTAACTGCTTTGAAAAGCATTTTACATGCAAGAGCGTGAAAAGAAACCCGAAAAATTCAAGCAAAAGTATTTTATTAATTTCTACCTATTATAAAACGGACCGTCTAAAATGGAACGAAAGAATGTTTTTCCAATGATAGATAAACTGCTGCTTGACTGTGTGACTGTTCAAACAGTAGCTCCTTAACATATTTGGTCAAGACTCATTTGAATAAACATGTGGATTTCGAGGGGGTAGAACATCTGAAATAGTTAAAACATCTTAAAAGAGAAATCTACATGCAAAATCAAATGCTGCTTCGCAAAAGCTTTGAATTTGAATTTTAAATGGGTTTTCCTTCTGCAAATAGTTTCCAGGCAACAAAAAACTTGAGTTCGAACAGTAACATCCCATCATCCATCCAACAACCAATCAGGGCGGGAATCCTTGGGTATTACATCACTTTTAACAGACGTCAATCCCTTTATTAGCCACTCTGTGTACTCAAATTTCAAATGTTCAAATTTTCCTTAGGAAACTGATTGTAAGGTGAATTTGCTGCATCTCGATAGGCCCGGGAAGTGTGACTCTTTTTCTCCAAAGACGCTACGGGATCAAGATGCAGCAACTGGTTCACAGCATACATCTCCTAGGAGTTATTAAACCACTTCAATTCCTGATTGCCTGCATTTTTGAAGCTTTTTTCGGCAATCTCTGTGACCATTTTTTGGTCACTTTGTGCTTAAACTTGTGCTCTTCAGGACTAGATAAGCTTTGCGAAAACAAGTTCTGCACTATTGATCTTGTTCCAGGCGAGATGCTTTCTGTTCTTTCTAGGGCTTAAGGTAACTTTCCTAGAATTAGACCGTCTGCGTTCCGTCCACGGCACTTCCATGTTCGCCATGGTCCGTCCCGTTCTTTCCCCGTTGAGTTCCTTATCAGGGACTGGATAAGCCAGTCCACGGACACCACCTACAGAACATGAGTGCATGCAGCCGCCCACTTCGCTCAACCCTCTTCACTCTGCGATGAAACTCGGACTTGTACAGAGTGTCGCCATTTGATTCATAGAGACTGGAAGGCCATCTATAGAATCGGGCAAAAATGATCGCAGGAGAGACTGAGTTTGTCGATGGTATTATGAGGAAAGTAAACTCGATCATCCTAAACCAAGGTACCTACACCTGTGAATGTGAATACGGGGCTACCTCTGACGCAGTAGTGTCTTAGAATAAAAGCAAAAAAACTTAAGCTGTTGGACTATTGCGGAACTGGATATCCCGAAAGAAAAAAAGCGTTCAACGATGAGGCATTGGCAGTCTTTCGGTCGGACTCCAAAAAGTCCCTACCTGAATCAGACGTTAAGATCCAATGCCTCAGTGAATGGGTTGCATATCCACAAAGGAAAAGCTGTCTCGATCTTTAGAAGCTTCGCAGTTGCCTTCATGTCTAATGGCACTATGAAAATTTCCGAATTCTAGTCGTTGTAGTCGCAGCTGCAACGCCAACCTAGAAATGCAACAGATCGTCCAAGGGCAGAAGGCAAAGCAGAGAAAAGAAAGAGCAAACCTCTGACACGGCTTCGCACCCCAAGCGGTGAGTCAAACACTGATCTCACGCTCCTCAATCGATCGATCCATTTTGGGTGCCAGAGACGTCATCAGACCTTTTCCTGTATGTCAAATGCCCGCGTTGAACCTGGATGACGGCGATGAACTCATCCAGACTCACGACTTTCCCTTAGTTCCTATTCCTCGAATAGGAACACCAAATCTACACGCTATCGGGGAATCCAGCCACATACATCAGTACACCGAGCAATGGCGAACTAGAAGAGGTACACTCATGTTATCCTGGGTCTTCAATCCCTTCTATCTGCCCTTACGGGAAGTGTGCTCTCTAGGGTGGGGCCAATGACTATGGAGAAATCCGACAGAACCGGGAAGACATCTCCTTTCGTTTGATTCTCCCAGGTTTTTGCGCCATTAGGGGAAGATATTATCACTTCCTTGGCACCATCCATCATGACACCGGAAGATGTGGCGATCCTCCGAAACCGTTAAGATTATGCTTCGCTAACAACATTGTTTATCGCGATAGAAGGCATTGCGAATACAGTGGCTGTGTGCTTTAATGAATTCTCGAAAGCTGAAGGCCGCACGTTATCCATTTTCCATCAATCAAATTGTAATCGCCAAGGACCATACCGCTCATATCGCGCGATATATATTATATCTCTATCGCGCTGCCTTTAGTGAAGTGTAAAACGTCGCAGAGAACCGCTTTGCAACAACCGAGATCAAGCTCCCTAGTGCAGTTATCCCCGTTGTACTGCTGAATTGTACTGCTGTTCGTTGTACTGCTGAACTTAGAATGTTCTCTATCTTGCAACACCTCCTTGTCTATAGACTGAAGGCTAGATAAGTTCTGGCAGTCTTGGGAAGAGATTGGACCTCTCGGAGAGTAGTCCGTTGGTTCTAGGAGGGTAATTCCCAGTGGCGGACACAGCTGTAGGGCAAGGAGGATGTCAACTTGGACTTCAACAGTCAAACTTTTTTCTGTTTAACAGTATATTTTTCGGATTTTGGGGGAGGGGGTTGCAACTCCTAAACCCCCCTTCCCCACCCGGATCCGCCACTGATTCCCTCCCTTTCAAGAAGATTTTCAAACACTTCCGAAGTACTGGAGGGCTTAGTCACAGCCTACAAACCAGAGAAAGACTTATCACTTCAAGAAGTCGTAGAAAAAAACTTCAGCGTAAAGAGGTGATAGCGGAAATGCCAGACAGGGTTCTTCAGTGAGGTTTTCTGGTCCCTACAAAGTAACTTTTTCGAGATTGTTTAAAGACATCTCATCTCTTAACGAGTTTCTGCAATGATCACGTTCACTTTGCCAGAAAGTATTTCTGTTTCCAAATACGGCAAAGATGCTACTGATTTCTGGCATTTCTCTTCGACCTATCCACAGCCTGCTGCATGTTCTCGAAGGTCATGGAGGTGCCGAAGTCATGGGCTGCAAAGGTATATGTTAGTGTGGAAGTACCTTACGACTGGTTTATGGCGCACCTACACGGAGGGACTGCAAATCGCCAGATAAGCCAATTTCGTAAAAAAGGTCTGGTAGTAAATCTGACCAAACCCTAGAGGAAAGGGTGGATTTAGCAATAGCCCGTGCATTTCCCACGTCAGAGCTGCAACAGAGAATTTTTCAAGCTATTCGATGGATCCCTGCGGAAGAAATCGTAAAATTTGCAAGCAATGGAGTGACTTCCGAGTCTAACGGTGACAACCGAAAAAAGTTCCATTGCGATTTCTGCACTACAGTACATTTCAGAGGCGGACAAGATTGGCTTTGGGTCACTGAAGGTCATCGAAAGGCAGAATGTGGGTATCACAGAATCACTCTGGTTTGGCGAACCAGAAGTTACGAGCGAGGGTGCCCCTGTCTACCCCAGTCCCCTGGAGACAGAAATACAGGTAGGTGCCTCTGTGAACGGATGGAGAATTCATTTCCATTCTCAAATGTGGAAGGGCAAATGGCTGCTTCTCTTCGTCGGGTATTACAGCAACTGGCTCGAGCTCCAGGTCGCCTGGATGCTTTAATCAAGCTATAACAGGCAGGGGGAGACCAGGTCATATCAGCTATGCGTCCAGATCATGTCATTTGCTCTACAGTTCCAGATCGGTATCACTGCTCCGCATCTATCAGCAAAGCTTACTGTGTTGGCCTACCAGACGTCCATTGCAGTTCCGGTCATCCACACGGAGTGGTGCCTAATCTAGTCCATCTTTCATTGAGAGTGCATCAGTCAGCGTGGCTTCCCTTACTCTGGATCTGTTCGTCATCTCAATAACGGCTCAGCTTCCGAGGGTCATCTCCTCTTCCCCAAACAGCAGCATGGGCAGTAGATGCACTCAACTATGCATGGCCAACGCTGGTAGTACTTCATGCCTCCCCTCAAGCGATTCTCCATAAAGTGTTACAGAGGATAATCGAACTGTTGGTTGCCCCGTGGTCTCCCAAAGCTCCGAAGACATGATATTGTCACAGTTGAGCAGGCACTTCAAGGTAAACTCTCCTTCTTTCAGCTTCAATGTGGCCTAACATGGCCTCTCATTGATCTTGTATCAGTGTGCGGTGATCTTTTGGGAAAACACCATGGCAAGATTCACCTTCCTTTTCAGATTCATTTTGTCACGTAGGGGATGGTTACCTTTGAACACATCGCTCTTCCAACCTTACAGAAAGAACAGATCGGGAATGTGTGGTTTCACTGTGTCCAGTCAAAGTGCTACGGCAGTATCTTAAGATTTCTTAGGGATACAGGTCAGAAAATCAGAAAGCTGTGGCAATTTGATCACTAACAGAAGGGCACTGGGCTACAGACCGAGTGCAAGGTCCATGCCAATCACGCTTGCCAAAGTGCCAACTCTCTTAGGGCTCTTCGTAATGTGTCACTGTCTGATGTAGTTAAAACAGGATGCTTGTCTTCACCAAATGCTTTTAATATGTATGTCTTTAAAGAATTCTCCCAAAACGCTCACATATCTTTACTCATTGAGCACCTTTATAACAGCGGAGACGACACTCACTGATTAAATTGTTTACTTGTAGAGAACCCACTCACAAGCCCAAGGGCAAAGGAAAAGAAAAGAGTGATTACTCTATAGCCCAAAGGCAGGAACTTCAAGGTGAAGAAGCAACAGAGTAGAAGGGGAGGGACGTTGTTAGGTCTCTCCTCCCAAGGCCTCGGTCACACACTTGGTCAAAAGAGGGAACCAAGGTGCGTCGGGGGGACCACGGAGCTATTAGGAGTAGGCATTTGGGTTTGAGTGATAGGGCTCTCTGAATAACTCTTAGTAAACTGGCGGAGAAACAGGAGGAAAGGCATAAAGAACCTCAATTTGTTTTGACAATCGTGGGGGTTGATGCCGATTGCTCAAGTTTCAGAGTCCAAAGAAAATGGAGAAGCATACATAGTCGTAATCGCGTTTGCAAACAGGTCTAGCGTTGGTAATTCCGACGGAGACTGGTTCGTCACCCAGTCGAACGCACGGGCTGCCATACATCATGTATTATTTGAAACAATTTATCCATCATTCAAGGATATCAACAAATACGAAAAGATAGAATTTGCAAAAGAGCTGGCGGAATCTGTGTGTATATAGAATCAACAGTCAATTTTAAACACTGGACCGAGATTGAAAGCATCGATTTCGAAACAATATGGATAACCGTAAGACTCACCAAATTACCAAGAAACATATCTTGTATAACCATCGTTGGCATCTACCACCCACCACAAGCAAACCATAGACTTATGAATGAACACCTGTCAAAGGGAATCGACTATTCTCTATAAACACCCAATAAGTGGAATCATGATGATAGGTGACTTCAATAAACTACCAGAATGGCACCTGAAAACTCATTTCCAGCTAAAACAAACTGTCAATATGCCAATTCGAGAAGAAGCCATTCTCGATAAGTGTATAAGAAACGTGGCAAAATACTACACAGAATCGAAACTCATACCACATCTGGGAAAGTCCGACTACAGAGCGATTCTGATAAAACCACTGCATGAATACCATCATGAACCAAACGTTGTCGTAACAAAGATTAGACGAGTCAATGATAAAATAGAAAGAAACCTGTCTGTTCACTCCCCGAATAACACTGACTGGAGAAAGGTGTTCAACGCACCGACATGTAAAGAACAGTTCGAAATCTTTTATGAAAAAAATGACACTACTGATCAATATGCACTTTCCAGTTAAAGAAATCAAGCGCAATGAAAGAGCTAAACCATGGATAGCACCAGAATTTAAGTTCTTAATAAGGCGAAGAGAACAACTGAGGACAAAGGGCGAAAATGCGCACTACAGAGAAATCAGAAATATAATTAACCGAACAAATTAAAACCTACGAAAATCCTTCTTTCCCACCAGTATCCGAAACTACAGAGAGAATGTCCCAAAATAGTGGTGGAGACGCATTAAAGAACTAACTGGGCTTGGAAAGCATGAACAAACAAAGATTTTCAAGAGTCTAGCAAACGAAAACTCCGAAAGTACCTGACGAACATCTCGTATCATTTGAGGAAGTTCAAAAGCTTTCAATGAATGTATAGCGAAGAAAAGGACCTCACAACATCGAAGCATGGATGCTCCGGGACCTGTCACCCATCCTTTCCAGACCTGTCACGGCAATCTTGAACACCTCTGTCCGCGAAGGGTACGTGCCTGAAAAGTGAAAACTGGCAACAGTTACACTAATATCAAAAAGCCGCCCCCATATCAATAGAATCCGACATACGCCCAATGCCACTAATGTCACTATTGGCAAAGGAACTTGAACGAATTGTTATCAAAATTTATCACAAATCGATAAAGCAAGAGGAAGCAAACGATCTTCAGTTTGGCAATAAAAAAGGTGCATATACTGCACATATGCTGGTTGAGATGTTACACGATTGGTACAAGGCATGAGATCAAAAAAAACGACGTCAGAATAATCTTTCTCGACTATGCTACAGCATTCGGCAGGATCAACCACAACATATTGCTACAAAAGATGGAAGCTATGAAAACACCACAAACAGTTTTAAAGTGGTTGGCATCAGTTTTTACCAACAGAATGCAACACGTTAAAATTGGTGACTACACATCATGTCCAGTGTACATAAAAGGGGCAGCACCTCAAGGAGCGCTATGGGGAATGGAGTGCTTTTGTGCAATGATAAAAGACCTCGAATCGACACTGCCACTTTATAAATGCGTAGTCTCTACCAAATTCTTAAAAACATAACAGAACAAAATGCACAATCTCTACAAATCGCAGACCTAGCTATCAGTAGAGTCAATATCACGAAGCTAGTTGGAGTCACGATCCAAGACGACCTCAAATGGGATAGCCATATAGAGTGCACAGCGAAGAAAGCTCAAACCAAATTGTTGTTCCTAACTCACCTGAAGAGATCAGGGACAGACAAAAACGACTTACTCAACTTCTACAAATTATCAACCCACAACTAACATGTGACCAGTCATTGCTACTACTCAACCTCACAACACTTGAAGAAAGAAGAAAAGACATCCGCAAAAAGTTCTTCAGGAAAATTCAAGCTGGAAACGACAAAATAAATAAACTTCTGCCAAATGCTAGACAGTCGTCGTACACACTGAGGACTGTGAAACAATACCTCATCCGAAATGTAAACATAACACGATACAACAATTCTTTCATCCACTTCTCGCTGTTTAACTTTGGTGACTTTACATTTTTAATATATAGCAATCTCGATGAGAAAGACACTGTGAAATTCTTATAGCTTCAAAAATAATGAATACCGAACAACTACAACCAAGAACAATAGATAACTTTAGATAAATTGAATATCTGATAACTGATCATAATATTCGTTGCATATTTACCCTGCGCCTTCGAACACAATTCAACGCGGCTGAAAGTTTCGAAATAAGATGATCTCTTATCTTAAAAAAGAATTACTTGACCTCATTCAGACAACCTGCCAAGTGTCGAGCTGACAGATGAATACCCTTTTGTAGAGCCAAACACAGAATCCTGTTGGTCAGCTGGTTGAGTTAGATTTTGTGCCACCTTGCTTGTTTAGATATGCCACTGCAGTGGAGTTGTCCAGGTAAAACCCTACCTACCCGCCTTTTAGACAGTGCGTCAACCAATTTGTGTGGTGATTTTCATATGATTCTACCAATAACCCTGCCACGCTTTGCCAGCAAACATCCGAGAAGAAATTTCATCTGATTCTGGCTCAATGGCTTGGATATCTACTCGGATCCTTTCTCGGGAGTTGGGTAAGCTCGTGCTAGGTTTAAGTCTCATTTCTCCCCCAAAACATCACGATTTGCTTTGAATTGAGCTCCTACTTGGCGGAATTCACCGAGAGACCCACCTTCATAGCTTGATTGAACAAGGTCTCCGTCTGCTCTGCTCTTCGTGCGTTAGAAACCAGTCTTCTGTATACTGGAAAACTGACATATTTCGCACACGGTTCCACCCCTTGAGCACCCAACATTCATGACCTTTGTGAAGAGAAAGGCCGCTGTGGAGAAACCGAAAGGGAAACCAATATTGCTTTTCCCTATCTGAAAACACGCATACCTATTGGCTAATGGGTGAACGGGATGTGTGTTTTCAAAACCCTCTGTGTTATCTAAGTTGATAAAAGTATCTCTTAGAGACGAGTCGTTTGCCTCTGGGAGATACTTTGGTTGGGTGCTACCTGCGCTGCTGCGAGGCCTGAGGATACTGTGCTTCTGCAGACTGAGTTTCTATGGACGTGAGTAAGGATGGTTCGCTGTAGCCACGAGGTCTTACCACAATGTAATACTTTCTTAGTTCACTTTTCCCATCACTAGCCATCCTCTGAATCATCTTCTGCGTGACCCTCTGAGCCCGAACTTTGGTCATACGATCTCCAACGATCCTCTAGAAAGGAGTGTGGTTTAGATAGTCAGGCATTTAGATGGTTTAGGTATCTAGGCTCCAGTGGGGTGTTAATAGTCCTTTCCCTGTACTCAGGCATCGAAGAAAGCGGTGACGTGTGCGAAAATGCTGGCTCTTTCTCATTTACACGATGAGTCAACGAGAGTTGACCTACTGGGGGGTAGGCCGGATGATTCACTCTCGCTAAGTACAATAGCTTCCGACGCACTCTCGGTTTCTGTCTCTAGAGACGGCGGCTGTGGCTTGGCGAGCGGAGTGAAAATCGTAACGGGAATCGACAGAGTGAACACATGCAGATGGTCAAGCGGGCGTGAAAATATGGATTATGTTACTGGAGCTGGGTCTGCATGGCCAAGGACAAAGACAGATTCAGGGAGTCGGTTTGAGATAACAGTCTAACGCTTTCAATGGAGCGCAGGGGATACCAAACTCTCCTGCATGGCCAGTGAAACATGTCTAACTGTGTGTGTGTGTTACTGCTACACCCTCCTTGGGCAAGCTGAAGCGGGCGGCCGCAAAAAGTCAGTTTCTTCGGTCTCTGGATGCAAAGTAGACCAAGCTCCTCAGTAGCCATCAACTCTGCCACTGTTTCTTGGGCGGGTTGGGTTTCTCCAGCTCCCTCGGATGGTCAGCGTCAGATTCCGTGCTCCTATTCGAACCGACTGGGAGGCAACCTCTCCAAGAATGAGCGAGATTGCTTTCCAGAGAAGAGACCGCACTCGGCACTAAGCGACCTTGCCCCGGGGGAAGCTAAACTAGTCTATCTTCCCCCACCTGGTATTTTTTGCCCCTTTTCACCTCTCCTTTTCACCTCTCCCCAGTCATTTTAGCTTCCCAATACTTGTCACCATTTAGTTCCTGAATCAAAGACACAATTGCAACCCGTCCTTATCCTCCTTGTAATATCAGGCTGTGATAACCAAAACTAGTAAAATTATTTTGATTCCCCGTCGTATTTACCAATGACAATCACATCGCTGTTTAATCGAAATGAAAAAGGAATCAACATCTCTTTTGTTTTAATTTTTATTTATGTATTGTAACAGGCGATTAAGACAGCTACATAAGAAAGTTCGAGAAATTATAAGTTGCGCCATAAATTAAATCCTGACTGTAAGTATAAATTGGAAGCCTTTCCACACCCGAAAAATAAAGTTGAACATATAACAAAGTGCTTCTTGGATAATGTTGATATTATTTATGATAATCAGAAGTATCCATCTGAGCTCTCTAAAAATGCCAGAAAGGATATTAAGGGAAAAACACAGAACTTTCTGATCAAGGATGCCTTTTTATATTTTTGTTTGAATTATGTTGAATTTTGTGGAATGGCGTTTTAACATTTACTGCTTATTTTTGATATCAAAATATGACTAAAGATATCAAGAAATCAATGTAGATCTCAATAATTTATATTTTGCTATCATTAATTGAATTTTAGATGGCAAAAATTTAATTTTGAGATAAAAAAATCAAAGTTACAAACTTAAAAAATCTTAAAGAAGACACACATTTACATAAAATTTAACGAATCGTCAATTAAATTTTGGAGATGAAAACTGGAATTATTGAGATCAATAATAACAACACACTTTTTGATCTCAAGAAATGCTTCGTTTTTGTAAGTAAAAAATTTAAAGAAAGATTCTGTATACAAAGACTAGTCATTATAAATTTACATTAATTTACTTCAGAATTTTTTATTTAAAAAATAGACTAATTTTTTTATATAAAAATTCAATTTTTGAGATCAAAGAATCATTTGCAGATTTCAAAATACAAATTAAAAATCTCACTCTGAAAAATGATATCTGAAATAAATTCTTGATAGCAATAAAAGGAAAATGAATTATTGAGCTCAAAATTGATATTTTGCTCTGAAATATTTCATTTTTGCTAACAAGAATTGAATATTTGATCTCCAAAAATTCAATTTTAGATATCATTAAATCATATTCGATGTCAATTTCTTGATATCTCTGAATATTTATTGATATCAAACATTTTTTTGAGATCAAGAATACATTTAGAGATATCAAATTTACAATTACAGATAGTAGAAATTAATTCTTTATATCACAATATGGATTTTTGATATTAAAAATTAATTCTTGATGTCAATAATTCCCTAATAAATGTGAAAATGGCATTCCATAGAATATAGTCAATAGGGCCGTTTAAGATAATTTTATAGGTTTAAGATAAGTTTAACTGAGTCCATTTTTTAACTTGAAGAAATGCTTTCAATTTATACGCAAAAAGTTCGTGTGGGTGGGAAGTATACACTGGAGGGGTAAGAGCAGCGTGTAGCTGCCTCCCCCTCCCAGTTGGAAGCTATACAGGGAGGGGGTGTTCCACTATTACGGTCACCCTGAGAAAGCTTTCTTTCTTGATTTCATGATTCTTTGAGTTACTCGAAAAACCCATACAAAAGTGGAGATTAGCAAATTCGGAGCTTTTACGAAGTAAAATGATATTCTCGAAACATGAGTGGTTGAGGTCAGTTTGTTAGGTGATTTATTATTCACAATATCAGATCAACGGATTTCTAGGTGTACTAATACCCCAGTCACGACCTTGCTGGCACAGTTCAGAACGGCGGACTCCCGTGCGAATCCGAAGCTTTTGTGAAGTAAAACTGTCGTCTTATTTCGTAAAAAGAACGTAAAAGCGTAATTCTTTTATAATTACCTCAAGGGTATTGGAAACTGGGAACAATTAAATAAACTTTGTCTTGATTTTGGCAGGTTTTTATTCACAACGCTTTTCCGCATTAATATACACAATACAAAGAGACATGATTTAACACTGATGCCCCTAATTAAAATACAAAACTCCGCCCTTGACATAGTGCTACATACCGTGAAAAAAGGGCGGGAGGGTGGAACGCTTTATAAATCCGAGTAACTCTAAATCCTGCTTTTTAAAATGTAGCAATTCAGATTATAACATTTTAACTATCTCCGTCTTAACACTGGCGCGCTACACAGAAAGTGAGTTCTCATATAGGAGAAAGCCTGCAGATCCACACAAAGCGCCACTCATATTATTTATCATCCAATGAACGTTCCCGAATAACAAACAAGGACTGCCCCTTGCTGTAATTAGGGGATTTTATTTACCAACAAAATCCTTATAATTACATCAAGGGTATTGGAAACTGGGAACCATTAAATAAACTTTGTCTTGATTTTGGCTGGTTTTTATTCACAACGTTTCAATCTTGGACACTTTCGGTTTTTTAGGTTTCTTATCTACTGCAGTAGTAGTGCGTTTTTTCGGTGTCATCTTATCTTCGATAAGTCCAAATAGCCCAAACAAATCGCAGTTAATTAAGTGTGTAATTCACCGAGCACGGCACACAGTCTTTAAACAGCAGATAAAATCAGGCAACTGTCGAATTAAACAGCCATTAATTAATCTAGAATCAACCGTCTAACGAGCACACAGTCATTACACAGCAGGCGAAATTCCAGTACAGTTCAGAAATGGGGGACTCTAAAATAGTGTGTTTTTGCAACTGTAGGGCGGCGCCACTGTTGTCAAGGGTCCAGATGCGTTCTCATCCGGGTTTTTTTTTCAATATAAACATATGGAATCTTTACTTATAAAACTACACGTTTAATCAAACATTTAAGCGTTGATTTTGGACACTTGACTCTCATACAGTCAAAACAAAATGTCAGAAATGAAAAGTGAGAGTTTCACAGGAAAACGCTCAGTTATTGAGATAAAAATTGGAGCTTTGTTTCAATGGATTAAGATAAAAAGTAACAAGCTACTCTTCCCCGAGTGGCATCTTTTTATCATATTTTTTACATAATTTCTAGTCTATAAAGCAAAAAGCAATACATAGCAAGAAATGCCACAATAACACATTGCCCTATAACAAGTTATATGGTTAAAAGTCGATAAGAAAGGGAAGTTTTAGCAGTCTTTTCTGATACCATGTGTAATACAAACTGATCACACGGTCCATGGATAGTGCACACAGCAGTATTCATTGGGACGTGCACCTGCAGGTACATATCTGTGGTATGTTTTGGGTGACGATCAATAGAGAAATGCAGAAAGTAGTGTTTACATTTCTAAAACATGATTTAAGAACTACACTTTTTATTTTCAATCACAGCGTTTACATCATGGAAACTATGTTAATTATAGTTTTATATGAAGACTAGATTTATATATATTTCTTAAGAGATTTCTTACTAAAAGCAAATGTGATATGCAACTCTCTTCCATGAAGTGAATTTAACAAAAAATAGTGTGCTAATTTGGCACAAATTTATCCCATTTAATAAATATTACCCACACTTTATTTATTTGGACAAGATCTGTGAAATAATGTTTTCAACATTCATAACATTTTGGAATACAAAAACATGTTTTGGGCATTATAAATAGCAACAAATGAAAGTACAACTTTGCATACAAATGTATGAGAAATACCCGGATGTTTCTCTGGATAGGACCCTTATCAACTGCGCATGTCCAAAATTAATGGGTTCTACGGAGTCGCCCATTGCTAGAGCATCAAGTAATAATGGTCATACTAGCAACGCTTTATAAATCCGAGTAACTCTAAATCCTGATTTTTAACCCGTAAGCCTTCTAACCAACAGCTGTATACATGTAGCAATTCAGATTATAACATTTTAACTATCTCCGTCTTAACACTGGCGCACTACACAGAAAGTGAGTTCTCATTCAGGAGAAAGCCTGCAGGTCCACACAAAGCGCCACTCACATTATTTATCATCCAATGAACGTTCCCGAATAACAAACAAGGACTGCCCCTTGCTGTAATTAGGGGATTTATTTACCAACAAAATCCTTATATTATTCTCCAACCCATCCATCTCACAACGAGCCTGGGTGAATTTTAACTGCCTGGGTGGTTTTAAAGAGAATACCGTCTGTTACTAGTGACCGAAAGATTCTGTCACGCTGATTGGTTGTTGGATTTATGACGAAGTGGAACTGTTCAATCTGCTGTGAAAAGATTTTTATTGCTTGAAAAGTAATTTCGAACTACGCTTTAAATCATTAAAGCTCTTTTCATGAAATAAAACTACTGTATTAAAATCATGTTTTGCTTTATCGCGAGCCGCGCGCGAGTTTTTCGCCAGTTTCAATTTTAAAAGCAGCACCGAGATTTGGTTTTTTTTGTTCTTCGACCGTTATCTTGCATATTCAGGTTGCTGCTCATTCGCAATACAACAGTGTTTTTGCATTCCTCTCGGATCACAATAAAACTGTTTTCTGAACAAAAAGCATGTCGTAATTAAACCAGTTTATAATAAAGTTTATTAAGTCGTCTATGGGCAAAATCAATAGTTGCCCCTTGCAAACAAAATTTGCAAATGCGCATGCTTTGCTAAGAATTCTTGCCGTTTTTTTCTTTTTTTTTCAGTTTTTTTCCTCCTCGGAGGTTTTCAGGAGACTCCTCCTACGCTATTTGACATAGGGCGACGAAACTTAACACATAGAAAGAGGGTGATGAGATGTCGTGGAATCCTTAATTTTTTTAACCTTGAATTTCAAGATCAAGGTCAAATTGAGGTCAAAGTATTTTTGACGTTAAAGTGGTTTCCAGAAAACTACTCCTGCAGGGTTTGCCGTAGAAAGTTGACAATTATCTCGAAAACGGTTAGAGAAAGGCCGACTTTGAGCTTATTTTCCAACCTTTGGGCCTAAAAGACGTTATATTAGAGGTACTTCGGTGACCTCCTCCGTCGTAGTGAAGGTCAAAAACTGGAAGTTTACTATTATTTTGAAAACGGTTGGGGCGATTTTGAACTAAATATGATTATTTGTGCCTAAAAGCGATTACATATGATGCACTTTGATGACCTCGCTCAAAATAATAAGATAATCATGACGAAACAGTTAAGATTTGCATTTGACCAGATATATTGTTTCTCTGGGGTTCTGCCTTGTAAATGGGTGCCACTACGTGTAGCGAAATTCGGTCTTGTTATCAGTTACTTCACATAAGTTGCACAATTTTGTATTTTAGATGTCACTTGCGATTTTGATGGAGACGGACCACATGATAAATACTGCCTGCGTACCTGGTGGTTAAATACTGGCTGCAAGCCCCGAGGAACCGCATCTCCATACATGAACTGGACGAATGTGCTGGAGTGGAATACACGCAATGCAGCAGACGTGCGAGAAGACATGCTGAAGTACAAGAAAAAATATTATAACTCAAGACTGGGCTGCATGCTTCGGAAAATGTATGTCTGATTTTTTCATTAAAGTATTGCTGCAGCAGATAACATATCAATGAAAACGGTCATCTGCTAGCCTTTATACATACAACATACTTGCAAGCAAATGTTACAAGGTAATAATAATTGTTAGGAGTGAGTGTTCTAAAGCAAAGCTTAGTAACTACAAATCAGTTGGAGTAACAGCGACCAAAACCTTTCAATACACTTTCTAAACGGGCATGCTTTCATGCAGATTTACAACAATCAGAGTTGCTAAAATAAACAGTTTTCAATAATGAAACGTTTCAAATAAGGACAGTATCATGAGGTGCCAGTAGTGTTATTTTTTTAATCTGCAGAGGAATTTGTTGAGGACAGGGGAAGGGAGGGAGGGCTGCGAAGAAACTGTTGCACTGGCGTCTTTAACATTGGTAGGGGGCAAGTGCCTGGAATGGTTCCATTGTCGTCTCAAAGCTTGAAGTGCATAACACCACACTTTCGTTACCATGCGTCTGTGTTGATTTTTAAGGGGACCCTTATTAGTGGAGTACCAAGTTTATAAATAGGAACCGCTTTTTCACCAACCGTGGACACTCCCTCAAAGAGGAGTTTGACATTTAAAAATTGACCCCTGTTCATGAAATTGTATTTTTTAATTTTTTAGAACGCACGTTACCGCAACCATAGAACGAATATGGGACAGACACTTACATTAATAAGTTTTCGGATGAGGAAAAGGGCTGTTGGTCAAAATTTACTTCCCTTTCTCCGCATTTTTAAGACAAGTATGGTAGCAAGTGGCCCAACGACAATCCCAACAGCCCCAACACCTCCAGCCACCGCCCTCCTCATATGAAATACAGAAATAAGCAAATTATGTCAATTGATAGCAAAATGTTTCATTTAGAAAAGATTTATTGTCATTTATTAATGGATACCATAACAGTCTTTCAAGTAAGCTTTCATCCTCGTAGTCATGCAGTCACACAACAGAACAGACAAGTAGACTCAGGTGGCTGAGAACCCAAGTACCTCAATTGCAATGAAATTCATTAACTTATGTGCTAAAAAAGCTTGCTAAATTCTTCTTCCTTCTTACTGATGTCTTTTCTGCAGTTGATGACTGTCCCTTCAGGGCTTCTTCTCCAGTCAAACAAGGATGTTTAGAGAAATGGTGGGAAGATCTTGGATGTTCACCAAATGCAACGACCTCGCCTATTAACAACTACGATTATTGGAAGCAATATGGTGCTTTCACAGCTCGTTTTAATATGTACCTCTATCCATCATTTCAATGGAAAGTAGGCCATTGCTTTTCACGTAAGTTGTGTCGCAGCATTTACTAAATAATTATAAACAGTTGATCTATAATGGGGTATGAAAACAGTTTCCGAAAGTTGGAGTTATGAAAACAGCTTCTGGAAACTGCTTTCGTAACTCCAACTTCCGGAAACTGTTTTTATACTCGAATTATTGGGTTCTAACCTAAAAAAATAAATAAAGAAAGACAAATAAAAAATTCAAAAACTAAAACAAATAAACGAATAAAAAACAAAAATGAACAAATAAAATTTAATCAAATAAAGAAATAACAAATAAACAAATAAAAAATAAAAATAAATAAAAAAGATAAAAATAAAGACACAAAAAAAAATTGCCAACTCATAGCATAAACGGTAGGTGCGAAAAAAGTTTGTGGAAATGATATAAAAACAGTGGCGCGTTGCATTGTGAGTAAGACCTTGACGTAATTTAAGGACACTGGATGTCAAGGACACTGCGCACATAATAAGATTTTGAAATTTTTTAGGAAGTGGCGTTTGAAAACACTTCTGGTTTGTGTTTTTAAACACCTAGAAGTATGAACACAGTTTCCGGTAGTGGACTTGAATGATGTCCTCTTGGCGTCGAGGGATTTCGTCAAAGTACGCATGTACTTTCGTCATCCCATCCGAGTACGTTTTGATGTCATTGATTACGTCATTTATTCAAAATGTCAAACGCGCATATCTTTAAAACTGTTGCGTCGATTTCAACAATTTTGTGTATTCAGGAAGTCTTTGCGTTTTTTATTGATGAAGTCACTGATGACGTCATTGATGACTTCATTTACTAAAAATGTCAATCGCGCGTAACTTTAAAACTACTGGATCGTTTGCAACCATCTCTTCACTATAGTATTCAGGAAGACTTTATCTTTTCATTGAAAACGCCATTGATGACATTATTGATGACATCATTTACCAAAAATGTTAATCGAGCATAACTTTAAAAGTATTGGATCGATTTCAACCATTTTTCATCATATTATTTAGGAAGATTTACGTTTTTATTGATGACGTCAATGATGATGTCATTGATGACGTCATTTACTAAAAATTTTAATCGAGCATAACTTTAAAACTATTGGACGGATTTCAACCATTTATCACAATAGTACTATTTAGCTGAAATTAATCGGTTGATTGTTATGGGTACAACAGCAGAGGATGGTTTTATCGGTATTGAAAATGCTCTCACCAAGCTAATAGAATACGACATTATATGGTCTACCTTATCCATCAATGAGCATGAACTTGATGAGATAAGAGTGTAGCGCAGGAGGTGGAATATGCTTGGTCTCTTTTACCCATCAATGAACTTGAACTTAATGAGATAGAGCGTGCAGCACAGGAGCATGCTTGTTCTCCCTTGCCAAGGAATTGAAGAAATAGAGCCTGAACCATGTGATAAACCATGCACGTACCAGGCGTCAGGTGATAAACTGCCTGCGCATTTAGTGCATTACGAAGAAAATACGAGATGAGATGGATGACACGCAGACAAGTCAAAATACAATGAAACACAATTGCTCCATATGCAGCCGACACTTTAGCTCTCGCCAAAAGCTTCAGCTACATAATAGAGCTAATCACCAGCGCCTTACCCTTATATGCACAGCCTGTGGTAAAACGTTTTAACAGTAGTAAGCTTCTCGGGCATTATCGATTAGTATGTGGTACAAAAAAAGAAAAAAAACACGTCTCACAATTGGTTCGCGGGTATGGAAGAAGTATGCAAAACCATGCGAGAGAAAAGGCGTTAAGGCCTTAACGTAATCACGACATTTTAATGGCTTTGAAGGTATCGATTCATGGCACTCAATATCATTTAAAGGAAAAAATTAAATGAAGGAATGAAATGGTATGTCATCCTACACACAGTATACACCGAAATGGTAAAAAATGAAGAAGCAAAAAAAAACCCATGAAATTTATCAAGGTAGTAAAACATACTGCATTACAACCCGAGGAGATTCAAGATACATTACTTGAGGTGTTTAAAAAAATACATACAAAGTTTCAAGAATTTGGCCTGAGGTTTCAAGGTGGCATTTAGATAAAGTGACCAATACTGAAGTGCATACTGGTACATACGATCCACTGACAGGCACTTTTTATTGACCATTACCTAGACTAATAGCAAGAACAGGGGCACATCTTCATGTCAAACATCAAAATCTCAACCGGCTGACCCATTACACAGACTATGCAAATGAGAACAACATGAAAAATATCTCCTTTCAAAACCTATACGTGAAGTATCAGCCTTTGAGAAAAACTCCAGCTTATCCACAAATGTGTATGAAAATAACAGTATGGTACCTTTAAATTTAATTACGAAACACAAATTAATTTGTTACTCATTAGCAAGGGACAACACAACCACTATTGTTTGATTCTGGATTGCGCTTATGTATATCTGTTGCAGCGGATCTGTAGAATCAGCTAATCTGTAGATCCGCTGAAATTCCAGCGAATCTGTAGATACGGTAGTTTGACCAGCGAATCTATAGATCCGCTGAAAATTTTAGCGGATCTAACAGATCCGCTGATTTTGGGCCGAGAAAAGTCTACAGATCCGCTGAAATGATTGACGAAGCTAAAGTACTGTTGATATTTCGTCCCTCTCCCCTCCCTCCCTTCTTCCCGTCCTTCCCTCCTTCCCTCCTTCCCTCTTTCCCTCCCTCCCTCCCTTCCTTCTTACCGGTGAAAAAATAATTAATGGAACTGTTGATAGTAAATTAAAAGGTTAAAATATATCACTTAAACATGTTTATTGCGCGATTATTAAGATAATTTTTGTCAAGGCTCGATAGTGTAGCGGTTAACGCGCACGCCTAATGAGCTAAAACTCGTGAGTTCGATCCCCACCTCGGGTACTGATTCTTTTTCATTATCCTGCTTAAGAACATTTCAGCGGATAACTTGTACGTCTCAAGGGCAAGAGGCCGTGATTTCGAGTCCCACCACAGGTCCTGTTTTTTATTTTTTGGCCTTTTTTCTTTCTTTTTTTCCTAAATTATTGTTGATCTTCCAGTAAACAGCTTTTTTGGCTGCCGGCTCGTATATTGGTATATGTTCAGCTTTGTTTATGTGACGTGTGCTTGTTTGTTTGTTTTACTTGTTCCGTCCCGTGATTCAAAAGAGGGCTGCTGTATTTCCCAAGAGATGAGAGTTCTTACTGTAAGCACATTGGTAGTTTCCTTTACGTAGAATGGAAGTTAAAATAATTTCTCAAAATTGTCGAGGTCTTAGAAATAGGAGAAAACTTGAGGAGACTTTACACTGGGTAAAAAGCCATAAAGGGGCGATTTTGACATCATTATGTTACAGGAAACTCATTCCTGTGAGCAAGAATAAAAATCTCGGAAAATAAATGGGCAACATTTAGGAAAAATGATCAAATGATTTTGATTTTTTCACATGGGAGCACTGCAAGTACAGGTGTGTTAACGATCATAAAAATATACATGTTATGAATATCATCAACATTGAGATTGATACGGAGGGTAGATACATCAGTGTAGATCTTAGGTTTGGTCATATAATTTATACTGTACTAAATGCATAAGCTCCTAACCTCGAGTGTCAAGTTGAACAAGTAAAATTTTTTTATCTAATGGATAAGTTAATAGAAAAAAGATTAAAAATAAAGTGGTAATAGGTGGAGATTTAAATGTTATCTTAGATGGCTCACTCGATAAAATACCAACGTCCTTAAAGACTTACCTCGGGATTGAGCGATTAAAAGAAATTATGGAGCTACATGATTTAGTTGATCTTTGGAGAATAAAAAGCTGTGATATTAAAAGGTTTTATGGCACCGTGCGAAACCGGTATTTATACAATCTAGATTGGACTATTGGATTGCAACAAGTGAGTTGATCTATGATATAATAAAAGTAGACATTGTTACGGGTTTTAGGTCAGACCATAGTGCAATTATATTAGCCTTATCGATTAGATGTCAAGTAGAACAGAGGGGACCAGGCTGGTTGAAATTTAATACAAATTTACTACAAGATATTGACTATGCAAGGCAAATTAAATCCTTGATTATCGAAGTAAAAGAAAGCTCCACCAACTTGGACCCCCATACCAGGTGGGAATACATGAAATATGAAATACGTAAATTTACGCTCTCCTATTCAAAACGTAAAGCCGCTAACACAAGAGAAAATAAAAACCTGCTTGAAAAAAAAACTCCACACCCTAGTAGAAGAACTGAATCGCAATAATGACGATAATCAAGAGTACACTTTGTACCAAATTAAAGATTGTAAATTGGAATTAGAAAGAATAGAGGCAGTGGAAACAATGGGGCATTATATAAGAATTAAGGCATACTTTATTGATACCCATGAAAAAAAATCAAAATTCTTTTACAATATTGAAAAAAAGAATTATGATAAAAAAATATAACAGAAATTGTTAATAATAGGGGAATTCAATTCACTTAACAGAAAGACATTTTAGAAGAAGCCGCTCATTTTTATTAACAACTGTATTCTGTTAATCCTGCCGTTAATGATCAGTTTTATCAATCATTTTTTAATAAAGAATGTAAAAAAAAATATCCACTAGCCATCAACTTTATTTAAACTCTGAATTTACTAAAGAAGAATTATATAAAACGGTTAACAACATGGGCGTGAATAAAACCCCCGGATCAGACGGGCTGTCGAAAGAATTTTATGAATACTTTTGGGAAGATATATTGGACATGCAATTACAATCTTACAAATACAGCTTGGTACAGGGCCACTTGAGTGTTGAACAAAAAAGAGGAATTATACGCTTAATCCCAAAAAAGAATAAAGATTTGACAAATTTAAAAAAAACTGACGCCCCATAAGTCTATTGAATGTTGACATGAAGATTTTAACTCAAACTTCAGCGCATAGATTTCAAAAGGTTCTCCCAAAAATTATCGGACCTGAAAAAAACGGCTTTATCAAAAATAGATATATAGGACTAAATATAAGAACACTAATAGATTGCATAGACCACTTGAATAGAGAACAAAAAGGAGGGTTCCTCTTATTCATAGACATTGAAAAAGCTTTTTTAAATTAGATTGGAAATTTTTAGACAAATGTTTAGAATATTTTAACTTCGGTCCCACTATTAGACACTGGATAAAAATATTTTACACTGACATAGAAAGTTGTATAATCAATAATGGGACCACAAGTAGGGCGTTCAAAATTTTAAATGGTGTCAGACAGGGTGATCCCCTCTCAGCGTTACTCTTTATAATAGCGATTGAACTTCTAGCGTGTGCAGTTAACAGTAACAGACATATAAAAGGAATAAAAATAGGTTGCATTGAAACTAAAATTAGCTTATTAGCCGATGATACGACGTTATTGTTGACTGATGTGCTCTCAATTCAAAATGCTATAAATTGGTTTGTGCTGTTTTATTTTACATCAGGGTTGAATCTGAATCTGGATAAGACTGAAATCTTACAAGTTGGCAAACAAAGAATCAAGTACCTGAAAAAACCCTTCCGCATAAAGTGGTTTGAAGGGGATGTGGTCTCGCTAGGTATTAGATATTTCAATGATATAGCTAAAATAACTGAGGTTAACCTAAGAGATAAATTAAAAGAAATGAAAAACTCTTGTTCTTGGTCGAAATATTATCTCTCACTTAAAGGAAAAATCACAATAATAAAAACCTTTTGCTGCCGAAGTTATTGTATGGAATGAATGTAATGGAAACCCCAGATTGGTTCATAGCGGACGTAATTAATGAATTTAATAATCGCCTACAAGCCAACGTATTAATTCAAGTTTACAAAGATGGCGGCCTCCGTAGCTTGGACTTTATATCATTCGTGAACACCCAAAAGTTAACACAATCAATATATCTTAATGCAGAACAAGTCTGTTTTTGTACATTCAAATGGAAGAAAAAAATATCCTTTGTAGGTAATCTAATAACAGAACAGGGTACCTTTATGAATCCGTTTGAAATTAAATACCAGTCTAAACTTGAAATAAATATTATAACAATGATGGGAATAATTAATGCTATTCCTAGCGAATGGAAAGCTATGATATCACAGTAAAAAGGATATACATGAGATTCGACAAAATATCGCTCCAAGGAATGAATTGATATTTTAAGTGTTGATATGATTAAGTGTAACTCGAAAGCGCTCTACTGGTGTTTTATAACGCAAAAGCAAATTGAACCTAGCTGTATACGACGACGGCAACAGTCGGGTATAAATCTCCAAGAGCTGGAATGGAAAGAAATATTTTTAAACACCAACTACCTCACAAGAAACACAAAAAAATACATCGTTGCTAAATTTGACGCATCTGTATTACAGATGTGTAGACAATGTAATGAAATACGAGATTTAATTGCTTTAGTTTAATCCATTTTTGGGCAATCCTCGAAAATGGTTGAATAAAACATTTTTTGGAGAACTCTCCTCTGGTTGTCTTAAATATTAGTATCAAAATACTAGGGTTGCTAGAAAAGGAAACAATAGAGGCTGTAAGATTCATTCTTGATTATGTTCTTCAAGCCAAGTTGTATATTCATAAATGTAATAACGCCAATGAAGAGGTTTATTTCTACCGTTTTTTAATATATAAAGCATGCAGTAACAGTTGAAAAGATGTTGTATCAGAAGGAGCAAAGAAACCAAAAAAATTAGAGACTTTAGACTGCGTCATTTAAAAAAAAAGAAAAACAGAACGTTTGAAATTATATAATGGTTAATGTGCCTTATGTTAACTGGGTAGTACATAGTAACAGTCTGTAAAACTCTTGTGAAATACTTTGCAGCAAAAAAAAAACACTTTTCCGGCATGTTATAGCATGTATACTACTGTACTAGAAACTTATCCTTGAAATAAAAGCAAAGTGTAAAAAAACGATCGGAGTACAAAATTAAGCCAATGTAAAATAAGGGCACCAAAACACCAACCAATAGATGTTGAAAAATTACACAAACGCTGAATTATTTGACATTTCCGGAGTCTTAATATTTACTCCAGAGAACCTGAAGCAGATCGAATTAAGTGTATTTATGTTCATTGCATTGTTAAATTGTAATTACTTTTTAGCAAATACCACTCCAATAGAATCATAATATGTACGACTGCTTTCTTATAAGAAGATCACAAGTTATGAAGCTTACAATTAAATTTCTATGATCTACGATCATGGAAAGTAACACTAGTACTGAAGTGCAATCAATGTGCTTCAAATGGGATTTCAATAAAAACAATGTCTTTTATTATGGGTTATGATAATACTGATAATTTCCACAGTACTTTAGCTTCGTCAATCATTTCAGAGGATCTGTAGACTTTTCTCGGCCCAAAATCGGCGGATCTGTTAGATCCACTAAAATTTTCAGCGGATCTATAGATTCGCTGGTCGAACCAGCGTATCTACAGATTCGCTGAAATTTTCAGCGGATCTACAGATTCGCTGATTCTACAGATCCTCTGTAACATATACGCATAAAACATAAAAGACGTATGTATCACTGTTCCAACTGTCTCCACGCATTAAGTCGAAAAGAACTGCTGGATGAGCATAAGCTAGTATTAGCTATATGAAAAATCAAACACAACGATTGACTTTTCCTGAGAAAAAAGAAGATTTAGTGATTCGATTCAAAGGAATTGTAAAGCAGCAAGAGATACCATTTATCATGTATGCGGATTTTGAAAGCTTTACAGAAAAAGAAGAGGGTGGTGTCAGTTACCAGCATCATAAAGTAAACAGTTTTGCTTATGTTGTTGTCAGTACTTATGCTGAATATTCAAGGCCACCCTTGCTGTATCGAGGAGACAATGTTATTGATGTATTCTTACAACAAAATTGATGGCACAAAAGATCGGATCACGGATATTTTAATGAATTGGAACCATTAGGAATGACACCGGAAAATATCCATGATTTTGAAGCTGCTAGCACTTGTTATATTTATTATACTACCTTACGATCTGGCTGTCAGGGTCAGGAGGATCCCTCTATCATACCAGTTGTATGTCACAACGTACGGGGCTACGACAGTCATTTCATTGTGGATAAGATTGGACAGTTCGGGGAAATAAACTACGTGTTATTCTAAAGACTATTAAAAGTACATATCCTTTTCATTAGATAATTTACGGTTCATTGATTCTTTTCAATTTATGGGAGCATCTCTAAAAAGCAAAGAGGGCAAAACAAATTTCCAAATCATGACATCAACCGCTGAAAACAGTCATCAAAAAGATTTGTTGTTGAGAAAGGAAGTGTCCCATATGATTTTGTGGATAAACCTGATAAATTTCATCTATCCAGACTTATTCTACAGGAAGTATTTTACAGTACATTGAGTGAGAAAGGTATGAATAAGGACGACTATAAACATGCACAGAATGTATGGGAGACATTTAATTGTCACACATTGGGAAACTCTCATGATTTGTACTTAAAAACAGACGCTATGTTATTAGTTGAGGTGTTTGAAAATTTTCGACAAGTGTGTTTAACCACTTACGAATTGGATCCAGCACATTATTATACAGCTCACGGCCTCTCATGGAACGTTATACTCCGACATACAAAAATGTTGCATATCGATGACATTGATATGTATCAAATGATAGAGCAAGGCATGCATGGTGGAATCTCTATGATAAGTCACAAGTATACGCCAAAGAAAATAATAAATATTTAAGTACTTATAATCCCACCAAACCAGACAGCTACATTTTTCCTTGATGTCAATAATTTCTAAGGTTGGGCAATGAGTCAGTACCTTCAAGAAGGACATTTTACATGGGTAGAAGACTTGAATTCTATTGATGTCATGTCTATCCTGAAAGATGCGGACATAAGTTATACATTTGAAGTTAACTTAGATTATCTATATCCCCTCCATGCTCTTCAGGTTGACTAGCCAGTAGCTGTAGAGCGACGATATGTTGAAGTGTCTCCTTACAGTAAAGAACTCAAGAACGAATTAAATTTGCTCTGCTCTTTATTCTAAGACACGTTATGTTGTACATTACCGGAATTTACAGCAGTATTTTCATGATGTTTGACATTAACAAAGATTCATAGGACAGTAAATGGTTAGAACCATACATTAATCGGAATACAGAAAGAGCACAAAGAAGCTAAAAATCCGTTTGAGAAGAATTTTTACAAACTCATTAACAATTTGGGAAGACAATGGAAAGCAATGTGAAAACATTTTAATCTAGAATTGAATAATGAGAAACGCGTTAAGAAGCTCGTAGCGAAACCAACATTCCATCGTTAAAAATTTTTAACGAGCACTTAACTGCAGTTTATTGAAACAGGCTGAACTTCTGTTGAACAACCCGATTTATGTTGGATTCAGCATCTTAGATCTCAGCAAAACGTTAATATATGACTTTCATTATTTGTATGTAAAAGCCAATTACCCCAAAGCAAAACTGTTGTTTACTGATACAGAGAGTTTGTGATACTGTATTGAAACAACTGACTTGTATCAAGATATGCTGCAAGATATGGGTTACTTTGATGCAAGCGATTACCCTACATCCCATTTCCTTCATTCCAATGCAAGCATAAAAGTGATTGGAAAGATGAAGGATGGAACTGCAGATCATCCCATAGATGCGTTTGTAGGTATACGTTCCAAAATGTACAGGTTTTCGGGCTTGAATAAGACATGAAGACTACACAACAACTCTG
Organism: Protula sp. h YS-2021; assembly: GCA_949752745.1. NCBI lineage: Eukaryota > Metazoa > Annelida > Polychaeta > Sabellida > Serpulidae > Protula > Protula sp. h YS-2021. Next base: position 46,740,565 of record OX457024.1, read on the forward strand.
TTTTTGGAAAAACCAGACCATAGGGACAAAGCAATATGTTACGAAGTCATGACCATAAAGTTTATGCAGAACGAGTTGTAAAGGTAGCACCGTCTCCATTTGACGATAAGAGGTATCTGTTGAATGACGGTGTTAGTACATTGGTTTATGGGCATTGTGATATCATAATGATGTAAACAGTAAGCATATAAGCCACTGTTAACACACACATACACATAAAAAGGCTTCCTGTAAGTACTATTGTAACGTTAACAGTGGATAAGAATGTAGAAGGACACTGTCATATGTTTAAAAAGAGGAGCCAAATTTATTACCTATTCGCTTAAGCAGTGGGAAAGAATTAGAAAATATGCACACCTCATAATGGAAGAGTGTGAACAGATACTGAGGAATAAAAAGGATGTGAAAGCCACCAGATTTGTGAACCGACATTGTGTGACTTTCCACAGAATTCATCGAGTAAATAATAACGTGTATAATACGTGTAAAATACATACATCAGTCTGAGTGAAGACGAGCGGATGTGATTTACTCAGAATGTGCAGTATGTAGAAGCTAACCATGTCATTAAAGAGCCATGAAACAAACCAAGCTGGATGAGAGAAACTACAAGAGGTGCTGGACTATAATAAAACTGTAAGTAATGAACATAATTTGATGTGTGAATACTGTGGCTGTTTACTGTTTGACAGTAAAATATGTCACTGTCACGTTATGACTGTAAGAAGTATGAACCAAACAATTTTTTGTTATTGTTGATGTCGTTGTTGAATGTAGTTAAATGGTATACTTAATGTTTGTCACTGATATGTTAAAAATATGTATAAAATAAAATGGAATGTATATTTGAATCTGTTTTATTTATATGTGTTTGATTTTTTTATTAACCAAAAACCACTTGAATCACAATTCATTTTAAACAATACTTAACTAACAATATTTTGACAAATATTTAACAAACAATTCTTAACTAACAATACTTAACAAATACTTAATGACAATACTTAATAAGGGGGCGGATAGCTCAGTTGGTAGAGCGCTCGCCTGAAGATCTTGGGTGAATAGTCGGTGCAGGATCGAATCCTACTCGTGCCTTTTTGTTGTGCACTCAATTATGATCGCCCTAGGGATTCAAACTGGAATGACCCATTTGAGTATAACGTGGCAGGATAGTCCTGATATAGTGCTGAGATCGCTGAAAGGGACTTAAACCACAAATACAAAAAAAAACCAAAACCAAACATTTATTAACAAATACTTAACTAACATCATTTAATAAATCAAAGGTTTATAACGATCATAAATCATGTATTTACAATAAAATCACTGTTACTGTTTCTAAGTACCTCTAGAATGTCTTCTACACTTACATCTCGAGCCCGTTGGACACTATAATACACACAGTAAAATCCACATACATTTGACATTGATTGTTGTAATGGTATACTATTCATTTTAATTTTTTTCCTAAAATTTGAAGTAAGCGTTTATCTGTAGGTGCTATACCTTATGAATCAAAATACTGTTTATTATACATAGTCAATCAATGTTTCCCGAACTTATTGTGTTCATGCGTGAAAATAACATAATCCCACGGTTGCCATGTTGGTAACTGATCAAATGCACACGAAAAATATCTTTAATCATACAGTCATGTTTCAACATAGCTCTTATCTGCCATGTATTCACTATGTATAGTCAAACTGAATATTTCGACTACCCGTTATTTCACCAATGTTGTCAAACTCTGCACAAATGATAATATTTGTCGGATGCCGCAGTCCTGCAGCAAAATTCATTTCCAGCCTTAAATTTTAACGTTTTATAATACCATAGTGATCGTTGTCATCATAGTCAGGTGTTAAGTCAAAGGCAAAGAGGGAATGGCCTTTATCCCAGTCTTGATTATGTAGCACATGTCTCCATCCAGTCTATCAAATCATCGAAACAATGTTTCATAGCATTGTAAATCAGCCCTTTCAACCATATTTGGCTGGAGAGCTTTGGTAGCTACAGGCTGACCATATGTGTACAGTTGAATAAAGTTAATGTTATGTAGAAAATTGTAAGGATTCTTATCTCCTCTTCCAGAAAAAGCTGAACTATCCACCATACCTATCACAATTCGTTTCGGTAATTGTCCAAGAAATATGTTATCTATCACAAATGTGCAAAAACCAGCAGGTACAGCAACTAGGGAATTTAGCTAGCATTTTCAATAGTGGGTCAGCATGATGTAATTTTACACCCTCGCTTGCGCGAACTTCAGCGGACCATTAAGAAACTTTCCAACAAGCCAACTCGATAGTTATCTGCAGGTGTCATCAACACGTTACTATCATTTTGTCTATAGAAGCGTAGTTTCACGTTGATACCGCTTGGACGGTAATTTTCTTGCTCAAACATATCAATACACCGAGAAGCCCCTGTGTGCATATGTAGCGAGAGTGTAAGCCATGGTTCCCAAGAGGCTAAGCAATGGGTTGTTCATTCTCTCCTATGGTGAACTCTGGAATGTACTGTAACGGATAGCCTTTTCACATTTAAGGAATCTATATGTTCTGCCGTGTGTTTGTAAATGCTGCAGCGTTCGCTCTGACTTGAGGCTTTCTTTCAAGTCATGAATGAGGTGTAAAATAACTCTTGACAGTCATTCAGAAACAGTTCCAAATTGCTCCATAATCCATCAAATATGTCGTTAATAGAGGTCACTTCATCCTCAAGCCCACAACTAGCTCCTGATTTCTTTACAATTCAAAAGGTGGCGTAAAGTTTAGTTTTTTTTTCAAATGTTAATATTCCTCTGTTGTCACTGGCATGTAGGATTCTACTGGTGCACGAATGGGTGACAATTTTTAAAAATATTTGATGTTGACGTTTTGACTCTTTTTCGTTTACTAACAGGTTTGCGTGCCTGCTTGTGTCTTTTATCAGGCTTTTTTCAAATGAGGGGCAACCATTTTTGCACCAGAAGCAAGTAGTGCTATAGTCTTCCTAGCCAGTGCACTCAGAAAGGAACCAATGCCTTGTCCATATTGCCTTTTTGAGTGCCTCCAAAACCGGGTAGTGCCCAACCTGTCTAAACTTAAGCTTACAGATGATTTTATCTGTCTCAGATACTACGTTTTCCCCTAGTCTTTCTTAATATTGATTTCAATGGTGTCGAATTTGTTGGTATTTACAGAAACATAATGTGCTTCCCCATAAGATTTGGTTATTATATCACCACCAATGCCTTGAATAGCCTCTGCGCGTAAAAAGGAACATAATAATCAGCAACAGCTTGAGGATCAAAAATACTACAATATGCATATAAGATGTAAAATCCACGTGTAATGTCACAGGTATAGTAAACCTCGACTTAAAATTAGTTGATGTCCATTTTTCACAATAATTCGGGTTTGTCCCGTGATTGTTTTGCACTTGAACTTTATTGTTAATGTTGTAATCGTTGGTTTCTATCAGCATTTGCCTGTTCAATGTGTCTACTAATTCTTCCGCTGTACTATAATATCCTCCAAGAACATGAATTTTAACTACCTGTTCTATACCGTACCAATGGGAGACCGTTTATGCTTTGGTATAAGACTAATTTCCACAGTTGTAGTTTCTTCAACCATACCTCCACAACATCCACTTAAGCATCGTACTTTTTGAAAGGTTTCCATAATATAGCTAATTTAATATATTTCCCATTCCAGCTTATGTTGACGGGCTTCGATATATCTTGTATGGTTGTACGCTATGTAAAATGGTTAACCGAGTTTTACTGTTTGCTTTAGCCTCAATGATGTCTTCACAGCCAACTGGTACACTTTTTCGTTCTTTCTTTCGTGACCCCACCAGTGATTCTTTCGAAAAGTCTTCAATGTTTGAATTAGAAATGACTTCACCCGTTCTTAGCAAAAGCTCTTTCTGTTCAGTCCAATATATCCCATTATCTTTAAGTATTTTTAAAACTTAAGTCACCATTTTGATAATATGTAGGTGGAAAATACCGTATTATATCAATTTTCTTATCTGTAGGTGCACCACGTACAAGTGTTTGTACGTATATATTCTCTCACCGTTTTCTTAGCAGCTTCATGATTCCTTTCACCTTTCAATACGTGTTTTATTTTACTTATCGTTTCACTTTCCTTAGACTGAGGTTTTTAGTTCTAACAAAAACATAATATTCAGATTCTGGAATCAACACCATTTTTGTGTGTATGTTTGATCGTAGTATAGTCTGTGCTAGCACGAGTAGGGCAGAGGCTGCTAAGGTTCCAGTAAAGCCACCTTTTTCATTAATTAGCTTTTTTATGTTTTAGAGATGCTTTTTTGTTAATCAGTGTTCTCAACAAATGTCATATGGTAAAATAACAGTACCAATGCGAAGATGCTCTTCTGAGTTTGGTTTTAAGTCAACAAGCAACCCACAAGGTTTGGTTGTAGCGTCTTAAAACGCTTCAATCAAAAATTGTGGTTTGCCTGGATACAACTGACGCACCAGTGTTGTAATTTGTTGATTATATCTCGTATTCTTATACAAAAAAATATAGTTAGAGTTTAAACTAATATTTTGCATTTTTCCCTTGCTGAAGCAAATTGTGCACAATAAACAGAATGCTTAAGTTATTATGGCTGCTTACCACGCCAGACAAACGCGTCATACGTTCATCGCTATGGCAATGGGTCATCAAGTTATCAATAACCAAATGACTGGTTGTTTTAGGATCAAGCCGGTATTCAATGTCTTCTGGTATACCTTTATGATACATCATCTGACGCATAGACTTGCATTAAAGTTGATCTTCACCACATAACCATAAAAAATGTTGCAGAGGTGGATCAATGAGTTTATGCTCAATAATAGCTTTAACAAGAAATGTTTTTCCACTACTACTGGATCCAGAGCATAAGCATGTGAACGAGTGTTTGAATTGCATGTTAAATCCTCTGTATGTCTTTGTCTTTTATTAAACTGTTACATTTTTTGGCCAGCCCATCAACTTCGCAAAGTGGTTGGTTTGTCCTTCTCTTTTTCGTGTTTGTAAACCCTTGCCACTTTAAATAATAATCAGCATCTTTTGAAACGGCTTGTAATTTTTCTAAAAATGACCATCTAAAGGCTCAGCTATGAATTCTGTAAGTCTGTACAAGTTAATGTCCTTAATACACCGATGTGTAATGATAAAGACTTCAGTCCATTTCTGTTGATAGTCACGTTGAAATCCGCATGTCAGGTGAGAAATGCGTACTTGAGCTTTTATTTTAAATTATACAGCTTGACTTTTCTTATAAAATTTGACAGTATCCATGTACATACGTTTCCGTACATTGGCTTCATTTATTTTATTAACACCAGCAGGTTATGTGTGAAATCTATTGTGATAATTGGCTATAATTTGAAGTACATTAACCTCTTTATAGTATGACATATTCAGCATAATTCGCTTTGGTTTTATTTTTAGTTGTGTAGCCACGAATACCTTTTTTCAGAAATTATTTCACCTACCGGTTAGCGAATCCTGTCCCTTTATCTTACCGCAACAGCTTAGGTGGTCTGTCTGTTCTCTAGAAATAATTTTTAAAGGCTTGTACCACAGAGTCATATTTTTGTTAGGTAATGGTTCTATCGAAAGATATTGGGGAAAAACTTCAATGACGATTAGGAGAAAATAAATGCCCTCTTTGTGTGGAAAAAGATTGGTAATGTCAACTAGATCTGCATCCCATAAATCATTCATACCTGTGTTAAAATAGGCTGTCTTGTGAATTTGTACTTGACTGGATGTGAGAGTGTAAATGCGTCCTCATCACGAATCCAATTTTTCAAATTGTGATAGGAAGTTGGTTTTCCTGTTTCAAAAAAACAAAAAAAAAACAAATTGTTTATATAATTAATGGGGTCCAGCAAAAGTACCAGGATGACTTAGATCAAAATAAATTTGAATAAATATTCTTTCCATGTTGCCATGTTATTAAAACTCATCAAGAAACAATAACACCATTTGATTTTACAACAACATAAAAAATATTATAGTCATGCTTAATATAACATTTTAGACATGCTTAGTATAGCGACCGTAGCTGTACTATGAGAACAAAAATCATGTTTAACTATTTCTCTTTGCATAACATCTATTACTTTAAATGTTCTTTTATTGAACTGTCTATCTCTGTGGTGTTCTTCCGGAGTTGTTTCTACACAGTAGGTTTAAACAGTGTGCCTCGTTTGGTAGCACAAGCATGTGTATCCTTGGTGGTATGTAGTTGCGGATATTTGTGTAGAGCTTTTGCTTGTGCCGACACACTTTCACGCCTTTTCCATTCCACACTGGGATTAGAACGAATTATTTTAAGTGTTGTTGTTTTTTGGAACACGCTTTCTTGCGTGAAGGTTGGTTTGGAACTCACTTTCACACCTTGTCCATTTCCAGTTGGTATAAGAACTGATTGTTTTACGTGCTGTTGTAGTATGTTGTCTACACTTTCTTTTGTGGCAGTTGGTTCCCCACTCACATGTTCTTCTCCTGAATTCATTTTGATGTTCACTCCTAAAGTTTTAAAATGATGATGAAGTGTAATTGTGTTGTCCAAAATGCATTTCTGCTACTTAAGACAGAATTTCTGGTAACCAATCATAATCAGCCGGTTGTAATGCTAGTGCTAACATAAAGTGTTCATGTATAGAATGCCGTTTTAACATTTAATGCTTATTTTTGATATCAAAATATAATTAAAGATATCAAGAAATCAATGTAGATCTCAAAAATTTATATTTTGCTATCAGTAATTGAATTTTAGATGGCACAAATTTGTTTTTGAGATCAAAAAATCAAATTTACAAGCTTAAAAAATCTTAAGGGAGACACACATTCACATAAAATTTAACGAATCGTCAATTAAATTTTGGAGATGAAAACTTGAATTATTGAGATCAATAATAACAAAACAATTTTTGATCTCAAGAATTGCTTCTTTTTTTATAGAGTAAAAAATTTAATGAAAGTTCCTGTATACAAGGACCAGTCATTATTAATTTACAGATGTGTGCTTCTGAATTTTTTATTTAAAAAATAGACTGGTATTTTGATATCAAAAATAAATTTTTGAGATCAAAAAATTATTTCTAGATTTCAAAATACAAATTTAAAAAGTTTCATTCTGAAATAATGATATCTGAAATAAATTCCTGATATCAATAAAAGGAAAATGAATTATTGAGCTCAAAATTGATATTTTCCTCTCAAATATTTCATTTTTGCTATCAAGAATTGAATTTTTGATCTCAAAAATTCAATTTTAGATATCATTAAATCATTTTTGATATCAATAAATATTTTTTGATATCTCTAAATATTTAATGATTTGAAAAAGTTTTTTTTGAGATCAAGAATACATTTAGAGATATCAAAAATACAATTGCAGGTAGCAAAAATTAATTCTTGATATCAATGTATGTATTTTTTGAGATCATAAATTATTTCTTGATATCAAGAAATCAATTGTTAAGATTAAAAATTAATTCTTGACATCAATAATTCTCTAATAAATCTGAAAATGGCCATATTCATGTGGTACCCCAAGGCTGCTGCGTAAATTCCACCAACACTTGATAAATCGGTAAGTTGAGCCGTGCTTTTTTCCAGTGTGTACTAAAGTATACATACACACCATCAAGTTTTTCTTTCAGAGAAGAATAGGGTATTAAGACAAACGACTTTTCTCGCTGTAAACTAATGTACATCCAATATGCATAACGTTTTTTTTTTCTAAATTCAAATTCCACCACACGATACCATTTCATTTGCTTCTATTTTGGTGGAGCATTTAACACCATAAGTTCACAACAAACCTTGCAGAAATTGTCTGGTAACAGTCTTTACAGTTGTACCTATGACAGCGGTAATTGTCTCCGAAGAACTGAGATCCACAACAGTATTCATGTATTCATAAATGTATGCAAGTTGGTTGTACGCGTAATTCTTGCAATTTCTCACTTTTCTTTGATCCTCTCATCTCAATTTGTTTTCTCTCATGCGTTCATTAAAAAGCTGTATTTCCAATGTTTCATGACATTGTACTGGCTTTTCTTTCAACAGCTCAGCAACTTTTGCTGTGATTTCTAACCATTTTTTCCATTCTTCATCATTAAGGTTGATGTAGTTGTTGTACAATTTGCTGTCCACTTTTCAAGTCAAATGGAAACTGGTGTTTATCATCAGAGAGTTTGAGTTCATATCCTCCATCAAACAAGTGGTAACTATTTACTCGTATTTTATCTCACATAAGAGTTGTGAGAACAATTCATCTTGACCCGCGTAAAAGCGTCCGAATGTTTCTTCTTCCATGGAGACTTGTAAGGTATCGCCCTTTATGAGTGATGTGTTCATGGTTGTGACTGCTGCATGATTCCGAAGTTCATTCGTTTTATACCTGCTACCACATGACATCACAGAATATTTCATGAATCATATTATCAATTGCTTGAAGAAGTCATAGAATTTTAACCAATCACATTAGTTGTTAGATTCCTGACGCCAATAAGCTATGAACTACTTTCTAGCCAGTTCTTGTACTGCAGGAAGCCTTTCGCTTTCTATTTTTAAAGCTTTCTGTATATTTAACTTTTGGTAAAGAAGACTTACCAGTTCTTCACATTCATTCTTAAATTTTATCTGGAGAAATTACAGTATATGCACTTGACTATTTTGGGCCAACGTCTTCCCACCATCTGTTATATTGTCTATATTTGATGTTTGCTTGTATCAAGGTAATCCCGAAGTGATAATTCACATAGAATGTATGACGATACATGGATACATGCGGTTTAAGGCAGTATTCATAAACACATTATACAACATTGACTTTTGGGGTTTAGGAAAACGTTTCACTTTTTCCTAAGTACTTGACCGTCTTTTTGCTGTTTATCTGAATGCCACCATCGCGATTTCAATCTTTGACAAGCACTTAATCTCCTGGTTTCAATTTTGGGAAAGGCGTTGCTCCGTGTGCAATATCAAAGTTTTACTTCATTTTGTCGCGATACGCTGTTTCTTTTTTCTAAAAACTGCAATGTTCAGCCATGGGTTTTAACTGGCTGGGCTCTGTTGGCAATGTTCTCCTCAATTTCCGTCAAATAAATAACTCGGCGGGCCTACATCCATAGAACGTGGGGGTCGCTTGTAGTTGAGAAGAACCATGTATAGATCTTTATTTCTCTGCAAAAGTTGTTTCAGTACACAGAGTGCGCGCTCAGCGGCTCCGTTCGATTGGAAATATTGCTGAACTCACTAAACTCGTGATTCGCGAACTGTGTCCCGTTATCCGTGAAAAGTCTTCCCACTATTTCGTGACGGGGGAAAATTGATTTCAGATAGGTGATAACTGTAGAAGTTTTGGTGTCGTGTAGTGGGGCCATTTCAATATATCTTGAGTAATATCCACTACCAATAGCTAACGCCCATTTAACTGGAAGAGGTCGCTTCCGCCTTTTTCCCATGGTCGGACAGATGGGTCAGTCGTGTGAGCGGTTCCGACTTATCAGGCTTGTTTCTGGTGTAGATTTGGCAATTATTCACCATTGACTTGATTTGTTTGGGACGCCCTTGCCATCACACGCTTTGTAGTGCACGGATGCGGCATTTTGTTATATCCACATGTCCTTCATGTATCAAATCTAATATCTCAAGGGGCAGCCAAACAGAGATCACAATTCTGTTGTTCTTAAGGAGTGGTCCGTCTGCTACCGAGCATTCGCTGAAGAATTCATAGTATGGGAATAACACTGTGGGAATGTCACACTTTGCAGGCTATCCTTCTTTTGTGTACTGTATGAGTTTAATACAAATTTCATCTGTGTGCTGCAGCTGGTTTATCTCGCCAAGCTTTCTGTCAGAGCATGGGAGATTTCGTAATACTGCTTTTCTTGTTGAATTCTCATCAAACAGTTTACTATTTGGAATAGAATGGGTTATTAGATACTTAGAAATTATTAATTCATCAATTTATAAATAAAAATTTCATTAGGACACATATACAACTTGAGTAAGTAGAAGCCCGCAGAAGCTTAATTTTGTATTGTTATAATAAGTTAATGAAAACATGTTTGAATGGTGTGCTCTTTCCACATCACCCATAAATAAATGAATAAATAAACAAACACAACAAATACACATAACAAACAATTTCACGTACTAAACATTTTTCACCTCCATAAACATCAACTACCACCATTGTCACTTCCTCTTCACAATTTCTCAGCCACGAGGTGGGCTTGGCTTGACCATCATGGAGGATTCTGAACCACTATTCTGGTCCAGAATTCTAGTCCAGAATCCTCATTTACCCCCTACTTGGCGCAGTATGAACTTACTTCTGCAGTGTGACGTCACTTCCACGTCACGTTTATGCATAGAAATTGCTTATTGACTTACCTAGCAGTGTAACTATCACTTTCGATAAAAACTATTTTACACTGCTTTGTATATAGCCATCCCCATACATGACGTCACTTCCTAAAGCAGAACCGCCAGTTTTACACTACTTATTGAATTTCATGCAGAAATCATGATTTTCACGCTAATATGTTGATTTTTCCTCCAAAAATGACTTTCCCGCCAAAATGTTGGATTTCCAAGTTCCCCCAATGTCTAAAAATAGATGTTGTAACATTGCCCAGTCTAAAAATGTATTTGTAAAAAATTTCTAAAAATAAAACTGGATGAAACTTTAAAAATTTGATTAATATCGGTTAAACATAACGAAAGTTATCTACTTTTTTAACTTTTTAAAAGTTTAAATTTTGAGATGAAAAAATTATGCTTACAGCAACATCTGCAAATAGTCTATGACCACTTTATGTTAAAACTATATATAAAACTTGATCAAACGATAAAAATTTCACTCAAATAGGTTGAACATAACGAAAGTTACTTACTTTTTAAAATATTACTAAAATAAATGTTGTGAAATTTCTCCAGTCTAAAAATAGATGTGGGTGGTCCTCACATAGTATGTCCTGGGGGTCCTCACTTCATCACCACGGTTACGCTGCCTATTATGACGTCATAATGGGTTCCACACATAGTATGTCCTAGGGTTAGGCCGCCTTCTGCCTAAGGGGAGGTCACGTGACTTGATGACTTCATTATGACGTCATAGGTGAGACGGAATCCCGATTTCTACACTACTAGAAAGGCGTGAACAGCGTTGTGAGAAATGATGAAAAGAGGCTAATCGGGTGTGGAAATACTAAAATGCAAAGTCAATCCATGTTGTCATCGGTCGGGTTAGAGCCGGCGAGCCTGCTGCTGTTGATGCGAAGAAGAGGTTTGCTCCACAGCGTGCCCACTTCAAAGATTTTGTATTATAGCGGTTTTAGTATTATACGCTTTCGTACATTTTATGTGTTGCGTCCACGTTTGAAAGCGTCGATAGGAACAATGCGTCTTGTCATGTTATTCGGTTTTTATATTACTATCATATAAAGGGATGAAATTTAGCAGAGCAATTTTTGCACAGTTCCACCGTGCTGCGTCCCAAAGATCAGTAATCCACTTTAGTTATTATTATTATTATTATTATTATTATTATTATTATTATTATTATTATTATTATTATTATTATTATTATTATTATTATTATTATTATTATTATTATTATTATTATTTATTTATTTATTTATTTATTATATTCAGTCATATATAGCGTATTTTCCAAGTTCAATGATCAACAAGTGTTTATCCATTAAAACATAAAAAATAAAATCAATACTGCACAGAAAATAGTTATCTAATTTTTCGACATCAGTGACATAAAAAGCAGCTACAAGTCATTTCTGGTGACAAAGTTCTACTTTTATCGAACTATTCTGCAATAATATTTGCAAGGAAATCTGTTTCAACTGCATAAAAACACAAGAAACACAAAGACGGATTCAATAGGAAAAAGAAGTTTTTTGCCTTTCTAGGGCACGGGTTTTGTGTTTATGTTACAATAGCAATAGATCATGGGGCCGATGTGCATTGTATTGCATCCAAAAGAACTAGCCCCGCAATCTACCCTATCCTTTTTTGCCCAGCTCACCTGCATCGGTAGGCTATTCCCATCATTTTAAGTATTATCCGTTGTCTGTGTATCTGTCCGGACATATATATGAAAGTATATTGGTTGTGATCATTCCTGGCCAAAGGGTAACGTCTAATCGATGTCTTTATCACAATTTTGAAGCATTAAATAAGCAAGGCTTTGAGATGTACTTTTCGTTGCAACCGAAACCCAAGCCAGATAATCGACGCTTGTCAAGTAAGCAAACAGACTTTTCTAATCAACCAAACAATACATGACGCCCATCCTACGTCCGATGGGATGTCTGGTGAGCGTTACAATATTTATTTTCCATGTAATTGAAACCCTTTCATCAGTTCCAAATCAAATATTTGAAGGTACTCTGAGTGCATTTCCATATCCTGAAAAATGGCTACTTTGCGCTGTCCAGCTAAAATAGCAAATTAAAATATAGAAACATCATTGTTATTGTATTTAAACACTGCAAACTAACAATGGGAACAAGCGAAGTGCTACGCTTATTTGCTAAGGGAGATAGTCGATTGACTCAATGCTATGAATTTGTAAACAGGCTGTCCATATTCAACGTCAGCGAATAACTCCACATGGGACTGCGTGACTCAGTGGTGGGCGGAGGCCAACTGTTTGCCTGAAGGCACGAAATCTCCACAAAACATGTCACCTGAAAGCCGAGAGGCACTTCTGGAGAAACCATTAGACGAGCTGCCGTCAGATTTTAAAACGATACAGCAAACCTCCGTGGCAAGCAGCGATGCTAGCATCTACGAATACTGCTTTGGCAACCGGCAAAGAGTCTGATCCTGGAAAGGTAAGTGAAAACTTCTACTAATTTCAAGCCAGACTCTCGTCCCAAGTCATTTTATGAAGCTCACTGTGGTCTTAAACAATACATGAAAAAATACTCGCAAAAATGCTAATTCTAATTTTGTTTAATTCTATTCCATTACATTTATAGCTGTCGTTGAATAATTTTATAACCTTGTTACTTGTTACTTTCATTCGCTTTCATACAGGTTTCTCGTATAACTTTAATAGAATCACGCAATCGAGATCAAAATTTATTTTCTCACTGTAACTCAAATAATCCAGACTTTGATGTTGGCTAATCAGAAACAAATGCAATGCTATTTTAACATTTAATGTTAATTTTTTATATCAAAATATAACTTTAGATATCAAAAGATCAATGTACGTCTCCATTGAATGCCGTTTTAGCATTTAATGCTAATTTTTGATATCAAAATATAACTAAAGATATCAGTAAATCAAAGCTAGTAGATCTCATTAATTTATATTTTTCTATCAATAATTGAATTTTAGACAGCAAAAATTTATGTTTGAGATCAATTTTTTACAAACTTGAAAAATCATAAAGGAGACACACATTTATATCATGTTTAACGAATCGTCAATAAAATTCTGGAAATGAAAAATTTAATTATTGATATGAATAATAACAACACAGTTTTTGAGCTGAAGAATTACTTGTATTTTGCAAAGTAAAAAAGACTTGAAAGGTCATTATTTTAGTCACAAAGGTTTGCTTCTGAATTTTAGATACAAAAACAAGACTGACATTTTGATTTCAAAAATTATTTTTTTGACATCATAAAATCATTTGCAGATTTAAAACTATAAATTAAAACAGCCTCTTTCTGAAATAATGTTATCTAAAATAAATTATTGATAGCAATAAAAGGAAGACAAGTTATTGAGCTCAAAATTGAACTTTTGATCTCTAAAAAACAATTTTAAATATCAATAAATCATTTTGATATCATTAAATATTTTTAACCCAGTTGTCTAATAAATGTGAAAATGGAATTCCATAGAAATGTGGGTGCACTGGTAACAAGCCCCGTTCTCTTCTTGCGCACGGCATCAACCACACGCGTTAATGTGCAATCAAAGACGTTTTACGTATCACAGTTAGCTAAAGATTCTTTCCCCCACTATTTTATGTTAATTCTTCGGCTTATATCTAGTTGTCTGAGATAAAAGTGCGATCTATTCAACCCGTTTGGAGAAACTGCCAACGTATTTTGTACTTCAACTACAATTGACTTTGCATTGCTGGTCTACATTTATCTTTCACCGAAACATGTTGGGCTTAGGTTCCTCACTGGTGTACTCCGCTGAGGCGTACTGACTGGCGATCCAAAGGGGGACATGTATGGTTGCAGTCAGCGGATATATGTCGTGACTGTAAGCTACTAGCAGCCTGCTGGTTGTACAGCAACCAGCTTGCGTAACTTAGTGCCAACTGGCAGACCGCCGGTGTCTCTAGAACTAGCTTAACTTGGTTAGTGACAGGTTCTGGACTCATCAGAAGTGGTTTTCACCGGCCAGTTCTAACTCCTTGTAACCATACAGACCCTGGTTGTTATGACCAAGGCTTGGATATGTATTGGCTCTGGGAACCATCATCATCATATTGGTTTTTATATTGTGCTTATTCAGCTTCCGCACCTAAGCGCATTACATACTAGTTGATTATCCCATTTCTAAAATGTTTGTTACTAAACTATACTAAAAAACTGATTCAGATCATTAAAAGTTATACGCTTTCTTAAGAAGATGTGTTTTAAGTGCCTTCTTAAAACATGAAATATCTTCGGTTTGTCTCAACTGTATTGGAAGTTCGTTCCACATTTGAGGGGCCACATTAGAAAAGGCCCTATATCCATATTTATTTCGTTATGTCGGTTTTTCGAGCAAGTTTGTTTCCGACAACCTTAAATCCCTACTCGGCTGATACAAGGATACCAAGTTATTCAGGTAAGCAGGACCAGACTTGAAGACACATCGGTGAGCTATTTTTTAAATTTTAAAAGTTGTTCTGTATTCCACCGGAAGCCAGTGCAACTTCGCCAATACTTTGATATTCTAAAGATCAGTCTTCCGGCACAGTTCATCACCTTTTGAAGACGTTTTGTCTTGGATTTTGGAAGGCCAGTGTGCAAACTACGGCAGAAATCAAACAGACTACTAACGAGAGCATGGACTGACGTTTTGGCAACCTCTACGTCAATGAATCTCAGGATTTTCCCTATCCATGAGATATAGAAACAAACATGCTTTACATACGGTGGCTATGTGTATGCCCATATCAATTTCGTTATCGATGGTGACTCCGAGAATTTTGGCACTGACGACGAGCTTCACTATATCACCACATATATTGATAGAGTCTAATGAATATTCTGACTTGTTATTCTTGCTCAAAAATATCAAAAATTTAGTTGTCTCACAATTTATTTTTAGCTTATTGTTTTTCATCCAGGACACAATTTTCTCGATACCTTATGACAATTGGAAGCTTCAGATTTTAGTTCGAGGGGGTGTCGCACGACTTTCAAAATTTGTGCATTATCGGCATGTATGTGGTAGAGCAGTAATAACATGCGTAGTCGTTGTAGAACTCTGGGCCCAGCATGGATCCCTGGGGCAGTACAACTTTGAGCGTTACTGGTTCTGAGCATTTCCCATTTACACTCACATGCATAGTTCCGTCCATCAGAGAGGATTCTATCCAATTTAAAACTTGCGAGGATATCTCTTGTGTTGATTTGAGACGCTCTAACAGTAGCACATAGTCTACTGTGTCGAACGAAGAATGTCATTATTTATTTTCAACATGGCGGTTTCGCAACTGTGTCTTGGTTTATACGCTGACTATTGAGTCTCATCTAGACTATTTGCCTTTCTGTGGCTGCTCAGTTGCGCACTTACAGCTTTTTCAATGAGTTTCCCTGTAAAGTTCAAGTTTGACACTGGTCGATAGTTTTTCAAAACAGTATCCATGTTGGGCTTTTTCAACAAAGGTTTAACAACTGCTGATTTGTACTTTGATGGAAAATATCCTTGCTGAAGTGAAGAGTTAATGATGCGCTTAATCACTGGGACCAACTCGGCTGAGCAGCTTTTCAAGAAGCGTGTGGGAATTGCATCAAGCTCACAGAAATTTTCATTTGATTTGTTGATAAGCCGAAGGACATCGTCATCACTTAGGAGATCAAATTCCACAAAGGGTTGAATGCGGTACCATGACTATCATACTCCAATGCATGCAATGCTGGATTATTGGGAAAATCTTTCCGAATATTTTCGATTTTTGCTTATGAATTGCGAATAATATTTCGCTTTGGGCTTATACAGTTTGTGAGCATATGTTTTCCTACCGTCTGCCAACGATGCTTTTTGTGAATCTTGTTTGTTTCTTTGTACATCCGTTCTGATTTCCGATTCATACGCAACGCCTCGTGTACATCTCGAGTTACCTATGGGTGTGTGTGCCAGCTGGTTTACAACTTCGAGTTATCACTGGTGCATGTTCATCCAGGATGCTTCTTAGTTCGTTTTCGAAAGTCACTACAAAATCATCGAGGCTTTGATTTTCGAAACCCGTAAAAGCACTAGAAGCTACAATATAGTTTTGGAGGCATCTATATTGGTGGATTTATACTTGCGATAACTCACTCTTTTCTTTGATGGTTGTTTGGGCACCCCCATTTCTACATAGTACGAAATTATATGATGGTCAGATATCAGATCGCCTACGATGATGCCACAAATATCAAAACAGTCCCAATTGCGAATGATTATGTAATCTAAAATACTCCTTTTAGAGTGGGTTGCTTCTGATACATGTTGATGTAGGTTAAATGCGAGGACAAGTTCTCTTAATGGTTGAATATATACATCAGTTATTTTGTCCCATGGGTTATTAAAGTCTCCTGTGATATAACTGGTATGCTACTTAGTACGTGGTCCTCTAGAAGAGAGGAGAATGCGTCTAAGAATTTGAAAGCGGTGTTTAGGTGTCCTGTAAACTGTTATTATGTTGCAACTAAACGACCCGTGTCTAACGGATGACACTAAAGGTTCAAAAGATTGATATTTGTCACTGGCCATTTTTGTTTGATTTAATTCACATTTAGCTATAGTTGCTACGCCCCCGCCTCGGGCAGCTCTATCTTCCCGAAGTATGGAATAGTCTTTCAACGCCTCGTAATTATGGTTTTCGGAAAGCCCCGACTCCGTTATTGCTGAAAGGTCAATATAGGATTCGCTTATAATTGTCTCACTGTGTCATATTTGTTGCACTATGATTGTTAACTGGCCGTTGCAATTTTAAATCGTGAATTGAAGGCGAATTTTTTGTTTTGATTTGAGCTAAATTTCCCATATTTAATCCGACTAAGTTCTGTGGGTGACATCGATTCCCCGTCAATACTTCAATGGGGGATGCGGTTACTACGTTTCTCTAATTGAAGGTTCTATGATGTTTATGAACATTGGTCCTTTCACTAATCGCGTTCCTCATGTTGATCTTTAAACCTTTTAAATGACTCCTCACTGAAACACAAGTTGAATTCCATAAATAGAGCTATGTTTATTGCTATAGTGAATGTCAGCATAATGCCTCCTTTGTTTAGTACTTGATTAATACTGAACGTTTAGCCATTCGTGAAAAGCGCTAGATCACAAAGTTCTAAGTGGTGCCGAATCTTTAGCTCACAAAAGTCAAATTTTAAAACATTCAAATTTAATTGTGACTATACTTATATGAACTATTACATAAAACTATCCTAAGAGTTGTAAAAATTGCCCTTTCAATCCACCGTTTTCCACTATATTTATCACTTTCGAAAACATTTCTTTTCGGTTCCTCTACCACATTCGGTTTACACGGCTCCTGCGCACGGTAACCGAGTACGTAACTTGATCTCTGTATTAGGTACTGAGTGAGCACCCAGTCTTAACACGGAAGGCACACACACGCAACCAGGGCATGATTCGGTCTCAGAACTGCATGCCTTGTGTGTTTTATGTCACGGCTAAAAGATAAAAAACAGCGCATTGTGATGTAAGAATTTTCAGGGTTTTGAATCTCTCAACTGCCTTAAAACTGGGTTCCCTGGAAATTTCGCGTGTTTTACTCACCAGAGAATCAACAGTAGATAATTAACGAATCCAAGCTAAATAAAACAACAGACTATTCCTATTTATCACATTAGGCTGAGAGGCTGCTTATTATGTGTCACAATAAACCTGGTACAGTCTGTTATTTTTAAACTGGCATCCTGTTTCTGGACTGTATCGTCGCTATTTCCCATGCAGAAGAATCTGTTCAGCTTTACATCAATACTTCTGCATGAGGTTATTTTTGACAAAATATTAACAACTTTAAACTTAAAAACAGAATGCCTGTTTAGGTATGCTACGAGGGTTGAGTTGTCTAGTAGAACTAGTGCAGTCTTGTCTCTGAGTTGTTCGGACAATTGATTTATGTTATCCAAACAACTCCTAGCTCCAGCCGATTGATATCGTACCATTTCAGGGAGCTGAGCCATTTGCCCCTAAGTACCTGACCCTGACAAGGTATCCCCCATCCTCCGTAGGACAAATCCGTTTAAGCAAACGGTTTATTGAGTCTAAAATGCACATATCGGTATTACCTGTTGAATCACTGATCTCACAAATTCAGTGCCAAAATACAGTTTTTGTCATTAAATCAGTTTGGATATCAAAAATTCAATTAACGATCTTCAAAGCATAAATAACTGAGAACAGTAATTATTAAATCTAAATTTGCAGTTCTACATTTTAGGAAAAAGTAATTTAGAAGTTAAATTGCTAAATTGTTGAATTTTTTCATTATTTTATTTGTTTGCTTTCAGCTCTGTACCACGGAAGAGGCGGGTGATAAGAAAAACATTGCCAGCTGACCACCACCTGCCGCGCTTCGTAGAAGATCATAGGGTTTAACTGCTTTGCGTTAATCAAAGTCTCATTTGTCTTTATTGTGAACTGGTTTACTGTAATAAACAACTTCTTTGCTTTGCCTTCTAGTGCTAAGTTCTTAGCTTATTTTTAACGCTTTGATTCATTATGGGCAGTTAAGAACTTGAGATTATTCAAAGAATGAGGTAATCTTGAATAAATTCTTAGAATGTTCCTATAATCCTAGATTATTGCCGGGATATTAGCATCTTGTGTCCAACACTAAAAATTTGACATCACAAGGAAAGTTCGCAATGCTTGCATGCACCGAGGGCAAAACATCCGCACATTTGTGCCTGAAAGTTTTATCTTGTAACTTGCTGGAAAACCACACAGCCATGTAATAAAGAGATTCTTAAAACGCTGCATGACCGTCAGTCAAAAAGATTTTATTTATTTCTTCCACAAAGAAAAATTCATTGATGAGAATCTTTCAATTATTTTTCGTTTTTTTAATTCCAAACTTCCAAAGATAAAAATTGGCACCACAGATGCGGACTTTGTACACGTTACATCTTAGCAAGTATTCAATTCTATTTATTTCTTAAACATACGAAGACGATATATTGAAGCTGTGCGATGTATTGTTATTTTTCGGTTTTTTCTCTTAAAAATGAAAACGTTGTCAAGGGTACGCACTTCTCCCTCACACCACCTTTTGCTTAAGGAAACAAACTTGAAAGGTTAATTTGCAGGGAATCCAAGTTAAATAGAGCATCAAGCATAGAATCGTTTGCGCAAAATGTAATGAAGGTTCTCTGGTGTAAGAACCTTATCCATTGTACAGCTTTAGCCCCGGTGAAAGCTGGACTAGTTTGTCTTCTCTCTACTTGAGGTAACTTGTCTTGTTCCGCTTGATACTCGGGATCAGACATTTTAGACATCAAGACTTAGGCAAGCAACATTTGCGCCAGAGGCCTTCCAAACAGAAATGGAAAATGTGATATTTGGTCTATTCAGCCATTCACACATTTCAACCATCTTCGGAACACACGAAAAATATAGAAGGGGGCCTATGCAAAGTTAAAGGAGCTCTTTAGCCGAGCCGATTTTCGTCGGTGGGATGTGCTCACTGCTTGTAGTCTATCCGTCGTCCGTTATGTGTGTGCGAGTAAACAATTTCTCAAAATTCTACTCTTCCCATATTTGTGGTTCTATTGCTTAGAAATTTAGCAGGAATAATTCCCATGTAGTTCTCCGCACATCTTATGTTTTATTTGACAATTTGATCACAACTTTCTAAAATATTGACTAAAAATACCAGACTGTGATAAAAGTCACAAAACGCTATTACTTGACGCTTTTTCAACGAACATGAGTTGTTTAGAGCTATTTGGTTTAATGATAGGCACTGCCTCCTCCGACACAAGAGCTCAATCATCACAAAGGGTGCCTTTACACAATATTATTATTATTATTATTATAAAGCATGCTTATAACGCGCTTATTCAGTCACACAATACCTAAGCGCGGTACAAAAGTAGATATATAAAGTTACAATACTTCAGAATTATACACTGTTTTAAAAATTTTAGATCCAATATAATATTTAAATTAATAAGGAAACACCATCACCTGTAACGTAATGGCTAGGATATACTTAATACTAGCATGCAATAAAACAATAGCATTTAAAATTGACACAAACAGTCTGATACATAAACTAAAGGTAAGCTTTTCTAAACAAGTATGTCTTTAAATCTCTCTTGAAATGATAGAATAATGGACTAGATCGCAGTTCCAAAGGCAACAAATTCCAGAGATTTGGTGACACACTTTCAAAAGCCCTCGAGCCGTACTTGTTTCTTACGATGTTTGGTTCTAGTGGCAATTCGTCACTTGAACGTAAGGTCCTCGAAGTCATATTTGCGTTTATTTGCTATAATCCTTGCGGCCATGTTCATAACACGTTGCATTCTATCTATTTGGTATTTGGGTAATCCGATAAATATGCCGTTGCAGAAGTCTAATCGACTTATTACTAAGGCGTGAATGACGATTTTCGCCTGTTCGTACGACAAATACTTACGGATTTTCCTGATCCAGGATAAGTAGAAGTAGCAAGCACGGCAAATATTACTCACATGCTCATCCAAGAAAAGAGTGGAGTCAATGGTTACTCCCAGATTTTTGCGGTTTCTGATCGCTTGACCACTTCACCACGAAGAGTTATTTCGGACACATCAAAACGATCCTGGTTGCGCTTGCTCCGTTTTGTCACAGTTTAATTTCAATTTGTTGTGGTGCATCCACTCGCTAATACTGTCGATGCTTGAGGCAAGGTGATTCACTGCTAACTCTAGATCTGCGGACAATGACACCGGTTTCATCAGCTGTGTGTCGTCAGCATATAAATGGAACAAGAGTAGTAGTGTCCTTATAAGCCGACATATCGGCTGCCTGTAATCGCTGTATAGGCGCGGTTCTAATTGTGAACCCTGGGACAAAGACACGTAAAGTGTCACAGTCCTAGAATGGTAGCCGTTAACATTAACGCTCATCGTGCGTTCAGACAAGTACGATGCAAACCATTGTAGAGCTTCGCCTGTGATTCCTTGAGTGCGTTCCAGTCTCTTCAGTAAAATACTGTGCTCAACAGTATCAAACGCAGCCGATAGATCGAGGAGTGCTACTAATGCTCCTTGATTTTTATCGAGCTTTGTCAGTATGTCGTTGAAGATGTGCAAAAGAGCAGTCTCACAACTGTGATCAGGCTTATACGTAGATTGGAAAATCTCCCCGATTCCAGAGTTCTTCATGTGATCACGTACTTGGGTATCCACAACTTTTTCTATCAATTTTCCGATGTAGTTCAAATTAGACACTGGCCTATAGTTTTTGACTAAATGTTCTAGGTTTGGTTTTTTCAACAGTGGTTTCACCACTGCTCTTTTGCAGGAGTTTGGGAAATGCGACCTGACAAGTGATTGGTTGATAATTCGTTTCATGACGGTTAGCAGCTCATGTACACATTCTTTCACTAATGTAGATGGAATGGGGTCAAGTTCGCAAAATTTGTTTGTTGAACTCTGAACTAGTTTAAGTACTTCGTCATCGGTCAGTTCACGAAATTTCATGAACATTTCGAAGCTATCACGGACTACGTCACCTAATCCATCAGATTGCAGGGTATCCTCAATATCGTTATCCGTAAAATTTTTCTCTTATCCTTTTGACCTTATTTTGGAAAAAGTCAGAAAACACACTTGCTAAAACTTGTGGAGATGAATGCTCAGGAAGAGGATTTTCCCTTGTTCTATTCATAACCTTATTCACTTTCTTGAAGAAGCTGCGTTGGTCGGTCTCACTGTCACTAATAAACTCTTGATGATATTTCGTTTTTTCATTATCCATGGTACGATCTACTTCTTTTCGACTTTTTTGAAATTATCATTTATGCAAATCATTGTTAGTTTTCCTGTATTTCCGTCTATATGCCCTCATTTTTCTAATTGCTTTTCTTACATTATCATTATACCAGGGCTCTTTTTTCTGTTTTCTGACATTTTTTGTAATCAAAGGAACATGTCTCTCTAAAATTTCTGCTAGTTCGTTTTCATAGCAATCGATAAGTTGTTCAAGGTCCAGTTCTTCACACTTTTGGATTAGGGATGAGTTTGCTATCTCAATCTTGAATGCATTAATATCTAACTTATCAATCAAAATCACGATATTTGATTTCACGCTTCTTTTGCATAGGTTTGTGCAAGACCAGATCACACTGAACCATATAGTGGTCAGATACTACATCGCCAATAGCAACATCGCGTACTTTGATTGGATCACTTTTCCTACTCACAATATAATCTAATATATGACCTTTCATATGAGTTGCTTGATCTACATGTTGCTCCAATCCAAAATTTCAACCAGACGTCTAGTATTACTTTGACTGACGTTGTCCCAATGAATTTTAATGTTTCCTTATGTTTGCAGCATTTATTTATAGTTCTGCCTCCCACATGAGCATTTCATGGATGGCAAGAAAAGTACAATACATTTCTCATCCTGACCCAGTTTTCCTCACTTTTGAACTATTATTTACTGTTACTTTTTTGTAAAATCAAAGTGGCTTTTATTTGCCACCCTTTTTATTGTTAAACAGTTATTAAATAAGTAATATTTATTGTTAGTCTGATTTTGGATGTGTAGATCTTAAACCTTTTTGGAGGTGAAAACTTTTGTTGGATAAACTGCTTGCTGTAAATTTATTACTTCAATTTGAATAAGCTGTTGTACAATAAGTACTGGTTGCTTTTAGGTTTTCATTGGATAAACAAATTGTTGTTGTACTGCCATTGCTTAGCACTCTTTGCTCCTCTGTGGCTATTTGAGAAGTGTCTTTTGATTGTAATTGGATAAGTGTCATTTGGTGGTATTTGGCTGTTAATTGATAAGAACTGATTGCTAGTCTATTGTCATTGTATTAGTATGCTTTAATGCTTCAGATGATAATAAATGATTGCGCTATGGCCTTTATGGAATAAATACTGCTTTGTTTTTAGACTATAATGCTTAGCGCATGCCTGTTAATTGATAAGAACTGATTGCTAGTATACTGTTATTGGATTAGTATGCTTTGGTGCTTCAGATGATAATAAACGATTACGCTTTGGCTTTTAAAGAATAATTATTGCTATGTTTTTAGACTGTAATGCTTAACGCATGCCTGTTAATTGATAAGAACAGATTGCTAGTATACTGTTTTTGGATTAGTGTGCTTTGCTGCTTCAGATGATAATAAACGATTACGCTTTGGCTTTTATAGAATAAGTACTGCTATGTTTTTAGACTGCAATGCTTAACGCATGCCTGTTAATTGTGCTTTACTGCTTCAGATGATAATAAATGATTGCTCCTTGGCTTTTATAGAATAAATACTGCTTGGTTTCATCATACAAATACCATTTGCTGTTATGATGTTATTGGCTAGGTACTGTTTTCTGTTCGCCCTCATTTACCTCTTATCCGTTACACAATCTATATAGCAGATACAAGAAGAAGAAAAAGCGGTCGGAGCTGTGTGACCCAGTAAACTATGCGAAAAAGGACAAAGAAAAATTGTGTTCAACTGTGGTCACCAAAAAAATGTTCGGCTGTATCTATATTTTTCTAGAAAATATAAAAAAGATTGGGGGCAGGCCTTATCAAATATTAAAATGATATAGATGAGAGAAAATGCCTTTCTCGTCATTGCGTAAGTTTTTCACACTTTCAAACTATTATTTACTGTTACTTTTATTGCTGTAAAATCAAAATGACTATTTACGGATAGTCTTTTTATGCAAAACGGTTATTAAATAAGTAATGTTTATTGCTATTCTGAGTTTGGATATGTAAATCTTAAACCTTCTTTGATGTGAAAGCTTTTGTTGGATAAACTGTTTGCTGTAAATTTATTTCTTCAATTTGAGCAAGCTGTTGTGCTGATTGCATTAAGGTCTTCATTGGATAGATAATACTTGCTATTGTACTGCCATTGCTTAAGACTTTTTGCTTCTTTGTGGTCATTTGAGAAGTATCTTTAGATTGTTATTGAATAAGTGTTATTTGATGGTATTTGGTTGTTAGACAGCTATATTTTTAGACTGTAATACTTAACGCATGCCTGTTAATTGATAAGAACAGATTGCTAGTATACTGTTATTGGATTAGTATGCTTTATTGCTTCAGATGATAATAAATGATTGCTCCTTGGCTTTTATAGAATAAGTACTGCTTTGTTTCATTAGACAAATACTATTTACCGTTATGATGTTATTGGATAGGTGCTGTTTTCTGTTCTCCATCATTTACTCTTATCCCTTACACAGTCTGTATAGCAGACGCAAGAAGAAGAAAAAGTGGTCGGAGCTGTGTGGCCCAGTAAACTATGCGAAAAAAGACAAAGAAGAATTGTGGTCAATTGTGATCACCGAAAAAATGCATAAAAATGTTCGGCTTTATCTTAATTTTTCGAGAAAATATTAAAAAGATCCGATGCAGGCCTTATCAAATTTTTAAAATGATCTAGATAAGAGACAATGCCTTTCTCGCCATTGCGTAAGTTTTTCACTTTCAAGCTGTTATTTACTGTTACTTTTGTTGTTGTAAAATCAAAATGGCTGTTTATGGATAGGCTTTTTATTTAAAACCGTTATTAAATGAGTAATGTTTATTGCTATATTGAGTTTGGATATGTAAATCTGAAACCTTTTTTGATGTGAAAACTTTTTTTGTTGGATAAACTGGTTGCTGTGAAATTATTTCTTGAATTTGAGTAAGCTGTTGTGCAATAAGTACTGATTGCTTTATGGTCTTCATTGGACAAATAATACTTGTTATTGTACTGCCATTGCTTAGGACTGCTTGCTTCTTTGTGGTTATTTGAGAAGAATCTTTTGATTGTAATTGAATAAGTGTTATTTGATGGTATTTGGTTGCTAGACAGGTATGTTTTTAGACTGTAATGCTTAAAGCATGCCTGTTAATGGATAAGAACTGATTGCTAGTATACTGTTATTGGATTAGTATGCTTTACTACTTAAGATGATAATAAATGTTTGCGCTTTGGCTTTTATAGAATAAGTACTGCTTGATTTCATTAGACAAATACCATTGGCTGTTATGATGTCATTGGATAGGTACTGTTTTCTGTTCGCCCTCATTTACCTCTTATCCGTTACACAGCCTATATAGCAGAAACCAGAAGAACAACAACCCGACAAAGAGACGTGTGGCCCAGTATACCGAATGAATGCCCGACAAATAGTCGAACGATATTCAGGATACGCCGTTTAGGCTAACGACATTGGGAACTGCGACATTATGGCCACGTGATTAACGTTCTTACAGTCGATAATTTTCCTGTGATGGAATTAGACGCTGAAAATGCAATTAATTTAATTACTTGTAGTTATAAAGCAAATGCATAATACAGACCTTTTACAAGAAGTTAACTTTTCAAAGTCTACGTTTGAGAAGGCTTCTGAAGTCAAAAGTAAAATCTTTCGGTAAAAATTGTTTGCAAGCAGTAAAAGTTATTTTCTATAAAAACAAGTAAATATTCATCACATTTCTATAAAGAAATATGATGTTGATTAAACCATGTTCTTATCTCAAACGTGAGTTAATTCGAATCAGTAAACCCTAAAGTAAAACGAAGCTTTGTTTTGATCAGCCGAATGAAAGTAACTGTATCCAAATTTATCAGGGATTTTACAGCTACATTTGACATGTCTACAAGGGATTCAGGAACATGATTAATTATACCGACGTACTAATAATCAATTGTCAAAGCATATCACTCAAAAAGTAATCTTTACTTCTCAATCGTGTTTCCCAAGTTCAAACTTTTCAAGGCACGTTTCATTTTGAACACGACACACACAAAAAGTAAAATGGGATGGCCGAAATATTATTAGCATAAACATAATTGTAATCATGTCATTGGTCATCGCTTAATTGCAAGAAATATTATTTTGTGTTGGCAAAATTGACTTCAGTGTCGCAGCTGACAACATGGCAATAACGTCTCTGCTCTAAACGTCGCCGACTTAAATGTCGCTCGCCTATATGATGCTGGCCTATTTGATGGGATGCGAAAATGTTGAGATCTCCAAAGGCCCAGTACTCCAGAATCCAAGAACTCGAAGTCACACTAGTCGAACAGCTTAAAACTCCCAAACACATTTTGCAGACAGATTTTCCCCAGGCAAACAAATTTTTCTCCTTGAAAACTACGAAGGTTCAATATCCCTAAAGAGCAATATCAGGAGGCTCATTAGTCATACAAATGCCCCATTAATCTTCTGATTAATATCCGAAGTTTTAATAGGTGACAACTCTATAAGTCTAAAGAAGCAACATTTCGAAATCCCAGGATTCCGACAGCCTATATCGCGGAAGGTTCAGTATTTGAGGAACCAATTGTCTGAAAAGTAGACATACTACATTAATTCATTGGGCGATGTAATTCTGAGGTGTGGCAGTCTCTCTATTTGTAGAGCTGTCCCTTTGGTTTTCTGACGAGTGATTTACGTGAAATATATTCATTTTTTAATATCAGCAGAATAATAATAACAATAATTAAATAATGTAATAATAATAATAATAATAATAATTATTATTATTATTATTATTATTATTATTGCCTGAGAAAACAGAGTTTAAACGCCTTGCACTTGTATTCTAAAGCATGCTTTGGAATTTACATCGATGTTGTCATCTATTTTTAAAGCGTAACCGTTTAAGGCAATTATATTGCTTCTACATTTAAAAGACCATCATAATTTACACCTTAACGTATTAATCAACATGGAAAGAACCTATAAGTGACAAAAAAAAATACACCCAAATATGGTAGAAATAGCGTCAAAATTTGGTGAACGTCGAAAAAGTCAAAACTCGACACAGGTTCGTATTTGGCATAATATTTAAAATTTTATATATGTAAAAAAATATGGTGAAAAAATATTTTTGAATGAAAATTATCAAGTCGGAGAGATCGTTGAATTGGCAAAACTTTGAAGATAAAAAAATAAAAATTGTATTTTTCAATACTCAATACTCAGTTTATTCATACCGAATTTCAAGAAAATTTGACAAAATGGCAAGTATTTAGCTGCTCTGTACGTAGAAAAGCCCTTTTGTTCCGCTAAGTCATCAAACACTGGCGAACCGCCAAAACGTTTCTGAAGACATAGCCAGAACTCGGTTCTTCAAACGACCACGGAAGATATTGATTGTTCAGAGTAACTTATCAAAATCGATGCGGTACGGAACGACAGAGGGGCAGACGGACGAATGGAGGCACAACATCCACATCCTGTGATGTAAAAATAATTTGAATTTAATTTGCTAAAAGAAACACTGGCCGGGCAGTTTAAGTCTTTTTTCGTTCGAGTCCTCTGCCTCGAATTTTCTCCGCAGTGATTTTATCCGATGTTCACCTCAAATTTATTCTAAGATACTTAAGGACCCCTAATATTTCGTATTTACAGAGGCATGTTGCTAAAATTTCTCTTGCAATTAATGTCTCTACTTGCTATAGTATTATTCTAGCGCTACAAAGCAATTCAACCCTAAAGATGCTCAAAAAATCTCTAACAGTCTACATTATAAAACAGCATTTGGGAAGTGAGTAAAATGAAAGAAAGTGCTTTAAAATTGATTCGTTTCGCGTGCGAAAATGTTGTTTTATTATTTTATAAATATCACAGTTTTGTGTTAGATCTTATAAGTTGAGAAGATAGAGAATGACCCTTAAAACCAGCAAGACCATTGTAATAAATAGCAAGATTCGCAATCGGAAACTAAAGGACAATCACGTGGGTCCATCGACAAATATTCACTATATGAGCCTTGGCGGTTTCGAAGAAGATTTAAGAAAAGGAAACGAATAAAATGAAAAAAGAGCTACAAAAATGAAAGCAAAAGTAGACCAATTATGCAACCGAGTGGCGAAATTTACACCAAAATTCACTATCCTGAATGCTTAAAGATACATAAATCTGTATGGAGCGGTATCCAGACATCTCGCATCCGACAACTTGCATCTGGACATCTCGCATCAAAATCTAAAAGTGGACATCTTGCATCCGTGATTTTGTCTGCTTCTACGAGGAACTTTAACACTGTGTTTGGGAATATTTCATAAAATAATGCATAAAAATATATAATATAATATAATATATAATATATATAAAAATAAATGTTGCGTTAATCTTCGAAGGTATTAACAAAGGTTTCCTAAAAGTAAGTTATCTGAGTAAATCAAGTGAAACAACACAGTTCAGTTTAAGGAGTAATTCAAGAGTTAGACCTACATTTGTACTAAGTAACTGCCATAGTGAGTAGTTCAACGTTCGATGCAGCTCGAATCCACATCTGCTAATCCCTCGAAAGAGGCATTTGAAAGCAAAAATACTTTAATGGTCAACAGTGCGGTAGTTTTTACAGCGTTCGTACTCCCGGCGGATAAAAAAATAATAAGAATGAATCCACATCCACTAATCCCACTGATGTATTCATTTTTTTAATCTATCTTTGATGCACGGTTTGCATCTGTCGACAATGATCGCGGCTGCCCATGCCAATATTTCTGACAATGCAATTTAGTGGGCCACGATGACGCCTTGAAGAAAGTTATTCAAAGATAAAAGTTACTCATGGAAAACATGGAAGGAGACGAGTAAACTTTGTTGAATTATTGAATGGACTACGGTTTTGCACTTAAACACGTTATGTATACAGTATTTTTGAAGTGGAACCAGCTTTAGTTTTATTGTCAGTTTTTAGTAAGTGTTTTACAGAGATGATTTACTGTATGAGCGAATGATGCTTTTGTGACAGTAGCTCCTTATTTAGTTTTATGTTCAGTTTTTTGTCAGTCTTAGTAGCCTTAGATTCGTTTAAACAAGTGATGTCGACAGCTTATTGCTGTTTAGTGGTCAATTAGAATAAAATCTGATGCATCGGAAAAAGGTTATTACTTACACATAGTAACAAACAGTTTCAAAACACACTAAATAAATTCGTTCCACCACCCAAAAAAGACCATGATAAATCGTAGCAAAAACAGTATTAAAATAAACTATATCAAATTATTACCACCTACCTCCCCCAACCACGTCTCCCTCACCGCCAAAACACAATGATAAATCCAGCAAAAAATCACGGATGCGAGATATCCCCTTTCTTATTTGGGTGCGAGATGTCCATACGCGAGATGCCGTGGATTCCCAGTTGCATAACAATTTACACAAAATTTCATCACCTTGATTATCCTCATGTGAAATTTCAAAAAAATTTTTTGGATGACGTAACTTTGACTGAAAACAGAGTTTCTATTTGCCAAACTGGCAAAAAATGACTAATCACCAAAATTGCATAATAACATGCCTTTCTGTTGCTCCTCCCTTCAGTGGACCATATACATATAAAATCTTATTGCAATCAGTGTAGCATGTATGAGAAGCAGCATTCAATGAAAGCCTATAGTTCTTGCAGACGGACGGATGAACGGACAGACGGTCAACAGAGCCCACATGGGTATACTCTATGCAGCCGTTCCGGGAGGGAGGCACTTGGTATCATATGTATTACCTTGCATGCCCATACAACGCGCGCGTATTCCGCGAAGAAAAACCGGAATTATTTCGGAATTACACTCCGCATTGTTAGAACTGGTTGTCATTTCAAAACAAACGGAATGCATTGCAAAAACAACTTCCTAGAAATTCAACCATATCG
The DNA here is from genome assembly GCA_949752745.1 of Protula sp. h YS-2021. NCBI lineage: Eukaryota > Metazoa > Annelida > Polychaeta > Sabellida > Serpulidae > Protula > Protula sp. h YS-2021. The sequence continues at coordinate 46,770,661 of OX457024.1, forward strand.
ATTAACACATGACCTAATTGTGAATACGTTTGTAAGTGAACATAACTTTTTTGCATTCTCTGTCAAGATCTGTTCAACAGGGAGCCCCAGACAATCTAAACCTCCATGCACTATTTTTAGCTAAGTGATTATGTCTGACAACCTATAATAATTTATTAAATAATTCAACTATTTTCAATTACTTTTTTCACTAAAATCATTTTACTACGCAATGTTTATGTCTTATCTTGAGTCGTCGTTGTCAGTTACTTTGGGGATTAGGCGATTAAGACTGTGTGTGCAATTAGAATGGTCCTATTTACTCTCAATCCCACTCTCCATCCATCCGACCATTGAGAATGAAGGAATATTAATTTTTGCGTCATTTGAAAACATCAATCATTCCTTTAAGCTCCAATTTAGGTGGAGTCAACCCACCCAAGCTTGTAATGGGATGGGTGGGAGGGTGGATAGGCTAAAAATGGAGAATACAAATTGCACTGTTTACTCGTAAAGGCCCGTTTTATGAAAATAAAACGATAGTTTTACTATGTAAAAGCTTTGAATTCGCTTATCCCTCTTTAGACGAGACTAGAGTCCGGAGCAGTAGAACCTGCCATTCTGTAAAATTGTATGAACAATTTTGCGACTTACGCCAACAAACTTGCCGAGTGCGTTGCCTTTGAAATTCTAACGGGAATACAAGCTTTAGAGGCAAATGAAAGGTTCAACACTATGTTCCTCTTCTTTTCATTTCTTCTAAGATCTGGTCGGCGGAAACACTCCTGAACCATGACAATAATCAACTTACAGACTGACCAACTGAGTATCTTAATCATCCCAGGCTGCCTCCCACTGGATGGAGTACGACCTGCTATATGTTATATAAAATATCAATAATAAAGGTTTATCAGATTTAATATGTTTTTAAAAAGATATCAGTAAATCTAAAACATGAATTACATAAAATTAAAAGGTTGACCCAGAAGAAATTAGCTCTGATTGTGTCGATAAATGCATGCTAGCTGAGTAACCTGAGTAAGTACATGGGACTATCACTGAGGTAGTTGTCAAAAAACTTCTATTCTTCAAGTAAAATTACCGCTAATTTCGTAAAGATATCTAGTGACTAGACACTCATAGAGTGTAATTATTATCACAAGAAAAGAAATAGTGAGACAATTCACGATTTTATCACTTTTGATTATATCCCTTAAATGGCACCATGGGTACCTGTGACACAGTCACCGCAGGATGGGCTCCTTATCTCATAGGATTTGACAATGGCATGTCTTTTGTCTTCGCCCCCTCTTCTTTCTACATATGACTAGAAAAAGGATTAAAGTTAACAGACCAATGAGAAGGGAGCATGGGCTGCAGTGAAGGTACCTTCCAAACAGTTCTTTGTTTAAAATATGCAAAACAATTCCTAGGCCCATCATGGTGTGCTTGATGTGAGTTTAAAATTGATTGCTAAATTGAATGTTTCCTAATGAAGCAATCTGATCTGGCAGTGATGCGGCTATTTCTTAAACTTGGGTTGGTAGCCGTTGCGACCTTTGGGTCGTCCACTCTTTTGTTTGTTTTTGCCCTTTCTGCCCGGTATGTCTCTGAAATGTCTAAGTATTGGATTGGCGTAGTGCTTCCATGGGACACAATGAGACCAAACATTGACGGGCGTGTTATTCCGGTAAGAATTGGAGGCATATGTGATCAAAGGTGTTCACCCCATGCGTACTAACATGAGTCTTTCCGATGAAACCTGCCCTTTTCCCAGGTCCCATTTTCTTTGCTTACCGTTCTGTCTAGGGCGTGTATTTTGCTTCTCCTATTGCCTGACGATAACGCTAGCAAAAAGGTAAATTTCAGGGTAGCATTTTTTGCGGATATTATCTCTGCTCCATAAATATCAGTCCTTTGGAGAAAGTAAAGAGCAAAAGGCATATCCCAGTTCGCTATATTGGGCGTGTTAGGTGAATTTACTTTAAAGAGTCTGACCAGTTAACGCAGACTTTACCTGCCATTGGAACGGCCTGCAGTGCAGGCGGCCAAATAGGGCTGTCTTCTCGGTTGCTACCGGGAGACCAATTAAGGACTGCATTGCCTGAAATGTACCTTTCTGCACGGTGGAATTGCTCTTATGGCTTGAAAAAAATTTTCAAGGGCCTTTTTTTCGGTAGAAATTTTTAGATTGGGAGAAAGTTCTGATTTGGGTAGATTGACTACGAGACCTACCTGTAGGACTTTTTGCACTAGTGTTAGGGTCTGTTGACGCGCTACTTTTCTGTCTTGATGAGCCAGTAACCAGTTGTCTAGATATTAAAAGACTAACATACCTTCTAGAAGGCCCATGACTTTAGTACTTTCACTACTTTTGAGAACACGTACGGAACCATGGAAAGGCCAAAAGGAAGTGCCTGAAACCAGAGCCGTTCTCGACCTGCTTGAAAGTCCAGTAACTTTTTGGCTGAATGGTGTAATGGAATATGGAAGTACGCTTCGGATAGGTCTATCGAAGTGTCTCACATCCCTGTAGGCTTTCCTTTATGATTTAGGCTGTGTCCATCTGAACTGACGTTGAGGAAGGAGAGATCCATTACTAGTCTCCATGCTCCCGATGATTTGGTGACCAGAAAAACCCTGCTGAAGAAGGCTGCTTGGGTTTCTGGCATTTCCTCTATGGCTTCTTTCAGAGATGAAAGCATTTCCTGGAGGGCTAGGTCCTTGTCTGATCCTCTTGGGTAGGAGGTGGCTGCGTTCTCTGGGGCCTTAGTTGATAGTAGACTGTGAGGTTTGTGGCCCTTCGGGTCCTGTTTGAAAGGGAGGAAGTACCCGTTTTTGAGTCATAGGACCACTCGACGGGGGCGTCAATTTTTGCCCATGCGTGGCAAAATTTGTCCAACCTTACTCCTGCGAGCCAGAAGGCGATTCTTTTACGATTTTTGCATTTGCTTAGGTATCGCCAAGAAGCAATGGAATCCCTGGGCAGTACTATGGTTGGCTGCTTTCTGTTCTGTTGTGGTGATCGTTCCTCCACCTTGCTGCCGTAAATTGGTTTCCATTGACATGAAAATTTACTTGCAACTCAGCGCTTCTGCAGGGAAAGTTGCATGTTACCATACATCCCGAACCTCCCGGAGAGCTTTCATATTAATGTATAGCAACAATAAAATTATGAATAAATATTTGTTATATTTGACACTGATCATTTGCAAGTACCCTTTTATAAAGAATAAATATAAAGAATCAAACTTGTGAAGATGCCTAACCAAGGCAGAAAACCTTCACATTGTTTTAAAGTAACTTAATTTGTTCAATCAGGATTATAACACAACCAAGAACCAAGCCGAAAAGCCATAATAGTAATGGACTAGCTCTGCATAAGGTATTAACCATGACACAGAGTAATCATACCAGACAAATGAAGGCACTACAGCGTGCTCATCATACATAGCCAAGTACTCACTAATTGACCGAGGCAGGTCTTGGTAACTAATCCTTTCGAGACGCACTCTAATAGACTAGAAGGACACACTGAAGAGGATGTCTGCACGCAGTGTGCATACACCCATTTCTTAGTAAGAAGGATGTGAGTACGAAGACTTCTCTTGAGCCAACGTCAGGCTGTACGCACACCAGTGAACCAGCTGCTTGGTCACTGAACCAAAGTTAGAGAACATGGTGCCCCCCATACTGACACCAAAAAGGTGAGAGAGAAGCCACTCGCGGCGACCTCTTCAAAATAATGCACGCAACTACCGACGACCTTGATGCTACCTATCCTTGCCCTTACCAGAGCCATTGTCAGAGTGGTGGAAGAAGACGTCTTTCTGTTTGAGCTTGAGTTTACCCTTGGTAATCCTCTCGCTTCAACAGACAAGGATTAACGAAAGACTCAGCTGCGACGAAATAGCCCAAAGAAAATAAGCTCTATGGTTTGTATTGAGAATATTCTTTCAGATAATATTTATAAGCGAATTTAATGATGACCAACAACCCGTTTTTGATATCTGTGTCACTGCTCAGAGCCCTAACTGAGTTTCTTACTTGGTGGACTTTGACGTTACAGAGGTCTCTAAATTTTGATTCTTGTTGAGCTTTTCAGTAAGTGGCTAAAATAGCACCTTTCATGTGATTGCAAAACGATTTCCTTAGACAAATCATTATTGAATTTTGGCATAAAGGAAACAATTAATGACTTTTACCATCTTTCCTGTTATCCTCCGGAAGCTGCAGGTAGTACTTACTTAAAGCTCGTACTGATCACACATAGACCAAGCCGGACTAAGTTTCTTCGTTCGCCAAGGGTGGTTATGTTATTTGCTCAAACGTACCAAAACCTGCAGTTGCAATATGCATCTTACCCATGAATCCAGCCCTACAATGATGGAAAACTTTATTCCACACATCATTTTCTTTGAATATTTGACAGTCAAGAGAGTGAATTTAGACATTTCTTTTGCCTGGAGTTAAGACTGAGAGAAAGGCATACATACCGTTGCGTTCTTCGGAGTTATAACGTCGCTACCGAATAAGTCGAATAACGTTTAATCAAGGAAAGATCCCACTGCGCTATGTTGATACATTAAGGAGTAGAAGTGACCTTGAAGTGTCTGAACAACAGCATAAATAAGGCAGGATCTTCCCCTGGTCGCAGCCTGCTGAGGCTTTAAGAATAGGGCAAATGGCGTGAAGAGATGAGCTAAAAAGCCTGCAACTATTGCTGGTGTGACTTGAAAAATATCTAACCGTGACCTAGCGCACCACCTGGCAAGCTTATTCCAGTGAGATCAATAGACCTTCGCAATGAAGTCCTTGCGACTCTTTAGAATCTGGTCACTTTGCAAAAATGCTTGCTTTTCTAAGAAGATGAAGATAGTTTGTTGGTCCTGGAAATGAGGTCAAGTGGGGTTAAGACGGGATTTCTACATTATTTTTGCCTATTTACACGCTTCTGAGCAACTTTTGTTTTCTGATGTTGTCATCATATATATTTATGTTCAAAGATGTTATGTTTTTATCGTTTGTAAAGTGGACGTAGAATGGAAAAGACGTATTTGTTCGAAAGCTTACTCAGAAGATTGGTTTATCACCCATTTTATGATTAGCGCAACATATTGGATGATGGTTACACCACGTTAACTCATGGGCATTACATAACTTGTAGAGCATAAACGGTGCTCGTCCTCATACATAGCAATCATTCTATATCAAAATATTGAAGAGTGAACATGTCTGCAGTGAATGAACAACAACTATCATCTACAGCAATGCCCAAAGAAAAATCTGAGAGAATTCCCACAGAAATGTCTAGAACAAAGCCTGAGACAATATGTACAGCGAAGTCTCAGGCAATGCCCATGATAAAGTTTGAGTTGAAGTCACTACCACTTCAACAGCTTCAAAGGCGATCACAGTTTAGAAAGTTAAAAAAGAGATGAGTTATCATCTACAATGCCACCGTGTAAAAAGCGAAAATTGGAGCTTAGGGCAGAGCCTAAAGTCAAGCGAGAACCTGGGCGTAAAGCTGCCACTACAAAGCCCATGAATTGGTGAAATATCAACAGCAAATTATTAACATTCATGAATATAATACGGATTATGCATCTAGGAGGTTATATCCTATCAAGAAGGAAATTTTGTTGTCATTGAAAGATTGACAAATGCTGAAGAAGCAAATGACGTCAGTGGATCTCGTGCTTCAGAAGATTGATGTGCATAAATGCGGTGACAGTCAGAAAATGGTTCAGTAGAACTCATTTATCATCATAAATTATCTCTGAAACTGTCTCTGAATCATTTGAGTGAACTGACGTTCTGTTATTGTGGAACTTACATTATCCTATCTCCTGTAAATCAATACTTGATGAGGGGTTCCTTTGAATCCTTACCAATACCAGAATTTCTTCTACAAGTGTCAGAACATCTTAATGTGAGAGCCTGAAAACGTAACGATGAACGCTGTATACAGTTTCAAAAGTATAATGAGATTAGCGGATGCATTGATTTCATCACGCTCAGTGCAAAACATTGGAGTCAAGTTTTTTATGCTTGGCAAGAACTTGAAAGCTTTAAACTAAATGAATATGCACAATTGATGCGTGGTTCAAAGAAAATTGACTTTACGCCTAGTATGTGGACTATGATAAAGACTGTGAAAGGTTTAAATGAATTGACATTATCAAACATTGTTAATGTGAAAGTGATTGGATTGGATCAATGCTATTTCATTTTTCATAAAATTTACGAACGGGGTGATAAGATTTCTATACTTATATCAATTTAAGTTCTTTTGAGTGGGCCAATGTGCTACATGTATTAGCATAATATGTATTTGAAATAGTTTTGTCTTTTTCTGAATAAAATAAGAAAAAACCAAATATGATGCTTCTCAACCTTTTATTTTTTTTCTCTAACAATATTTGACGATAATACATAGTAATAATACAATACTTAGTTATAATACATAATATATGATACAGATGGTATATGGTTTACGGGGAATTAACACCCAGTCAGGGACCGTCCATAAGAATAAGAAAAAATGAAAATGAAAGGTTTACATGTCAATTAACACCTCGTCAGGTACCGTCCATTAGAAATTGAAAATATGAAAATGATAAGTTTTTCATATTCTAAAACCTTGTAGTTTGTCATCATGGTCATCATATACTTCTTAAGCCATATCATGCCAAACAGTCTATTTCTGACTCACTCTCAGAACTGTTGTCATCGTTACACTCGCCACACTGCTTCATATGCATGGATAAATCTTTTTCGCTATTGTATAACGCACCACATTGTATACAAGCATGTGCATTAATTTCAGCCATGTTGAATCTTTGACGTTTAATAGAAGACTCATCTAAAGTTTCCGTGAGAGGTGTTTTTATAGGGTTTTCCGTATCTGTCTCCCATTCTCCATTCACTTGTAAAGTGTGCTTGCCTTAAATGACTTTTAAGACTTTGTGTCCAATCGTAGGATTTCGAACAAATATTGCATTCACACATCCTTTCGATACCACGTCAACTTTTCGAATGATAAAAAACTCTTTGAATGTAAATATATGATGACAGCAACAACAATGGTAACAAAAACAACAACAATGATAACAACAACACCAATGGCAACAACAACAACAATAGCAACAACAGCAGCAATTGCTACAACAACAATGGCAACAACAACAATAACAATGGCAGCAACAACAGCAATGACAACAACAAAAGCAACAACAGCAATGACAATAACAATGATAACAATAACACCAATGGCAACAATAACAACAACAACAATGGCAACAACAGCAGCAGTTGCTACAACAACAATGGCAACAACAATGGCAACAACAACAATAACAATGGCAGCAACAACAACAATGACAACAACAAAAGCAACAACAACAATGACAATAACAATGGCAACAACAACAGCAATGGCAATGCGAAGCACCTCTATTTTGTGAAAAACACATAGTTGTTCGGAATTGTCTGAAAGGGATAAATATACAAAAATCACAATTTGATTAAGGTCTAGCTGCTCTGTCGTGGGATTGGAAAAGATTGATATGACTAAACATCATATGCCTGCACATCAATAAGAGTGGGAGGGTGGGGGTGGTGAGCGGTCTGGTGGCCCAGTTCTCTCGTCCTATACTGGTTCAGTTCTCTCGTTTATCATTTTTCCCACGGATGAAGGGGTGGTCAGTCGATGAAAAAAAAACCATGACATATTACCAGTATCACCAATATATATATATATTACGGGTGCACTCATGTGAGCGTGATTCAGGTCTAGTTATTCTATCATGGGATCGGAAATGATTGACATAACTAAACACGACATGCCTGTACAACAGTCAGCTGTCGGTAGTCGGCAACATTCGCACATGGATCATAATGTTAACAGCTACCTACACGGTTCACATATGCCTAGAGTCATTTCCCTTTTTAAGCACAGAGCTAAATTTCTGTGTGACAACTTCTGCGCTAAGCATGGACTCTCTCCTAGCAGTAAAGTCTTTTCAGACCTTATCCTTGGGAAGGGGGGGGGTGAGCTGTTTAAAGTAAAAATGGCTGTGGATATATCCAAAAGGTTTTCTTTTGCAAGATCGTAAAGGATACTTGGATTCATCCAGAAGTCTCATCCAGAAAGTTGCTCAGAATTCTCTAAAACGGATAAATGTGGAAAAATTTGAAATTACACAATAGAAACGCCTATGCTCAAGCATCGTGGATTATTCCATATATATATAGAGTGTGTTTTCTCTTAGACTGATACAGCTTTTCACAATGGCAACAAGCTTTAATCTATGTCTGGGGCAAGGTCAACCTTCCAGGTAGGAAGAAGACCAGTATCCGTTTTGGACCATATACTACGCCAATGCCTACATCTCCACATGCAGACAATGTGGGTTTTGGTTGAAAGAAGACAGATGCATGAGCGCCCAATGAACGCACATGCTGTGCACACCGTGCGCCTGTGATATCACCATGTATGCTATTCAAAACAGACAGACAGTACTGTTCCAGCTGTCTAAACTGTGTAGTTTTGACCACATACTACATTTTCAATGGGGATCAATGCAAAGACAAAAGAGCACACGAACATTGAATCATCTTTAACTAAAACAAACACCTACGGTGCTTTAGCACGAGCACCAACTAATATGAAATAAATGGAAAAAGCTGTCGGAGTGGTATGAGTGATGATTTATGAATTTTGTTGATTCTTTTTCGAGAAAGTAAAGGAAACTTTTGGATTTCCAAATGGTTTCGGATTTCTTGAAACTTGTGGATTTCTCTTTTTTCTCCTCCTATGGAAAAATTACAAAAGTTGTTAAGAATCGTCTGAAACGAATAAATAGTCAAAAATCCAAAAATTTTCCCACGGGGGGAGGTGTCAAGAAATCAAAGTTGCTCAGAATCGTCTGAAACGTGTAAATATACAAAAATCAAAAATTTTCCCACGAGAGGGAGGGTGGGGTGGGGATTCAGCGTCCAGTTCTCTCCTTTATCATCTACTTATAAACCAGATTTCGCAATCGCTTGATCGTAAAATTATAACGTCTAATTGCCTTTATTTAGACTCTTTTATCGCAATTTAGAAAACTAATCTAGCTAAACAACATGTGTAAATTTGCAAAACACTAGTTGAAACAGTTCTTCAGAAGTGTCGAAAAATGTGTATTTTCCATTTCTAACCTTTGTAGCTTTTAAGATCAAAGAAGGCAATATATGAATCAATCCAATAAAACTTTAAGCGTCGAGGGAGGGTCTATTTGAGGTTAGGACGTACCGACCAAATCGCAAAGTTCGAGATAGTTTCAAATTGGCTGTAACTGGTCTCAGCCACAAGGACATTATTTTTATGGTTAGACATTGCTTTCATGTCTGAAGTTATTCCGCTGGAAGCAATGTTACATTGAATTTTGTAAAAGGTTTTTTTTTACATTATAAAATTGATACATCGATGCATCTTACTGTTCTATAAACGTACAATCGTTTAATTATTATAATCGGAACCGTCTAAACTTTGAAAGCTTACAACAGATCATTGACTGTACTTCGAATAGATAAGCTAAAAAACCGTTGCCCTTAAACACACATACAATATTACAATACATTAACGTACAAAGACATTTTTCTCTGATTGTTACAATATCACCTTTGAAAATATTATAACACGAAACGAGCGACAACGAGTGAAATGATAAATAAAGTTTACGTTAACTAACTGCGTATAGCTGTCGTTTTATTTCGTGAAATGTCTTTTTAGGACTAAAAGCGCAGTTCGCGTTCTGCGGTTTTTGACCGGATTTCCCTTATTCACGGTAATCAACGCATCTATTATGAATTGAACGTGTAGGTAAACACTGTAAACAAGCTTGCCAAAATGGTCTTATCAGGTAAAGCCGGAAGCACTCGAGTATGAAGGACTTAATGACAACCCTTCACCAACATCCCTTCATTAGACAATTGTTGTAACGTAATCTGTAAGGTGCTTTCATATCTATCATACTCTCAAATTAATTTTCTAATTAAAAATACACTAATTAATCGTAATTTTTATTTTTTCTATTCTGTTGTTTTGAAGCTGTTTCCAGCCTCGTGACTCACTGAAAAGAGACAAATCACCTGAGCTGAAACACCAGTCCCCCTTCTACTTCCACGCAAATAGAAACTGGACCGTTTTTGCTACCAAGTAGAGAAAATTAAACAAAATATACAATAATGAATTCTTAAAATTCAGAACTGACCATGCACGACGAGGTCAAGGTCACCAATGCAACTCTTACATGTCGTCTTTCAGACCCAAAGGGTTGAAAATAAGCTCTACTTGCTGTCTCTAGCCTTTTTCGAGATAATGTTCAAATTCCAGTTTTTGACCTTGACCATGACCGAGGAGTCAAGATCACCGAGATACTCTTCTATGTAATTTTTAGGGAAAAAGATCGAAAATAGCTCAAAATCGCTCTATCTGTAACCCTTTTCGAGATAATGAGTAGCTTCTTGTTTTAGCATGACCATGACACAGTCAAAGGAGGCCAAAGTCACCGAGACATCCATTACACTGTCCTTTAGACCCAAAGGATGAAAAATAAACTTAAAATCGCTCTATCATAACAATTTTTGAGATAATGGTAAATTTCCAATTTTTGACTTTGACCATAACCGTCGAAAATACCGACGGACCCCTCGCATATGGTCTTTTAGGCCCAAAGGGTCGAAAAAGAGCTCAAAATCGCTCTATATCTAACCGTTTTCGAGAAAGTGACCAATTTCCGCAAAGGTCAAGGACACCTAGAATCATTTAGGCTCAAAGGGTCACAAATAGGCTCAGAATAGCTCTATCTGTAGCGACTTTTGAGATAATGGTCAACTTCCGATTTTTTACCGTTACCATTAGCGAGGTGGTCAAAGTCAGTGTACCCTAGCTTATAGTCTTTCAGGCCCAAAAGGTGGACCAACAAGACATGATACATTGTGTCTCAGATTCGTTCGCGTGACAAAGTTTTGGTGAAAGAATTAATTAAACTGAATGACTTTACCGAATCGTACGAAAGCAATAAACTAGGGGATTGAAAAGTGTAAAAAATACACTGAAGCAAGTGCATTTAGTTGAACGCAAAATGTCGGTCGCACTGTGAAGCTGTCTTAATTATTAAACTGCAAAGCTACCGCAAGGATTCATTATTATTAAGAAAAGTAACGATTGCTGTAATTTATTTCATAATTTATATAAACCCAAAAAAAATAATAATAATTGATCAGAACAAACAATCGCAACAGTTTGTGACAGTGGGTGAATGTCCGCGCTGTGTAGAAAATGAATACGAACATCCACATATTACGAAATATGTGCGCCATCCTTGTAGTCCTTGCCACAGTCGTTACAGCCGAAGCCAGAGCAAGAGGCAGTCTACTACAGGAACTGGAAGAATTAATTTTTGAGAGATACAACAGTCCTGTCGATAGTGTTCCAGGTTAGTACGATTTTCACTCTGGGTTTTATAGGCACTTTGTAGGCTTAGATGTGAATAAGTTAATTCATTAAATAAATAATAATCAGTTTTAACAGTAAAGTAAACTTTCACTGTCGTGTGAGATCTGTACCTCCCATGTATATAATAACGCTTGTCAATAAGTTGTATTTAAAAGAATGCCATTTTAACATTTAGCCCTAATTTTTATATCAAATATAATTAAACATCACAAGAAATCAATGTAGATCTCACAAATTTTATTTTAGCTGTCAAGAATTACACTTTAGATCACCAAAATTAATTTTTAATGTCAAAACATCTACCTACTTTATGCGGGAATAGTTCTAAATTCATTTTTAAAAGTATAAATCGTAAATAGACCAAAACAAGGACAAATAATACGAGGATTTCCAGATTGTGCAAGTTTTTTCGCACATACTTGTAAAAATATCGATGATAACCAAAGGGCTGGTACTCTGATGGAGGGTGACCACACTATGATTCCCGCTGCCAAGATGGCGCTTCTAGATTGTTGTTGTCCCGTGGTCGAAACTTCGTCGGCTTCACAACGTCCATACAACATTCTGTTGTTTCGACTTCAATTTGCAACCCGTCGTCGGGTGTGGTGTCAATCCAACGCTGATGCAATGTAGCTATGTTTATTGGGTACATTTTCAATTTCTGCTCTTTAAGATCGTTTCTGTACTAAATTAGTAAAGTTTTCCGTTCCTACTAGTATAGTATAAAATATAAGATATTATTTCAAAATATCCTTCCATTAAGTGGCATTAAGTGGTAGGCTCTAAATTCCGTGATTGTATAGCATCTAAACCCCCGCACATAGATTTCTCTGGTACAAGGTATATTTTGCTAATAGTTTTGACTGGAATTTAGCATATTAAATAGGTCTGAAGGGAAACAGACCTCGCATTTAGAAAACAGTGAAATCCCGTCAGTTTCCAAGAGCTTTAAATGCCAAAAGATAAAAATCCCCACTAAAACCGCCCATTGCAATGCTATTTTAAGTCTGACGATCGTAATATTTCGCCAAAAATTACCCAATACATTGGTAATTTTGCTAAAACTGAAAAGATTCTACGCTGCATGGGAAATCACGAATACATTCCTCTCTTTGTTAATACAAAAGGGTTGGACACCAACACTTTTATCAATGGCTGCAGATTGGATCCCACAAAATTCAATACACATATTTCTGGGTGTCTTGATTAATAGAATAATTTTATATAAAATTATAAGAGTTGTGCAGTCTGTGCAGAATCCGACACAGCACAATATATGATCAAGGGGGGATGGCACTGACATAGTCATATGTGCCCATGACTTATCTAAGCTTTCCAGAAATTAATTACGCCTGACGGACTGATCGCCTCACTTTTGATTTGGACTTATGCTGCATTGCTTTAAGGGGTGGAGAATAGGATACACTTAGAAGCTTATGTGTTACCACGTGCGTCAAAAGAACAACAAGAAAAAATGGGTTATTTTGAGGCCAAGCCCGGTCCGCGCCAATTACATTAAGTACTCCCCGCTTCCCCATTAAAGCGTTGTTTTATCATTTCATTCTGCGTTGAGTTAACGAAGGGATATTGTTTCAAAATTAGCACCCCTTGTTGGTAACCAGATGGCACAGGAGCACCCAAGTGGTGGGGGAAGGCGTTCCCATTTCTCAGACCCAACAATACCGAATATTGAATTTGGTATGAAGAAACCTGTAGTTATTGATAAAAGTGCTGGTGTGCTAGCTGCCAAAGTCGCAGTTTCTCTACACCTGCAATGAATCAAAGTAATGTTTTTCGCAAAATCATTTCTTAAAATCATACAATTTTTTACCTCTGTGCATTAATAAAGAGAGGAACTATACACTTCGTTTTGTGAAAACATTGAAAGACTGCGATTTCCTTGGTGCAAGTAAGTCGTGCATAAAACATTCTTTTGTGGGCCATCTACCCAAGCATATCTACTTTGTAGCATATACATGTCAACAGAAAAGTAGAGAATGGCATATTTTTAGGTGGGAGAGACCCTGTCATTTTGTGTTGTTCTTGTTTCCACATGTATTTAAAGTATTTCTCTTACATTTGCTTGTCGGCCGTTAGGGTGAATATTACAGGGTATCAACGTTTGGTTAAGATATATAAATTTTCAAGACTTAAACTGGGCGTTTAGAAAATCATGGACACGCGTGGTAGCCAATATCTAACAGAGTGCCCTCTCCGTTTGGGGAACGTACGAAACCATACAAAAGCAATATATTTATAATTGTGGCTTTATAGGAATAAGTGTGTTTGAGGAAAATATTGGGTGTATATTTCATAATTGTATCATGTTTTAAAGCCAGGGTTTCGCAGTAAAAATGTAGGGGTGACGGTTAGCTCAGTTGGTTAGAGCGTTGATCCCAAGGTCCTGACTTCGATTCCAGCTCGGGGTGGCAAGCAGGGGATTGACGTTCACTCCATTTGCTTTAGCTAAGCAAATGCGATTGGTTGGATCACCTATCACGGAATTCAAATTTAACGCTCAGTGAGGCTTTCATTTTTAAAAATAAAAAAGCTCAAACTTAAAAAGCAGCAAAAAGTTCTCCATTCATGAAGCAGGCATCGGGCGATTTGGTCCTACCGAACTGGCTTTGAAAGGGCTAGTAATGAGGCACTCCATTGTCTTGTGGCGACATTCAAACCACACAATTTCTCACTTTAAATATGTTGATCAAAATCAGTCCACTCCATATCTTATAAAGGGGAAGCACATCGATAAAATGAATCAGTAGCAACCAATGAACACAAATTTTGTTGAAAATAATACATTTGGCTTCTATCTTTTTTTGGCACTTTGCTCTCATCATTGCAACACAGTAGCCCACTTTTGTAGATATCGGATCGGAATTAGATTGGACTTGCAATATAAATAAACTGAAAATTTAACTTTAACAACACGAACAACAAACAAAGAAACAGTCAATAGGAAGGAAATCATACAGATGGTGCGTTCATAGCTAAAATCTACGGGCTTTACCATAGTAAAGTTATTTTCTACGTAAAAATAATATGTCATTTTCTACGCCACTATCCGCAGAAAAGTTACTTTTTTCTTTTAACTATAAACCTTCAAAGTAATATACCTGCAAATGGACTTTTAAGTTGAAATGACATATGTACGCCCCAGGCCGTAAAAATTCATTTCCGCAACAAAACTAGACATGGATTTCTTACGCACAGGACCTGTCTACGCCACTCTCCGTAGAAAAGTCATTCGGCATGGTCTCAAGCCCGAAATTAGGCCCTTTCTCCCGGTACTTCTCTTCTTTATTTCGCAACAACACTCCGCGTTTGGCTAAAAGGGGATCTCATTTTAAAATAAGCAATCCACGTTTAAGGGTCGTTTTAATAAGTCACAGATGCGCACGATGACCATTTGGCACGTGATTGCCCCCCCCCCCTCCCCGCCACCCTCCTCTTCAGTAAATTCATTGCTGAATTCGAATACTACAACATTAATTCTACAAGTTTGTGTGTGTTTTGGCTTTTTCTAGGGTGGAATGCCAAGAAGTATTTGCAATATCAAATTTTCTAGAAGCAAATTTACGAGTTGTGAGATAATCTGTTTTAATATTTCACAATTTTTGACAAAACTTGTTGCCTTGGTTAAGAGTAGGCGGGGTGGGAAAACCAGACGGGATGAGCACTGGGAGGACTGAGAGAAAAGGACCCAGAGATGGTGTTACTCTGTTACTCCCCCACCCCCCTCCCAAGACTTTTCGGCAAAGCACGGATTACTTATCTGTACGGTATGTTGAAAAAGTAATTTGCGGCTAAGCTGACCAGTCAATGTATATGACGAAACACACAATCACAGCGTTTGATCGTCACAGAATATTGAACTCAGTTTTTTGGAGGGGGCGGTATGAGGTGTGACTAAAATAAAATTTAATTAACCAGTTTCTTCCTCAGCACCACAAAAGTGGGAGATACAATGTAAGTTCAATAATGTAAGCTCAAGTTCACTTTTACTTTATAGATTTAAATATAGAAATTAAAAAATTAAATCTAAAAATATTTTTTTCTGTTCAGGATGCCAAAGCTGCAATCTTTTTACTTGCAAATTTTCGTGAATGATGCGATTCCTTTGCTTTTATTTTTCCTTGCAGTATATCCTTACCAAGGCGAAAACTATCACACTTTCATCAGGATGGCTATTTATATTTTACATTGTGAGAAATGTATGCTTTTTCAGAATGTGGAACCACTGTTACTCTTATGGGTATTGATTATTCGATGATGGGGTACAATATATTATACGGCTTTCCACTGGAATCTGGCATGGACCCAGGATTCCGACTATCAATTTTTCTAAAGTCGTTTGTCAAGAAACAGTACACCGACGACTGCGAGTACTTAGTTCCAGACGGGATGAGCACGCTAAGTACCACCTCTTGCCTAGTGACGTTCGCATCAACAGAATGCAAGGATAACACAGAATATTCCCAGTCCTTACAAAATGAAGTAAGTAAATTGGTTGAAGTCAGTAGAGATTTTCTCATGAATATCGGAAACAGAATGAGATTTTGCACTTTTCTGTTAACGATGTTTTCTGAGAACAAATTCTTCTTTCTTGGTCACTGTATGTGCCGTTTTTTACTACGGCAAAAAGCAGAAACACGCCTGTGCCTGACAGAATACTAGATACACATCTGTGATAAGACGATATTGGTGGTATATTCTCATCTGTATATCAGCAGTTTCATGCTATCACTGACATATCAACAGTCTTTAAGCAGTAGCATAATATTATATCATATATTTTATCTACTGTACATCAGTTGTAACATTAACAAGTACTTTCTCTTCAACATGTACCTCGGTAACATACTATTATTGATATATCCTCCTTCAAGGCAACAAACATTCAGGGATATATCCTCAACTATACCACCACAATCTTCTGCTAAAGCTGTACACTTAATAGCACGTCAGTTATAACATAGGGTCAACGATAAAGCTCTCTTGCTTCACCTATCAGTACAATCCCAGTTAGATGTTGTTAGTTACTACTATTGCCACTATTACAGATATTACTGCTATGACGTCTAATACCACTTCTATTACTGTTTCTTCTACTACTACTACTATTACTGTTACTACTGCTACAAACCTATTCTGCTTGCATTTACTGCTACGACGTAATTCCAGCAATACGGGGACCATTTTGCTAAAAACCGCAGTATTAGGGAGAGCAAAAATTTAAGGAGACCAAAAGTAGGCTCCTTAATTCTTGGCGTGTTTAAACGTTATGAAACTACATAGTAAACAAAAAACGAATGATTCTATAACATAATGAACATATATATATATATATATATATATATATATATATATATATATATATATATATATATATATATATATATATATATATATATATATATATATAGATCTGCAACCAGCAATAGGGGGACCATGCCTTATACATAGGACTATATATAAATAAAAAATGTCCTTATATATCTATAAAAATCAAACATGTCCTTTTATCCTATCATGGAGCTATTGATAATCATACTCGCAGTGCACCGTAAAAAAATTCCGCTATTGAAAGAATCTCTCATAAACAAATGTCATAAATAATGACATCAATCTTCGTGAGGCGAGAATAAGCCAAAGACAATCTTTAAAAGACGTAAATATATATGTAATTCAAAGTGTTATTTCTGGTTATTGCATTACTTTGTGGTCGTATGTATAATGCGAGACGCATGTATGATGCAACTGTTTTTGTTTATAAAAATTGTATATTTAAGTGGCAAATATATTTTATTTTTAGGTATCTGCCGAGTTTTCGGGCTTCGGTGCAGAATTTTCTGCTAGTTATTCTGATCAGAAGGCATCTAGTGATATGCAAAACTTTCACAGCAAATATGTCATATCAAAATCGATGTGTCAATATTACTATGTGGCCTTAGACACGTTGAATCCAGCACCTTTACATCCTAGCTTTGTTGAGTTTCTTAAAGTGCTACAGGATTCAGATAATGCGACGATGTACTTTCAGTTGTTTGACAATTTCGGGACTCATTTCTTGACTAAGTCTCATGTAGGAGCCAGATTTAGCCATGAGTATAGACTAACAGAAGAGCAGGCTAATCATGTGAGTGAATCTTCCTACAGTTTATCTCTCCAGGCCAAGTTTGCCTCAGAATTCAGCTTGTCTGGGGGAGCTTCTCTCAGTCAGGAACAAAAAAATGCTGTGAATGATTTTACTAGTCACTCCATGTCAACAACAACAACTGTCGGTTCAGTGCCACCAGAAAATGGAGATGCAGAGCAGTGGGCGTCAACTGTCAAGGATAGTCCAATGCCAGTACAGATTACATTAGAACCCATTTATAATATTTTTCAGGAGCAATATTTTACTGGCGTATCTGTTGACTACGCTAACATAAAGAAAAATATCATGAAATATACAAATAAATATTGTCAGTTCGTCCAGAAGGAAAAAGGGTTGACAAATATTTGCCAAACAACAGGTACGGCTGACATTCATATTTACGGGTTGTTTCAGGCTTTATGAACGTATTCATGGGTACTTTCTTTGGAGTAATTGGGCAAAGATGACAAATCACTTAGAAAAGATTTATAGGCAAGCTTTTCCTCATAACAGAGGCGCCATCACCTATGATGAGTGACAGATGCTGCTATCAAGCTAAGTGTGTTGACATTGCACTGTGCCTATCCTCGCTGTTGGGCGTTGCTCAAAATAAGTTGTTGGCTGTAAAGTCTCATAAATATTTTCGCGAAAGAATATCGAAGAATACTGCCATCAATTAAAGAGAAAGGTAAGCAATACAATAAAATTAAAGTTGCACATTCTTTTGCAGCCATCAATAAAGCTGATAGACATGATAAAACAGGACGTAATATCTTAAGATATGAAGAAGGGCGTCAGCAAAGCAGGGACACTGTTAGACAGAGCGTGGTTACGGCAAATGAGGAAACTACAGGGTCTTCTCAAGGTAAGTGGGTATACTTGTACAAAAGTATCAATGCCTTACATTATCATTCTACAATATTGCGAATAAATTAAAAACATTGTAGGATGACGTAGGAAGATAAATGTTGCATCCTCCAAATCGGTAAATTGAACAATAGTATGCAATCACTGTCCTTCAGTGATTCCGGGGGACCGAACCAATATACAGACGATCAGCAGAGCTCATACAATGGATATAGCCTATGTGGCTGTAGAACATCTGGGCTAAAGCCTACTTTTCAATTTTGAAACCTGGTTTAGAGTTATGAAGTAAGCTTAAGCATTTGAAGTCTTTCAAGGGCGTTGTCAACATACAGCTCCAGTCAGCAACAGTCGGTTGCATTGTGCTGAGCGAGTGTGCCTTAGAATAATATACTGTGCAGTTTTGAACACTTTAGCTATTACCTTAACGCAACAGACGCTATGCAACAGATATATTAGAGCAATATATATTTGCTTATGTTTCTTCATGAGATTTTGAAAAAATGATATCAAGTTTCTTAAATCCAGCTATCAAAAAATGTTCTTTAAAAAGTTATTTCATCATACACTTTTGATAGGTCATAGGTAATTTTTTCGTTATCCAGATTCAATGGGTTTTCATATTGGCATCTGGGTTTTCATACTGAGCGTTGTAGAAAAAACGGAAGGAAAAACACAAACGAAAGTACTTTGCAATGCATGGTAACACAATAAAATAAAAATGACAAATAGAATCCTAATGGTTATGTAATATTAAGCAGATATATTGCATAGAAATAAGAGGGAAACTGTCTCCATGATTTCAGTAAGTTTTGCTTCAGACGTTTCTGCTTAAATATCTAATGCAATTGATTGTATAACAATTACAATAATATTCAAGAACTTTGTCACGTTACCTTCAAGACTGATCGGTTTCAAATAAGAGAAAGCTATGCATAAAAGTTCAGCACACTATGAAATTCTGCAGAAATCTGAAACTGTTCTAAAAACCAAAATGTGTAATTATTTTAAGAAATGCTTAAGTTCTTTTGAATCATTGCTGCAAATATGTCGTCTGTTGCGTGAAAGATAGGCCGCACTATCGAAACAACCGTTATTTCTTACGTTGTAAGTTTAAAATATTGATTTATTCGGCCTGAAATGGTCAAACAAAGTTGGCTCAGTTGTACCGCCGCAGTAGATATTTTGCAGAATTTTGCACCTTTTTTTGTTTTAATAAAACTTAACTGTACTTTTTCTTTAGAGAATAGGCCAACAAAAGTTTAGCGCACATTAACACCATGTCATGTTTCTTCAGGCTGTGTAACCCAAAAGACTTTCACAGGAATGAGTTATTCTACATATGGATATAACATTTTACGTGGTTATCCGATGGAAGCCGGACTGGATCCTGGATTTACACGTCAGATTTTTAATTTGACTTTTACAAAGGAGGATTACACCCCGTCATGCACATGTATGATCCCTGACGGGTTTAATGTTGTACCTGCCCTGTCCTGTCAAACGTCGTTTTCAGCTGACGACGTTAGCAATCAACGTGACTTTTCTTCTTCATTAGAAAAGAAAGTAAGTGTATTTGCATGTGACTATTTAATCATGCCTCTCCTTCTGTTTGTACTTGTCTGAATGTCGACTGTATTAGTCTGTAGTCAAGTCGATGTGAGTCTTACATGTTGCTCGTCTTTCCATGTTCAGTAAGTCTTTCGCCTGTTGTTTCGATGTATGTTTAACTATTTTGTTCGTTTCTGAGTGTTTACCACTCTTCCCATGACTGTCTGTCCATATGCTTTCTGTTCTTCCGTCTTTCATTTTATATATATTTCTTTTTATATGTTTACCTATGCATCCATCTTCCCAAAAAAATTTTTTCCGTAAATGCGTGATTGAGTTTTCTTGTCTATTGTTCGTCCACTGCACTTTGAAGATGTCGAGCCATATGTATGCATGAATTTTTACAAGTCTGTTTTTTGTCATCAGCATGCGTCTGTTTTGGTGCTCTGTGATTTTTCTTGCTCAACATATGTAATTTCATTCTAAAACCTAATGTTTCAGAATACAAAATCCTGCAAAATGATGGTAAAAAACAGTGCTTCAACAACAATTATATCTTTATAATATTTGAAAATAACAAAACTGAGCATTTTACCATAATCGAGGGCGAAACATGTGACAATTGTTTTCTTCAATATTGCTAAAATACTTTATTTTGATTAATTATTTTGTCTTCTTTATGTGTTTCAAGGTTTCCGCAGAATTTGGAGGCTGGGGAGTGAGTTTCTCAGCGAGCGTTTCTTATCAACAAAAACTCAAGGACATGACTGATTCCAAAACTAGTCATATTTTTTCCACTGCTACCTGCGGCTACTATTTTGCACGTTTGGATCCAGTTTCTCCTCCTCCTTTGCACCCAAGTTTTGTTTTGTATTTGAAAAACTTACAAAAAACTGACACTATGGCTGACTACTTTAATTTCTTTGATATGTTTGGTACACATTTTATCAAGAATGCGTACAACGGGGCGAGGTACACACACGAATATACACAAACAGTACAACAGCGCGAGCATTCGCAGCAGAACACACTCACTGTATCTGCTCAAGCAAAATATGCATCTGCTATCTCTTTATCTGGCGGGGACAAACTGACGAAAGAACAACAGGACGCTGCAAAAGATTTTTCTGATCATTCGACTTACACTACCATCACTGTTGGTGCCCTGCCTACACCCGGTGGAAAGGAAGACGAATGGGCATCCACGGTTAAAGATACTCCAATGCCGATGGAACTCAAACTCGGTTCTATTGAGGAAATCTTCAACAACCGTTTTTTCAATGGTACCGATATTAATTACAACAAAATCAAGGCCATGATATTAAAGTATAAGCCGGAATACTGCAAGTCCATCAAAGGTGTGAAGAGTGCCTGTAATTCAGGTAATTACACAAACGTAAGGTAATAAAAAGTCCATAATTTAAGTACTTGCATGACAAATCATAAACGCCTGTAATAACCAGGTTATAAGAGTAAGGAAGCATAGAGAAGCCAGTATTCAGGCAATAGTAAGCAACAGAGTATGTAGTCCTGACAACACCGCAAACCTTAGTTTGGATATATGCGATAAACCGAACAATTCACTATATCCGACAGATCTTGTCAGTAAACTTCTTTTTATTTTCTGTTCATTTCCTAAGTAAATGGGACATTTCATTATTCCGGACAACCTATTTGGTACTAAAGTCAAGCTTTACGATATAGCCCTAATATTTCGGACGATTTAGGTAAGACCCTGACATGTGTGCTCTTGTATCCTCGCCATTGAACCATCAAAATGTGCATATATGCAGTAATTGATCTAAAACTGTGCATCTCTTGTGTTTTCGGCTTTTTTATTTCATTATACGAAGCAAAACAGTGATTTCTACGAAAATATACACATAGTATTAAGTAAACTCTAACCTGGCTAAATTTAATGTACTTAATGTTCGTTTCCAATTTTCCGTACCAAATAGGTTTTTGTTACAAAAATTAAACCTTACAGGGACCCTAAATATACCGGACACCTGGCTAGACTCGACATGTAAGTCCAATCGGTGTCCCGGTTACTAAGGTTTTACTTGACTATGCGACATACGCGGAAACGCTAGTGCTTCGTTTAATAGTATATGAGCCATGAAAAGCGTTTTACATGTAACAGCATGAAAAGAAACCTGAAAAAACAAGCACAAGCATTTTGTTAGTTTGCTACTTATTTTAAAACGGACCGTAAAAATTGAACGAGAGATTCAGTTTTTCCAATGATAGATAAACTACTACTTGAAAAAGTAACTGTTCAAACAGTAGCTCTTAACAAATTTGGTCAAGACTGTCATTTTAGCAAACATGTGGGTTGCGGGGGTACAGCATTTGAAACAGCTAAAACATCTTAAAAGAGAAATCTACATGTAAAAGCAAATTTTGCTTCTCAAAAGCTTTGACTTTTAGATGGGTTTTCTACTGGAAAAACAGAAAACGTTCGAAGCAGTTCGAACAGTTCCATCCCATCATCATCCAACAACCAATTAGAGGGAGAGAATCCTTGGGTATTACATCACTATTAACAGACAGTAATCCCTTTAAGTGTGATTTTACAAATACAAGCCTCTCTGTGTACTCTGTTCATGTTTTCTTTGAGAAAATGGTTGTAAGATGAATGTCAACTTCAGTTTATTTAACTTGTGAAGGCCTAATTTATTGCAGTCTAAATTTTGGTTACATTTGGTTCGGCAAAATTTTTATTTTTGCATCTGCATGGGTTTGGTAGACTGCTTAATCTCGATAGACCCCGGAAGAGTGCCTCTTTTTCTCCACAGAGGCTACAGGATCAAGATGTAGCAACTGGTTCACAGCACACATCTCCAAGGACTTACTAAACTATTTCAATTCATAATTGCTTCCTTTGGCTTCAAGCTTTTTTCAGTAATCTCTATGACCATTTTGCGAGACCAAGTTCTGCGTTATTGATCTTGTGTCCAGGCGACATGATTTCTGGTGTTTCTAGGGAATAGAACACCTTTCCTGCTACATTCCTAGAGTTAGGCCGTCTGCGTTCCGTCAACGGCACTTCCGTGGTATTCAAGATGTGGCTGCCATGGTCTATGGTTTGACGCCATGGTTGCCATAGTCTGTCCCGATCCTTTCCGTCACATCACTTATCGGATGGTCCGAGAAGCCAGTCCACGGCCACCACCTACACAATACAAGTGCACGCACACTTCGCTCAACCCTCTTTATCCTGCGATAAAACTCGGACTTGTACAGAGTGCGACAATTGGATTGATAGAGACTAGAAGGCCATCTATAGAATCGGGCCAAAAACGATCGTAGAACAGACAAGCGTATGATTCTCGTCATTCATTATGAATGAGTTTGTCGATGATATCATGAGAAAAGTAAATTTTGTCAACCTTAACCAGGTATCAACACCTGTGAATGTGGAGACGAGGACCTATGGAACTCTGGCGCAGTAGTGTCCAAGAAAAAACAAAGAAAGTTAAGCTGTTGACCTTTTTCCGAGACCATTGCGCAAATGGATATCCCGAAAGAAGAAAAGCGGTCTTTCAGTCGGACTCCACAAACTTCTTGTCCAAATAAGACGTTAAGCTCCAGTGCTCCAGTGAATTGGTTGCAGTTAGATTGGGGTCGAGCTTTGCCACGGAAACGAGGCAGCTAGGCATATCGACACAGGAAAATCTGTCTCGGTCTGTGAGAGCTTCGCAGTTGCCGAGATTTCTATTCATTTTATGAACATTTCCGCATTCTGGTCGTTGCAGTCGCTGCTGCAACGCTAACTAGAAATTCAACAGATCGTCCAGGGGAAGAAGGCAAAGCGGAGAAAGACTAAGCAAAGTCTAACACGGTTTCGCACCCCAGGTGCTTGGTCAGACACTGATCTTCACCCCACACGCCTCTCCATCGCTCGACCAGTTGTGGGTGCCAGAGCCTGTCATAATTAGCAAAGAGAAGTCATCAGACCTTTCCTCTCCTGGCACATGCCGGCGATGAACTCATCAAGACTCACGACTTTCCCCTAGTTTCTATCTCTCGAATAGGAACACACAATCTACACGCCATCGGGGAATCTAGCCACACATCAGGACACCAAGCAACATGAACTAGAAGAGGCAGGCTCGGGTGGTTCTGGGTCTCCAATCCCTACGATTACTTTAACACCCCCTCCATCACTCTGCCGGAAAGTATTTCTGTTTCCAAATACGGCAAAGACGCTACTAGTTTCCGGCACTTCTCTACGGCCTATCCACAGCCTGCTGTATGTTCTCGAAGGTTATCGGGGTACTGAAGTCATGGGTTGCAAAGGTATATGTTAATGTGCCAGTACCTTACGTTTGGTTTATGGCACACCTACAAGGAAAGGCGGCAAATCGCCAGACAATCCAATTTGGTCGAAAAGGTTTGGTAGATAAGTCTGGTAGTTAATCTGCCCAATTCCTAAAAGAACGGTTGGATTTAGCAACAGCCCGTGCAATTCCAACTTCAGAACTGCAACAGAAGATTTTTCGAGATATTTGATGGATCCTCGGGGAACAGAACGTAAATCTGCAAGCAATGGAGTCACTTCTGGGTCTGATGGTGGCAACAGAAAAGAAAGTTCTATTGGGCTTTCTGAACCACAGGTCGTTTCAGAGGCAGGTAAGATTGGCTTTGGTTCACTGAAGATGATCGAAATGCAGAATGACGGTATCACAGAATCGCTATCCTTCTCACTTTGGTGGGGCAAGAAATTACGAGCGAGGGCGCTTCTTTCAAACCTAGACCCCAGAGACAGAAATACAGAGAGGTGCCTCTGTGGACGGATGGAAAATTCATTTTCGAGCTCAAATGTGGCAGGGCAAATAGTCCAATGTCTTTCTTGGGTATTACCGCAACTAGCTAGAGCTTTAGGTGGTCTGAATTGCTTTTATCAAGCTATCACAGGCAAGTCAGCCTGGTTTATCTCTTGTAGGTCAGAGCTGTGCTGTGAGCAATACAGAGGCAATCCTCCGCAGTTGCTTGTATTTATTTTAAGTGAATCTTTTTGATTCGCGATCACTTTTGTCAAATAAATAATAAAGGTTTGTTATTCTAATATATTATTTTCGAAAAA
The DNA here is from genome assembly GCA_949752745.1 of Protula sp. h YS-2021. Taxonomy (NCBI): domain Eukaryota; kingdom Metazoa; phylum Annelida; class Polychaeta; order Sabellida; family Serpulidae; genus Protula; species Protula sp. h YS-2021. The sequence continues at coordinate 46,795,792 of OX457024.1, forward strand.
CACTCTTTTACGAGTAAAAGCGTAATTCCCGTTCTCCACTTCTATATGTGTGTTCGTGTAACTATAAGAATCACGGAATCTAAAAAGAGAATTTTCTCATAATGGTTCGAATAGTCCCAGCGTAGATATTGGCCAGTGAGAATTTTTGGTACCCTAGTACCAAGCCTCATTTGCATTTGGCTTCCTAGTACCAACCACACCTAGGTAAAGAGGAGTGGGGTGGAAAGCCATGATAAAAGTAGAGAATGCAAATTACGTGTTTACTCGTCAAAGAATGTTTTACGAAAATAAAACATCAGTTTTACTTCGCAAAGTTCCAAATTCGCTTATGTCTACTTTTATATCAGACGAGAAACAGGAGCAGGAGTAAGAGGTAAGAGCAGGGGTAAGAATGCAACATTTACTAGGGAAATAACCGATCAGAGCCCGTGATGACAATGGAGAAGAAGGCAGAAATAAAACACCAATGATATCGTTTCACGCGCTTAATGTGCCTGAAGAATTCAAAATAAGATCGAACTTGTGCACAACTCTCTCACATGAAAGACAAAGAAAGATACCAAAAAAATGACGCACCCATAGCCAAGCGTCTCTCACACTGTGACCATTTGCTAACACAATCTTTGTCCATCTCTCCGCGAGATGGTAGCCAAACATTACAACAAGGGTCGAGTAACTGATAGAGGTGTCCAATAAAAACCCTTATTTATTTGACTTTTTCACAAATATGATCGTAAAATTAAGTCCACGTAACTAAACCTGTGCAAACAGCTTGGTCACTTGCACAAAATAAAGAATCAAACTTGCACTAGGTCACTAATCGTCACACAAAGGGTATATATCCCTCACTCTGTTTAACATAAGTTAGCTCGACCGTTTAGACTCATACCATAACCAAAAACCAAACCAAAGAGCCATAATTCTAATGGAGTAGTAATGCACAAAGCATAACATTGACACAATGAACTCGTACCAGACAGATGAACGCACTTCATCAACAAGTACTCATTTAATGAGTACTCAATAAGGGAAGATTGGGGACCAGACGCACAAGGATGACTGCACAAACTAATGAACCAGCGGCTTGGTCACTAAACGACCATTAGAGTACACGGTGCCAGACACTGAGACCCAGAGAGAGAGAACACACGTCACTCACAGAGTCCTCTTGACAGAAAGCACTCAGCTACATTGTCGGTGTGGCGGAAGAAGGTTTCTTTCTTTTGGCTTGTCTTTAAACACAGTCCCGCATTGAGAATAGTCCTTCAGATAATATTTAATAAATGAATTAGGAGATGACCAGCAACCCGTTTTAATATGTCTGACAAGGACACACTATGCAAAGTCCTAACTGGGTTGTCGACTTGTCTTATTTGGTATACTTTGACGTTGCAGAGGTTTCTAGATTGGGATTCTGACCAAGCTTTACTGTAAGCGCCATTAATGTAATTAAAAATGGTCTATATAGACAAGTCTTTATGAAATTTCTGTATGGAGGAGATAATTAATGCTTTTGATCTCATTTCCTGTAATTCTCCAAAAACTGCAGGTACTTAGGCAAAATTCGTACTGGGCACATAGAGACCTAACCGGGTTCAGTTTCTTCGTCCGCCAAGGTGTGCAATATTATTTGTTGACACGTACAAAGATCAGCAAAGGTAGCAATATGTTTCTCACACATGAAATATGCCCTCGAATGAAGGAATGCTTTACGCGACTCACCCCTCTTCTCTTGCCTGAAGCCAAAGCTAAGTAAAGCAAACCTTACCAAATTTTCGGGGTAATTACGTCATCACAAAATAAGCAGGCTCTCTACAAGAAACGTAGGACCAACGGAAGATCCCAACTGCTCTATGTTGGCTACCAAAAAGTAAAATTGACCTTGACATGTCTGAACAACATAGATAAAGCAGGGTCCTCTCCTTGATCGTGTCTTGTCGAGATTTTAAGCCTGGAGCCAATGGCAGCTCGCTGACCTTCGATCGAACCCACCTTTAGGTACTCAGCCGTGAAGAGGTGATATGAGAAGTTTGCAACCACCGCTGATATGGCTTTGACGTGGAGCACCAGTCGGCAAACTTATTTCACTGAGACCGATACACCTTCGCAATGGAGTCCTTATTCTCTGACACTATTTTAGACAAATCCTTGTTTTTCTAAGCAGATAGGGAAAGGAACCACAGATGTAAGTCTTGGAGATGAAGGCTCTTGTTGAAAGAATTTCTGAATGGCTAGGTAATGTCAGCGAAACCTTGGTCATACATTTGGTCAAAAGAGGGAACCAAGATGCGTCGGGGGGACCAAGGAGCTATCAGGAGTAGTCGTTTGGGTTTGAGCGACAGGGCTCGCTGAATAACTCTTAGTAAATTGGTGGAAGAAGAGGAGGAAAGGCTACATAACCTTGTTTTGGGCTAATCACGGGTTTTACTATCGATTGCTCAAGTTTCAGAGTCTGAAAACGGAGAAGCATACTTGGCAGATTAGTCGTAATCGCGTTTGCAAACAGGTCCAGCGTTGGTAATTCCGACTGGACTGGCTCATCACCCAATCGAACGCATGGGCTATCATACACTACTCCGCGTGTATTGCTTGACCACATTCGGACAACCTGCCAAGTGTCGAGCTGAAAGATGAGCACCCTTTTGTAGAGCCAAACACAGAATGCTGTTGGTTAGCTGGTTGAGTTACTTAAGACTTTGTACCAGATTGCTTGTTTAGATATGCCACTGCCATGGAGTTGTCCAGATAAATCTCTACATACCTGTCTTTTAGATGTTGCGTCAACTTGGTTGGAGTTATCCTCACTACCTGCAGCTCTAACCAATTCATGTGATTTTTCATTTGATCTGACCAAGAACCCTGCCAGGCCTTGCCTTAGAAATGAATTCTCCGACCCAACAGAGATTAGATTCACCGTTGCCATCAAACAACCGAGAAGAAATTCCATCTGATTCTAATTTAATGGCTTGGATAGCTACTGGGATCCTTTGGGCGCTTGAGAGTTGGGTAAGCTCGTGTTTTAAGTCCCCTTTGTCCCCAAAAATATCATGACTTATTTTGAATCTGGCTCTGACTTGGAGGGTTTACCAAGAGACCCACCTTCGTGGCTTGATTGACCAAGGTCTCCGTCTGCTCCGCTCGTCATGGCTTAGAAACCAGGCGACTGGATACTGCTAAACTGACATACTTTTCACATGGTTCCATCCCTTGAGCACTCTAACGATCTTTGTGAAGAGGAAAAACGCTGTAGAGAAACCGAAAGGGAAATTAGTATTTCTTTTCCCTGTCTGAAAACACACTGGCTGATGGGTGAACAGGACGTGTGTTTTCAAACCCTCTGTATTTTCTAAGTTGATAAAAGTATCTCTTAGGGATGAGTCATTTGCCTCTGGGAGATACTTTGATTGTTTTTGTCCTTTATTCTCTTTATCAATATGCAATATACAATACATAATCAAACTTGCATACATTAAATACGTACAGTTAGGTCACAACGCTAAGTTTAAATTATTGCTAATTTTCTCCATTTAGAACGTTTTTTAAATGAATATGAATGAATGGTTGTTGCTACCTGCACTACTGTGAGGCCTGTGGATGCTGAGCTTCTGTGGGGTGCGCTGCTGTGGGCGTTTGCAAGGGTTGGTCGCTCTAGCCATAAGGTCTTGCGACAATGTCCTACTTGCTTAGTTCACTCTTTCAACTTCTTCCGTGAAACAAGTTCTTTCCGTAATAGAATGGGGGCGTTGCCGAAAGCCTTTGAGAAAGCATCTGAGAAAGACCATGGAAGTGGTAAGGTACTTCGCGAGATTATTCACGTCTCTAGTTGCTAGCCGCAAGCACTCCAGAAGTTTGAATGCCACCGGATCTGTCACGTGTAGTTCATCACTTGTCTGCAGTGCGATGAACGAATCAAGTTGTGGTGTGCAGGTTGTGGTGTTATGTAGACTGGTGGGTCATTTCTATCTCTGACTGGGAACCCACGAATAGGTACGTCCTCGGGGACTATCGAGGTGACACAGAACCTTCGTGCACAGAGAATAAGTCCGGGGAGACAGATTACTCATAGATCGGCGACCCGAAGCCGCTGGGTACTTCCTCAGCAAAAGAATGGCAAAAGAATGGGGTCCACCTCGCGAAGTGAAAGCTGTACGGAGGCAAGAGCCATCCGCTGAATCTGCGTGACCTTCTGAGCTCGAATCTTGGTCATACGATCTCGGACCACCCTCTATCGAGGGGTGTTTTCTTTAGATATTTAGTCGTTTAGACGGCTTAGATATCTTGGCTCCAGTGTGATGTTAAGAGTCCTTTCCCTGTTCTTAGAGATCAAAGAAAGCGGTGACATGTGCAAGAATGCTGGCTCTTTCTCATCTACATGCTACGTCAATGAGAATTGACCTGTGTGGATAGGTCGGATGACTCAGAATCGCTAAGCACAATCGCTTCCGACGCACTCTCGGCTCTTGTCTCTAGAGATGGCGGCTGTGGTTTGGCGAGCTAAATGCAAACCGTAAACGGAATCGGCAGCAGAGTTAACACAGATAGAGAATGATGAGATGTCGTGAAATTCGCAAATTTTTATATTGACTTTCAGGTTCAAGGTCAAATTGAGATCAAAGTATTTTTGACGCCAAACTGGTTTACAGAAAATTTCTCCTGCAGGCTTTGCAATAGAAAGATGGCTTTTGGCAGAGGTACAGAGGTAAACGACGTGAAATCCGAAAAGATCAAGATTAAATTGAGGGGAACAGGGTTTTATTCGGGGCGGGGGGGTTGACGTTGGGGTTAGGGCCGTGGGGGGGTTCGGTCAGGGGGTTTGGGCATAGACTCCAAATTGAGGTCAAAATATTTTTAAAAACCCCTATTCATCAAGAAAATAGCTCGAAATAGCGCTCAAATCTTTGTTTCAACATGTGTACGGTGTCAGTAATATCATCGACGAAATCTCGACATTTAGGGCCAAGGTCTAGGTCATGTGGCCTTTGTATATCATATTCCTTCAGAGAAAGATTATCTATTATCCCAAAAACAATCAGGGAGACAGATAGGGCGATTATGAGCTCATTTTCTACTCTTTAGGCCGAAAAGACCTTATATAAGAGATACCTCGGTGACCTTGACCTCCTCCGTCATTGTCAAGGTAAAAAAACGGAAGATGACCATTACACCGAAAAGGGTTAGGAATAGAGCGATGTTGAGCTTATTTTCGAGCCTTTTGACCTAAGAGACCTCATGTAAGAGGTATCTCGGTGACCTTTATCTTTTCTGTCGTGGTCAGAAACCGGAACTTGATCATTATCTCGAAAACGATTGGAGGTAGAGCATTTTGTAGCTTTGGGCTACAATACGTTACATAAAAGGTATTTCGGTGACCTTGACCTCCTGGATCTTAAACCGTAAGTTGACCATTATCTCGAAAAGATTAGAAATTTTGAGCTTTTCTTTAAATCTTTGGGAATAAAAGACATTATATAAGAGGTACCTCAGATACCTTTACCTCCTTGTTCATGGTCAAGGGCAAACACCGAAGTTGACCATTATCTCGAAAACGGTTAGAGATATATGGATTTTTTAACTTATTTTCGACTCCTTGGGCCTAAAGACGTTGCATAAAAGGTAACCTCCTCCGTCGTGGTCAAGGTCATTTTCGAACCTTTGTGCCTAAAAGACATTATATAAGAGGTAAGATGATCTTAACCTACTCGGTGATGGTCAGGGTCAAAAGCTGGAAGTTGATCACTATCTCGAAAACGGTTAGAGCGATTTTGAACTGAACTGAATATTTGTACCTAAATTTACTTCGATGACCTCTTTCAGGATAATAGTCCGGAAGCTGATAATCATGACGAAACAGTGAATGATTTGTATTTGACCAGATATAATGTGTCTCTGGCCTTCTCCTTGCAAATGGGTGTCGCTACGTGTAGCGACATTTGGTCTTGTTGTCAGTTGCTTCGCATAAGTAGTACAATTTTGTGTTTTAGATGTCACTTGCGATCTTGATGGAGACGGACCACATGATAAATACTGCCTGCGTACCTGGTGGTTAAATACTGGCTGCAAGCCCCTGGGAACCGCATCTCCCTACATGAACCAAACGAATGTGCTGGAGTGGAATACACGCAATGCAGCAGGCGTGCGAGAAGACATGCTGAAGTACAGAACAAATGCTACAACTTACAACTGGGCTGCGTGCTTCGGAAAATGTATGCTTGATTTTTTTCATCAAAGTATTGCTGCAGCAGATAACATATCGTTGAAAACAGTCATCTGCCAGCCTTTATACATACAAATACTTGCAAGTAAATGTTACAAGGTAATAATTGTTTGGAGTGAGTGTTCTAAAGCAAAGTAAATACAAATCAGTTGGCGCAACACCGAGCAAATCGTTACAAAACACCTTCCAAACTGGCATGCTTTCATGCAGATTTACATCACTCATAGTGTGCCTTAATAAAAAGTTTTTAATCATGAAATGCTTCAAATAATGACCGTATCGTAACTTGCCACTAGTGTTATTTTTCGAATCTGAAGAGGAATTTGTTGCGTAGAGCATAAACGGATTAAGAAACTTCCAGACGGAGAAAAACCCAGCAAACATTAAGACGTCAGAATGCCGGTTTTGGCTGTATATGAAATGGAACCGACGTCGGGTTTTCAACGTCAGAATGACGTCGGATTCCGACCTAAATCCTACGTCTAAATTTAGTCGGTTTTAGGTTGTATATGAAATTGGAACCGACGTCGAATTCCGACCTGAAACTGACTAGAGTTATATAATTAATAGATAATTAATCATTCAACTGCCGTTGTGAAATACATACGAAAGCATTTTCCATGTAGATTTTTACAATCTAGGAAGAAAAATACCTGCGCGCCATCAAAATTCTAAAATTTTCATGTAAAAATTACGTTTTTTCTTCCTCTGTTTCAAAATGACTTCCATTTCCGGTGAGCGATAATAATGTTCATCGTTTTTGGTCGTTTCTACAACGTCGGAATGACGTCAGAAAACCGACGTCGGCTCTACGTTGGAATAAAGTCGGGTTTTGGGGTAATAGGTCAGAATATGGTTGCGAAGTTGTCGCGACCAAAATCCAACCTTTTTTCAACCAAAAAAGACGTCGGTTGTTTGCTGGGAAGGGGTAAGAGGGAGGTGCGAGGGAACTGGCACATTCAACATTGGCAGGGAGCAAGTGCCTGAAAAGGTGCCACTGCCTTCTCTAAGCTCCAAAGCTTTTGTTACCATGCGTCTCTGTTGCTTTTAAAGTAGACCCTTATGCGTGGAGTGCAAGTTTTAAAACCAGAGTGGACACTCCTTAAAAGAGGAGTTTGACATTTAAAAATTAACCCTTGTTCATGAAACTGCATGTTTTAGAACGCACGTTACGCAACCATGGAGCGAATATGGAACAGGCACTTGCATTAATAAGTTTCGGGCAGCCCGTTTATTTGGACACGGAAAAAGGCTGTTGCTCAAAAATTACTTCCTTTCTCAGTATTGTAAAGACAAGTAGGGTAACAATTGGCCCAACGACCCACCCAACAGCTCCCACACCTCCAGCCACCGCCCTCCTCAGATGAAACAGAGAAATTAGCAAATTATGTGAAGTGCTGGCAACATGTTTAATTTTAAAAAAGGATTTATTGTCATTTATTAATGGATGCCGTGACAGTCTTTCAATCAAGCTTTCATTCTCATAGCCATGCAGTCGCACAATAGAACAGGCAAGTAGACTCAGGTGCCTCAGCACCCAAAGTACCTCATTTACAATGAAATTTCATTAGCTTATTTGTTTAAAAACTTACTAAATGGTTCTTCTTACTAATATCTTGTCTACAGTTGATGGCTGCCCCTTTCGTGCTTCTCCCCCGGTCAAACAAGATTGCTTAGAGAAATGGTGGGAAGATGTTGGATGTTTACCGAGTGGAACGTACTCGCCTGTTAACAACTACGATTACTGGAAGCAATATGAAGCTGTCCAAGCTCGGTTTTATATTAACTTTTTTCCAACTCCATGGACCTTAGGGTTGCATCCCGATGGTTGCTTTTCACGTAAGTTTTGTCAAAGTACTCTTTAAATAATAGGGAACAATTCGGCATTATACTTCTTTCACTCACCGAATACTCGTAGTTTTTATTATCAACATACATACAGAGCTGAGTCTTGTAATAATGTCGATAAAAATCCATCGTTGGGTTCTCTAACGGTTTTCGGGCTAAAAGTCAACTTCCGGTTTTTGACCTTGACCGAGAATTTCAAGATCACCAAGGACCTCTTATGTGACATTGTTTGGGGCCAAAGGGTCGGAAATTGAGCTCAAAATCGCTAACCATTTTCCAGATAATAGTCAACTTCCGGTTTTTGGCCTTGACCGCGACCCAGAAGTTCAAGATAACAGGAGTACCTCTTATGTAATGGTGTTTTGACCCAAAGGGTAAAAATGAGCTCAAAATCGTTCTATTTTAACCGTTTGAGCTCTAACCAATTTCGAGATAACAGTGAATTTCCGCTTTTTCATCGTGACCCAGAAACTCCAGCTACCGAGATATGAGATCTAGACCTCCAACGTTTTCGAGATAATAGTTAACTTCAGATTTTTTTATCTTGATAGAGAATGTCAAGGTCACCAAGGAACCTCTTATGTAACGTTGTTCATTCCCAAAGGTTAGAAAATGAGCTCAAGAAATCGCTCTTTAGCGAACGTTTTCGAGATAATGGTCAACTTCCGTTTCTTTATCTTGACCGTGACAGAGAAGATCAAGGTCAAAGATGTATCCCTTATGTAACGTTGTTTAAGCCCAAAGGTACGAAAAGAGCTCCAAATCGCTATACCTCTAACCATAAGTCGACCTATCGTTAACGGCACATGAGATCATATGACCTAGACCTCCAAGGTCAAGATTTTGGATGGGAGCGTACTCCCTACAGAGTACGTTTTATATATTTCAACGTTTATTTGAGCACTTTCTATTGCTACTTTTCGTGATTAAAATGCGTTTTGAAAAATATTTTGACCTCACTTTAACGTTGACTTAAAGCTCAAGGTAAAAAATATTTGCGGTTCTCTCTCTCTCTCTCTCTCTCTCTCTCTCTCTCTCTCTCTCTCTCTCTCTCTCTCTCTCTCTCTCTCTCTCTCTGTCTGTCTTTCTCTCTCTCTCTTTCTCTCTCTATCTATCTATCTATCTATCTATCTATCTGTCTCTCTATGTCTGTCTCTCTCTTTCTCTCTCTCTCTCGTTCTCTCTTTCATTCTCTCTCTCAATCTCTCTCTCTCTCTCTCTCTCTCTCTCTCTCTCTCACTATCTTGAGGATTTTCCAGGTTTACTATTATTTTTCATACGCACAGCAAATTATGTTTTTTAAAGGAAAAATTATTTGAAAACCACAAAACAAACAAACCATAAAATAGACATAAAACCAGAAAATTAAGAATTTCGGGATTATTTGCTATGTGAGTAAGGCCCCATTGAACTTCAAAATGTGTGGTTTCTGTAATTTACCAAAATCACCTGACTTCCCCTGTGCGGTGTATAGTTAACTGTACAGTTAGCTTTTTGGATACCGGGTTTGTGGCTCACCCCCATGAGTAACCTGTCCATTTAACAGCCAAATGTCATTTTCAGTCTTTGTCCCTACAACGTGGTCCCAGATTTATAGAATAATGGGAAAAATTAATGGTAGCGTCTGTTCGATCCAGCTACATAGCTACAACATTCATCCTTTTTAATTGGAGTTAGTTAGTTAGTTAAATGATTTGTTTAACGACACGACCGACCCTTAGCGGGTTATATTGTGTCAGAACATGTCAGTAATCAGTGACTAGAAGACAATGCTACAAGTTAAAATCAAAGTAAGCTAAAACCGTGTATATTTTAAAATCATAAAGTAATCAACGACTAGAATTCCTGATACAGGTTGATTTCTTTTAAAAATTGTATAAATTTGCTAGCTTCTACTTCATCAAAGAGCTGCCTCAAAGAGTCAGCTCTGAAATGACGTGAGCGGGCGTATTGAAATCGGTACAGTCTATTAAGATATGTTTAACGGTGTAAGGTTCCTGACAGCCGACAGAGTAGGGTGCCGGCTCGCCTCTTAACAGATATTTGTGGGTGATATATGTATGTCCTATTCTGGCTCTATGATAAACCATTTCATCTCGCACACTGTTAAGTGGCGGGGTTTTTTTGTCCGACTAAGGGGTTTGTTTGATACAGCTGGTTTTTTGTTTGTTTGTTCCATATTTCTTGCCACAATCTTTTTGTGTATCTTGTGATGTGGTATTTAAAATCCGAGGCTGGTATGAGCATATCGACACAATTATCATTTAGAGCCTCTTTTGCTTCTTTGTCGGGTATCTCGTTTCCTCGGATACAAATGAGACTTGGAACCCAGCAAAACACTATGTCTTTGCCAGCTTTGGTGGCCTCGTCATACCTTTCCAGAAGATCAAGGATAAGCGGGTTTGATATTTGTAGGTTTTCAATTGATTGCAGTACGGACATAGAGTCGACGCATAACATAAACGTTTTGCATCGACTAATCTTCACTATCTGGATAGCGAGATGTAGAGCTTTAATTTCGGCTGAGAAAATAGAGGAACCATTTGGAAGTCTTGTTTTCAAGGTGTTATTTTCAGTTACAACGGAAGCAGCCGATTTGTTGTCGAGCTTTGAGCCGTCCGTGTAGACGAAATGATAGTTTTTAAATTCATCCTTGAGCTCTGCAAAGTTTGATCGAAATAGAAAGGGGCTAGTTGTTTCCTTTGCATAGACCAAAAGGTTCTTTAGTACCACAGGTTTGGTGAGTTTCCACTGTGGTAGTTTTGGCAATCTGTATTTTGCAATTGACTCTATGGTGATGTCAGCGTTATCAAGGTGCGGCTGAACCCTGGCTCCAAATGGAGGTATTACGGTAGGGCCTCTTTCTTGGAAGCGAGAAAAATCTGATCCAAAGACTGAGTTGTAGGTGGGATTTTTCTTATTTGCATAAAGCTTTGTGGTGTACTGCATAGCGAGCTTAACTCGACGAATGTTAAGCGGCTGCTCATTTGCCTCCACATGGAGGCTTTCTGCTGGTGATGTTCTAAAAGCGTTTAGGCACAGTCGTAAACCTTGGTTTTGTATCTGGTCTAGCATTTTTAGGTATGAAGGTCATGCTGATCCATAGACAATACTGTCATAGTCTAATCTAGACCGTATCAAGGCTCGGTAAAGCATGAGTTTTGTGTCCCGATCAGTACCCCAGTCATGGGCCGATATTACTCTTAGGAGATTGAGTGCTTTTTGACATTTTCGTTTGAGTTCTTTGATGTGTGGGATAAAGCTTAGCTTGGAGTCGAAAAGTAAACCCAGAAATTTGCTTTCTTTAACAACAGGTATTTGAATGCCAGAAATGTATAGAACGGGATCGTCATGTTGTTTGCGTTTATTGCAGAAATGCATGCAGACTGTTTTAGTTTGAGAAAATTTAAAACCGTTTTGGCCAATGTTTGCAGTGAGTATATGTTCTGCTATAAGCGTCGCTGTATTAGATTCATATTCTTGCCTCTGCAAGATATTGCGAAATCGTCTACAAAGACTGAGCTGTCGATCCCCTGTTTTATGTTATGTCGGATGCTATTTATTCTTATCAGGAACAGAAGAACGGAAAGGATGGATCCCTGTGGAAAACCTTCCTCTTGTTCGAAATAGTCTGAGAACACGGCCCCCCAAGGCGGACCCGAAAACGTCGGTCTTCTAGAAAGGCTTTAATAAATTCAGGTAGACGGCCTCGCAGCCCCAAGTCAAAGAGGTCTTGTAGTACTCCATGTTTCCATGCTGTGTCATAGGCCTTTTACAAGTCAAAGAAAACCGAAACGACATGTTCGTTATTGATAAAGGCTTCTCTTATAAACCTTTCTAGTCTTACAAGGTGATCCAGGGTATTTCTTTGTTTTCTAAAACCGCTCTGTATATCGGCAAACAAATTATTGCTTTCTAGATACCAGGTGAGTCTGTCAGCTATCATGCGTTCAAATGTTTTACACCGTGAACTTGTTAAGGAGATTGGTCTGTAATTTTGTGGGCTTGTGGGATCTTTGTTTGGTTTTGGTACTGGTATGATAATAGCTTCTCTCCATATTTCTGGAAAGTTGCCAGATTTCCAGGCTTGGTTAAATAGGCCCAATAGTATTTTCAAGGTTTCGTTTGGCAAGTGTTTTAGGGTTTGGTAGTGTATGTCATCTGAACCAGCAGCGGAATTGTGAGATTTGTTTAAAGCCTGTCGAGTTCACTCAGTGAGAAATCGCAGTTGTAACATTCACTGTTGTCCGCGTAAAAGTTAATGTTGTTTCGTTCTTTGAGTGCCTTATACCGTCTAAAGTCTTCGCTCTAGTGTTTACAGGATGAGTTATGTTCAAATGTTTCTCCCAGGGCGTCAGATATTTCCCTTCTTCCCGTTACGGTGACATTGTTAATTTGTAAATGGCTCACAGGGCCTAGAGAGCCTTTGCCGGATATTTTCCTAACCATATCCCACGTTTTCTTTAATGAAGTTTTCCCGTTTAGCTTGGAAACAAACTGCTCCCATGAGCGTTTCTTACTTTGTTTGACAGTCTCGCGGGCGATGGCATTGAGTCTTTTATATTCCATTCTTCTAATGGTGTCCGCATGATTGATGAACTGTTTTAGCGCTTGTTTTCGAGCAGCTATTGACCGTTTGCATTCATCGTTGAACCAGATTTTGTGTAGTTTTTTGCGAGATTTGGATATTTTCGGGATAGTGTTTTCCATTATTTATTGTATCAAAGCGGTGAACAATAGAATAGGATCATTATCACTTTCAAGGTGTTCTGGTGTCATTGACTGATGGCATAACTCTTGGAATTGTAGCCAATCTGCTTTGTTAAAATTCCACTTGTCTACTCTTTCTTGTGGTTGTGGAATGGTTTGTTTAATTAAAATTGGAAAATGATCGCTTCCATGTAGATCGTCTATAACTTTCCAGCTAAAATCCAGGTACAAGTTAGCAGAGGCTATGCAGAGGTCAATAGAGGTTTTCGAACCAGTGCCCATATGAAAATATGTCGGTGTTTTGTCATTGAGTAAAGACAGGTTGTGATGGTGTAGTAAGTTTTCTATGATCTTTCCTTTTTGGTCCGTTGTATGGTTGCCCCACATTGTACTATGGGCGTTGAAATCACCGACCAATACTATGGGTTTTGGCAATTGGTTTATGAGATCTGAAAATTCGTGCGGTTGTGGTTTTGAAGGTGGTGGCACGTATATGTTGCACACAGTGATTGTTTTGTTCAAGGTAGCCCTGACAGCCTGAGCCTGTAGGGTGGTATTTAGATTTATTTCACTTTGGGATATATCGTTTCGAACAAACGTTGCAATTCCTCCGGAGGCTTTGTTGCAAACGTGGTCTTTGTTGTAGGGGATATATCCCTTCACCTTTGGTTGGTTATTGGTTTTAGAGAAGGTTTCTTGTAGGCAAATTATTACTGGGTCACTTTGGGACATGATTGTTAAAATTTCGTGATGGTTGGTCCAAAAACCTCGGATATTCCACTGAATTATTGCCATATAGTCTTATTTAATTATGCCTAGGGGTCTTTGTATTCCGACACTAGGTCTTGAAATTTGCTTCGTTTTATGCCCACTTTGCTTTGTTGTTTTGGAGGAGAGGGGTTCTGACGGTGTATGCTATCGTCTTCTTCCATTAGTGGAGAGAACCTATTCTCTACCTCGCTTGTTAAAGAGGAGCGCAATCTCTCCTTGGCTTGTTTGGCTCTCTCTTTAAGGTTGGCCTTTACCTCCTTGGGTAAGTTAGATGGAAGACTTGTTCTTTGTTGTGGTGTTGGTGGGGAGGGGGTGGGACATGCGGCCGCCACTGCACCATTCCTCTTTGATGGTGGTGAGCTTTTTGCACACTGTTGATTGGGAGCACTCACTTTTGGTCTTGCAACACCTTGCGTTTGACAGCCTGTAGCTGTAGTACGCGGTTCGCTCAATTTTGTCACCTTGGTGCTTTGTGGTGGTATGCTGCGAGTTTTCTGGACTATCAACCATGTCACCTCGGCCTGGCAAGCTGTGTCCCGTGATGTCGGTTTGACCACGTTGGCGTAGCTTTTAGTCCCTGGTAAGGGCTGCGTTGTCTTTTTAATTGGATAGATATGCGAATTTCGGCCTCACAAATTATTTATAGCTGCGGTTGGATCTCACCGACGCTAGAAAAGAAGATTACTAATATGAACCGGCTATCTGTTGGACGCACGACACAAGGTGTTGTTGTATAAATAAATGCACGGCTTAATTTCGATCGTTTATTCATCACAGTATAAATACCGATTGACACGACTAAACCTGTTCTGACTATCGACGCTTTCTACCACACATTCTACACCTACAACCTGCCAAAGTGCGCATCACTGAAAACTGTGAAATCGTGCAAAACTGATGACTGTATGCGACCACAGTCTTTGAAACTCACTTAAATATTGCTTAGTTGGCTACATTCACGTCTAGTCACCGCCAATCCATTCAGCAGTTTGCCTACTTACCTCGCGGTGGGGACACTGTTGCCGGCACCTCCACCGCGGCCTGTACCCGTGCTGCGTTCTCCACGATAGTTACCTCCCCACACCCTTTGCTCTAGTAAAATGTACCATCGTGGCTTACGCAACTACGGCTATCACTCGGCTTAAATGCTGAAAAAGGTTAATTGGGTACGGTACTAGTAAAAAGCAAAGTCAGTCCGTGTTGTCGACCTGGTTAGAACCGGTGAGTCTGCTGTTCCTGAGGCGACAAAGAGGGCTGCAACTTTAACGTGCATGCTTCAAAGATTTTGTATTATAACGGTTTTAGTATTATACGCTTTCGTAAATTCTATATGTTGTGTCCACATGTTCCAAAGCGTCGATAGAAAGGATACGTTTTATCATGTTTATCGGTTTTGATATTACTATTATATATAAATAAAGGACTGAAAATTTAGCTGAGTATTTTTTGGCACAGCTCCACCGTCGCGCGTCCCAGAGATCTGTAGCCCACTTTGGTTATTATTATTATTATTGTTATTATTATTGTTATTATTATTGTTATTATTATTATTATTATTATTATGATTATTATTATTATTATTATTATTATTATTATTATTATTATTATTATTATTATTAGTAGTAGTAGTAGTAGTAGTAGTAGTAGTAGTAGTAGTAGTAGTAGTAGTAGTAGTAGTAGCAGTAGTATATTCAATCTAATATAGTGTATTTTCCAAGAAATTAAAGTTATTACTGCTAAAAAATAGTTGTCTAGTTTTTTACATCAGTTACATACAAAAGCACTTGCAAGTCATTTCTAGTTTTATCGAACCATTCCATAACAATATTTGCGAAGACAAAAAAATGTGTTTCAAATGAATAAAAACACAAGAAACGCAAGACGCATTCAATAACAAAAAAGAGGTTTTTTGCCTATCTAGGTCTCGATTTTTGCATTTCTGTTGTTATAGCGATAGGCCTTGGGGCCGATGTGCATTGTATTGCATACAAAAGAATTAGCCGCGCGAACTACCCTATCCTTTTTTCGCCCATCTCACCTGCATCGGTAGGCTAGTCCAATCACTTTAAGTGTTATCTGTTATCTATGTATTTGTCTCTACATACGTATGAAAGGATATTGCTTGTGAATGGTCCTGGCGTTGTGTCGAAGACGTCTAATCAACGTCTTCGACACAACGCTGAATCGTTAAATAAGCAACGCTGTTTAGATGTTACTTTTCGTTGCAACCGAAACTCAAGCCAGATAATCGACGTTTGTCAAGTAAGCAAACAGACATTTCTAATCAACCAAACAATACATGACGTTGATCCCACGTCCGATGCAACGTCTGTCGAACGTCGCAATGTTTATTTTCCATGTAATTGTAACCCTTGCATCAGTTCCAAATACTTGAAGGTAGTCTGAGTGCATTTCCAGATCCTGAGAAATACTACTTTTGCGCTGTCCAGCTAAAATAGCAAGTTGAAATATATTAACATCATTATTTTTGCATTTAAACACTGCAAACTTACAATAGGAACTTAATAAATTCGCAGTTCTACGGTTATTTGTTAAGGGAGATAGTCGATTGACTCAAGGCTATGAATTTGTAAACAGGTTGTCCAAATTCAACGTCAGCCAATAACTCCACCTGGGACTGTGTGATTCAATGGTGGGCGGAGGCCAACTGTTTGCCTGAAGGCACGAAATCTCCACAAAACATGTCACCTGAAAGCCGAACGGCACTTCTGGCGAAACCTCTAGACGAGCTGCCTTCATATTTTAAGCAGATACAGCAAACCTCCGTGGCAAGCAGCGATGCTAGCATCTACAAATACTGTTTTGGCAACCGGCAAAGAGTCTGATCCTGGAAAAGTAAGTGAAAATTTCAATTAATCGTAAGCCGGACTCTTGTCCCATTTTTATGAAGCTCACTGTCGTCTTTAACAATACGTTGAAAAAATACTCGCAAAAAGTCTAATTTTAATTTTGTTAAATTGCATTCCATTAGATAGCTGTCGTTGATTATTTTACAACTTTGTTACATTTTACTTTTATTTGCGTTCATACAGGTTTCTCGTATAACGTTAAAAGAATCACGCAATCCAGATCAAAATTTATTTTCTCACTGCACTCGAACAATCCAGGCCTTGATTTGGCTAATCAGGAACATATGCCATGCAATTTTAACATTTAATGTTAATTTTTCATATCAAAATATAATTTTAGATATCAATAGATCAATGTAATCTCTCTGACAAACTTGAAAAATCTTAAAGGAGACAGACATTTATATAACGCTTAAGGATCATCAATTAAATTTTGGAGATGAAAAAATTAATTATTGATACGAATACTAACAACACAATTTTTGAGCTGAAGAATTACTTGTATTTTACGCAGTAGAAAAGATTCTGTGACCATTGAAAGGTCATTATTTCAGTCACAGATGTTTGCTTCCGAATTTTAAATACGAAAACTAGACTGATATTTTGACAGATTATTTTTGACATCAGAAAAATCATTTGTAGATTTCAAGCTATAAATTGAAAAAAAGTCTCATTCTGAAATAATGTTATCTAAAATAAATTCTTGATAGCACAAGGAACACAAGTTATTGCGCTCAAAATTGAACTTTTGATCTCTAAAAATCGATTTTAAATATCAAAAAATTATTTTGATATCAATTAATATTTTTTATCTAGTTGTCTAATAAATGTGAACATGGGATTCCATAGAAACGTGGGTACACTGGTAACAACCCCGTTCTCTTTTTTCGTGCGGTATCAACCACAAGCGTTACTGTGCTATCAAAATGGTTTTACGTATTAGAGTTAGCTAAAGGGTCTTTTCTCCACTATTTTATGTTCATTCTTCTGCTTATGTCTAGTTGTCTGAGATAAAAGTTTAGGTGTGATCCATTCAACCCGTTTGGAGAAACTGCCAACGTATTTTCTACTTCATGTACATTGACTTTGCATTGCTGGTCTACAGTTATCCTTTACCGAAACATGTGGCGCTTAGGTTCCCCACTGGTTTACTGTGCTGAGACGTACTGGCTAGGAATCCATAGAGGGGCATGTATGGTTGCAGTCAGCGGATTTATGTCGTGACTGCAAGCTACTACCAGTCTGCTGGTTGTACAGCAACCAGCTTGCGTAACTTAGTGCCAAATGGCAGACCGCAGGTGTCTCTAAAGCTAACCTAACTTGGTTAGCGGCAGGTTCTGGACTCAGAAGAAGCAGTTTTTACCTGCCAATTATAATTCCTTGCAGCCATACAGACCCTGGTTGTTATGACCAAGCCTTGGCTATTTATTGGCTCTCGGAAGCGAGTACGTACCTTGATCTCCAGACTAGGCACTGAGTGCGCAGCCAGTCTTAACACTGAGGGCGCACACACGCAACTAGGTCATGGTTTCGGTCTCAGAACTGGATGCCTTGTGTGTTTTATGTCACGGCTAAAAGATAAAAAAAAACATCGCATTCTGTTGTAAGAATTTTTAGGTTCTGAATCTCTCAACTGCCTTAAAACTGAGTTCCCTGGAAATTTCGAGTGTTTTACTCAGCAGAGAATCAACACTAGATAATTAACTAATCCAGTACAAATGAAACAGCAGACTGTTTATAATTCTTACATTCTACTGACAGACTGCTTATTATGTGTCACAATAAACAGGATACAGTCTGTTATTTTTAAATTGGCATCCTGTTTCTGGACTGTATCGTCGCTATTTCCCATGCAAAGGAGAATCTGTTCAGCTTTATATCAATACCTCTGCAAGAGGTAATTTTTTACAAAATATTAACAACTTCAAACTTAAACACAGAATGCAATGTGCGAAAAATATTTTTAATTTTTTAGAAAGGGATTTTCATCTTTTGCCATATGAATCTCTTGGAAAATGATCAGATTTTATTTTCTATAAATGCGAGAAATTAAGGTGCTTCATTTCAGCAGACATATTTAAAATGTTAATCTAATGTTTTATTTCCCAAAACGAGCTATTAGATGGGTTTCCTTTGGTTATATATTTCCAATAGAAATTACACATTTTCTTGCAGTTAGAATGGGCCTATTCCACTCTAGATTTATCGACCATTTACAAAGAGGGAATTCTCTGGTAATACGTGGCATAGGCTTGTGGCTGATATGCACTGCTGGCTTACTGTTTGCTTGGTACTCGCCATGCGCAGCAGCTCATTGAATACAGCATTGATAAGCTCGCGATCCTGATCATTTATTTGTACCTCTATGGCGACAAAGATGTCTTCGAAAATGAATCGCGCAACGCTAAGAGCGGCTTTATCCTTCAGTGCCACATGGAGAAGTAATCCACTGCAATAGCATCCCTCATCTGTGAACAACAGATTGGTGATAACACCGATTTCTTTCAGAACTCCTTCGGGGACAACAACTGGACGCAACACACATTTTTCAATGGCCATCCTTGGAATTATCCTTTATCCTTTGACACCCCTCACAGTTGTCTTTACTTGTGCTGTAATTCCTTTCCAATAAAATCCGCTTAAGATCTCATTTTGCGTTTTCATCACTCCCAAATGGCCACCGAGACTTTTTGCCACATCACTTTCGCCTGCACCACTGTAAACGCTAGCAATACTTTTCTGCTGAGCTTCAATAGAATAAGTAGCAGTTCCCTGCTTTCTTTAGATTGCTGTTTCTTATATGGTTATAATTACCTCAAGGGTATTGGAAACTGGGAACCATTAAATAAAGTTTGTCTTGATTTTGGCTGGTTTTTATTCACGACGCTTTTCCGCATCAATATACACAATACAAAGAGACATGATTTAACACTGATGCCCCTAATTAAAATACAAAACTCCGCCCTTGACATAGTGCTACATACCGTGAAAAAGGGGTAGGAGGGTGGGGCGCTTTATAAATCCGAGTAACTCTAAATCCTGATTTTTAACCCGTAAGCCTTCTAACCAACAGCTATATACATGCAGCAATTCGGATTATAACATTTTAACTATCTCCATCTTAACACTGGCGCGCTACACGAAAAGTGAGTTCTCATTCAGGAGAAAGCCTGCAGATCCACACAATGCGCCACTCACATTATTTATCAGCCAATGAACGTTCCCGAATAACAAACAAGGACTGCCGCTTGCTGTAATTAGGGGATTTTATTTACCAACAAAATTCTTATAATTACCTCAAGGGTATTGGAAACTGGAAACCATTAAATAAACTTTGTCTTGATTTTGGCTGGTTTTTATTAACAACGCTTTTCCGCATTAATATACACAATACAAAGAGACATGATTTGATTTAACACTGATGCCCCTAATTAAAATACAAAACTCCACCAAACACCAGCCAAAAAAGGAGCAAACTTAAAATAATAGAATAGAAACCAGATAGACAGTAATACCCTAAACCATCTATAAACAGAATTCAATGGGAAATATCCCGTCCATCGTCCGTCCCTGTCTTTAAGCGCCAAGCTCACTTTTTTCGAACCGCAATAGATCGATCAAAATAGCAATTAATAGCATCTGATTTCGACAAACCGTGAGTCATTAAATCAGACGTTAGTATGTTAGAACATTTGGCCCCTTCCTGTAATCCCCCCCCCCCTGATCTGAAACTATGACCAGAAAACCGGGAGATGTCATATTCTCACTGTGGCAAGAATTTACGTAGAAAACGTGTAAATGAAAAATAAGTCAGAGTTAACACAACAAATTATCTGGAGCAGGTATTAGCTGAAACATATTTATCAGGGCCGTAACTGGGCAAAGGGGTGACTGGGGTATTTCAGAAATAGGAATTTGGTGAGTTGCCGGATGAAATTGATCAGTCTTGGACCATTTAATGCTAACTAAGTACCCAAATGACGTTTTAACAAAGGAACCACGAGACAGATGTTTATCTAAACAAAACGCTTGAGCACTCGGTGGTACCACATTTGATTTTCTAAAAAAAACCCCGAAAAATGCCACTAAAATGATGCCCATAGAATGACATGTAGTTTACTAGTAAGATCTAAACAAGAGTAAATATGATGAAGTATGTTGATAGTAATTGGTAATTTATGACTCTCACACGCTAACAATTTTTTTTAACCCCCTTAACAACAGTTGCACTTGAAAGTCCTGGGAGACGCTAAATTGATATCCTAGTTGGCAGTGGTAAAAACGAACTTCATCCATGTAATTTTTCAATGCCTGGAATGTTTGCACGGATCGTGCCAAAAACATTAAATAACGTTGTAAATTATCACTCGATACAGGAACTGGAGTAAAATTACAAAAGAGTGCGAACAACAAAAATGCCTTTATCTGACAATGTCTTTTTTTGTTGGTTCCCAGGGCCTACGCATCCCCTATGACCTGGTAAATCTGGCGATCCAAGGACTTCACCACCGCCGGGTTTAGCTCTAAACAAAGAAAAAACACATTAGGCCTGTGACATTAACTACTTCTTTCACCAACTGTGCGTGAAACTCAGTAACTGATACGGGGCAGGAACTCGTCTCCAGTCTCCATCACGTATCAGTTTTCGCAACTGGCATTTATACCTATCATCACATAACCTGCTCAAAATGTCCTGGAAAATATTTGTTTTGCTTGATATGTAAACTTATTGTACTTCAAACGAATAGATAGATAGCCAGTAAAACAGTTCCCTTAAACAAGTCTGCATCATGATATCTCTCGATTTGCCGGTGTTTACCGCTATGACCGTACATTGATTATCGCAGTACGCCTTTATTTTCTTGCCACCCCAGTGACCACCGAACACCTTAACTGCTGCTATTAGCCCCAGCATTTTTAATACGTGAATAGAAAAGGATTTGTGTTCTTCTTTTAATGTAATGCTGAATTAACTTTTCTCGCAATAGTTGACCGCCGCAATACCCGTCTTACTAGCAACACTAGCAAATATTCCCCCGGGAACAGACCATTCAAGTTCCCGCATAATAGAAACCCCATTAAAGTCATGCATAAAATAGTAGAAGAATTTAACATGTGCTTTGAACTCTTCCGTCAGTTTTACCGAATAGTCTTGCTGTTTGTCTGATACACTGCGCAGCAAATTAATAATTCTGTGCTCTCGATCTAGCCACGTACGGTTTGTTCAGCTTGCAAAAAGCGCTTTATCATATTTGAATACCCAGCAGGATACTGCTTTATCACCACATGACTTACTTGAATATCCCAAGAAACGCTTTTTTCTTTTTTTTCCATACCATTGTTTATTGAAAATAAAACTACCCTTTTCTGTGTCTCTTTTACATGCATCCATCTGTAACCGGAGTACTTAATTCTGCGGACAAGGCAATGTTTAGAAGGGGCAGTAATTGTTAATCGCCAGGAGATAACCAATGACAGAAGCAATTGAGTTTGATATTCACAGGATTTTTTGTGGCATTACTTTGTGTTGATAGACCTTTCTATCATTAGGTCGACTAATGAAACCTTTTATTGACGTTAATAAATAACCACACTTCTATTTTGGAAGGGGAGAAAATTAATATAGAGAAGGGAATGTAATATATCAAGGCAGCTATATTTCTTCCACCCAACCTCCTCCCCCCACCCCGCCCCGGGAACAGTAATATATATTACTATTCCCGAGGAGAATCGTAATGGGAGAAAAAAGTAAATCATTACACCAGAAAATGAGACACTTCGCCCCGCCAAACATTCAGTTTTTGTCTGATGTATTAGAGTAAAAGGGTAAAAGTCGGTAGTCGGGAGTCGGTCGCTGAAACTGATAAAAGTATACTTCAAACTGCTCACAATTGTTCATACAGTCTTCATACGTGTTCACTAACTCAAACTAATCGTCTCAGAAATGAGTAACAAATTGCAATTTGCTAATTCTACTTTAATTTACCAAAAAGATCATAAAAGCTAATTATGAATCACCAACTGCAATTTCCATTAAAAATGCATAAGGGATTACAAAACTAGTCCTAATTATATTTTAAATACATAAAATGTTGCTTAATCGGTTGATCCCTATGACAAAATTACAGTTTCCCCCACCCCATCGCCCTCAGCCCCCCCCTATGCACACGAGCGTAGGCATAATGGGCGGTTAGTTTAACGCACCCATAACCTTTCGCGTAGCCCTAACGGAGCGTAGGTCTAATGGACCGTAGGTCTAAGGGTCCTGAAAAATTATCGACCTAGACCTCGCGCAAGAAGAATTCGAGTTGGTCGAGGGAAAAACACACCTGGAATTTATTCTGGCGTTACTTTTACACCGCTGTCTGCTATAAACTTCTAATACTCCAAAAAATGAGACGTTTCTGGCGTGGCTCTGAGACAACAACACTGAATATATTGAGAACATAAATTCATTTTGCGTATCAGAAAATCGATTTTGACAGCATTAAGTGAATTATATAAGTAATTGTTTTTCTTAAACCACTTATTTAATTGACGATATCAGTAACAAATTTCAAAGGTTTCTCGATATTAGAGACTTAATTAATAATTAATAGACTTTCATTTAATGATAACGAAACTGAAATTTTCTCATATTATTTTGTTTAGATAACTAAAATAATTTTTGATATCACAAAATTGATACAGTTATTTTAGGTCAAAAACTGCATACGTGTGATTATGTTTTACATAAAAATTAAAAGTTAACCAATTATTTTTCCTGTATTTGCAAGAAACTGCCTCCACTAACACTGCGTAACACCAAAATTTTGTTAAAGGGAAAAATCTTTGGGATGGTGGGGAGAGCGAGGAGAAATCTAGAGGTTACGGGGTTCGTTCCATTCGGCTGTAGTTTGATTAAGCCATACAAGCAAAAGGTGTATTATAATTTTTTCTGTGAGAAAAGGATTATGTTACGATTTCTTTTGTTTGAAAAAATCAAAATAATTTAGCAATTTAATGACTGATAAATAAACATTTCTTTTCAGTATAACGTTCATTTTACACTTTGGTGTAATTATTTAATGATAAAAAGTAAATTCGTCTGATTGATATCACTTATTTGTGTCTGAAATGCACATATTGGTATTACCTATCTAATCACTGATCTCACAAATTCAGTCCCAAAATTAAATTTTTGTCAGTTTGGGTATCACAAATTCAATTAATGATCTGCAAGCATGAATAACAGAGAACAGTAATAATTAAATTTAAATTTGCAGTTCTAAATTTTAGATATAAGAAGTAATTTAGAAGTTAAATAACTGAATCGTTGGATTTTTCCATTATTGTATTTGTTTACTTTAAGCTCTGTACCACGGAAGAGACGGATGATAAAAGAGAACACTGCCAGCTGACCGCCACCTGCCGCACTTAGTAGAAGACCATGGGATTTAGCTGCTTTAGGTTAATCAAAGTCTGATTTGTCTTTATTGTGAACTGGCTTACTGCAATTAACAACTTCTTTGCTTTGCCTTCTAGTGCTAAGTTCTTAGCTTATTTTTAACCCTTTGATTCATTATGGGCAGTTAAGACCTTTAGATTATTCAAAGAATGAGATGATCTTGAATATATTCTTAGAATATTCATGTAATCCTAGATTATTACCGGGATATTAGCATCTTATGTCCAACAATAAAAATTTGCAAGCTTTGACATCACAAGGAAAGTTCGCAATGCTGACATTCACCGAGGGCAAAACATCCGGGGATTTGTGCCTTAAAGCTTTGTCTTGTATCTTGCTGGAAAACCACACAGCCATGAAATAAAGAGATTCTTGAAACGCTGCTAGTAGTGATAAGTTTATGCGCGCACATTTCAAAAAGATTCTGTTTATTTCTTCCATAAAGAAAAATTCATTTATGAGAATCTTTCAATTATTTTTCGTTTTTTAATTCCAAAATTCCAAAGATAAAAATTGGCACCACAAATGCGAAATTCGGTAATTTGTACACGTCATATCTTAGCAAGTATTCAATGGATTCTATTTATTTCTTCCACAAACGAAGACTATATATTGCAGCTGTGCGATGTACGGTTATTTTTAAAATGAAATGAAGAAAAGTTGTCAAGGGTGCATACTTCTACCTTACACCACCTTTCGCTTAAGGAACCAAACTTGAAATGTTAATTTGCAGGGAATCCAAGTTAAATAGAGCACCAAGCATAGAATCGTTTGTGCAAAATGTAATGAAGGTTCTCTGCTGTAAAAGCCTTATCCATTGTACAGCTTTAGCTCCGGTGAAAGTTGGACTAGTTTGTCTTCTCTCTACTTGAGCGAACTTGCCTTGCTCCGCTTGATACTCGGGATCAGAAATTTTGGACAGCAAGAGTTAGGCCAGCAACATTTGGGCCAGAGGCGTTCCAACCAGAAATGGAAAATGTGATATTTGGGCTATTTTATGCTTTGATAATAATATTATAATATTAACGTTTCCGTTAGTGTGTGCATTTGTCTAGTTTTGGTTTAAATTTAGTTAGCTAACTTGCCCTTTTATGTATTTCCCAACACCTGCAATTGCAATTAAAACAACGGGCCATTTTAAAGACAATACTTGTTGTCTGGAACCAGTACACCCCTTCAGTGTCATTACATGCATTTAATGGCACTGAGGGGTTTGCTGTAGAAGCAGCCGACACAGTGGAATGATCATAGTGCCATTTTTACGAGCATGTTGGATTAGACAACGACAGTCAAAACATCGACATATGTCAAAGCGGATAAAACGTCAACTAACTAATGTGGTTGAAATAAAGTCAGAAATGAACTAGATGCATCTGTTAATAGACATAATTAATTGAACTTAATCAGTTCGATAATTAGTAAAAACACGAAGTTGTCAAATGCAGTTGTTCATACAGTTGTTTGAGATAAGCGGTGAAAAGGCCACCAGGTAAACAGTACTGCCGGTAATAGGCCTTTCATACGCTTTACATAGCCGGTAAAAAGCCTGCCCCCGCTCCCCGTTTAAGAGCGTAAAAAATATTATGATGCTCTTGCACTGAGCTAGTCATCGTACCGATAGAATGTGTTTCATAAGAATCTAAACTATGCAACCATTCACACATTTCAACCATCTTCGGAACACACCGAAAAGATAGAAGGGGAACTATGCAAAATTTAGGCGCTTATTCCCGAAGGAGCTCTTTAGCTGAGACTATTTCCGTCGGTGGGATGTGCCCACTACTTCTGGTCTATCCGTCGTGAGTTATGTGTATGCGTGCAAACAATTTTTCAAAATGCTACTCTTCCCACAGTTCTGGTTCTATTGTTTAGAAATTTAATCCCCATGTAGTTCTCCACACATCTTTTATTTTATTTGATAATTTCATCACGACTGGCCGAAATATTGACTAAAAATACCAGACTGTGATAAAAAGTTACAAAACGCTATTATTTGACGCTTCTTCAACAAACATGAGTTGTTTAGAGCTATTTGATCTAATGATAAGCACTGCAAGAGGTCGTAAGCTCAAGCATCACAAAGGGTGCATTTTTACAATGTTTTTGTATGTTTGCAGTATTTATTTATAGTTCTACCTCCCACATGAGCATTTCATGGATGGCAAGAAAAGTACAATACCTTTCTCGTCATGGCTCAAATTTTTCTTACTTTTGAAATATTATTTACTGTTAATTTTTTGTAAAATCAAAATGGCTTTTATTGGATAGACTTTTTATTGTTAAACAGTTATCAAATAAGTAACGTATATTGTTATTCTCATTTTGGCTGTGTAAGTCTTAAACCTTTTTGGACGTGAAAACTTTTGTTGGATAAACTGCTTGCTGTAAATTTATTACTTCAATTTGAATAAGCTGTTGTACAATAAGTACTGGTTGCTTTTAGGTTTTCACTGGATAAACAAATTGTTGTTGTACTGCCATTGCTTAGCAGTGTTTGCTTCTTTGTGGTTATCGTTTGATTGTAATTGAATAAGTGTTATTTGGTGGTATTTGGTCGTTAGATAGCTATGTTTTTAGCCTGTAATGCTTAACGCATGCCTGTTAATGGATAAGAACTGATTGCTAGTATACTGTTATTGGATTAGTATGCTTTACTGCTTCAGATGATAATAAATGATTGTGCTTTGGCTTTTATAGAATGAGTACTGCTTGGTTTCATTAGACAAATACCATTTGCTGTTATGATGTTATTGGATAGGTACTGCATGCTGTTTCTCTTCATTTACCTCCTATCCGTTACACAGTCTATATAGCAGAAACCAGAAGAACAACAACCCGTCAAAGAGACGTGTGGCTCAGTATACCAAATGAATGTCCGACAAATATTGGAGCGATACATAGGCCAACGAAATTCAGGACACGCCATTTAGGCTAACGACAGTTGGAACAGCGACATTATGGCCACGTGATCAGCGTTCTTACAGGTCGATAATTTTCCTGTGATGGAATTAGACGCTGAAAATGCAATTAATTTAATTACTTGCAGTTATAAAGCAAATGCATAATACAGACCTTTTACAAGAAGTTAACTTTTCAAAGTTTACGTTTGAGAAGACTTCGGAAGTCACAAGTAAAATCTTTCGGTAAAAATTGTTTTCAAGCAGTAAAATTTATTATCAATAAAAACGAGTAAATATTCATCACATTTCTATAAAGAAGTATGAATAAGATTATATCACGTTCTTGTCTCAAACGCGAGTTAATTCGAATCAGTAAACCCTAAAGTGAAAAGAAGCTTTGTTTTGATCTGCCGAATAAAAGTACATGTATGCAAATTTATCAGGAATTTTATGCCGTAATTTACAGCTAAATTGGACATGTCTACAAGGGATTCAGGAACATGATTAATTATACGGGCGTACTAATAATCAATTGTCAAAGCATATCACTCAAGAATTAATCTTTACTTCTCAATCGTGTTTCCCAGGTTCAAACTTGTAAAGACAGGTTTCATTTTGCACAAGAAGTAAAATGGGCGGCCGAAATATTATTAGCATAAACATAATTGTAATTAAGTATGAAACTGCTCCCGTGATTGCTCAACATACCTGCGTCATCGGTCATCGCTTAATTCCAACAAACATTAGTTTGTGTTGGCAAAATTGACCTGAATGTCGCAGCTTACAACATGGCCATAACGGCTCTGTTCTAAACGTCGCGGACTTAAATGTCGCTCGCCTATATGTTGCTGGCCTATTTGAATGGATGCGAGAATGTCGAGATCTCCGAAGGCCCAGAATTCCAGAATCCAAGAACTCGAAGGCACACTAGTCCAACGCTTAAAACTCCCAAACACATTTTGCAGACAGATTTTCCCCAGGAAAACAAATTTTTCTCCTTGAAAACTACGAAGGTTCAATATCCCTAAAGAACAATAATCCGGAGGCTCATTAGCCATAGAAATGCCCCATTAATCAGAAGGTCCACATATCCGAAGGTTTAATAGGTGACAACTCTATAAGTTTGAAGAACCAACATTTCGAAATCCCAGGATTCCGACAGCCTATATTGCGGAAGGTTCAGTATTTGAAGAACCAATTGTCAGAAAAGTAAACATAATACATTAATTCATTGGGCGATGTAATTCTGTTATTCTGAGGTGTGGCCGTCTCTCTATTTGTAGAGTTGTCCCTTTGGTTTTCTTACGTACGAGTGATTTACGTGAAATATATTTTATTTTTTAATATCAGCAGAACATTATTATTATTATTATTATTATTATTATTATTATTATTATTATTATTATTATTATTATTATTAATAATAACATCAGCGGGAAGTATGTAAGAAAATACCGGGAATTATGCAAATGCATCCGGGAAGAATGTCAAAAAACGGGAAGTATGTCAGTGTTATAAAATTCCAACGGGAAGTATGTCAAAAATACCAGGAATTATGTTAATTATCGGGAAGTTTGTAAAACACTATCGGGAATTATGTAAGCAAACTATATATATATATATATATATATATATATATATATATATATATATATATATATATATATATATATATATATATATATAAATATATAGTTTGCTTACATAATAATAATAATATTATATATATATAATAATAATATAATAATAATATATATAATATATATATATATATATATATATATATATATATATATATTTATATATATATATATATATATATATATACATGAAACCGACCTTAGGGAGACAATGTTTAATAATAGACCTTAGGGAGACATTTTTCATTTTGCTAAATATTTTTCTTATCAGGGCACAATTTGATTGTATTTTAACATAAATGTTCTTGATATTGCCTTTTTATTGTAATTGATTTAAAAAATTCCCTGATAAAGACGTATTTAAAGATATAGACATTTTTGTTTAATCGTGTGTTTTTTATATAAAACTCCAGCCTTAGGGAGACACCTGCTACTGGAACCTGTTTTTGTGCCTTTCACCTTTTGCGGTACCAGTAAACAAGGTTAACAAATTTGAAACCTGTTTTTAAAGCATAAAATGGCTAAATTGTATTTTGCATATGTTATTATTATTTGTGTATTTGTAGTTATATGTTTCTTAGAAAATGAAATTATGCTATCGCACAAATATTTACAAGTCTTGGGCGATAATAAAGTTTTGTTAATTTAATTTTTTCTCTATGGTTAATTTTGTAAATGAAATTGCATGTATGTATTCGGAGAAGTTAGAATAAATAAATAATCGGAATAATTTGAGTTAGGTCTTTATTACCGACAAAATGAAATTGTGGTATCATACGACTCTAGAAAACAATCTTGGGCGATAATCGTAAATAATGTGAGTTAGTGTCGGGGCTTGTTTTCATTTCAACAATTTGAATTTAATGTAACCGTTTGTTCTCCTTTTCGTAAACAGGTGATAGCTCCAAGTCAGCTACCGCTTATTTACGTGGGATTTAACAGAGTTAGAAACTTTTTCCAGTGTGTAACCGTTTGTTCTCTTCGTACATATTTGATAGCTTCAAGTCAGTTCTTCATTACTCGTTTCTGCCAGTTTTTCAGATTCAGACTCACTGTTTCATTTTCAAACATATACGAGGGAGAGGACATTTGGCTAGAGTAGATCATAATTGGTGACAGCAAAATGCTAAATTCAAACTCCACTAAATAAGCCTGTTGCAAGTTTTGCAACCTTATCGACTTATATGAGCATCATCTTGTGATATTTGACAAAATAAATTTGTTTTGAACTACGGACGATGTTCTTTTTGATTTCACCAATTTGGATCTACTGTAGCCATTCGTTCTCCTCTCTCTCGCATCAGAAAAAAACTGTATACGCCTGTACAATTTAAGCGATAATAAATATGCATTGTCCATTGATTTACGTGGGATTTCCGAGAATTCGTACGCATTTGATAGCTCCAAGTCAGCTCTTCATTATTCGTTTCTCCCAGCAAAAAAGGTCAGCCGTTAAAAAATTGCTATGCAGGCAAAGCTCCAGGGCAACCATATTTAAATGAACAAGAGATATTATTTAACGCGAACCCTTCTTCGCGCAAGAAGCAAAAATATTCGAACTTTCTATATAATGCATATTGTGTAAGGGTACTGAGGGTGGATCAGATAAAGGGTACCTGGACCTCCTGTAAGGCATTATAGGAAGTACCTTTGTACGACAATGTACAGCACAGATACAAGTGCACATTGTGCATAGTGTGTATTATTCGCTGCGCATGCGCGAAGTAGAAATTCGAGCGATTTTGGAAATGTGATTTTGAGCGATTTTAGCTCTCAGTCTGTCAACGTGTGGCCTGGGGTGAAATGTGTCAGAAAAGGTCAGGCGTTTAAAAACTGCTATGTAGGCAAAGCTCTAGGGCAACCATATTTAAAGGAACAAGAGATATTATTTAACGCGAGAACTTCTTCGCGCAAGAGGCAAAAATATTCGAACTTTCTATATACTGCATATTGAGTAAGGAGGCTGAGGGTGGATCAGATAACGGGTACCTGGACCTCAGGTAATGCGTTATAGAAAGTACGTTTGTACGACAATGTACAGTACAGATGGAAGTGCACATTGTGCATAGTGTGTATTATTCGCTGCGCATGCGGGAACAGAAATTCGAGCAATTTTGAAAATGCAATTTTGAGCGATTTTAGCTCTCAGTCTGTCAACGTTTGGCCTGGGGTGAAATGTGTCAGAAAAGGTCAGGCGTTTAAAAACTGCTATGTAGGCAAAGCTCTAGGGCAACCATATGTAAAGGAACAAGAGATATTATTTAACGCGAGCCTTTCTTCGAGCAAGAGGCAAAAATATTCGAACTTTCTATATAATGCATATTGCCTAAGGGTGCTGAGGGTGGATCAGCTAACGGGTACCTGGACCTCCTGTAAGGCGTTATAGGAAGTACCTTTGTACGACAATGTACAGTACAGATACAAGTGCACATTGTGCATAGTGTTTATTATTCGCTGCGCATGCGCGAAGTAGAAATTCGAGCGATTTTGGAAATGTGATTTTGAGCGATTTTAGCTCTCAGTGACAATGTACAGTACAGATGTAAGTGCACATTGTGCATTGTGTGAATTATGAGGCACATCACTTAATAGCTCCGAGTCAGCTCTTCCAGGTACATATCCATTCTTTTTGCAATATGCCGTTACGTAGATACATGCATAAAGGGTGTTCAAAATTTAGGTTTATTTCTATTTCTGTGCTGTTGTACGAACCGCATACGAGGGGAGCGATATACTTTTCGATCGTATGGTGCCTTATAACCTTCCTCTTTGAAGACAAAACTTCTAACTTGCGTGCGCAATGGAGTTGGTTCACGTCCAACTTCCGCTGCAATTTGTTATTAATAGTTGGGCTACGACTTTGTTGAAGTCCAAACAACCGACTTCTTGTGTATACAGTTTTATCAAACAAGTAATGTATATATACGTAACTGTGGCAGAAAATAAACATGCTATGAAAATACGTTACTTGTTTTTATAATTTCAAAATTTCGTTCTGCTGTTACAATTGTGCGGGATTACTTTCGAAAAGAGCCGAGGACAGTGCGGGATTGTTTCAAGAAGCGCGGGATTCCCGCACATCCCGCGCAGCAGATGCAGCCGTGTACCTGGTATATCAAAGCTGCGAAGCCTAACAGTAGCTAATATTCGTGCATTTACTGCAATTTCATGCGAAAAGAAAACAGACACAAATTTTACTGAGCTACATATCACAGAGTAGCTCCAAGTCAGCTCTTCATTATTTTTACTTGGTATGTACGCCGAACCTCAGTAGCGGGCCGCTTCTTGGAGCTAATCAATGAGTAGCTCCAAGAAGCGGCATGCTAAAACGGTTTCAACGTACCGCTTCAATTCCTCGCTATATAAAGATATTTAAGCCAACTGCAGCTCTGCGGCCACATTGTGCTAGAGCTGACAACCCACAAGTCCTTATTGGCATATGCTAACGGCCCCAAATACAACGGTAACGACATACAACTTCTGTGTCACGCTTTTTTATAAGAAAAGAATACGGAAACAACTTCTAATCTCCCGCAATCATTGACATTTGCTTGCACACAGGGAGCGTACTTTATTACTTGAATAAGTGACAAAACACACACACGTACACACATACACACAAAGAACGTGCACACACTATATGTCTCCCCTTGGTCGGGGAGATATAATAAAGAAAAAAAGAAAAGTACTGGCTTAAAGGTGTCTCGGTATTGGGGATCGGGGTACCGCTTCAATTTCCCGCTATATAAACATTCAGTTGCTCTCGGTGATTAGCTTCGAGTCAGCTCTTCCTTGCATTTACCTGTATGACTGGTTCTCTGCAAAATCGTAAAATTGTGGGCAATCCTGCAGCTATTTGAAAGAAGCGCGAGATTTGGAATCAGAGTGTGGGATCATATGTATAGGCATATATACAGCAGATTCAATTGACAGGTAGCTGTTATTTTATCAAAGTAAAACAACCAACGTCTTCCAAGTTTTAGCAAACAAGTAATACATATATATGTAAGTGTGGCAGAAAAGAATATTAAAAAAAACAGAAAGAAACGTTTTTGTTACGTTATTTGTTTTCATAATTTCAAAATCTCGCACTGCTGTTGCAATTTTGTGGTATTTTTTCGAAACGCGCGTGATCGGGCCCGCACGGTCCTCGTCGCTTTGCGGGATTGCTTCACGAATCGCGGGATTCCCGCACACCCCGCGCAGCAGATGCAGCCCTTCCGCTGTTCCGCTGATAGGGGTCAAATTGTCCTGAGGCTCAAGTCTAGCATAACAGTGCCTAATATTCGTGCATTTACTGCAAGTTCATGCGAAAAGAAAACAGGCACAAATTTTAGTGAGCTACATATCACTGAGTAGCTCCAAATCAGCTTTTCATTATTTTAACTTGGTATATACGCCGAACCTCAGTAGCGGGCCGTTTCTTGGAGCTAATTAATGAGGAGCTCCAAGAGGCGGCCTGCTGAAAGGGTTTCAACGTACCGCTTCAATTCCTCGCTACATAAGGATATTTAAGCGAACTGCGGCTCTGCGGTCACATTGTACTAGATTCGACAACCGACAAGTCTTTATTGGCATATGCTTTAGGTCCAGATACAACGGTAATGATATACACTTCTTTGTCACGCTTTCTTAAAAGGAAAGAGTATAACTACAGAGAAAAAGCTACAAATCTGCCACAAAAGTGACATTTGTTTGTGTACAGGGAGCATACTCTATTATATTAAATAGTGACAATAAGTTTTGTAATTACCCGCCAAAAGCTTTTGAACTGGTATTTCAAAAAGTATAGAAAAAAACTACAAAAGTTAAATACTGTGGGTGTACAGAATAAATTAATACATAATTTTTCATTTATCGATTATTTGAGTATACATTTTGCAGATAATGTATAACCCTTTTTTAACCCCGCCGACTTTGTCAGACTTGGTTAGTCGTATCACTATAGGGGGCTTGAATGTATGTACGTATGTTTAACTTTTTCTTTAAAATGCCCTCCTCGTACAGTTTTGCTACAGTCGTTTAATATTACGCAGGAAAGTTCCCTGGGTGGTTCCCCACCTGGCTATTACTTTTTTTGACGATTGACAAAAACTGACAAAATTGCGACACGTTTTGTCCCCGTTTTGACCCATTTTTAAAATGCTACTCCTCCTACAGCTTTACTCCAATCGTTTAGATGTCACACAGGGATGTTTCCGAGAGGTTCGCCTTCCAAGCTATTATTTTTCTCGCGGTTCGCCAAAAACTGCCGAAATTTTTGAAGTTTGGCAAAAACTGGAATAAATAGTAATAAATAACTAAATTGTCAAACATTTCATTTCTCTCAGTCTTTTTCAAATACAGTGAAACCCCGCTATTAGGGACAAAACGTGACTGAATAATTTTGTCCCTAATGGCGGGGTGTCCCTAATTTCGAGGTCCTGTTCCATCTGAAACCTACAACTAAAATCTTTGGCTATATTTCTTACACTTTTTTTCCATCACTAGCTTTGATTATTTTAACTTTATCAGATAGCGAAAGTTCGTTCCGCTTTCTTTTCACACCACCGATATTCAGACTTAACACCTTGGATAACATCTTACCTGAGTATAAAGACAATGAATTAGTTGTTCTTTTATACGCATTTTAATGTCAATAGGGATTAGTCGTATAAAGCTTCTCTCTTAAGCACAGATATCCAGATAATATAAGTTGACCCCTCTTAACGGAACAATGGAAGGCGTCGTAGTTATGACAGAGATATATCAGGTAAAGTTAGAGCTGACTCGGAGCTAATCACTGAGGTGCCTCAAAGCGAGAGCAATTGAATTCTATAGGATTATATAGCGTGGAATTGAAGCGGCACGCCGATCCCCAGTATTGAAACACATCTTTAAGCAAGTAGGAGGGAAATGTATGATACACGAGCCCGGGGGTCGGGATTTGCGCGCTGCTACTCGAAGGAGTGGTTGCGGTGGCAAAGCGTTTGCGACATTAGAAGAGTAGTAATGGGGTCCAGCTTTGTGCAAAATACTATATGCAGTTTTCAAATCGGTACAGGGGCTACAGGGGGGACCACCCAAAACGGACCGCCATGGCCCAGGTTTGAACTGAGCGGCACTGTTTCCTACATTTGATTTAACTAGTGTATAATATGTTTAATTTTCAATTACTAAATCGATACGATAAAGTGTTTATTTCCATATTTCTGTCTTATACCTGTGGTATACATGCACGGGGATTGGGCCAGAGAGGGAGTGAGCCAGCCAAAATTTTATTGCATTAGTAAGGTATCGGCAGGGTCTAGCTTTGCACCAAATATGTTTTCAATAATTACACATTAGTACAATAAACAAAATGTATCATTTTCCATTATTTTCAGATAGCGGGGTGGGCCACCCAAAATAGGTAGGTAGTTTGGCTCTGCGCTCAAGTAAAGTTGCCAAGGTACCATTAAATTGGTACCGTTGCAAGTGTTAGCCGTAAATATACATTTTTGTGCATATTTCGTGAAGACAGCATATATTACAGAAGGGTGGATGTGAGTGCACACAAATGTTTAGGTAGAGAACAGTCGAGTGAAGATGAAGTTTCTTTCTTTGTTTCTTGGTGATTATGAAGCAATCCCGTGTACAGTCGGGTGCAACTTTTAGTAATCTATAATTGAAACACACTATTGTTTAAAATAACAATGCACCAAGTAACTAAGCATCTGCATATTTTCTTTGAAGGCGAAATTGGGTACTATCGACAAAGTGAATACATTCCGAAATAGACTTTTGACTATAGTGCCTTGTTCGCAAATATCGAAAAATATATGAATTCTTATTTGCTTGATATATTCTTATTTTAAATAATAGAGTGTTTTCTCTTGTTTTTTTCTACAATTGCAGGATTCATGGCGATCTTGTGCTACTATCAGAAGTCTGCCATGGATATAAATCGTTGGGAAAGAAACATAAAAACGATTATAAGTATATGTTTTTGTCAGCACTTGTCGCTTGCTTTTGTGGGTTCAACTCCCACAGAGTGCTTGCATAACGATTTTTTATGCAATCAGTTCGCACTCTCCGGTGAAAGCACAGCAAGATAAGTATTATGCTAGACCATGTTACCTGTAAAATGATTACACACCAAAATTTCTGCAAAGGATAGCAGTAGTATCAAAAGGAGTGCTACATACTAAAGAAAGAGTGTTGAATGGATAAGGACTCACGACTTAAAGTTCTCGATGGCTAAAAATGTGTATGTGCGTCAGAGAATGTTTATAAAAGCTATTCTCCCTATAGTTTTAGTCGAATCATGGAAAACTGCAGAATTTTCTACATCGTTAAAATAGCAGTAGATATCAAAATGTTACTAAAAGTTTTCACTGCTACTGCGTGTAGCTTCTAAATCTTGATAAACGATATGACATAAATGGCCATACTTAACGCGGGCTGTTCTACCACCCGGGAGCGCTTATTCGTTGCATAAGAAAGCGTTATGCAAGCACCCTATGGGAGTCGAACCCACAACAGCAAACAGCACTAAGCGTCAGATGTAAATCAAACTATCTAGCTGCTTGTATTTTCTTAACCATTGATTTCATTTATGTAGCAATCACAACAAATTTGTTTGATCAAGACTATAAGTGCGTCACATAACTTTGCATGTGCATGTTTGTGGCCCCAACATAATCAGAAAAGAAGTAGCTATGCTGTTGAGCTGAGAATCTGGAGTCTAAAATACACATATTATTTGCTGATGGTGTGGCTATGTGCGAAGAGCTAGAAATTCGGAATTCTGCTTAAAGAAAGTATCTTTGGTTGGTACTGTTGAAACAGTGTTCGCCATAAATATACATTGTTGTATATATCTACTAAAGACAGCATATATACATAAAGGACCAAGTGACCGCACACAAACGGCTAGGTGCAAAACACCTCAGTGGTGATGAAGTTTGAATGGACACAAAATGCGATATAGTAAAGTATTGTGCAACTTTGATGGCCGCAAATTAAAAAGAAAAGAAATGGCTCTGCAGTTGAGCAGAGAATCTTAAGTCTCAAATTAGGATGTTATTTGCTGATGGTGTGGCTATGTGCGAAGAGCTAGGAATTCAGAACAGCAATCAAAGAAGGGTTGCTAGGGTATCTTTGTATTGGTACCGTTGAAACAGTGTTTGCCCTAAATATACATTTTTGTATATATTTCCTGAAGACAGCATATATTACATAAGAGGGCAGGTGACAGCACACAAATGGCTATGTGCAAAATACCTCAGTGGTGATGGAGTTTGAATGGACGTAAAATGTGATACGGTAAAGCATTGCGCAACTTTGCATATACATGTTTCTGGCCGCAAATTAAAAAGAAAAGAAAAGGCTCTATAGTTGGGCAGGGAATTTTGAGTATAAAATACGCATGTTATTTGCTGTCAGTGTGGCTGTGTGCGAAGAGCTAGGAATTCAGACCAGTACTCAGAGAAGGGTTGCCAGGGCATCTTTGTTTGGGTACCGTTGAAATAGTATTTGCCTTAACTATACATTCCTAGGTATATTTCTTCAACACAGCATATATTCCATAAAGAAGTGGGTAAGACCAGATCAGACCAGACCATGAAGTTTGAATGGACAAAAAATTTGATATGATAAAGCATTGCGTAACTTTGTATAAACATGTTTATCACCGCAGATTAAAAAGAAAAGAAATGGCTCCGCAGTTGAGCAGAGAATTTGGAACCACACTCAAAGAATATTTGCCAGCGAATCTTTGAATTGGTACTGTTGAAACAGAGTTCGCCCTAAATATATATTTTTGCGTGCATTTCCTGAAGAGAGCATATTTTACCTAACGGCTTATACGACTACATAAAAATTGTTATGTGCAGAATAGTGGAGTGGGGATGACGTTGGGAGTTTCTTTCGTTCTTTGTAATTGATAAAGAATTCCCGTGAACTTTGCCTATAATGTCTTGCTTCGCAAATATCGAAAACTATGAATTCTTATTTGCTTTATATATTCTTGGCGACTTGTTTTTGCTACGAACAGAATCCATTTATGGATGTTAGTCGTAAGTAAAATGTTGGGAAAGAAACATGAAAACGGTCATAATATATGTTTTAGTCAGCACTTGTCGTTGTTTGCTTTTGTGGGTTCGACTCCCACAGAATGCTTGCATAACGATTTTTTATGCAATCAACTGGCACTCTCCGGTAATAGCGCAGCAAGATAAGTGTTAGACTAGGACATGTTACCAGTAAAATAGTTACAGACCAACATTTCCGCATATGATGGCAGTAGTATTACGGGAAGTGCTACATACTAAAGAAAGTGTTGAATGGATAAGGAGTTGATTATTAAAAGTGTATGTGCGTCAGAAAATGTCTATAAAAGCTTCTCCGCCTTTAGTTTTGGTCGAAACATTTTCTACATCATTAAAAATAGCATAAAAATAACGGTTTCACTGCTACAGCGTGTTACTTTTAAAGCCTCATAAACTTGATTAACTAGAACAGTTAATTGGAGCTTGATCAATTAAAAGTTATTGGACAAGACCTAAATGGCCATACTTAATTAACGCGGGCTGTGCTATCACCAGAGAGCGCTTATTCGTTGCATAAGAAATCGCTATGCAAGCACCCTGTGGGAGTCGAACCCACAATAGCAAACAGCACTTAGCGTTAAATGTTGATGAACTACCTAGCTGCTTGTATTTTCTTAACCACTGATTTCTTTTATGTAATAACCACACTAAATTTGTTCGATCAAAACTGTAAGTGCAGCAGCACTGTAAAAGAGATTCAATTAATTTTGTACAGGTATTTTTATATAATTTTGCTCAAACTAGTATTAGTACTGTTGAAATAGTGTTCGCCTTAAATATACATTTCTAGCTACATTTCTTCAACACAGCATATATTACATAAATTAGCACGTAAGAGCAGACAAATACCTGCGCAAGACAGCCAAGTGGTGATGAAGTTTGAACGGGAACAGAATTAGATATGGTACAATATTGCAGAGCTTTACAGTTGCATGTTTGTGGTCCCAACACAAACAGAAAAGAAACGGTTATGCTGAGAACCTGGAAAATTAAACACGCATATTTTTTGCTGATGGTATGGCCATGTACGAAGAGCTAGGAATTTGGAACTGTGTTCAAAGATTGTTTGCCAGGGTATCTTTGTGTTGGTACTGTTGAAACGGTTATGCTGAGAACCTGGAAAATAAAACACGCATATTATTTGCTGATGGTATGGCTATGTACGAAGAGCTAGGAATTTGGAACTGTGCTCAAAGAATGTTTGCCAGGGTATCTTTGTGTTGGTACTGCTGAAACAGTGTTCGCCATAAATATAGATTTATGAGTACATTTACTGAAGTCAGCAAATATTACATAAGGGCGAAGGTGACAGCACACAACTGGCTGTGTGCAAAACACTACAGTGGTCATGAAGTTTGAATGGACACAAAATATGATATGATAAATCATTGCACAACTTTGTATATAAGGGTTAGGGTATAGGTTCATGGTCGCATATTAAAAAGAAAAGAATGTGGTTGCCTCAGATCTTTGCCTGCATGGCAGTTTTTTTACGCCTGCCCTTTTTGGCATATTTCACCCCAAGCCACACGTTGTCAAACTGAGGGCTAAAATCGCTGAAAATAACATTCCAAAAATCGCTCGAATTTCTACGTCGCGCATGCGCAGCGAATTATTCCCACTATGCACAATGTGCGCTTGCATCTGTACTGTACATTGTTGAACTAATGTAGTTTCTATAACGCCTCACCTGAGGTCTAGGTACCTTCTATCTGATCCACCCTCAGTCCCTTACACAAATCGTAGTATACAGAATATTTTTGGAATTTGCGCAAAGAAGCTCATGCGTTAAAGGGAAATGCGGGTATCTCTGCGCCATCTAGCCACCGAAATGCGCATTACATTGAATATCGCTGAATTTGAATCCATATTTACACAGTATAAATAACGGAAACGGTCTGTATTGATATTTTGTTCCTAGAAGGGCCTGTGTTAATATATTGTCCATTAAAATCATATTACACTGTTTTCACCATTTATCCATTGGGTCAATGGGATTTTGTCAAAAAGATTTTATAATTTTCTTATTCATACGGTGACATCTATTTTTATTTGCTTAAACATTTCGTATGACGTGTTTTTCAAACATGGAAAAAATGAGGCAATTGCCAATTGTGATTATGTGTGAATTTTGCATTTCGATTGAAATTTCTTGGTTTTCCCAAAGATTTTTATAGTAAAAGTACGCGATCTTTTAGTGTTTTTATTTCTCTCATAGCATCGGTGACCCCCTTTTTTTCTTTTCAATTTTTGAATGTACACGCTGAAAGCATTGAACTGTGAAAGTAGAAGGAAACTGTCAATTGTAGCTGAGATACCCGCATTTCCCTTTAAAACAGGGAGGTCACAAATCCTTTTCCTATGCCTTTGTTTTTTTTGTCAATCTCTTTGAAACTTTGGAAAGAGAGAACGTGCACCAGTTTCACTCAGAAGCAAGATTACAAGCCTACAGCTCTCTGCCTGTTTTCCTTGTATGTATCGTATTCAGTCTCCGTTTCTCTGCGTTGCACAACAGAACTCGAAGGAAAAATGTCAAATTTCCAAAAATCTTTTCTAACGTCAGGAACAACTTATTTTAAAAATAAGGGAAACCTCTGGTGTACATCTATAGTGTTCTCAAAATATGAAAGCTTTTTGCTCCGTAGCCGTTAAATGTGACCGACAATGATCGATAGGTCATAATACCAAATTTTAATTTACTGTTAGGTTTGAGAATTGTCTTTTGCATTTTCTTTAGTACAGTTTAGCAAGGGAGTTTCGGGGCTATGCAGTATTGCATGTATTTAATCGCTCCTGCAAGTCTTTAGCTACTTATCTGAAGTTAAGCAGAATGTTATGTCACTAAAAATAACTAATTTTCAGTGCAATTCATGATAAGTTTATGGAGAACCCGTAAGTTGAATTCCAAAAGTTGGATACCAGATTAGATGTATGGGGCGTTGTCCTAGTATGTGCCAAGTATGGAATTGATCTGTTTACCAGAAGGTAGTTTTCAAAATTTTTTCACGTCGGCCCTTAGATCACTACTTTTCCATTGTTAGTCTATGGACGTTCAATACAGGGATGTCACAAATCCTCTTCCTGTAGCTTTGTTTTTCTGTCAATTTCTTTAAAACTTTGGAAAGAGATAACGTGCAACAGTTTCGCCCAGAAACCAAGTTTACAGCGCTCTGCCTATTTTCCTTCCATTTTTCGTATCCAGTCTCCGTTTCTCTGCGTTGAACAACAGAACTCGAAGGAAAAATATCAAATTTCCAAAAATCTTTTCTGACGTCAGGAACAACTTATTTTAGAAGCAGTGTATATCTGTGATATTCACCTATGGAGTTCTCAAAATATCCAAGCATTTTGCACCTTAGCCATTAAGAGTGAGCGACAATGACCAAAAGGTCATCATACCACATTTTAATTCACTGTTAGGTTTAGCAATTGTCTTTTGCATTTTCTTTAGTATAGTTTAGTAAGGCAGTTTTGGAGCTATGCAGCATTTTGTGTATTTAATGGCTTGTGCAGGTCTTAAGCCACTTCTTTGAAGTTAAGAAGTATGTTGAGTCACCAAAAATAACTAATTCTCAGTGCGATTCATGATAAGCTCGTGGACAATCCGTAAGTTAAATTCCAAAAGTTGGGTAACAGGTTAGATGCACGATGCATTGTCTTGGTATGTGCCAAGTATGGAATCGATCTGTTTACCAGAAGATAGTTTTCAAAAATATTTCACGTCGGTCCTTAGATCACTACTTTTCCATTGTTAGTCTATGGACGTTCAACACAGGGATGTCACAAATCCTCTTCCTGCAGCTTTGTTTTTCTGTCAATTTCTTTGAAACTTTGGAAAGAGATAACGTGCAACAGTTTCGCCCAGAAACCAAGTTTACAGCGCTCTGCCTATTTTCCTTCCATTTTTCGTATCCAGTCTCCGTTTCTCTGCGTTGAACAACAGAACTCGAAGGAAAAATATCAAATTTCCAAAAATCTTTTCTGACGTCAGGAACAACTTATTTTAGAAGCAGTGTATATCTGTGATATTCACCTATTGAGTTCTCAAAATATCCAAGCATTTTGCACCTAAGCCATTAAGAGTGAGCGACAATGACCAAAAGGTCATCATACCACATTTTAATTCACTGTTAGGTTTAGCAATTGTCTTTTGCATTTTCTTTAGTATAGTTTAGTAAGGCAGTTTTGGAGCTATGCAGCATTTTGTGTATTTAATGGCTTGTGCAGGTCTTAAGCCACTTCTTTGAAGTTAAGAAGTATGTTGAGTCACCAAAAATAACTAATTCTCAGTGCGATTCATGATAAGCTCGTGGACAATCCGTAAGTTAAATTCCAAAAGTTGGGTAACAGGTTAGATGCACGATGCATTGTCTTGGTATGTGCCAAGTATGGAATCGATCTGTTTACCAGAAGATAGTTTTCAAAAATATTTCACGTCGGTCCTTAGATCACTACTTTTCCATTGTTAGTCTATGGACGTTCAACACAGGGATGTCACAAATCCTCTTCCTGCAGCTTTGTTTTTCTGTCAATTTCTTTGAAACTTTGGAAAGAGATAACGTGCAACAGTTTCGCCCAGAAACCAAGTTTACAGCGCTCTGCCTATTTTCCTTCCATTTTTCGTATCCAGTCTCCGTTTCTCTGCGATGAACAACAGAACTCGAAGGAAAAATATCAAATTTCCAAAAATCTTTTCTGACGTCAGGAACAACTTATTTTAGAAGCAGTGTATATCTGTGATATTCACCTATGGAGTTCTCAAAATATCCAAGCATTTTGCACCTTAGCCATTAAGAGTGAGCGACAATGACCAAAAGGTCATCATACCACATTTTAATTCACTGTTAGGTTTAGCAATTGTCTTTTGCATTTTCTTTAGTATAGTTTAGTAAGGCAGTTTTGGAGCTATGCAGCATTTTGTGTATTTAATGGCTTGTGCAGGTCTTAAGCCACTTCTTTGAAGTTAAGAAGTATGTTGAGTCACCAAAAATAACTAATTCTCAGTGCGATTCATGATAAGCTCGTGGACAATCCGTAAGTTAAATTCCAAAAGTTGGGTAACAGGTTAGATGCACGATGCATTGTCTTGGTATGTGCCAAGTATGGAATCGATCTGTTTACCAGAAGATAGTTTTCAAAAATATTTCACGTCGGTCCTTAGATCACTACTTTTCCATTGTTAGTCTATGGACGTTCAACACAGGGATGTCACAAATCCTCTTCCTGTAGCTTTGTTTTTCTGTCAATTTCTTTGAAACTTTGGAAAGAGATAACGTGCAACAGTCTCGCCCAGAAACCAAGTTTACAGCGCTCTGCCTATTTTCCTTCCATTTTTCGTATCCAGTCTCCGTTTCTCTGCGTTGAACAACAGAACTCGAAGGAAAAATATCAAATTTCCAAAAATCTTTTCTGACGTCAGGAACAACTTATTTTAAAAGCAGTGTATATCTGTGATATTCACCTATGGAGTTCTCAAAATATCCAAGCATTTTGCACCTTAGCCATTAAGAGTGAGCGACAATGACCAAAAGGTCATCATACCACATTTTAATTCACTGTTAGGTTTAGCAATTGTCTTTTGCATTTTCTTTAGTATAGTTTAGTAAGGCAGTTTTGGAGCTATGCAGTATTTTGTGTATTTAATGGCTTGTGCAGGTCTTAAGCCACTTCTTTGAAGTTAAGAAGTATGTTGAGTCACCAAAAATAACTAATTCTCAGTGCGATTCATGATAAGCTCGTGGACAATCCGTAAGTTAAATTCCAAAAGTTGGGTAACAGGTTAGATGCACGATGCATTGTCTTGGTATGTGCCAAGTATGGAATCGATCTGTTTACCAGAAGATAGTTTTCAAAAATATTTCACGTCGGTCCTTAGATCACTACTTTTCCATTGTTAGTCTATGGACGTTCAACACAGGGATGTCACAAATCCTCTTCCTGTAGCTTTGTTTTTCTGTCAATTTCTTTGAAACTTTGGAAAGAGATAACGTGCAACAGTTTCGCCCAGAAACCAAGTTTACAGCGCTCTGCCTATTTTCCTTCCATTTTTCGTATCCAGTCTCCGTTTCTCTGCGTTGAACAACAGAACTCGAAGGAAAAATATCAAATTTCCAAAAATCTTTTCTGACGTCAGGAACAACTTATTTTAGAAGCAGTGTATATCTGTGATATTCACCTATGGAGTTCTCAAAATATCCAAGCATTTTGCACCTAAGCCATTAAGAGTGAGCGACAATGACCAAAAGGTCATCATACCACATTTTAATTCACTGTTAGGTTGAGCAATTGTCTTTTGCATTTTCTTTAGTATAGTTTAGTAAGGCAGTTTTGGAGCTATGCAGCATTTTGTGTATTTAATGGCTTGTGCAGGTCTTAAGCCACTTCTTTGAAGTTAAGAAGTATGTTGAGTCACCAAAAATAACTAATTCTCAGTGCGATTCATGATAAGCTCGTGGACAATCCGTAAGTTAAATTCCAAAAGTTGGGTAACAGGTTAGATGCACGATGCATTGTCTTGGTATGTGCCAAGTATGGAATCGATCTGTTTACCAGAAGATAGTTTTCAAAAATATTTCACGTCGGCCCTTAGATCACTACTTTTCCATTGTTAGTCTATGGACGTTCAACACAGGGATGTCACAAATCCTCTTCCTGTAGCTTTGTTTTTCTGTCAATTTCTTTGAAACTTTGGAAAGAGATAACGTGCAACAGTCTCGCCCAGAAACCAAGTTTACAGCGCTCTGCCTATTTTCCTTCCATT
Source organism: Protula sp. h YS-2021 (assembly GCA_949752745.1). Taxonomy (NCBI): domain Eukaryota; kingdom Metazoa; phylum Annelida; class Polychaeta; order Sabellida; family Serpulidae; genus Protula; species Protula sp. h YS-2021. The sequence continues at coordinate 46,840,023 of OX457024.1, forward strand.
TTTCGTATCCAGTCTCCGTTTCTCTGCGTTGAACAACAGAACTCGAAGGAAAAATATCAAATTTCCAAAAATCTTTTCTGACGTCAGGAACAACTTATTTTAGAAGCAGTGTATATCTGTGATATTCACCTATGGAGTTCTCAAAATATCCAAGCATTTTGCACCTTAGCCATTAAGAGTGAGCGACAATGACCAAAAGGTCATCATACCACATTTTAATTCACTGTTAGGTTTAGCAATTGTCTTTTGCATTTTCTTTAGTATAGTTTAGTAAGGCAGTTTTGGAGCTATGCAGTATTTTGTGTATTTAATGGCTTGTGCAGGTCTTAAGCCACTTCTTTGAAGTTAAGAAGTATGTTGAGTCACCAAAAATAACTAATTCTCAGTGCGATTCATGATAAGCTCGTGGACAATCCGTAAGTTAAATTCCAAAAGTTGGGTAACAGGTTAGATGCACGATGCATTGTCTTGGTATGTGCCAAGTATGGAATCGATCTGTTTACCAGAAGATAGTTTTCAAAAATATTTCACGTCGGTCCTTAGATCACTACTTTTCCATTGTTAGTCTATGGACGTTCAACACAGGGATGTCACAAATCCTCTTCCTGTAGCTTTGTTTTTCTGTCAATTTCTTTGAAACTTTGGAAAGAGATAACGTGCAACAGTTTCGCCCAGAAACCAAGTTTACAGCGCTCTGCCTATTTTCCTTCCATTTTTCGTATCCAGTCTCCGTTTCTCTGCGTTGAACAACAGAACTCGAAGGAAAAATATCAAATTTCCAAAAATCTTTTCTGACGTCAGGAACAACTTATTTTAGAAGCAGTGTATATCTGTGATATTCACCTATGGAGTTCTCAAAATATCCAAGCATTTTGCACCTAAGCCATTAAGAGTGAGCGACAATGACCAAAAGGTCATCATACCACATTTTAATTCACTGTTAGGTTTAGCAATTGTCTTTTGCATTTTCTTTAGTATAGTTTAGTAAGGCAGTTTTGGAGCTATGCAGCATTTTGTGTATTTAATGGCTTGTGCAGGTCTTAAGCCACTTCTTTGAAGTTAAGAAGTATGTTGAGTCACCAAAAATAACTAATTCTCAGTGCGATTCATGATAAGCTCGTGGACAATCCGTAAGTTAAATTCCAAAAGTTGGGTAACAGGTTAGATGCACGATGCATTGTCTTGGTATGTGCCAAGTATGGAATCGATCTGTTTACCAGAAGATAGTTTTCAAAAATATTTCACGTCGGTCCTTAGATCACTACTTTTCCATTGTTAGTCTATGGACGTTCAATACAGGGATGTCACAAATCCTCTTCCTGTAGCTTTGTTTTTCTGTCAATTTCTTTGAAACTTTGGAAAGAGATAACGTGCAACAGTTTCGCCCAGAAACCAAGTTTACAGCGCTCTGCCTATTTTCCTTCCATTTTTCGTATCCAGTCTCCGTTTCTCTGCGTTGAACAACAGAAATCGAAGGAAAAATATCAAATTTCCAAAAATCTTTTCTGACGTCAGGAACAACTTATTTTAGAAGCAGTGTATATCTGTGATATTCACCTATGGAGTTCTCAAAATATCCAAGCATTTTGCACCTTAGCCATTAAGAGTGAGCGACAATGACCAAAAGGTCATCATACCACATTTTAATTCACTGTTAGGTTTAGCAATTGTCTTTTGCATTTTCTTTAGTATAGTTTAGTAAGGCAGTTTTGGAGCTATGCAGTATTTTGTGTATTTGATGGCTTGTGCAGGTCTTAAGCCACTTCTTTGAAGTTAAGAAGTATGTTGAGTCACCAAAAATAACTAATTCTCAGTGCGATTCATGATAAGCTCGTGGACAATCCGTAAGTTAAATTCCAAAAGTTGGGTAACAGGTTAGATGCACGATGCATTGTCTTGGTATGTGCCAAGTATGGAATCGATCTGTTTACCAGAAGATAGTTTTCAAAAATATTTCACGTCGGTCCTTAGATCACTACTTTTCCATTGTTAGTCTATGGACGCTCAACACAGGGATGTCACAAATCCTCTTCCTGTAGCTTTGTTTTTCTGTCAATTTCTTTGAAACTTTGGAAAGAGATAACGTGCAACAGTTTCGCCCAGAAACCAAGTTTACAGCGCTCTGCCTATTTTCCTTCCATTTCTCGTATCCAGTCTCCGTTTCTCTGCGTTGAACAACAGGACTCGAAGGAAAAATATCAAATTTCCAAAAATCTTTTCTGACGTCAGGAACAACTTATTTTAGAAGCAGTGTATATCTGTGAAATTCACCTATGGAGTTCTCAAAATATCCAAGCATTTTGCACCTAAGCCATTAAGAGTGAGCGACAATAACCAAAAGGTCATCATACCACATTTTAATTCACTGTTAGGTTTAGCAATTGTCTTTTGCATTTTCTTTAGTATAGTTTAGTAAGGCAGTTTTGGAGCTATGCAGCATTTTGTGTATTTAATGGCTTGTGCAGGTCTTAAGCCACTTCTTTGAAGTTAAGAAGTATGTTGAGTCACCAAAAATAACTAATTCTCAGTGCGATTCATGATAAGCTCGTGGACAATCCGTAAGTTAAATTCCAAAAGTTGGGTAACAGGTTAGATGCACGATGCATTGTCTTGGTATGTGCCAAGTATGGAATCGATCTGTTTACCAGAAGATAGTTTTCAAAAATATTTCACGTCGGTCCTTAGATCACTACTTTTCCATTGTTAGTCTATGGACGTTCAACACAGGGATGTCACAAATCCTCTTCCTGTAGCTTTGTTTTTCTGTCAATTTCTTTGAAACTTTGGAAAGAGATAACGTGCAACAGTTTCGCCCAGAAACCAAGTTTACAGCGCTCTGCCTATTTTCCTTCCATTTTTCGTATCCAGTCTCCGTTTCTCTGCGATGAACAACAGAACTCGAAGGAAAAATATCAAATTTCCAAAAATCTTTTCTGACGTCAGGAACAACTTATTTTAGAAGCAGTGTATATCTGTGATATTCACCTATGGAGTTCTCAAAATATCCAAGCATTTTGCACCTTAGCCATTAAGAGTGAGCGACAATGACCAAAAGGTCATCATACCACATTTTAATTCACTGTTAGGTTTAGCAATTGTCTTTTGCATTTTCTTTAGTATAGTTTAGTAAGGCAGTTTTGGAGCTATGCAGCATTTTGTGTATTTAATGGCTTGTGCAGGTCTTAAGCCACTTCTTTGAAGTTAAGAAGTATGTTGAGTCACCAAAAATAACTAATTCTCAGTGCGATTCATGATAAGCTCGTGGACAATCCGTAAGTTAAATTCCAAAAGTTGGGTAACAGGTTAGATGCACGATGCATTGTCTTGGTATGTGCCAAGTATGGAATCGATCTGTTTACCAGAAGATAGTTTTCAAAAATATTTCACGTCGGTCCTTAGATCACTACTTTTCCATTGTTAGTCTATGGACGTTCAACACAGGGATGTCACAAATCCTCTTCCTGTAGCTTTGTTTTTCTGTCAATTTCTTTGAAACTTTGGAAAGAGATAACGTGCAACAGTCTCGCCCAGAAACCAAGTTTACAGCGCTCTGCCTATTTTCCTTCCATTTTTCGTATCCAGTCTCCGTTTCTCTGCGTTGAACAACAGAACTCGAAGGAAAAATATCAAATTTCCAAAAATCTTTTCTGACGTCAGGAACAACTTATTTTAGAAGCAGTGTATATCTATGATATTCACCTATGGAGTTCTCAAAATATCCAAGCATTTTGCACCTTAGCCATTAAGAGTGAGCGACAATGACCAAAAGGTCATCATACCACATTTTAATTCACTGTTAGGTTTAGCAATTGTCTTTTGCATTTTCTTTAGTATAGTTTAGTAAGGCAGTTTTGGAGCTATGCAGTATTTTGTGTATTTGATGGCTTGTGCAGGTCTTAAGCCACTTCTTTGAAGTTAAGAAGTATGTTGAGTCACCAAAAATAACTAATTCTCAGTGCGATTCATGATAAGCTCGTGGACAATCCGTAAGTTAAATTCCAAAAGTTGGGTAACAGGTTAGATGCACGATGCATTGTCTTGGTATGTGCCAAGTATGGAATCGATCTGTTTACCAGAAGATAGTTTTCAAAAATATTTCACGTCGGTCCTTAGATCACTACTTTTCCATTGTTAGTCTATGGACGTTCAACACAGGGATGTCACAAATCCTCTTCCTGTAGCTTTGTTTTTCTGTCAATTTCTTTGAAACTTTGGAAAGAGATAACGTGCAACAGTCTCGCCCAGAAACCAAGTTTACAGCGCTCTGCCTATTTTCCTTCCATTTTTCGTATCCAGTCTCCGTTTCTCTGCGTTGAACAACAGAACTCGAAGGAAAAATATCAAATTTCCAAAAATCTTTTCTGACGTCAGGAACAACTTATTTTAGAAGCAGTGTATATCTGTGATATTCACCTATGGAGTTCTCAAAATATCCAAGCATTTTGCACCTTAGCCATTAAGAGTGAGCGACAATGACCAAAAGGTCATCATACCACATTTTAATTCACTGTTAGGTTTAACAATTGTCTTTTGCATTTTCTTTAGTATAGTTTAGTAAGGCAGTTTTGGAGCTATGCAGTATTTTGTGTATTTAATGGCTTGTGCAGGTCTTAAGCCACTTCTTTGAAGTTAAGAAGTATGTTGAGTCACCAAAAATAACTAATTCTCAGTGCGATTCATGATAAGCTCGTGGACAATCCGTAAGTTAAATTCCAAAAGTTGGGTAACAGGTTAGATGCACGATGCATTGTCTTGGTATGTGCCAAGTATGGAATCGATCTGTTTACCAGAAGATAGTTTTCAAAAATATTTCACATCGGTCCTTAGATCACTACTTTTCCATTGTTAGTCTATGGACGTTCAACAAAGGGATGTCACAAATCCTCTTCCTGTAGCTTTGTTTTTCTGTCAATTTCTTTGAAACTCGGGAAAGAGATAGCGTACAAAAGTTTCGCCCAGAAACCAAGTTTACAGCGCTCTGCCTATTTTCCTTCTATTTTTCGTATCCAGTCTCCGTTTCTCTGCGTTGAACAACAGAACTCGAAGGAAAAATATCAAATTTCCAAAAATCTTTTCTGACGTCAGGAACAACTTATCTTAGAAGCAGTGTATATCTGTGATATTCACCTATGGAGTTCTCAAAAATCCAAGCATTTTGCACCTTAGCCATTAAGAGTGAGCGACAATGACCAAAAGGTCATCATACCACATTTTAATTCACTGTTAGGTTTAGCAATTGTCTTTTGCATTTTCTTTAGTATAGTTTAGAAAGGCAGTTTTGGAGCTATGCAGCATTTTGTGTATTTAATGGCTTGTGCAGGTCTTAAGCCACTTCTTTGAAGTTAAGAAGTATGTTGAGTCACCAAAAATAACTAATTCTCAGTGCGATTCATGATAAGCTCGTGGACAATCCGTAAGTTAAATTCCAAAAGTTGGGTAACAGGTTAGATGCACGATGCATTGTCTTGGTATGTGCCAAGTATGGAATCGATCTGTTTACCAGAAGATAGTTTTCAAAAATATTTCACATCGGTCCTTAGATCACTACTTTTCCATTGTTAGTCTATGGACGTTCAACAAAGGGATGTCACAAATCCTCTTCCTGTAGCTTTGTTTTTCTGTCAATTTCTTTGAAACTCGGGAAAGAGATAGCGTACAAAAGTTTCGCCCAGAAACCAAGTTTACAGCGCTCTGCCTATTTTCCTTCTATTTTTCGTATCCAGTCTCCGTTTCTCTGCGTTGAACAACAGAACTCGAAGGAAAAATATCAAATTTCCAAAAATCTTTTCTGACGTCAGGAACAACTTATCTTAGAAGCAGTGTATATCTGTGATATTCACCTATGGAGTTCTCAAAAATCCAAGCATTTTGCACCTTAGCCATTAAGAGTGAGCGACAATGACCAAAAGGTCATCATACCACATTTTAATTCACTGTTAGGTTTAGCAATTGTCTTTTGCATTTTCTTTAGTATAGTTTAGAAAGGCAGTTTTGGAGCTATGCAGCATTTTGTGTATTTAATGGCTTGTGCAGGTCTTAAGCCACTTCTTTGAAGTTAAAAAGTATGTTGAGTCACCAAAAATAACTAATTCTCAGTGCGATTCATGATAAGCTCGTGGACAATCCGTAAGTTAAATTCCAAAAGTTGGGTAACAGATTAGATGCACGATGCATTGTCTTGGTATGTGCCAAGTATGGAATCGATCTGTTTACCAGAAGATAGTTTTCAAAAATATTTCACGTCGGCCCTTAGATCACTACTTTTCCATTGTTAGTCTATGGACGTTCAACACAGGGATGTCACAAATCCTCTTCCTGTAGCTTTGTTTTTCTGTCAATTTCTTTGAAACTTTGGAAAGAGATAACGTGCAACAGTTTCACCCAGAAACCAAGTTTACAGCGCTCTGCCTATTTTCCTTCCATTTTTCGTATCCAGTCTCCGTTTCTCTGCGTTGAACAACAGAACTCGAAGGAAAAATATCAAATTTCCAAAAATCTTTTCTGACGTCAGGAACAACTTATTTTAGAAGCAGTGGATATCTGTGATATTCACCTATGTAGTTCTCAAAATATCCAAGCATTTTGCACCTAAGCCATTAAGAGTTAGCGACAATGACCAAAAGGTCATCATACCACATTTTAATTCACTGTTAGGTTTAACAATTGTCTTTTGCATTTTCTTTAGTATAGTTTAGTAAGGCAGTTTTGGAGCTATGCAGTATTTTGTGTATTTGATGGCTTGTGCAGGTCTTAAGCCACTTCTTTGAAGTTAAGAAGTATGTTGAGTCACCAAAAATAACTAATTCTCAGTGCGATTCATGATAAGCTCGTGGACAATCCGTAAGTTAAATTCCAAAAGTTGGGTAACAGATTAGATGCACGATGCATTGTCTTGGTATGTGCCAAGTATGGAATCGATTTGTTTACCAGAAGATAGTTTTCAATAATATTTCACGTCGGCCCTTAGATCACTACTTTTCCATTGTTAGTCTATGGACGTTCAACACAGGGATGTCACAAATCCTCTTCCTGTAGCTTTGTTTTTCTGTCAATTTCTTTGAAACTTTGGAAAGAGATAACGTGCAACAGTTTCACCCAGAAACCAAGTTTACAGCGCTCTGCCTATTTTCCTTCTATTTTTCGTATCCAGTCTCCGTTTCTCTGCGTTGAACAACAGAACTCGAAGGAAAAATATCAAATTTCCAAAAATCTTTTCTGACGTCAGGAACAACTTATTTTAGAAGCAGTGGATATCTGTGATACTCACCTAAGGAGTTCTCAAAATATCCAAGCATTTTGCACCTTAGCCATTAAGAGTGAGCGACAATGACCAAAAGGTCATCATACCATATTTTGATCGATTTTATTTTTGAAATAGCTTTATTTAACCGATTTGGTGACTGAAACTTTACCCGAAAGCGTGGCGGTATCGCCCCAACACAAAATTGTTGACAGAAGTGCGGCTCAACGTTCACAGGGGTGGGGGTGGCATATATAGTGTTGAACTCGACCAAACCCGAAAGTAGAAAAAAATGACACATTTTATTCTATCAAAAATCACAGGGTTCGAATAGAGAACTGAAATTATACAGGAAGCTAGCTCTCATAGAGGGGCCACTTGTGGCACAAAAGTTGACCCGGTCCACGTCACCATTTCCTTGGGGGGGGGGGGCGTTGGATAAACCAACGGGTCTTTTTTTTCTGTAGATTTTGATCGATTTATTTTTAATAAAGCTTTATTTTACCGCTTTGGTGACTTTTGGTGACTGAAACTTTATACGAAATCTTGATAGTATTGCCCCAACACAAAAATGTTGACAGAAGTGCGGCTCAACGTTCCCCGGAATGGGTGCGGCACATTTAGTGTTTAACTCGACCAAACCCGGAAGAAGGAAAAAATGACATATTTTAATCTCTCAAAAATCACAGGGTTCGATTAGAGAACTGAAATTACACAGGAAGATAGGTCTTATAGAGGGGCCACTTGTGGCATAAAAGTTGACCCGGCTCACGTCACCATTCCCTTGGGTGGAGCCTTGAATAAACCAACGGGTCCATGTTTTCTACATATTTTGATCGATTTTATTTTTAAAAAAGCTTTATTTGACCGATTTGGTGACTGAAACTTTACACGAAATCATGATAGTATTGCCCCAACACAAAAATGTTGACATAAGTGCGGCTCAACTTTTCCCGGGGTGGGTGCGTCACATTTAGTGTTTAACTCGACAAAACCCGGAAGTAGGAAAAATGACAGATTTTATTCTCCCAAAAATCACAGGGTTCGATTAGTGAACTGAAATTGTACAGGAAGCTAGCTCCCATAGAGGGGCCACTTGTGGCACAAAAGTTGACCCGGCCCACGTCACCATTTCCTTCTGAGTAGCGTTGGATAAACCAACCTATCTTTGTTTTCTATATATTTTGATCGATTTTATTTTTAAAAAAGCTTTATTTCACCCCTTTGGTGACTGAAACTTTACACATAATCGTGATAGTATTGCCCCAACACAAAAATGTTGACAGAAGTGCGGCTCAACGTTTCCCGGGGTGGGTGCGGCACATTTAGTGTTGAACTCGACCAAACCCAGAAGTAGGACAAAATGACCCATTTTATTCTCTCAAAAATCACAGGGTTCGAGTAGAGAACTAAAATTACAGAGGATGATAGGTCCCATAGGGGGGCCACTTGTGGCATAAAAGTTCACCCGGCCCACGTCACCATTCCCTTGGGTGGAGCCTTGGATAAACCAACGGGTCCATGTTTTCTACATATTTTGATCGATTTTATTTTTTAAATAGCTTTATTAGACCGATTTGGTGACTGAAACTTTACACAAAAGCGTGGCGGTATCGCCCCAACACAAAATTGTTGACAGAAGTGCGGCTCAACGTTCACAGGGGTGGGGGTGGCATATATAGTGTTGAACTCGACCAAACCCGAAAGTAGAAAAAAATGACACATTTTATTCTCTCAAAAATCACAGGGTTCGAATAGAGAACTGATATTACACAGGAAGCTAGCTCCCATAGAGGGACCACTTGTGGCACAAAAATTGATCCGGTCCACGTCAACATTTCCTTGGGTGGAGCCTTGAATAAACCAACGGGTCCATGTTTTCTACATATTTTGATCGATTTTATTTTTAAAAAAGCTTTATTTGACCGATTTGGTGACTGAAACTTTACACGAAATCATGATAGTATTGCCCCAACACAAAAATGTTGACAGAAGTGCGGCTCAACGTTCTCCGGGGTGGGTGCGGCACATTAAGTGTTTAACTCGACCAAACCCGGAAGTAGGACAATATGACACATTTTATTCTCTCAAAAATCACAGGGTTCGATTAGAGAACTGAAATTACACAGGAATATAGGTTCCGTAGAGGGGCAGCTTGTGGCATAAAAGTTGACCCGGCCCACGTCACCATTCCCTTGGGTGGAGCCTTGGATAAACCAACGGGTCCATGTTTTCTACATATTTTGATCGATTTTATTTTTGAAATATCTTTATTTGACCACTTTGATGACTAAAACTTTACACGAAATCGTGATAGTATTGCCCCAACATAAAAATGTTGACAGAAGTGCGGCTCAACTTTCCCCGGGGTGGGTGCGGCATATTTAGTGTTGAACTCGACCAAACCCAGAAGTAGGAAAAATGACACATTTTATTCTATCAAAAATCACAGGGTTCGAATAAAGAACTGAAATAATACAGGAAACTAGCTCCCATAGAGAGGCCACTTGTGGCACAAAAGTTGACCCGGCCGACGTCAACATTTCCTTGGGGGAGCCTTGGATAAACCAACGGGTCTATGTTTTCTGTAGATTTTGATCGATTTTATTTTTAAAAAAAAGTTTATTTGACCGCTTTGGTGACTGAAACTTTATACGAAAACACAAAAATGTTGACAGAAGTGCGGCTCAACGTTCCCCGGGATGGGTGCGGCACATTTAGTGTTTAACTCGACGAAACCCAGAAGTAGGAAAAAATGACATATTTTAATCTCTCAAAACTCACAGGGTTCGATTAGAGAACTGAAATTACACAGGAACTTTTCTAACTGGAGAACTGTATATTCAGTCACTGACTACATAGTGAGTTACTTGGGGCTATGGCGAAAGTGACCTTAGCTCCAAGAAGCAGTGCACCAAAAGCCTCGTATACTGGATTCGTGCCTCAGAACATATGAAATTGACTCCTATTAGTGGAGCAATGGAAGGCTTCGTAGCTCTCACAGAGAGATATACGATGTTATACAAGTCAGAGCTACTCTGACCTTGGCAGGCAGATACTTTCAAAGCATAATATCTATCTGTTCATTAATGTTTGACTACATAAATAGTGACTGGCTGTATAAAAAGCCATTGACTAAATAGTCAGTTACTGTAGGTTAAGGCGAAAGCGATAGTCATATACTTTCATAACCTCTATCTGTTCATGTTTTCCGGGCTTCAATTTTCGCTCACTTCGTGGAAGGCTAGATGCATAACAGAACGGCTTGATATTTTATGGAAATTTGATAATAATCGAAACGGCTTGCCTCTAAAAAAAGAAGAAAAAAACAAAAAGTCTATTTTTTATTTCTAAAGACATATTCTGTGTTTTTTGTATTCTACTTTGTTATTTAAAGCTTAAAATGTTTAGCTATGATAACAAGAAGTGGTGTTTTGAATACTGTTGAATAATATATAAAACATATACAAATATACAACACAGATATAATATACAAATCTGTTAAATAATATATAAACCATTTATTACACAGAAAAGCTTCTCAATTAAAAAGCGTATATAAATTCATAATATCTACATTGTTTGCCAAGAAAATTTATTCTTTCAGCTTATTCTCAAATGTGTTGAAGCAAGTTTTTAAGAGTTTGAAACCAATTATTTTTTCATACATATTCTGCTTTTTCTACATGCCTTATATTTTTCGTAGTATAATCTCTCTTGTTTTGTTTTGTGAAGCATGCTTAACAATTCTAACACAGAAATAGAATATTAGGAAAAAAGCAAATTATGCAGTAATTATTATTATTATACTTAAAATTACGGGAAGTATGTCAATTATAAAACGGGAAGTTTGTCAAATATATTGTCGCTAAATTCATCAATCAGATTTTATACAAAAGTATTTTAGTGTTAAAAGCAAGTTGGTGGTAATACATTTGTACCAAGAAAGCAAGCAACATACAAAAGGGGCTACAAGGTTTCAGTTTTTTTGAATAATAGCAAGAAAAGGACAACAATTCTTCTTCAGACATAAAATGCTTGGGAAGTATGTCAATTTCAAAGTTAACTTTCTTTTTGTACTTATTCTAAGTTTTTTAGAAAGAAAAGGGCACGACAGGTAATTGTAGTCATTATACAACTCATACGTGCATTTTTTAAATTAGAAAAATGTGAAATGTAGAACTTTCAAAAATTAAACCGACGACACCACGAATCCTGAGACAACTTCATAATATCAGTAATGTGAGTTTTTCATTATTATTGAATTTGCTTATTACTACAACAATAATAAGTATACAACACATATCAATGAAATATTTAGTAAAAATGCCTCAGAATGCCGCCCTTAAAATTTTACAGTGATTTTTCATTCAAAATTGACATAATGCCCAGTCATAATAATTTTGATACGCCTGTAAAATTCAACACAATAAATACACGTTTTTTATCTTAATACTTTTATAAAGGCACTTACAATATGTTTCTTATTTTACATTATCCAGCTTTCAAACTGTTTAAAAAAAAATGAGAATTTTTATTCGAATTTGACATAATTCCGGGAAGCACTGATAATTATTATTATTATTATTATTATTATTATTATTATTATTATTGTTATTACCTGAGAAAACAGAGCATACTTTGGAATTTATATTGATTTTGTCAGCTATTTTTAAAAGCGTAACCGTTTCAAGGCAATTTGCTTCTACATTTAAAAGACCATCATTATTTACACCTTCACGTATTTATCAACATGCAAAGAACCTATAAGTGACCAAATGAAAATACACCTAAATATGGCCGAAATGAGGCCAAAATTTGGTGAACGTCGAAAAAGTCAAAACTCGACACAAAACTCGACATTTGGCATAATATTGAAAATTTTATATATGTGAAAAAATATGGTGAAAAATATTTCTGGGTGAAAATTATCAAGTCGAAGAGATCGTTGAATTGGCAAAACTTTGAAGATAAAAAATAAAAATTATACTTTTCAATACTCTTCAGTTCATTCATACCGAATTTCAAGAAAATTTGACAAAATTGCAGGGATTTAGCTGCTCTGTGCGTAGAAAAGCTCTTTTGCTCCGCTAAGTTATCGGAAACTGGCGAACCGCCAAAACGTTTCTGAAGACATAGCCAGAGCTTAAAAAATTGGTTCTTCAAAAGAACAAGAAAGATATTCATTGTTTAGAGTAACTTAGCAAAATCGATGCGGCACGGAATGACCGACGGACAGGCAGACAAATGCAGGCACAACATCCACATCCTGTGATCTAAAAATAATTTGAATTTAATTTGCTAAAAGAAACAATGGCCGGGCTTCTTTGTTCTGTTAATCATTTAAGGGCATTATATTTCAGAACTTTCTGTTCAAGTCTTTTTTGTTCGAGTCCTCTGCCTCAAATTTTCTCCGCAGTTAGTGATTTTTATCCGATGTTCGCCTCAAATTTACTCAAGATACTTAAGGACCCCTAATATTTCGCATTTACATAGGCATTTTGCCGGAAGATTCTCTCGCAATTAATGTCTCTATCTGCTATAGTATTATTCTAGCGCTATAAAGCAATTTAACCCTAAAGATGCTCAAAAATCAACAGTCTATATTATGCAACCGCATTTGGGGAAGTGAGTAAAATGAAAGTCCTTTAAAATTGATTCGTTTCGCGTGAGAAAATGCTGTTTTATTATTTTGTAAATATCGCAGTTTTGTATTAATTCGTATAAGTTGAGAAGATAGAGAATGGCCCTTGAAACCAGCAAGACCATTTTAATAAATAGCAGGATTCGCAATCGGAGACTAAAGGACGATCACGCGGGTCCAGCGGCAAATGTGCACTACATGTGTGTTTTTCCTAGCCTTAGAGGTTTCGGAGAAGATTCAAGAAAATGAAACGAATAAAATGAAAAAAGAGCTACGAAATATGAATGCAAAAGTAGACCAATTATACAACCGAGTAGCGAAATTACACCAAAATTCACTATCCTGAAAGCTTCAAGGTACATGAATCTGTATGGAGCTTTCTTGAAAACTGATGTCAGAATGCCAGTTGCGGTATCCAGACATCTCGCATCCGACAGCTCGCATCTGCACATCTCGCATCCAAATGAAAAACTAGACATCTCGCATCCGTGATTTTGGTCTGCTTTTACGGACAACTTTAGCCCTGTGTTTGGCAATATTTTACACAAAAAAATAAATTTTAAGCGAGATTTTGTGTTACTCTTCGACGGGTTTCCAAAAAGTAAGTTATCTGAGTAAATAAAAAAACACAGTTTAGTTTACGGAGTAATTCAAGAGTGAGACTTACATTTATACTCAGTGACTGCCATAGTGAGTAGTTCAACGTTCGGTGCAGCGCAAATCAACATCTGCTAATCCCTCGAAAGAGACACTTAAAAGCAAGAAGGCTTTAATGGTCAGCTGTGCAGTAGTTTTCACAAGCGTTCGATTAAAAATGAATCCATATCCACGGATCCCACTGATCTATTCATTTTTAAAGTCTTTCTTTGATGCACGGTTTGCATCCATCGACAATGATCGCGGTTGCTCATGCCAATATTTCTGACAATGCGCGCAACTTAATTGGCCGCGATGACGCCTTGAAGAAAGTTATTCAAAGAAAAAAGTTATTAAGAGAAAACATGGAAGGAGACGAGTAAACTGTGTTGACTGATTGAATGGACTAAGATTATGCACTTAAACATGTTATGTCGACAGTATTTTCAAAGTAGACCCAGCTTTGTGATTAGTTTTATTGTCAGTTTTTAGTAAGTGTTTTACAGAGACGATTGACTGAATGAGCGAATGATGCTTTTGTTACAGTAGTTCCGTATTTTGTTTTATGTTCAGTTTTCAGTCGGTCTTAGCAGTCTTAGATGCGTTTAAACATGTGATGTCGATAGCTTATTGTTGTTTAGTGGTAAATAATAATAATAATAATAATAATAATAATAATAATAATAATAATAATAATAATAATAATAATAATAATAATAATAATAATAATAATAATAATAATAATAATAATAACAACAACAACAATAATAATAATAATAATAATAATAATAATAATAATAATAATAATAATAATGGTGGGTTTTTATATAGTGACTTTCCAGTTGAAACAACTGCTCAAACCGCTTTACATCAAGTTTCGAACAGACATTACAGTCATATTTATTTTAACCCAAGATTACTATTAATTCGACGTGCTCATACAGTGTTTCTTATAGTCCCTATCTTATGCAGCCAAGTTGGCGCTTTACAATATTCCTAAGTAGAAAGGCAGAAAACTATATAAGCACATCGATATCCCTAGGAGTGTAACTAATGTTGCGATTCCTAGCCATGAGCGGGATTCGAACCCACGACCTACAGCACCACAACGTTTGGCTGTGACAGTGGCTTTAACCACTCGGCCACACCGTCCCCTAAAATCTGATGCATCGAGAAAATGGTATTCATTACACATAGTAACATACAGTTTCAAAACACACTAAATAAAATAAATTCGTTCCACCACCCCCAAAAAGACCATGATAAATCGCAGTAAAATACAGTGCTAAATTCACTAAATAAAATTATTACCACCTACCTCCTCCAGCCACCCCCCACCGCCAAAACACAATGATAACCCAAGAAGCAAAAAATCACAGATGCGAGATATCCACTTTTTCATTTGGATCTGAGATGTCCAGATGCTAGATGTCGCGGATTCCCAGTTGCATAACAATTTACACAAAATGACGAATCGCCAAATGTTCATAATAACATGTGCCTTCCTCTTGCTCTTCCCTCCAGTGGACCATATACATATAAACTTTTATTGCAATTAGTGCAGTATGTAGCAGAAGTAGCATTCAATTAAAGCTTACAGTTCTTGCAGATGGACGGGCGAACAGACAGACGGTCAACAGAGCCCACATGGATATACCCCATGCAGCCGTTCCGAAAGAGAAGCACTTAGTATCATATATATTATCATGCATGTCCAAACAATCATTTCGGAAGTACTGTCCGCTTTGGTTTTAGAACTGGTTGTCATTTCAAAATTAGCAGTGGGAATTAACAAATGAAGTGCGTTGCAAATACAACTTCCTAGAATTTCAACCATTAATTTTGAATACGTTTCTAAGTGAACATAATTATTTTACAATCTCTTTCATGATCTATTCAACAGGGAGCCTCAGACAATTTAAACCTCCATGCATTATTTTGAGCTAAATGAGTTTATAGGAGGTCTACGGTATTAAGAACTATGGTATGACGTCAAAGCAGTCCAAGTTATGTATAGCACTAAAGCCAATATGGATCTGCACATGTTGGTTTAGAATCATGCTGGCGCTATGCGTGCCATGTGTATAGAACAACTGACCAGCTACTTTGGTGGCCACCCATTATAGTGACCACCTGATACATAACCAGCTGTTCCACTGACCACCTATAATAATTTCTTAAATAATTCAACTATTTTCAATTACTTTTTCTACTAATATCATTTTTAAGACGCAATGCTAATGTTTTATCTTGAGTCGTCGTTGTCAGTTACTATGGGGATTAGGCGATTAATACTGTGTGTGCGTGTGCCTGGGTTTAGGATTACTGAAGACATGAAGGAGGCGGGTAGACTGTGCCGAGCGACTCATTGCGAATCGTACCCCGAAAATCGACAGCTTTATAGCAAAGTCCAAAGAAAAAATGTCACTTTCGATACGGGAGTTTAGTACACCTTTTTTCTTACCATCAACCGGGATTTTTACTATAGACAGAGGTTCATTTTTAGTGCACCACCACCCAACTTTCTTGACATCAGTGGTAGCATTGCGCAGAGATGCTGCCCTCGTGTTAGCAAAAACTGCATAGGACGCTACTAGGCAGCCCGTAAAGAAGAGGCATCACAGAGCCCACGTTGGGCTCCAGAAACGCCTCAAAACACTTTGCGGAGATATTGACGCAGGAGAAAACTTTTTTTAAAGAGTTTATTAAAGGCATTGGACACAGTGTGAGATTAGGTCAATAAATGAGTAAAGATTATTTGACGTCATAGTTTCCGTGGGTTAGACCACTATTTTACGTGAAGTGTGTCAATTAGACCGAGACTGAGATGTTAATACAATGCAAAACATGACGGATTAAAGTTTTCCTTGTTGTAGGGTGTTTCATTTTGTGTTTAAATGCCTTTTGTTTTCGTGGTGATGCTTCTTGTGATAGCTAAAGATGTGTGTTATACTGAGTACTTAATGTCCACACTTGTGCCCAAAATACTGCCCTATCGTAATCCTAATCTCCAGACACACGCACACAAAGTATTAATCGCCTAATCCCCAAAACAATTGACAACGACGATTCAAGATAATACATAAACATTGCTTCGTGAGAAACAAATGATATTAGAGAAAAAAATAAAATAAAAAAGTAAAACTTGATGATTGATTACAAGTGGTTAGTTGTCCGCCCCAGGTGATCAGTGTAGCAGCTGGTTATTTATCTGCTGGTCACCATAGTAGGTGGTCACTTGTCCGCTGGTCATTTAGTATGTACCCCGTGTACCATATGCTAGGCGGGTTAGAGATGCCTTGGAGGATATTTTAAATTTATATTTTATCTGTAGGTTTTGTTCTACAAACTGGGCTGAAATCACACGTTAAACCGTCCACAAATGCTCAATGCTTAAAATGACGTCATTGTGAGGTCATATGTGGAAAAGTAGGTAATAAAGATGTTCCTAGAGTGCCAGCCATACGACGCTTAACTCCAACCAATTTAAATGTCTGTTGGACAGATGGCTGGATAATTTGCATGCCCTAAGTTCCTCTAAAAGCAGAATATCCAAACACTTCTAGACACAAAAGAAAAAGAGATGAAAAATTATTTTAATTCCATTGTGTAAATTTTATTCACTCAAGAAATTTATAACATCTGCCTCTCTTTCTCCCCTCCCTCCCTTAATTAACAGTTTGGAATTTTTCAATAAAATTGTATAGATGGGTAGCTACTGCAACATGCGATTTAAAACAAAATCTTAAAATTTAGTATTTAATCATTATTTTTGCTTTTTTAAAATATTTGGTTGTAAGTCATTCTTGGATGCATAATTGCTACAGAACTGGTTGGAAGAATTCACTTTACAACCAAATAATCAGTCGTGTTAAAACAACGCTTTCACGTGGAATACTCCTGCCATTCCTTACGGTTAGACCTTGAATTTCCATGTCAAATTCAATTTTCTCCGAACGTTTCTAGCAGCATTTATGATTAATAATTAGATATCTTGTTGAATTAGAGGCGTCTATTTACGGGATATTTTTATACATTCTTGTTACGGGATATTTTTTACACATTCTCTTTTAGTTATAACCATGTTAAATTTTTAAATTAGAATTTCTAGTCAGTATTTACTTATAAATTATGAATTTATTAAACATTATTTCAGAAATATCTCAACAATTTTAACTACATCGATGTATTAAGATACATCTTTGCTAACATTTATAATTATCTCAGAATTTCTCGAGTTCACGAGATATATATTAATCCTGTAAAAAGACCGACTTGGAGCTATCTACAGGTATGCGCTCTTACCTGTTTGTCTTGTATGTGCACAGATTGATTCTGTACCTGTTTCTTTTGTCAGGAAAAAGCAACATTGTTTGCCAACCTACTGGCCAATTCCTCCTTGGCCTACGTGTTCCATCATATTCATATGAACATTGATATTGGACAATTTCAGACAAATGATTTATTTTGGGTGATCTGTAAATGCTAGACGGCGGGGTATTGGTAGCAAGGCAGGAATACATAAACGATATGCTCCGTTTTCTGGCGATTAGGTCTTTATAGCAGTTTGAAACGTAGTACTGAGGAAAAGCTGACTGCTTAGTTTGTCTGACAGTTCTAATTTTGAAATCCCTTTATGATCCTCCCAGTATATTGTATTATATTTTCGGGATTATTCTTGATTAACTCCCTCTGCCTCTCTTTTTGGCTCATTTCGGAATGTTTTAATGTATTCACTCGCATAGTTTTTTTTCAGATGAGAGAAACGTGTGGACCAGAGACATTTGGCCCAGTGACATTTGGGCCAGAGACATTTCGGCGAGAAATGAAAAGTGTGACATTTTGGGCGTCTTCAATTTTATAATGTTTCGATAATTTGTGTTACAAAATCTTCGTTACTCAGTGTAATATTAGTTTAAAGCCAGGGGCTTAACCCTGCCCTGTTACATCTTTCATAAAATCCGCACAAGGGTATGCTGGCCATGTCTACTAGCTGATAATTGCAACCAGAACAATAGATCATTTTTAAGACGTTACTGGCATACAATAGGCTACTCCGTCACGTAAGACGTTACTGCCATACAATAGGCTACTCCGTCACGTAAGGCGTTACTGGCATGCAATAGGTTACTCGATCACGTAAGGCGTTACTGGCATGCAATAGGTTACTCCGTCACGTAAGGCGTTACTGGCATGCAATAGGTTACTCGATCACGTAAGGCGTTACTGGCATGCAATAGGTTACTCGATCACGTAAGGCGTTACTGGCATGCAATAGGTTACTCGATCACGTAAGACGTTACTGGCATACAATAGGCTACTCCGTCACGTAAAGCGTTACTGGCATGCAATAGGTTACTCGATCACGTAAGGCGTTACTGGCATGCAATAGGTTACTCGATCACGTAAGGCGTTACTGGCATGCAATAGGTTACTCGATCACGTAAGACGTTAATGCCATACAATAGGCTACTCCGTCACGTAAAGCGTTACTGGCATGCAATAGGCTACTCCGTCATGTAAGACGTTACTGGCATGCAATAGGTGACTCCGTCATGTAAGACGTTACTGGCATGCAAAGATATTGAAGGGATTTCCATAGAAGTCCATAAAGAGGGGATGATCTTCTGTGTTTTGGTTAGGTACCTGAGACAGTGGCTGATACATCAGCTTCCTTTCTGAGTTAACTAAATAGAAGGAATCCCGGTCATCTGCCCCCCAGACAACTGCCCCTGTCATCTGCCCCCTTTTTTGCAACCCGGTCGACTGCCCCCCCCCCCCTTCAAAGTGGAGGGGTGGTCGCTTGCCCCCTCCATATACTATTTTTCCTTGGGTTCTTGGCTTACAAAGACACAATAAATAAAATTATATTTATTTTATTGAATGTATTGCACCTCGGTAAAGTGCAATTCACCAATGGAAAACTAATTGCAATTAGAATTGCAATTAGTTTACGGATAAGTCTCTCCTAAGATCAATATCGGTGAATAGATCAATGAAGATCAATTGTTTCAGAGACGAAGTAGGCAGGGACATCACAATTGCCTAATTTTTTAAAGAATTTTTTCCACTAAAAAAGGAGGAGGGCAGATGACGACCCCGTCAAATCGCAGGGGGTGGGGGCAGTTGACCGGGGGGCAGGTGACCGTTTACCAAATAGAAGTGGTGTTGTCACTCCGTGCTCTTTCGATGGTCTAAAACAAAGGCGATATTAAAAATATAAATTTTCAAAACTCACCGCCGCTATTCATTGATTGGAGCAATTACAAAACGATATTTAAAAACCGCTAAATGGTAATCTGCCCGCCCCGGTAATCTGCCCCCACCTCATCAGACATTATTTATGTGTATGTATATATGTTACAGTCATTTAGTGTAATCAGTCATTTCATGACTTGCCTAAATTTTACAGTCATTTCACGAAATGGCTGAAATTTAGGGCACTCCATTACACAGATTGCCTAGACACATTTTAGGCAATCTGTGAAACATTTAAAGGTGATGATTGTCAAAACATAAACACGTGCTACGTGAACGAAGGACTAAATTAATATTAATCTCATATCATACCAGCTGCGGAATATGATTAACAGGCCTTGCGCGGTAAATGGCTTGTCAACAACTCTGCCTTAAATGTAATTAGTATATACTTTCGAAGCCCCCGGTTCTCTTTAATATTCAATTTCAACTAGGATACTTGACTAGCCAATGCACAGCTATTGAGCATGCACCTGAGCAGTTAAGGTAACTTATTTGCAAAATGAAGACGATTTACTCCAGCATATCACCGGGCCGATAGCGACGACGGTGACTGAATCGGTGGCGGTGACCACAGCGAAGCGGGTGGCTGTAGCGACCGAAGCGCCGCCAATGACTGAATCGACGATGGTGATCAAAGGGCCGACGATGACCGAAGCGACGATACTGACCCAAGCGACCGAAGAGCCGGCAATGACGGAAGTGACGATGCTGGCCGAAGCGACGATGGTGACCGAAGTATCTGCAATGACCGAAGCGACGATGATGGTCGAATCGACGGTGGTGACTGAAGCGAAGACGACAAGCGAAGCGACGTGGGGGCCTGAAGCGGTGATGGCGACCTAAGCGACGACGGTGAAGGGATCGGCGGCTGCGACCAGTCGGCAACCGCGACCGGGGCCGGTGGCCACGATCGAAGTGACGACGGAGACCTTAGGTGTTGTTGCTGATGGGGATGAAAATGATCTGTGCAAGGTATTCTGAAGGGAAAAATTTCACGCAATCGGTTTGACATTTGTCCCAGCGATTATTGAGCAAAGCCGATGTCAATCAAACTGAGGAAACGTCAGCTGGTTACACAGGAATCCAGCTCGGAGGACAAGGTTTTGTAAAGTGTTACTGTGGTTCAAGTAACAAACGTTGTGAGGTGCCAGTGCTTCAAAAATAAAATTAAGTGTTCAAGTCGATGCCATAGCCCCCCTGTGTTGCAAAAAGAAATGAAGTTTCTGGTAAAAATGGCTCAAGTAGAGTAATATTTAGCTGTGGGAAAAACAGGTGCAAGTGCTTCGAAAAGAACGTTTTGTATTCCTCACTGTGCTGTACAAATAAATTATGTATATAATAAATATAATCAGGGAAGGAAATCCAGTATTTTATTTCAATTAGCAAATCATTTTAGGCATTTCGTGACTGGGCATCGAATTCAGTCATTTCGTGAAATGACTGAAAATTTTAAGCATTTCACGAAATGACTGATGACGCAGATTGACTCTAACATATATACTTATTATTTCACATATAATATAACGATATATAACAACACAGGCAGATATATCCGTGTTGTTATATATCATTATATTATATATGAAATAATTAATATACATAAATAAATGAATAACCCATATAGGACTATAATCCACCCATAATAGATGATTGAACATGCTATAATTGCAATTGATAACGAATGCCACCTGTTAAAATTAAGTACTAAGTTGATCTCGATTACACATGAATCGCTCTCAAGTGTTAAGATGTTAATCTGCGCTGTCATTCACTTACCGTTGAAATTTTGCTTTGATTTGTGTGCGAAAATGTATATCATACATATACAAACAACACATAAAAACACACAATACGCATGATCAAAGCATGAGCAGGGGTGGGGGGGACGAATTACCTTGTATTGTAAATTTGAGGAGGGAGCAGATTACCGGGGGGGGGGGAGATGACCAGAGGGCAGATTACCTACATTCTAGATTTGTCTGGAAATGTCGCTGGCCCAAATGTCATAGCTTAATAGAAACTGCGAAAGTTTTTCTCTCTTTTTTCCTTTTCGTCATATCGTTTTGTTTTTGAGTCAGCAACAATTTTCCGAGGGAGGTACATAATTAAATATGTTAGTCACCTACACACTACAAAAAGGATTGCCTTAAATGCTAATCTCAGACAGGATTCGACGTAACTAGTTACACTAGGGGATTTGCCAAAATCCCTTAGTGTATTGAATTTGTACGAAAATTTTAGCCGCAGTTGTGGCATGTTTTTTCCGCTTTTTAGTATGGCCGTGGAACTAGTCAGAGGCCCTTAGGGATAGAAAGATGGAATTTGGATATGATAAACTTCAGTGTGTTTAGTTGATCCTCCTGTTTTTTTTTTAAATTAGCTTAATTTTTCAATTAAAAAAAAAAAAACAAAACAAATTTGCGAAACAGGCGGCAAGAAGCTGAGAGCAGTAGTTTAAACTAACATGATATCCGTCTCGGTGTATTGATCGCCCAGCTCTCAATGAAAGCCATCACAGCATGCGTGTGCAAGTTTAAGTTGGCTGCAGCGTTTGGTTTTTTCCAAAATTGCTAAATTTGGCTCACTGATAGAGAGTGATTAGACGGCGTAAAATCTGCATTTTTTAACCTTGACCTTAGAAAATGATTGACATCCTCGGCCATGTTGAATATCAAAAACCGGAAGTGGGCCATTATCTCGAAAACGGTTAGAGATAGAGCGATTTTGAGCTTATTTTCGACCCTTTGGACCTAAAAGACGACATGTAAGAGGTATCTCGGTGACCCTGACCTCCTTGGCCATGGTCAAAGTCAAAAACCGGAAGTGGGCCATTATCTTGAAAACGGTTAGAGATAGAACGATTTTGAGCTTATTTTCGACCTTTAATTTGGGCCTAACAGACGATATGTAACAGGTTAAGAGTTCGGAACCGTATTTTTTGTGACCCCCAGAGTGTAATTTTCGCTACTCGGTAGCGAAAACGGTCTAGTTTCTTTTCAGTCTGTCGGCCTACATACAAAAAGAAAAACAGAAGACATGATGTCAGAAGAAAGATGACAGCTTTTTCTCAGCGACATTTACTAAAAAAGAGAAAAGGCATGTTGAATGCCGCGTGAATCATGACGTTGCCTTATTTTGAATGTGGTAGGGATATGAGCCCAGGATGTTTTGAAGTCTTGTAAGATTGAGAGCACCAAACACGCACTAAAAATGATTGGCAGATCCGTGAATAAAAGATAGACGAGTACGGTACAGGTGAGACAAGTGACCCTTGGACAAGTGCCTGTGAAACCCCTCCCCCCTTGGTCACCTTAGACAAAGGCGTGATCTGCAGAATCGGTATTGTTTATCGTTTCGTATGGAAAAGGATTTAGGCCCAATGGAGCCATCCAGGCACCACTAGGGTTACCATGCCCGTCCTTGACTCTTTTATAATGACCCGTAAATGCGGAGTGTTAAGTTAGAAATGATACCCACTTGTTTAACCCCTCCTCCCACCCCATCAAAATTCTTTGCAAAAAAAAATGGTTTTCATGCCTTTTTTGTTATTTATCTTAACCTACGAGAGTTATTTATTTTGAGGCCCCTCAGTTAACACTTTGATTCCAATTCACTAATATCCTCTGATGTTCTTTTCTCCGTGATTGTTCTTCTGTAATTGGAGTTTGGTTCACTGAACCAAAATTGTAATAAGTAATTACAATTGACCAACACTGTAGCAATTTGGAAAATGTATTTAGTAATTGCAATTGACGCAAGAGACGTTGACAAGACGTGACGTGACGTGACGACCGTGGCGCTGTTCGGCCAGTATGGATGCGCTTTTGTTTTATTTATCGTTTTATATCTAATATTTTTTCAATTGTTATATTTCGAATTGCAATTGCCAGTCTTAATGACAATTGCAATCTGAATCGATGGCTCTTAATTCGGAGATATACCTCTCTTGTGGACGGGAGGGGGGGGGGGGGGTTCAGGAGGAACTTTTGTCTGGGGGGTTTGCTTCCTAGTCGTGCACAGGGTTTCTAACCCGTCGATAGAGGCTTTTGTCCTACATTCGATGGCCTCGATAGCTTTTTAGGTTCAATTTTCCACCAAAATCTGAAAATTTTAACAGATATATCTAAGAAATGTATGGTATGAAGGCAATTTGTATTGGAAAATAACCAGAATTAGATTTGGAATCAAAGCTGCCAACGAAATATAAAAACGCTTAAATAGTGAAATAATTACACAATTATGTTCCCATAACATTTCTTAATTGTAATCAGATGATAATCAGTGAAGCAAAGGACCTGAATGAAATAAATGCAATTAGATTATGAAACTCCACGTAAATGAAAGACCAATGTGATAATGTACCTGGGGTCCAAAGTGCCAGGATAAGCTAATCCACAACTGTGAACGATGATATAAACAGCGTTTATTGCCTTTGTGTCCACACCACTGACAAACCAATGTAATATTGCGTTCGGGGTATTTAGCGCCTGGAGTAAGCCAAACCTCTAGAGGCGTGAAGAGACGGCGAGGGAGGGCAGGAAGGGGGCGGGGGGGGGGGGAAGCGGACAGCGAGGGGATGAAAGGAGTCAAGGGGTGGAAGGGAGCCGGGGAGAGGGAACTACAGTAGAGCAGAGACGGGGAGAGAGGGCGGGTGAGAGCACGGGAGGAGAGTTAAGACGAAATGAGATGGAGAAAGGGAGCGAAATGGCGAAGAACAGATCTGTGTTCACCGCTGTTAGTTCTTTTAAGTAATGTTATTACTTGCTCCTTTTTAAAAAGGCTTTTTAAAATCAGTAACGCAAAAAAACACACAATTCCGAGGGGGTTTGTCAACGGCTGTCATTTTGGGCGTCGCCTTTTTGGCCGTGGCCTATTTGGGTGGATACCTGGTAACATGTATGACAGCAAGTGTCCCTCCCCCCACCCTCAACAAGGGGTGAGGTCACTCTGGGTATTTTTGATTAGTAGGTGACTCTGACAAACTGGAAATGATAAAACGAACTAGTATGTGATTCACCAGTATTTAATGTTCTCGATTATGTATATTCCAAAAATCATAGAAACCAAAACTTCCTTTGGCTCAACCGGTATGGTACTGGCACGTATATAACCATCTGCACGGCGTTCACTTTCAATAAGCCCATACATGCAAGCAATCAGTTACCCTAAAGTTTTGTTTTCTAGGCAAAGAAATTCGTCGGCCTGGTCCCGTGGCAGCAGTGGGGCTTCTGTCTTTGTATGAACGTCCGTACGTAAACTTGCCGTGTCCTATGCTGTGGCGTAAGTTGGTATAAGAAGCACACGGAATCCCTAACCATCCGCAGCTGGTTTCGAATCTACCACTTTTGAATCCCCCCTCCCCCCCCCCCCACCATCCTCCACCGCCATCCTCCACGGTATTTTTCTAATTAAAAAAATCAAAAGGCTTTTCTTCCTGTACTTTTTAAACGGATTACTTTGGATGAACGAGGTGATTCTCACCATCACTTTTTTTTGGTGATCCACCACAACTGGCAACAGGTTGGAAATTTCTGTTTTTTTTCCCTCCCAACTGCTTTTTTTCCTACAATTATGGAATGGCTTACTGCCAGATGTACTATAAATGTTTCCCAGGCAAACACCTCTCTGTGACGATCCATCGACCATGCCTCTAATTTACCTTAGCCGAGTGAATGAAGCGGGTTAGATCACCTATCACACCCACTGAGTCTTTGGGTCATTCCCCTTTAAAAAGTTTGCCCTGCTTTTCCCTATCCGTCATAAAAAATTATAAGTGATGCATTTTACTTTATTCGTCGAAAACAGTTTCACAATTTTTTTTTAACATTGTTTCAACAGTACTTTCGAACAAACCTGAGGAAAATGTTTAATTTTTTTTTGTAATTGTTTATTGTCGAGATATCGCCGTTGTATAGACATCGTCGTACAACCAAACAACCCAGTGACGTTATCGCTCACCGATAACGAAAGCCATGAAAGATCACTGCAAAAAAAGATAAAAAATAAGGACGAAAAATATGCCAATTTCGGGAGTGAGCAAGTTTTTTCAGTCTTCTTTTGAAAAAAATTCCTAAAAATTGACTTCATAATATCTTACGTTTCCGGATTACCCAAGCGTGCGGGGGGGGGGGGGAGGTACTTCGACGGAGGGGTGATCATGGAACCTTATGACTGTAATTCTCTAGATTAATATTTTCAGACTTCTTTACAACGTTGCTCTCTCGACTTTGCACAGACGTTTACACTGCCATTTCCAGGTAAACACTTTTGGTTGAATAACGTTTTAGAAACGTTTTCTTCAACACCTTTCCTAATAATTTTATAGAACGTGAATTTGCTGATGTCTGTTCAATGTTGCACAACACAGATTTATTAGAAATCGGTGAAAGTGGCGTTTTCTGTGCGACCTAACGACGCTCGATTGAAGTCGGAATGTTTACAGGAAGTAACAGACTGTGTTAATGCACTTGGTTTGAGGATGTCTGTCACATCTTTCCAACAGTATGCTCAAATGTTCACTTATGTTCATTTCATAACGCAGATTTTAGCCATAACTTTTAGCCATTGGCCATTGCTTTAATCATTGCGACGGCGGTTTTGCTTTCTTGCAACTTAGGTATGATTATGTTTATAATAGTGACATTGAAAAATCGTGTGAAAATATAACCTTGTTCCTCGTTACCCGGTCAGGTCCCAAAGATTGCAAAAAATAAAAATAAAAATAACACGGCAGATCACCGAAGTTTTCAAAAATAACTTTGAAATAACAAAGGGGATTGATCAAAAATTCCTCCAAAATAAACCGTTTCCTCATTCGGAGATGTCACGAAATAAAAAACAGACACTTCATGCAGTGTTGATGTGAGAAGCAAATTCATTAAACTGCGCTGATGTCACAATTTCCTATAATTGTTGAATTCCAATAAAGCTTCCACAATTGCATGTTTTGCTTTATAATTGTTATTTTTTCTGCAATTTTGCCCATCAAATCAGTGAAGGATCCTGATAGAGTTTAAGCCACATTTTTATACTTGACTGTTTCATACATGTCGCCTATATCACCATTCCCCCCCACCGAAAAAAAAATTAAGAAATCGAATCATATATATCGCATCTTCTTTTATTTTCTTTCACTTTACCTCTTACAATTAGTTCTAATCGCTGAAGTATAAGGTACAGATCTTCAGTGCTCTTTCCATGTGGTTTATTTCTGACGCTTTATTTCGAAAAAAAAAAGATCTTTTGTGAGTGAACGTCAATTTTACTTCTGTCAAAAGTGAAAAAATATTCACTTATTTCCACATAAAAATGTTACTAAGGACCAAGCATAGGAGCCTGCCATGCTGAACTGTGTAAGAAGCAAATTCTTCACGAATTGCAAAACACTCGCAGAAGCCTCGGTCATTTCTGGACTCTCGGTAATCTCATCCGATGTCTAATCAAAGTCACGTAAAGGTTGTAAATGGAAATCAAGACAAATATTCTCTATATTATATAAACGCCGGGAAAGCGACGTTCTATGCCGTCAAGGCAGCGACAATCATAGTGTGGTCAACCCTCCACCAAATTATCCCAACCCTTGGGCCATTCTGTCACGCGGAATACACATGAAGTCTATTTCCATGGCTGTTTCTTTCTTTCTTTTTTTCAAAAGTAGGTGAGAAAAGAACTTGGTGTCTCTGAAATTCTCAAATTTTATCTCCTCCCTTTTTCAACGGAACCTCTCATGGCTAATTTCTCCAGTGAGTGATAACAAGAGGATGTTGTTCTTTGGTTGTGAATCCAGCGTGAATAGACGTCGATTTTCCGAAAATACCTTAGTTTTTCGCAATATTTACCCATTCCCCATTACACAAATTTGAATATGTTTGATATTCGGTGTATGTCAATAACTTTTCAATTAGAATAGCAAAAACTTATTCAAGCTGTCACGTAGGCCAGTCTTTTGTATTTTTGTGATAACTTGATAGTCTTTAAAGATGACAGAGTGACAAAGTGAAAAAGAGAATTCAGGAAATTAGATGTAAAGAACTATGTCGTGTTTTGTCAAAAATAAAAGGGCACTAATGTTAGAAGATGGTACACGAAGAAGTGCTGAATGCAAAACAGCATCTCGATGTTATTGGCATCGACAGATATCTCTGACAGAAAATTTGAAAAATTATGAGTCTTACGCTTTTGCTTCCATATAGCCACTATGCCCGAATAACTTAATTGCGTCTCTACCACAGAATTAAAATGAATTCGATTGAAACTCGAATAAAAGTAGGAACGTTATTTGGGTAAACTGTGACGGGCACCGCGCTGAGTTCACGTGAGTTTTAGGGCCTTAAAGGCAGTGCTGTGAATAAGGGAGAGGCTATCCACATAGAAAAAAGTCCTCCCTTGTGATAGCTTCTACAGTCTTACCGGTGAGGAACTTTTTCTTTGCCCATTCTTGGGGCTCTGCAATAGCTGATTCGACCTGCTGCTTTTCCATCTAGAGCTATTTACACTTGGCAAGTCGAAGATTAGCATATTGAAGTTGTACAGGGTTATTGTTTCGGATCGTTTTTTTCTCTTTACTGGTCTGTCATTTAGTTTTACCACTCCTGTGACCATACTGGCCCTAGGACTTCCAAATTTCGAACAGATGCAGTACTTGATCTGAAGCTGTGCATATCCTTTTGTTTTCTTCTTTGTTTTCATTTTCATGATCAAAACGCGAAGCAAAAAAAAAAAGAAAAGCAGTACTTTTTTTATCAAACATGCAACACCACATTTGCGCGAACCTCTGCCAACAACCACATTGTGTATTACACAAATGATATGTGCCTTACTTGTATAGGCAAAATACGCTGGTCATAGTGAAATATTATGTTGGTTTTTATAAGAACAAGGTGTGGATGTCAAATCTTGCTTGGTCATTTTAAGTATACTGGGTGTTCATATAAATTATCAGCCTCAGTTACGCGCTATTGTTGGTGGGAGATGTCGATTCATAGACTGAGTAGCAAGCTATGTTTTTTTTCTAGAAAGGTTTCGAATTGGCAAAAAAAGTTTCTTAGAAAGGTTTCGGAATACAAATAAAAACATTTTCTGTAAAATGTGTAAAAACTTTTCAGGCTGAAAAGTTTTTGATTTAATTTATATACAGCAGCAACTCCGTCCAGGGTAGACACTTGCCCAATGAGCGCAAGACGTGACACATCGCGGCATGGCGAAATGGCGGCAAGATATCTGGGGTGGACTTCGTGCGTATTTACTCTGGGGGATCTAGGGTGCCTACAACTTGCCAGTCGCGATTCGAGTTTAAACAGTTGTTTCAACCAATAACAATCCAGAGAAAATTTCCCTGTCTTTTCACTCTGACAGTGAACGTGCCATAAAGCATACGCCGGTGACCATTTTAAACGAAAATAAACAAATTTTATTTTATTAAAATAATCAATCAAATTCCAAAATACTAAAAGGCATAACAGTAAATACTTTTGTAATTTAAAGCAAATCAAATTGGGTGATTGTATTATATATAAGAGTCTACAATGATGGAGTCCACAAATTAGCGATAAGCAGTACAGAACAAAAATGATAAAACCGTTAAAATAAAGTTCTTGAGATTTTTTTCTCTGTCAATTTCGTTCGCTGTTTGGGATGTTCGCGGTTCCAGTAGTGTTCTGAATAGTTTAATTTATTTGGAAGTAAAGTAGTTTCGACATCGTTAATCTAGCAAATCTGTTTAAATTGCTACTTTCTTTGGCAAATGTGTGGATTTTTTCTACACTCTACACTGATTTTAAAGCCCAATCCTTAATACGTGTTTTGACTTTCTTTTACTTGTAAACTTGATAAAAAGTACTTCAGATTATAAAGTATACAATCAATTTCAATATTTTCAAGTAAAATTAAAAGTTTAACCAGAATGATAAAATATTTATATGCTATGGTACTAAAGGCTTAGTTTTGCGAAAGGACGTTCTCTAAGATTGCTCGGTTTACTAATCTTCTGAAACACAAAAGATGGTTCCTTTTGAGTTAATGGCTGGAAGAACTGTGAATGAACGCTTTGGGTTGCCCGTGGTCTACAAGAAGCTACTCCCCGCTCACGCGCTCCTCAAATTCACAAATTTTACGCCCTGGTTTTGCCTAGTTTTAGTCAATTTCCGATGCGAACTGTCATGGCTGTGATTTCCGGTGAGGGGTAGCATGGTGAGGTTTGTTGTGTGGTTGTGATCCCCAAGTCTCTACCATGTCGATTTTTTTCAATGTTTATTCAATGTCGATTTTTTCTGATGTCTATTCATCGTTGTAACAAAGACAATGATTTGAAGTCGGAGAAAGTAGGATTTTGGATGAGAATAAAAAGCAACGTACAAACAACGTTTAACTTACTTATCTAATGTCAATTCAACACTGTGCCATTTGACTTTGAATTAGAATTTGATTAGACATTGATCCATAGTCGGGATCAATCACAACCAAATTATCATTAGATTAAATGTTGTTGGTTGATCGGTTCGACGCCATAGCACCAACGCTGGATCGACATCAGGATATTTACAGGGTCGGTATGTGCGGATACTCTCATAAAATCAATAATTTAATATAATTGAAATTTAACTAATTTGCCTAATTTAGCTGACACAGTGGCATTCCCATGGCATGGCTAAGGCCACCACCCCACCCCCCCCCCCCCCCGCCACCACCCCTTCCCCTACGTTTACCAGTGTAAGGTGTAAGGTAGTAAGTATACACTACATCTTTGATAAAATCAGGCACAGTATGTTAAAACTACTCAAACGAGTATTTGAGTCTTTTAGTACTCCGCAAAGTTTCAGATTTCCCTATTTCACTTTAGTCTGACGGGAAACACTATTTGTGTAGCGCTCGCTTTTTTTTTACTCGACTAATATTAACTAGCCTCGTAATCAAAGTGAGCTGTAAAGTTAATTTGATAATCGTGACAAATGCGTGCGGCATACAGTTTGATACGCCATGTTCTGTAGCTGCGTCATTTTGGGGCTTTGCTTGAGGGAAGTATGAGATTTTTCTGCATGTAAAAAACATCGTTTTGTTTCATTAAGAAATGCACAGTTTGCTGGAAAGCGAGCCAGAGCAAACGTTGTAGAAGCTCTGCCCGAAACATCAGCCCAGAAACTGATTTAGCTCTAGGCTCTGCGTAGAACGTAATGTTATAATAACCCCCCTCAATCTTCCCCCCTCTCACCTCCAACCCGCGCGCGCCTAGCTGACCGCTAATTTCGCAGAAAGCTGCTATAGCAACCCCTCTACCTCCCCGACCCCCCCCTCCCCCCTCGCCTCACTCCTGGTTGACTGCTACGTTAACAGCAAGCTGCTACAGTAGCCCCTCCTGCCTCTACCCCTCACCTCACTCCCAACCCACGTGCTCCTGGCTGACGGCTACGTCCAAAGAAAGCTGCGATTGAAAATGTATTTGAACTGCGATGTCGCCTTGTTTTACCCCGATACTGCTTTGAAAATAATTGTAAGAGTAGAACTGTATTTCGCTAGCGAAATGTTAAACACTTGACAAAAATTAAAACGCAAAAATACTTCCCTCAATGGGTTATTTCTTGAATAATAGAAAGTATTTTACAACATACACTCTTTTCACATGGCGTTTTAACAAAGAAAACGAAATTGAAGACGAAAATAAAAAGTGACATGCACACGTTCAGATCAAGCTCTTCATAAGTCCCAAGTTTCATGATCCCAGGGCCAATAGTGTCAGAGAAGAAGAAGAAGAAGAAGAAGAAGAAGAAGAAGAAGAAGAAAAAGAAGAAGAAGAAGAAGAAGAAGAAGAAGAAGAAGAAGAAGAAGAAGAAGAAGAAGAAGAAGAAGACACAAAAAATCGGAAAACTGTCAAGAAAAAAAAGAACGAACAGCTGCTCGCACAAATTCATATAACCCTTGCAAGCTAAAAGCTTGTGAAGTTTTAAAAATGGCGACGACTCATGTTTGCGATATTTTCTCGAATCATTCGAGTCTCTTACCTATCAACCTGAAACAAAAAAATAGACTGTTGATGACCAAGTGTGAATCTGGTTTGCAGCAGTGTGCGGAGCATGTGTGAGCTGAAGGACGAGAGGTCTTTCTTGAGGCCCAGTAACACGGGACTAGCAAACTGTGGTCACTGGCAGAACGGAAAAGCCTGCATGCGGTTAAGTTAGGATTCAACACGCGTATTTCAACGTGTGCTGTGTTTCTGTAATCTATTACTTAGCATTTAAAAACAACATTTCTTGCAATTGTTAAATGATTTATGCCTTGTTATTTGGGAAGGATTAAGGGTCTTAAAATAGCCTGTGTGTCATATATCCATTTGGAAAACAGTTTTTACGTGCTTTTATGTAGATATCGGGCGTTCACCGCGTACAGTAGTCTCAGTCACTTGAACATTTCAGTTTTGTCTAAATTTTACACTTCGTACTGCCCCTTTCTGTACTTTTTTCTGCATAGGTACGTTTCAGGTATAATTCTTGGTGTTGAAAAGTTTTTCATTTTTCGTCTTGTGCTTTTCTTCTGTGTAAAACAAAACTATTCTCAAGTTTATTTCATATAAAAAGAAGAATAGAAGAAATCTTTATCCCATTTATAGCATGATGCGTCATTCGCTAAGAATACAATATGATGTAATGTACAACGCATTTGTCTTGCTTTCGAGGGTGGGATGTGAGTGGGTGTACGCCCATCACGTGAAATCCGTCTTCGCCGTGACGTTGCTGGAGCCGCTCAGATTTGCAGCGTCATTTAAAAAGTGCAAACAACAATGTGAGGTTTCTTTATCATGGACGTGAATGGAAAATGAAAAGGGACTGAGAAATCTGTCCGGTATTGCGAGCTGTCCGGTACTGCGAGCTGCCCGGTGCTACGAGCTGTCTGGTACTACGAGCTGTCCGGTATTGCGAGCTGTCCGGTACTGTGAGCTGCCCGGTACTACGAGCTGTCTGGTACTGCGAGCTGTCCGGTGTTGCGAGCTGTCCGGTACTACGAGCTACATATAGGGGTGGAATCCGGGACAAAATGACTCCGCCCAAAATGACTCCGCCCAAAATGCCTCCAAAAACTGCAAGGGGGGACAAAATGACTCCGCCCAAAATGCCCCGAAATATTATTTCGAATTTTTTTTAACTATTTCTGGCAAAGTGCCAGAAAATGTGTTTTGAGTAGACGGGCTTAATCCTGATCACGGGGAGTGTGAGAGGTGTGGCTTCGTTTCCGCAAAGCTGCCAGTAACGGTGTTTTGAGTAGACGCACTTAATCCCCCTGCAGTGCACTGCCGGCCTGAAACGCATGTTAATCCCACTCCGGAGGACTTTGATAAGCGTGGTTTTGTTTCCACAAAGCTGCCAGAAACTGTTTTGAGTAGACACACTTAATCCCGCAGCAGTGTAATGCCGGCTTGAAATAAAAAAAAAACGCTGGCGACATAGAGGCGCTTTTTTTTTGTTTTCATAAATCTGCCAGAATCTGTGCCTTGAGTAGACGCACGTTACCCCGACTCTGGTCAGGATGCATATATATGGGGGGTGGGATACATAGCAGTTATCAAATGTCCATTGGTAATATTGCAATGGAAGTGTTCGAAAGCAATAAAGGTGGACTGAAAGTTTCACACAATGGCTTCCTTTATGTCAAAAACAGAGAGTTGAAGACTGGTAGGATTTCATGGCGATGTTGCCGGCGTACAAATCATTGCAAAGGCACATTGTCAACGTCATCCGAAATGAACGATCCTCGTCTTGGAAATGGTCATAATCATGATTCGTGTCAAGAAGAGGTAGATGCCGTGAAGGCAAGATCCGAGTTGAAGTCCAGAGCAGTGGATCGGGGCCATAACCCAGCAGCCATGATTAACGCCATGCGCACGACTGTAAATGACCAGGCCCGCACGCGCCTTCCTTCGGACGAAGCAATGAAAAAAATGATTCGCCGCAACCGCGCAAAACACAACCCTCCACTTCCAGACACTTTGGATGAATTGGTTATACCCGATGAATGGGCCGAAACCTTGAGTAACGTTCCAGACAGATTCTTGTTTTACGATAACGGCAATGACGCTGCCGCTCGCATACTGCTTTTCGGTTCCCCCGCCTCCCTGCGCAAGTTATCTACTGCTACGATGTGGTTCATGGATGGGAATTTTGCCATGGCACCACTGAGTGAGTGAGTTAGAGACACTGTGATTGCTAACTGAGTTGATTAGCTAAATGCGCCAGTGAACTTGGAGAAACAAGAACTCTGATTATCAGTTTTGATAAAATGTGAATTAACAAGAGTTGTCTTTTTCATTTATTAAAATAAACCATTCTTCCCTTCACTTTGAAAAAATAAGATTTCGAGGTATTTTGGGCGGAGTCATTTTGTCCCCCCTTGCAGTTTTTGGAGGCATTTTGGGCGGAGTCATTTTGGGCGGAGTCATTTTGGGCGGATACCATAGGGGTGATAAGATTTCGCTGGAATAGCATTTTTTATCTTTACCTTCAAAGTGAAGGTCAAACCGAGATCAAATCATTTTTTCTCTAAATGGTTTCCAGACAACTCTTCCGTTTGACGTACGAAAATGAAATCTAATACAAGTATAGAAGGTGATAAAATCTCACTGGAATCGCAAAATGTTTGGCCGTGACCTCCAAAATGGTTAGAAATAGAGCTCATATCACTGCTAGAACTCACATACTGTCTGAGCTTAGTTTTTATCCTGATGACCTTAAAACGTTCCATTTGAGGTACCTCGGTAACCTTGACTTTTTGCATAATATAACATACCGGTATATTTTTGTGGGGTGTAGGACAACCAGCCACCTACTATTGTGACCACCCACTATAATGGCCACCGGACAAGCGGCCACCCACGCTAGTGGTCACCCACGCTAGTGGTCACCCACGAAAGTGGCCACCCATGCTAGTGGTCACCCACGAAAGTGGCCACCTTGCATTTTTTATAAAGACCTCACCTTGGTGATCTCAGAATTAGTAGTGACTGCCCCGGTACACTTAAACTGGTTTTCTTTTTACAGATCCATCTGATCCAGTCATTTTTTGCTAATTTCTACGGGTACATATGCCCTTCATGGTACAGTTATCTTCCCCCTCGTTGTGATGTTACTGTTTCCATATTTCCCGTTCGTATAATTGCAATTGAAATCTGCGCTCTATTTATCGTAAAAATCAAAGTGTAAGGTAAGAACAAAGGTCTTAGAAACTCAGGTGACACGACACGAAACTCAAGCCTCCAACCCCTGGCCTGTAAGCATATCCTAATCACCCTTACTTATGATGCTATCAGTGGCAGATTACCGAGTACTGTGTGTGCGTGTACCTGGAGATTAAGATTATTAAGGAAACGCAGGCGGCAGGGAGACTATGCCAAAGTACTTGGAAACTCAGGTTCTTAAAGTGGCACGACGCCCTCAAGCCTCAAACCACAATATTTAGACATATGTAATAAAAAAGACAAGGTGGCCATTATCGTGGGTGGCCGCTTGATCGGTGGCCACAATAGTAGGTGGCCAGTTTTCCGTAGGCCGCTTGGTATGGACACCATTTTTGTGATTTGTCCAAGTTGGTCACTTTGTTATCTACCGGAATTCGGTCTAATTTATTATTCGACTTGCCTTGAAGTGTAATACCATTGCTCTCATGCTATTGATAATTTTTTTTTCTTTCTTTACAAATCTTAAATAACTTATCTCCATAAATTTGTTTTCCACATAAATTGGAATTTTCCACTGGAGGAACTGTATTATACCCAATTTACTTTGTTGATCATAATTTTATAAAAGTGTAAAATTATTGCCTTTTTATTTAGAAATGAAAGTTTAACTATACGAAAGTTTCTTCCCTAAGGTTTGTGATGTGTTTTATATTTCCTTTACGATTATTACTAGAATTCAGACATTTAAAGAAAAACGTGATCTTCTCCACTTGAAGCTTCATTTGAAGATGACTGTCACGTGATGGAGCTTAGGAAGATAGGGTTTTATTGAAAACGTTAACTATAATTTTGATATGAAAAATATTTATTGATATAAATAAATCACTGTCGATATCCCATATCAAGACTAACTCTTGATATAAATAATGGAATTATTTATATAAATGATATTATTTTTGATGTCAACTAGATATATATATTTCTTTATATGTGCAGTATATTTTTTGTTCCATTGCTGGCATGGGTAATTCAGTTTTTATATGAAAAGCTACTGCTATCAAAACAAAGCAAAACTAGAGCGTCACTTCTAAGCGACGTGGTACACTTGAACACGTATAAAACTTTTTACATTGTTAATATTTATATAAATCAAAACCTTTAATGGATTAATCCGAATGATAAACCAGCAAAATAAAATAAACTGGGTAAGGTGAGGAGGTCTTAGTCTCTCAAAGCGATAAGGATGTTCGGCTACAAGCAGTAAAGAACACGTGCTTTATTCAGAAAAAAACTGCTGCAATAAATATGATGTATTTGATAAAATATTACTGGAAAATAAAAGAAACTTGAAAGACCACTTAAGTTTGACAATTCGAAAACTTTGCTGATTTCCTTTATCTGTAAAAAACCTGGAGATGAATAGTTCAAACAGCCAAAAAAGAGGGAGAGGAACTGAAGAACTGGTGAGAAAATGTAATACAATAATATACTTTTATGTATTCCTGCCTTGCTAGCAACAGCCCACAGTTTCCTTTCCTATTGCAACACGAAACATTAAACAAACATTGACTACTTATGGCAGCACACACTGTTTACTGTTCCTCCAGCAAAATGAATATATCTACTTTTTACATATGCAATTGTAAATATCAAACACTAAAAAACACATTATTCATTTAAAATTTTAATTCCTGCTCTTTGTTATTGTTGATCTGCGATTTAAAATTGTTATCGCTAAAACACAACATCTAAGGTAGTTGCGATCAGATTAGAATTCAAAATAGGTTAAAAATGTCAGAAAGCCAATTGTTAATATTTGGGGTTCCTCAAAGTAGCATACTCGGACCGTTATTGTTCAGTCTCTACACCGCTCCACTCGTTTGTTTTCATTTCCGTGATGAAAAGGCAAAGCAAAAACAATAATTTTTATCATAAAATGCAACGTTAAAGGCTGTAAAAGCATTTGCACAAGCCTCTCGCATCTTCAAGCAGCCACACTGTGCATTACATGAATGAAGTCAGCTTTAATTGCACAGGCCAAACACGCTGATTATAGTGAAAGGCTTGTGTTGGTTTTATAAAAGCGACGTATGGATGCTAAATCTTACCTGGTCATTTTAAGCACACTGAATTTATCTTCTGACGATAAATCTAGAATATAAAACATATTACATCACACTCATCATTCTGACGCGAGAAAACTTCGATTTGAGGTTGCGTCAGTACCAGGCAAAATCGCAACAAAATATCTGGTTGTATTTTGGTTTTGATTGGTTGCGACCAAAAATCAAGGTGACTGCCCAGTTGGCCTACGACCCAGAACGCCTACGACCCAGTATGCCTTCGACCCAGAACGCCTACGATATCCATTAAAACAAATCTTGCTTTATTTTATGAAACATCAAAAAATGAGATAAATTATAGTTTCATATCAATAAGCTACTCAGATCACGTATACATTCTATACAGCACTCGTCTCATATAATTGCAATAACTTATGAAAACAATAGATCAATGAAGTCTTTCATATAAATAATCAATTTGCCAACTGATCCATAAAGCCTTTGATGTAAATAATTTCTCGTTTGAATTCTCCAACTGCAATTACTTCTAAAAGCAGTAAAAACTTAAAAAATAAGCTACATCACTCATGTGAAATTCATTGATACATGTTAAATTAAATCATCATCTTAATTCTAATCATGCACTGTCCATGTACAATTCCATGTACTACCCACCTGAAATACAAATAAAGTACAATGTAATGATTAGGTATGTCGTCCTTGACATTTAGTCCAAGTGCGCAAAAGCTCAAGATTGTTTAGAATTTTTGAATGAACATATGCATAGAAAACTGTAACAGACACAGGAACTTTAACAACCGTAGGCGTTCTGAGTCGAAGGCGTTGTGGGCCGTAGGCCAACTGGGCTGTATCCCAAATCAACCTCTTTGCACAATGTTGAGTAGATGTTGGACAAACATCAATGTGTAGACTTTGATTTTGCAAATTAAGTCTGGTTGTAATTTAGATGTGATCATGTGTGCGACCACAGATAAATGCCTTCTCAACGTCTTTAACATTCATCGCGCATATACGTTTTGATAAAAACCATCTTTAGGCGTGATGTTGATTTTCGTTAGCGAAAACCCAAACTTTTTCCAATGCTCACTTAACGCAACGTTGAATACATTTCTGAAAATCGAAGATTTATGCAGATGTCGAAACTAAGTAATGTCCGGGTCACAATCAAAAAACCAAAACCATGCAAAACATAGTCATGTTAGCGCTCACAGGAAATTTAGGCCTGGTGCTGATAATGACTGCTTGCTTTGAAAACTGACTAAAATCAGGACATAAAGCATTGAATATTCAGAAATGCGCCAGTCTTTTGCCGCCTACTTTTGAAATATATTCATGAAAATTGACTTCATGAATGTCCTGTCTTTTCTACTGACACAAAGGGATCTTTGACAGAGCGATAACCTCTGTTCTTATGACTGTCACTGCCTAGTAGATGGTGATGTAATTAATATTTTTGCGACACCTACATGTCACTCTCCCGACATCCAAATAAGTCGGTAGGTAAACGTTATGAATTTGAAGAAATAAGGTCACCTCTGTGAAAAAAATTGTCGGCAAATTCCGCCGTCAGTTATAAGAAAAATAAATGAAAATCAGAAAAAAATCACCTGGTGGTTAGATGGCTAGTTTTTCATTTCCCCAGTGGTCATATTACTAGTGGTATGGACGGTGATACTTTTGGCATACCGCATTATCAAAATATAGACCTCTAAAATTATTGAAAACTGGACGCTGATGAAACTGTAAAATATTTACTTGATGGTAAATTATAATAACGTCATAAACATTAATGTGATGTTATGTCGTAACAATCTTGTAACAAATAAATGGTTAATTCTTCGCGTGTTGTTTTATTTTTAGTGAGTTTAGGAAACCTTAAATGACGAATCCCGGAGAGTTTCCCGCGCGGAGGGTTTCTCGCGCGGAGACATTCCCCAACCCGCCCCCTATTTTGACATGTCCGGAGGTTTTCCCGCATTGTTTCCCGGAGAGTTTCTGCATTTCATTTTTTCCATGCTGGCGCGATTCATGCGGATGAAAAGAATGATGATAAAGTTTGCTAAACAGTTGAATTATGGTCATACCGTAGTATTTACTTTGGAGATGTCAACTGAGGAAAGATAACCCTCCACTTCCCAACCTCAGTCTTTTCTAAACAAAGGAAAATAATAAAGCTTAATCCACCTCCTCGCTCAACTCCTTTCTCAACAAACAAAGCTCTTTGTTGTTATCTTTTGAATTAC
Source organism: Protula sp. h YS-2021 (assembly GCA_949752745.1). NCBI lineage: Eukaryota > Metazoa > Annelida > Polychaeta > Sabellida > Serpulidae > Protula > Protula sp. h YS-2021. The sequence goes on from OX457024.1 coordinate 46,879,288, forward strand.
GTTGCAACACTCTTCAAGCAATCCCATAATCCCCAAAAAACTGAAGTGTACTCAGGTCATAGGTTACGTTAAATATAAATGTAAAGGACGGCACGGGTCTGTAAATAAGACGGGGAACCTAGCCGGGCTTTGCAAAACAGCACGCGAGAAAGTCTCCACTTTCGGCGATAAACGCGAAAATCCCTCCTCCCGGGAAACTCTCCGTCCACAACAAAGGATGGAGAGTTTATCATCATTCTTTTCATAGGCTAGTCTATCTTCCGCCACCTGGTATTTTTTACCCCCTACTGCTATAACTTTCTAACAGGAACTATTTTTATACGACACCGGGTCGCTGAATACCGGTTCCATCATCAGGATGCGTCTTCCTTCAATGGTCGTTTTGGCCCTTGCATCGACGACCTCCAGAAGTGGGTCAGTGTAGTTGATCAGATTCCACTCAGAACCTGTAAGCCTTTCTGCTCTTCTCTCTTGCTCCAAATCCACAGAGAGGCTTTTTCTGCTCGCTCGCCCGTCTCTTTCTTCTCTCCTTTTCCATTACGCCGAGTATACCAGGTGCCCTCCATAGCGATTGAGCCGGGAAACCGCGGTAACCCACCTCCAGTGGGAAACACCACGTCTTCCAGCCTTTGTCTCGGCACTGGTCTACCAGTTCTTGATACTTAAGTAGCTTTTGCTCGTACGCCTCATCTACTCGCTCCTCGCACAGCACCGTCAGCTCCACTAGCATGCCTACGACCACAGGATTATATCCAGTCGTAGATTTGTTGCAACTATGTGCTGGGGAAAGCTCAGCTGCCTCATCACATCTGCCCGCATTTCCTACTCTCTATTCCCTCCTAGTGTCCCTCCTGGTGATGGCCTCGCCTGCCTAACGCCCTTCACTCCAGTTTCTCTGGCAAACTGGATGAAATGTAGGCCGTTACAATGTTGGACACTCCGCCCACTTCTGGCCTTGTTTATGCTTGCCGCCAGGGCTTCCAGTACCTGGTTGTGCCGCTAGTTATATCTCCCATCAGCTAAAGCTTGTGTGCAGGCCGACAGCACGTGCTCTAGAGTTCCTTTCTTGTCACAAAGCTTACACAAAGGATCTTCACGCATCTTCCACGTGCAGAGACTTGATGGAGTTGACAATATGTCGTAAATCGAGGCAATGGCGATGTGGATCCGTCTTGTTTTCATTTCCAAAATTTGCTCCATGGTAGCTTTCTTCCTCGGATAGACTCCCATTTTAACCAGCTGCCTTGCTTCTTTTGAACGACTGCTTTTAACTAGCGTGATTCTTCCTCAGCTTGCCTCACCTCTTCCTGGACCAGTTCTCTACGGCGTCTAGGAGATGCTGTGTGAAACGGCCTCTGGTCATGCATCCAAGCCCCTTGCGCCCGTGAGTCACTGTTTCGACTATGTCGCTATGCCTCAATCTCTCCTCTGCTGTTTTACTGCCTCTTCTGCGTGCCACTTCTTCCCAGAGTGAAGTCTTACTTCGGTCCCACTTACGTACTCATCGACACTGTCTCTTAGCAGAAAGGACTGTCTGACCTTCGCTCCTTTGTACTCTTTCACGAGCGACGTCAGCGGTAGTTGTAGCTTTGACCCAGAGCCGTAGAGTCCAATACTACTCAGGCTCCTAGGCACGTTCAGCCACCTCCTTAGGTATCTGCTTATTGCTCTCTTCAGCTTCTCTACCGTGCTTACACTCACGTCGTAGATTGATAGAGGCCATACCGAGCGCAGCAGTACGCCATGTTGGTAGTACCATGCCTTGTAACTTCGGCAGTACACTTTGTCACAGCTTTAAGCCAAATTCCACTTTGCGAGCACATCCCTGCCACGCCTTCTGTAACACACAACCGTTCGTTGAACCATTTGCCTAGGCATTTGATTGGTTTATCCTGGAATGTTTGAATGACTTGACCTCCTATCCGGAAAGCTATCTTCTCCATCTTTCCTTTTCTGATCACCAGACTCCTTGATTTTGCAGGTTTGAACTTCATCCGAGCCCACGAGAATAGCTTCTCCAAGTCTTCAAGCATCCAATGGCCTTTCACAACAGTCTTTGTCGTTACTGTCATGTCGTCCATGAAAACCTGTCGCCATAACTGGACCACTTCTTTTATTCTCGGCAGCTTTAACTTGCAAGTTTGTAGCAAACACTATGAAAGAGATGGTACAGCCTGTAACTAGCCCGATCTCTAAAGGCTGCAAGGATGTCGTATACTCTCCGACGGTGAAGCGCATCTTGAAATTACTGTAATAGTGCCCTAGCAGTTTTCTGACTTTCTCGGGGACATGGAACTTTTGAAGCGTAACTTCGATCAATTGGTGCGGTAGTGTTCCGTACGCGTTTGCTAGGTGTAAACATATCACCGCTATCTCTCCATTCCTCTTTCTAGCCTCAAGTATGATCTCTGTTATGACGATTGCATGCTCAACGCACCCTGCCATTCAAGGTATTCCACCCTTCTGAACCGAGGTGTCTATGTATCCGTTCTTCAGTGGGAAATCTGTCAAACGTATTTGTAGACTGTACGGTCCTGGTGCCGATGAAGCACGCGCCTTTGTGAGGACATCCGTCACTTCTTTTCTCAAAGGTTCTCCATAGTCAAAGTCTGTCTTCGGTGGTGGCTGGCTTGGAAGCATCTTATTCTCTCCTAGGGCTGCGCCTTTCATTGGGTCTGTGGGTTTATCTCAGATATTCTTCGACATCCTCTTTAGTCCTTTTTAGTGTCTCCGAACGTTTGTCTCCAAACAGTCTAGAAACAACGCCAAAGGGGTTTGCCATGAACCTTGCCCTGACGTTCTCGCCGCTTTCTTCTCTCCGCTCTCCTTAGGCTTTTCAGCTTTTCTCAAGCAATTTTCCTCAAATCTGTCAGGACCCTTCTCTCAGCCTCAGTCCGCAATTTCCCTCTGCCTGCGACTTGGTTCGGACTGAGTGTCACCTTCTTTTGCCCTGTCTCGATGCCGCACCTGTCCCAATCTTTCACTCCATATTTTGTAAACGAGCGTGGACATAGCGTTGAGCTTGTTGTCTGCGCTTCCTGACAGCGCTATGTTGATACATCTTCCTCAAAAGTTGCCCAGTTTGCTAAATCATTGCTCCTCGACCACTCGCTTCCTATGCTCTACCATTGTGCTTGTCTGTCCACCACCTCTCGCGCCTTCCTCTGTTTCTTCTGGCTCTTGGGGGTTCCTGCCACTGTTGGGTTGATTCTGGACTGGCCCCCCTCCGTCTCATCAAGTTGCCTTGCGCATTGAACCAGATTCATGATTGGTAGGCAACCCATGTTCCCTCTGGGTATCTTAAGCCCGCGTTCTTATCTCAAAGTTCTCCCGCAGCAGTTCATTTCCATAATTCCTTGGAATCGTCATGTTTGGCATGACTTTTAACGAAGACATTACAAGAATTCTGAATTTCTAAATATCCATAATCGTACATTTTTCTGTGGCCCCAAGTGTAAACCCTGCTCGGTAGCGATATGGTCTAATTAGCAATTAGCTGAGATGGGTATTGGGTGGCCGATGGCATCTCAGCTGGGATGGTGACGCTGCTCGAAGCAAGAACCGGTGTGATATGTACATTTGACCACATCCACGTAAATGTTGACCCCCGGTCAGATCTACATATATAAATGTGACCGGGGGTCACGATTGTGGGCCTGTAATATCGACCCCCTCTATGGAATTTTGACCCCCCCCCTGTAATTTTTTAGTTTTTCAATTATTATAGTCAACTGCACATCACTCCGTGCAGTAATATGAATCCACTGAATCAAAGGGAACCGGAACACTTGTTTTATGTATTATACGCATTGAAATTGCAATTTCCACATCTTCAATTAGGCCCATGTGAATCCTTTGAATCAAAGGGAACGGGAACAGTTGTTTTATCCATTATGCTTATATAGCCAGAGTAGAACACGTCGCATTAAAATTGCAATTACCATATTTTTAACAGGGCTCGTGTGAAGCCTTTGAATCAAAGACTTCTATACATCTTTCATGCATTGTGCTTTTATACTCAGAGTCGATCATGCCGCGGTGCAATTGCAATTTAATGCTTCGAATTGCAATTACTTACGCAATACTCAAGGAAATTAATTTTGATTGGGTTACAATAGTTTTCGAATTGCAATTATTTACTCAATACCCAAGGAAATAAATTTTGACTGGTTTTTAAAGTCTTTATTACATTTTTATTGGCTAGCGTTTGTTAAGGATTGACTCATTTTGCCCTAATTAAAGCAGTCCGATTGCTGGTGTTAGCATCTGAAAATTATTATTGACAAGTAATTCAAAGTCACTAATAATCAATCAAAAGGCATTAATCTTAAAGTGGTGTGTATGTGCTAAAATGGATAAATCTTAGAGAGAGGATATAGCCAATTTCATTGGTTCCAGTGACAGCAACAAGTTTTGGCCGAAATCAGTTTTTTTTACAAAAAGACATAAAACACGCTTTAAAAAATTTAGAAGAAAATGTCCAAAATTTGGAGTAGTGAATGGCACGGCGCACTACAAACACAAGAAATACGGACCCCTCCGAGTGGTTTCCGAGACAGGATTCTCACGGCATGTCATTCTGAACCCACCTCTGGTCATCTTAGCATCAACAAAAGTGCAGAGAAAATTATGTCGCGATATTTTAGGCAAAACTATCATATACAGTGAAACCCCGCTATTAGGGACAAAAAGTGACTGAATAATTTTGTCCCTAATGGCGGGGTGTCCCTAATTTTGAGGTCCTGTTCTATCTGACAACTACAACTTTGGCTATTTTTCTTACACTTTTTCCATCACTAGCTTTGATTATTTTAACTTTATTAGATAGCGACAGTTCGTTCGATTTTTTTTCACACCACCGATATTCAGACTTAACACTTTATATAACATCTTAACTGAGTATAAAGACAATGAATTACTTGTTCCTTCATACGCATTTTAAAAGACGGAGCACATGTCAATAGGGTTGAGTAGTATAAAGCTTCTCTCTTAAGCACACATCTTTTGTAATAAGCCCTATTGTCTTTGCATGTACTGTGTTCAATATAATGTACTCAATACCCACAGATAACAATAGCGAAAAAAAAACAAACACTACTGAGTAAGAAGCTGATAGAGGTTGTTTACATAACGTACAAAATATGGACAGCAGTTTGACTGTCCACAATAGAGGGGTTGTTTTAAATGTGTAACCGTACTTACGGGACAAAAAGAGTGTCCCTAATTCTGAATAGAGGGGCGTCCACAATAGAGGGGTCTAGATATAACAGAACTCTACGGCGTTTTTAAACAGACTGAAAAATACTGTCCATAATTCAGGGGTGTCCATAATAGAGGGGTGTCCATATCCGGGGTTTTACTGTAATTGAAATAGTAACTTGAGAAAACCATACGGCAAACAATAACAAGATGCACATATTCATATCAAAAATATAGGGGGGGGGTCAATATTACATAGAGGGGGTCAATATTACATGGCTGATAGCTATGCAGATTTGACCGGGGGATCAAATCTCCATGGCGGTCAATTCTACATCTCACACCGGCATCCTCAACGCTGTTTGGAAGGCCCACGGGGGGCGAGATCTCAGGTAGACAAACCGGGGTCATCCACAATGTGCGTAATCAAGGCCCCTTGCATTTCCCACGCAATTAAGTAATTCGTAAGTTAAGATCCTATACAGTATAGGATCTTAAATTGAGAATTACATAATTTCTCACGGTTGCAAAACACAACAAAGAGTGTAAACACTCTATGTAATTAAGGGATTAATCGTTTAATATTTCCTGGTTTGGGATATATTCGATGTTTTAACGGTTGCGTTATCTAGCAGTTATGACATATATAAAGGAACCGGTAATCTGTGCCACAAAGCCAAGGGTGGTTCAATTTAACGTTTTATACATGCCATAAGAAATCATATTTAATCTCCTTTCATCCTATCTTTATTCACGATATATAAAAACCTAACATGAATACAGAGCAACAGGATACCTAAAACGAATAAAAACCAAAGAAAACAAAAGACTAAAATAAAATGTGTGTGGTGGATAAAATAACGTATTTATGACATCTTGTCATTTGATACATTAGTGTGATGCTTATCTCATCGTATGTCACATTATAAAGTATGTGCTGACATGAATTATTGCATCATGTCTTTAAAAACCGAACCATTTTTCCTAAAATATATGAACAGTTTGATGGAAAATGTGAGCACGTGTTATGCGGCGTGTTTGTCAGACAAAAAAGTCCTCATCAATCTCACTTGGCATAGTCCGGAAAATGCTAAAACTATTAAGAAAGCGCTTTGTAGACAGACCAACGCAGTTTTTGTGTATGCAGGTTATTTTTAGCTTTCAACTTCCTGCTTTATTTTTGCTCTTCGTGCAGGGTATGTGAGAACCGATCACGTTTCTTGGAATTTAGAATTTCCAGAATAAAAGGTCTAAAACATGAAAGACATGCCCTCGTCACGGTATCTTATATTTCATAAAGTTTAATTTAACGAAATTATTCTTTTCTCACGGGCCGGTTAAAGGGTTTGCACATGTTAAATATATAGAAAGGCACAGAGTCGAATGAGAGAAACTGTTTTTCAAAATATTGTTTTATAATACAATGAATTATTCAAAGCAGCTATTTACTTTGCATGAAGAAGGGGTTCACGACACAACGCCGAAAATAAGAAATTTAGTGAATCTTCATAGGAAAGGCAATTTTTTTCGGTTGGCAGACATTACCCAACCGGACATTACCCAACTGACAATTCCCAACTGGACTTAACCCAACTGGACTTTTCCTATTCTTCTTTTTTTTCTTTTTTCTTGCCTACAGATTGATCGATTCACAGCCGAGCGGACAAAATGATTTGGCTTTCGGACATTATTCTTGATACAAATGGGTCAAATGAGGGAAGACTTAATTTATAGAAAATCTGACATTTATTCAGTTCTATTTGGTTGTGGTATGGTTTTGCACTTCAGTACTGGATGTGTTTGATTATATTTCGGGATTAACAGGTTTTCAACAAAAAAATGTTGAACCACTCTCTTTGTTATTATAAAATCCAACAGTAGCAGGGCGTTGTTATTACACAACTAATAAAAATAGATAACACTTCATGTCCATATTTGTGGACTTCCACCCCTCACGCTATTTCTCTTATTACTATATATATTTTTATTGTGGGTGTATATTGCTGTGTTATCACAGCGATTACCCCGCGTTGTGTAGGAGGAAATGCGGTTTGTGGTTTTTTATTATAGGAAAGGTTGACAGTTCTTTCGGTGATAAAAAAAGAAAGGCATGTCTCAATTAGCAGACGATTATGCCATATTTCTAGTGTCGAAGGTGTGAATGACCTTTTTACTTCCTTGTAGGTTTCGGGAAAAGGACAAATTACAGTAATAACTCTGAAACATCTTTTGCTTAAGCTCAGATATCTTGTTTTGGCCCGACAGGTTACTCATTGTAAAATGTCTAATGTGCCCAGTGAACAACGCTGAGCTGGATCAGCATCGGCTTTCGGTTGATCATAGAAATCGAAGCTTCATCTATCTGTCACGTTGAATAGACGTCGATTATCCGATGTCTAATCAACGTTGCGAATAGGTTTGAAATAGAAGTGGAAACAACGCCTATCTCCCAACGCTGTATATAGGCGATGGAAGGAAGAATCTAGAATAACTGTCAAGACAGTGACAGTCATAGTGTAGTTACCCCTCCGTCACAGCACCCCAATTATTGGATTATCCGATCAAGCAGGATACGTATGAGGTCCATTTTCAACAATATTGCTCTGGAAATTCTCATTTTTAACTCCTCGTTTCGGCCTACATTTCAAAGTGACCTGTCATGGCTACCATTTCCGGTAAGCGGTAACACAAGGAGGCTGTTTTTCGTTGTGAGTCCGACGTCTATGCAACGTCGATTTTCCGAAGTCTGGTTAACTTTGCGCCAAAGGTCTATTCAACGTTGTACCAAAGACGTTATTTAGACGTTGATCTGTGGTCGCGACCAATCCTCACCAAAGTGCCACCAAAGTTAATGTTGTGGTTTGGTCCGATCAATGTCGCAACGACGTTGGATCGATCTTAAAATATTTACTGGGTATATTCATATGCAGAAATGTAACCAAATATATTGTTTTTATTATCAAAGGCACATACATAAAGCGCTTATTGTGTATCACTGTTTCAAACGTCACGTGTCCCTGCACACAGTGTGGCAAATGTCGACTTTGAATTCTCTTCCTGCCCCTTTTCTTCCAGGGCGAAGTCGCAATACCGCGCGTAGTTTTTTCTTCTTTCTTCCTCTTAACTTTTTTCAGACCAACCAAGTCTATCAATGCAAAACATAAACATTTTTTTTTTTGGTTTTAGATAAAAAATAGAACTGTATTTGGTAATCGGGCATCATGTTATGAGGAAAGCTCTGATGCAAAATCCTGTTTCATTTTAAGGCTTAGAAACATTCGAGTGAACATAGGTGCTAGTTATTTCTTTTTGGCTGGCATTACACTTGGAGATTTCCAATTCCCATAGTTTTACTTAATTCGTCCGCCCTTTTTTGCCGTGCTAACAAGTATGAGACGCTTATGGCTAGGAGCCCTAAATTTGACACAGACATTTTCTTGTATGTCTAGTTGATCCCCCTCTAATTTGTTTTGGAATTTATTTAGATTTATATGCGAGAAAAGGATGTTGAAATGCTGCCATTAAAGCCTGTGCACAAAGCGTACACTGTAATGGCTCACAATATAAACAACCTTATTGGTTCCACTGTCGAGAGTGGAATCTAGCCGAGGGACACTTATTTGAGCGACATTTAGCCGAGCGATATTTAGCCGAGATTGCTATCGAAAACTTTTAGTCAAAATTTGTAACTGTGTGCATTCCCAACTAAAACTCTGGTTTCAATGATGATACAATTTGACAAGTAAAAGTCTGATTCGTCAATATCGGCAGATGATATCAACAAGTTCATTAAATTGCAATTGTTTTACGTTCCTAAAAAAAGTCATAGAAAATATGGTCCGCAAGACCATGTGATACGTCAGATCCCATGATCCTGAGAACAAATGCAGCGTTCATAAAATGGACCCTTTTTAAAATCACCCGTACTATTTTTTATAGGAATTTCAACAATTAACCGAGGAAAATAACTTTCTCCATTTTTAACTCAACAAACAAAACAACTTAGCTGCATTAAATTTTTCGAACTAAGGTCGTAGATGTAATTTTCAGCTAAATGTTGTACATTCTGTACACTCTTATGCATTCCGGACAGCTGCGCTGTTTACATTCCGTGTCTAAGTTTACTTTCTTTGCTATAGGGCTTTGAACATAAATATATTTTAATTACTTTTTCCTTGCAATGCCAGGCCGTTTTTTGCAAGATTGGTCAAAGTTCAAAAATTTTATTCTGCCGCTTTGTATGAAATATATTGGCTTTTAATACATTAATTTAAACGTCTGCACTTTTACTGCCTAAAAGCTTCGAATTCGCCTGTCTGCACTTTTAGACGAGCTCTCTCCATGTTAAATGAATTCACACAGAACAGAAATAAAAAAATGTCATTGCGGTTCGAACACCTTTGGACAATTTGATAAGGCAATCAGAGACAAGCGTAAACCGAGTCCATATGCCAGTTCCTTTGGCGCGTTTTGGCTAACCCACGCCAGCATTTGCACGCAACAAATTCTTTTTCTTTTTTTTTTGCGTGGGAATCAGTTGAAAGGTTACGATCAGGTCTCTTTTTTTCGCTCATTTAACTAAACCCATGTTGCCACTACTTCGCTCGGTTCGTTCCTTGGTAATTTCTTGGTCATATCCCTACCAGTCTACTTTCAAGGAGGGCTCGGTTAGAACGTATTTTAGTCTTTCGATATCTAGACGAATGGTCCCTAGCCCATCTAATCCGGGGAGGGGGGGTTGGGCGGAACAGACGCTAACTAACCAGTCGACTGGCTACTCAGATGGGTCTCTTGGTTAAGTTGACTAAGTCACAGATGGTTCCAAACCCAGGCATCATATCTCTTTGGGAGAGATGAGATTAAACTCAAGCACGAGCTTAGCTCGCCGTCACCCTACGGGAAGCATCGCACGTGCGATAGGAATCACTGTTAGGCAGCCAAGTAGCAACAGAATGACCCCAGCGTCATTGACGCAGCTCGCCTGGTGCTGTGGTCAGCTGGTTCTCGGCGTGGCACACTATTTTGTCAATCACTTCCCGTCGTTGAAAGCCAAACAGATGCGTCACTACAGGGGTGGGGATGTATTTACAAGGCCAGATGTGGTATGGTGTTTGGCCACCCGAGCTCTACCATCACCATATAAATTGGCTAGAGCTCAGAGTTGTTTGAATAGCCTTACGCAGACTAGCTAAAATGGTCAGTTGTGAAATTTGATGTCCCTGGACAATTCAACAACAGTAGTCTACTATAAACAAGGTAATATCAGGTAGACTTCTCAAATTCTTCTTCTAGCAAGGCAGAATCTGAGCCATATCTTCGCACGCCACATAGCGGTTGAACTCAATGTGTTGGTGGACTTGGCTTCCAGGGCATTGAATAGTACAGATGGAGTGGTACTTAGCTTCGGAATCCTTTCAGTGGGTAACCGAGCACTCCTCTTGGGATCCTCCTACCATAGACTTGTTTGCCAGCCCAGTGGCAACTAAGGTAACCAATACATATCCCTTTTTCTGGATCACATAGAGCATGGGCAGTAAAATGACCTGGTTTGCGTATGGCCTGTGGGAGAAGTCCTCTGCGCTTTTCTGTACAGGACGATGAGATATTCGAAGACGATACAATCTCTCCCACGAATGCAACGTTCAAGTTTACATTCTGTTTAGCCCAATCATCAGAAAAACTATTTCCAGGTATCTGACCAATAGAGGACGGAAGGTCAGTCGGGCGCTGATCAGTTCATATATGCTAAATTCTAATAAAGATCTAAGAGAACAATGGTACCAAGAACGTCGTTCGCATCGCCCACGAGAAAGCAAAGGCGGGAAAGAATTGGCTTAAGGATTGCAAGATCAAAGCCAGTCACGTAACGAAATCACAATCTCCTTGGGAGTCTGACCTAATGTGTCTTTAACTGAGATTCTTAAAGCGTGTTATTTTTAATATTATAATTCTTAAGTATTATGCAAAAGATTTCTCACAGAACAACCTGAATGGTATATGTCCTTTGGGATCGTGGCTGCTGAGGCGAAAGTGTTTTAGATACCGTCTGTGCTTGCTGCGCAGAGCCACCAAACCAGGATGGCAAGTCCAAGTAGAAAGGTGGCGTGTCAAAAAACCAGGACAACCACCACAAAGGCAAAAAGGAGCAACGCCAAGGCTGGTCAAGCTTTTATCCTTGCACTTACCCGACACCTTTCGTTTTATTTCAATTGACAGTTAAGTGCTCGAAGTCGATGTTCCATCTGTTTCTTTCGGTTGGTTAATTTAAAATGTATTTAAATTAACTTTCGCATCCCCTCTCAGTTATAGGGCGTCAGGTTGGACAGTTTCCCTTCGGAAAAGAAAGGGCAGTGTGTGTAGGTATGTTAAACGAACTTGGTCACTGCCAAACCCGCTCATTAGACTTCTAGACTACCGCATATCTACAATGATCAAGTCTTTAGTACTGTAACCAAGTGTGATTGTTTTCCCCATCTTTAATTTGTAACATGTTCGGAATTCCCCTTTTTAAGATATCAAGCTTAAGTGGTCTTCCAATTTTATTTTATATCAAGAATTGTCTAGTCGTTTAGTTTAAGTCATCCTTGGTACATAGTATTTATTGTTATGGGTGTTTAGTTGTTTAAACGCTTTTGTAAGAGTCCTACTCAGAGCTGGTATTGATGGGAATTTATGAACTGGAGGCTATTTATGTGTTCTTGGTACGCGAGTTCCTCAGTAGTTGCTTTACAATAAAATAAAGCCTTTGGATACCTCTTAGTCTTCATTACCGCTTGCTTTAAGTAGGGCTTCCAACCCGTGAGTGCTTCGAGGGTTGGAGGACCTACCTACACGGGCAAGTTCTGTTCTTGGTAACTAAGATAGGTATGTCCCTTGCGGTTTGGTTCATTTGTTACCAAGACACTTGATTAGTACTGATCACCTGTGTTTCCATGGTCCAACATGGATTTTCTTGTGATATTTTGATTTTGCACATACGGTTTGCTCTGTGAGACATTTGTTTTTAATTACAATAAATGGAATCATTTTACTTAGAAATTTTATCTCTGTTTTCCAAACTCTCAAGTACTGACTCATGCTACTGCGGGTATTTGGCAATTGGCAGAGAAATTTTTTGTGCCGTTCAAAAGGGCAGGCTCCCCTGTTACGGTCTTTACTCCCCATCCAAAAGTGGAGATAAGTGAATACGAAGCTTTTACGGAGTAAAAGTTACATTTTATTTCGTAAAACAACCTTTTCGAGTGAAAACGCGTTTCGGGTTCTCAACTTTTAGGGGGATTCTACCACCTTCCACCCCTCAAGCCTGTGTGCGTGTGTTAACCTCACCTGGCATGGTGGAAAGAGAATGTCATATTGACCAAACTTACGTTCGCTTCTGATTTTCTAATTAGACTGACAAAGAGTTTTCGAACAGCATTGAAAAAATGTTGTCTCTGTTCTGCGTGAATTCATTTAATTTGAAGAGAAACCTATCTGAAAGCTCGTTTTATGAAATAAAACTTCAGTTTAAGGTGTATTGCTGAAGCGAAAAGTCACGAGTCATCAAACAAAAACTCTCAAGGACAAACTTTGTTTAAGGAGTTGTCCATAAGAGCTTAAAGCGTTTTCCTTAAGGGAGTAAGGTAAGTTTTCAAAAACGAGCTTTCTGGTACGTAACCGTATAGGTTAAATCATTGAATCAGAACCAGGCAAACGAATGTGTTTTTAACTAGAACATTTATCTGTCTTCGAGTTAATGCATTGAAGTACGGAAGATCATTTCCTTTATCGTATGACAATAACATGGTAAAATAGAAATGAATGATTGGTTTCCATTTCTGCTGCAATAATATGTTTTCGTGGATGAAGACAGAATAAATGTAATTGAGGGGCCTCAAGATGTTATATATGACCCACACCCTCCAAGCACGTTTAATGGTTAACAAATACTAGAGCTTTTCAAGCATTCGTTTCGTGTTTTTTTAATAAATTTTATTTTTCCTATTTAGTTTTTTTTATTCCTGTTCTTCTTTTATTCTTTTGCTTTTTTGCCTTTTCTTTTTCTTTCTTTTTTTGACAATTTTAATTTCACTTGCGGTAGTCAAATCGGTCTCACTTTTAGGAGTTTTTATGTCATGTTGATGGGAACGTCACGTAGAATGCTGTCATTGTGATCAATGCATGAATAACCTATTTTGCTAGTTCACTTCATTATTTATAGTTCTTCTCTTTTCATAAGTGTCCAATCTATATTTTCTCTTACTGTTGTAATTTTTTTTGTGAGTTTTATATTTTTAGACGTTTGACAAAAAAATGCAACAATTACTTTAACTTAAAACAGATATTGCATTTGTCATTTAAAAAAACCCCTAGAACACTTTCAGTTTCAACTGTCCCTACACGCCTAGTAATCTTATGCCGACCCTGGTTTGTATGAAGTAAAACTGTTCAAATTTTTATTTTCAACATTTGTGCTTTATTAAAAACCTTCTCATCTTTTGCAGCTTTTAGACCAGCTGATTTTGTCTGGTCTTCCGTAAGTGCGTGCATTTTAAAACGCTAACCCTACTACACTTCTAGCCGCAGCTCCCACATTACTTAGCATTAACTTCCAGATAGTTCTGTACTAGATGTTAATGTAGATTTGTTATTCTCCCACTAAAATGGCTTGATGTAAATAATGTTCTCCATATGTTTATAAAAGTTGTCCATGCAGTTTTAGCTACCCCACATTGAGTTTGACAGGCAGGGATGTTTCGTAGAGGTTTCAAACATTTTTGAAACGGTAATGATTTTGTCATTATTTTCTAACTCTCCAACACAACTTTGGCTAAATTAGGGGCCATTTATAATTTGACTTCAAGCTGCATTTGCATCGACCCGACGCTTGAAAAGTATCATTCAAATCTTTCCTCGTCTGTGCACTCGGAACAGGACCTGATCGGTGTTTCGGATGGTAATTTGTAAGTCTTGTTGTTTATGCCATGGCGTCCTTTCACACTTTCTAGCATTTCTGCACGTACTGAAGACCATTGTTACTTTCACTGGCCATGATAATCGAGTATGGGCCTGTTTTTAACGGCATCCCAAGATCTGCACTTCGGTTTAAGATGATCAAGCTCACAATTTTGTTGTTAGAAGAGCAGCCTTGAGAGAGCACACCTAATTCTCGTCCCTTACGAACGCTATTCGGTGACATTGACTTTGTCGTTATTCGCTCCGTTTGTCAGGGCTTTGTTATCGCAAAGCAACGCGGAGTTATTGGAAAGTGCATTTTAAGGGGAATGCTCCAGCAACTAAGTCACTTTTTCTCTCACTTTTTGTACCGTTGTGACTTGAGTTTGGGGTTTTACCTCTTTTTTACACAATCAGTACTAAATTCTTTGTCTCCAGGCCAGGGAATAATAGAATGTAGCAAGATGGTGTTCATGCTTACCCGCGCTTTGTGCTGCAGGAAGTTGGGCCTAAATTCTACCTCGAAAGGACCAACAACACACCTAGGGCGCCAACCTACGACGCCAACAGTTCTATTCTAGGGGTCATCACCTCTGTGGTACGGACTCCACCCAGTAGAAATATTGAGATACTAATAGCGGTACGCTCGTATGTTACAGGGATGATTGTCTTTTTATGGTGAAGCAAGGGCGATCTTCACAACTACTGCCAAGACTGTGCTGCGAGGTATGGCATCGTGACGTGTGATATCTGTACTCATTTCACTCAAAAACACTGGAGGAGCATTAACAGATCGAGCCACAGGAAGTTACACAATCGCAAAGTAAAACTGTTCTGGTGCAACATGTCAACAGTCACCAAAGCACAAGAGGCCAAGCCATCAGAGGCAAAAATTGCGGAATTGTCGAATCACCGACGGGTACTCCGGTCCCAGTGAGTGGGAGCATACAGGGACTATCAACAGAGAGATGTCCTACGACTGCACAAGTACCCAGAGCGCTGAACGCGTCTACACCGCCAAGTGAGCCCACAAGGGGGGGGGGGGGGCACAGAACTAGCATCAACACAGACAATGCACCTACACCACGCGATGACAAAGCCAGAGCGACATAACGGCATGGTAAGAGAAGAAGGAGCGGGAACGAAAGAGCAGTCGCACATTCGAGCATTATCTTCCACCAGAGTTAGTACGTGATGGCAAAGCCCTGATATGAATGCCCGCTCGCCTTTACTAAAGCTGTACCGCTACGTGAAAGGAGGGATAGTTACAATTCCTCTATTCTGATAGCGATAGCGGCTTTGGCAGCTCCACTTCTTCATCTCAAAACGGAAGGGCATCGAAGCGCAAAGCGTATTCTAGGGCGAGGTTCCGATCACGTCACTCTTACACACACAGTCGCCGGTCCAGAAAGTGAAACCGCGTGAGACAAATCCAGGGACAATAGGGATGGAGACATGCTAATAGAAGCATCACTGTTTAAGCATCCCGAGTTTGGGGACTCCCCCATTAAATTATCCAAAGCACGCACCGATTTTGTTGCCTCCGGTCAAGCATGATGATAAACTTTCGTCCAAGGACAGAGGCATAGCGCACTTTATGGCATAGCCAGGACCAGCCTAAAGATCTTGTCATTTTTCGAGTATGTAAATAAGACTGTATGTGCTGTTTCAATAGCCTCTGTATTGATTTAGCCAAGCCATTGGATGGGCCCATACAATGATGTGGTGTTTCAATGCTGGGGTGTTTCAATGCTACACCTGCCTGTTGTATTGAAACAGCCCATCCGTAGGATGGGCCCATCCAATAACAGCGAGGTATTGATTTACCCCATCTTCGTTGTTTTGCACTTCTATTGTTTCAGCCCATATTTGGCTATAGAAATAGCACATATTTTCTTCTCCCCTTACAAATGGGAACAAACTGCCTTGTGTTGTGAACAAGATGGGCTGTTTTAATGGTTGATGGGTGTAGAATGGACCCATCCTATAGCTGTAAGCCACAGAAATAGCACATACAGAATCAGTATGTGCCAAATCTACAGACAGATGCATAGGAATACCCCATCCATAGAAACAACACATCTGATCAAAAATATGGGCCAAATCTACAGACAGTTGCATAGAAATACCCCATCCATGGAAATAGCACATGCAGGGCCGGCAGAATTGTACCTAATATTTGAGGCGGGGTCACCGTCTGCTCGGGACCTCAGTACCACTAGTTGTAATGAGATTCCGATCGAAGTGGCACTGAGGACCCGATGACACTGAGGACGCGCTGGTGGCACTGAGGACCCAAACTATTTTTTACTTCAAAATGCTAGATTAGGCGGTTTTAAGCTGAAAGAAACGCTCAAAACAAAAACTTCTGCTCATATTGCTGCTTTGATCAAGCCTCTTCAAGCTTTCATTACAAAGCCGATGGGACAGCAAAAAAAAAAACACACACAGTTTGCCTTTGCTGCGTAGGAGGGGTGGGAGGGGGGTGGGGATATATATATATATATATATATATATATATATATATATATATATATATATATATATATATATATATATATATATATATATATATATATATATATATATATATGCCAAAAAGATAAATTTTGCATCTTTTTTTTTCTTGAACAACCTGTATATTTTATGGAAAAAACTGTAAGATGTTGAGATAAACATATATTGGGTGGTGGGGGGAGGGGCGGGGCGGTGCGATACAAGAAGATAAAAGATCCCATGCCACCTCTGACGGGGTCGCCTAACGGGGTGGCAGGGAGGGGGGCGGAAGAAGCAGTGATTTTAATGCACAATTAAAGATGGGGGCGGGGATTTCTTATGAAAAATTTGTCGGGTCCTCAGTGCCACCGGGTCCTCAGTGCCACTTCAGGACCTTAGTACCACTAGTTAGGTCCCGAGCAGATGACAACCCTTACTGAAAAATATTGTCATTGTTTCGTCAATTAACAATTTTTAACAAGAAAAAAATAGCACCCAACTTTACTGAGGCTACAGACGAAGTCCCTATGTGTTGTGTTTTCCTTCACTGAGTCGTGTTTCATGGGGGGGAAACTGTATGTGCTGTTTCAATAGCCTCTGTATTGATTTAGCCCAGCCATTGGATGGGCCCATACAATGATGTGGTGTTTCAATGCTGGGGTGTTTCAATGCTACACCTGCCTGTTGTATTGAAACAGCCCATCCGTAGGATGGGCCCATCCAATAACAGCGAGGTATTGATTTACCCCATCTTCGTTGTTTTGCGCTTCTATTGTTTCAGCCCATATTTGGCTATAGAAATAGCACATATTTTCTTCTCCCCTTACAAATGGGAACAAACTGCCTTGTGTTGTGAACAAGATGGGCTGTTTTAATGGTTGATGGGTGTAGAATGGGCCCATCCTATAGCTGTAAGCCACAGAAATAGCACATACAGAATCAGTATGTGCCAAATCTACAGACAGATGCATAGGAATACCCCATCCATAGAAACAACACATCTGATCAAAAATATGGGCCAAATCTACAGACAGTTGCATAGAAATACCCCATCCATGGAAATAGCACATGCAGGGCCGGCAGAATTGTACCTAATATTTGAGGCGGGGTCACCGTCTGCTCGGGACCTCAGTACCACTAGTTGTAATGAGATTCCGATCGAAGTGGCACTGAGGACCCGATGACACTGAGGACGCGCTGGTGGCACTGAGGACCCAAACTATTTTTTACTTCAAAATGCTAGATTAGGCGGTTTTAAGCTGAAAGAAACGCTCAAAACAAAAACTTCTGCTCATATTGCTGCTTTGATCAAGCCTCTTCAAGCTTTCATTACAAAGCCGATGGGACAGCAAAAAAAAACACACACAGTTTGCCTTTGCTGCGTAGGAGGGGTGGGAGGGGGGTGGGGATATATATATATATATATATATATATATATATATATATATATATATATATATATATATATATATATATATATATATATATATATATATATATATGCCAAAAAGATAAATTTTGCATCTTTTTTTTTCTTGAACAATCTGTATATTTTATGGAAAAAACTGTAAGATGTTGAGATAAACATATATTGGGTGGTGGGGGGGGCGGGGCGGTGCGATACAAGAAGATAAAAGATCCCATGCCACCTCTGACGGGGTCGCCTAACGGGGTGGCAGGGAGGGGGGCGGAAGAAGCAGTGATTTTAATGCACAATTAAAGATGGGGGCGGGGAGTTCGTATGAAAAATTTGTCGGGTCCTCAGTGCCACCGGGTCCTCAGTGCCACTTCAGGACCTTAGTACCACTAGTTAGGTCCCGAGCAGATGACAACCCTTGCTGAAAAATATTGTCATTGTTTCGTCAATTAACAATTTTTAACAAGAAAAAAATAGCACCCAACTTTACTGAGGCTACAGACGAAGTCCCTATGTGTTGTGTTTTCCTTCACTGAGTCGTGTTTCATGGGGGGAAACTGTATGTGCTGTTTCAATAGCCTCTGTATTGATTTAGCCCAGCCATTGGATGGGCCCATACAATGATGTGGTGTTTCAATGCTGGGGTGTTTCAATGCTACACCTGCCTGTTGTATTGAAACAGCCCATCCGTAGGATGGGCCCATCCAATAACAGCGAGGTATTGATTTACCCCATCTTCGTTGTTTTGCGCTTCTATTGTTTCAGCCCATATTTGGCTATAGAAATAGCACATATTTTCTTCTCCCCTTACAAATGGGAACAAACTGCCTTGTGTTGTGAACAAGATGGGCTGTTTTAATGGTTGATGGGTGTAGAATGGGCCCATCCTATAGCTGTAAGCCACAGAAATAGCACATACAGAATCAGTATGTGCCAAATCTACAGACAGATGCATAGGAATACCCCATCCATAGAAACAACACATCTAATCAAAAATATGGGCCAAATCTACAGACAGTTGCATAGAAATACCCCATCCATGGAAATAGCACATGCAGGGCCGGCAGAATTGTACCTAATATTTGAGGCGGGGTCACCGTCTGCTCGGGACCTCAGTACCACTAGTTGTAATGAGATTCCGATCGAAGTGGCACTGAGGACCCGATGACACTGAGGACGCGCTGGTGGCACTGAGGACCCAAACTATTTTTTACTTCAAAATGCTAGATTAGGCGGTTTTAAGCTGAAAGAAACGCTCAAAACAAAAACTTCTGCTCATATTGCTGCTTTGATCAAGCCTCTTCAAGCTTTCATTACAAAGCCGATGGGACAGCAAAAAAAAACACACACAGTTTGCCTTTGCTGCGTAGGAGGGGTGGGAGGGGGGTGGGGATATATATATATATATATATATATATATATATATATATATATATATATATATATATATATATATATATATATATATATATATATATATATGCCAAAAAGATAAATTTTGCATCTTTTTTTTCTTGAACAATCTGTATATTTTATGGAAAAAACTGTAAGATGTTGAGATAAACATATATTGGGTGGTGGGGGGGCGGGGCGGTGCGATACAAGAAGATAAAAGATCCCATGCCACCTCTGACGGGGTCGCCTAACGGGGTGGCAGGGAGGGGGGCGGAAGAAGCAGTGATTTTAATGCACAATTAAAGATGGGGGCGGGGAGTTCGTATGAAAAATTTGTCGGGTCCTCAGTGCCACCGGGTCCTCAGTGCCACTTCAGGACCTTAGTACCACTAGTTAGGTCCCGAGCAGATGACAACCCTTACTGAAAAACATTGTCATTGTTTCGTCAATTAACAATTTTTAACAAGAAAAAAATAGCACCCAACTTTACTGAGGCTACAGACGAAGTCCCTATGTGTTGTGTTTTCCTTCACTGAGTCGTGTTTCATGGGGGGGAAACTGTATGTGCTGTTTCAATAGCCTCTGTATTGATTTAGCCAAGCCATTGGATGGGCCCATACAATGATGTGGTGTTTCAATGCTGGGGTGTTTCAATGCTACACCTGCCTGTTGTATTGAAACAGCCCATCCGTAGGATGGGCCCATCCAATAACAGCGAGGTATTGATTTACCCCATCTTCGTTGTTTTGCGCTTCTATTGTTTCAGCCCATATTTGGCTATAGAAATAGCACATATTTTCTTCTCCCCTTACAAATGGGAACAAACTGCCTTGTGTTGTGAACAAGATGGGCTGTTTTAATGGTTGATGGGTGTAGAATGGGCCCATCCTATAGCTGTAAGCCACAGAAATAGCACATACAGAATCAGTATGTGCCAAATCTACAGACAGATGCATAGGAATACCCCATCCATAGAAACAACACATCTAATCAAAAATATGGGCCAAATCTACAGACAGTTGCATAGAAATACCCCATCCATGGAAATAGCACATGCAGGGCCGGCAGAATTGTACCTAATATTTGAGGCGGGGTCACCGTCTGCTCGGGACCTCAGTACCACTAGTTGTAATGAGATTCCGATCGAAGTGGCACTGAGGACCCGATGACACTGAGGACGCGCTGGTGGCACTGAGGACCCAAACTATTTTTTACTTCAAAATGCTAGATTAGGCGGTTTTAAGCTGAAAGAAACGCTCAAAACAAAAACTTCTGCTCATATTGCTGCTTTGATCAAGCCTCTTCAAGCTTTCATTACAAAGCCGATGGGACAGCAAAAAAAAACACACACAGTTTGCCTTTGCTGCGTAGGAGGGGTGGGAGGGGGGTGGGGATATATATATATATATATATATATATATATATATATATATATATATATATATATATATATATATATATATATATATATATATATATATATATATATATGCCAAAAAGATAAATTTTGCATCTTTTTTTTCTTGAACAATCTGTATATTTTATGGAAAAAACTGTAAGATGTTGAGATAAACATATATTGGGTGGTGGGGGGGCGGGGCGGTGCGATACAAGAAGATAAAAGATCCCATGCCACCTCTGACGGGGTCGCCTAACGGGGTGGCAGGGAGGGGGGCGGAAGAAGCAGTGATTTTAATGCACAATTAAAGATGGGGGCGGGGAGTTCGTATGAAAAATTTGTCGGGTCCTCAGTGCCACCGGGTCCTCAGTGCCACTTCAGGACCTTAGTACCACTAGTTAGGTCCCGAGCAGATGACAACCCTTACTGAAAAACATTGTCATTGTTTCGTCAATTAACAATTTTTAACAAGAAAAAAATAGCACCCAACTTTACTGAGGCTACAGACGAAGTCCCTATGTGTTGTGTTTTCCTTCACTGAGTCGTGTTTCATGGGGGGGAAACTGTATGTGCTGTTTCAATAGCCTCTGTATTGATTTAGCCCAGCCATTGGATGGGCCCATACAATGATGTGGTGTTTCAATGCTGGGGTGTTTCAATGCTACACCTGCCTGTTGTATTGAAACAGCCCATCCGTAGGATGGGCCCATCCAATAACAGCGAGGTATTGATTTACCCCATCTTCGTTGTTTTGCGCTTCTATTGTTTCAGCCCATATTTGGCTATAGAAATAGCACATATTTTCTCCTCCCCTTACAAATGGGAACAAACTGCCTTGTGTTGTGAACAAGATGGGCTGTTTTAATGGTTGATGGGTGTAGAATGGACCCATCCTATAGCTGTAAGCCACAGAAATAGCACATACAGAATCAGTATGTGCCAAATCTACAGACAGATGCATAGGAATACCCCATCCATAGAAACAACACATCTGATAAAAAATATGGGCCAAATCTACAGACAGTTGCATAGAAATACCCCATCCATGGAAATAGCACATGCAGGGCCGGCAGAATTGTACCTAATATTTGAGGCGGGGTCACCGTCTGCTCGGGACCTCAGTACCACTAGTTGTAATGAAATTCCGATCGAAGTGGCACTGAGGACCCGATGACACTGAGGACGCGCTGGTGGCACTGAGGACCCAAACTATTTTTTACTTCAAAATGCTAGATTAGGCGGTTTTAAGCTGAAAGAAACGCTCAAAACAAAAACTTCTGCTCATATTGCTGCTTTGATCAAGCCTCTTCAAGCTTTCATTACAAAGCCGATGGGACAGCAAAAAAAACACACACACAGTTTGCCTTTGCTGCGTAGGAGGGGTGGGAGGGGGGTGGGGATATATATATATATATATATATATATATATATATATATATATATATATATATATATATATATATATATATATATATATATATATATATATATATATATATGCCAAAAAGATAAATTTTGCATCTTTTTTTTTTTCTTGAACAATCTGTATATTTTATGGAAAAAACTGTAAGATGTTGAGATAAACATATATTGGGTGGTGGGGGGGCGGGGCGGTGCGATACAAGAAGATAAAAGATCCCATGCCACCTCTGACGGGGTCGCCTAACGGGGTGGCAGGGAGGGGGGCGGAAGAAGCAGTGATTTTAATGCACAATTAAAGATGGGGGCGGGGGGTTCGTATGAAAAATTTGTCGGGTCCTCAGTGCCACCGGGTCCTCAGTGCCACTTCAGGACCTTGGTACCACTAGTTAGGTCCCGAGCAGATGACAACCCTTACTGAAAAATATTGTCATTGTTTCGTCAATTAACAATTTTTAACAAGAAAAAAATAGCACCCAACTTTACTGAGGCTACAGACGAAGTCCCTATGTGTTGTGTTTTCCTTCACTGAGTCGTGTTTCATGGGGGGAAACTGTATGTGCTGTTTCAATAGCCTCTGTATTGATTTAGCCCAGCCATTGGATGGGCCCATACAATGATGTGGTGTTTCAATGCTGGGGTGTTTCAATGCTACACTGCCCACTGTCTAACATTGTGCACTGATAGCATATTGCAGAGGCGTCGCTTGCACCAGACAAACTCTTCCAGTTGAGTCACGTGTCTTCAGTGCAGGAAACCCAGTTGTTTACCAACGACCTGTAGATCAAACTGTATGGAAGAGATGTCCAATATCTGAAAAAACCGGAAATATGCCGCGACTTCGCGGTGCCTGCACAAGACTTACAAGAGACGCAATGGAGGACCCACACAATTCGGACCCAGCCGTCGTCGCTGCTGTCAGCGAACTAAAACGCGACACAGAACCTATAGTCGTTTGGTGTCATCTTTCTCTGGAAGAGGCAAACATAGATGCTTCAATCGCGTATTTCTCTGGTCCAAAATGACAGGGAGTTTGGCGCCTGATTGTAGCTTTGAAGCCCTAAACGAAATTTTAGTCACGCCAACCTTCAGAACAGAGACATGTCAATGAAAAAGAAAGGTAGTGGAGCTTGTTATGTGGGCGACCTCATTAGACCTATCAAACGCCTACCTACGCATGCCGATGAGACCCAGCATTTCAACTTCATTTCGATTGCAAGCTGTTTCAAGGCAGCTGGCCCTCCGAGTTGTGAGGTGTAGATATTGAACTGGAGATGCTCGCGGTGAAACCAGCTGTCCAACTGCTGGCACTTGAGCTACGAAATCGAACCGTTCTATTCCTGCATAGACAACTCTACCTCGGTGAGCTACATAAGAGAACAAGAGGGCACGAGGTCGATGGAGGCAACATTCCAAGTGTTGTATCGGACAGCAGCACACCATGTTGTTACATAGCATTCCTGGTCACCTCAATGTGCCTGCAGATATAGCATGTGCTGCCTGAAGAATGGATTCTAAATCTGCGCTGCTCCCAGTGGGTGTTGGAGCAGTCCGCGCTGTGGCCACCAGATGTGAACCTGTTCGAGACCAAACTGTTCAAACAGCTGGTCCGATTCATATTCCCCATGCTCAGAACTAGAAGCGGTGGACAGTGACGCTCTGAGCTGCAAGAGGTGACAGGACGGGCTATACGCATCTCCCTCGAACCAGATAACAAGATAATAGGAAGACTTGCCATAGAGAAACGGTTCCGGATGCTGCGGCTAACAGTAGACAACCTCTCTCCTCCCCAGGCTAGCAAAGAGCCAAGATGACTGCTTGGGAGACGGGCGTACTCCTATTGCAGGGTCCACACAACTACCAGCAAACGTGGGACTTGAACCTGCACCTGTGGTGCATAGAGGAGTCTGGTTAGAGGTGCAGGGTTTCTCATAGCAGGGTGCTTTGCAGCGCATTCAAGACGCGCACACAGCGTAAGTTAAGTCAGAGTGTAGAAATCGCAGTGGAGGGTGTTCTAGCGTTGGTGCCTTGTAAAACAACTGGATCCACCTCAAGGCTGCTGCGTCATTGCTGGCGGATTTCTTCATATACCTGTTCAAGTCGAGTTGAATAGGGGTCCGAACGATTAAGGTACATTGTTGAAAAATGTTTGACTATCTCTTTGCTCCCTCACGTAATAGAGACATAGGTGAATTGGCGATATTTAACTTCATGCGTCAAGCGGTGGTTTCCGGTTTCGAAGAGTTAAGCCAAAACGATGGTTGGGGGGAGGGCGACACAATTTACGTGCACAAGCACGAAAAACAACCGGTCACCTGCTTACTGAAAGCAGACACAGAGGCAAGTATGGAGCATATTCTAAGATCGGACTGTTTGCAGTCCCCAAACAGTTTCACAAAATTCTAGGAAAAGAAACGGTCACCGGAGTTAAGACAAAGTTGATGTTTTTTCGGCATAGCCATGCGATAAATCCTCAAAAAACTTAGCTGGTGTTTGTTTCGCCTCATATCTCATTCCCACTTTGCATTGAAAATGCCAAATGGGGATGGATTGCCTCGAATTCTTCACCTATTTTTCCTTTTTTTCTCGCTTTTTTTAAATTTTTTTTCTTCTTCCGCCGAATGGGTTTCCAGACATCTCCTCCGAGACCGCTGAAGCTAGACCAACCAAACTTGGCACATGTATGGAGGGTCACCTGAGGTGGTGCACCTGATAAAAATTTTTGACCTTGACCTTACTAGTCAAGGTCAAATCGCGAAAAAGGTCAAAAGGTTTTCAGGCAATTAATGCAAGGCCGTTGAAGCTAGAACATCCAAACTTGGCACATATATAAAAAGCAATGTGATCTGAAGCAACCGATAAATATTTTTGACCTTGACCTTGACCATGACCTTGAAATCGCGAAAAACATCATTTAAGAAAAACAATGAGCTATCTCGAAAACGGTAAGAGATAGAGCAATTTTGACCTCATTTTCGACCTCCACCCCCTATACGACGATACGTAAGGTATAACTTCCGGTGTCCTTGACCTCCAGGTCACTTTCGAGCCCCAAACCGGAAGTTGGCCCTTATCTCGAAAACGGTAAGAGATAGAGCAAGTTTGACCTCATTTTCGACCTCCACCCTTTATGCGACGATACGTAAGGTATAACTTCCGGTGTCCTTGACCTCCAGGTCACTTTCGAGCCCCAAACCGGAAATTGGCCCTTATCTCGAAAACGGTAAGAGATAGAGCAAGTTTGACCTCATTTTCGACCTCCACCCCGTCTACGACGATACGTAAGGTATAACTTCCGGTGTCCTTGACCTCCAGGTCACTTTCGAGCCCCAAACCGGAAGTTGGCCCTTATCTCGAAAACGGTAAGAGATAGAGCAATTTTGACCTCATTTTCGACCTCCACCCCCTATACGACGATACGTAAGGTATAACTTCCGGTGTCCTTGACCTCCAGGTCACTTTCGAGCCCCAAACCGGAAGTTGGCTCTTATCTCGAAAACGGTAAGAGATAGAGCAAGTTTGACCTCATTTTCGACCTCCACCCCTTATACGACGATACGTAAGGTATAACTTCCGGTGTCCTTGACCTCCAGGTCACTTTCGAGCCCCAAACCGGAAGTTGGCCCTTATCTCGAAAACGGTAAGAGATAGAGCAATTTCGACCTCATTTTCGACCTCCACCCCGTATACGACGATACGTAAGGTATAACTTCCGGTGTCCTTGACCGCCAGGTCACTTTCGTGCCCCAAACCGGAAGTTGGCCCTTATCTCGAAAACGGTAAGAGATAGAGCAATTTTGACCTCATTTTCGACCTCCACCCTCTATACGACGATGCGTAAGGTATAACTTCCGGTGTCCTTGACCTCCAGGTCACTTTCGAGCCCCAAACCGGAAGTTGGCTCTTATCTCGAAAACGGTAAGAGATAGAGGAATCAGTTTCCAGACATGTCCTCCAAGACCGTTGAAACTAGACCAGCCAAACTTGGCACATGAATAGAGGTCATCTGAAGTGGTACACCTGATAAAATTTTTTTACCTTGACCTTACCGGTATAGTTGGCAGTATTTAGGAGGATATTCTACATTCAGACATGTGAAAATTGTTAACAATTAGTAATACCATCTACGTTCCGTTTTAAGTTATCATTCCAAGTGGGGTTTAATTCGCTGTGCGAATTTCGGTCCAGTTTATTCTGGTTTTCAAGCATCGGAAGATATAAGTCATTTGTATGAACAAAATTCGCGTTTTATTCAGCTAAAATGGATTTTTTTTTGTTCAAATGTTGTAGTTGTTTTGTTGAATCGAACCGAGGATGATATCAGCTACCCCGTCTCCGTCCCCGACATCGGGGCCTACTTCTTAGAAGCGTCAGGCATCAAAGTAAGCACAGTGGCGCAACATGCGCTGAATACACTGGAGGGGAGCGCCAAGCAATTAAGGAAAAGTTTTGTTTGGGGGCTTCCGCTTCTGTGAAGCGTCGGTTAGATCCAAATAAACAGCTCCACGTTTGTTCCAACAAAAATACATTTTAAATTAATTAATTAATTAATTTAATTTAATTAAAAACACGAAATGAAGGGGTCCATTTATAGCTCTTCAAAGTCATCGTTTTATCGAAGCATGGCGGTTTGGAGTGCCGCTGATGTGAAACCAAATAAAGCTGTTGAAAGCTGCATGCACAGTGATTCTCGATGTTAACGTGTTTAATTGTTGCAAGCATTATAGTTTGTACATTAAAGGAACGGGGTGAAATCAAGCCAACTTATGACGTCATAAACGGGACGGGCGTCGGCCAAGCAAAAGTGAATATGTGTGAAATTTGTTACTTGCAGTTTCATTATCAAACTTGCATCAGTAATTCCCTTAAAGTCTGTGTTTCATTTTCATCTATTTTTAATACAGCAATACTCGTTAATTTGTAAAATAGTTGATCCATTTTATCGCATCAATCATACCACGTTTCGGCTCTGAGCTTTGAACCTATTGCCATTCTCATTATTCACATATTTTCCTATAATGGGAACGATTTCGCCGGAAAGTAGTAATGTGTATAAAGTAGCTCTGTCGTATTTAAAAACGCAACTTGTAATAATATAATGAATCACACAGAGAGAATTTCCTTAAGCATACCTGCCAAAAATTAGGTTTACTTTGTTATCGATATTCGAACCATCTTCAGTATGAAGTGCCCTTTGTTTGCTTGACAAATATTAGTAATTGCATTCGTGTTAAGCGATGTGTAGTAATCACATATAAGTTTAAATTATTATATTCTAATAAACTGCATGAAAATTGTTACAGTTTTTTAGTTAATGGAAACTACATAAAAGGCGTCAAGTTAATTTTATTTTTTCACTGTATCTATCTATCTGTCTCTCTGTGAGTCCTTGTAATGCGCTTTTCTGGCAAAGCCACTAAGCGCACAATGTTAATATCTATCCATGATAATTTTGAAACATGTGAGTTTTTAGTTTCTTTTTTACTATATTAAGTTCCAATCAATCTTGATCGCGGGGGGGGGGGGCTCTTCCGCCCAGGAAACATAATTAGAACAAGTTAACCAAGATTGACTGAACAGACCCAGCGACCTGATCGACATTGCTCTGTAATCAACGCCCGCACCCTGCCACTGCACGGAAACCCGGCCTTAGGCATAAATGGCGAGAAAGAGGTAAAACAAATCACTTAATCAGTTGATGTTTTAACCAATTGATCGTGGCCCGATCACACGGACCGCGGAGTTAAACAATGATGTCTCTGCAGTGACTGATTTAAGCAGGACTTGTATCAAAAGCTTTACTCGAAGTCACTCAAGGCAAACTAAAAGCATACAGAAATGTTTACCAAGGCACAAATAAACTGTATCCCGTGATCAAATTAACCTCCAAGGTAGGGTTGTTACCCCCACAAATACAAAGACTAGTTAATTGACAGTAATACTGGACTAAATCAGTCGAAAACCGATCAAACATTTATTAAATCGCTGTTTTCCAAACAGGACATTTTCCGTCCTCATGGTCTAAACTACCCCGATTATAACGGTTCTGGTTTAAATAGACCATAATACCAATCCCATCCCAAAAGGCGCATCTTTTGTCTAGCTAATTTCACATACTATAGAAAATAGAGAGGAGCCATATACTAACTGAAGATGATACCAATACACAAAGCTTCATAAATAAAACAAATAGTACCTTCTTACATTATACTGCCTTCCTTGTGTATCAAACTGGCCGTAGCAACGAGGATAATTTAGAGCTACAATTTCTGTAAATTCCATTCCTGGACCTATACGGAAAACGGCATGACACCCATAACCCGCCCGACCCGAGTTTTAAGACTCGAATCCGCGTCGCTTCCCCTTTCTGGACTGTCTTCATGGAACGGAAAGGGGATGAACTGGATGAACCAGGGACCATCAGATCGTGGAAAATTGCAGCCCTCATCCATAAAACATTCCCAAGAGACAGCACAAATTTCAAAATGTGCCAACAAGTTTGTAACTCTTCGAACAGGCTTCTACGGGGTCTTATAACTCTCACAGGATTTCATAACTGCGTCGCCGTTTTGTTGATAGAGCAAAGATCTACTGAAACCAAGTTTTTTTGCGACGTGCTGGGACCCACACAGGAGCACAAGTCATTTCAGTCAGTGATTGTCTGATTTGACCTCAAGCTATTGACGCAGTAACCCGTCAGTTTAGGTTAGTGCCTCCGAGCAGACTCCAGTAGCTCTGGAGCTACTTGGCAGTGTCTTGACAGCGGCATTAGTCGGCCAATTCTGACATCCTGAGCCACATAGACTCCTGGTATCGACCGAATATGCACTAAGGCTTCATCCAGTCTCGGTACCGAGTACCGAGTATGCAACAAGGCTTGGCTCAGTATTGGAGCTGGACACCTGCGCTTGGTCAAGTCTCCTTCCCAGTGCCCTCCGATAGAGGACATGGACAAGGCCAAAATGCTCAAGAAGCCTTAGCCAATAGCAGCATCAGAGACCGTCACTGAACTTGACCTCCCCTGAACTTGACTTGGGCAGTCTTGCAACAGGATACAGCCAAAGGTCTTTGAGGAAAAGACTTAATTTGTGCCTACGGCTGCCTTGCCAATGGAGAAGGAAGATGTGACAACCACTCGCCTAAAGTCGGATGAGTGTTAGTTCAGCATTCAATTCTTCCAGACACATCTCTGTCCATGACACATGGCCCACTATGTGCCACTGGCCGAGTCCTTCAATTTAACAGTTTCTTGTCAATTCTAACGCGTTTGCAGAGACATGTACAGGCGCTGCAAGGGAGGAAAAGCCGAAACACAAACATATCCCGTCTGCCACCATCAAGCGCCCTCCCCGTGTAGCTGCTAGTGACTGTACCAACACCACTTGTAGGTACTCGGCCTCCTCTCTGCCCCACCATTGGCTGAGTCAAAGTCCAACCCGGAAGCCATCGTCGTAAATGATGGCGAGTCGTCGGGTGTGCCTCCATCAGTGGCAGGCCTCTCTGACACAGCGTGTCGAAGAGAAAGAGCTGTCGACTCTGTCGGAATCGTGGACAGAGTCAGGCGAGTGACAAACCAGAGTCTAGGGCAGAGAGTGAATAAGATGACTCCCAAGACTCGATAATACCCTCTGTGCAACTTCCCCTGTGAGAGGTCGATCCTATCCTTTTTCTAGGTAAAGGGCAGTGTTTATGGAAAGACCCAGCTGGAGAGGGTAGGCATGCCTTGTCCACCCATTCGTTCCATCGCAGGAAGGCTGTCTCTCTCTTTAGTCCACACCGAATGATGCCGATGATGTACCACTCCGGGACGCCATCCAGGAAATCGCTGGATTGGCAGCAGTTGAGTGCGATTCTCTGGTAACCGAACGAGATGACCTACCAATCAGAATGACGCCTGAAAGCACATCGCCACAACCCGACATCTTCATCGCGCTAAATACGAGTAACTGCATAAACAACGCAATCTCGGTGCGCTGTAGGGAATTCAAGCCTGCTAGATAAAACACGGCCTGTGCCGTATCGCACATCCGACGATCTAGCACCCCTGGATCCCCGAGAGCAGCCTGCCAGGAACACAGTGTGAATGTACACAGTACGCAGTGACTCGGACTTTCAACTGGTTAACAAGGGGGATGCCAAGGCAATCGAGGGCTCTGTGAGACAAATCCTGAACATTCCGTATCTCTTAGAGCCGAGCCGAGCCGAGCCTCCCGTCGCCAAGTGACCCGAGAGTACAGCAGGTTGCAAGCCCTCATATACGCCCTTGCCTTTAGGAAACAAGATAGACAGTTTCTAGCCGGCTTGGCACAAACTGTCGAAAAGGCAGTACGCTGGCTCAGAGAAACAGGATTCCAAGGAACGCACACCACCCATCCCTCTCCATGGGCCTGGGAGGAGATGCCGAAAAATCAGAAAGCTTTCTTCATCAGGGTTTTTTTTTGGTACCTAAGAAATCGGGGTATGGGGAGGGGGAGTTGGCGATTGGTCATCAATCTGTCCACTCTAAATGAATTTCTCCGTGTAACCTCGTTCCAGATGGACACAGTTAAGGTAACATAAAAAGCCCTGGGACAAAGTACAGTAAAACCTGCCTACACCGGACAACGGGGACTGGCGGATTTTGTCCGGTATATAGAGGTGTCCGGTATTTCAAGGGTCGTATAAACCAATGGGGAAAAACGGGACTGAGAATTCTTGTCCGGTATTGGCAGTTGTCCGGTATTTCAGGGTTTGTCCAGAATGAGGTTTTACTGTATATATGCATCACGTCGATAGACCTACGTGCACTCTCATATGCACCCCTACATCGGCGACAACGTATGTGTTTTGAGGTTGGGGAAAGATACTGGCTTCTAGCTCTCAACTTCAGTCTCTCCAGAGGTACTTTCGTGATGATTTATTTCATCGATGGCATGTTTGAATAGATTATAGAATGGATATAGATATGGATGAATAACATTAGTTTGTAGGCAAACGACTGTATCCCATGCTCTCTTCTGTTTCTGTGTGTGTGTGTGTATCTTTGTGTCTCTGTATGTTTGCGCGACCTTTTGTCTGTGTATCTGTTTGTGTTTGTTATTGACTAATTTAAAGGCTAAGTGTGTATTGTATCTTGGTGCATTTTTTGCAATTCGGATGAAGATGTATTTTGATCTTCGTGGTGTTCAGCAGTAAACTTGTAACGCTTTCAGGTCTTTTGAAATCTCTACTACAGTAAAACCTCCGTTAGGGAACACCTCTCATTAAGGAAATCCTCCGTTTAAGGAACAGAAATTTTGGCCCCAGTTGGTATTATTTATACAAATTAAAACTTTTAAATAGGGAACAACATCGATAGAAGGAACACTTTTCGCGGTCACCAAGGTGTTCCTTATATGGAGGTTTTACTGTACCTCCTTTTTCAAAGTAAAAGATCGCAGACTGACATGCTACTAAAGGTCATTGTTGCGTCATGGTAGAAACATCCTGTTCTCTCATCGAATACAACTGCTCGATAATACCCGAAACGAAAGTTATTCAATGTCGCAAGCACATATGTGCAGACAAATTAAAAAAGACTTACAGAATAGAATATTGCTCATCGGTGCAAGTAATTGTCTTGCAGACTCGTTGCTTAAACATATCCTTGTCTGCTTTTTCACCGGCCTGGCTGTATAAAAATGCGGTTTAACTTACTTAGAATTCGACGAAACTTAAAAAAGGTACCCTAGTACAAAGACATAAGCCGTAAAAAGACACTGTTACGTCTTTTTATGTAAGCTTAGTATAGTAACCTTAATCATCTGTCATTGGTGTTAGCAAGCCCAATCAACTATTCTACCGCTGTGTTCACGTTGGCCTGTGAAAATGAAACAACGCAGTTTTTAAGCGGGATGGGGTAGAGATCACGTGGAAACTGTGTGCCCATGACTGTGCCAACGGCCGCTGAAAGTGGAGTGCTAAGTTTGAAATAACACCGCGGAATGCAGGTCCGAAAGAAATCCCTGTTGTGGGAAATGCGGATTACTGAATGAAAACCCACCCATCCCCCCCCCTCTTCCCCATCTTTAACTCAAGTGGCAAACCACGCGAACCGCGTCTGGTCTTAGAACTGCTGTCTTTCCCCGCATTTTCAATGGGATTTTTGCACTCTTTTACGATGCTTGCTGTGGCGTAATTAAGTTTTTATGGCGTGAGGATTTCCACACAGGAAGAACCGTAAGCACGGCTTTGCTGGGCGTGCAGTTAAAATACCACTGATTCCTTTGTATGTGCACTGGCAATCATGAAATAAAATACCAAGCGTCTCCCTCCCAGGGGTTCTTATTAACACTTGACAAGCCTTTGGCTTGCAAAGGTTATATGAATTTGTGCGAGCAGCAGTTCGTCCTTTTTTACTTCTTGACAGTTTTCCGATTTTTTGTGTCTTCTTCTTCTCTGACACTATGGACCCTAGGACCATGAAACTTGGGACTTATGAAGAGCTTGATCTGAACATGTGCACGTCACTTTTTTATTTTCGTCTTCGGTTTCGTTTTCTTTGTTAAAACGCTATGTGACAAGAGTGTATTTTTTGCAAGTAAATGCATAGCATTTAACCCACACCACAGAACACACAGTTGCTCAGTTAGCTTTGAACGAGCTCTCACTGCGTAAATAGATAACACGGCGTATGCCTGATCAGTCAATAAAACCTGAAGTCAACATAAACCAAACACTACTCGGCTGATAAGACGTATTCAAGCTGTGTTGTTTGCAATATATTATTCAAGCAATAACCCATTGAAGGAAGTATTTTTGTCTTAATTTTTGTCAAGTGTTTAACATTTCGTTAGCGAAATGACGTTCTAGTTGAATCTGGAAGCATGTGGCATCTCTTAGGTTAATATACTGGGATCTGATGTCCAGACTGTGTTCCTACTCTCTCTTCCTGAGAAGTAGTCCAGTGTAAAGGCGGACAATAGAGCATGTTAATATTGTGCCATTCCCTAAAGAGGGGCTTATTCAGGATTTAATTTTTCTCCATCCACTGATCAATTCCTTGGTCGGTCAAAGTCCCTGAGGTAAAGTTCTACCGTGGATAAAATTCCCGCGGATATTGCCCTGTTTCCCTCGTTGGCAGCTTGAGCAAGAAAACGATTTATGTAGGGGGTGAGAACAAGAAATATCCGGAAAATGGTTATCTTTGACCTATGCCCAGTAAACAGTCCAATTTCCACCCTTGTCAATTGAGGTTGTGACATCGTTCCAACCAAACCGCAGTATTGAATCTGTAAGTTTGGTTGGAAGTTAGTTGTGGCGTTGTGACCAACGCCTACGACACAGCGTTGAATAGACGTTAGCTAAGCAACATTGCTTAGGCATTGCTTTTGGTTGCAACTAATATCCCCTTTCTTTCTTTAATATCTAATCAACGTCTTTTGTGCAACGTAGAAGTCGGAAAATTAACGTTATGTAGAATAATCGACGTTGTACAGATAGCCGGGGTCACAATTAAATAATAATATCACCATGTTATCGCTCATCGGAAACAGAAGCCATGACAGGTCGATTCGAAAACGAGGACGTAAAAATATGGAAATATGGGAGTGTGGGAAGTTTTTTTTTAATCCTGCTTATATAATATTCATGAAAACTGACATATAATATCCCCCGTTATGGGATGACCCAAATGTTGTTCCTTCTGCCATTTGCAGCCTTTCTGCAACATTAATTATACATCGAAATATTAACGTCTGTCTGATGTCGGCAGGTGGACGTTGTTTTCAATTCCATAACCACTCAAAGTCTAACGTCGGGTGAGATGTCTGTCCATAGTTGTTACAACGTCTCGGTGTTTACATGGTGAGATCAAGGTCACATCTGGTAAAACCTACTTTTTCAAAATACCAATTTGTCACGATAACTGCAGGGTTCGCGCTGGGTTCTCAGGAAAGTGAGTCAAAAAAGAAAAGTGTGACTCAGTTGGGTCCAGAAAACTCGGTGGGTTCCGAAAAAGTGAATCATTTCGTAAGAAATGCCCCCCCAAAAGTGGACAAAAACCCCGCCAACGCGAACCCTGATAACAGGTTATGTCATTTCCGAACTTTGCATAGCAATAAAGTGATGGGTAACCTTCCAGTATTTTTTTTTCATTCAGCTATAGATGTTTATCCTTGCCCCCCCCCCCACTCCCCCTGTAAGGTCAAGGGCACACAGAAAATTAAAGATATCTCGAAAGTGATTCGAGGCGAGATGATTCGGCCTCCATTCCTGTATTTATCTAACGGGAATGTCATTTTGGGACTCCACCCTTTCTATGAACTGCTGGTGTCCGTGCTTATGTTTATTCATGTAGGATTTCAGGCACAAGTAGGAATCCAGCAGTCAAGCATTTGACACCCACCTTCTTGAATCCAAAACCAGGTATTCAAGTTCAAAACCAGCCGCTCTTATTAAACAGCAAAATAAAATCCCGCTATAAATAGCAATATAAGAGAAATTTCTTTCCTCTTGTGGATTATTACAAACCACTTCAAAATCAAATCAAATCAATTTTAGTCTATTGAATTGAATTTGGTATTTGTAGTTTCAGAGATTGCGTGACTATAACCTATCAGTCAAAGTATGACATGCGAGCACGTCAGTATATTAGAATAACCTGCGAACAAGGAAATGGTCTTTTCTATTGTTGTCTATTTCAATGAATTTTTAGAAAAAAAATTATTAAAAATTTTAGATACAGATTAATAGACATAACTTCTGAGACCCAGTTTGATCTATAATGTAATTCTATACAATAATACATATCCTGTTCACAGGAAATTATATGCTTTCATTTTAACATTTAACAGACATAAATGTTGCAATTCACACAGTGACCCCGCACAAGTCTACACACATTATTTGACCTTCCCTGGCATTGTCAGTTTTATGGTATTTTATTATATTTCTTCGAAAACACATAGTATGTCTGTGGATAAACTAGCTAAACTATCCACTTAACCGCCACCCCATTTACCCGCCCCCACCCCCTCCAACTGATGTCTGGTAACAGAGCTGGCTTTTCCTCCCCTTCCTCCGAGGATAGCCTACTTGGGTATACTCGTATGAGTATCCCCACTTGGATATTAAAACAGGGTATCCCCGCTAGGCTATCCTCCCCTGGTAAACACTGCCTCCCTCCATCATCCCCCCTCTCCAGTCTCTGTCACAAATACGATCGAACAACAGACTTGTGCGTTTTTGTTTGTTTTTGTTGTTGTTGTTGTTGTTTTTTTTTTTTGTTGTTGTTTTTTTTTTTTTTTTGCATCATTACTGGTCCTCATTCTAGGGGGCTTGAGAACTCAGGCGTTCAGACAATCTAAGTTAAAATGAGTTGTTCCCACTGATGAAAGTTGACAGAGTAAACTTAGAAAACAGAGCTCCCCTCAGGATATAGCTCTAATGGTTCGGCCGAACGTCCTTACTGGCAAAGCACCGCCAGCCAGGGTAGATTCAAGAGACAGAATAGAAATGACAGGGCAGGCTCATAGGTCCGGAGTTCTCCGCCGCCCAAGAAAAAGATACAGCAAGAGGACAACTCCATCAGCTACCAGGTCTCTCATCAGTAAGGCAACAACAAACCAGGTCCCAACAAGAGAACGTCTCTACCAGCTAACCAGGATTCTCATCAGTACAGGCAACAACAAACCAGGCCCCAGCAAGAGGACAACTCCACCAGCTACCAGGCCTCTCATCAGTACAGGCGACAACAAACCAGGCCCCAGCTAGAGGACAACTCCACCAGCTAACCAGGCCTCTCATCAGTACAGGCAACAACAAACCAGGGCCCAGCTAGAGGACGTCTCCACCAGCTAACCAGGCCTCACATCAGTACAGGCAACAACAAACAAGGTCTCAACAAGAGGACAACACCACCAGCTACCAGGCCTCTCATCAGTACAGGCAACAACAAACCAGGCCCCAGCAAGAGGACAACTCCACCAGCTACCAGGTCTCTCATCAGTACAGGCGACAACAAACCAGGCCCCAGCTAGAGGACAACTCCACCAGCTAACCAGGCCTCTCATCAGTACAGGCAACAACAAACCAGGCCCCAGCTAGAGGACAACTCCACCAGCTAACCAGGCCTCTCCTCAGTACAGGC
Source organism: Protula sp. h YS-2021 (assembly GCA_949752745.1). NCBI lineage: Eukaryota > Metazoa > Annelida > Polychaeta > Sabellida > Serpulidae > Protula > Protula sp. h YS-2021. The sequence continues at coordinate 46,915,654 of OX457024.1, forward strand.
AACAACAAACCAGGGCCCGGCAAGAGGACAACTCCACCAGCTAACCAGGTCTCTCATCAGTACAGGCAACAACAAACCAGGGCCCAGCTAGAGGACGTCTCCACCAGCTAACCAGGCCTCACATCAGTACAGGCAACAACAAACAAGGTCTCAACAAGAGGACAACACCACCAGCTACCAGGCCTCTCATCAGTACAGGCAACAACAAACCAGACCCCAGCAAGAAAACGTTTCCACCAGCTACCAGGTCTCTCATCAGTACAGTCAACAACAGACCAGGCCAGAGCTAGAGGACAACTCCACCAGCTACCAGGCCTCTCATCAGTACAGGCAACAACAGACCAGGCCCCAGCTAGAGGACAACTCCACCAGCTAACCAGGCCTCTCCTCAGTACAGGCAACAACAGACCAGGCCCCAGCTAGAGGACAACTCCACCAGCTAACCAGGCCTCTCATCAGTACAGCCGACAACAAATCAGGCCCCAGCTAGATGACAGCTCCACCAGCTACCAGGCCTCTCATCAGTACAGCCGACAACAAATCAGGCCCCAGCTAGAGGACAACTCCACCAGCTAACCAGGCCTCTCCTCAGTACATGCGACAACAAATCAGGCCCCAACAAGAGGAGGGGGAGGCTTGACAAGCCATGCACTCCATCTCCCACGATTTGCCAATGAACAAAAAAGGTTAAATGCATAGCCATAAATGTTTTGTGCGGCAATAAACAAATAGCTTTGTAAGTACAAACAGACTTGGCATTATTTGGTGAAAGGAGCTTCGATCTAGTGAACACCAAGTAGGGACATGCAGTCAAACGAACTGAAAGACTGAAAGAAACGAACTGTTCACCAGAAGGGGATTCGTGGCCGAAAATGCAAAGACAATGCCATATCACAACTGTTGCATATTATGCGATGCATCATATTTTACATACTTGATCTGATTCTTTAATAGAAACTGTGCGATCTAATAAAAATCCACAACATTTCAGTTTCTACCAATATTGACGAATTGTCGAAAGTGTCCCAAATATCAACAGCAACCATTTAGTATAATTTCACACATAGATAAGCAAGTAAAATACTGTTTAGACAATAATTGTTAAAAAATAATATATACCTAAAATATGTTGTATAATTATCCGCTCTGCCTGAAATATTTAGGTGCTTATTCTTAAATTATATTCCTTATATTACATTAGGAGAAAATGTGGTAAATTTTCTAATGTGAAACTGTTTTTCGGGGGTAGGGGAGGGGGAGCTTTGTCCAAAGATAAATCCCAGGACTCGGTATCCGAGAATTCTTTTCACTTACACAACAATCCATTTATCTGATCCCAACTATACAAAATATCGTATTTTAGCCAGTAGGAATGTGATATCGCGGAATTTTTCATTCGGAATATACGACACATAGGTACATATAACTTTTGATAAGCAAAGACCTGTGCAAAAATGGTCACATGGATTTCTAAGATGTAAAATGCACGTAAAATGTTAGATTTCCTTTTCATTTACTGCATTAAAATTCTGTGCACCTGATGTATGGCCAATGCACAAGGACCATTCGAGGCGCGGGGGAGGGGAGACTGTTTACACATCAGTTGGTTGGAGCTTCGGGTGGTCTGGATAACCCTAAACAAGCTATCCAAAAAGCTCACTAACAGGATTGTCCTAGTACTTCTGGACAACTCCACAGCAGCAGGGTGGGACCAGGTCACAACAACTCTCAGTCTTAACCTTCCAAATCCCATCACTGGCTTGCCAATACTGGATTGCTATCAATGTCCATCAACTGGCAGGAAAGTTCAATGTGCTAGCCTACCTGGCTTCCAGAAAAGGACAGGCCATCCACACAGTCTGGTGCATAGCCCAGTCATCCTTTCAGTGGTTAGTGCGTCAATTCCCAATGGGCCCTCCTACGCTGGACTGTTCTAGCAATGCGATAACATCTGAATTTCCCTGGTCTGTTTCCACTTGCTTGGGCAGTGGACGCTCTCAGTTACCAATGGTCCATACAGGAAGTGCTTTACGACTTCCCCCACAGGCAATTCTTCATTAAGTGTAGCAAAGAATAATCGAACTGTGGCCATGAGACCTACTGCTAGTAACTGTATGGTCTCCGGAAGCCCCGTGATTCACTTTATTCTTCCTTTGCAAAGTAGTCAAATCGAGATTGATATCTTGCCACAAGGAATTACTGTCTCAACCCTGACTGGCAATACTTCCTCCCTTCCTCTCAGTTGCTGAAACTGCAACTGTGGTGCCTAACCCGTCCTTCTAGGAAAGAAAAAGATCTTCTGAGCAACTAGTGGAAACAAATCTTAAACAGTCATAAACAATTTACGACTAAGGTGTACAGGTCACAATGGAATCACTTTGCCTCTAAGGTGTCGGATGTCTAAAATAGGTCCGTTTTAAGCTTCCCCGGCAGTGGTAGCAGATTTCCTGCACTACCTTTTTCACGGTCAACTAAAGGTAAGATTCACAGAGGGCTAGAGCCGCCATTGGTTCTAGACACAGACTGACTATGATCCAAGGATAAGATATGACCCGTCACAGATAATTAAGCATTCTAAAGTGAATTCCCCTTGAGGCGGCTCTAAAGTAGCTCCGTGGGAGCTCTCCCTAGTTCTACGATATTTACAGTGTACTGAAATCTCTGACATAAATACCAGCTGCAGTTTCCGGAAAGCGTAGAGGTGAGATTTATGCCTTAGAGAGGTAAGAAAAGAAAACGGTGGTAGGAACAATATCACAGGTCTCAGAGGTAAAAAAACTTCAGAGAGCGCTTATCATTTGCTTTATGCCCTCATTAAACAAGGGCCTTTCGAAACAGATCATCGCGAATTATATAAAGGGGCTCATTTTGTAAGCATTTGACAACGCACACGGGCCTAAAAATCAAATGTAAAGGCAAAGCCCATCCTGTCCGTCAAATTGTTAACTCTCTTGGAGCTCTCCGTAGTATATCTCTCTCTGGCATACTTAAAACAGGGTATTGGCCTTCCCCCAAACTCTTTTGTTGAGTACTATCTTCAAGATTTCTCTCAAAACGAGCTCACTGTTCTTTATTCTTTGGATTCATTTTTAGCAGCAGAAACGGCTATTGTTCTTTGTTATGGACCACCCCCCACCCCCCCCCCCCCAAGCCAAAATACTAAGGCAAGCAGAAAGATGTATTTTCCCAGGACCACAACAACAACGTCAAGGACAAGAAGTAACAGTGCTTCAGAGAGGGGTTGCCTCCCTTTCCCTCCGATACCTGTGCAAGTATTTTTGATGTTTTTGATTATCGGATTGTTAGTTTTCCATTTGCATGGACAGTGTTATCAGTTCTCAATGAGCTACACATCTTAGAGACTGTGTTTTAGCATGTACACATGTAACTCTGACCATGGTGTTTTTACCCAGCTTCAAAGCTAGAAAAAAGGGGCACATGTCCCGTACCTGCTGTTCCCACAGGTTGGATTCGGTCCATGGTGACCATGCCAGCTGCGACTATGGTGCCATAACTACTCTATGTGGTTAAAATGATTTTTTGTGAATTTTCTCACTGTTTTAGTTTAAATTTAATCAGTATTTGAGTTCAAAGAGTGTCTCGATGTATTTGGGGGGGGGGGGGGTTGCGGGAAAAATTAGTCGTGTAAGTTACATTTCTGTCACGGTGTTGAAGTTGGTGTCACCCCAGCTTAATTCTCACAGCATGGTCAGAGTCTCTTCAGAGACAGTTCTCTGTAGTTGTCAGTGTGTCATTTTATGTAATTCTTTTAAGGTCCTTTTGTCAAATAATTATTAAAAGATTATTATTTGATATTCTGAATATCTTGAGTGTTCGAGGTCGGGATCTATTTAGTGGAAGGCAGGAGGTGGATGATTACTGACACTCATAGTCTATCTGTCTGCTGGTTTACCGTGTAACTCATCTCTTCTCCTTTTGTAATGTAATGCTTTCGTGCGACTTTAACTAGAGTTCTCCTTACCCGTGCCCTATTTTGCGTACTTTTACGTGTTTTAACATAACTTGAGACTTTTTTCGCGCAATTCAGAAAGACAAACTCTCCTGCTCCGGACTTAAATGTGAAACTTTTGCAAAGCGAATCTAGCTTTTTATTTCGTAAAAAGCATACCTATCTGTCCTTGCCCTGTGTGTTTCACATGTGCGTCTGTCAGTTTACTGATTTTACCATGTACGTCTGTTCGTCCACTGTCTTTTGGCATTTACATCTCTCCGTGAACTGTGTTTGATAAGTACGACTGTCGGGGTATTGACTTCAACATCTCTGTCTCTCCGTCCATTGATCTTGGCATGTGCCTACCCATGAACTGTTTTAGACATGTGAGTGCATCTGTTTATCGTTTGTCTGCCCGTTCCTGTAGTGTCTTTAACATGCGAGTCTGTCTGTGTACTATCTTTGACATTTTGGTTGGCCGGTGTACTTTTCATCTCTAACGGTTTTCAAGATAACACAGGTCCTTTGATCTTTTCAGATCGCCACCGCCCACTGGAGCAAGTGGTTTCTCATGAAACTATGCATACGGACTAGAATCAGAAAGTTACTACAGATAAATCTCCTTTTTTCATGTGATCGTGAACTATGGGTCAAGGTCAAAATGTAATATGTCCTTATATTTAAACAGGAAACTTTTGCACCTCGTGTAAGTCCAGGGGTTGGAACTCATATTTGCTTAGAATTTCTTATCGTGCCCAGACATTTTAACTCTACGTTTTTCAAAAATTTAAAAGGAAGAGATTAACTACATTCTGCAATTTCTCAGTTCTTAGCACATCCCAAAGAGGAAAATTGTGAGGGAAGAACGGGTAAACCAACCAAACATATAGACAATCTTCCAAATCATGTTGATAAATTTTAAGCACGCCAGAGAGAGAGAGAGAGAGAGAGAGAGAGAGAGATAGAGAGAGAGAGAGAGAGAGAGAGAGAGAGAGTAAAATAACCTCGACGTAAGTCTTATTAATATTTTGTATATTAAGTAACAAGTATATTTATTCAATACAAGCCTGTGAAAATGCAAACGAAATATTTATTGACAGTAATTAATTTTTATTTAACTTTCAACAGTGCTTCAGTTATCATCAAAAGCAAATAACACGAGCATTAAATAGAATTAAATTGGCACATTATATATAAAATATCACATTAGTTTGTACTTGTATTCATAAAAGCATCACTATATTTTGTGTAATTAAAACTGCCACTTTCGACGTTTCCATATGCTGTTGTGAAAAAGCATTATCTTTCACAAATAAAGGACTGTATAAACTTAGACAGGGTAACTAATCGTGGTGTGAATATCGAACTTAAAAGCAACATGACATGGGATGGTGGATCTATTACAATATCACACAAATAGAAAAAAGTATTAGTAAAATTATACGGAACACCCCAAGCATTTTATGAGTAAAATACGACTATAACTGGGCTTAATTGTTTACTTGGTTCAAAATCCCGTTTGATACATGCGTAGTAGATGCTGAAAATATTAATTCTCGTTCAAAAATCTTTGAGGGTGTCCTCAAAAATCGCCTAAAAAGAAAATTGACAATATACCGTTGTAACATGGCAAAAACCTTCATAGCTGCAATTTGACCAGCGATAAAAATGTCACGTTTTAACTGTCACTAGTTTAAAACATATATATATTCACGTACAATGAAGTCGTTGATGTTTTATGTACAGACTAATCTTCAGTTAAATGCTAAATCAACCACGTCTGGCTCTAGGGACTATAATTCTCTGTTTTAAAATGTAAGCAGTATTTACACGCAGTTTCTGAATTTCTCACATGAAATCACGAATTCCAAACCCTGTTGTTTTTTGCTAGTATTCTTTACCTTATCCTTCTTTTCGTCTGCCCTAAAACCCATCCCAGACGGTTTCGAGCTAGGGTAACAAAACTTGGCACACGTATGTGATGGGAACTTGGTTTATCCACAATTATATCTACTTCGACCTTCAAGGCCGAGGTCAAATCGCGAGCTATAAGGAGCAGTTTCGGGATTTGGGACGTGACCTTGAATTTCAAGGTCAAAGATCGAAGTATCTTTGTGTCTCAAACCCGTTATCAAACCTTCACCCCATCCCAATCTTAACCCAATCACAGATTTTTGAACGTGCCAGCAATACACGTACCGCCTGTTTACAATCTCTATACTTAAAGAAAATGAAAATACACGAATCGAGATCAAAATAAAGATGTTTGTTTTTAGTTAATATGTTGTTTATTTAATCATTGTACATATGGACTTTGTCATAATATAAAAATCCTTCTGGCAGTTAACAAATTATATGTATGGTAAGCAGTCGCCACGGAATTCGGTCTAGTTCTGCTCTGAACTAGACCGACAGCCATAATAAAGTAAAACGTCCACCTGTGGCATCGACTTATGAATAAACTAATCTGCATATTTTTTTTCAGTTTTCCATGCATCACCAAAGCACCACCCTACTTGAAAATCAGGTTAAGTTGGCTTCAATAATTCACCAGTTCCTTTTCAATTTCAATTGACTCGGAACATTCGTTTTTCTCTTTATAGAAAATGAGCAAATAGGAGAAAGCAGAACCGGTATTCATGAAGCACATTTAGGAAAGTAGCACTAGTAGTGTTCTATAAATATGGCCCCTTGTGTTCCCAAACTTCATGGTAGGGTTGCACTGGCAAAGGGAAAAACGCAAAATTGTCCTATTTAAGGGAATAGTCGTGTATTGGTCTCTGCGTCCGTGACATTTACAAAAGCTATGTGAACGTTTTCATGCCCTATCACTGACTGGCAACAGCTAACAACGTGTACTTGATATTACCAATATTTCAATTGTTTCTCTTTGTACGATAGCTGCTTCATACTCAAGCTGAAATTACTAAAATTCCACAGAATTTTAAACAAATAAATGCGTGAATTATTTTACTTGACTATGCAAGATGATATCTGGTTATTTCTAAGCCCATATGCATTTTGTTTACAAAAACGACACAGTAGAATACAATATCACGTTGAAAGACAGTAAAAGTTCATTTCTATACACAAGCTAAATGTTGAGTTAATGTAAAGTGACATAAATAATGCAGACAGCAGCTTAACTGAGTACTACACGACAGCTCAGTTTTACTTTGCACGTTTGACGTGCAGCTAAAATAGTCAAATGTTCTTGAATCACCGGCAGAAAAGACGCATACAATGACCAACCAGTCATTAAACGATAAGGCAAAGAACTGGATTGTTGAATACCGTAAAGCTATGCTAGAAATCCCTACTGGCCAATCGGCGGAGCCTCCTTCGAAGCCGCATCTCCACGTCATTATCCCTCGCAGACGGGCGATAATTGCGTCGGTCACGTTCTTCGTACCGTCCATGCATTTGTGGCCCTCTCCTGTCTGGTATATATCTATGACGTCGGTCCTGTTCATAACCGCGGTTAAACTGCCGTTCAAAATTGCGAGGAATTGCTTCTTTATAATTCGTGGCAAGGCGGCGTCGAGCTTGTTTTTCTCTTTCATACTTTTCGAGACCTGTTTGAATATCATGCGTGCCGTAGTGGTCTTGGCTCGGTGTTTCGATGTCCACCGCGAAGTGGTCTCTCTTTTGTACTGGCTTTTTGATTGGTTTGGGCGGAATGTGTGTTGACAGTTTACGTAAATTGTGTAGAAGTTTCTTCTTTTGTGCATCGGGGATGATGTCATAGGTATTATCATCCATATCTGAAGACTGATCATCTCCAAAAAACGTGTTCTGCTTGTGCAGATTCTTGGCTACTTTGACAGCCTCGTTTGGAGTCAAATCAGCAGAGCCGCTGTTTAATGTTTTGTGTCGCAATGGAGGGGTTATTTCGGTAATGGAAATTAATTGGAGGAAGGTGCCCCATCTGTGCATTGCCATGCCTATGATTTGAAGAACCAAGACGATAACGAAAAAAATAATAAAAATAAAGCCGAGTGGTTGTGTTTCATAGCCTAATAAATAAATCGTATTCAACTCGCTATCGCGATTGACCATGTAATTGAACAGTACCCACAGTAAATTAATAAACCAAAATCCAAATGAAGAGTTTGTCCTCAATTCCAGGAGTTCCTCCAGCATTGCCTTTTCTTTTTTAGCATCTTTCTTTAATGGTTCCAGGTATTTCTTTATCATCGCTTCCCAAAATTTCTTCTCTTTCAACGTCAGCTTTCCGACCAAACCATCACCAAGTCTGGGGTCTTTGATCCAGTTTGGATTTTCTGGATCATCGGGTGGAACTTCGATTTCTTCATCGTCTGGAATAGGCTGGGACGCGGGCAGAGCTGGTGGGAGTGCCTGGTCGGGGCTGTTGTTTCCCTGTTTCTTACTCTTCTCCTCGTCACTCTCGGAGTCAGACGACTCATAAGTGTCCCCTTGTCGTATCCTCCGCAGCTCCTTCAAAACCTTTTTCATTGTCTTCAGCTGTTGCTTTTGTGACGTAGCCTCTGTTCTGCCACTGAATGCTTGCATTAAAGTGTCTTTTAAGTCCTTCAAAAAGACATCAAGTCGCAGGAATGAAATGATCCCTGCCTTTTTCTTAGGCGCTGTTAACGCTTTTTGCTGCTCAAGAAGTTTTTCGCGCTCCATTTGCGCTTTAGACTTTCGTTTCTTTACCTCGCGTGTTCCCCAGGAAACAATATGTAAATTAGAAATGGAGTAAATTATCAACACGAGATAGCCTGCCGGAATACACAGATAGTAGAGAATCCCGTGCATTAAACAAGGGAATTCATAAGGATGCATGATCCCTGAAAACACAAAACTGGCTGATATCACACCTAAGAACAGTAAACTTGGATTTAGGATGCTTTGACTCACGATTGTTTGAATGATTCCAACTAAGACAACAGTCATTATACAGGCGTAGAACGCACTGAGAAAAGCCGCTACCGTCAGCTGTGTGTTGGTCTTACATTTAAAACAAATCGCCAAGTAAAAGAATACTGGAGCCAGTGACAGCAGGTATGACTGCCATAACTTCACATCAAAAACACTTTGAAATGCCGTAGCAATAGCAAGAATAATTGTAGACGGTCCAAGTACCATGGCAACCAGTAAAATAAACTGGTAGAGAACGTAAAGGTAACTGATGTTCGCATTGACAAGCACAGTGTTCTTGGCGTCCGACAGCAAGTCAATGATGTTGGCGATGGTTGAGGGCGTCCATCGGCGTCTCTGGTTGAAGAATTCGTTGAAGTGTTCCGGAGCGTATGTAAGGGCGTCGGCGGCTGCGCAGTAATCTACCCGGTATCCCTGCTGTAGCATCAATGTGCACAGCCATCTGTCTTCACCTAAAACGTAAAAAGTCATCATGATCAGTATTTGCATTCGTTCATTCACAGGTGTTTTTTTTTCTGCATGCGTGTTCTTATTTTCGAGAAATAGAAGATTAATATCTTTGTATTTATTTTATTTAACATTATCAAACAATTTAACCAACAAAACAAGACTTACTTCTCACAAGAAACTATGCAAACAAAGCAGAAGGTTGTCTTCATTCATTATTAGAAGAGACTTGTGTGATAGCGAAGCAGAAGTTACCTTGGTCGTACTGCAGGTAGTGGGCCGCCTCAGTGGGCTCGGTCGTGTATCGCTTCATGACGTTATCGTCGAGGAGTGCTGACGCGCGAAACAGACTGAAACAGCCAGGCGAACACAGCACACAGCCGAGGACGTGCTCTGTGGCTTTTTGAAACCAGTGTCCGATGGCGTATTCGAAGGTTTGGTACCACACAAGTGGACCTGCAGAAGCAGAAGTCACGATATTGCTGTCAAAATATTGGTCATGTTTAATTTTAGTTTTAGCAATTGCAAATTGTAAGAGTTTGCAACACAGTTTTAGATACTTATATTATTTGGATTTATTTAGAAGAATAGAAACAGAAACACCTCAACAGAACACCTAAAGACTTTCGTGAAATCGGGAACAAAGTTTCCCCAAGGGAAAAGGGGAAGCCGACCAAAATTTATTCTCTAACCCCAACCCCATATAATTGATGGCACTGCCAAAATATGTTTAAAACAAAGTCTATGTTGCAGTACAGTCTATGTTTTCAATTTGAAAATAACATCTAGTTTGTACATGCATATTTATGAATTTATGAAAAATCAATTACCAGATCCAATAGGATGAATGCGACCACAAGCGGCACCAGTTTTTTGGTTGACCCTCATCCGATCCACCAGTAGCCTGACTGCATCTGGCTTGAAGTCAACATCTCCGTCCAAGGCCAGAATAAACGTGTTTTCCGTCTGAAATGATAAAGAGAACATTCGCAGATGTTTCTGGTGTATGGTTACGGTGTGGTGTTATGAGATGAAAGGTTAATCCTCTGGGGCGTCACGGATATATTATGATATCCACAACGCCCCAGAAGATTAACCTTTCATGAAATTATCAGGAGGCAATTTTACACGCGCTATGCTTACACCATATATTCTATTTGAAACCCCCGTTTTACCTGAAGTAGCACTTCTTCATTCATGGTTGTAAAGATATCACTTTTGCCGAAGTGTTTGGTATTGTTGATGGTTCGTCTTGCTCTCTCCACCCAACCAGTCTTGGGTCTCATGGCAGATGCGTTCATGTCGTTATTCTCGCTCTTCTCCCCGTTGTTGCTGTTGTTGTTGTTCGCGTTTGCACTATAATTCAATAACAAACCCCAGAAAAAAGTGTATAAGGAAATGATAACCTAACCCTAAAATGAAATAAATGCATGTATTTCTTTAATGAAAACAGTTTTTATAATTCATTATCATCTGTCGGTGTCAGAATATTCTAATAACGGCATCAGGAAATGCTTTAATAATGAGGGAAGTGTTCAGTAACATGCAAATTGAAAACAGTGTTTTTGAAACATTATGAAACCACAGCTTTCAACTAAAGTGGAAGAAACTGATATGAGTTATGTTTTGTTTCTACAATATGTCTTCAATACCTGTTCAATAAGTTGTCAATTTCTTCACAAGGCTCGTCAAAGATACGGTATCCGAGCAAGTAGTACATGTACATCACCTGCGAGAAAGGGAGAGTGCTCATACATGGCTTCTTCCTTGCTTTTATTCTTTATTTTTGTCATAGTAATTATTACAATAAATATTATATTTTTGGTTTTGTTTACTATAATTTGTGGGCTATTTTAACGAATAAACTAAAATTGGTTTAGTTTTGTTTAAAACGATCGCGGGCGTATGCTTTATGGCAAGTGTCACTAAGTAAGAGAAAGCGAAATTTTCCTTGGTTTGAAATTGGTGTCAACCCCAGACATCTTGTCACCATTTTTTGCCATACCACTACATGTCACACTTTGTTCTCATTGGTCAGGTGCATCACCCTCAACCGTGTTGCTGCTTTTTGCAATGACCCTATTTCACGCTTTATTCATCAATAGCAACATGCAGATTAGAGAACAGCAATATCAAGTTCTTTAAGCGACCAAAAAGAGAGCAGTAAGTTGTAATATGCCAACATTAACAAATTGCGAAAGATGGAAGTGCAGCCATAGAAGAACTCCAAAAATGAGCGGAGCAAAGGATCCTGACAGCTAAGACTGAAGAGCTGCTCTTAAGAGAGGACTTCTTCCATGTGGATAGCCTCACCCTTGTCGACAGTACTGCCTTAAAGGTTCTAAAACTGACATCAGCCAATCAGCGTGTCCTTCAAGCAGGGGCAAGCGAGATGAAAGGCAACGGCGGCAACGGCAGGAGCTCAACCACTCCAGGGTGAAGTGACACGACGCAGCTCTACGCAAGGCCAAAGCCACCACCCCCGCTCCCCCCTCCCCCCCCCCCCCAGGACCCGTTAGAAACTTGCTCCGCACTGACAATCCAGCATTTCTTGAGACCCTGAACGAGAAGCCGGGCCCCGAAGAACATCCCTGGCTGACAGGACTAACGCCAGGACACAATAACCTCTCTTCGTCCAGGACTTCAGCTAGCATGCTACACGTTTCTCAGAGCAACAGAATTAGGTCACAGTGCCGACTGCAATAGTTTACCCAAAACGTTCCTACTTTTATCCGAGTTCAACTGACTGCATTTTGCCTGAGTCTGTACTAGAGACACAAGTTATGGGGACATCGTGGATGGATGGATGGATGGATGGATGGATGGATGGAAGCTGCCGCTTAAGACTCTTGAGTTTCAATGCGTGAAATACTATTTCTGACAGTGCGTTTCTTATCCACTGGCATTTTAGTAAAAATTTCTTCCAGATTTGTAGTAAAAAAGTGACTTTTCTTACATCTCTGTTTAAAAACCTCATACAACATTTTTTAATGGGACCGTAGTGACCATAAATATCCGCTGTTTTTTTTTTCCTTTCCGTTGTGTTTTACCTGCGACCACCTTTTCCGGTGACGTATTTTGCCCTTGTCCTTGAGGTGTACGATCATGTTGTTCCCTCCGGGCAATCTCCAGCAGAGCGTTCCCCCGTATGGTGTAGCTGTCTTTACCGGTGGTTCCATCTCTCTCACTTCCTCTAGCACGGCGCTGAAAATCAAATGATCTTCATTGCGATTTATTATGATTTAATATGCAGACAAATGATAGGCTATCAATTCCGGCGTCTCTCCGGCGTGAGTGACAGCGCTTTCACTGAACGCTAGAGACAATTTCAAATCTAAAAAATTAGGGAAATATTTTCAGACGAACCCTGAAATTCATTGATAGAAAATATGGTGAGATGTTAAACTGTATTCAGCGTTTAACTGAATTTTTCTTTTATGTGGACAAGTTTCTATCAATCCCCGGAACTCTCAACAGCGAATAATGCCTTAAAGCTTTGAAAACAAGCCCGATATGGCTGTAAGCATTGCACTTCTGCACTTCGGTTAACTTCTGGATCAAACCATCTATCAAACATGTCAACAATCCTTACACAAACGTCAACAACCGTATCACGAAATGTAACACCTCAAGAAAAAAAGATTTAAAAATGGCAAAATATCGCTGCAAAACTGATGCTACTTGATCCGCTACTAACCCTCTTTAAGGGGTATTTTAATTTAATTGATATTTATTTTAAGCTAAAAACACAACGATGGCGTGAGTGTAACACGATGCAACCGTCTGTTTCTTCAACCCACATCCTTCATAAGTCTGGGGGTTTCTATAATAAGCTTGTTGTTTACACAATGCGCCATAAATGAAATATTTAATATGCAATAAGGGGCCTGTAGATACTAATTTTAGAGCACAAGGATGTGCGTAATTACTAGTGGCAAATTGTTTTGAAGTTGATTATAGCGATTATGATTAACTGGTCTTATAATTAATACACGTTGACTCACGGACGTAATTCAATTTTAGTTTGTTTTGGGAGGTATGTAATTACCTCTACTTCCTTATGGTAATCTCTTAAATTTATCACAACAAGTTCATTAAGATAAGTTGACATCAAAACCCCGCGGAGAGAAGACAACCTATTAGACTGGTTGCTGAGTTTTGGTTTCAGGGTCCTTTGTGAACTGGGGCGCGGCGACATTAAGGTGAAAAACCTTACAAACCACACAAACAACTCCTTTACGAATGACGACCCACCAGTATTAATATAGTGCCCCCTCTGAGTTAAGGCCACCAATGGAGCTTTCAAAAGGAGTGTTAGTTCAATTATTATTTATTTTTTTAAATTGAGATGTTTCTTATTTAAGGCCAAGTGTACTGATGGTCAGAAGTGGTCTTAATTTGAAAGTGGTATTGTGGAAAATGCTATTATAACAAGTGCTGTCTCTGAACTGTCAATTTCTGTGTGTAAAATAACAGTGTCATAAAATAATTGGTTTATCTCACTTACTACACTTTTGATGCCGTTAATTCATAGCAATTTCGATGTGTAACATTGATTGATTTTGTCAATCAACATCTGACAGTAACAATAAAAAAAACCTGAAAGTATCACAACATCAGGCATTCCGAATTCTTATTTACCTTGCCGCTTCTTCTATACAGTTGATGAACTGGATCACGAACTGGTTTGGAACCCATTTATCGTTGTCATCAATGTCCATGCAATCGTCAAAAAATATATGAGCTGTAATATAATTATATCAATGCATGACAATAAATGTGCCGGCTCTCAACCAAGAATTACACCAATACATGACAATAAATGTGCCTGCTCCCAACCAAGAATTACACCAATGCATGACAATAACTGTGCCTGACCCCAACCAATTCAATCAATTTATCAAAATACTTTCAGTGAACCGTCTCACCATCCTTCATCTTATTCTTTCGTTCCTTTTGATTTTAATTACCCTCTTTCTCTTAATAAGTAACTTTAATTGAACTTCACAAGCATTTTTATATTTATAAATAAACGGACGACGAAACACAGGTATGTGGGTGTTCGTTTAGATACGAGCGGTTGAAAATGTAAATAACCACAACAAAATAAAGTATTCACGTACTAACCTTCAAATTCATAATAATCTGGATCCACGATGTTCAGCATTTCTTGGACAACCTTTCTAGACATTTGGTCCAGATCCATTCTAGAAGCAACGTAATCAAGCGAAGATAAACTTTTAACAAGAGTAAGGACATCGCACATGCGTCAGGAATGTTACCACGTGGTTATGATACGGTTACTACCTTGCCATTACGTGATAGCATAAAAGTATATGGTAATCATGTAATACACACATATGTGATATGTTCGTAAGCATATGGTCACTAAAAATCAGCACACTATATGCCGGCTAGATGTTCCGATCGCATCTAAATCATGCGGCAATCACATGGTTAAAACAAGTTTGCTATATGGTAAAAGTTTCACAGTGTGGTAACAAGTAGTTCCCATATGCTGAGCATGTGGTTACCATGCATTGCTGACATACGCCATCCCTTATGTGGATAAACGGTCAACCACAAATTGACAAACGACTGTCTTAAAAATTGAGAACATAGTAAATATATGTTTACAATGTGGCTGAATATGTGATTATCAACAGGAATGTGTTTAAAGCCACAGCCGCAAACGAGTTATATGACAACATCTGTTAACAATATATGTTAATCGCATGTTCACCATACGATAACCACATAATTACCACATTTCAAAACTTACCAATATATAGTAAACCACACACTCACACATCGGCGTGCGGTAAAGTCAAAGACTGTTTACTAACAGTTTATAGTCTTTGGTAAAGTATAATATTCAGCTACCACATGGCATTGTATAGCTGGCAAAGATTTTTTAATTTTTAATTTAATTTTCTAGTTCTCTTACACACGCGAGAATGTGCAACAAAATAGCAGGTTTACATTGTTGATATAAATTTAATTTTTATGCATAATAGGTACCCATTTATGTTTAACAAATAAAAAAGCTCCAAAAGCTTCAATATTGTGCCAGTGGGAGACATAATAGGAACTTGTCGTTTTGAAGGAATAAATACATGGGACTTAATAATTTTTGTGAAAGCTCAAGCATTTTTAACGAAAAATATTGATTGTTTGTGATTAAACCGGTTCATTGCTATATATTTAATAAAATTAAACCTTTCACTTGAAGTTTAAATTAACAACCTGAAGACAAACTTTTCATTTAAGGTCTTGATTATAAAATTGGAAAATGAAAAGTGCTCAAATATAACGATTTTATATGAAGATTTGGCACAACTAACATTTATCTGACATGTATTGGCAGCTTACGTTGAAAAATAGTAGCAATGTTGGGCAATTTCTATATATTAATTGCTGTCACTTGTAAATCGGAAAAAGTGCCGGCGTAGCTTGCTAGCCAGAATCCTGAAGAGACAACTTCGGAATACTGGAGGAAATATTTTCAGTGTATCTCTAATACTACTAAACATGCTACCCCTTTTTCATTAAATACCGCGGTGATTTTGACATTTAGAACTATGCAGTCAGACACTGCCATAGCTCCACGGGATTTCTACACGGTACACAGTGCTATTCTTACCGAAAAATGGATTTCAGCAGTTGCATCATTTCATTTTTCGTCTCGTGCCACATCGTACCACAAGCGTAAATCATGGGAACGATACGGGCATTCTTTTTTTCAGTGTCTCCAGTTTGATTGCCTCCAGTAACTGTTGACGTGTTATACCTGCCAATCATATGATGACATCACAGAATCGCACATTTGACAATATATATATATATATAATAATAATAATAATAATAATAATATATATATATATATATATATATATATATTCAAATAGTGTTATCGTTGGTATGAATTAAACTGCTAAACTGCTGCGAAACAATTCAGCCCTCCTAAAAAAAGATGGGTATTTAATTGTTTCATAACTGCCAGTGCCCATGCACGCGAAACAGTAGTATTTTTTCGCAGTGCTTATAACGAGTAGATACATATAGACGATAAAATGTGTACCAGAGGAAACTTCGTTCGGGGTGTTAAAATACATGTAGGCATCTTACGTCTCGGCTTTGAGACCGTGAAACAGCTCCATTTTCTTGTCCTGGTGGTCATTTCTTCGGTTCAACATCAAAGATTGTGCCACAAATGGGCCACAAAACATCTTCACCACAAATATTCTGAAATATTCAACATTTCAATGTTCTACTGTAATAACTATCAACGGCTCAAATTTGAAGCAAAGTACTTTGTATCTCAGGGTATACAACTGCCAATACAATATCATACAGTTGTTTTAAAATCGATAAATAAAGATAATGAAACTCAAACAAAAATACTATTTTTGTCTATATTTCGAATTATAAACAAATCGAATACCTATTTAAATATAAATTCATTTGAAAACGTGACAATTATTAAAATTGATTAAAACATAAAAATAATTCTTCTTTGAAAAGGGCAGACCTTTCGTTAAACGCCAGTCTGTCGATGTCTGGGCTCCATATGTGCCTTGTGATCCACACGAACGACACCCACCACACCAGGCTAGCTATGATGACTTGGTAGACAGACTGCTCGTCACACAGGAATTCAAATCTCAGTCCCGACATGTCTGGAAGCTGTGCAATGAAATTGCCCGTAAACAAACACTTGAAAGTACCATTTGGTACTTATTATTGGTATAGGCACTTAATTTAAGAATTTTTAATTGCACATATTAACGAAATATCTGATGTTACATGACTTCGGTAAATGCTGTAATGTGATTCGATCGATTCCCACGTCAGCAATTACTCACGTTGACCAGAACAAAGATTTTGCAGTTGTTTGCAATCAAACCACCAGTAAAGTCGTATAAAAACAAAGCATCCATTTTATTGGTCAATACTACTTCATGTTGACTCAAAATAAGTCAATATGTGCTTACCTTAGGTATGACTCCATTGCATTGCATGAGCATGATAGCGATCAAGACTGGGGAACTCGCCGCCAGAGGGAGTGCAAAGCTCAGCTGTTGCATCATCACTTTACAGGCCAAGCCAGCTAAATAATACGCCACGAGTGAGCAAGCTATGCACGTTATCGCAGGCGCAAAGCTGACGAAATATCCATCGTTGTCATGTATTTCAGTGAAACAGTTGGTTCCGTTTCGTCCACAGGAATCTTCGATTTCGAAGAAAGTGACATTGGTGCCATTCTCCCCTCCCTCAGCGGAGCTCATATCATATGCTTCGTACGATTCGCTGTTAATATTTTTTGGCAGTGCAGGCTTTAGATCATGCGGGAAGTTGTGTGACTTACCCGCCATAGCGTCGAGAATGTATAAGCTAGCTATCGTGACAAGAATGTTAAGAACACTGACGAAGACAGCGCTAGTTGTGCGCGTTCTGTGAAAGGCTTTCTTTAGCTTCCTCAAAGCGATGCGCCCGCGGTTGATGCTGACGAAGTTCTCCCACCACTTGACCGAGACAAAAAGCAGGCCAAGAGGTATCTGCCACCTGAGGGATGGGTGGTGCTGCAGGCTAAACCTCTCCGTGTTTGACGCCCATCTACAGACAAAAAACAATACACACGTGAACAGATTTTATTGTCTTTATATGAAACAAGTACCACACTTCAATCATCTCTTGCTATATTATTTCATAGGATGGGGGAGAGTGCAGGAGACAATTAGTTCTGTCTGACCCGAATGCGGTCTTTTTCTGAAAAAATAAAAACCGTTGTTGTCGAAAGCAAAGTATACGCCCATGTTTTTTCGCGTTTATGGGACTGAGTGCAGGTCACCAATTTCCGTTTATATTTAATAAAAATGCGCTGACAAAAAGTGTCCTGGAAAATTAAAATGAACGAAATTATAGTTCTTTTGAAATTGTACCAGTAAACACTGCTACGTTGGATCAATGCCGAAAAGACGTTGCACTTGACGACGGGATTTGGTTGTTTATGGGCGTCAAAACATCGTCTACCTCAAGACTTTGGATAGGCAATTTTGCTTATAGGTTAAACATATTAGTCGAAACAATGTCTATCTCCCGACGTTGTATAGATGTCGGCAAAGTGGCATTGTGTAGACTGCGGGAAAACATTGATCTAGAATCGCCGTCCTGACAGCCATAATCACAGTGTGATCACCCCGGTCATTCGGTCAAGCAGGATATGCATGAAGTCAATTTCTGCGAATATTTCTTTAAATTAGGTTGGATAAAACTTGCGTGCTCTTGAAATTCTCATATTTCTTGTTCTGATTTTGGTCTATTTCAGAACCGACCTCTCACGGTAACCAATTCTGGTGATCTATAATGCAAGGGGGTTGTTTATTGTGGCAAGTCTGGCATCTATACAGCGTCGATTTTTCGACGTCTATCCAACGTTGTACCAAAAACGTTGATTAGACATCGGAAAAAGTTACGTTTTGGTTGCAACCACAGGCAACGTCTAAACAACATAGATTTTCCAATGTTAATTCAACTTTGCATCATAACGTTGGCAAGACGTTGATCTTTGGTCGCAACTTTACATAAACAAAGTACGGGGTAATGTTGTGGTTTGGTTGGGTTGACGTCGCAACCTCAAATCGACTTTGGTTCGAATGTGTACTGGGATTGTTATTGCAATGGTGGTTGATGGACCATCCTTGGTGGGGGCAGAATTCTTTTGTTTTGCTCCCATACACCCAATAAGAATTTCGGTGTACATCGTAAGGTCATCTGTGTCTCACGTCTGCCGTGGCCCAGGCACACCCCACGCAGCAGGAGCTGTCGGGCTCAACGCAATTGCCCCCTAATATCAAGAAACACTATTAACTTGTCAGTCTTTTGTGTCGCTTAAGTCATAACTCCAATGACAAGTTCAGAAGCTGCAATAAACAGTTAAGAGGCGAGAGGCAAGACTCTTCCCAAACAAGATAGCCAAGCCTTCTGCCACGGTCTCATGCCCCAAACCGGAAAACCAAACCCTGAACTCCACCCCTCGCTCTCCCCCGCGCGGGAGTCGGTATTAGTACCGTATACCGTGGCAGTGAACGAAATAGAGTTCTCAGGTCAGCAGGAAGAAGAGGCCGGGGGATACGCGCTCGGAGGCGGACGAGGTTGATGAGGAAATTGAGGAGTCCCCCATGCCATCGCACTTCAAATTGCCCCAACGAGAAGTAGACTGCGTAAGCTCACCAAGCCGCCGTCAACGTTTATGGCGAGACCCGGCGGCAGCGGCGGAACGACGCCGCATCAGAATTCCCTCCGACCTCTCACTACCTGGAGAAGACATAGCCCCCCCCCCCCACAAGGCGTCTCCTACCATGGCGCTCGAATACGTTCCATTTAGAGACGCTATTCAGGAAAGAGCCCGTCTTACTAACGTTACCTGTGGCACACCATGGGATGGAGAAGGACAACCATCCAATAAGAGTGACGTCTGAAACCGTACGCCCTTGCAAGGACTCGTTTATTGCATAGGCAACCTGCCAAGACAATGCCAGTCCTGTGAGCATTCGTTCAAATGAGTGAAGGTTGCACGTTATCGCGATTCCATCCGTCGAAACACTGTTAGTCCGACCCGGATCTTACTGCTCGTCCGACGATCAGATCCCACCGGAGGCATTGGAGCAGAGCACCAAGCCGGCAGTTCGCAGTGATTCAGACATTCCCTTAGTGGCAATCCTGGGAGGAGTTGGATGCCTCTCGAACATTAGTTCGATGAGTCTCGACGAGTATCTCAAATACGGGTGCCCACTCCTTTTCAAGAAGAGGTCACAAGTTCTATCCCCTCGCTTCCCAGGCACCAGCCAACCTAGTCATCGTCTACCTTCGGTTCTCAGAGAAAGATCTAGCCCTACAAGATTTGATAGGGAACCTCCATGTCAAGGGGACCATAGGTTACTTCAGCAGGGTATTTTCTGAGGTTGAAAACTGGTCATAGATCTCTCATCCCTCCACGGGTTTCTCCAAGTGACCTCGTTCCAAATGCATACCGCTCAGGTCTGAAACGAAGCTCTCCAAGCAGGGATGTGGGGTACGCCGATAGGTGTATCTGACGCTTATCTCTACGCTCCCTACATCATTCAGCCAAGAAGTACCTCTGTTTCCAAATACTCTTCTGGTTTGTGGCACTTCCGCTTCGGCCAATCAACAACCCCTTATCTGTTTTGAAGGTCATGAGGGTTCTGAAGATAAAGCCCCTGCCCCAGCTGATGACAGCTTGACACGAGCCTTCAGATCGAATGTAAAGTTAAATCCCATCAGGTCAGTATAATCTTAGGGCTCTTCGTAATGTCTCTCGGTCTGATATACTTAGAACAGGATCTTGGTCTTCACCTAACTTTTTTGTTAAGTATTATCTTTAAAAATTTCTTGCAGAATGAACTTAACGGCCTTTATCTTTGGGCTCGTTCATAGCAGCAGAAACCAATGTTACGCACTAATTACGGACTAATTTATTTTGTTGCAGGCCACCCACCCCCAAACTCAAAGGCAAAGGCAAACCAAGAGGGGATTTCCCACGGATCACAACAACGGCTTCAAGGGCAAGAAATAATGGCACCTCAGAGAATGTCCTCTCTTCTTCCTAGAAGGCGGAATGAGGGGGATGGCTGACGACACTCATATCCGATCGGTCTTTTAGTTTCTATGATTAACAGACCTATTGTTCTTTGCTATGTAATCCTTCCCTTGTCCCCATCTTAGGTCTTGGAAGTCTTCCCCATGATCCGAGGGAAGTCTTAAAAGAAGTGGAACTTAGTTTTGAGTTTTCATTCAACTTCAACTACAGTTGTCCTTTTCCATGTCCTTAACAGACTTTTACGTGTTATAGCGTATTTCTCAACCTTTTGCGCAGGTTCCCCTGCTTCGGGCTACAGTCCCATCTAAAAGGAGATAAGCGAATTCGAAGCTTTTGCGAATTAAAAATAGCGTTTTATTTCGTAAAACGAGCTTTTACTAGTAAAAGCAAATTCGCGTTATCCATTTTCAGCATATTCTCCCACCCACCCATCCCACAACAAGCATGGGTGAGTTTACAACAACTTTTGTGGGACTTAAAGGGAATTCCCTATGTAATCAGTGACGTAATACCAGAGGATTCCCTTCTTCTGATTGTCCATGGATGGATGGCGGGATAGGACCGTTCTATCTGTGGGAAAAAAGTTTGTTTCTATTGCGTGGAATGTAATAAATGGAAGGGAAACCCACCATTAGTTCATAAAAGCTCGTTTTATGAACAAAAACGATATTTTTCAAAAACGGTTTTAAACAGATTTGTGTTTCAAATAAAAGCCATAATTAACATTAATGTAAAAGTAAATGAAGAGAGCACAAAAAATGCTCAAATAAAAAACAGATGAAAATTACTAACAACGCTTTGAAAAAAACCCTATTCTCCAGACTTGACCCCACGACGACAAAGGTAAGACACCTGGAACTGTTCGAAATCATAAAAATAATTTCATATACCTGAGATCTTCGGGTAAAACCTCGATGACAATAAGAGGAAATATTATGGACGCCACTTGCACGCACAGTGCGATAATATCAAGCACTCGCCAGACGACAGGCCTACAGCGCATGCTCGCATCAGCAACTTCGCTGTTTGTGAAAAACAGCTTTAAGATAACTGCAAAACAGAACAATAAATTAGTGAAATACAGAAATCGGGCACTCAAATACAGATTATTGCTGTAGGGTAAGTTAACAGGATCTTTTTTTTTAATCTGCAACTGACATGTAAAATCTCATGTGAAATAAATTTACTTAGCAAGTTCTTTAAGCGTAAACTTGACAGCTGGGTTGGGCGAATAGCTGACATGTGTGAGCAGAGTCGCATGCTTTTTACCTGGAACAATGCAGATTGAGTTGATGATTCCGACTGAGTAGAATGAACCGTAAAAGGGCAGGATTCGAAACACCAGAATTGACACGCCAAGTGTGTGAATTACTTCCACGCCAATTATCTGAAAGTAATCTAAAACTTAAATATAAATGGCATTATATCGCGTAGAAACCTTTGATTATCCTTAAAAAATAACGAAATTAGTTTCTTGAAAAAAAATGAAGTAGCAGTGAAAGTAATTTTATGTCAGCTATTAAAATTCACCCCTCAATTGGGTTTATTGCGTTGCGCATATTCATGTGAATATCGTGAGTACCACTTTTGGACTGATTCGGCGTCAGAAAGAAGCTGGTGAAGAAAAGATGCCACCCCAATCAATCAATTTTATGCAGAGAATTGACTTAAATAACAGCTTTTGAAATAATATTTACAAATTTTATTCATCATAAAATGTGTATTAGATCAAAGAATATATGAATTTATCAGAATGTACCAGACATGCGAGAGTCCAGCTTGGCCAGGGATAATTTCCAAACATTGTCTTAACGGAGCTGATGACAAAGATAAGCAAGTGCGGAAAACATATAATCCACAGCAATTGATTCTGCGCACTGGAGCGATGCAAATCGTCCTGAAAAAAAATGACTGTTTCTTAGGTATTCCTCAAACTCACAGATTTACTTATAAATCTTTTGCAAAACTTTTTTATTGGATACTTTTAATCGATAAATACAAATAAAACTAGAGCCTCAGTAAGGCGGGATCCCCCGTGAAGCGGTAAAAGTAAAATGAGGTCAAGTCACGCTGCAAGATTTCTGGTTCCCACTACAATCCCTTCTATGAGAAGTCGGCCGGACAAAACATCGTCTCACGGCTAAGTTCAAACCCAAAATTCACCATATTTGACAATTTCCCACAACGCCAATTTTTGGCCGATTTTGACAATAATGCCACGTTGCACATCTTCAATATATACATTTTCACCATGTAAGGTTTCAGGTTCCTACGACAATTCCTTCTATGAGAAGTCGGCCGGACAAAACTTAGTACTTTTTGTGGACAGACAGACGGACGGACGGACCAGCTCATAACTATATCCCTCCATTTCACGGGGGATAATAACAAATAAAATAAGATAAATACGAGTAAATAAAAAAATAAAACTCGCTTTATTATTTCAAGTGCTTTCTTCATTCACGCAATAGTCGGAAAGGCCGACTCATTTTCTGTGCACTTCGGGCTGATTTCATTGACAGTGTGAAAACTCGAAAATCATTCACGTTTTTGCCATATTGGAGTGTCTTATTATGCAAGCATGTTAAACTGAAAAAGGAAACAATGAAATATGACTTGCAATTAAAAATAAAAACAAGAAGAAGTGAACAACAAATGTAAAAACTTGCCTTCACAATGGCGGCCTCTAAAAGAAGCACACAGCCGGCTGAGATTGTGACGCAAGCAAGAAGGAGGGTGAAAATCAAACAATACATAAAAACCCGTAGGAATTTCACAAAACCCTCGAAGCTCTCGTTTGCACTTATCCTCTCCTTAGGTATGATCTGGGCAATATCCCAAGTCCTAAAAACAAAAACACACTATCGTAATAATGAACTAAAACATGAAAACAATGCAATAAAGGAAGGAAATAAGAACCAGAAAGAGGGAAATAAACTGGGACTATCTTGTCAGGCACCTTAGGTTATGTATGCTTGTATTACTCGGTTAAAAATGCTCAAATGCTGCGGTCTAATTAAAAAATAAGGATGTTTTCTACTGAATTTCGTGATACTGGGACAGAAAATAGACTGCTTTTGAGGTATGTTAAAACTGATGTGATGGAACGTCAGTTAAATTAAGGGCTTGATGACCTTCGCGTTTACTCATTCTCTCAAATAACTTGCACCCTGCTGCAAAACTACAATCGTCGGCGTTGTTTGTTTGTAATGCCACAAAAAGCATATTAATCAAGTCTCCGAAACCCTTACATTAATAAATAATTAAACATTGGAATAAATTGTATATATAAACAATATAAGAATCCGCCAAAGAAATAGCTTTTGTTGTGTGATTTGATATAAAGAAACATCATTTAATAATAATTATTTCAATGCGGTTCATTATTGCCTAGATAACTGGATGCCTTTGAAATAAACATACGGTAACAGGCGCAGCTTTGTAAGATTTAGACGTACGCCCTACTTATTAGGTTCTAAAAATGCAATACCCAAAATTTAGGGTGTGGTTTTAACGAAATACAAGTTGTTTTGTTTTGTCTTTGCTCCCCTTTACCACCGCTTATTCTTTCCTTACAATAACTTGCGTCGTCCTTTGAGTTCATTTCTTCACAGAATATGTTTGGTTTAAACCAGGCAACAAGGTAATTTCGGTAGTTAAATTCGTAAATGGATTATAATGCATGCATTGAGAGATCAGTTCCTTGCGCATATCAAGTGCTACTTTTGCCAGTGTTGATGTACTGGATGGGATGAACAGAACAGAAACCATTTTTCCGGCCCCACTTCAATTCCTTATAAAGTTTTGCCTTTTCATTAAAAAAAATAATGACAAGTACTATTTTAAGTGATGAATTCGTGGAACATAAAGACATTTATTTTTTTAGCATATGATTTTACACAGAGATTTTTTCAAATAAAACCCCTACCTTCCTGCATTGCCTTCAATATGTTGTGTACTATGTAACAACAAGAAAACAACGGTGAGTGTTGTGTTATTTGCGATACATGAATTATGTTCTCATTTTGTCCGATGTTCTTTGACCTGATGCTAAATTCAGACCATGCGTGTGGGGGAGGGGGAGGGGGGAAGGGGTAACACAAACCTGTGATCTGGAATTCTTTTAGATTATTCTGGATTACCAAGCCGCGCTTTTCGAGTAAACATCCAAAACTTTTTTTCCAAGGCATTTGACCACTTTTGCTCGTTCTGTTTAATTTAACAGAACCCCCCCCCCCCCCAACCACAACCAGTTTGACAAGCAAGACTACTTTTCCTCGAGGGTAAATGTGAAACACACGTGAATGGAGTGAAGCAAAACACTCACAGTTTTTCGTAAGCCTCCTCTTCTGTAATAGACGAGAAAGCCTTCTCTTTGATGCTGGTGTCACTTGAAGATCCTTTTGAACTGGCAGAAGATTTACGCGTGGATGTTGAATCATTCACGGGTCGGGTTGTGGACGAAATTTGAGATCCCATTCCACTATCATGCAGACTGTTACTGCGAGTAGCAGAGCTGCTGCGAGACTGGTGAGAACCCCCAGATATGTGGTCATCCTTTTCGACCATATTCCCCGATGAAGGTCCTTGCTTGCCACTGAAAGCTCCTGTTTCAAGAGGTTTCTGAGGCTTTGGCCACCCATCTAGTCGTTTTAACATCTCTTTGTTTAATAAATCTTGATGTTTTTGTTGCTGGACGCTCGGCTTGGGCTCTTTTCCAGAAGTATCTTTTTCAGACACGACAAGGTCTAACCCACTGTCTCCGCTGATATTATGGGAATTGTTTTTATCTGAAGTTTCGGTATGTCCTAGCGCTGGAGGTTTCCCACTTGTTGTGCTGTGGGAATTATGTAAGCTATTTTTATCCAGGGATTTTGAGCCATCTGTTTCTTCTTTTTCTTCTGGTGGTAGCGGCAGCCCTCTCTCTGAGTTCCGTTTTAATGCGCGTCTGTTCATCAGCTGACTTAACTTCGATTCTTGGCTTTTGGATGTGAGGCGACTCTGAGAGGAATGGTGGCTCCTTTCAGCAGCTCCCGCGTGGCGGCGAAAGCCACGAGGAAATCTGGCAGCGTTCACGGCTTTCAGTCGATTCAGCCCTGGGGCTTTCTTGTCGCGATGGTGATAGCGTTCCCTATTGTTCTTCTTCAGGCTCTCCTCAAACTCATCAGGAAACAGCGACATCTCTCCTGACTGAGGAATAAATAAGACATTTTCATATTTATGTCAATGCCACAGTATATGCATTATATAATATTATAGATTCGCGAATATATTTAGAGTTGCATTATAAAAGCACCGTTAATTGATATTGAATAAAGATTATGGATAGAGTAGGGTGGGGTAAGAGGCTCCCCCTTAAACGCGATTTGCTACAAAATTTTATTGAGTTGAGATATGTTCCTTATCTTTTGATTGGTGTTCAACCTCAAATTCCTCTACCTCCACAATAGTGAATCAATTATTAAACTTTTTACTTTTCACGAAAAACTGAATAAAAAATTTTTGCCCTAAGTGGGTACAATGTGAATATCATCTCACAAAATTATCATCGTCTATCATCGGTTACACTCTGTTATGTTTTTAGAAACAGCAAGGCCACTTATTAATTTCATGATATTACCCTAAAATCTGTAACCTATAAAAACTTCTATGGCTTCCCCAAAAATTCTGATTCTTATGAAATTGACCCCCTAAAATTAAATAATGTTTTTACTTGCAACATTGCGCCACTGTTGTGGTTTTATTTAGATTACGTGTGCTACATGTGGTGCTTCAATCGGTTTTGATTTTGAGTGAAAAAAGTAACACATTTCAAAATAACGTTGAGTGGGCCTTTAACCCCGCATGGGCGTCTTGCCCCACCCTACTCTACATACAAATAGCACTGTATTCAGTGGGAAAGAATTACCTGCGCGGGAACCTGGGGCTGGGGATAGCCTCCCGTGTATCGCTACAAGTCAGATAACAAAATTTATAAAAACAGGATTTATTATTATCTATGAAACACAATTGTATTATTTAATTATTTAACACGTAGGCTAAGAATTTACTTCTATGGAGGGAAGTGTTCTTCCAACTATGGCAAAAATCTGCGGCGCGCGAAGAGGGGGGGGGAGGTTCTTAAAGGATCTGGGGAACATTTTTGGACACTTTCCAGCTAAACTGTAATTTATGTTCTGTGGGAGACCGGCCGGACTACATAAAATGGAAGGAGGGGGAGGGGGGGAGTCTCCAGGATGGCCTTTTTTGTACACTTTCCAGTCACAATGTAATTCATGTTCTGTCTAAGATCTGTCTAAATAAGCAGCACGCGGATTGTGATGTACTCAATGCCATATTATTTCAATGAAAAAAAAACTTACATAAAAAAATTTAATTGTTTTTTTTTACGTTTCCTGTGGAAGTCAAAGTTAATTACTGAGACTTTTGTAATGCATGTGATTTCGTAAGAAAAAAAAACCCTTGTTTAAGAATAAAAACGATACATTTGGATTAATTACAATGTTCATAATAACCGGCATTTTCCTTTTTGAAACTGTTTTATCACTAAAGATGCAACATCCCTGCAACCCCTTGAAGTGTCGCGTACATGTAAGCAATTTCTGTTGCATTTGACAACATAGTAAGAAAATAGCATAAATATGTTATAAAGAATTGAGCGTGTGGAAAGGGGTCACTTTGTCTTGAAAGTCTTGC
The DNA here is from genome assembly GCA_949752745.1 of Protula sp. h YS-2021. Taxonomy (NCBI): domain Eukaryota; kingdom Metazoa; phylum Annelida; class Polychaeta; order Sabellida; family Serpulidae; genus Protula; species Protula sp. h YS-2021. The sequence goes on from OX457024.1 coordinate 46,943,271, forward strand.
TGGGGGTCGAAAGAATGCCTAATTTGAAACGATTGCTTCTAAGAAATACACTATTTAAAAAAATTCGCCGAAAAAGTTTAATGCGAAAAATTGCTTCTCATCATTTGATTAAATCGGCAAGGTCCCTATGTTTTCGTTAAAAATATTGAAAAACGTTTCAGAGAGAATGTGTTGTTTACACCACACACATTCAGACCGACGTTTTATTCGATTGCCCTCCACCCGTCCCTCCTTTTATCAACCACGGAACCATTAAATTAGGCAGTCTTGATTTTTAGAAGGAGGAGGCTCTAAATTATAAGGCACTGCTTGTGGTATTAATGGCAAATTCACTGTTCATGTTGTCTGAACCCCACAACATCGCGAATACCCCCCCCCCTCCCCCACCATCCTCCGCCCAGGGACCACGACTCCATCTTTTGATCTGAAGGCCGGTTTGCAGATTGGAAGCCAGACAACATCACTTCAACGTCACCGTGAAATATTTCAAAAGTGCTAGGGGATGTATTGTGTAATGACGCTCCTGCACACCTTTTTTCAGATAACACAGAAACTGGCTTCGTGACATGAGCGCACGCTGACTGAACCACTGTTGAACTAAGTGAAGACGTTATTTTCCTTACACCCGTTGTGACGAGGAGTCGGCTCGCACAGAATTTGTCCAAGAAGTTGCCTAGTTCCTCAAGTTTTGGGAGTAAAGAGACTGGCTGCTAAGAGTGTCAAATTTGATGCTGGGGCTGCCAAACCATGATGATGACCAACAAGTGACATTTAAAAAAGAGCCATTTAGACTTGCTTGCTCCCACGGCGGGAGCGATATTAAGAGCATGAAAGCAATTTTATTAATGCTCTATGCATGGTCCTAAGGGTTTGTCTTTTTTTAGATTCGAAGCCTGTAAAAATTTATAGAAGAGCAAGAAATATATTTCAGTTATTTAACTTCTGAGTCTTCAGACTGCATTTATTTATTAGTTTCTTTCCTCGGCGGTCAAGTAATTCTGATGCTGAGCGAAGCCAACGATCAACTCAATATAGTCAAATTCTTTACGAGAAGTTTTCTGGTAAACAAAACAAAAATAAACACTACTGAAACAGACTTCGGGTTTCTTATAAAGTAGTGTCACAGTCGTGACTAAAACTGTACCAGTGGCAGTATAACCACACAGAAAATTTTTGTATAAACCATCAGTTTTCATACTTCATAAAATAGGTTCAGACGGGCTTTTTGAAAACCAGTAATTGCTTTTTTCTTGGAATACGCACGGGTGAATGCAAATTGCCAAAAAGAAAAAAATACATGGTTTATCATTATCATAAAAATTATAATATTTTTTTATTGGGGCGTTTGGCAAAGAAAAACTAGTTAGTACAAACAACCTGCATCTGCCGGTGGATGCTTTTGAAAAGTACCATCCTATCTTTCCCAAGGCCAAGCTGAAATGCGATGTTATGGGGTGTTTTTTCGATAGAGCTCATGGTGAATTTTAATCCATGAAGCTACTGTAAATACGTCATGACAGAGAAAATCAACTTTTAATGTATTTTCCTTAACTGTTCCTTTTTGTTTTTCCCCAGGTGGTATCCTATTATTGAGCATGCGCACTCGAAACCTACAACTGTCTTATGTTCTCAATGGTTGCTTGGGTACCTGTTCAAGCCATCAGCATAACGCTGTTAAAAACAGCTGGCCTCTGAGAAGACCAATACGCCAGGTATAATAAAGAGCGGACGGATATTTAAAAAAGTAGTACCTGTCCCAATGAGCACTATTTTTGCGGAATCCCCAGTATTTCTGCGGAGTAAACAGATGTCATACACAACAGATCGAACCGCGGTGTTGAACAACAACGTCAGCTTGAAAGAAACGGCAGTGACAGAGGAATTCCATCCAACAACCAGAAGCCGTGATTAGCAACGCAACTTGACCTCGAAGGCAATGCGCACAGCAGCAGCAGACACCGATGATCTCCCAACCAGCTTGCCTGTCTCCAACTGCAAGCCCTAAGTGCTACAACAATGCGACCTGAACATTTAAAGACTCCAACACGTGTCCCACCCCTGCAAGCAGCCTCTCCCCAGCGAAAAGAAAGGATCCCAGTGGGTCCAGCATGAAACTACCAGACAATACGGCGACACCCTCTCCTCCTGGGCACACTCTAAAGGCAGATCAGGCAGTTGGAAACGGTAGTAGCCCAGAGCTCGCCTCAACTCCGTCCTCGGCGTCGCTGTGGAAGCCGAAAACCAAATCTCTCAAAAACCAGTGAATTTGAATCATTCGATTCATAAACATTCGGAGGATAAAGCGCGGGAAATTGATTTATGCCCCAAGGCCAAGTTGCATCCCACCCTTTCAAGCAGTGAAGGTGAGAGTTGGGAACGGTCAAGCACGAGGAGAGAACACCGACCCTAAGCGTAGCCGCTTAAACACCCTAAGTGCCGGGACTGGTTACGCTCCCCGAAAAAGCGAAGCTTGTTAGAGTCGCGAATTTGATGTCACTACACATGGCGGCCGGTATCCTGGGCGGAGCGAAATTTTTGGAGGCTGACTTCCACGCCAGAGATCACATGTCGGAAAGGCGCTTTGTTCGGTCGCATCCATAGAACCTAAAAGTTGCACTTCAAGTGCACAACAAACCGGGCTCCCGACACCTTGGACACGATCCTGTTGTTCAAAAACTAGCTGCGGCGTGACAACATAAAGTGTAGAAATGCTTCACAATATCAGCTGTTTCATTGAGGCACGCGGAATGCGTGAGATCAACACATCTGTTCCCCTATGAAATGCTTGTCGAACTCAAGGGGAAGCATCTACAAGATCTACAAAACCGAGTGCGGCAGGAACGTTGCACGCAGGCCACAAAATGCCGCACACCAGCGGTCACAGGAGTGTCCGACGGAACTGCACTTTCTCCGCTCTACCCAAAATAAGGGGATCGCAGAACCAAGAAGCATGAGGTCAGTCGAAACTCTTAGATGCGACCATTATAGCCAGCAAGTCCTCGTTGTGAGAAACAGGGTTAATGACTTTGCTGTTTAACACATTTTCTAAAATGCCTTGCAAACTCCATCTATCCTACATAATTATCGATTAGGTGGTGATGTCAGATAGACCAAATAGCAACATTAGATCTAATTGCAATTTGCTTGTGATTGGTTGCAACCATAAATATTTTTTCACTTCTTTTAATTAACGTTGTATGTTAGTTGCTATGGAATGCCATTTGCACATTTATTAGGCAATTGCTGATGTCAAGAAAACAATTTTGATCTCAAATTCATTTTTTATATCAAAAATTAATATGTGATCTTAAAAATTGAATTTTTGATAACAAGAATTAATTTTTGCTCTCTGTAATTATATTTTTGATATCCTTAAATGTATTCTTGATCTCATGAAATGATTCTTGATATCAATAAATATTTGGAGATATCAAAAAATATTTATTCAACAATTTATTTTATTTTTATTGATTTCAAGAATGTATTTTAGATAGCTCTATTCCAGAATGAGACTTTTACAATTTATATTATAAATCTGCATATAATTTTGATCCCGAAAATTAATGTTTTGCTATAAAAATATCAGTTTATTTTTAATAACTAAAATTCAGAAGCAAACATCTGTGAATGAAATAATGACTGGTTTCTTTGTATGGAATATTTCATTTAATTTTTTACCTCGCAAAAAAGAAGCAATTCTTGAGCTCAAAAATTGTGCTGTTATTATTGATATCAATAATTTGGTATTTCATCTCTAAAATTTAATTAACGTTTCGTTAAATTTAATGCAATTTTGCTCCTCCTTTAAGCTTTTTTAAGTTGTAAAAGTGATTTTTTGATATCAAAAATTAATTTTTGCCATCTAAAACATAACTACTGATGGGAAAATCTAAAATAATGAGAATCTACACTGATTTATTGATATCTTTAATCATATTTTGATATCAAAATCAGCATTAAATGTTAAAACGGCATTGCATAAGTTGCGACCAAAAAAAAAAAACTATCTCGAAGTCTAATAAAGATCTTTGACTGAAATTTCATTGACATTCGATTACCAATGCTTTTGAGATCTTTTGATTGCGATCAAACAACAACTTTCTCGGAGGAGGGGTCAGAACAAAATAACACCTTATTATGTTGTAGCTCACCTGAAATGGAAGCCATGACAGGTCGGTTTGAAAATAGACCAAAACATAAAGGAAAACCATGACAATACCGGGAGTTTTTCCGCCTACTTTTAAAATGCAATCATCAGCTTGACTTCAAAAATATCCTGGTGATTCTACATATGGAAGGGCAAAGAAAGTATGAAGGAGTGGTGAACATGATAGCTTATGATTGTTCTGACTTCCATAATCGACAAGAATCCGACGTTTCGCCAATGTCAAGTTGTGTTTTTCTTATAAAATGTTGAAGTCCAATGTTTACTGGGTTACTGGAACGCCGTTGGGTTGAGAATAGCCAAATGCCAATCACATAATAAGCAAGTTTCCTTCAAGACAATTTCTTCTTTGCCAATACTGTATAATTGTCTTCAAGTCTTTGTGAACATAAATATGGATTCATGTTGCTCACTTTTGTATGATTACCTGCCACCACCACCCCCTCATCCCTTCACCCTATGATTTCCTATCTATTGATTTAATAAAAAAAAAATATATAAATCCTCAATTCACTTTTCCTTCAAACCAAATCAATCCCACTGTAACATAGGAATTTTAGAGCTCTTCTTTAAGATTTTTAAATCAGAATACTTGAGATTTCAGAGCACCTTTTGAAGTTGTTTAAAGGTTAACTACTCAGGAGTTCATTCTACATTAATCCACAAGTAGCTATGTCACACATTTCATCGTCCTGTACAAAGGATGAAATAATGTGAATACCCGTCAGGAAGAGTACTCTAGGTATGAAACCTGTTATCATGCGTGTCCAAAAAAAAAAAAAAAAAAAGACAGAAAAAGGGGTGATTTTGAGTCCATACTCAATCCTCTCGGAGTGCTAATTTCGTTAAGGGAGGAGGAGTGGGGGGGGGGGGGGGGAGGGGATTTTCATTCAGTACTTGCCAACAAAAAGGGAGTTTATTTCAGTGCGCATTTGATTGAGATGGGTATTATTTCAAAATACCCACTTCTCGTTAAGGGGTCGCTGGACACTCATGGTAACCATTGGTATGCGAGTGCCCTCCCTCTTACCCAGGCTTAAATGCCAAGGGCTGCCTGACCTGTCTGAGTTACAGGTGAGACAATCCCTGGATTTATCTACAACTTTGGAGTTCATTTAAAATCCCTCCATACAGAGCAAGTTCACAGACTGATTGTTGAGCACACATGTAAATTGCAGTCTTATTTGTCACTAGGTCAGTAATACTTGGACCCACAGACTGCACCCATGGGGTGTGATGGCCGAGCATTTGGTGCTACAGTCCTTTCTTTATTAAAAACATTCCCAAACATAAAATGATATTACACCCCCCCCCCCCCCCTCCTTCAAATGCAAAACACGGTCAGCACCCTATTTTGTTCAGGCAAGCGTCCTAAATCAGTAGGACGTGTCACTAATTTAGTGTGTTACACCGCTGGGCTACGGTACATCACCAAAACACCGTTACCCATCGTTACCCGCTTGATAATAGATCACATATGTATTTGACCCCTTAACCAAATTCGCTGATCCGAGTCAAAGAATTTCATAAACAATGTCTCAAAGATTGAACGCCAGCCCTCAACAAATCGACGCTTCAGCTCAGAGTGCATGAGGCACAGAAACGAGGTGTATATTAGAGTGAGATATCTGCATTCTTGTACTTAAACATATTTCCTATAAGGAAACAAATTTTAGCTTTATCTATTTTTATTGCATTATCAAGAAAATCAAGCAAGTGTAGATTACACACTTCTCTGTTTTCTAATTATTCCTAATACCAAGTTTAAGAAGCGGAGTTGTCAGGGCTGGTTTATCTTTAACCTATTCAATGAACACCTAACACTGACGTTTCAACTTTTATATATAAAAGCAAATGCAGACGTCTATCCAGCATTGCGACCGAAGTGGGACAGGCGTGATTTAGAGGCTACAAAGAACAACCAACCCTTTATAAAAGTTACACATTTGAGGGTAGACGTCTCGACCTCAGATATGCGTTGCATAGGGGCGGCATTGTTTTCTTTGAAACTACTATGTAGGCTGTAAGGAATTCCTTTTCTAAAAATAAATGCGCTAAGGTCGATATTGATATAGCATTTTCTCTCCAACAATTCATCAAATGCTTGAATGAAAAAAAGAAACAAAAAAAAAAAAAAAAAAAGAAAAAAAAAAAAGCAAATAAGTAGGGTTGCTGGCCGGTTTTCTTTTTTATGTTTTACTGCAAATTTGGAGATCGAAAATTCTGAAATTTACCACGGGCCTCACAGCAAATAGAAAGCCTAAAACGTTCAAATAAAAGAAGGGACAAACTATAGCTAATACGATAACCATACTTTTTATTGATGGTGTATCCTTGCAAGATGCATGCACTAACCAGATCAACTCATTTATAAGCTACACATGCAACTGATGACATCCATCTACAGGAAAAAGGAAAAAAAAATAAAACGCCCAAATTACATTTGGACTTTAGGCTATATAAGCTGTTTATAAAGTGTTTATCACAAAATAGGCCTACTATTGAAAAATAAAGGCAGGAAAGATTCAATTTATAGGCTAAATGAGATTATAGTATCTGTTTAACTGTCGTTCCTTTGTATATTATACAATTAACAAACACCTTAATCGCATAAAAATATAAGAATTGAAGAAAAAAATTCAGAAAAATACCACATAATGTCAACATGGAGAAAGATCGACCCGTGGATGTGGTACTTTTTTCACATTTACGTCTAGAAAAAAGTTTCTGCAGTAATATAAGCATCCGTAAGACATTATTTTCACCAGCTCCTTATTATGTACAGGTGTACAGACATAGGCATAAAAAAACTGGGAGAGCGGGTGGGAACATAGGCTACGCAGCCCGGATACGCTTAGAGAAAATCAAAAATACACAAATCTTACCATTTACAGTGCCGTAAGTTTGCTGTTAAAACTATAAACATATAACTAAACCAAATAACTAAATATAAGCATAAAGTTTAACACATCATTAAAAGGATAACCAAAAATAAATAAATAAATGTAAATGTTAGTTAACGAAATGTTGTCGGTCACTCACGTCATCTCGAATGTCTATGAGCTTATTTTTTTTTAAGTATCTGGACGTCTTTTTTATTTACTAAACGTAAAGTACATAAAGTTTAGTTGGGCATATCAAACCTTGACAATTTTGTTGTGTAATTGTCTTAAAAGGTACGGATAACACACCTTAAGACATTGTGTTATCATGGAGGTTTTGTATTGTAAAATCTATAATTGTACACATTTCGAGGTTCTAGATAAAAGTTGGTTGTTTTGGAATTACAGTAATATAGCAAACGTCCAATGTAGGTGAATTCACGATCTCTAATCTGACAGAAACACCACCCATTGCATTGTGAAATAAGCGCTTGAATTCGTTATTTTTATGTTGTCTAACGGATGCGGTGTACCTGGAAGTTACTGTCCAAGAACCGAACTTTTGCATCTTGCCTTCATGTTTACGCGGGCTGGAGATTTCGAATTACATTTCTAGTTACATTTTCATTTGTCTGCTTTGCTTGTTCGCAAAAGCAGAACTGCCATATCTTGGAAATAAAAGCTGAAAATAGGTAATATACCAGGAAAACACAAACCGATAAACGTAATCCCGCAGGCTGATATGTTACCGGGGGAAGGGGGGCGGGGAGGGGGGCTGGTGTCGCTAAAATTTATATAAAATTTATATTTATATATTTATATACGCACCCAATAGTATTGGCATTTTTTCTACCAAGGAGTAGCTTTTTAATATAAATAGTCAAAATCGTTAGGTTTTGTGCAACAGCGATGGCGTTAACTGCACCATTATATTTGGTTAAACATGCACTTTTTCTTTTCTTTGCTATTCCATGTCCAAGTCAACAGTTTGATTTTTGGAAGTAACCCCCACGAAGTAAAAAATATCTTAATGCCACGGTTAACCTCATATCTTAAATCTCCCAAGTGGAATTGAACATTCAATACTTTTAATTTATTTGGAGAAAAGTTATCGTTGGGTAAAATATGTCGTCAATTGTCAACAAAACAAAACAAAAAAAAAAAAATAAAAAAAAATAAAAAATAAACAAAACAAAAAAAGAAAGAAAGGAAATGAAAAGAAAAGAATAGAAACACGATTAATATGGAAGTAAATGAAAGAAAGTGATATTTGCGTACCCTTACTCGCCCTGGAGAATGCAAGTTGTACCGCTGATATTTGGGTCCTCGCATGTTTGGATTCTCACAGGAAATGTCCGAACTCACTGTACTGCTCTCAGTTTTAGGTTTCATTCTTATTATTTAGTACCTCAATAAATTAAAAGTGAAAAAATCCAGGTTTTCTTGAATTAGTATGATAAAATAATACTCCAGAAATCCATGAGTTCGGTTGAAGTATCCTTAGACGGTGTCTATCCCAGTCAGTTCTCGAATTTGGGGAGATGAGAGATGAGAGCCTTGGTAAGGGTATTTATAGGGTAACCAAGTGATGTCATCAGCGGTGCGTTGCTATTGGTTGACGAGACAGATGTGTTAACACTGGTGATCGTCTTCAGGTAAAGAGATTAAACTCTTCAAGGAAATAGAATAAAACTGAATTTCAATTTCAGGGTATTACGAAATAAAACAAAAATAGAATTCAGCTGCATGATGTGGGGTAGATTAATCCTTTAAGCATAGCATTTTGATGAAGATTGCGGGGCGTGATGTGTGTGAGGGGTTCATACGCCTATGCATATATTGCCACCGACTACCTTTGTGTGACGTCTTTTCTTTTTTCACAAATGAAATTAAAAAGAGGAGAAAACTGATGTTAACATGGTGCATGTAGAGAAAACAATGATTGATATATGATGATAGTACTGTATTAAAATTTTCTATTGTTTTGTCTTTTTTTTTCTAAGTGTGCCTGCATATTTACGGTTTCAACTGCGCATAATACGCATTTAATAGTCTCATTGAAGTTTCAAATTTTGTTAGATAATGCAATACAGGTTTTCCAAATCTTAAACCTGTTCACTTTCGTCCCTCATAGGGAAAACTTGTGGCGTTACCATTCCGTTACCGTAACACTGGCGTTCCCATAGCGCTAGACCCTCCTCCGCCATGAGTGCGCACGTACTTTTTGGATGACACCCCATATGTAGTCTTCGAGAACTGAAAAAGAAAATTTTCACCCACCATATCACAATATAAAAAAACATTAAACGAAACGGATTGAAGAAAACAGTGTCATAGAAAATCTGTGTAGATTTGATGATTCTTTGTTTGGAACAATTTTAAACCGATGAGCCTTTTTTATTGTCGTGAGGCACAACTATGCGCAACCTATTGCCCACTCCCGTCGCTCACTATCTAATTACCAGTCAGATTGCCACAAATTGTTGTTATTTTTCGCATTGCTAACAACAGATTGTTCATTAAACTTTTATTCCCCCACCCTCACCCACATTTCACCTCTTTTTTTTACTACAATAATATGCATGAACTTTCCCACGAGAGTTGATAATACCGTTTGTAAAGTAAAATTTTTCAAATCTGAAAAAAACATTGATTGAAAAAGTTCGTGACAAATGATTACAGGAAGCTAACATTCATAGTTAAAGCGTCAAATGTTCACGATAATAATTGCTGAAAAAGAACAGAAACAATGATACTTTAATGAGGAGGTTGCTAACAACCACTACTGTTTATATTGAATCTAGGAAGATGGCTATCGTTAGATGAAACTAGACCGTATTCGCCATCTGGAAGCGACAAACATACAGCATGCTAAAACCAAACCATAAACCGAAACAGATGGATCAAACGCCTTTAGTAGATAATTGGTAGTGATAGCGTTGATAGGGATATGTAACCAGAAGTAACAAAAGCATTGAAGAGATCACACGGCGCTTTAAATTGCAATTTCTGAACCACTGAAGGAATTGATGATACAATATCCATATGCCTGTTCCCGTTACATTATGTTGACTTTGACTCATGGTTGCCGTATGATGACTTTGTGGTAAAATGGGCTCCAACTTTATATATGTTGAAACCATTGAACGAGACAGACGCACAAATAAAACAAAATGTTAACCGTATAACTTGGGTAACTCTAATCAACCATGACACATTTACGACGAAAAGCTTTTACGTGTGTATATTCGCACTGCATTGATTAATCAAAATCCCAGATAGCAGTCCCACATGGGGACTGTGCATAATATATGTGGGTATTCCCACATACCCACACATAATATGGAATGCCATTTTCACATTTATTAGAGAATTATTGATATCAAGAATTAATTTTGATCTCAAAAATTGATTTTTTTGATATCAAGAGTTAATTTTTGATCTCAAAAATTGATTTTTTTATATCAAGAATTAATTTTTGATCTCAAAAAAATCCATATTTTGACATCAAGAATAAATTTTTGATTTTAAAAATCCATATTTTGATATCAAGAATTAATTTTTGCTATCTGTAATTGTATTTTTAATATTTCTAAATGTATTCTTGATCTCAAAAAGTAATTTTTGATATCAATAAATATTTAGAGATATCAAGAAATATTTATTGATATAAAAATGACTTAATGATATGTAAAATTGATTTTTTTGAGATCAAAAATTAAATTCTTGATAGCAAAAATTAAATATTTGAGAGCAAAATGTCAATTTTGAGCTCAGTTATATGGAATGCCGTTTTAACATTTAATGCTTATTTTTGATATCAAAATATAATTTAAGATATCAAGAAATCTATGTAAATCTCAATAATTTATATTTTCCTATCATTAATTGAATTGCTTCTTAAAAAGAATGATACTTTCAGAATGATACTTTTTCAATTTGTATTTTGAAATCTGCAAATGATTTTTTGATCTCAAATATTGATTTTTGATATCAAAATATCATTCTATTGTTTTAAATAAAAAATTCAGAAACACACGTCTGTAAATAAATAATGGCTGGTTCTTTTTTTTTTTTGTTTTTAACTGTACAAAAAAGAAGCAATTCTTGAGATCAGAAATTGTGTTGCTCTTATTGATCTCAATAATTCAATGTTTCATCTCCAAAATTTAATTGACGATTCGTTATATTTTATGTAAATGCGTGTCTCCCCTTACAGTCAGCATACTTTTTCGTCCGCATACTAAAACGCGTTGTTTTTAGGTGGGATTACGTGGGAACGTGGGACGTTGCCATGGCCACATAGAAAACATAATATACGTGGACATTCCCACGGTGTGATTTCCGTGTAAACTCTACGTATAATATAAGTAGGCTTTCCCACGTAAGAAATGCAGGGGTAGATATACCTGTAAACTGCATGGTTTCCCCGATGTTTACACGACGTTTGTCTACGCATTTTGTATGTGGAAGAGCCCACGTACGTTTGTCTACGCATTTTATATGTGGAAGAGCCCACATACGTTTGTCTTCGCATTTTATATGTGGAAGAGCCCACGTAGAAAGCACGTACGTTTCCGAGCAGACTCTCCACGGTGGGCATTACCGTTCGAAAATATTTTATCGCATATTCTAGAATGAACCGCTGTTTAATTGCCTCTGTGTTTTACAAAGCTTGAGGAAAAGCGAAGGGAAATGTAACACAACTATACGGTAAGCAACAAAACAAAACCCTACTAGCAATTCTTGAATAGTTGTCCAGCTTAAACATTGCATCAAGGATTTTTAGTTTTCCCAGACAAAATAATCTCAATGCAATAAAAAAAAGAAGTTATTTGATGGAGGGGAAACTTTTCTACCTGGACTTTTAGAGGTTTATGCAACATAAATCGAAGCTGATCAGTTTCACAAAACTTCTGATATAAAATATACCTGTCAAAAATGATCAAAAACCTGTTTAACCCTATTGTTTCTGGCAGGAAATAAAGCGAAATTGTCCCACGATTTAGTGATATTCATTTACACGACGTTGACTTTTTCAGTAAAATAAGATGAACATATTAAAGTATGTAATTATATCATGGTAAGTCGTGACTTAGTGGCAAGACAACAATGGTCCAAACGGTAACTGCCTTGAAAGTAGAAGCAGGGAACCGGGTTACGGATCGGGAGAGGACTGATGTATGACAGGCGGCTGACTGCCCTGTTGAGTTCACTAGAAAAAAGTTCAGTAGGAACCCAACCCCTCTGTATAACCCAGGTGGGGGGGGGGTGGAGGGATCACGTAGTATTTAGACAATATGTACGTTAACAACACGGAGGAAGGAGGGTAACTTTACGGCCAGACGCGGTACACGCAGAGTGTCATTTCCATCACAAAGGTGTCCTTTTTCGTTTAGTAATGCGCGTTTCCCACAGACGGGAGGTGATTTTAGAACCGTATTGTGCCTTTGTTTAAAATTATTATTTCAAAACTTAGCACTCCATGTTTAGGGATCACGTACACGCATGGTAAATACTTTGAAAGTGAGTGCCCCCCTCCCACCGCCAGAATTCAACACATACCCAGATCTCCAACCGTCGGCATCCGCCGGCCTGCATAATCGCGCTGTCTATTTTAGGGTGATTGGTAGTGACCTTCTTCTGTCTGTCCTCCAGTTCGCTGACTCATCTAAAGTCACGGTTCTCATTGTAAAAAATAGTAAAAAGTTTCAGTAAAAAAGAAAAAAAAAAGAAAAAAAGTCATGGTGGTGAACTCCCTGGGTGCTACTGCAGCGCCAGACTGCTCGGATTTCCGCAATGGTTTCCTAATTAGTCAGTTGACAGGCCTTAAACTAACGTTTTATTTCGTAAAACGTGCTTTTACGAGTAAAAGCTTTGAATTCGCTTATCTCCACTTTTAGATGGGTTTCCCTTCAGGATTAATCCTTTCACGCAAATAAATACAAACTTTTTGTGCCTGCAGAATAGCCTATCCCGCCATCCACCCATCAACCAATCAAAATGAGGGAATCCTCTGGTATTTCGTCATGATTGACAATGGGCATTCCCTTTAAGCCCCACTCGGTGGTTGAAAAACGCACCCAGGCTTGTTGAGGGTGGATGGGAGGGAGAGTAGGCTAAAAGTGGAGAACGCGAATTGCGCTTTTACTCGTAAAAGCACGTTTTACGAAATAAAACGTTAGTTTTACTTCGCAAAAGCTTTGAATTCGCTTATCTCCACTTTTAGATGGGACTTAAGTCCGGAGCAGGGGAGCCTGCCATTCTGTACTGCTTCACAAAAAGGTTGCGAATTGTGCTAGATACGTAAAGACTCATCGGTAGATGTAAAGATGAACCGTAGTTGAAGACTGAATAAAAATGCTAACTACGTTCCACTTCTTTTAATGTTTTCCAAAGGTTTGGGATGGGGGGAAGACTCCCAGTCCCATAACAATCATCATGGGATATGACCCCATGGGAACAGAAAATAGAGATCTGACACATGTAAGTCAAGTACATCACATACACAAGAGTGGTTACTGCCATCCCCCTCCTTCCACCCACTGGATGGGTCCCAACCACACACTCTCAACATCGAGGTTACCAGTAATAATTTCAAACCGTCGATACTTGACAATACGATCGTAAATCTCGGAGATTTACGTAAATAAACTTAATACTGCTAGGGAGTGCGCCTGCAGTATTTACAATTAAATAACATGCTGAACTGACGTTAGGTTAAAGCAAATGAAAAGGTCCAAATGACCGAAGCAAAGAACACAATATAAATTGAAGGTTTTTCCCGCAAAACCTACAAAATACGACTAGATATTCTTTTAGATTCTAAAACTGATAGAATTTAAACTTAAAAAGTGAAAAACATTCACTGTTATATGGATTCCCGTGTCTTGGGCCAATTACGGGCCCATGGGAACAATGGGCATGGTCATCATGGACCGATCCCCTAGTTACCGGAGGTGACATGGGACTACGGGAACCGTAAGTACCGTGTACCCCCCCCCCCTCTTTTCTGACCTTAGGGTCCGAAAAGAGGATGATGGCAGGTAGCTGGGTGTTAGGACCACGATGACCCTGCCCGCACAAGATAAAATTACCTTTACCCTGGAAACAATCTAGAGCTTAAAAACTAACGTCCATGCAAGTGAAAATATCAGTTCCGTGGTGAATTAAAAACACTTGCTTAACTGTACTCGAGGTACGATAACAAAGTCTGAGAGCATCACTGTTTCTTGCCCTTGAACCCATTGTTGTGTCCCTTGGGGAATCCCCCTTTCTGTTTGCCCTTGCCTTTCAGCTTTGGAGCGGGTTGCCTGAAACCAGAGAAGAAGGATTCGTAATGATGGTTTCCGCAGCAATGAAGGGGCCTAAAGAGTAAAGACCCGACAACTCGTTTTGCGAAAAGTCTTTCAGGTAATACTTAACGAATGAGTTGGGAGAGGACCAACAACCTGTTCTAAGTATATCTACCAAAGACACATTACGAAGAGCTCTGAGGGAATTTGCTATCTGGCGGACATGATGGGCTTTAACTTTACATTCGTCTTGTAGGCCCGTATCGGACTGTGCCCGTTCATAAGCTGCCAAAATGACCTTTTCAATGTAGTTTGAGATGGTCTGTTTAGAAAGGTCTTTGTTAAATTTCGGCATGAAAGAGATAATGAGGGCTTTTTGATTTTCTGAACGATAGGTTTCTGAAATCGAAAGGTATTGACGTAGTGCTTTGACCGGGCACAAAGAAACGCGATCCTCAGACAGTTGTTCCCCCTGAAGGGACGGGAGCGCAATATGTTCAAAGGTGCCCCGTCCTTGGGAGATGATATGTGTCTTACCCATGAAACCGACTCTGGGAGTAAGGAACACTCTATTCCACTCCCCATTTTCCTTTATTATCTCCCTGTCCAACGCATGGATTTCACCTCTCCTCTTACCGGACGCTAAGGCTAACAGGAAAGTGAATCTTACCGTGGCATCTTTTGCGGAAATGTTTTGTTCCGCGAAATTCTCTGGGCACTGTAAATAACGTAATACCAGAGACAAATCCCATTGGGCCACATTGGACTGTAGGGGAGGGGAATTCACCTTGAAATGTCTAATTAACTGTGACAGAGCCGTATCCTCGCCCGGGTCATAGCCAGTAGATGCCTTAAGTCTAGAACCGATAGCGGCTCGATAACCTTCTATCGAACCCACCTTCAGTTGACCTTGTGTGAAAAGATGGTCCAAAAAATCTGCTACCACTGCTGGTGTCGCCTGGAAGGGATCTAGCTTAGAGGCAGCGCACCAAGAGGAAAACTTGTTCCACTGTGACCTATAAACTTTCGCTGTGGATTGCTTATGATTGTTTACCATCTTTTCCACTACCTGCTTGGAAAAACCTTTTTTCTCTAGGAAGGATTGGTTAGGCACCACAGGTGTAGGTTCATTAGTTGTGGGGATGGGTGGAAGTGCCGCCAATGGGGTTGGGATAATAGTTCCCTGTGACAAGGTATCGGGACGGACTTGATCACCTTGCACCGTAGAAGAAGAGTGAACCACGGAGCCTCTGGGGACAACGGGGCTATTAGTAACAGAGCTGGAGGTCTGAGTTCTATTATCCTTTGCAAGACTTGTAGCAGAATGGCCTGGGGAGGGAAGGCATAGAGTACTTCCTGCAGAGGCCATGGGCACTTTAATGCATCTACTGCCCAGGCTGCTTGATCCGGGCATGGGGATACGAACCTGGGTAGCTGGGTTGTCAACGCATTGGCGAATAGATCTAATGTCGGGGGACCCCATGGGGATTCCCGTGTCACCCAACGGAAGGATGACTGGGCTAGACACCACTCTGTGTGGATGACTTGACCCGCCCTGGACGCCAGATCGGCCAGTACGTTCAGCTTCCCTGATAGATGACGTGCTACAATGGATATTTTGTGTTCCCGTGCCAGAAGAAGGATGTGAGAAGTCAGGGTCGATAGTTGAGAGGATTTGGTTCCACCTTGTTTGTTCAGATACGCCACTGCTGTAGAGTTGTCTAGAAGAACTCTGACACTCTTTCCCTCGAGATGGTTCGATAGCTTGTTCAGAGCTATCCATACCACTCGGAGTTCCAGCCAGTTGATATGGTATCTGCAAAACGTTGCTGGCCATTTTCCTCGCCACATTTGACCCTGACAGTGAATTCCCCACCCTTCCCTGGAAGCGTCCGTTTGGAGCTCTATATCCATGGGAGGGGCCTGAAAGGGGACTCCTTCGTTCATGGTAACCGGGTCGCACCACCATTGGAGAAGGGAGAGTGCGGAAGAGGACACTGTCATAGTGGCTTTGGGGGACCGTCCCTTCGTTAGGGCTTGTCTTACCTGTGCCTGGAATCGTCTGTAATGTAAGCGGCCTAACGGAACCGTCTTCTCGGTCGCTACTAATAGACCTAGCAGTGACTCCATAGCCTGTACCCTTACCTTTCGGTTGGCAGAAATATTCCGGATAGACCGAGAAATTCTCTGCTGCCTGTCTGTTGTGGGGAATGCTCGGGCTGCTGATAAGTCCCATCGTTCCCCCAAGAAGATGACGTCTTGTTTTGGGGTCAATTCTGATTTGACCAGATTTACCATAAGACCTACCTGTATCGCCTTTTTGACCAGGTGGGTTGTCTGGTGATGGGCTATGTCCCGTTGAGTATGTGCCAGGAACCAATCGTCTAAGTATTGGAACACTAGCATTCCTTGGAGACGTGCCCATGCTTTTAGGACCCGCATGATCTTTGAAAATACGTACGGGGCCGAGGAGAGGCCGAAAGGGAGTGCCAGAAACCAGAAACGCTTTCGATTTACTTGGAAACATAGGTACTTCCTGGCCGAGTGGTGTAGGGGAACATGTAGGTAGGCGTCGGATAGATCTATCGATGTGCCCCACATCCCTTCCCGTAACATTGCTTTTATAACCTGTGCCGTGTCCATCTGGAAGGAGGTTATTTGCAGGGACTGGTTGAGGGAAGATAGATCTATCACTAGTCGCCATCCCCCTGACTTCTTGGGTACCAGAAAAACTCGACTGAAGAAGCCTACCTGGTTTTCTGGCATTTCCTCTATAGCCTGTTTTGCTTGTAAGTCTTTTAGCATTTCTTTTAGGGCTAAGTCTTTTTCTGATCCCTGCTGATAAGCGGCGGCCAGGTTGCCTGGAGCTTGGAGTGTTAGGGGAATAGTTGGTTTGAGTCCCCTCGGGCCCTTCTTGAAGGGGAGGGGATAGCCGTTCTTGAGCCACCGGACTATTCTCCGGGAAGCCCCTAACTCTGCCCAAGCATGCCAGAACTTGCCTAGCCTTCCGCCTACGGGCAAGGATGTGTTGCAAGACAGTAGTTCTTTTAGATCGTTTAAGCCAGAAAAAGTATCGCCAAGAGACGAGTCCCTCGTCTCTGAGCGGTACTTTGGTTGGCTGCTACCTGTGCTGCTGGGTATGCTGACCCTCTGGCTTGTTGTCTTCCGAATGCTTGGGCCTCTTCGGCGGAGGGGACTGCACCTGGGAGTTGGGTCGGGGGTGATCCGTAGAGGACTGTCGTTGCTTCTTGCGCTTTGCTGGTTGGCGGAACGAGGCACGCGACATCCTTGACATCAAGGCGAAGTCTTGCGACAACGAACGGCCCTCTTGGTTTACTCTCTCCACCTCTGCTGGGGGGAACAGTTCTTTCTCGCCCAGGATGGGAGTATGTCTTAAGTCACGAAGTCCTTTGACGCTTGACCAGCAATGCTGGAGGAAGGCGTCCCGTCTTAAAAATATCATTGACGTCATTAGGAAGGTAGAGATTTTAACGACATCACGGGTGGCCAGAGATAGGCATTCCAAAAGTTTAGGAGACACTGGGTCATTGAGCCGCAGATCATCCCATCTCGCCCGTAGTGCTTTCAGAGTGTGGTCCTGAAAGGACATAATGTTTAAAACTTGACGGGCCGACGACTCAATGTTCCTGGCGTCTTTTTCTACTAACGGAATGTCTGAATCCGCACGAACTGATGGCATCCACACTGTTCTCTTGGATGGTTGATCCAGTGACTCCATCGGTATCTGATCGTCCGAGGTACGATATGGGCCGGGACGCACAGAGCAGTGCTTTGAGGCATGAAATCGCGATAATGTGCGGCCCTCACTGGCATCCATCTTTTTGAACTCGTTTGACCGTACTACCACTGCGTTCGCGATGCCCTCACTCGTGGATAAGGCAATAAATGAATCGTGGTGGGGCAGAGACGTCTGGGATGTCATCCTAATGGGGGGGTCATCCCTTTCCAGACATGGGGTGCCACAGGTAACGTTAGCAAGGCGGGCTATTTCCTGTATGGCATCTCTAAACGGGACATCTTCCGGAGCTAGGGACGATGACGTCACAGAGGGAGCTCCCTCTTCCGCTGGCGATGAGAGATCGGGAGGAGACGGGGTCCTGATCGGGCGACGGCCTGCTGCCGCTGGGTCGTGCCATAGACGTTGACCGCGACCTGGGGAACGTATAGAGTCCATTTCCCGTAGGGGTAAGTGGAATTGAGTCGGTGCTGAGAGCTCTTGGGGCACTTCTCCGGTCTCTTCCTCTTCGGACTCTTCCCCTTCCTGCTCCTCTTCACCCTGCCGCAGAGCGTTCATGGGATGTTGGGTGAGTACTTCCCCCGAGGGTGTATAGATCTCCCTCTCTCTGTGAGAGGGAATAGATGTTATGGGGGAGGTGTGAGCTTGAAGTAGGTCGTCGTCCTCTTCTCCCACCAGATTGGAAGCCTGCCCCGACGGTGGAATACCCGAAGAGTCCTCCTCACTGGGGTCCTCCATCTCACGGTCCCTGACTGTACCCATGGCGGGGGTTTCGTGGGACGTGGACGTTAAGGGAATCAATTCCGGTGGAGGCCGAGAGACCGTGGCCGAAGGTGTACGCTTCCTGCTGGGGGTCCCCTTTGCCTCTTGCTCCTTAATTGAGCATTGCAAGTCCTGGATCTGGCGTTGAAGTTGAGTCTGTAAAGCCAGTATCGCCGACAAGCCCATTGAGTCACCCGTGGAGGGGGGTACAGTTGGTGGATCTAGCTGGGGGAACAAATCCTCTGGTGCTGGTATGCCCAGTTGACCCGGAGTAGACGTGAAGGCAGAGCCTGTGGCAGTATGCACAACCGTTACTTGTCCTTCCGCAGGGTAAAGTTTTTTGTCGGAACCTAACCCTTCCTTCCCCGAACCTTGTCGGTCCGCGGACCAGGCGTTACGTAAAGCCGCGCGTTCATCGCCACCTAATATGTCCAGTTCCGCCACTGTTTCCGAAAAGGCTCTGGACGTCTTTGACTTTTTACGCTTGCGCTTTGTGCCCGCTGTATCCGACTCTGCACCGGTATCCAAACGGATGGGCGTCGATACCTGTTGAAGGATTACTGAACTCGCCTTTTCCATTGGGCTGGAGGTATAGTCCGGTGAGAGAAACAGGGAGGGGGCTTTGCGTCTGCTCCTTCTACGATCGTTCTTTGCCCTGTTTCTGTAAATTGCTCGCCACTCTCTGTGGGTTAACTGTTCACACTCAGGGCAGGTATTCGTTTCGACACACAACGCCAGGCCCCGATCTCGCCTGCAGCGATCGCACACTGTATGGGGATTGAGTAAGGTAGGCGGGTGTGAACACGGCAACTCCTTCTTGTGTGACCGTAGGGTGGCCTCTGTCATGTCTGAAAAGTAAGCAGAACGAAGAGACCATAAGAGACTGTATCAGAAAACACAAGGCAACAGATAGAATAACGTTTAGGCTATCGTTCCCAGTGATATGCAGTACTTCCTATTGAAATATATCATCTAAAATAATCAAAATGTTGATAGTTATGATGAATAAGGGCGAAAAACCCGTATTTGTGGGACATGTGACGCTATGGGCCCATATTCCCATGGACCCCAAAGTCCCATGCTCCCATATGAGACCATGTTCCCATAAGAGCCCTGTGCCCCTATGGGATCATGACCCATAGTCCCAAGGTACCTTACGGACCCATGTTCCCGTGAGACCCATAGCTCCATGTGACCCATGGGGACATGGTCCCATGCAAAGGCATGGGACGTCCCGTAAGCCTGTAATCACCAGTCTGGGAATACATGGAACTACGGTCCCTGCGGTCACAAGGGCCGTTGCTAAGGACCCTACATGGGGCCTACGGAGGGACTATGTCTGTTTTATACCCCTAACGGACGTGTGGTCCCAGGGGTGCCACACGCTCAGAAAGACGTCTCAAAACAGCTTTTTTCGCCCGGACGAAATTCTATCTTGCAGAGCTTGCAGATACAAGAAAGAACGAGTCCTTTTTGGAGTGTAAGCAATGGCAAAAGCCGGCCATTTCTGCTATGGCACGGTAAGCCGTAAACGCTTAGAGTCTAAGCAGGCAATGAGGACTGCAAAGACTCGAAACAACTCCTGAGGGTGTGTGTTCGAACCAGTGGACGTAGCCACTCGATCCTACAGTCTTCTAGTGGAGAAAAAGAGGCGCACTTCTCGGGACTATCGACGTGTCGCCGCTGCGTGCAAACTCAAATTCTGCCGGACCGAAGTACAAGTGTTATATTTGCCTCGAAACTGAACCAAATTTATCCAACTTCCACAGAATGATAAAGAAGTCCATTATTAGTTAAATAAACTAAATAAAAGGCAAAACCGCACCTTTCCACTAGTTCCCCAACGAAAAAATTCGCGGAGCACACAGAATGGCGTGTGTTTTCAAACACACGCTTAAAGGGAATGCCCATTGTCAATCATGACGAAATACCAGAGGATTCCCTCATTTTGATTGGTTGATGGGTGGATGGCGGGATAGGCTATTCTGCAGGCACAAAAAGTTTGTATTTATTTGCGTGAAAGGATTAATCCTGAAGGGAAACCCATCTAAAAGTGGAGATAAGCGAATTCAAAGCTTTTGCGAAGTAAAACTCGGAGGTCACGCTTGCTCACGTCTTTGAAGCAGATCTTTGAACGTCTAAAAGGACGTTTCCCTTCAGCAATCTCGCCGAAGAGCAGGTCTTTCGGTCCATTCGGCGTATATTGCCAAGCCAGTGTGGAAATCTAAGTTTGGTGTATGCGGACGCTGTCGGTCATTCAAACTAATCTCGTACCGGGACCAACGAAGATGAAAGCCAATCAGCTTCCCTATGCGC
Source organism: Protula sp. h YS-2021 (assembly GCA_949752745.1). Classification (NCBI taxonomy): domain Eukaryota; kingdom Metazoa; phylum Annelida; class Polychaeta; order Sabellida; family Serpulidae; genus Protula; species Protula sp. h YS-2021. The sequence continues at coordinate 46,964,448 of OX457024.1, forward strand.
GAACAGCTTGATGGTGCCTCGCTATCATAAAGAAACGCACTGAGGAGGTATGCCTGGCAAATTGCCATCTTGGTTTTGGTGCTCAATTTTGAGATTTTTTTCCATGCCCGTTTGGTGATCCTGTCGAACGCGGTATCAACAGCAACCTTTTCGATTCTGACATTTATTTTGTCGTCTAGACTCTGTTTTCGGGGTTAGTGGGGACCAGGTAGCAGAATTCGCTCATAACCTCTGAAGAGTGCTGCTGCATGTTATGTCTAGTAGTTGTTTGACACCTTAAGATATTTCTTGACACTGATTGTTGATATACTGGAACCATACCGCTGTCCCAAAACGAATGGCCCCCCGTTTTTGGTCTCCCCGGACCATAAGTCCTTGAATTCATGGTCCCCCGGACCAGTGGTCATCGGAAATATGGTATCCCCTTAGGAAATATGACCCCCCCCCCCCCGGGACCAATGGCCCTAGGAACAATATTCCCCTACTTCTTTTTCATTTTTTAAAACTATGAATAAACTTGAATAAACTTGATTATGGTTGATTTCTTTCTTAGTTTAAAGGAAACTTTTGGGGTAAAATAGCACAAGGTGTCATTAAATCACGGAGATTACAGTTCAATATAATCCCGCCGTTTACTTCGTAACTTTCGGAGATTACAATTTGCTTTTATATCAATGAACTGTAATAACTTAAATCATACAGTGCAATTTACAGAGACTGCAATTTCAAATTGTGGTAGACGAGTCCACATCAATCACACCATTCCAATGGACTCTAATAACTTAGCCCTACAGGGTTTTATCGTTATTTGCAGAGATTGGAATTTGAAAGTGTGGTACACGAATCCACATAAGTCAGCGAAAAACAATTAAAATTTATTTCAATAGAATTTATTCAATAAAATACAATTGTTGAATTAATTCCGGAAAAAACTAATGAAAAAAATGATCAGTTTTTAAATTTACTCAGCAAAATGGTGTTGAGTTTTTAAATTTACTCAGCAAAACGGTGTTGAGTAAATTCACGATGAAAATTACTCAACCTCGCTACCTATATAAGATGAGAGGTTTCCCTCAAATTTCACCTTTCAAAAAACCATGGATGAATACACAGAGAGCGTAGAAGTACATGAAAATGAAAATGGAGCGTGTAAAACAACCCAAAACTTGGATAATATGGATGAAATATTTCAGTATTTAAGTCAAAATACTTAACCTGACGGATTTTCATAATCATAAACGAGTTCTTCGAAAAAAAAAGCAAAGAGCTTTTTGATTAAGGATTCTGTGCTCTATGACACTGCTCTATTAAACCATTACATCCAAGTTGTTATCGGTTTTTAAATAAATACGTAAATAAGCATAAACAGTACATATAAATAAAATTGAATAAGTGAAATAAATAAATAAATATAACTAAAAATGAATAAAACTAAATAAGTAAAATAAATATATACGTGAATAAATAAAAGTAAATAAAACACAAATAAACAAAAAGTAAATAAATAAGTATTAAATAAACAGTTTAATTTCTATTTTTAGGAAAAAGTGCCAAGAAGCAAAGGCACTCGGTGGTCACTTTGGGCGCGACAAAACGCATAGTAATTTATACTAAATTACTAAAATTGATTTGTTTTTCTGCGTGAATAAAGTATGAATAAACAGATAATTAATAAAATTTATTGCATTTTATTTCTAGTTTAGAAAAATAAAAAAAGTAGCGGGGACCATCTTTCCTAGGACCATTGGTCCCCAGGGGCCATATTTCCTAAGGACCAAAGGTCCGAGGGGACCAGTGGTCCGGGGAGACCATTAGTCCCGTCACACCGCACAATGGCTGAGATTATATTGCACGATAGGCATACCGGTGTAATGAAACGTTTTGACCCCCAAACAAATCGACCCCCCCCCCCGGTCGATTTGTTTTAAAACAAACAGACCCCCCGGTCGATTTGTTTTGGGAAAGCCCGCCATAACAGACCTCCCTATAATAAAATGACCCCCTCCAAATAATCATGTTTAAATATAAAATGGAAGTAAAAAAGGTGCATATGGTTTTTAAATAATATTTTAAGCATTTTCTACCTCTTGATGTAGAAAATTATTATTTTGAGCCTTTGAAATGCCATTATTGAGCTTGGACAGATTTTTTCGTGACTGTATGTTTGTGGTGTTGGAAGTGTTTTCGTGTTTGAAAATGTAGATGTTAGTTGCTAAATAAATTGTTATTCATGGATATAGTTTTTATTTCAATTAAAGAAACTAATAAGGTGGTCATATGTGGAAAGAAATAAAGAAATCAACAAAAAATAAGAGGGTTAAAACATTTCAGGAGAGTCTGTTTGTTTTAAAACAAATCGACCGGGGGGGTCTGTTTGTTTTAAAACAAATCGACCGGGGGTCGATTTATTTTGGGGGTCAAAACGTTTCCTTACACCGGTTGTGCAGTATACTTGATATGACTGAGTTAGATACTCACTGCAAGTTCACAGTAACAACGAGTGATGTACTGAAACTGTTGTAATACCAAACCAATATTTTTTGCCACCATAGTAATTCTGCATCATAACTCATTCATGAGATGCTTTTTTTATAATTCACAAGCATTTAAATTTCCCTAACTTGAACTTAAATGAATTTGCAACTCTAAAAATCTGCTATCTGGTTTGTTATGTTTAGATTTTGTTTCGTTCTAAACATACATCCATCTTGGCTAAACGAACAAAATTCAAATTTCAACACTTTGACCCCCACCCGCCCAACTCCACAAACCCTGCTTATTTTAACTTAATCGTCGAACTCCATGGAAATATCAAAATTTAGGAGTAATACCTTAACATCCCGTAGCAAAATCTGGTAAAAAAGATGTCTTTACTGAACCGGAAAGGAACAAAATGACCGGAAAGGAACCGCAACAATACCGCAGCTTTAACACACAGATTGTATCTCGAATTGTTGCTGAAAACTTTGTAATTGGGTTGACATTTTTTCTGCGCCGACGTATAGCTAGACTGGTTGTATTTACTATGTTTACTTCTCCCTCAAGCTGTTTGAAAAAAAAAAAATTTTCTAGCGCGGAGTGCATTTCTGAAAGTCATCGGTGACGTATTTTCTTACGTCATTGAATTAATTAAAAACCCTCAGCCATTTCCTGTTTACAGGTGCTCTGACATGCGTCATTTCCCGGTGTAAGGAAACGTTTTGACCCCCAAAATAAAACCCCACGGTCAATTTGTTTTAAAATAAACAGACCTTCTGGTCGATTTGTTTTAAAACAAACGGACCCCCCCCCCCCTGAAATGTTTAAACCCTCTTATTTTTTGTTGATTTCTTTATTTCTTTCCACACATGGCCACCTTATTACTTTCTTTAACTGAAATAAAAACTATATCCATGAATAACAATTTATTTAGCAACTAGCATCTATATTTTCAAACACGAAAACACTTCCAACACCACTAACACACAGTCACGAAAAAATCTGTCCAAGCTCAATAACGGCTTGGCAATGGCTCAGAATAATAATTTTCTACATCAAGAGGTAGAAAATACTTAAAATAGTATTTAAAAACCATATGCACCTTTTTTACTTCCATTTTATATTTAAACATGATTTTTTTGAGGGGCTCATTTTATTATAGGGGAGGTCTGTTTGTTATGGCGGGCTTTCCCAAAACAAATCGACCGGGGGGTCTGTTTGTTTTAAAAAATATCGACCGGGGGATCGATTTGTTTGGGGGTCAAAATGTTTCATTACACCGGTATATAGTTGGTATACTGGAGCATTTTGCAGCCTTCTGGAGTCGACTTCCAAACAAATGGCAGGAACCTACTGCAAAAAGCTTGTTGCGGTTCCTTTCTAGTCACTTTCTTCCTTTCCGGTTCCGTAGCGGTATATTCGCGACACATTTGGAGTATAACTTTTTAAGTAAGTTTTGCTACGGGTATATGATCGAACATATACCAAACGTGTTTAATAGCGTTCATGTCAGATGAGTATGGAGGCCATTGAAGGGTCTGGATCTGATTATCCCACAACAGATTTGTGCAAATTTCAGCCACATGAGGACGCATGTTTTCTTGTCTGAAAATCGCAGTGTAGTACAGTACGATTTCGCATTTTAATGCGATTTTTCGCATAACCAGAAGAAGTGATTTTCAACCAAATCGAACAGAACCCCACACCAGAGTTCAACCAAATCGAACAGAGTGCTTCGTCCACATAATCTATCGCGAACACGGGTTGGTACGAGTCCCCTTGAAATCTTTACATTCCATAGAGGGCATCATTTGGAAGCAACAAGAAGCACGACTCATTGCGACACCATGAGGCTAAGACGTCGTAGCCATTGGCTTAATACTGGCCAGACGTGGGCTCGTCAGGGCATTACTCCATGCGCGCACAGCCAGTTTAGCACAATTGGTGCTAAACTGGTGTTATTAATGCCGTTGCAACCACAGACCGCAAGCGATCGCGAAGGTGCATCGTTACGCGTAGAGCAATGATACAGCCACTCTGGAGGCTCTGGCGAAAACGGCGTGTTGCATATCGATATTAAACATGTCATTGCTTGCCATTTTTCATTTTGGCTAAGTCCTGGCATTTTAGCGTCTTTTTGTTTAAATTTTGTTTACCGACATTGATTTTGCCTTTACTTGGTCCGTAAATAACCTGGGTTTAAAGACTCAGAATCGTGTGATCATCGCGTCATTTTGGAAAAGGTGTCAGACTGTTAACTTCTTTAAAATCAATAATCAATATTCGTGTCAAACAAAGGATCATGAAAGGATTACTTTCTCTCTCTCTCTCTCTCTCTCTCTCTCTCTCTCTCTCTCTCTCTCTCTCTCTCTCTCTCTCTCTCTCTCTCTCTCTCTCATTCCAGTCAGTCATTCCGGTGCTTCATGAAAGGATCACTCTGCGTCAAAATGCAGCGTATTTACGATAATCCTGATTTTATGGAGCATTGAGCATTGAACTGTCAATAAATTAAATTATTAAATAGAAATTATGGGCCGCAAAAGCAGAGAAAACTTATTTTTTCTTCATTGTGATAGCACATGCTGACAAAGCAAGCTTCATACACAGCCCCCACCCCCTTGCGATATGGGAAGGGGGAAGACATTTGGAAGCATGTATCTTACCACACATGACCACAAAAAGGCGGATAGTAGAATATTTTGTGGGGACAAAAACTGCTCGTTTGTATTGTTGTCGTTCCAGTTAAAGTATTTGTCGGTGGTTAAAGGGTGAAAATTACACGGCATCCGTGTTTTGTTTTAAGCCTTGCACGTTTGGGCTCATTTTAGAAAGTCATGCATGGGCACGTATAGCCAGTACCTAAGTGAGTACCCCCTACCCCTCCAGGTATTTATGCCCCAAAATATACCATTTGGTGATATATTTATAACCCTTGGTTTTGTGTGAATGCGTGTGTTTGAGTTACAATAATATTGGGTATGTACAAAAAACAGTAATGCGTTTATTTGTAAGACTGTGTACATGTATACTGAGGTTTCTCATGGAAAGTGTGAAGTCTGTACAGGTAGAATCTCTGCTGTGAGCATATTAATTATATAAATTAGTGTCCATGCCGGTTAGCATGCATCTTGTGGTGTTATACACTAACCTTCTGCTGTATTGAACCATAGCTGTGACGTCGCCATTGTCTTTGCATGAGAATTTTTAGTCACGAAACCTCTTCTGGTGACGTCAATTTTTAATTTCCATAAGCAACATCTTAAGGATTCCGAAGAGTCTCTCCGTTTGTTCGATTGTGTGCCCGTTTTGGGTGTTCATGAGCTCGAACAAAAACCTTCAATGATAAAAATGAAAATGTGTGTATCAGTTGCAATTCTTTATACAATTATACACTTATTTCTTTATTTCTAAACAATAACATACAGTACACGCCTATGCAACCGACCCTTTTTATTCGAGCTTCGTTTATCAGACAGGTCCAACAGCACAGCTTTTTACTCTGTTTATGACATGTAGAATTATCTACTGTATGCCATTGTAGTTAGGTTTTTCTTACACTAAGTTTTCAAAATTCTATATCCTATAAGAATAAATGCATCATTAAAATCAGCTTGAGTACTGTTCTAACATTCTGTTTTAGAATTCTAGAAAAGATTCTTTGTCACCTTTGTTAAACGGTGTCTTGAAAAGAAAAGCAAAGGATAGGATTCTGGTGGAAACTTAATCGGAACCCAGATTTTTTGGACTTGATCCCAAAGTTATCCCAAGTTTTTGCCTCAAAACCCTTTGGGTCTAAAAGACGATATATAAGACGTACCTCGGTCACCTTGACCTCCTTGGTCATGGTCAAGGTCAGAAACCGGAAGCTGAGTACTCGAAAAGATTTAGAGCTAGAACGATTGGGAGCTTATTTTAGACCCATTGCACCTAAAAGACGTTGTATAAGTGGTACCTCCGTGACCTTGACCTCCTTGGTCATGGTCAAGGTCCTAAGATAACTATTATCTCGATTATCTTGACCATTAGCGAAATTTTGATCTTATTTTGATCATTTGTGCCTGAAAGAGGTTATATTTACTTCGATGAACCTCGCGTTGAAGATAAAAATCCGGAAGCTGATAATTATCTCGAAACAGTTAGAAATTTGTTTTTGACCAAATATATTATATTGTGTCTCTGGCTTTCTGTTATTGCAAGTGGGTGCCCTTTCGCTACTCGTAGTGAAATTCGGGACTAGTTTCCTTTGTCTTAACTTTGAAAAAAAAATGTAAAAGAGTTTTGAATGGGTATTTGGCTGGAAGAAAAATATTAGCAAAGTTGACAGATCTCAGGTGTCTGTTCTTGTTTTTTTTTATTTAGAATTGTTGATTGACACAAATGTGTCGAATGGGTAAGACCTAGCACGGAACTTTTTGTGGGATGATATTTCTTCTAAATTATGGTTCAGTGCTTCATAAACATTTATTTCAAGGTTGTCAGAAGGCGTACAAAGTAAACACGTCCAGTAGGCATATTCATCCTACTCACCGCTCTTCCCAGTATTGAAAACGTCACGTTACACACTACTGAAAGTGTGTATTTGGCATCGGCATAACAACTAACTACTTGTCAGAAAGCATCACAGAAGAGTGCAAAATTATGACAGAACATATTTGTACCAAGAATCACGAAATAAAAATAAAACCACACTCGCGTTTGGACTGATCCGAAAACCTTCCCTTAGCCCTGTGCAGTCTCCTCACTCTTGCTACCAGTGCTATAGGCTGCGTGGTTTTATCATTGTATCTAATGGCATCAGGAAAGTTGGGAGGGACGATGGGGGAAGGCTGCATGACATCTTTTTAAGATTGTCGTTTTCTTAAACGCCGACAAAATGCCACATATGCAAAATTGAAACCTCTCTTAAATAGAATCTCTTAAGTTAATAGAGCTCTGAAATGGTATCCCGATACCTGATATAGCGACAATTGATTTAGCAACAACTGATCAATCGTCAGGATACTGTATTTTAAGCACTGAAAGGAGTAGCTGCACCAGACAACAGCATATATATCGTATAAAGGAAGACATCCGTTGGAATATCATGATTAGCAAAACAGTGTTCTTATTATTATTATTATTATTATTATTATTATTTTTTGGAAAGGTTTCGAATCCTCATATTGCCCATCAAAACTGGGATTTCTGTTAAAGGAAAATCAGACGAAATTTTTTAAAAATTTTATCCACAAGGATAAATTGATTGAATATTTTTATTTTTAAACAAGCTTCTAATATTTCGATTTTCCGAAAAGTGGTTCTCGTGTTGTTGCCTCTTTTTGTTTGTTTGTTTTGTTTTTTCTTTTTTTTGGGGGGGGGGGGGTGGCGGGGGTTATGGGGATGGGAAGGCGGGGATACTTCTAATAGGGAGGTAAGTAGAACGAACCTTTGAGAAGTGCTGTGTTGCATGACCTCCAAGAAATAAAAAAAACTTTAAATGCACTTTTTATATTAATTTATTGTGTTTAATATCATCAGTTATAGCTCTTGAGGTTTTATAAAGATAACATGAACTCCACTTTTTCTTCACAACAGCAAGTGCAACAATTAATTACCAACGGCTGCTCGCACAAATTCAAAAAGCCGTTGCAAGCGAAAGACTTGTCAAGTGTTAATCAACAGCACATTCTGTGCAATTCACATGCGTAAGGAAGCGGTGGGTGTGAGTGGGAGGGCGGATGCCGGTCTGAATGCCCCTTAAACCAAGGGGCAAACCAAACGGCATTTAGCTACTGCGCACTGAGACAGCCGAATATGAAAGAAACAGTTACAGCATATTATCGTCATGCTATCATGCAGACATGTTGGACAAACCTCGAATCGCGAAGTTACTCCTTTTACTTCGCAGAAGCTTTGAATTCGCTTATCTCCACTTTTAATGGGTTCCCTTCCAGTAATATTTACCACGCAATATAAAAAAGAACTTTTTGAGGTACTGTTCAAGATACTCTAACCCTTCCATCCATCCTTTGGCCAATCAGAATGCCCGAGACGTCGTCTGCTAGTCTCGTATAAACGACATTCCCTTTTTGCGTGGCGTCTGTACAACACGCCATTCTGTGTGCTGCCGGTTTTTTGCAGCAAGGGAACTGGTTTAAGGTGCGAATTGCTTCATTTTTACTTAATTCACTACCTAATGGATTATTTTATCTATTATTGTGCGTTGGGATAAATTTATGGAGCCGAAGTGTGTTAATTCGACATCTTACTCTTCGGTCTGATTAGGTTGAGTTTGCACGATCACGGAGACACTTTCCTAGTCCCGAGAAGTGCGCCTCTTTCTCCACTTTCTTTCAGATCGAGGAACTTACCAGTTCCACCTCAGTTCGTCTAGGAGTAGGATCTTTTCAGGCTGCTGGACCTGATCAGACTCCAAGCTTTACCAGCCAGCTGTGTCATCGCGGAAATGGCCAGTTTTGCTTAAGCTTTACTCCATGGGTCGCTTCTCAGTCTTCGTAGAGCAGGTTCTGCAAGTCTGACAGCGTTCTCCGACGAAAAGAGACGTTTTCTGTGACGTCTGAGGGTCATTTTCTTTGCCAGGACCGTTTTCCCATTGTGGTCATACGGTCACGGGTGCGAGAAGACCATTCTGGTCCAACGGGACTCACAAACCCGTTACGGTCCGATGGTACCAGGTGCATCTGAGGCAAGAGAGATCCATATCCGACACGGGTAGTGCCATTACGGTCCAGCCCGTTACGGCCCGGGAACGCTACCGTTCCGGGAAGCATCTCTTTTCGTCTTTTCCTTAGACCCAGCGAGTTTTTGCGGTGTTTAAGCAACTGAAACACAGCTTGGAGGGTTAAAGCTTGCAGTCGAAGCAAAGCACTGAGAAATGTAGTATTGTGCGTTGTTTTATACTACATATTCTCACCGTTGTTTTTCTCTGCTTGCATTTCAGATATGACAGAGGCCAGTCTACATTCTCCACCGTTACTGCCTCAGTGTATCCATCCTCCAACTGCGTGTAACCCCCACTCCATCTGCGACCGCTGTAGACGGAATAGTGGAATACCTCTGTGCGAGCCAGACAGCCCGTGCGGCGAGTGCCTACATCTCACTCCAGAGGATTGGAAAGTCCTATTACGGAATAGGACCAAGAACGAGCGCAGGAGGGATAAGCGCAAATTCCTTTCGTCAGCTTCGTTTGTTACTCGTGAATTTATTCAGGATACCATGAAAAAGGCTAGCTCCGTTATTCTGGGCCAGGTCTCCACCCCCGTACACGTAGACACTGGTGCAGAATCGGAATCCGCTACGCCAGTTAAGAGACATAAAAAATCCAAGAGTAAAGGACGTGCATTTTCTGAGACTGTAGCAGAATTGGACATCCCGGAAGGACAAGAACGGGATCGTCTCCGCGAGGCATGGGCCTCACCTCCTAGAGTGAAACCCAGTGGCAGTCCAGGAGGGGCGTTTAAGTCCCCGTCTGAGGAACAAGTGACTTTAACGCATAAGGATACGGGAACAGTGCTTTCGGCGGTTACAGGCCAGTTAGGCATTCCCCCGCGAGAGGACTTATCCCCCCCTCCTCAGCTACAGCGTCTCCCGAGTGAATTTTCAGCGTTCTTGTCTATGCAATCGCAACTGCAAAAGCAACTTTTGGATTTACAGAATCAAGTTCAGAAGCAGGAGAGTCTGCTTAGTCAAAGACAAAAGCCTAAACCATCAGCTACGGTCTCTCGTCCTCCTACGGAGATTCAGTCAGTGGCAGCGATGTCGGGCTCGCCTGTACCTCACCTCCCGCTGGACTCTAACGTGGATATTCCCGAAACGGTCACCATCAGCGAGGAGGATTCCGTGGGCGTGCCCCTTTCGGGCCAAGTCTCTACATTGCTGGAAGATGACGAGGAAATCGGACCGATGGAAAATTCTCCCCTAGCAGCAGTCCCAAGCAACAGGGAGAAAGAAATTTACACCCCAGTAGGGGAACCCCACATGTCACATTTTCCACAATCCCAACTCCCAGAAGCAGCATCTGATGAACAGGAGTCGGAGGTGGAAGACGGGGAAGAAGAATCCGAGGGTACGTCAGTACATTCCCGTTGTCATTTACCGTTACGGGCAGTGGAGCAGGTGCGTTCTCCCGGCCAAGGGCATCGACTTTGGAGAGATCCAGCGGCAGCGGGCAGACGACCAATCCGTACTCCCTCTCCACCAGACCTTGCCCCATCGGTCGAGGACGCGGCCCCCTCGAGTTCTGCTTCTACGATTGCACCAGAAGACGTGCCGTTCAGGGATGCCATTCAAGAGATAGCCCGCTTAGAAGAGGTCTCCTGTGGCTCTTCAAATTTAGATAAGGAGGATTCGCCCATTCGTATGACATCTCAGGCCGCTCCACCACAACAGGACTCTTTTATCGCACTAGCCACCAGCGAGGGCTTTGCTCATGCTGTCACGGTCCGCGCGAAAGAGTTCAAGAAGATGGACGCCGGTGAGGGTCGCACACTGTCGCGTTTCCATTTATCTAAACATTGCCTAGTACGACCAGGCCCATATCGGTCAGCGGATGAAAAAATTCCCCTTGAGGCACTGGAACAGCCCGTGAAGCGTACAGTCTGGATGCCCACAGTGCGTAGTGACTCAGACATTCGATTAGTGGAGAAAGACGCCAAGACCATCGAGGCATCTTCTCGCCACATCCTGAACAATATGTCATTTCAAGATCATGCACTTAAAGCACTAAAGTCGCGTTGGGAAGAACTTCGCCTTAGTGATCCCGTGTCGGCTAAATTGATGGAATGCCTGGCCTTAGCTACCCGAGACGTGGTCAAACTTTCCACTTTTTTGATGACGTCAATGGTCTACCTACGTCGAGATGCCTTTCTCCAGCACTGCTGGTCTAGTGTCAAAGGTTTACGGGATCTGCGTCATGCCCCTATCCTGGAGGAACGAGAGCTATTTCCTCCCGCCGAGATAGAGAGGGTGAACCAAGAAAGTCGTTCGCTTTCGCAAGATTATGCCCTGATGTCCAGGATGTCTCGCTCCTCCTTCAAACGTCCACTGAAGAGGAAGAGACCACAACAGTCCTCTCCGGCACAGTCTAAGCCGAGTGCGCAGCCACAACAGCCCCCTGTCAAGAAACCGAAACAGAGACAAGACATAGGGTCCGGCTCCACAGTCGTTCAGGTAGCAACCAATCAAAGTACCGTCACGAGATTCCCTCATCTCCTGGCGATACTTTAGCAAACTTAAGAGACTTGGGAAATTTACTTTCCTTAAACGCCTCCTTGCCCGTAGGAGGAAGACTAGGAAAGTTTTGGCAGCAATGGGCAGAAATGGGGGCCTCTCGAAGGGTAGTACGTTGGTTAAAGAGAGGTTACTCCCTACCTTTCAAACGAGACCGGAACGGGCTCAGGTGCCCTATTCCCCTAACTGCCCATGCGCCAAGACAACTAGTCACCTCTTACGCCAAGGGGTCAGAAAAAGACCGAGCTCTCCAAGAAATGCTATTGAGCTTGTCTCAAAAACAGGCGATAGAAGAAATGCCAGAAAATCAAATGGGCTTTTTCAGCAGGGTTTTTCTGGTTCCCAAGAAATCCGGAGGGTGGAGGCTAGTAATCGACCTCTCCCCCATAAACGGTTTTCTCCGAGTGATCACCTTTCAGATGGACACGGCCAAGGTGATAAAAGGGTCATTACGGGAAGGGATGTGGGGTACCTCCATAGATCTCTCCGATGCTTACCTCCATATTCCTCTTCTCGCTCGGCAAGAAAATTCCAAGCCTTTCAAGTAGGGAAAAGACGATTGTGGTTTCTGGCACTTCCCTTCGGTCTGGCTACGGCCCCGTACGTTTTCTCCAAGGTCATGAAAGTACTGAAAACATGGGCACGTCTAGAAGGGATGTTAGTCTTTCAGTACCTGGACGACTGGTTTCTGGCGAATCAAGACAGGCAGGGAACCGAGAATCATACAATGTCTTTAGTTCGCAAGGCACTAGAGGTAGGTCTAGTAGTAAACCTAGCCAAGTCCGAACTAACCCCCAAACAGTCCATTACCTTTCTAGGGGAGGTATGGGATCTGGCAATAGCAAAGGCGTTCCCTACGCCAGAACGCCGCCAGAGAATTGCAGATGCCATAAAAGGTATTTCCCCAGGAAAGAAGGTGAGATTACAGGCCATGGAATCTCTCCTTGGCCTGTTAGTGGCAACAGAGAAGACAGTCCCCCTGGGCCGTCTCCATTACAGGCCATTTCAAAGCCAGGTAAGATGGACGTTGCATCAGGGTCGTTCACCCGCAGCAAGGATGCAAGTTTCAAAGGTAACCCTACAAGCCCTACAGTGGTGGTGCGACGTTCTAATTATGTCCGAAAGAATGCCATTTCAGCCCCCCACCCCGGAGATAGAGATTCAGACCGATGCGTCCCATTCGGGGTGGGGAATCTATTGGAATGGTCAGGTATGGAAGGGCAAATGGCCACCCTCACTTCAGTCCTACCACATAAACTGGCTGGAGCTTCGGGTAGTCTGGATTGCCCTAACCAAACTGACCAACCAACTCAGAAACAAGGCAGTCCTCTTTCGGTTAGACAATTCCACAGCCATAGCTTACCTCAACAAGCAGGGGGGTACCAAATCACGGTCCCTGTCCAAACTTGCGTTTCAAATTCTTACAAAGGCCAGGGAGCAACAGGTGACCGTTTCCGCCCGTCACCTGGCCGGGAAATTAAATGTCCTAGCGGACTTAGCCTCCAGACAGGGTCAAGTTATCAACACCGAGTGGTGCCTATCCCCTCGGTCCTTTCAGTGGGTGACACACCAATCCCCATGGGGTGCCCCGACTCTGGATCTGTTTGCAAACGCTATGACCACCCAACTTCCCCGGTACGTGTCTCCTTGCCCGGACCCAGCAGCTTGGGCAGTAGACGCCCTCAATTGTCAGTGGCCACGGGACGAGGTACTGTATGCCTTTCCCCCACAAGCGATCTTAGGGCAAGTCTTGCAGAGAGTAATCGAGTTGAAACCACCGTTCCTATTACTCATTGCTCCATGGATACCGGAAGCCCAATGGTTCGCCCTCCTACTCCATTGCAAGGTAGTAAGGTCGATACCGATCCCATGCCACAATGAGTTGCTATCACAACCCCATTGGCATCACTTCCACCCCTCCCCTCGCTTACTGAACCTCCACCTATGGTGTCTGACCAGACCTTTCTGAAAAACAAGGGTTTTTCTAAGCAGGTGAGAGAGAAAATAGTAAACAGTCACAAGGGCTCGACGGCTAAAGTTTACAGGTCGCAGTGGAATAAATTTGCCGCTTGGTGTAGCACTTCTAAGCTAGATCCGTTTCAGGCTAGCCCAGCAGTGGTAGCGGATTTCCTCGATCACCTTTTCACGGAGGTGAAATTAAAGGTAGGTTCCATCGAGGGCTATAGGGCCGCTATAGGGTCAAGACTCAAAGCGTCTACAGACTACGACCCGGGCGAAGATACATCCCTATCACAGCTAGTAATACATTTTAAAGTAAACTCCCCACCCTGCCCATCAAACATAGCGCAGTGGGATTTATCGTTAGTCTTACAGTATCTTCAGCGCCCAGATGTTTTTAGTAAGGACGTGATTTCAGCAAAAAACGCAACGTGAAGATTCACGTTTTTATTGGCTTTAGCTTCGGGCAAAAGAAGAGGCGAAATCCATGCCCTGGACAAAAAGGTAAATAAAGATAAGGGTACATGGGAGAAGGTCACCCTAGTCCCTAGAGCAGGATTCATGGGAAAAACCCACATCATGACCCAAGGGATGGGAACGTTCGATCACATTACTCTCCCATCCCTACCAGATGACCCCGACTCAGACGGTCTGGTCTCTTTGTGTCCCGTCAAAGCGCTGCAACAGTATTTAGAAATGTCAGAGGCCTACAGATCAAAAAATCAGAAGGCTGTCATCATTTCTTTTATGCCGAAATTTAGCAAAGATCTTTCGAAACAGTCGATCTCAAATTATATTAAAAGGATCATTTTTGCAGCCTATGACGATGCACAAATCGACCCTAACCCGTTAGGGGAATCGAACATCAAAGCCCATCAGGTAAGGCAAGTAGCCAATTCCCTCAGGGCGGTACGTAACGTGTCCCTTTCGGATATATTAAAAACAGGTTGTTGGGTTTCCCCCAACTCGTTTGTTAAATACTATCTGAAAGATTTTTCTCAAGATGAATTGTCTGGCTTATATTCATTAGGACCGTTCGTGGCTTCAGAAACGACCATTACAGGCTGAGTGTTTCTGTTGTAGGAATGCTTCTCCCAAGTTTAAGAAAAAGGGCAAGCACAAGAGTAACTTCTCCAAGGGCCGTAATGGGAACAATAACAACAACAACAAGCCACGAAAGTAACAACCTACAAGAAGGTCTTTCCTTCTTACTCTGAACATTTCGCCTTTCGCTCAGGTCCTTCGGACCATTTCGGTTCCGTGCTTATATTAAGTTACGGACGAACGCTGGACGGTTATGTTTAATTAAGCATTTATTTACTCCGAAGTGTTCAGGATCGCATGTGTAATGAGTACAGCCCAGTCTTCGGTCTTACGGCTACTCGGATGCTTAAGTTTTGATCTCCTTTCTTCATGTTTTTCAGAAAGAAAGGGGGGGACCATGTCGGTCCCAGACGTACCCAGTGATTGTACACCCGTTGTAGCCGGAAGGCCGAAAAACCGGTTTATGGTTCATGGTATGAGGTACCATAGTGTCATTATGGGCTTATGGGACCATAACGGCCCCATATAGGAAAACAGTCATAAATAAGCAAAATTTTTCTGTTTTTCATTTTATGACAATTTACAGTAGTTTTAGTACTATCTAGTCAATCGCTACGAGTTTATTTCAAATAAACGTGGTAATTTATCAAATGAGAAGAAGAAAAGTTAGACAGCGGACTCGCTTTCTTTTTTCAAGTTTGAATTGCATGTCTTGTAAGACACTTCAGTCACTTTACTAGAAGTGTCAAAGAGTTTATTTGCGTAATTCCTATTGATTTACGATCGTTTTGTAGTACTTCTAAATAAACCTAATTGTTCATCAATACATAGCAAGTGAATAGTGAGAACTTGAGGAAGGGATCCATCCGGTGGGCGGTTGGAGGGGGATGGTGATAGTTCTCAAAAAAGATGATGGCATGGTTGGAAGCCTTCTCATCTCAACTGACAGTTGCTGTGATATTTTTACTTTGTTACGATTTTACCTTATGTTGAAAGACCGGAATGGTGCGCCTCCGGACTTTATTTAGGAAATCATTAAAGAATTGAAGCTTAGCTGACAAGTTTTATTTCTTCTTTTGCGTCGAGTGCACAGCACTCCTCGCCTACATGCAATGAGCTTTTACAAGCCATAGTGCAATTCGCGACCTTTTTGGGCAGTTCAAGAATGGCAGGCTCCCCTGCTCCGGACTCAAGTCCCATTAAAAGTGGAGATAAGCGAATTCAAAGCTTTTGCGAAGTAAAACTATCGTTTTATTTCGTAAAACGAGCTTTTACGAGTAAAAGCGCAATTCGCGTTCTCCACTTTTAACTTTGATTTTAACCCGTCCCATCCATCCCCAACTAGCCTGGGCGTGTTTTACCGCCTTTGGGGCTAAAAAGGGAATGTCGTTTATACGAGACTAGCAGACGACGTCTCGGGCATTCTGATTGGCCAAAGGATGGATGGAAGGGTTAGAGTATCTTGAACAGTACCTCAAAAAGTTCTTTTTTATATTGCGTGGTAAATATTACTGGAAGGGAACCCATTAAAAGTGGAGAACGCGAATTGCGCTTTTACTCGTAAAAGCTCGTTTTACGAAATAAAACGATAGTTATGTAACGTCGCAGAGGTGATGGCGTCCGAAAATGAGGTCCAATTCGTTTTATATTTAGTGCTTTACTATATAGCACAGGCCACGTGATCTTTGATCTTGAAAATCTAGGTCATTATGCAACTGTCACCATTAATATAATTCGGTAGAAGAGTTGTACAGCGAAACCTCTGAAATCGGACCACCCTTGGGACCGGAAAAAATGTGCCCTATTTCAGAGGTGGTCCCATTTGGGAGGTTTGGTCATTCTGAGGTAAAATGTTGTGGGTTGACCATAGATTCAACTTTGATGTCCAAACACAATGAGAGTAATATTCGATTACAATAATATCTGTTACGTCTCAACTGATTAACAATCTGTATGTTTTAGACACATATAATTTTGCAGACTTTTGCGACTATATTTAGCAAACGAATGCAAGTACATAGCTTCAAAAATTGTCCAAGCTAGACAGTCTAAACATACCTTTCAACTTTGCATGAACAAATCTATCCATGCTACTTTGCTTTGACATAACTTTTGATTTCACGATAACAGTTGACAGTTCGGTTTCAATATCCAGCAGCTGGTCCACCATGTTTCAAAGAATTAGCTGGTGCGGCAACAGTGGCATAAGGATTATAGCGAGCAAGAAGCACTCAGAGGGAAGGCGATGAGTTTGTATATTGTCAGGTGTTTATTGTTTAGACAACAGATAATAAAATGTAGCCCCTTTCCCGGTGTTTCACATTTTGGCCAAATGCTACTACATTTTAGCCAAAATAAAATCACAATTCAGCCAAAAAGTCATTACATTTTAGCCAATTTACACACAATGGCATTGCATAACTGAGACTACCCGAACACTCGCGTAACGTCGGGCCGACGTCGGAACGGTATAAACCAGGTCGGAAAACGTCGGCATCGGCTTCGATGCATCGGTAATGCATCGGTTATAGATTGGCAATAGTCGAATTTCCATTTTTTTCTCATTCGTAGGAAGTTCATCGGTTACCGACGTTGGCCCGATGATTATTTTCCTCATTTTAATAGATGTTGGCAAATATTCATCGGGCCGACATCTTTTTCCGACGAACTTCCGACCAATTGGGAATTTTTTTTGCTAAAAATATTATATTCATATATTACAGGTATTTCTCAATGCATATATTGTACATATATTTTTATGCATTGATTATACGTTGGAAATAGATTAACTTCCGACCAATGGTAAAAAAATGAAACGGATATTGCATACGTATATTTGATGTATTTACTTATACGTACATTATACATATATTTGTATATGTTGGCCCAACGTCTGACATAGACGTACTTCCGACGGAACAAAACTTAATTGTTTTTGAAAAAGATATTACTGATGTGTAACCGACGGATTACAATAATCGTATAATATACAAATATATCACAGCATCGGCTATACGTCGGAAATATACCGAATTCCGACGAAAATTAATTTTTTTATTTAAGATATTACAAGCATGTAATATGCGTATAAAAATATACGTATATTATACATATAGTTATATTTGTCGGTGAAACGTCGGAAATATACCGATTTCCAATGGATCTCAAATATATCACTACATCGGCTATACGTCGGAAATATACCGAATTCCGACGAAAACTAATGTTTTTATTTGAGATATTACAAGCATGTAATATGCGTATATAAAATATACGCATATTATACATACAGTTATATTTGTCTTTGAAACGTTGGAAATATACCCATTTCCAATGGATCTCTAAATTTGTGTATTTCACGCATAACTTGAAATGAAAACTATATATATATATATATATATATATATATATATATATATATATATATATATATATATATATATATATATATATATATATATATATATGTATATATATATATATATATGTATATATATATATATATATATATATGTATATATATATATATATGTATATGTATATATATATATATATATATATATATATATATATATATATATATATATATTGCGTTGTATACGAGTGCTCCACATATTCCACAGCGTCGGTAAAAGATGCCGATATTGCCAACGCGTATTGTACGTATTTTTTAAACGTCTATAAAACGTATATTTTCCTATGTATAAACGACGTCGGAAATACATCGGAAAAAAGATGCCGATATTGCAATCGTATATTATACGTATTTTTTATACGTCTATAAAACGCATATTTTCCGATGCTTATTCGGCGTCGGAAATTTATCGATTGACGTTTTGTAGGGGACATTATGAAGAATAAATAGTGGTGCATTATGAATATACTTGAAAATTATCATTTGCCTCAATAAACTAGCCCCAGCCGCCGTGGAGTAGAGGTATGTTCCGCGCCTAGGATGGAAGAGGTCCCCGGTTCAAACCCGAGTAAGTACTAGTGTTCAGTTGCAATATATAGATATGCTATGTTGTATATTGATATGCTATGGTGTATGTATGACTATGTGAATTATGAATGGTTGGAAAAGGTTCAATGGGTCAGTTCAGGTTAGAAACAATTTTTTTACGTATAAAAATCATCGGAAGTTCGTCGGAAATGCATCGGAATATAAACGTATAACCGACGTATAGCCGACGATTGGTATCCGACGTCGAAGAGTTTGTAGGGATATTTCCGACGGTGGCCCGACGTATTAAAGATATATCGGCCCGATATATATCCGATGTACGAAGCCGCTATATCTATTATGCGTCGGGCCATAGTTAATCCTATGTGCAACCGATACATCGGCCGACGAAGTTGCCGATATTGCCGATCTAGTATAGATGTATTTTAGACGTTACGCGAGTGTTCGGGTATAAAATCGTACAACAGTAGAGTTTCACTAATCGGTCTTCGCCTGGTAATTGTGACTCAATGCAGAGATGAAGTGGCTGCGAGGAATTTCTTTGCGCAAAAATTTGTCGAATAAATCCATCGCGCTTTTTGTCTTTGCTTTTCCCGCGCTTGTTTGGGGCATTTCGATGTCTAGACTCCTGACTTTGATGTAGGTTGTGGTCTGCAGCTTCCGCACAGCATCGAAGAAGAGGAAAATTTTGGGTTCGGAGTGGTAGAACATGGCATTGTAATTTCTACGGAAAGCCTCAGGGCCGCTGTTTGTTCTACGCTCAGATGACGGTGGCTCTTCCCAAAGATGGGGGGGGGGGGATTTGGCGGTGCTGTTCACACTGACTGTTTTCTGGCATGCATGATAACACATCTTCTACGAAGCTATCCCCTACTTCATCAGGAGCTTCCCGACTAGCCACAGCGGGCAATTCCTGACTCCACATGCTCCGCTTAGCGTGAGCGTTGTCATGAGGGATCGATTGTAGCTGTACTCTTAGCGAAGATAATGTAATATCGAGATATTGATCTTGACTAAAACGTAGTAACTATTTTGGCTAAAATGTAACTTGGGTGGTTGAGCATTTTGGCTAAAATGTGATAGTCCCCCCTTTCTGGTTACACACTTGTTACCACAATCCCCAGCAACAATATCCAAGACGGCAACATGCTAAGCGTTGTGAATAACGTGCCACACAGATACAGTGATTTCCCCTCTGTCCCGCAGTGGTCCGACCTCAGGCATTTTGAGTGCTCGGAACCGAAAAAAGTGGCCCGAAGTGGTCCGATCGGAGTTGGTCCTAATTTGGAGTTTCCTTAACCATTGAAGTCTATGGAGCGCATTCGGGGCCGAAAAAAATGTGCCCAATTTCAGAGGTGGTCCGAATAACGAGGTGGTCCGATGTAGAGATTCCGCTGTAGTCAGAAAATAAGGTCAAAATCGTTCCATCTCTAACAGTTTCGGGGATAAAACGTTCGCATGACTTTTCACGTCGTCACTATTCAGTGGACAGAGAAAACGGATTCCCATCCCCTGTAGGAGTTTTTTTGTCCAAAAAAATGACATCAAAAATCGCTCTCTGTTGGTTTTTGAGATAAGTCTTAATCTTTGATATGTGGAAAAGGTAAAGAGGTCGCACGCCATGTATAAACTGTTGCCCTACATATTACTGTATATTGGGACTGAAGTTCAGATGAGTTCTAAAAAAAAGAAGACAAAGAAGAAGAAGAAAAGGAGAAGAAGAAGAAGAAGAAGAAGAAGAAGAAGAAGAAGAAGAAGACATGAAGCAGATGAACATGAAATCTTTGATTTCACGTTTGGAAAAAAAAAATAATTTAAGCAGAAATGGAAAGGTAGACATTACCGAATATACCCACGTATTGGCAGCATCATTTTGACAGCTTCTGACGCAGTCAGGCGACATACATGGGAACTCCGCAATAGGACCAAGCCATCAATGGGACCTCCTTACAAATAGAACCGTTCTTGTTGCCTTCCACTGTGAATAACTCCTACAGACTAGGATTATCTCAAAAGCTGGGCCACATTGGTGCAGTCCCACAGCTGCTCCTATTTCAAGGGTGTCACTGTATTTGCTAGTTCGGAGAAGAGCGTGTGGAAGACTGAAATTCCGGAACTTGTGTAACTGACTGTAACAAACATTAAGTGCGTTAAGTTCAGTAGCAGTTAAAATACGTTAAGTAAAACATTCACAATAAGCTCACAAAAATAATCCCACGCTATGGGGTGGTATTTTGTGGGCGGCTGATTAGTATCAATATTCGTGGACTCAATAACTTAAAATTCTTTATCCTGTTACATGTTGATAAAGACAGAGACGTTACTAGCTGTAATTCGCAATCCAAATCACACAAGCCATAAAAAACAGTGACCGTCTATAAAACAGGCCCGAAGGGTGTGGCGGAGTCGGCTTATATTGTGACGACGCCTAGGCATACGGAGTAGGATGGGGGATGGGAGGATGGGGGCGGGGGGTGGTAAGCGGAAACTCGCATGTTCCTCTTTTACATCAGGGATCTTTGGATACATTGATATGTAATAAATTTATGGCGGTATATTTGTCCAGAAAATCAACACATGCATGTTGCAAATTTGATATTTTCTCGAGATCATTAAAATGGCGTTGCGACAATTTCTATTGCCGCGCAAAATATATATTTTACACATTTTTGTGGGATGCCGTTTTAACATTTAATGCTTATTTTTTGATATCAAAATATAATTAAAGATATCATAAAATCAATGTAGATCTCAATAATTTATATTTTGCTATCAATAATTAAATTTTAGATGGCCCAAATTTATTTTTGAGATCAAAAAATAGAATTTACAAACTTAAACAATCTTAAAGGAGATACACATTTACATAAAATTTAACGAATTGTCAATTAAATTTTGGAGATGAAAACTTGAATTATTGAGATCAATAATAACAACACAATTTTTGATCTCAGGAATCGCTTCCTTTTTGTACAGTAAAAAATTTATTTAAACAAAGATTCTGCATACAAGTCATTATTAATTCACAGATGTGTGCTTCTGAATTTTTATTTAAAAAAATAGACTGATATTTTGATATCAAAAATCAATTTTTGAGATTAAAAAATCATTTGCAGATTTCAAAATGCAAATTAAAACAGTTCCATTTTGAAATAATGATATCTGACATAAATTCTTGATATAAATCAAAGGAAAATGAATCATTGAGCTCAAAATTCACATTTTGCTTTCAAATATTTCATTTTTGCTCTCAAGAATTGAATTTTTGATCTCAAAAAATCAATTTTAGACATCATTAAATCATGTTTGATATCAATAAATATTCGTGATATCTCTAAAATATTTATTGATATCAAAAAGTATTTTTTGAGATCAAGAATACATTTAGAGATATCAAAAATACAATTACAGATAGCAAAAATTAATTCTTGATATCAAAATATGGATTTTTTAGATCAAAAATTAATTTTTAATGTCAAAAAATCAATATGTGAGTTCAAAAATTAATTTTGGATGTGAATAATTCCCCAAGAAATGTGAAAACGGCATTCCATACATTTTAGTTACTTTTTATTCGCGTCTTTTACTTCGCCATAATTAAACATCACTTGCGGTTTATCACGAGTTTGTAAAACCTCATCTGATTGTGGGACGTCACATCTTTTCGATTTTTTTTTCATTTTGGATCTAATTACGAGGCGCTTAAAATTAATGCATGTCAATGCAAATTCTTTAATTTTGTTTTCAGAATAATAAAAATCACGGGCAGAAAATTGCATGACTTGGATAACATAAAAGATGGTTCGAGAAAGAATTACAAATTTTCTGGTGTATTAATTGTACATAAATTAAACAGCGATACAAAATACCTGTTGTAGCGCGAATGTCGTGAATGTTTTGTACAATTTTTCCGCCATATAAACTCGTATGGGTTACCTGGGTTACCACATGTTGATATTTGGCGAAATGGCCATCGGAAATTTGCCACGTAGTGAACATATGCTAACTGAAATAATACGGAATTTATGGCGCCAGCACCTAAGTTTTGATAGAAGTATTTTAAACGCATATTAATCATTAAAAAATAATAATTCAAACAATATAACTGCACTATACATAAAACGTTAAGAATGTTTTTTAATTACATACAACCTGGGTGATAACTAAAGAGCTTATGAAGCATAAATTGTAATATGCAGCTGGGAAATATAAACAGCCGTCTGTTAGCTTATTAACTTAGCTTATTAACTTAACTTTCTATTTGGGCGTTGGCAATACTGATCCCGCGGCCGGTTTCAAAGTGCCAGCATATGCAGCAGCTATTAAATTATGGGTAACAGAAATAAGTTTTCTTAAACTTTGACTTTAGGTATCTCCAGCTTTTTATTAAAGAAGAAGTATGTGAATGATGTATTTGACGTGCCCCACAGTAATAACTCCTCCCCCCTCCACATACCCGACACCCCCCCCCCCCCCAATCCCTTCATTTTTCGAGAGGGTAATCAATTTCAGTTATTAAACTAGACCGAGTAGTGAAAATTACACCTGGGAGTCATAAAAAAAAAACAAGATTTGAACTCTAAAATTCAGAATTAGCCAGCTTTAGAAAGGCTCTATTTGGAAGAACATATATTATCATTATCTAAAGAACATATATATATATGTGTGTGTGTTCTTTAGCAAATTGGGAAAAACGGGGGAAAACTGAAACGCTGCAGTCAAGAGCAGACACATGCCAGTTGGGCGATCAATATGACAATGCTGATACCATACCATATGCATTGACTGCCTCATCATAGCGCTGCCGGTCCTATAATGGGCTTCAGTGGTAAAATTTCAATGTCCAGTTATGCATATCAAATGTCACTGCATTTCTAAAAACAAAACGATTTCTAAAACAGAGGTAGACCAACAAGACATGCCACATTATATCTCTGCTAAATTTGGTCGTTGTAAGAATAGCCGTCTCAGCGGAGTTGGTGTGAACTTTTAAAAAACATTACAAATGTCAGTTCAAAGAAGGTTTGGGCTTCATGAAAGAGATTATGGGCTAACCTCATCTCTTTCATTTGGCGTGGAACAGTAGAACCTCAGTCCGGACAAACCTCGATACATCGGACATCTTACTAAACCGGACAGCTTTTTCAGTCCCGTTTAATTTTCCGGTGTCCATACCAAGCGGCCTACGGAAAACTGGCCACCTACTATTGTGGCCACTGGTCAAGCGGCCACCCACGCTAGTGGCCACCCACGATAGTGGCCACCTTGTATTTTTTATTACATATATCTAAAAATTGCAGTTGGAGGCTTGAGGTCACTTTAAGAACCTGAGTTTCTAAGTACATTGACACAGTCTCCCTGCCGCCTGCGTTTCCTTAATAATCTTAATCTCCAGGTATACGCACACACCGTGCTCGGTAATCTGCCACTGGTAGCATCATAAATGAGAAGAATTAGGATTATGCTTACAGGCCATGGGTTGGAGGCTTTGGGGTACATACACTTTGACCAACCGCAATTTAACCAACAGAAATTTGACCAACTGAAATTTGACCAACCGCTTAATTAAAAAAACTGACATTTGACCAACTTTCAGTTTTAGATATACATAATCTTACGAAATCTTAGGAGTTCGAGGTTTCGTAAGAAAAAGTAATTTCAAAGAAGTGCTCATTCGCATCAGAGATGTTGTGCTAATCCCCCTCTCTGTCATTGAGTGTCATAAAGTTGAGTTCCACGTGCCCCATTTATCTCCGTAGTCCGGCGTTATACACGGCGTAAAACAAACAAACCCAGACCTGGTGGAAGCTTTAGTGTCATCTCAGGTACGTATTTTTCACGTGGTTTTAGTATAAATACCGGGATTTCTCAACCAGAAATTAAACTAAATTTGCCTGCTATTTCAACAAGATCAACTGAACTGCAATTTCAACAACAACAATTGCCGAGGTGGAAATGTTGAAAACCAATCGTGGTGGTCTAAAACTGTGTTTGGATGGTCACATGTGTGGGAAACAAATGAAAAAAATGGCAGGTCATTAGGTGGTGTTGCGATCAAAAAAACGTTTTTGACAGTACTTTTACTTGCAGTGTTATAACTGTTTAAATGTTGCTTTTGTCGGAACATTTGTGATTGCTAATGTTTTACTGATAAGTGGTACGAAAAACAATAAATTATGAAGTTGGTCAAATGTCCGTATTTTTCATTAAGAGGTTGGTCAAATTGCGGTTGGCCAAATATCCTACACCCGGAGGCTTTAGGGCGTCGTGTCATTTTAAGAACAAGAGTTTCTAAGACCTTTGTTCTTACCTTACACTTACATCCTAATTTTAGACAAATGTTATAAAAATACAAGGTGGCCACTTTCGTGTTTGGCCACTAGCGTGGGTGGCCGCTTGTCCGGAGGCCATTATAGTGGGTGACCACAATAGTACGTGGCCGGTTGACCTACACCCAAAATTTCCATAGACTTGTGTATTAACGAAACCTTGGAAAAGCGGACATCTCGGAATTCCGAATACCGGACAACATTTCCAGTCCCAAATTGAGGTTTTGCTGTATAAAAATATTCAAAATACCGGACTCTCCTAATAAGGGTGAATATTTATCTTAGGAATCCAGCATGTTTATCTATTGTACAATATGCTGTCTATATAATATGCTAAGATTTAATGCATATCTGTAAACATGTGTGTTAATGTTATTTGCCAGTAGAGTTATTAGATACATATGACACTGATTCAGGTTTATTAATATATTCATTCATCCAGGGTTACATGTATTTTAATTTTGCAGCATCACAAACTGAGTTAAAAATACAAATACTCGAAAATACGGACAACTTGAATCACCGGACAAATATTGCACATCCCACCACCGGTTTTTCGAGGTTCCACTGTGAGTGTTACAGCCAAGAAAGAAGCTCATTGTTTTACATGGTAAGGTTGTTACATGATACCAATGCCGCAAGTCATTTACTGGCACCTGGCACCTATTTTTGTTATGACACATTTTCAGTGTTGCAAGATGAAAGCTTCACACCTGTTTCGTGCCTCAAATTAACCCCCTTGGGATCAAGCGGAAGCTTTTCTGTAAGCGCAAAACTGACCGCCTTTAACGATATATTCGTGGCAGAAAATATGTCACACCTTTTATTAGATATATTCAAGCGATACATAACCCAAGAACACAGCTCACCCAGGCCAAAATAAGCAAATACAGACGCATTTTCTTTGCATGTTTTGATGACTATTCCAGTTTCTCGTTTACGAAGCTAAAAATATACATCTTCAGTTCAGTTTGACCCCCGTAATAGTGTAGCCTTTGTACTAAATTGCAATTATATTCTGGTGATCTCTGATATGAGTGAAAAATATCTAGGCTGGTGGTATAGGTTAAGTTGATTTTGCAGGTTATGCCATAGCTTTCTATAAGCCATGCATCATAAGCCATGCATCACTAAAAAGTTGACTAGGATGAGTTCACCGAAAGTAAAAAACTCCGGTTGAGGTTTCGCTGCGATGAAGCTTGGTTCTTTGTCTTTGGTGTTTCAGTTTGTCAATAAATGCGGTATATACCATGGATATATATGTATATGCATCTTGTAACGATGAATACACGCAGCGCAAATGCTCATTGTTTCAGAAAAAGGTGTGAAAAACGAATCCACGACATTTTGTCGAGAGACAGTTTGTCGAAGACATTTTGTCGAGAGACACTTTATCGAGGAACATTCTGTCGAAAGTGATATTTGAGTCATTTCATCGAAGTTTATAATTTCTTTATAGCCAATCTTCTTTTGGAAGGTGGCTTGATTCTTTTCTTAATAAAAATAAAATTTAATACATTTTTCACTCAAACATTAAAATGTGCCTCAGATCGAAACTCTTTGCTAAGTTCTGTTTTTGGCAGTAAATTGAAATCAAACAGATCAAAGAATTCTTCACAAATATCTCTGGAAACCAGAGTCATTCCTTTAAATTGTTTTCAAGTACAATTCTAAAGTTTGATCCCATCACAGACCAGAGTCAGTCTTACAACTCCTATCAATCTGTACTTGTTAGTTGCAATTACTACTTAAAAGAAATGAGGCGTGGTCCCATCACAGATCAGAGTCATTCTCACAATTATTAATAATTTGTACTTGTCAATTGCAATGCAGTACTTGAAAGGAAAGGGTTTAATCCCATCACTGACCAGTGGGAAACCCGCCAAAAAAGAGAGTGCGTCGTCAATACCGCAATCTGCAGCAACGCCTTATAACGCTTTGCAAAGACCGCGTGGACAAACTGTACCAGAATTCCTCAACGGAATTACGTACAACATTCGCTGGAAGCCGGCACATCGTGATGACCGAGAATGAACTAATGAATTAACTGAGCTTGTGAAGCAACTTGCGAATGAGCTAGTGTGCAACTTGAGAATGAAGTAGTGACACAATTCGCGAAATTCAACAATATTGTGATAAACATTGTTTTTAGATTTTGTATTTATGTGAAGATGAAGAATGAATTCCATATTTGACTTGTGAAATTCGACGAGTTTGCCATAGCTATTGTTTGTAAATTTTGATATTGATGTTGTTTCAACAACCCCATTCAATTTTTTAATTAGTTTCAACAACCTCATTTTTGAAAGTTTCAATGACTCGGATTTAACCAAAATGGTGGTTTAATTCTTTCACAAGATATGGTTTAATGGTTTTATAAAACGTTAAAATGACATAAAATATTATCAGTTTATAACTTGTTGGTTTAAACTTGTTACTGACAACAAAATTTTAAAGATACACAGGTAACATTGCTATCATCAACTCTTATTAGAACCATCGACAATAGCGACAAATAATAGTTTGTTAGAAAATAACGTGTAGTTGGTTGACTGCCAGTTTAAGTCAATCTATGTTGCTTAAATAATTCAACTTGACTTTTCAAAATATGCACATTTTCACATCAGTTACAAAAAAGGAAAACCGTGTTTATGCCCAATTAATAAATTATTATCCATGAGTAGTTTTAAGGTGAGTGCCAGAATGGTATACAAAAGCTTCTCCAGCATTGACTGTAAACAATCTACTGGAAAATATAACTGAATATATTGACAAAAATTACTACAATTTTAGTTAGCTGATATAAAGATTAAAACGATGAGCCCAAGAGTACCTGTAAAGAGCTCGAATACTACCGTATTGTTGTTTATATGGTCACCGAAGAAATAGGCACAAAAGGGAAAATATGAAGACACTTAGCTCTCAATCAGAGATTCGATTTACCCAGCACACATTGCGACGTTCGGTCGTCGTTGGACAGAAGTCGTACCCGAAGTAGAATCAATGTCGGGTTTTGGTTGCTATGGAAGCCAAACCAATGTCTAACTTCCGATGTTGGATGGACGTCTATAACCCGTCGTCTAACCAGCGTCGAGTAGACGTTGCAAATATAAGTCGAAACACGTCGGAAAAGCGACGATGAATATACCTCGGGACAATAATAAGATACAGTCTCCATCTTGACAGCGACAGTTTTAGTGAGGTCACCTTCCGCACTGTAACCCTACCATTGGGTCATCAGGTACCCGTAGGATATCATGAAGTCCATTTTCACGATTTTTTCAAAAGTAGTTGCGCGCCCGTGCAATTCTCGTATTTTTCATCCTTGTTTCGACCTATTTACGAAGCCACCTGTCATGGCTAGTATATTCGGTGAACGATAACATGAAGAGTTGCTCTTTATTTGTGAACCCGACGTCTATACAACGTCGATTTTTCGACGTCTATTAACAGTGCGCCAAACACATCGATTAGAAGTCGGGAAAGTTTTTGGTCGAGACTAAAAGCAGCACCTAAACAACGTTGCTTATCCAAAGTTTATTCAACGACACAACCAAAGTACAACTAGAGTTAATTTTGTGGTTTGGTAGGATCGACGCCTCAACCTTAAATCGTTGTTAGAATGGTTACTGGGTAGGGCCTTTGTTATTTATCATATCAATTATATTCTCACTGTCTCAAGTGAGAACACAATGTGAACGATACTTACTTAGGTATTTTCCCAGGATCATGGCATAATAAAGCTTCTAATGAAAGTATTAGGAATAAAACATACTAGATGTTTGGTAATAACAACGAAATCACTATCAACTACAGTATTAAGAAAACAAAAGCGCATTTAAGAACACTTTATAGCTCCTAAACCAAGCATTGTTGATTGAGTTCATGTTGTGCACAAACAGACATGCCTTTGTAAGAAATACAAGTTTTATTTAAGATAACAAAAATAAAATTAATAAAACATACCCTCTGATAATGACATGCCTACTGATAATGAGATAACCATGGCAATCACACACATCTTATGAAATTTAAACATGCGTTTCTAAAATGTCCATATAGGTTTTCTGTGTTCTATACGAACATTTATCCAGTTGGCTGTGAAGTAACCAGGTGCATTTACTAAGTGTAGAAATTTTCCCACCAGGTAATCAAAAATGTATATTTGGAACCTATAAAGAAAGCCCTAATTTAAGACAGAATGTATATTCACTGCGTATTTTGTACTGTTGTCTGGTTTTACTACAACGTAATTTACTAACTGGTGTGGAGGAGCAAAATGTTGCTTGCAGACGTTTTATCATAAGGTCACACAAAAGATCTCCCATCAATGTTTTGTAGAGTTGTTATTCATGGTAATTGTTTTTTCTTGATCAGATGTTACTTAAAGGTCTAGCTGATTTTTTTAATTTTTAAATGTGTGCGATTTTCTGAGCAAATTCTAGCAGAAACAAATTTCTGCGATAGGGCAGATAAATCACAATATAAAAACATGCAAATGCAATAGCGAATGACAAATTCATTTACGCTTGGTTGGACGTAGTCCCAAGGAGGTAGCGCTTTGCTAGCTATTGACAAAGTTTCTCTTCCCCGCCACTTTTTCTTCTTCTTGTTTCCTTTTTTCTTCTTGTTTCCCTTTTTTTGGTTTTCCCAGTTCCTTATTACTTTCCACTCATCTGCTACGAAACGGCGTAGGCTAGGAATTTGCACACACAAAGTAGCCTATATTATCTGGATCCAAACGAAAAATTGTTGACCTACGACGTCATCATCTTCTTGTGATGTCATGAAATGAAATATATCGAAAACGGCTTTGGAACAAAATACCCGTTGAGATTACTTTTTTGCAAGGAACATCTTGGTTACCTACTTTTTGACCCATGACAATGGGGTCACAATGGGGTCATTTTTTATTTTTCCATTTGTGGACGGTTTAATACATGGCTTCGGTTCAGTGTGCACAGAAGTCTTTGAAGAATAAACATAAGGGATAAAACATATAATTATTTAAAATTTCCTTGACCAGTTTGACATGCCCCTAATTCGCACATAACACCATTGACCTAAGTACCATGCATAACTTGTGCTGCTTTGACGTCATAACCGCATTACTGATGTAACAAATGCATTGAAAAAGGTACATTCGCTTAGATCAAAACAATCCATGACTGTTGAATTTGCATGGGGCTGCAGAGGTCTTGAAAGAGAGTTATAGAGAGTAAAATAGTTATATTTATTTCATAACTTAATTGAAATTAAGCTATGTGTTTAATTACTATGGCTAAAACTTAAGGAGGCTGTATTTGCAACGCATTCAAGTCATATTTTGTCACAAATTATTCTCACCAAGACAAGACATCCATAAAACTGAGAATCTCATGAATTAAGAACAGCAAAAACAGCTGTCTCAAAAATCTCATACGCCATTGCACAATTGATACTGCAAACAATTGGTCTGCGCAACCACAAATAAAATATATTCGGTATTTATTTAAACAGCGCCGTTGCATGAAACTATTTTCTACTTCTTATAATTGTTTAGTGTTGGCATTTATATAAACAACTGTAAACCCAACAATATTTACAGCATACAAATTTATGTTTGATATGGCAATTTTAATTATGATGTCTGATGTTCTAGTCCAAAAGCACATTAAGGACAATGTAGCTATTACTGTGTCTACATTTCATGTACTGAACAAAATGGAAAAGGTTGTACTTTTCGTCGGGTTCTTTTAGTGACTATTCAACTTGAGTTTTGTTATTGTGACAATCTTCACAAGAACCTGTGACAAATGGTCAATAAGCCTATATTGTTTATGAAATAAAAACAAATATGAACCAGCTATTCCCCAGGCAAGAACGAACACTAACAGAGACTGGCATAACAGCTTTTATTCAATTCATTGCTTCAGTTCAACTGCTTAGTATGGTGGGTTATGTATAGCTTTATATGCTCTAGCAGTTGGTCATCTTTAAGAATCTAACAAAGAGCAAATCGAAACTCTAGTTTAGTAATACACGGATAAAAACCGTCTTTGATGCCGATTTCCAGCTGAAAAAGGTAAAGAAAAAATCCGGAAACGTACCAACAGAAACCGTTTTAAGAATACAAAGAGATTTGATAAACCATTACTTAACACACTGTTTTCACACAGCCGCATTATATCTTTCCGAAACATCTAGCGCTTGAAATGTTGTATCGCATGCATTTCTTAGGAAGTACTGTAAAAATAAGGCACTTTATTTCCAAGTCGTTGACAGAAAAACAAACCCTTACTATTACTGGACCAAAGAGCAGCTTTCCCAATAACCTGTACAATGTTACATCTTAAACCTTAAAGCTAAACTATCGCATTTTCCATGCGCTTTATTGAAACCCTATTTTGATGCCAACGGACCCCTGCAATAATGCGTACATAGCATAAGGCTTACAATAGCGCAGCTAGGGAAAGAAAAAAGAAATAAGAGGGATAATGTAATTTTGCGATTATATTGGCATAAAGATTCGTGGCTTATATTTGTTAGCACCAATTTCTCTCATTTATTTTGAATTTCAAAGTGCCTCTTTTCTTTTGATTACAAGAAAAGGATGGGGGAAGACTTAGATTAACAGTAAGCATTCTGTCTCCGTGATATTACGACAGACGCGGAAGGTCACATAATCTTGAAGTAATTTGATGGTATTTCTACATTACAATTAACGTAATAAAAAATCTAATGCTTATGTTTTAAACCTCTTTTAAGATTTGATACAATCATCTTTGCTGCGCTTATGAAGCCATGCTTATCTGGGAGTAACCCGCTGAGATTCTTACTACATTATCGCTTTTGCCATGTTTCTCTCTGTCAATCCGCCATACATCTCTTATTTTATCACAAACCTTGCCCTTCTATAAGTGTAATCAAGTGGACAACACTTCTTGCAAACATACCTGGCACGGCGGAGTCAGGGCGTATACAGATTAAAGTACCGAAAATATCTTTGCACCTTTTGCGGAGTTTTGTTATGACTATATTTACTCTTTTAGCCATAAATTAGTACCTCTGGTATTTTAACTTAATACAAGCATGCTTGACATTAGAGCAAAATATTAGGACAGAAGATTATTGCATTACAAACAATTAAAAATACGCATAAACGCGGAGTAGCTGATTGCATATAAGTTAATAAACTAGCATTTGCATAAAAAATCCTATTGTTCCAGTGTGGAAGACCATTCGTTAGCTTACGCCTAGTGAGAAAAAAATGAGAAATTTTCAGAGCAAAAATCTCAATTTTTAGCGTGAAACATTGGAATAAAATAATAACCTACGAAAACGAGTGACATTCGGATATAACAGAAACTTATTTTACTATTATTTAAATAGCATTCTAATCAAATAAAATAACACAGTGATCAAATAATGCATTTGAACTTAAAGTTGAACAAAATATTAAATGCTTGTTATTATATTAAATGCAAGTGGAGGTTATGTTAATTAAAGTTGTAAACCTTAGGTAACGATGTACATTAGCTATGAACAAGTAGCACTCTATTGACAAGTTATAATGTAAAAGTGATAGATGAGAATAAAACAAACGCGCTACTGACTAACATACAAGCTTAATTAAAGCCTTTATATTAAACTAAAGTAAGACACTTTCCGTTTTCAAAATAAATCGTGACTGATTGACAAGTAAAAGATTTTTGAAGCAAATGAGGAATTGTGTGTAGTCTTACTGCTATATACGTAGTCTACACAAAAACATTGCAGATAATTACGATATATTTAAATCGGAAAGATTGCTATTCTAAAAACACTTTCTACACATACACTACTATTTATTATTATTGCAAAACAAATGCATTATATTTATTTGTTGAATTTTCTTCAATGTGTCTAAAAACATGTAAAATTATTAATCACTTATAATAAGACCTATGATGTCCAAAACAATAATCACAAAAAGTGCTCAGTAAAAATCGATGTAAAAAGTAATAGGCGAATGCCCTTCTATAACATTAATTATAACACATGCCGAGTGTTAGATGCACTCATGTGTAATGATACGTAAATTGTACATTCTCTAACTTTGTACAAAGCAATATTTACTCGGATGTCGTACCTATAATGCACGACGCTAACCAAGACTTTACTACAACACAATTTTTGGTTTTGCCTTACTAGGGTTCAGAAATGTGACGACATCGTACTGATAGGTATCCGAGAGGAAAGAAGAGATTTTGTATTTGACTGTCCAAGCTATTTTTGTGTTATATCATCGACATTTGTATTTTTCCAATAAACATACCGATGCGTGGTTCCGCAACAGGTCTTCCACGCAAACGTTCATTACAGAGCATTGTATAAAAATCACAAGATTTTTTTGTATTTCTGATCTGCAATATTTTTTGCAAAGTTTTTCAAAAGCCGATTTTGGTAGAGCTAAGAATATGCTAAAATTTGGACTATTTCACCCCAGTACAAGTCAATCTACCTTAAACTCTACGAATAGGTTAATGCACAAATAAACGATAGAACTCGATACTGTTCTACCCATCAGAAGTCGGACACTGAAAATATCGGATTTGTTCATTCTCTTTTTTTTTACTTTTCATTCATTTTTGTAATAAGAAATTTTCAGTAAACAGGACACCTCATTTTCGTAGACACCAAATGCTTGATTTCACACCAAATGCATTTTTATTGTATAAGGAGCCCAGTTATACTGGGATTTTAGGTAAGTTCATGGTAGTTGTACATCTAAACATGTGTTGTTTGGCAGCTCTAGTGTACTTCAGGGTCTTTCTCTCGGTCGCTTGTAACGACGCAAAGATTCATTCCGACGAAAGCAAACTTAACCAATCGTTGCTATTTTAAATGCTAATAAATCTAAATGCAGTAAAATTGTACTTGCCACATGTGAAATGTTTGATTTCACAAAGATTTATATTCACCTCCATTTGGAATCCAACAACTCCTTACCTTTCAAAAGAATTGTTGTTTAATCAAGCGTGAAAATGTAAAACTAGGCATGTATTCGTAACTTTACGGCTACGACTCCCTACTTGTATCTATCATAGTAACATAAGGGCTAGCTTCGGGAACCAACTTTAATCTTGCATTTCAAGGCCAAAGGTGATGTGACCCGGGTATTTCGCAAAATCTTTCGGAATTATGCCTGCAAATAAGATATAAAATCGATTTCGTTATTCAAATTACGCTGCACTTTTTAATTACCCCAGCCAAATTAACTCAAATATCTAACCGAGGGTTAGATCACAGCAATATTGAACCCTGTAGATGAACAGGTTTTATGTTTGGTGCTCACAGTTTAAAGGTGGCCATTATAAGACATTTTCCACAGCAGACTAGAAAATGTGAAGTACACGTGTCGACCCTTTGGAGCATGTGAAAAAATTTAATTGTCAAAGCTTTTAGCTCAACAAAAAACTTATAACATTTATATAAAATTCATAACACCAGTAAAATACAATCTTAAACACTTTCAGCTGTTTACAAATGTAAATACCAACTAGATCGAATTCCGCCAGTTCGAAAAACTACAAGACAAAATCTTTGTGTTACATTATAGTGGAAAAGAAAGAGGACACCGGGGTCTTTTAGGTCAAAACACTTCGAGAAACAGGGTCGTATTGTTACTCCCTACTGAAAACGTGTAGGGTTTAAACAGAAATTTGACCCCTGTTTTATGATTAATAAACGTTTCAAAAAGTTTTTAACTTCAGTTTGACTGTGACCTTGAGGGTCAAAACAGAGACCAGTTTTAGCCATTTCTTATCATCCTCTAAAGGCGAGAACTTGTCATCTTCTATTCGTGTGCAAAATGTGTCCCTACACCAAATAGTGTAAGATGAGCTTTTATGAAACCATCCAAGTGAAAGAAAACAGAAAAGAGATAGCTTTCAAAATAACTTATCTTCAGTTCATAGCGCGTACCAGAAATAGTGCAGATTTATCAAATATATAAACATTTCTAACAAAACGTCTTGCACTGTCACTTCGATCGCCATTTCTCATTTCAAGTAAAACTTCGAATAAAAAGTCTGTCATATTTATTGTCCTTTATCAGGTGGCCAAAAGTTTACGCATGTTATATTATTATAGCAATTTTTTTCGTACATAAAGTATACAAAGTGCATTGAGATTAAGTTTATTTTACAAAATATTTAAAAAGAACAACCATAATGAAAGACATGTAAGCAAACAGTATACATTACAAGATTCTGAATTCAAATGAATCTACCGTTGATTAACTTATACAAAAAATTAAAATGCATTAACACTCATGAACTTTAACATCAATATGGTGCATTTGAAAGAATGGCTAAAAAAGTTTAATGTTTGAAAGAGAAAGGGTGTTTTTTCATGCGCACTACATTTTTCTGTTTCGAGAAACCTCAGCAACAGACTGTTAATATTGAAAGTGATTACTTCGTATGAGCATTGTCTTTTTGTGTGAATCGCAGTTTCACTACTGTGCACCGACGCAAGTATTGATTTCAGATCGTAAGCCTCAATATTATATTGGTCTTGACAAGTTCCAATAGGAATGCACTAGCAAACTTTTAACATATAGAAACCATGATTGGAGCATGGCGCACTTTATGGTCCTTTTCGAATTTTGTGTTGGATTTTGGCGCAATCTAACTTGGGTCAGAGCCCTCAAATATTACCAGAACATAGGTGTATATAATGTTATAGACAGGATGCAATTATTTCAGTTTTACTACAGCACTGTGTGTCTCGTGGGCTACACTCGAATTTCAGCTTACTCTGCTGCTCGTTCTCATTATTTGTAATTCAGAACCAGATAGGACAAAATCATTGTTTAAAAGAAATTAAAATATGGTCGTCATCTTCACTTTGCAAATATGTTCGTAATCTCGGTATATATGATGACAGAGAGTACTGAAAGCAATTATGCTGTGTCAAGAATCTGCTCCATACATAGTGCGCATGTCCACTTCTTTAAATATGCAAATATTTCTTCTGTATCTCATGCAGGTATATCAATCTCAAAGAAAAATAAAAAGAAATCATGTTCAGGATAAGAAAAAGTAACGCTTTTAAATGCGTGAAAAATGGATCGCTTATGAATACTGCTGATTTCCTCCCACCCTCATAGAAGGTCGGATGGGGGTTAATTACTCAGTCTGAAAGTTTTTATTTTCGCAATTGAACAGTTCACTCATTAAAATTTCTTGATATGGAAAGATCATTGAAATGACCATTCAAAAGTTTTTGGTCAAGGAGGGAATAACACTGACTGCTGGTCTAGCTAGGTATTGGAGTCTTTTCTGCAATACATACCAAGCCATGAGACTATGAGAGTCATCGCCCTTTAAGAGGAGGGGGCTCTGTAAAGAAAACTGGATTTGCACTGCCGAACTTTGAAGAAAACTTCGAAGAAAATATTTTTTCGAAAATCTTATAACTTGTTCATTCATTAAAGTAAAGTAATTCATTTATTTACAGAAGTTTACCTATTTAGGTCATTCAAACATTCATTTATTTTTAGTCAATTTCGTTTTCATTCGTGAATTTGCAATACTAAAATCGAGTGAAAGTGTCAAGACTGAGTAAAAGGGTCTATTTTTGTAACACACAAAGTACACAGAATCTAATATTAAAGTAAAGTTTTCTTCCAATGAGAACCTAAGCTTTAAATAAAGTATTTCTATCTTTATGATTACAAATTGAATGATTCGAACAACCAAAAATCAATGAAATATTCATTCTGTAGGGTATGTAGCATTTTTAAAACAGTTGAAAAGCAAATTTTGCCTATAATTTGGGCGATAACTGAAGAACTTATCCAGCACTCGAAATAAATAGAATAGCCGTCTGCGAGCCTGTAGTACCAGGTGTGAGGGTCATATATACGTCTTTATTCTCATTCTCCCTGGGAAGATATGTTGGAATATATATATGTTGTTTTTGGAGGGCTAGTTATATGTAGTTATCAGTAGCTTTTCATGGGTTAATGTACAATTCTCCCACCTTCCGACTGGTGGTATTTCCCTTGGTACTTTTCCACCTGGTCCTTTTCTTCCAAAGACAACATTGTGTCAACAACTAAAATTAAATTATCTTACAGAGTGATGCTACAAAGTCTTTGTCAGGGCTGTGATCCGTTTGGGCTACCTACCTACCCTCAGAGTGAGCATCGCCTTAGAGATGGCCTGAAGAGACCAGGCCATCCCTTTCCCAGTGTCAATTGCCCTGAAGGGTGCGTGACGCATTGATGCAATCCAAGAAATTGCACAAGTATCATGTTGACCTTCTATGCTACAGAAGCAGGACTTTCTCATCTGTAATACATCCCAGAATGCTCATCCACAGCAAAATAGCGTATGGTAACCTAATGAAAAACGAGCGTGTCACCAACGCCGTCACAGTCCGCTCTCGTGAGATTAATCGGATATGGATGCGAGGGTCGCACGTGGTCTTGATTTCCAGCATTGAAGCACTACCGTACAGCTCTACCGACGAGCTTGTGTCGTTGAAAGCTTTGGAACTGCTCTTAAAATGCACTTTTTGGATACCATCAGTTACGTGTGGTCAATCCTGCTGCTGAACCAGTGGGATCAGTCCTTTGTGCTACGGCACATAAAATGCCACGATAAGATTTACCTTCCTTCTATCCCCAGTATCAAGCGCAAGGAGAGGTAAAATTGATGCCTTGGCCAACAGATCATGAACAACAACGGATCCATATAGCTCCCCAGGACAGGTACATTTTAGCTTCTCGTCCTCCCGGCCTTTCAGTCGGAACAGGTAGGCGAAGGTCTGGTGTCAAATTATCCAGATATATTACTGCACTAGCACCTATCAGTCTCAAGCGATTATCGATCAGACAACAAAAAGGCCTTGGTAATCTCTTTTATCAGACAGCTGCCAAAGCAGATGCTCTCCCTTAAGGGGTCCTTCTAGCGGCTTATAACAAGGCAGAGACAGACGAGTCTGACACTCGATTGTAAGGAAATGTAAGGTATGTCCACCGAATCGCTAACTCGGAAAGATTTCAAGCAGGTTGCTGGTCGTCCCAACTCTTCATTATTAAGTGTTATCTTAAAGAGTTCTCACAAAACGAACTTACGGGATTGCATTCTGTAGGTCATTTTGTGGTAGCGGATGCACTAGTCTCTGAGTAATTATCATCTGTCTGTTATAGGAGCTCTCCTGCCCGAGACAAAGACAAGTCTAAGCCGAATTTTTTTCAAACCTAATAGCAGTGGTAGCGGCGACGACAAGGGTAACGACAAAGGCAAGAAACAGAAGTGGTGAGTCCTAAGGCAAGAAAAAAGTGTATTGTGTCTATTGTGTCATCATGACATTATGACGTCATGACGTCATAATATCATCATACTAACGTGAGACTCTCCTAAGAAGCATAACCCTAACCCTAAGTCACCTGTCAATCATCGTGACATCACCAGTCACGTGACCTGTCAATCATCAGTCATGTGACCCTAACCCTATATGATGAATGTTTTCCCGAACATTAACCTTACGTCCCGAGTAGCTCACCTGGTAGAGCATGGGACTCGTGAGCGGAAGATTGATGGTTCGATCCCACCCTCCCACACTTCTACCATCTGTCTATCATACCTTCAGACACCCCTAGGCCATAACGCATACATTCATCACGCAATCATTCATAACACACATTCATCATACCCATTCGTCATGTACCCATTCATAATGTACTCATTCATAATACTCATTCATAATACACATTCACAATGCACTTTATGGTTTAGGGTTAGGCTGCCCAGACCTGGGCTCGAACCACCAACCTCCCAACCATGGGTATGACCAGGAGTCCCACGCTCTACCAACTGAGCTATTCCGGTTTAACCAAAATGTTTGTGAAAACATGCTATATTAAGGCTATAATGCACACATTTATGTACTATGTCATAGTAGTGGGAAAACGATGCTTTTAAAGCACATTTAACAAATTTAGTTTTTGAAAACATATGATGTATAAAATAGGTTTGGACATTTTACCAAGCTACTTATTCAAATACTCTGAAGTCATAGTAGTGGGAAAATGAGGGTTCTGAAGCACATTTAACAAATTTGGTTTTTGAAAAATATTATGCATAACATAGGTTTGGACATTCTACCAAGCTACTTAATCGAATACTCTGAAGTCATAGTAGTGGGGAAATCAGGATTCTAAAGCACATTTAGGAAATTTAGTTTTTGAAAACATATTATGTATAAAATAGGTTTGGACATTTTACCAAGCTACTTATTCGAATACTCTGAAGTCATGGCAGTGTGAAAATGAGGGTTCTAAGGCACATTTAACCAAATTAGTTTTTAAAAACAGATTTTGCCATGGTACACGGGAAAATTTGAGATTTTTGCATATTTACCACTTGGTTGGTTGTTGGAAAATGGGAAGTGAAAATGTGGTCAGTTACGTAGGAAGAAAGCGTCCCTTCCAACATGTGTTCGAATGGCAAGCCAATTCAAAGATGTGTTCGAATGGCAAGCTCATTCAAGCATGTGTTCGAATGGCAAGCCCATTCAAAAGACGTGTTCGAATTATTTTTTGGAACATATTACGCCATGATATCGTTCAACAATTTTTTAACAAGTTGTTCAACAATTAGTCAACAAATTGTTCAACTTGTTCAACATGTTGTTCAACAAGTTCAACGTGTTGTTCAACATGTTGTTCAACATGTTCAACAAGTTGAGCATGTTTTTGAACGTTTTCAACATGTTGTTGGACAAGTTGAACATGTTCAACATGTTGTTCGACAAGTTGTTGTATTTTAGGCTATGTTTAAAGACTTTTTAATCATTTGAAAAGTGTAGGTTGAACCGAAAGGATGTATAAATGCAACATTTCTTGGAAATCTTACTATTGGCCACAACGTCTTAATAGGCACTTAAAGAATACTCACACTTTAGAAGGAGAATTGGAGATAGATATGGAAAACCGTGTAAAACCACCTTTCACTGAAACTTTAGATGAGTCTTCTATGGAAAGTCAAAGCGTCAACATGGCTGAAAAGAATACACATTCTTGTACAGAATGTGGTGCATTATACAACAGCGAAGCTTTGTTCAAACACATGGAGCAGTGTGGTGAGGGTGTTGATGACAGGAGCTCTGAAAGTGAGTCAGAAACGGACTCTGAAAGTGAGTCAGAAATAGACTCAGTTTGGTATGATATTGTTCAAGAAGTCAACAATGACTATGATGCCAAATTTCAAGAATAGGTTTCAGAATATGAAGAACAAGGGCTTGAAGATGTGCATGAAATAGCAAGCGATGACCTTCGACCCATTTATAAGCATGGGCTAAAACAACTGTTCATGAGACTATTCAAATATACCCAATGTCTAGAACAAAGCCACCATTATCAAACCATTTTAGAGGACTTTAATTACTTTGTTGATGAAGAACATCACAAGTATTTAAAGTCACTAAAAGCGGCTATAAGAAGAAACGATCCATTCTTTGAAGAGCTACTAGATAAGGAGGAGGATGACAGCAGTGATGAAGAAAGTGATATGGACAGTGAACAGAGTGAAACAGCTGAAGAAAAATAAGACTTTATAAATGTTGTAATATTTTATTAACTTAAGCGTTGTGTATTAATTTATGTCTTGCTTTGCAACATATGAAGTCGTAAGAGTACCATGACGTAATATGTTCCAAAAAATAATTCGAACACGTCTTTTGAATGGGCTTGCCATTCCAACACATCTTTGAATTGGCTTGCCGTTCAAACACATGTTGGAAGGGACGCTTTCTTCCTACATAACTAACCATATTTTCACTTCCAAGTTTCCAACAACCAACCAAGTGGTAAATATGCAAAAATCTCAAATTGTCCCGCGTACCATGGCAAAATATGTTTTCAAAAACTAATTTTGTTAAATGTGCTTTAGATCCCTCATTTTCACACTACTATGACTTCAGAGTATTCGAATAAGTAGCTTGGTAAAATGTCCAAACCTATGTCCAAGCCGGAATAGCTCAGTTGGTAGAGCGTGGGACTCCTGGTCATACCCATGGTTGGGAGGTTGGTGGTTCGAGCCCAGGCATGGGCAGCCTAACCCTAATCCACAGAGTGAATTAATGTGTATTATGAATGAGTACATTATGAATGAGTATACGTGATGAATGCGTATGACGAATGTGTGCTATGAATGAGTGCGTGATGAATGTATGCGTTATGGCCTAGGGTGGAGTCTGAAGGGATGATAGAAGTGTTGCCCGAAGGTGGGATCGAACCATCAATCTTCCGCTCACGAGTCCCATGCTCTACCAGGTGAGCTACTCGGGACGTAAGGTTAATGTTCGGGAAAACATTCATCATATAGGGTTAGGGTAACATGACCGATTATGATTGACAGGTCACGTGACTGATGACGCCACGATGATTGACAGGTGAATTAGGGTTAGGGTTATGCTGTTTAGGAGAGTCTTACGTTAGTATGACGTCATTATGATGTCATTATGACGTCATAACGTCATGATGACGTCATTGGCACGGGCGCGCGCTCAGCCCTATCAATCTGATCCAGATCCACCACACCTTTCTGACGTCATTATGACGTCATCGCTGTGGTAGATCTCTTGTGTGTTCCACCACTTTTTTCTGACGTCATTATGACGTCATCGCTGTGGTAGATCTCTTGTGTGTTCCACCACACTTTTTCTGACGTCATTATGACGTCATCACTGTGGTGGCACTCTTGTTTTCCAACTACTGCCTATTTCGCTTTAAAGCACTCCGTATTTCCCACAAAAGGTTGCTATTTCGCAATAACACCAGCTTTTGTTAAAGAGGGGGCATTATTTCAAAACAGTACTCCGCATTTGGAGAGCCTTTTAAAAAGCCATGGACACGCATGGTAACCATTTTATACACGAGTGATCCCTCCCGCCCCCCCCCCCCCCCACCACACGAGGCATTAAAACAATGCAGAATACGTTCCAATATTAGAATTATATTCTACAATTTTGTGTGTTGTGTGCCTGTGTGTATGTTTGAGGGGTTGCAGGAAGATTGCAAACAATAATTTCAATATTTTCAAAAAAGATATATATATATATCAGTTTCAATGTTATCTTTGTTAATATTTCACATTTTAAGACAACAAATGTTTCTTCAGGCTTATTATGATTCACACTCGCAGCATTCGATATATCGTCATAGAATATTGAAATGTGCTTAGGTAATAAGCAAGATGAGATTTGCTGATTTACTCAACAGACTGAGGGATTATCGTTTTCCTAATCCAAGGAATTTTTTTTGCTGATTAGTTCCTTCAATGATGCAGCCAATTCACAAGACATGCCAAGCGCGTTGATGCACCGGACGAGGCACGGCCGCTAATGGGCAAAGAAGAGGCAGTTAAAAAGATAATTCGACGCAAGTGTGCAGCAGCCAATCCCCCACCAGTTCCTGACCTCGTGGAAGATCTCTATATTGAGAGGAATGGGTACAAACAATCATCGACGATCCCCGGGCCTTTTTGTTTTACGACAACAATCAGAACGCTGATAGCAGAATATTTGTCTTTGGATTCCAGGAAGCCTCGCGCTTACTGGCTAACTCTGAAACGTGGTACATGGATGGTAGCTAACTTTACTACGGCGCCCCAGGGATTTACTCAGCTTTATGTCTACGCGTCATGGCTGGGTAACACCACTGAGTCCACTGTATTTGGTCTGGTTCATGGAAACAGTCAAGAAAGAAGTGCCAAGATGGAGCTGCTGGACGTAAGACCACCCCACAATTCCTCTGTGGACACAACATCAGGTGGCGCCCTGTCAACAGGCAGAATCTCAAGGGAAACGAGTGAAATGATACTGATGATTGAAAAAAAAAACATTTAATATTTTTCTCAGTTTTAAGTCCGCGGTAATTAAAATGTTGAAATTAAAGAGTATTATAGTAAATAAGAAAAATCACAAAAGAAATTACTGCCGATCCCATATTTAAATCAATTAATGGAAAAAGCATAAATATACAAAAGCAAACTGTAGGGTTTATTACGAAAAAATTATTACCACTCAAGTTAAACCTCCCACAAATCTTTTAAGATGGTTCCTATCCGGTATGATATCAAACGACATGTTTTAAAGTAGCGTTTACTTTCCAGTTTAAAGTAGTTAACGATTTGGTAGCACACAATAAATATTTGCAAAAATGGGATATTAAAGAATCCAGTTAATGTAACGAATGCAATGAAGAGGATTCAATTTGGCATATGTTCTGTAACTGCCCAAAAACAGTACACATGGTGTTT
Organism: Protula sp. h YS-2021; assembly: GCA_949752745.1. Classification (NCBI taxonomy): domain Eukaryota; kingdom Metazoa; phylum Annelida; class Polychaeta; order Sabellida; family Serpulidae; genus Protula; species Protula sp. h YS-2021. The sequence continues at coordinate 47,007,746 of OX457024.1, forward strand.
TCAATTTTAAAACTGATTAAATTTCAAAGCGTTAACTGTGTTCATTTTATTTTTTTATTCAATGGATGATGCTCTGAATTTAATTTTTATACTATCCAATTGGCATATATATCAAACAAGATATCACAACAAGAGTTTCTTATTGTAAAGATTTACTGAGAAATTACAAATCTTAATTCAGGCAGACGCCAACCACAGGCGAAGCAACACTTTTGAGGCAAAATCGAGCAAATTGATTTTTCTTTTAGAGCTGTAAGTGTTGTTCAAATTCATAGCGGAAAAGGTTTTTCTATAGTCGTATAACTATAGTTTTTTCTTAATATGGGTATTTTACCTGTGTTGGTTAAAATTGTGAGAAGTAAGTTAATTAATTAAAAAAAAAACGTGATTAGGGTGCTGTGTCATGTGTTGTAAATGTGACGTCTGCGTAGAGTAATTGGGAACAAGTGTAAGTTCGGTATTGAATGAAAGATGTGGTGTTGTGTAAATAAAGTGAAAATAACAAAAATTAAAGACCATCTCAGCAGCCACGAACGTACCGACAGACCCGTTAGTTTACCCTGCGAGAAATCTTTTAAGTGATACTTAAGCGAATTGCATAATGACCATCAACCCGTTTTAGGAATCTCGGTTAAAGATACGCTAGGTAAAGCTCTTACAGACTTCTCTTAAGTGAAGGTCTTTGATTACGCAATCGCTAGGCAACTCATCTTCCGTTAGCGTTCTGTCACAGGCAGCAAGGATAACATTCTTCATACAATTAGAGACTCTATCCTCTACAGATCTTTATTAGTATTTACCATATATGAAATGAGCTACTTAACTAGATAGGAGGGAAGTAGATACAAGACGATTTTTCTGGATAAGGTCATTCCCTGGTCATGTGATCATGTGATGGTTTTACGTTTCAGATAATTCTGACCACTTTTCATTTTCGGACACCCTTCGGCGAAAATAGAGATTTGGTGGCAGAGCAATCTCTGAAAACTGTGTTTATTGTGGCGCTCTTCACTGTGAACTGTATGTGCAGTGATGCTGAGAAAGATGGTGCGGTGCGGTTACGTAGAACTACGCTATAATCGGAAATTCAAGCCTTGGGGTATTCCAAGGCTAAAAATGTTTAAAAATGCTTAAAACGTGTAAATATGCAAAAAAAAAAAAAAACAATTATCGCCCAAAGGGGCCAAAGGGTCAAATAATGAAAGTTGGTCAGAATTGCCTGAAACGTGCAAATATGCAAAAATCTCAATTTCCCGCCTTAAGGAGGGAGGGGGATCCAAGGGTAAAAAAATGAAAAAAAAAACTTGTTTCGAATTATCTTAATCGTGCAAATATGTAAAAATTTCAATTTCCCGCCTTGGGGCGGGGGAGGGGGGGGCGGGGAGGTTCAAGTGTCAAAAAATGAAAGTTGCTAAGAATTGTCTGAAACGTGTAAATATGCAATACTCTCTATTATCGCCCGGGGAGGGGGTCAGTTTGGCTAGTCTGCATAAGGTAAAAAAATCTTGCTACATCTTGCGTCTTCCATATCCTCAGACTTGAGGTCAGCCGACGACTCACCGTCAGCTTGAGAATGGTGAATATGGTGACGATCTGGAGAAATCGTCCGTGACTGAAATGTGTCAGCTGGCGGAGACAGTTCAGACTGCGTCACAAGACCTGGTTGTTCCGCAGGTGCTGTGAACTCAAAACCGGAAGGTCCCTCGCTATAATCTTAGCTACCGTGTCCGAAATAGCCTTGGCTGCGTTACTTTGCAGGGCTTCCCAAACCCTGTCTAATACTGAGCGATCACTATCTAGGTAAGTCCTGCTCGACAATAGTTTCAGAAAACGTTTTTGGCTTAAGGTTTCTGTCACTATTTCTCACTGACTCGAAATCGGACTTCAACCCCGACCCTCCCCCCTCCATCCAAATTGGGGAAGAAGCTTAACCCAAAACAACAGAATTTTCCTTTGGCATATCCGAACCTTGGCCACCCAATGTAGGCATAGATGACTGCGCCTTGCACTAATCCTTACGTTTTAGCTTTTCGTGGGCGATTCTGGCATATGCGTTTCCAGTCCATGAGAGAAAGGTGGGCACACGTGCGGGACTCATTGCAGAGCAATAGCCCTCAGAACCCATATGAAAGTGGAGATTTAGGAACTTTTTAGAGTGTAAAAGGGATTTTTTTATTTTGGTGTGGTGTCCCAACTTGTAAACGTATCCCAGCATCCCCACTGGCTTCCGCTAAGAGAAGGGGAGCCATATGGCAGATAACAAAAATAACACCGGGCATATACCAGTGCCAGTGCTCCACATCACATATTTCGCTCAAATATGAATGGCGAATGCCACGTATGCAGTAAAAATAAAATAATGACCTCAGAATAGATGCAACAGTTATTATTAATTTAAAACTAATTAAAAAGATTTATTGCATATATTTTATTTGACGACCGAGAAATATTACACAGTCCCCAATGTCTGATGATTCCCAGTTTTGTTCATGTTGAAACACAGATATTCTATAAACTTGGTTAAAGTCATGTGCACCTTGTTATCAAGCACATGTAAGGCATATAAAAAGAATTTCAACAGTCTGCTGACGAAAACATTCTAAAAGAGGCTGAAATAACATTGTTCATGGGGAAAAAACAATTATTAGAACCATTTCCAGCAGCAAAGAAAATACTGTTTCTGAGAAAAAAGCATTTGATTAGTTTCTCAATTGATGAATTTAAAATAAAAAAAGCTATGTGATCTCAATAAAAACATGTACACCTGTATTTTCGCAAAATTTCAACGTCTCGGGTCAAGGGCACGACGAAACACCTACCATTCTTGGGCAGTTTATCAGTCTTCGTTGGTTTAGCTACATTCGTAGTTTTCTTGTTCTTCACATTTTTATCTCTTCCACGCAAACAGTTTCCAGACTGCTTTCCCTAGAAAGGAAGCGAACATGGCACCCGGATGAACCACGGAATTGAACATGGCACCCGGACGAACCATGGAAATGAACATGGGAGCGGGATGAACTAGGGAAATGAACATGGCACCCGGATGAACCAGGGAAGTGAACATGGCACCCGGACGAACCACGGAAGTGAACATGGGAGCGGGATAAACTAGGGAAGTGAACATGGCAACCGGATGAACCAGGGAAGTGAACATCGCACCCGGATGAACTAGGGAAGTGACCATGCCACCCGGATGAACCATGGAAGTGAACATGGCACCCGGACGTACCACGGAAGTGAACATGGGAGCGGGATAAACTAGGGAAGTGAACATGGCAACCGGATGAACCAGGGAAGTGAACATCGCACCCGGATGAACTAGGGAAGTGACCATGCCACCCGGATGAACCATGGAAGTGAACATGGCACCCGGACGTACCACGGAAGTGAACATGGGACGGGATGAACTAGGGAAGTGAACATGGCACCCGGATGAACCAGGGAAGTGAACATGGCACCCAGATGAACTAGGGAAGTGAACATGACACCCGGACGAATCAGGGAAGTGAACATGGGAGCATCTGTTTTAAGAAAATCCATGGTCTTTAAAACGATAACAGACAAGGAAATTCTGAGGTACTTTTGAATTCCAACTAAACACAGAGTAACAGAAAACACCACTGTTCAGTTTATATGTAATATAACGTCATTTTACATCATTTTATAGCTCCACTTCCTGTATTGCATAACATGAACTCCCTGAGTAGCGATATGGAATTTTAAGGTTAAAAGTCACGCCCTTTCTGTATCTCAAAAAATGTTTATGTGTTTGTTCTTGCTTTTGAACGTCACCCTGTTGCAAAAATGTGACACAAGGGCTAATGTTGTGAGTATGGGCTTCATGGTTAGCGTTATATCATTCCTGTATGCATAATCGTCTAAGAAGTGGTCAATATATGCTAAACATAGTGTCATCATATATATGGTCACCATGATTTATAACCATATATGGGATGACATGTGTTAATGACATATGGTAAACATATGTTTGTGTGATGGCCATATCTCCAACAAATAAACCAGAAATCCGGAATCAGACCACTCTGAAATCGGTCCCCTCCACAAATCGGACCACTTTTCACCAGAATCGAAATTCTTACATTTATTTCTATTGTTAAGGAACTCCTCAAATCGGACCACCCGCAAATCGAATGAAAGGACCACTTTCCCAGTACTAAATTAAACCCCGACAATAAGGCCGGTCTTAGCAGAAGCAGGGCATTCGTGTGCTGAATATACAACAGTCGGTGATTCCCAGTGAGATGGATAAAAATCGTGCTTTCATTGGGACCCGATGCTTGTAACTGCGGTGTTGATTAGAACATGTTATGTACAGAAAAGACTTGTTCCAACAGAAAGATTGCAGAGAACTGAACTCTCTTAGAGACGAGGTAGGTCGCCGGCTTAACCACATCCCTGGCTGCTAAGACCAATCACTCCAGAAGTTTAAGTGCCACCGGGTCCGTCAGCTACGGGTGCTCTACGCGCTTTTTAAGCGCATCCAGCCTGTGATCCTGGAAGGACATGGTGTTTAGCACGTGTCTAGCTGAGCTTTCAATGGACTTAGCATTCCTCTCAACCAGTGGAATGTCTTATTCCTGGCGGACCGACGACATCCAAACTGTGTGCTTGCCCCTTATTTCACCGCACAGTGCTTGGAGGGATGGAAACATGACAGTACTCGCCCCTCGCTGACGTCTGCGCACTCTCGATACCACACCGAGAGGGCGTTGGTTACCCCTTCGCTTGTCTTCAACCCGATGAAGGTTTCCGGTTGGGGAATGCAGGGCTTGCATTGTCATACGAATCGGCGAATCGTCTCTCTCTCTCTCTCTCTCTCTCTCTCTCTCTCTCTCTCTCTCTCTCTCTCTCTCTCTCTCTCTCTCTCTCTCTCTCTATCACTCTCTCTGAAACTGGGCATCCGCACTCAATAACCGCGAGTTTGGCAATCCCCTGTATGGCATCCCGGAATGGCACGCCTTCGGGGGTCACTGACTCTGGCAGTGGAGAGAACGGTGTCTCTGGCGCGGGAGAGAAGTCCGGGGGAGACGGTGTGCAAATCGCCTGTCTGCCCGCTGCCGCTGGATCCTTCCACAGTTGCTCTCCCTTGCTCAGAGAAAGTATGGTGTCCGTCGTGCGGAACAGAAACTGTACCGGGGTCGAGAGCTCATTTGGTGAATCACCTTCCTCTTCCCTCTCTGCACCCGACTCCTTGTCCGAGCTACGACTCTCGGTGTGCGACAGACCCGGTTCCTCCTTGGCAACCAAGTCCGCAATGGGCGAGTAAATAGCCGTTTTCCTGTCTCTCGGGATGGCAGATAGCGGAGACGTATCAAATGGGCTGAGTTCCTCGTCATTGTCGACCTGTTGTATTAACGAAATTTGGCCGGATGGAGGTAAAATGCCTTACTAACTCTTACTGAGGATAATCTTATCGCTTCTTGGGTATATCCGCTATCCAGACCCTCTGGTTGACCAGCGGTGGTGTTTTTGGTTGTTGAGGTGGGTGTAGACTCTGCTAGCACCGGAACAGCATCTGGTTGTGGTGGGTGGGTGTCTGCGTCTCGGTTCTTGTCGAGCGAGCAGAGTCTCTTGCAACTCTTTGATCTGCCTTCGGAGTTGTGACTGCATCGCTAAAAACGATGCAATGTTCAGCGACTCCGACTGGGGTAGCGAGGGCGTATCCAGGGTTTGTAACGGAGGAACGTCCGTGCGTGGAGGAATGCTCACCCACACGGCTGGTAAAGCACGCACCTGATTCCGTATGCGTAATTGTCACACTGTCCTTCGCTGGAGTGGGTACAGGAGGTGACAATTGCAAGTTTGATTCCTCGAAGAGGGCTTTTTCCGTTTCCTGGTGGAGGGCTGACCAGGCTTTGTCAGTGATGGCCCTCTCACCCTCTGCGGGTAAGTCTAATTCCGCCACTGTTTCAGAAGTGGCCATTGGCTTAGGTTTCTTGCGCTTCCTGGTTAATTCAAAGTCAGATTCCGCGCCCCTATCTGTACACACCGGAGAAGAAACCAGGCCAAGTACCAATGAACCCGCTCTTGGCATCTCGGAAGACAGGGACTGCACCTTGCGACGCACTTTCCGTTTCATGTTCCTGGTGCGGATCTTCACTAAGGCGTCCCAGTCTTGTGGGGATAAGTGCGCACACTCTTCGCAGGTATGAAGTGAGTCACAAAGAGGAGTGTCTATCCCTTCTGCATCTGTCGCAGAGAGTGAGGATTGACTGCTGATACTGGGTAGACGCACGAAATCGCCCGACTGCTGAGCAGTAGGCTAGCCTCTGTCATGTCTGAAAACGAAGCAAGGGTAGGTGTGCATAGGGAACTTGTATGCACATTACCAACACTCATCTCAGAAAACTGGAGTCTGCACGGAACCAAGCTGTTTGCTACAGCGAGGATCGTATTGATGACTCCTAGCGCGAAAGAACGCAGGGGTGACGCAGGACCCACCAAGAACCCACTCGGGCTTGATACCGAACTAAGAACCTTGATGGTGCTTGGTTCTTGGTAAGTCACCTTACCAAAATGTACCTAGCCTAGGCTACGTAATTGGGTCTTGGTACCTCCTATCAAATGGCTGGTGCCAAGCACACAGATGTACCTTGGTGCCGAGTCGCCTTGCTCCGAACCAGGTGCCCAATGGGAACTTGGTACTTGAGCTCCGCCCCGCCAAGGCACATACTCAGCAGCAAGTACTGAGCGCAATCAAGGCTAGGCCAGCTCGAACGCACCAAGTCTGTCGAGCAATAACAGGCGACTGCGAACGGTTGAGAATCAACCTTCTGCGTTCAGGCGGTTCCCAGTAAGCCCGTACTGCGCTAGCCTGCTAGGAAGCACCAAGCAACGCAGCTTGGTCACAAGTAACCAAGGTGGAAAAGCAGCTTGAGATCCGGCGAGACAGCAATCTGACATGATCAGCTCCTAGTTGGGTAGTCCGTTGGCACGCCTAAACTAGCAAACGGTGGAGACTTACTAGCTACATTTTTCGGGGAAAGGCAGCCTCCGTTATGCAGACTCAGATTACTAGTAGAGAACGTACCAAGGCAAAATCTCCTAATTTCGCGAGCCCATAGCGCTCATGTTAACACAATCAAAAAATTAAAATACTTTCCAACGTTTAATAATAAATTCGGAGAAATTCACCTTGGAATGAAGACAGCAAGATAAAAAAAATTCTGCCTAGAAAAACGCGTGTGGTTGGTACTGCACGCAATACGAGAATGGGGCTTGGCACCAAGGTACCAAAGATGCTGATTGCCTGTTACCAACGACGAGATTATTCGAGCCACTAGAAAAATTCTTAGTTCCCAATTGCGTGATTCTTAGGGTTTTACGAGAAAACCCATATAAAAGTCGAGAACGCGAATTAACTTTTATTCGTAACAGAGCGTTTACTAAAATAAAACGTCAGCATTATTGCATTATGCTCCTGTCCTGCATGTGAAGGCGGAACTTCGAGAGATGATCTCAGTAAATTGATTGCAAGTCTGTTCCTACTCAGGCTGCGTTGAAGATTAATTAAATTGATTGCAATTCAATTGATGTATCTCACAAGCTAGATTTCTTACAGCAAAGTGACGCAGTATATTATATGCAATCACATTGCTTTTATGGAATGAGTAAGAAATTATCATAACATTAAAATTAAGTGCAATTCACACGAATTTAGAGTGTGGGGGTTGTTTTTGAGGTTCTAGTTGCAATCAGTACACCACTTTTCACTGTAGTTATTGTAAACTTTGACAATGAAAGTTTATTTCCTAACAAAATTTCGCCCAAAAAAATTCGACCAAATGTCGCTCGGCCAAATGTCGGGATACCATTGAAGCCATACATAAAAGGAACATTATACAGTAAAACCTAATTCTGGACAAACCCTAAAGTACAAAGACAACTGCCAATACCGGACAAAAATTCTCAGTCCCGTTTTTCGCATTGGTCTACATGACCCCTGAAATACCGGACACCTCTATATACCGGACAAAATCCGCCAGTCGACCCGTTGTCCGGTGTAGGCAGGTTTTTACTGTTTTTCTGTAATCTTATTTGTCGTACGAGTACACTACTTTAGCATTAAAATTGCCAGCACCCCTGAAATCGGACCACCCCGGAAATCGAACCATTTTTGCCCTAAGAGCGGTCAAGTTTCGGGGGTTCTGGATGCTTTGATAACGGAATGAACGTAGAATGACGATCTGCCTAAGATGTGCTATGGTCGAGTCACAATTAACAATGTCAACATGCAGTCATTACAATTAGGTGTAATTAAACTCACAAAAAGTATTCGCGGGTATTTTCCATTTAAAAGATAACCAAGAAGGACTGAAAAATGCAACGCATACGGAAATCCTTGCTCTTTTGTTAACAATTACCCAGTATCTTTTAATGGCAGAAAATTTTAAAGTACATTTACTTTAGCGATTTGGTAATTTTTTCATTTTGAGGAAATCCACAAATGTGAAACAAACACGAATTTTAATGAACTTTCTCAAAGTAAACTACGTGTTATAATATAGCTTATTGTAGAGATAGCTTAGCAAATAAATATTTCCTATCCAAAATTTTGATGTTATTAATAACGTTCTCTTCCTTACTGGCAAGTTTTTTCATCAACAATTCTATCGCGACTTTCGTGTGCTATAGCCACTTTAAACCCCATTTCTCGTTGACTGCTTTCATAAAATAGGAATGGGTTAATATGTCGCCTGATATTAGGAAAATGAATGCGGTTTGGCATCGTGATAAAATGGTAAGGATTATGAAGAGATTTTCTCTAAGTTATGAAACCTAATGCCAAACTTGAGACACACAAACGCTGACATGTTATGTCGCACTTTTTGTGGCTCCTTTTAGTGACAGAAAGAAGTACCAGATTATCATTTCAGATTGATTATTCATTTTTATGCTTATCATATAGCTCATTTGCATAATTTTTATTCAAACTATTTCAAACACTAAATATGTTGATTTTCTTTTTTGAAAGATTTTACATAGCTCTGCCAGTGTTGGATTTTTAATCAATAATCACTTTTTGCAAGAAATTCTAAAACATTTGAATTGCTACCCAACCCCCGGGCATGAGACCACCCAAATACAAGTTGGTGACCATGCAGGGAACTTTTTTAATTTAAAGTGTGACATTTTACACACAAAAAATAGCAACTCCTATATTTTGTTTAAGAAAATTAAACACTGCATTTATTTATTTGCACTTCTCCCACCCTCCCCGACCCCCTTTCCCCCAAAAAAATAAACTCACAAAATTGTCGCCAGGGGTGAAAGGCTGGGGAAACAGTCCTCTCTTGAAAAAAGTAGGTTAGTAATCCTTATTTCCCAACAAAGTAGTACGAAAACAAGAGTTTTGGCTCAGGGAAAACTTTTTGGAGGAGGGGTCCGATAACGTCACTTCCGGTCTGACATCACTTCCGCTTTCGGTACGTCATCAAGGTACATTACATTTCAGTTCCGGGGACGTAACGTTATCCAGGCATGTAACGTTACGTGATACGTCATACAGGTACGTCATACATTAACTGTAAGCTACTGCCGACATTAGCACTCCTGCCTGCCTCCAAAATCCGCAGTACTTGTTCCGTTGACATCTTTCCGGTTATTTACGCTTCCGGGTAAAGTTACTTTTGCTGTAGGTGATTTCTGGTTATCTTTCTGAAAGCATAGGAAAGACTATCAAACCTTTTTCTGACTCTAAGCATGATAATTAAAATGCTATCATTTGATTAGCCGATTTTGTTTTGGTTATAACTTTGTTCACATGGGTGCAGATATACGTAGTTTGAAGTAAGTTTGAAGTAAGTAACTTATGGTATAGCGAACCAAGTGTAACTGAAATCATGGTAACTGAAAACGTGTGTTTTTTGAAGCCACTTCAAATTTTAGGCACTTCCGGTTTCATGTTACTTCCGGCTTCAGCTATTTTCGGCTATCTGTGTTTTCATTGGTAAAATATTGTTTCAGTTATAGCTTTGTTAATAGCTGGTATGGTATATAACGCCCAGTTTGAAGCACAAGATCGTGAATCAAGTGTGTTTTTGATGGTTCCATGGTGACCATGGAGAGTTGAAATGCTTTGAAAAATTTTTGTTTTTCTCATTGCTCTTTGCTTTTTCTTTCTGTCCTCCTCCTCGACTTTCTTTTTCTTCTTCTTGGCCCTTTCTTGTTTTTCATTCTCCCTCTTCTTTTCTTTCTCAATAATTTAAGCTTTTTGTTTCATATACATATTTTTAACGCCTGTAGCGCCTCGAAAAAACTTTTGTTTAACATTCGTATACACAAGCAATAAGTTATTTTCATGTGGTGCTGATGCTGGTCATTATCAGTGCCACCAGACTGGTTGTGGCTGTTCTCAAAGTTGACTCTTTAACATAGATAGAAAACTAGAACCTCACTTCGCTAGCGAAATGTTAAACACTTGATCAAAATTAAAACGCAAAAATACTTCCTTCAATGGGTTATTTCTTGAATAATATATTGCAAACAACACAGCTTGAATACGTCTTATAAGCCGAGTAGTGTTTGGTTTCTGTTGACTTAAGGTTGTATTGAGTGATCTAGCATACGCCGTGTTATGTATTTACGCAGTGAGAGCTCGCACAAAGCTCACTGTGTGATGTGGGTTAAATGCTACGCATTTACTTGCAAATAATACACTCTTTTCACATGGCGTTTTAACAAAGAAAACGAAATAAAAGACGAAAATAAAAAGTGACATGCACATCTTCAGATCAAGCTCTTCATAAGTCCAAAGTTTCATGGTCGTAGGGCCCATAGTGTCAGAGGAGAAGAAGACACAAAAAATCGTAAAAAGTGTCAAGAAGAAAAACAAAAGGACGAATTTTGCTCCAAACACTACTCGGCATATAAGACGTATTCAAGCTGTGTTGTTTGCGATATATTATTCAAGAAAAAACCCATTGAAGGAAGTATTTTTGCGTTTTAATTTTTGTCAATTGTTTAACATTTCGCTAGCGAAGTGAGGTTCTAGTTCCATGGATTAATTCCCCCCCCCCCCCCCAAAGAGCTGTTCTGCAGAGAGATATAATCTACGACCACCAAGGTAAGAAGTGCATTCCGAAGTTGTTCGCACTGATGTTAGCCGAAGCCCAAGGCCCATCATCTTCGCCAACGACAAGTTTTTGCGCTTTTTGATGCTCCATGTTCAATTTCTTCAATTCACACAAGGTCTGATTCAGCAGATATTTAGTTGTAGACTCCTTCTTTATTGCTGGTGTTGTCCACCACTTAGTATTCAGATGCAGGCTGAAATGAACTAACGTTGAACCCGTTCTTTTGTATTGACAGGTCAACTGATCAATATGACATCATTTGTTCCATAAAATAGCATCCGTGCTCTCAAAAAAAATTACCCCGTTTTTCGCAAAACTGCCTTTTTTGATTTGTGAAAAAGTAATATTGTTAAGCTCTTGTATTGTAATGCAGTTAAGGCTTTGTTGAATAAAAAATAAGAAATGGAATTCAGACGGTCTTTCGTGCAATAAACAGATGCAGTTAAACACTTGAGAACTATTAATTCAAAATTCAGCAATATAATATAAATATACTGTGAACACTCTGATATAAATACATGTCTCAATTACAGAGTGTTAACCCGCTAACTTTTGTAACATAACATTACATGGAAATAGATGGAATAGCTGGTACTTCTTCTATAATTTCATGTGCTAGCATTTCCAGTCAAACGGTTTCAACCAATGAACTTGAAACTTATTTCGCTAGCGAAATCTTAAACACTTGACAAAAATGAAATGCAAAACTAGAACCTCATTTCGCTAGCGAAAGGTTAAACACTTGACAAAAATTAAAACTCAAAAATACTTCCTTCAATGGGTTATTTCTTGAATAATATAAAGTATTTTCCAACATGCATCAATGGCCCCCAGCAATAAAAACTGGGGGCAATTTATAAAATCTGGGGGCCATTGCGGCCCCAGCGAAAAAATTAGGGGGCATTTTCTGAAACTGGGGGCCATGGCCCCCGCCAAAATTATCCGTGTTATTATTATTATTCTTAAGTTCTACGAAATGTCCAAAGTTTCGTTGTCCTAGGGTTCATAGTGCCAGAGAAGAAGACAACACGAAAAAAATCGAACCACTGTCAAAAAAAGAAACTCCATAGATTGATAACTTAATACCAGCTCAACATATTAGCAAGCAACACAGCTTGAATACGTCTTATAAGACGAGTAGTGTTTAGTTTTTGTTTACTTAGCTTTTTATTGACTGATCAGGCACACGCCATGTTATCTATTTACGCAGTGAGAGCTCGCACAAAGCTCAGCAACTGTGTTCTGTGATGTACGTTAGATGCACTGCATTTACTTGCAAAAATACACTCTTTTCACATGGCGTTTTAACAAAGAAGACGAAATCGAAAATAAAAAGTGACATGCACACGTGCAGATCAAGCTCTTCATAAGTCCCAAGTTTCATGGTCCTAGGGCTTATAGTGTCAGAGAAGAAGAAGACACAAAAAAATCGGAAAAAGTGTCAAGAACAAAAAAAAAAGGACGAACGGCTGCTCGCACAAATTCATATAACTCTTGCAAGCCAAAGGCGTGTCAAGTGTTAATTACGGTAATCCAATTACCAAAGCTACACCATCACAGAATACACTTAATACGCTTTCATATGCGTCAAACAGCACGTTTCCGCACTAAATATTAACATTAATAACATGGATACTATCAGAAAATGTACTTGATACGTTATACTATGCTTCAAACCTCGTGTTTCTACATGCAGTATAAAATATAGCCAAAATATAATTATCGAATCAAATCAAAGCATTTCAAATATCTTATTACTGCGGTTACCATCTGAAAACACACGCTGTATTTCGTGCCTGGATAACGTTATGTTTAAAGTTACGTGTTTGGATTACGGGCGTGTAATTTTCAATGCCATAACGGCGTTACGTGTGTGGATAGCGTTTCGCACCTTGTATGACGTTACGTGACTGGGTGACGTGTCAATAGCCACAACTGGAAATGACGTCATCCCGGACATGACGTCATGGGACACCGCCTCCTGCGCCAAAACATTCTGTTCTATGTACTCTTCACCCTAACTGTTTGAATACCATTTATCTGCCTATATCCTTCCTAACTTCATTACTTTTTTCATGTTTAGGTCAGGTACTTGGAAGGATGGGGGTTACTAAACGAGAAATAAAATTTCCTTTTTTTTTTTTTTTTGCTCATGCAGAGTCTATTGCACTTTCAACTGAAATCATTGTAACTTGTCGTAATTTCCAGATACAGGAATAATTCTCCCTTTTCAATTAAAGTTGACTGGTTTCACTCGCTGCAGTTAACCATTCACTTGAATCTAAATTAAAACATCCTGTGATGGGATTTAATAGTCACCTCATCGCATTCTTGGAAACTGAGACGTCGAGAATTTTTGCCACCTGTGTAAAACACATGGGAGACCTTAAGATGGGGGGAGGGATGCGATTTTAGTTTGGGTGATAAAAGTATACTATCAATGTTCCAAGCTATCTGGTAACCCACATCGACGGGTTATGGTTTCGGTTTTAAGGCAAACGTTTTGTATTTCTTAGAAACCTACAAAAGAAAATACACCAGAAGTACAAAGGCCTGTTGTTGTACAAACAATATGGTGTCGGCTTAAAGGCTTTGCATGAGTTGTGGTGAATATTAAGGAAATACAATAATTTGCTTACTTAAATTTCCATGAGGAAACAGTAACGCGCACGAATTAAGAATAGGACGGACAGCGATTTTGTTGAAGCTCTTGTCAGGGCAGTAGTGCGTGAGAGATGTAAGAGGAAGCAACCGGGTAGAACTGTGCTAAAACGTCAGTGTCAAAGCAGTGTCTCTAAAAGAGATGAAACTAGACCGAAATTCGCTCAGCGAATTAGCCCCACTTGGAATGATAACTTAAAACGGAAGGTAGATGATATTGCTGTTTGTTAACAATTTTCACATGTCTGAATGTAGAACATCCTCCTAAATACTACCAACTATACCGGTAAGGTCAAGGCCAAAAATTTTTTATCAGGTGCACCACTTCAGATGACCCTCCATACTTGCCTAGTTTGGCTTGTCTAGCTTCAGCGGTCTTGGAGGAGATATCTGGAAACCGATTGCTCTCTTACCGTTTTCGAGATAAAGACCAACTTCCGGTTTGGGGCTCGAAAGTGACCTGGAGGTCAAGGACACCGGAAGTTATACCTTTCGTATCGTCGTATAGGGGGTGGAGGTCGAAAATGAGGTCAAAATTGCTCTATCTCTTACCGTTTTCAAGATAAAGGCCAACTTCCGGTTTGGGGCTCGAAAGTGACCTGGAGGTCAAGGACACCGGAAGTTATACCTTTCGTATCGTCGTATAGGGGGTGGGGGCCGAAAATGAGGTCAAAATTGCTCTATCTATTACCATTTTCGAGATGAAGGCCAACTTCCGGTTTGGGGCTCGAAAGTGACATGGAGGCTAATGACACCGAGAGTTATACCTTACGCATCGTCGTATAGGGGGGTTGAGGTCGAAAATGAGGTCAGAATTGCTCTGTCTCTTACTGTTTTCGAGATAAATCATTGTTTTTCTTAAATAACGTTTTTCGCGATTTCAAAGTCAAGGTCAAGGTCAAAAATTTTTATTATTATTACGTATTATTACGTATTTGTTATATAGCGCAATTTTCCTTTTCTCTGTGCGCTGTACATACTAAACAGAACAATAAAATAAAATATAAATTAAGATAAAAGGAAATAAGAACATGCACGATACAATTAATGACTAGTGGCTAATACTGTATGCTTGTATAAAAAGATAAAATTTTAGTTTTGATTTAAAAACAGCTAACGATGTGGCTTCTTGTATGTGGCATGGAAGACTGTTCCAGACTTTCGGTGCTGCTGCATGAAATGATCTTTCTCACCCGTACTTTAATCGAGTTCGCGGTACTCGAAGTGTTCGCGCCTCACTTGAACGAAGTCTTCGAGGTTGATCTTTCCAAGACAGTAAAGCCTTGAGATATTCCGGTGCCATGTCATGGAGGCATTTGTATACAATTAATGACTAGTGCTTCAGATCACATCGCCCTTTATATATGTGCCAAGTTTGGCTTTTCTAGATTCAATGGCCTTGCTGTAGATATCTGGAAACCGATTGACCTTTTTCGCGATTTGACCTTGACCAGTAAAGGAGGAAAAAAAACAGGTGAAGAATTCGAGGCAATCTATCCCCATTTGGTATTTTCAATACCAAGTGGGAATCAAAGACGTCTGCAAAATTATCTGTGCTTTGTCCGCTCCCCTCCTACCCACCACATTTCATCCCTCCCCATGGAAACTTTATGACCTTTAACCTTAAAGCAAACATACAGATATGTTTAAATCAGTTTGAAGGATCTATGATTGAGCTAGAGAGATTTCTAATTAATTAAAGATATGTTCATCTTTTAAAATATGTTTAAACATTGAATTCATGTGATAATGGTTTTCCATAAAATATCACAACAGTCCGAAAATCCACGTCTGGTGCTTCTTTTTGGCGTTGACAAGTATTTCTGAATGGAATAGGAGATTTTAGTGAGATTTCTTAATTTTCTCTAATGTGCATCTGTAATTGAATTTAAGATATTTCCAGGTATTAAGAATATTTTATCAATAATATTTAAATAGTTAAATATTTAATAAAGCTAAAAAAGGACGTTTCCTAAAATATATTTGGAAAGAAAGTCTCTGTCTTATCGATGATGTGAAGTTTTTACGTGTTTCACATATCACGTACTTTGCAGAGAAAGGCTTGCTGTTCTCTCACTTTTTTCCATGACATTATTGTATCCAATAATGAATGCCTGTTGACGATAAAATTTGAATCAACAGATTGAATATAAAAACCTATACAATAGAGCTGCCTGTGTCTGGCAGTTAAAAGGTTATTTCAGATCCAATTCTGTGATTTGATGCTGTAATTTGGCTCCCAAGACGTTTTTATAAAAGCTCTGAAATACGTTCTTTAGGGCTCTTTGGAAATGGCGCATGTAAATATCAAAAATATCGTTTACAGCAAACTATCGTTTTATTTTCGTAAAACGCGCTTTTACGAGTAAAAGCGCAATTCGCGTTCTCCACTTTTATATGGGTTCCCTTCTGGATAATAATATCACGCAAATAGAAATGAAATTTTTCTAGTGAATAGAATGGTCCCTCTACTCTCCATCCTGTTTTCCCTCCAACTCCAGCCAATCAGCAAGCGAGAATGAGAAGACTTACGTCATTCGAAGACATCAATCATTCCCTTCAAGCCCAAAAATTGGTGACAACGCACCCAGGCTTGTTGCGGGCTGGCTGGGAGGGAAGATAGGATAAAAGTGGAGAACGCGAATTGCGCTTTTACTCGTAAAAGCGCGTTTTACGAAAATAAAACGATAGTTTTACTTCGTAAAAGCTTTGAATTCGCTTATCTCCACTTTTATATGGGACTAAAGTCCGGAGTAGGGGAGCCTGCCATTCTGTAAAATTGCATGAAAGTAAATCTGCGAATTACGCTGTAAAGCTCGTCAGAGCGCATGTCCTTGGACATTTAACGAAGTGAAATTGAGACGAATAAAAAGGCTCAAATTAAGTTCCACTTCTTTTAATTTTCTTCTAAGATATGGTCGGGGGGAACACTCCCGAACTGATGACAAAATCCAACAAAATAAATTGGAGATAACCGAATAGAGAGTTGTGGGTTGTACATAGTGACCACGTAGCCCACTCGACTGAGTATCCAATCCATCCCCCTCCTGCCTCCCACTGGATGGAGCCCAACCTGGGATACTCTACGCTACATCTAAAACGTACAATTCTAAGTGATAATAACATTTTATTATCTTGCAAAAGTTCAACCTAAAACATTAAATCTAAATGATTTATGTAAAAAGTAAAAACTGACACAGGAGAAATTAACTCTAGCTGTGTCCTTAAATGCATGCTGGCTAAACGAACCTGAGTAAGTACACATGGGACATATACTAAGGTGTTGCCCAGAATGAGACATAAAACGAAATACTGTTAAAAATCGTTACATCGTGGATAAAATATTCTCCTACACTCACAGAGTGTAAAATTTATCACAGGAAACTAAAAATGCTGAGATTATCCGCAAATCAAGCACTTATGGGTACAGATCCCGAAAACGGTACCCTAACTACTCCTATATGGTCACTGTCGGATGGGCTCTCCTTCTCATGGGATCAGGTGGTGGTAAGACCTTGTCTATCGGATAAGACGAGAGACCGTACACCTGTCACTTCCCCCCCCCCCTCCTTCTTTTTTCTAGAGGGAGTCTAGAAAAAGGCGAAACACCATGACTGTCTCTATGAGAAGGGGAGCTGCTGCAGTGACGGAACCTTACACAAAATAAAAACAGTACGGGACATAAACACGTCCTCAGACCCATACATTTGGATCTCAAAATACATTCGAAAAAGACGAAAGATCTTGTTCATGGTTGCTGAGAAATAACCAGATCATTTCTTGAATTTGTGATGGTATCCACCACGGCCTTTGGATGAAGGGTCCTTCGGTTTGCCCTTGCCCTTAGGTCTGGGAGTAGAGGGCCTGTAAACAAAAATATTTAGGTTTTAATTGCTGCTTCCGCTGCAATGAAAGGACCTAAAGAATAAATACCCGAAATTTCGTCTTGGGAAAAATCTTTAAGGTAGTACTTAATAAACGCGTTAGGTGAAGCCCAACAACCCGTTTTGAGTATCTCTGATAATGACACGTTGTGAATCTTTATTAAATCCCGGCATATAGGAGATGATTAGTGCATTTTGGTTAGAAGACCTATAAGCATCGGAAATCTCTAAGTATTGACGCAATGCTTTCACAGGACATAAAGAGATTAGTCCCGTGGGGACTTGTTCTTCTGGAAGGGATGGGAGTGCTATGTGATCAAATGTGCCCATCCTGTGGGTTTTGATGTGGGTTTTACCCATAAAGCCTGCCCTGGGCACGAGGAAAACCTTATCCCAGGTCCCATTTTCCTTGCTCACTACTCTGTCCAGCGCGTGAATTTCGCTTCTCCTTTTGCCCGACGCCAAGGCCAAAAGGAAGGTAAACCTTAGAGTTGCATTCTTTGCAGATATCAAGGTTTCCCCAAATATATCCGGTTTTTGCAGGAAACGAAGCACTAAGGCCAGATCCCATTTGGCTATGTTGGGCGCACTCGGAGGAGAATTGACTTTAAAATGTCTAATTAATTGAGATAGGGCCGAATCTTCCCCTGGGTCGTACCCTATGGAAGCTTTGAGTTTAGAGCCTATGGCTGCTCTGTATCCCTCAATGGAGCTCACTTTCAAGTGTTCGTTAGAAAATAAGTGGTCCAGAAAGTCCGCTACTACAGGTGGGGACGCTTGGAATGGGTCTAATTTAGACTTACTGCACCATGAGGCAAATTTATTCCACTGGGCCCTGTATACCTTGGTTGTGGATTGTTTGTGGCTATTGACTATTTTATCCAATACCTTTTCCGAGAATCCTTTTTTCTTCAAGAAGGATTGGCCAGGCACCATAGATGCAGGTTCAGTAGGTGCGGGGCCGGGTGAAAGTGTTGCCAATGTGGTTGGGATAAAAGACCCTTGTGGCATGGGATCGGAAGTGACTTGACCACCGAGCATTGAAGTAACAGAGCAAACCATGGGGCTTCTGGTGTCCACGGAGCTACCAGGAGGAGAAATCGGGGTTTCAATTTGATTATTCTCTGGAGGACTTGGAGTAGGATTGCCTGTGGTGGGAAGGCGTACAGTACCTCCTGTAATGGCCATGGGCAATTGAGAGCGTCTACAGCCCATGCCGATGGGTCTGGGCAGGGAGAGACAAATTTGGGTAGTTGTGTCGTTCTGGAGTTTGCAAACAGGTGCAGGGTGGGAGGACCCCACGGTGACTGATTTACTACCCATCGGAAAGATGAGCGTGCTAGGCACCATTCCGTGTGGATTACTTGGCCTTCCCTGGAGGCTAGGTCTGCCAGAACATTGAGTTTTCCCGCCAAATGTTGGGCTATGAGGGTGATATGACATTGACGGGCTCGGTATAGGATCTTGAAAGCTAGTTTCGAGAGTGATAGGGATCTGGTCCCCCCCTGTTTGTTCAGGTATGCTATTGCTGTGGAATTGTCCAACAGAAATAGGACTGATTTGTTTCTGAGTAGATGGTTCAGTTTGTTTAGGGCTATCAAGACTACCCGTAACTCCAGCCAATTGATATGATGTTTGTTCAGAGAGGGAGACCATATCCCTTTCCATACTTGGCCCTGACAGTGTATCCCCCAACCTTTTTGTGACGAGTCCGTTTGAAGTTCTATTTCTGGGGCTGGGAAATGAAAAGGGACACCCTCGGTCATTACGATGGGATCGCACCACCATTGTAGAAGGGATTGTGCCTTCTCGGGAATTTCCGTTTTGGCTTGTGGGAACCTTCCTTGCCTTAGTGCAATCTTGACCCGTCTTTGGAAGTGTCTGTAGTGTAGGCGGCCCAGGGGGACCGTCTTTTCGGTTGCCACTAAAAGGCCTAGAAGGGATTCCATTGCCTGCAAACGTACTTTTCGACCGATGGGAATTGCATTTATGGCTTGAGAAATTTTTAGGCACCTTTCTTCGGTGGGAAATGCTCTGGCATTTTTTAGATCCCATTTCTCCCCGAGAAATATGATGTTTTGCTTGGGAGAGAGTTCTGATTTGGGTAGATTGACCACCAGCCCGACTTGCAGGGCTTTTCGTACCAACCTTACCGTCTGTCGGTGGGCTATCTCCCTGTCCCGATGGGCTAACAGCCAGTCGTCCAGATATTGGAAGACTAGCATGCCTTCTAGACGAGCCCACGCTTTCAGAACTCTCATTACTTTTGAGAAAACGTATGGGGCTGTGAAGAGGCCGAAGGGAAGTGCCCGAAACCAGAAACGTTTTGTGCCCACTTGGAAGCCTAGAAATTTTTTGGCTGATTGATGTAATGGGATATGGAGGTAAGCGTCGGATAGATCTATCGAAGTACCCCACATCCCTGCTTGTAGGCTTTCTTTTATGATTTGGGCCGTGTCCATTTGAAATGTCGTTGTCAGAAGAAACTCGTTGAGGGTGGAGAGGTCTATGACTAGTCTCCACCCCCCTGATTTTTTGGGAACTAAGAAAACCCTGCTGAAGAAAGCTGTTTGAGCTTCGGGCATTTCCTCTATGGCTTCTTTTCTTAGTAGTGATAAAAGCATCTCTTGCAGAGCCAGATCCTTTTCTGAACCCTGGACGTAGGAGGTGGCAAGATTTTTTGGAGCCTGACTGGTGAGAGGTATGGGAACTTTGTGTCCCCTCTGATCCCGTTTGAATGGGAGGGAGTAGCCATTTTTTAGAGAACGGACTACCCGGCGGGAAGCCCCAATTTTCGCCCAATCTTGCCAAAATTTGCCTAGCCTTCCTCCTACGGGCCAGCAGTCGTTGTAGGATTGCAAATCTTTTAAGTTTTCTGCATTTATTAAAGTATCGCCAAGAGACCAAGGAATCTCTGGGCGGTACTTTGGTTGGCTGCTACCTGCTCTGCTGCGGCGATGGATCCTCCTGCCTGGTGCCGTAATTCTGTTTCGGCTTCTTGGCTGGGGGCGGCCGAGGCTGCGCGTTGGGCTTTGACTGCTCTGAGCTCTGGTGCTGGGACCTCTTGCGCTTGAATGGACGTCGGATAGAGGACCGAGACATTCTCGACATGAGTGCAAAGTCTTGCGACAGGGAACGGCTCTCCTGATTGACTTTCTCGATCTCAGCCGGGGGAAATAACTCCTTCTCGCCGAGGATGGGGGCGTGGCGTAACTCTCTTAGTCCTTTAACGCTGGACCAACAATGTTGTAGGAATGCGTCCCGTCTAAGAAAAACCATAGACGTCATCAAAAATGTTGCCAACTTGACCACGTCTCTAGTTGCCAGGGCCAAACATTCCAGTAGCTTGGAGGTCACCGGGTCACTGAAGCGTAAATCGTCCCATCGCGTTTTCAGAGCTTTTAAAGTATGGTCCTGAAAAGACATAATATTGAGAACGTGGCGGGAGGTTGTCTCAATAGTTTTGGCGTCTTTTTCCACCAGAGGTATGTCTGAGTCGTTACGGACGGACGGCATCCAGACTGTGCGTTTGGCGGGCTGCTCTAAAGCTTCTGTCGGCAACGAATCGTCCGATGGCCGATATGGGCCCGGTCTCACTGCGCAATGTCGTGAAGCGTGAAAACGGGACAAAGCACGCCCTTCCGCGTTGTCCATCTTCTTAAACTCTCTTGATCGCACTAATATGGCGTTGGCTATGCCCTCGCTAGTCGGAAGTGCGATGAATGGATCCTGATTCATGGGAGCTGTTTGGGAGGTCATCCGAATCGGGGGATCCTCCTTGTCGAGAACTGGAGAACCGACTGTAACGTTCGCCAGGCGAGCGATCTCCTGGATTGCGTCTCGGAAAGGTACATCTTCCGGAGTCATCGTAGACGACGTGACTGAAGGCGTTGCATTCTCACTACGAGGCGCAAGGTCCGGTGGAGACGGGGTCCTAATTGGGCGTCTTCCAGCCGCTGCTGGATCTTTCCAGAGTTTTTGACCACTACTCGGAGACCTGACGTAATCCATCTCTCGGAGAGGAAGTCGAAACTGGGCTGATGGGAGCGCATCTCCCATTTCCTCATCCGGCCCCTCGTCCTCGGATTCCTGATCTTCCGAGCTTTGCGCTGACTCTTCCCTATTCTCCACAGCTTCCGAACGTGAGGGAGCTGCGCAGGTGGGAGTATAAATCTCCCGTTCTCGATTAAGTGGGATCGACGACAGAGGCGAGGTCACCGAAGGAAAAAGGTCGTCATCCTCTTCCCCGGCTAGGCCTGATACTTGACCTGACGGGGGAAACTCCGAAGAACCGGCGTCGCTAATAACTTCTACTTCCGGTGGCTGACTGTTCGGGCCCAAACCAGAAGGTGGTGAATGGGTTGGAGATGGATGCGTCTCCGGAGGAGGGCGTGAAATCGTAGCCGATGGTTTACGTTTACGCCGCGATTCAGAGGTCTGCTTCTTGAACTGTTGTTGTAGTTCTTGGAGTTGTTTCTGTAATTGAGTCTGTAACGACAGAAACGCAGAAAATTCACTGGGCAAACGAGGAACCTGAGGAGGAGGGGGGAGTTCCATCTGAGATGGGATCCCCAGTTGACCCGACATCGTCGAGAAACTTGCACCCGAATCCGTGTGAGTAACCGTGACCGGCTCTGGTGTGGGTACTGTCTCCGAAACTGTTTCTTTTTTAGCACCTTCCGTAGGACTAAGAGCCCAAACCTTCCTCAAAGTCTCTTTTTCCTTACCCTCTGGTACGTCTAGTTCAGCTACCGTTTCCGAGTATGCTCTCCGCTTACGGGATTTTCTGCCTTTCTTATCCACTGCGAAGGCATCCGACTCAGAGCCTGTATCCATTCGCACCGGTGTGGAGACCTGTTCTAAGATCACTGAACTGGCCTTACGCATAGTCCCCTCTAAAAATTCTGGCGTGAGGAACGGTGCAGAAGATAAGGCTTTCCTTTTATCCCGCCTGCGGTCGTTGCGAACCCTGTTTCTGTAAATGAGTTTCCACTCCTTCCCCGAAAGGTGGTGACACTCAGCGCACGTATTCCACTCGTCGCAGAGGCGCAAGTTTGTTCTCCGTCTACAACGGTCGCAGACCGAATGAGGGTTAAGAGCTGAGGGCGGATGTGTACACTGCGGAAGCGTCGGTGGGTCCCGCAGACCGGCTTCTGTCATATCTGAAAAACAAGCAGAAGAAAAAACACTGATGAGTAAACTGTACATGTCCCCAGTAGACAGGTAAAGCATACAAGTAACAGATATTAATATTCTGGGCATTTAACGAGTGACAGTAGGCAGTACGACGACCACTCTCTTTCATCCAGACGTTACTAACGTATTTATTGGCGTTTCAGGAATTCAGAACCAGATAAAACGCGAAACGGGACACCTGGGCCCATTTTCGGGATCCTCGGTCGATCCCGAAAACGGGATCTGCCCATGAGCCCGAAAACGGTACCCGTCCTTGGTGCCTAAAGATGGGATCCTCTATGGATGGGATCCTAATCCCGACTTAGGCCCGTCCCCTACGTGGGGGGGGGCATAAACGGGCTTCCAGATGCCATTTACGGCACCCTGGTGCCGTTTATGGGCTACAGCAGTCCCATAAACGGGCTAAAACTTAAAAATTCACCAAAATTCGCCAGAACGCCAAAAAACGTTGAAAGTCTGGACCAAAGAAAGTAGCGTCTAGAGGAAACTGGACGAAACTAACTGGTCTCATAGGAGTGTCTTATACAGCAAAAACGGGCCATAACGCGATGACACCTAAGCTGTAGCTGACTGGGAATCAAAGCAGGCAAAGTGGGCTGCAGAGACTCAACCAACTCCGAGGCGATGTGTGCACGAACTAGACTAAGAAGACACGTCCTGTAGCTTCCGAGTGGAGAAGAGAGGCACACTTCCCGGGACAAAAAGTCTCCGCTACGTGTAAACTCAACAACTACCAGACCGAAGTCACGAGTGCGACCGTATTGCTCTAATCCTGAATCAAGTTATCCGACATTACAGAGGATGAAGAATATCCTTAAATGCAATGAAATAGAAAGTTAAAAGCAAAATCGCACCTTGCCTAGTTCCCCTTTTTCAACGAAAAAGTGGAGCACACAGAATTGCGTGTGTTGTCAACACCACGCTTGAAGGGAATGATTGATGTCTTCGAATGACGTAAGTCTTCTCATTCTCGCTTGCTGATTGGCTGGAGTTGGAGGGAAAACAGGATGGAGAGTAGAGTAACCATTCTATTCACTAGAAAAATTTCATTTCTATTTGCGTGATATTATTATCCAGAAGGGAACCCATATAAAAGTGGAGATAAGCGAATTCAAAGCTTTTACGAAGTAAAAAAGAAATTATAAGAGAAACAGGAAAAAGCATCCCGGATTTTGAGAAAATATACACTTACAGAGAGAATTTTACGTACAAAAAGCTTCTGATTTGCTTATCTCTATGTTTAGTTAGTCATTTGTAATAGACAGGCAAACTATTGGAGGCAAATTTTCTCTTCAGTTCGAACGGGCACTGAAGGTGCATTGGTCCAAAACTCGACTTCTTCGAAAGTTCGCAAATTAGAGGGTCCAGTATTGTGAAGGATATACCGAAAAGGCACTTCTTAGAAAGTTCAGTAGTCCGAAGCTTCAATAACTTAAAAGGCGGACAAGTACGAATGTGCATCAGTCCGAAAGAGGTTTATAACGAGGTTTCCCGAAAGCGCCCTATTCCAAAAGTGTTAAAAAACGATTAGAGCATTACGTTCCTGCTGTTTGATGTTATTTATTAGGGTTCACAATTTAGAAAAAAACGGTATCGGTGTCGATACCGAGGATTTCTTGTCTGACGGCGGTCATAGCCACTTCCGGTGTGAATTCGCTAAGTGGATGGGAGGCGGGGGGGGGGGGGGGGAGGGAGGGGGGGGACTCATACCAAACCTCCACTCCTTCAACAACTGCATCTGCATATAAAAAAGGGATAACCTTTAACCATGAATCTACCGGTATCTGTATGGGATAGTCAAACCATCGCTGTATGGAGGGGGGAGGGGGTAAGATAAGGTTTTAGAGAAAGCTTACGATAAAATCGGCCAGACGCATTGAAAGTCAGCTCTTAGGGGACTACCCATTATTCCGAAGGGTACCAAGTCAGAAGGGTCACTACCCCGAAACCCAAACAGTCCTAAGTACCAGTAGTAAGGCGGTTCAAAACTCCGAAACATCTTTTTCAGGCGTATCTTTCCAAGACAAACGAAGTTTTGGTCGTGAAAACTCAAAAAATTTAGTTTTCCGAAAATTCAATATTCAAGGCTCAGTTGTCCGATAAAACAGTCCCATTGTTATTAGAAGATTCTTAAAGAAAACGAAAGATTTAAAATCTTCCTTTTTTTTATAAAGGAAGATCACTAAAAAGTTTATTTTGAGATTATTTTCTGTTCTTATGGAATCAGCCTTGCGCAGTAAAGAAATTCAACTCTGAAGATGTCAAAGCTCGTTAGCGTTTAGTTATTTCTAGAACTGAAGAGGATAATAAATGTATTATCAACACTTTAATCTTTGTTATACAAGAGCTTTTAGGGAATGGGGTAAAATGTGCAGGAGGGAAAAGCCAGTGTGAACTATTTCCTTCACCCAGGAAAGCTAAACACGGGTTAAACTAGACTATTGTCAATCCACAAGTGTAATAACTCTACTGTTACCCCAGGTTAAAAGTCAATGCTTTATTTTCAAACGTACTGTATTTCAACACTTCGCTAGAGTGGTCTTTCGGGCTATTGCATCTTCATAATTTTCAAGCATCTAAGTATTGAAATTTCTGACATCTGAGAAGTGCCCTTTCGGACTGTGACTCCTTCAGACTACTAAGCTTTCTAATTTCTGGGCTTTCGGAGAACTCGAGCTTCGGACTAGTGATCTTCTGTGTTTTAATCCTTCGTGAAAATGACATGTGCCCGTTCTTCCAGTCCATCTTCCAGTCCTGAGGATTTATTTTTCTACTAGAAACTCTCTCTGCCTCTCTCTCGCGCGCTCTCTCTTTTTTTGTTCTTCGTCACTTTTTCCGTTTCCACGCATCCACGCATCTCCTCCGAAACGGCTATGGCTGGGAAAAACAAATTTGGCACATTACAGTGGACCATGGGAAGACGATCCACGTGAAAAATTGTTGACCTATGACGTCATTATTATGAACGTTAAATTAGTTATAGATATAAATCTCAGAAACAGTTTCATATACTAACATACCTTTCAGGCGAGCCTTGGTAGAGATAAGCTCGTACCAGTTTATTGACGTGGCCCACATCCCTACCTTTAGATTTCTTTGTGACCTGAGCCGTGTCCATCTGAAAGCAGGGCACTTGTAGAAACTCATTGTGGTAGGAAAGGTCTATTACTAATCTCCATCGACAACCCTCCCCCCTCTCCTTCCTCCCCATCTGACATAAATACTCCGCTGATTTTCTGGTATTTCCTCAATCATTCCTCCCCTGTGACCCTTAAGTTCATTAACATTTCTCGAAGGACCAGGTCTGTTGGGTAGGAAATGACTATACGTTCCGGTACTGGGGAAGTTAGGGGAATGGAAGATTTGAGATCCTTCGAGCCCCGTTTGAAGGGAAAGGGGTAGCCGTTTTTTTTTAACCCGAGGGCTATACTCGTCGGAAGGCTTTCATCCCTCCCAAAACCTGTCAGAACCTGCCTAGTCTTCCGCCTACGAGCAAGGAGGCGTTGCAGGACAGCAAGGTGTTTTGGTCTATCAAAGTATCGCCAGGAGACAAGGCCTTCGTCTCCGGACGGTACTTCGATTGGTTGCCACTTGAACTGCTGTGTTAATGGCCCCTCTGTCTCTCTGCCATTGGATGTCTCGGTTTGCTTGGGCGGAGGTGGCTGAAACTGAAAGCTGGGTCTGGATTGCTCTGAGAAAGAGCGGTAAGACTCCTTGCACTTTACATGGTGCAAAAGAAGTCGAGAGGCATCCTTGAAGTCCTACAAAGGCGAGCGGCTTTCTTGGCTGATTCTTTCTTCCTCGGCGGGGGGAACAGCTCATTCCCGTCGTGGATTTGGGAATGGAGTAAGTCCCGAAAGCCTTTGACACTGGACCAGCAGTGTTGTAAGAATGCCTCCCGCCGTAGGCAGACCATCGCAGTCATCGGGAAAGTCTATAGCTTGTTCACATCCCGCCAGTGCTAAGCATTCCAGTAGTTTGGAGGAGACCAGATCACTAAAGCGTAAGTCCTCCCATATTGCCCTTAAAGCTTTCAACGTGTGGTTCTGACAGGACATGAAGTTAAGGACGGGACGGGGGAAGTGACGTGACCGAAGGACTCCTCAATGGTCTTGGAATCCTTTTCCATTAGAGGAATGCCTGAATCAATACGCACAGGTGGCATACTGTTCGTTTCACATGCTGTTCCAGAGTTTCCAACGGTGACTAGTCATCGGAAGATCCGTATTGGACTTGGCGAACAGAGCAGTGCTTCGGTGGGTGGAAGCCACACAGGTGGGTGGAAGACTTCGCTGGCATCCATTTTCTTGAGTTCATCCAATCGTACCGTTACCGCGTTCGCAATGCCTTCGGTGTTGGACAGCGCGAGGAATGAATCCTGATGGGAAAGAACGGTCTGAGATGTCACCCGTACCGAGCGATCCTCTCTGTCCGCATGCAACGTTTGCTATTCGAGCTATCTTTTGTATAGCGTCCCTGAATGGCACGTCCTCCGAGGCTGTGGCGGAAAAAATTACGGTGGGTGGGGGGGAGGGCGTGTTCACTTGAGTGCATAAAATCCGGGGGTAGGAGTCCAAATAGACGTCTCTCTGCTACTGCCTTTTCTCTCAAGAACCTTTGACCGTGAGGTGAGTGCAGGTAGATGTAAGAGAAACCGTGATTAACGGTATGCCCTTCCTCTTGGGCTGAAGGTGCGCCTCTTGCCCTTGCACTTTTTGTTGCAACTCCTGTAAATGTTGCTGTAGATGATATTGTAAAGACAGGAATTCGGGAAAATCACTGGATAGTTTCTCTAGTTGTGTTGGGGGACAGTTTTTCCTGAGTAGGGATACCCAGCTGACACACCACTCTCTTACTGAATCCATATCGCAAATGGGGGCGATAACCTTCACTGACCTTAAAAAAATGGTGACCGACACCTGTTTTTTTTTTCTTGCGAACCCTTATAAATTGTATCAGGCAGAAGCAAAGAAATGCTAGAAATGTGCTTTCTTTACCGCTATCGGAATAGTGAGCTTTCGGAAAATTTAGTCTCCGGTATGATCGTCTTTCGGACTATTGCACCTCCGTACTTCTCAAGCTTCCATGTATTGAAGCTTCAGACTATTGAGTCTTCTAAGAAGTGTTCTTTGGGAATATCAGTCCTTCAGACTGCTGGGCTTTCTAATTTATGAATTTTCGGAGAAGCCAATCTTCGGACTAACACAATTTCTGTGTTATAATCCTTCGAAAAAGTGGCATGTAACCCCGCATTCACCTGATCCAAACCAAAATTCCAGGCCTTTCTGGTGTGTTTTTTCTTTCGCACGCGCATGGAAATATGTATACTATCAAGTGTGCACCGATGGAGGGAACAAATCTTTTCATGTACCGGAGTGTTAGTTTTCTAAGGCCGTGTTCCTTAACCCATAACCGCACCCTCTAAGAAAGCAGTACAATATAGAAGAGATAACACAGGCCGTGAGAATATACATATTTCTCGTGAGTGTCATGGATAATCTGACCATAGTGATAGTACATCTGTCAGATCTCATGACTGTATAGTCTAAGAAAGCATGGAGCGATCTCCACCGCATTTACCTAAAAACAAGTTTCGGTCATGTATCGTTTACTGCTGAGGTGAGTTTTCTGTCACTGTTCTCGCTCTTTTTTTTTCCGGTGGTTGTGCGGCACTAACTGTGGTTGCTGTAAGTAGCAATGTGGCAGTTTCCTTTGCATTCACATTAATGGGCTTGAATGGTGAAATGAATTGGTAAACAGTCTATAGATTAACATTTTATAGGGCCCAGGTGATGCTGTATAAATTGCACGTGCATTGTGTTTACTTTATGAAAAAAGGGTTCAAATTCCCTTGATATCTCAACTCCTAAAATCTTAATGCTTTTCAAAAGGGAGTTGGTTTTCTTGCTATAATGCAGTTGATTATTGCATTGACAGCTGGGCTTTGATTGGCTGCGTGTTCGCACAGCAGCCCGTGGTGAATATCACGTGGAATCAGATGGATGGTGTCACCGAACTGCCGAATGGCGATGTCATACTCGCTCAAACTGCAGAGCAAACCGGCACCTTTTGTGTTGGTAACCTGGAGGCAAGTTTATTCCGTATTATCGATCTGCGTAATTGAAGTTAAAATAGCCTGTCTCTCTATATCTATATATGGATTTATCTCATCTCATCTATCCCTCTATCCAGAGATTCATCCGGCCATCCATCTACCCATCCATCCATCCATCCATCCATCGATAGATCTACCCATCCATCCATCCATTCTTTCAATCCTCCACACATCCATCCACCCATCCATTTAGCCATCTATGCATCCACTCATTCACCCATCCACGCACCCATTCATCCATCTATCCATACACTCATCTATTCATCCACCCTTCCATTCAGCCAGCCATCCATCCACCCAACCATCCACACACCCACCCATCCGTCCATCCATCCCTCTAACTAAATACTTATCTCTTTATCTTTTTATCTCTCTCCCTTATCTATTTTATATCTCTACCAATGCATTGATCATGCTATGCTGATTGAGAGGGGGGTTTTCGAATAGCCAGCTGATGATTGTAACAGTCAAAATAACTTCCACCCACAAGACCCTCACCACATTCAGCAGACGTCGCAGAGCGGTCGCGTAAACGAGCAGTATTTTTTGGCTAAAAGTCACGAAGAACATGACCCAGGGATCATGTCGTATGTGGAGTAGAAATTGTACGAAATCAACTGTTATGCACATTTTATAAAAGTAGACTTGCGCACTCCTCAAATTCTAATCCTGTTCTTTTTGTAAGGGCGATAGAACGATGTGTTCAAACGTACCTATTCCTTGAGTGATAATATGAGTCTTCCCTTTGAAGCCTGCTCTCGTGACCTTCTTCCATTCTTTCTTTCCCGACCCCTCTATCCAGGGTGCAGATGTCACCCTTTCTTCTGCCATCAGATGAGTGTTTTTATTGAGTGGAAACTATTTTCCGGAAGGGAACCCCGTCTAACAGTAGAGAAAATTGAATTCGGAGCTTTTGCGAAGTAAAAGACCTATGTTGCCATAGATTTTGTTTCATGCGACCCTTAATGGGATAAAGAGGCACACTGCTCGTGCATCTTTTGCAAAATAACTTTTACCTATTAGTTTTCGGCATTTGGTTTTCTACTTTTCTTCCCAGGAAACATTAAGACGTCAGAATGACGTCGGGTCGATGTCGTGACCCGACGTTTCCGACGTCGGACTGACGTGCCGGTTTTGGTTGTATATGAAATGGAACCGACGTCGGGTTTTGAACGTCAGAATGACGTCGGGTTCCGACCTAAATCTGACGTCGGAATTAAATCGGTTTTAGGTTGTGTATATACTTGGAACCAACGTCGGATTCCGACCTGAAACTCACTAGAGTTATATAATTAATAGATAACTAATCATTCAACTGCTGTTGTGAAATACATACGAAAGCATTTTCCATGTAAATTTTTACAATCTAGGAAGAAAAATACCGACGCGCCATCAAAATTCTAAAATTTTCATGTAAAAATTACGGTTTTTCTTCCTCTTTTTCAAAATGACTTCCATTCCCGGTGAGCAATAATAATGTTCATCGCTTTTTGGTCGTTTTTGCAACGTCGGAATGACGTTAGAAATCCGACGTCGCCTCGACGTCGGAATAATGTCGGGTTTTGGGTAAATAGGCCAGAATATGGTTGTGAAATCGTTGCGACCAAAATCCAACCTTTTTTCAACCAAAAAAGACGTCGTTTGTTTGCTGGGTTGTGTCTTAATGCCATTTACACAGCACTAGTCTAAGAGTAACTGCATCCCGATATTTTCTGGACTCGCGTGACGTTTTTTTTTTTTTTTTTTTTTTTTTTTTTTTTACATTTTGCAAAGGCCACATACAATTTTGATGGTTTTTATAAGGTTAATATGCATTAACTGCCCGGGAACAGCAGGACAATACCGAGTACTTCGCACCAGGGTGACAATTTTAATGTTTAGTGGCGTCGAAAACGTACAGTTTTTAAATGCCCAAGCTGGGGCGGTTTTTGTTGCTCAGTCTTTGATTCAACAATTCACATGACTTGACAGGTTGGAATTCGTATAATACTAGTCGAAGGCGTGGAACAGTGGAAAGCTGTGGAACTGGATGCAGATGATCCAGAGGGTAGCAATCGATTTGTGGTTCAGCATATAGGTCAGGAAGAACCCGTCACAGGTGAGGAAGCCCAACATAGCCAACCAAGGACATTGTCCCCAGCCAACTTTGCAGTGGTCACACACTACAAAACCAATGCAGCTTGCCCATGTGTTGATAGTGAAAGTAAATACTGTAGAAGTCCCATATTTGATGATTTTCGAACGAGGTATAAAAATTTTGCACAGACATAGCCTACGAGGCATTGCAACCACATGGCGCATTGTGTGGATCCTAGAATTATACAGAAGAGCTTTGTAAGGGGGTTGTCACTGTATTTCCAATTATTTATTGATAATCGCATATTGAAGTGTTGAAAACACTCACATTTAGTTTGATTATAACGAACTGACCATATTTTACTTTAATCTCTATTAGATAAAATTCTAATCAAGAAGTTTCAATAAGAATGCATCTTAAAAATATTACATTTGTAATCTTAGTAGGTAAAAGTTAGAGGCACGAATAATGGCATTGTTTATCATGTACAACCACCTGCAGTTTCTAATAAAAAATGCTACACTGGTGGGAACTGGCCTTCCTGTTATCTTCCCGCAATATGTTTTTTTTTTCTGAAATTATGAGTGCTAAAACTTAAAGTGTGGCTGAGAAGGCCAGGTTTATGTTACGACGGTCGGGGAGACGTCACTAATTAGGAATATATATGATGATTAGATCGTGGAGGGGTAAGTAGATTCTGGAACAGATCACAACCTGACCGCGACATAGCAACACCAATGGAAACAGAAAGTCCGTGCCATAAACAACGGAGGTTTTGAACTCTATGTCGCTCTATACCGGGTGCAGTTCCCCTTCACCCGGTTGCAGTTGCACTTCCCCTACACCCCACCCCATTTCGACACCCCCCCCCCCCCACACACACACACAAAGCTTGACACTGTGTTTAACTGGCGCGAAAAATATTTATATGGGCTAGAAAGTATATCGAACCCCTATTAAAAAAATAAACTGGAACAGCTAAAATATGAAGAACACATATTGACGATTTCATTCAACGCTGTTGTGGTTTCAGGTATCTTTCCTTCACGCTTTATTTCTGAACACCTTCTGGTGCTGTGGAAAGGCGAAGCAGCCGATGGCATTCTACCGCCATACCGAGACGAGTTCTACCCTGCCTACATGATAACAGACTCCAAAGAGATGCTAGAGGGGGTCAGTGTGCTCTTTTTGTTGTGGAAATCTCAACCCAGAGTCGTTAAAAAAGGAATTATTTTGTAGAAGATCTCCTATATAATAGCATCTGTGGTGGATTTGATTGCGCCTACGATCGAAAGAAAGTGCTGTGCTTTATCACCGTCATTACTTTTTTTAACAAAATGGCGGTTATTATTATACCCACATGAAAACTTTGTTTCCAACTGGGAAATACGTCTGCAGTTATACTGGAACCTTCTGCCCGTTTTCCATTTTTACCTGAGGTCAAGTTGAGCAAAACTCCTATTTCTCGCGAAAATTGGCAGGAAATGGGATTCAAATCAAAGTTGAAATACATATAAGTTTTGAATAGAGAGTAACATCGCAACCTGAATCCTCATATTGAGGTCCAAGATCAAAGGCCAGACGAACTCGCATACCGCTAACGATAGGAGGACCAGAATATGAGCATTATCTCGAAAACGGTTAGATATAGAATAATTTTGGAACCTTTGGACCTAAACGACGTTACATAAGAAGTACTTCGGTGGCCTTGATTTTTCGGCAAAGGTCAAGGTCAAAAGCCGAATCCTTTGACCTACACCTGCCGTGCCAACCGCGACTTTCACAGCTTGGGGGTGGGGGCGGGAGAGGCAGAGTGTAGATTTCGGTGCAAATGAAACACTTGCCAACAATATTCGTTGGTGATGGCCGAATTTACTAGTTTTCGCCGTTTGACTGGCGACGTTTTGTCCGGATACCCTCTTAAATAACAAAATTAAGGAGAAATGTTCTGTCGCTTTCCTTTATTAAACAGTTACTTTACACCGAGCACGTACGCTACAGGTCAGCATTCTAGGACCTTCAATGATGGGTTTTCTTTTCACAGGGTGAGATCTATGACATTATATGGATGATGGAGGGTAGTTCGTCCTGGTAGAGTCAACAGCGCAGTTCTCCGAAAAATAACTGTGTAGAAGACAACCGATATCATCTTCTGCATAGAAGCTAAAACAAAATCGATTTGAATACAATTCATCAAGAGAAAAACATAAAAATAAAATACTTGAAGAATTTAGTTATTATTTGTATTGTATGTTTGTTCAATCTGACCATTTCTCTATGGTCGAACATGAGTTTGCCGTTGTTATCCGCCATAATTCTAATTTTTCGCATTTCCTGTTCAGTCATGTCTTTAGCTTTTTCTCAGGCTCTCCTGATTTCTTTGTCTAATACTCATTAACACTTGGCAAGTCGAAGACTTGAAAGAGTCTCTCTCTCTCTCTCTCTCTCTCTCTCTCTCTCTCTCTCTATATATATATATATATATATATATATATATATATATATATATATATATATATATATATATATATATATATATATATATATTGGTCCGTCATTTTGTCTTTACTACTGCTCTGACCGGGGTACGGAAAAAATGGTAACGGAAATAACGGCAAACGCAAAAAGGGAACATGCTAAAAACGGAAAATATGGTAAATCATCTAATCACAATACACCAGGGTTAATTTTTATTAAGGAAACTAACCTGTTTGTTTGTTCAACATCAAAGAAAGTCCACTCCTTGTCTGAAATGCCACAAGATGCCAGGCCTTGTGTCCATACCAGGAGTTTTTATAATCCCCTTTGTGTACTTTGCTACAGCAGTTGCAGCGCCTTAATACCTCGTGTAGTTAATCCCTGGACTAGTCAGGTGTCGCCAGAAATTATAAAAGCCCAGGGAAAGGAGACATTTTCTCATAAACAACGGAAATTATTACAAACAACAAACGAGTTAGTTAGTTAGTTATTTGATTGGTTTGACGACACCGCCAACCTGTTGCAGGTCATATTGTGTCATTCCTGGTAACTTTGTCGAATTTATACTTTATTGATTAAAAATGATTATAAAATAAAATCTTAAATATACTAAAAAAAATATATTAAAAATAGACTTAATGGTGGTCTACACATAGGAATACATATTAATCTCTTTTAAAAATTCTAGGACCTTGTTGGAATTTACCTTCTCAAAGAGCTCTCTCATGGAATCAACTCTATAATAACGAGGACGAATGTGATTGAAGTCTATACAGTCTATCAAGATGTGTTTTACTGTATACCGTTCCTGACAACTTATACATTCGGGTTGTGGTTCACCTCTTAAGAGGTGTTTGTGAGTAGTGTAAGAATGTCCTATTCTTAATCTGTGAATTACCATATCGTCGCGAAGGTCATTTAGGGAGGGCAATTTGCGCCCTACCACAGGGTTAATTTGGTATAGCTTATTGTTGGTTTGTTCATCCCAATATTGTTGCCATAGATTTTTGACATATCTAGAAATATGGCACTTAAAATCTGATGACGGTATAAGGAAATCTGAGCAGTCTTGGTTTAACGCTTCTTTGGCGCCTTTGTCGGCTGCCTCGTTGCCCGGGATTTCAACGTGGCTCGGTACCCAACAAAATATTATCTCTTTGCCAGCTTTTACCACTTCGTCGAGGACAACAAACGAGGACAAAAGCTTTGCCTTGATGGTTACACGCATACGAAGCATGTAACCAAGCTGGGCACATTCGCTGGAGGTGCATCAAGAGAACCATTGACTGCCGCGGTGCACATAAAACAATAAACCTGGAATGGTCCACTTTTGGTTATGAATCACAATCATGACCCAAGTGACCATTCTGTGACCGCAGTCAAATGCATTTCAGTGGAGGCCAGAAATCATCTGGAAGAGACGACTTAGTCAAAAGCGTCCTTCGCAGCCATAGGCTGGGCCGAATACCTGCCGTTCCAGATATCGTCATTGAGAACAAATGGGCAGAAACCTTTAGGCCAAATCCAGAGCCGTTACTTTCTTCGACAATGACCCCCAACGCTGATTAAAGAATTATAGCATTCGACACCACGGAGGCTTTGCCGCACCTTGTCTCTGTGGGGACGTGGTATATGATTGGAAACCACGCCGTGGCCCCACACGGTTTCTGCAAACTTCATGTGATACGATCCCCGTTAGAGAACTCTGCGCTTTTTGAACGTCTACGCCACAATGCAACGGAAATCACAAGTGACGTTCGTAATGTTACTTCGTGCGGTCACTCAGAAATGCTCCGCAGTCTCCAGGGAGCTAGATCCACTGATGATTGTAATAGACTTTGAGGCAGCCATGGTCAGAGCGATTTCATCTACCCTACAAGAGCACGCCACCGCGCAAGGGTGTTTTTAACACCTGACCCAGTCAATGTGAGGGTACAGTCACACTGCATGGAAAACGGCGGACCAGCAATCTCTACAAGGCATGAAATCACCGGATCGAACGTCTGATTGGAACCATGCACTCTTCTATTTGGAAGCTGATCTACTGATTCAAGGGGGATGCGCGTAAAACGCGCTTATTTGGAACTGTAGGACAGGCTTTACCAACCTTATGTGGAACGACAGGAGGGCACAAAGACAGTGTAACAGTTTCTGAGTAGAGTAGGCTACAATATTCGTTGGAAGCCTGACACCAACACGGAACAACGTTGAACTGCTTTATGATTTGCGAGTGTGATTCAATTTGCTTCGTTTTGCTTTTAGCTTAATCATGGGGAATTTTCCGTTTACCGTTGTTTCCGTGACCATTTTTTCCGTTATCATTTTTTTCCAACACAGGCTCTGGACAGACGCGCCCTGGGACCGCCCAATTTCGCACATATATGGCTTTTGATCTGCAGTTGTGCACCTCACATTTTGTTTCCACCTTTATTTTCATTTCATGATCAAGATGAGAAGCAAAAAGCAGTGATTTTTTTATTACTAAAACAGACGCAGAAGGGCTGCAGCAGCATTTGCCTAAGCATGTTCGAACAATACACTGCATTACATGAATGAAGTGTGCTTTATATGCGTGTGCTAAATACGCTGAGCATTGTGAGGTGATTGTGTTTGTTTTGTAAGAGCAACGCGTGGATGCAAATTTTATTTGGCCATTTTAAACTCACTGAATGTTCATATAAACTAGATTGGCCAGTGTTTTTATTAAAACAAAAATGGATATGTCTCCCCCGCCCCCCAATCCCTGCTTAAAATACAACATTGGCGATCCCAAAAAATTGAAAAAAAAATCGCCAAAAATACATTTTTACAGAAAATGAATGAAGAAAAACTTCACAGTAAACATTTCCACTACATATGGGTTCTTCTTGCCATGTTTCAGCCTAATGGAACAAACTGTTTCGGAGATATCGCAACAATATGGCTCAAAAAGTAAACATTTCAAAAATTAAAAAAATCGCCAAAAATACATTTTCAAGGAAATGAAGAAAAACTTCGTAGTAAACATTTGCACTATAGGTGGGTTCTTCTTGCCACGTTTCAGCCTAATCCAACAAACCGTTTCGGAGATATCGCAACAATATGGCCAAAAAAGTTAAAAATGAAAAATTTAAAAATTCGCCAAAAATACATTTTCAGCGGAAATGAAGACAAACTTCGCAGTAAACATTTGCACTATATGTGTGTTGTTCTTGCCAAGTTTCAGCCTAATCCAACAAACCGTTTCGGAGATATCGCAACAATATGGCCAAAAAAAGTTCAAATTCAAAAATTAAAAAATTCGCCAAAAATACATTTTTAGCGGAAATGAAGAAAAACTTCGCAGTAAACATTTGCACTATATGTGTGTTGTTCTTGCCACGTTTCAGCCTAATCCAACAAAACGTTTTGGAGATATAGCCTGCCAAAGTGCAAAAAATGCGCGAACCCCCCCCCCCCCCCTATGTTCAAAAATTTGCCAAAAATAGAATTTTTAAGGAAACGAAAATAACACGGGCATCATCTAGACATGTACCCCAATACGTATGTATGTTTTGAGAAAAATCGACTCATTAATTTCATAAGAACTCACTGCGGAGAGACGGACGGACGGACACACCAAATGCTATATATGTCTCCCTTAGGGGGAGACATATAATTACCAGCTTCAGTTACGCATAATTCAAGGTGAGGGTCCGGGCAGCAGGTGGATAGAGGGGTACCATTTCATCGATCAAGTAGTAAAGCTGGGGGTGGTTTTTTTTTTTTTTTTTTTTTTTTTTTTTGTCTAAAAAGGTTTCGAACTGGCAAAATAGTTTCTCAGAAAGGTTTCGGAATCTGAAAAAAATGGCTTGTCTGCAAAGGAAAAGCAAACCAAAATCTGACTGAAAAATTTCTAAAGTCTACTCGAAGGGAGAAATTGATCTAAAAAATATTACTTTTAAATGTTTAGCACATCGCACTTGAAAAATAGGTTCTCGTTACGTTTTTTTTTTTTGTTTGTTTTGCTACAGTTTTGTGTATTTGCTTTTTTTAATACCTTTAGTTTCATTTACATTTTTCTGCTCAGGGGTTGACATCTCCTCCGGGCAGTTTTTCATGGAATTTTGGAATCATCTCTGAGCAGAATGTAGTTTATATGACTAATGGTGAAAAAAAGTGTTGCTGATAACTAAATCGTTTTCGCTCGGCTCCTTTCTATCTCCAAGGTCATATCTACAAATGGCCTGAATAACAATAATTAACAGAACCTTTTGTCCAATATTCCATTCAGGGCCGTTGTGTCCCGGCCCGCTATTCCCCAAGCCCTTTTGTCTAGGGTCATTATGTCCAAGGCCGTTATGTCCGAGGCCCTTATGTCTGGATAAGGTCGTGTTACAGCGACTTGCGTCACTACTGAACAGGACACACATACCTTCCTTTATCCACACACTGGCACGAAAACATGCCTGCTTTCATCCACTCACCATTACGAAAACATGCCTGCCTTCATCCACTCACCATTACGAAAACATGCCTGCCTTCATCCACTCACCAGCATGCAAAACATGCCTGCCTTCATCCACTCACCAGCATGCAAAACATGCCTGCCTTCATCCACTCACCATTACGAAAACATGCCTGTATTCATCCACTCACCATTACGAAAACATGCCTGCCTTCATCCACTCACCAACATGAAAACATGCCTGCTTTCATCCACTCACCATTACGAAAACATGCCTGCCTTCATCCACTCACCATTACGAAAACATGCCTGCCTTCATCCACTCACCAGCATGAAAACATGCCTGCTTTCATCCACTCACCATTACGAAAACATGCCTGTATTCATCCACTCACCATTACGAAAACATGCCTGCCTTCATCCACTCACCAACATGAAAACATGCCTGCCTTCATCCACTCACCATTACGAAAACATGCCTGCCTTCATCCACTCACCAACATGAAAACATGCCTGCCTTCATCCACTCACCATTACGAAAACATGTCTGCCTTCATCCACTCACCATTACGAAAACATGCCTGCCTTCATCCACTCACCATTACGAAAACATGACTGCCTTCATCCACTCACCAGCACGAAAACATGCCTGCCTTCATCCACTCACCAGCACGAAAACATGCCTGCCTTCATCCACTCACCATTACGAAAACATGCCTGCCTTCATCCACTCACCAGCACGAAACATATCTCCCTTGATCCACCCATCAATGCACACATACCTGGCTTCATCCAATCACCATCACCACAAAACCTTCATCCACCCGCAAAACCATGGCCACCTTCATTCATCTAACAGTGCGCACATGTCTACCTTCTGTCACCCACCAGCATAAAAACTTCTCTACCTTCATCCACCCAATACCACAAAACCATGCTTAGCTTCAGCCACCTACCAGCACAAAGCAATCGCCACCTTCATCCACCCAGAGGCACGAAAATATGCCGACCTTCAGTACGCCACCAGCACGAAAACATGCCTACATTCAGTCACCCACCAGCACGGGAACATGTCTACTTTCACCCACCGACCAGTGCACACGTCTAACTTCATCCACACGAAAACATGCCTGGAACCATCCAACAAATGTCCCTGCACCCATCTATATATCCATTCATCAACCCGCTGCCAAGCCAAACACACCACTCAAACGATCACGCAACAATATTACGTATCGCTCCCGTACACAGCGACGCCTCCCGCCGACCCACTCACACACCCACCCACTCACATACACCTGCTTGGTTTTATCCATACATCATCACTGTTTACCAGTAAGCACACACAACAGCACTTCCATCCACCTATCCACACAAAACAATCGCGCAAACTGACACAGAATATTACCCCCACAGCGTTCACGTTGGCGGAGTTTTTGTCTACTTTTTTGGCGATTTTTTACGAAATGACTCGCTTTTTCAGAACCCATCGAGTTTTCTTTACCCAAACGAGTCACACTTTCCTTTTTTGACTCACTTTCCTGAGAAACCAGCGCGAACCCTGCCCCAGCAACAAATTCTAAAACGCTTGTTATATTTCAAATATGGTATTTATTTTAATTAAACGCTAAATTTTTCCAAAGGAGCCCTGCACTTGCTTGGAAAATACGAACCTACTATAGACAGAAGCAAGCCCAGAGATTACTCGTCTGTATTAGTTATCCGCATTATTTCATTGCCATACCAAAAAGAACTGCCCTCCCCGCCCACCCACCGCCCAAAAAGAATCCCCCCTCCGCCCCTTTTTCCTACCGCCTTTTAACAGGTTTTGAACTTGACGTGAACACAACAGCAGCAGCTTGACGGTAAGTACTTGGCTGTGGATGCCCAGCCCCCCCCCCCCTCCCTTCCCGGCCTTACAACACGCGACGTACCCACCGCTACTCAGGCGCAGTGTACACCACACGCCATACTGAGAAACAACACCATTCAAAACACTCTGGTTGTAAAGTTTCGCTTATTTCACTGACAGGAATGGTGTGTGCACAAGTTTCACAACCTTGCTCTGACATCCACCGAATAAGATCATATGATCTACAATACAACATTCGTCCTTTTAATAAATGTTCTGAGAAATGTCCCAATTAGTTTTTGTGACGCCCTGTGTGAATTTTGCACTTCTACGCATTTCAATTAATTATACAACATACAGATAAGACACAAACCATCATGAATTCACAGTACTCGACCTGGATCAAGGTTGGAGCTGAAGGGTGAAGGTGACATAATACGAGATCGGCCACATACAATAACAACATTTCTCTGTCAGCACTCACGGTCAGTTAAAACGCTCATCAGTGGCCTTGGGCAAAGCTGCGGGGTAAAGGCGGGGTGTGGAGAAGGAGAAGACATTGCTTTCAGTAGAGTTTATCATACAACGCCTTCACTGGCGGCTGCCCACTATAATTTGTCACGAAAGGAACTACTGCAGCAGCTTTGAGCTGACGTCACGAGTACAACAGCTCGCCCTGCCAACGCTGACAACACTATTCTGTTCAAACACAACAGAACATCAAATTCTTACGAGATACCACCAACATCTATTTAGTTACTTTTCTATATGTTTATCCATAACATACGAACAATATCAGAAGAGCACAGAGAGCTATCATAATAAATAAGCACATGACAACACGAAGCAGCCTGGCCGGCTTGGCAGCGATCGGGGACGGAAGAGCCACTCACGCTTAGCCGTTAGCATAGCAATATCCGAGAGACCCGGCAATCGTGTGCTCTCTCTTTTCGCAATAACAATATACACACCATGTTCTCATACAAGACACAGGCTTGAACGCCTTACAATCATTTGATGCAGTTCCAACAGTGAAATTAACATTCTATTTCGAGTGACGTTTCTATCCGTCGTTGTTTGCACTGAGAGTGAGTGACGTGGCTAAATGGCAAGCGTTCAAAAATAGCGAGGTTCAACATATCACATCTGGCTCAGTTTTACGGCTTATTGTATCTTGCTCATTACACAAATATTG
Organism: Protula sp. h YS-2021; assembly: GCA_949752745.1. Taxonomy (NCBI): domain Eukaryota; kingdom Metazoa; phylum Annelida; class Polychaeta; order Sabellida; family Serpulidae; genus Protula; species Protula sp. h YS-2021. The sequence continues at coordinate 47,048,726 of OX457024.1, forward strand.
TTCATTTGGATATTGGCTCAAATTTGGTATCTCAAAAGCAACAACTTATCTCACCACAAATTTATTAATGCCCCTTAATCTTATAGCCTAAATAAAATATATTTTGTTCCTGTATCACTGTGTGAGGTTTTTACCTCTGATATAGTAGATTAGGTACTGACACATTCTTTGCGGGGAAGCGGAAACCAGAATATTAACGTCACATGTTTTGAGGTTTTTCCCTGATGAGAAAAAGCGTAAGACGACAGCGATGGAAAAGACACCAGGGGCCACAGGCGATATACCACGGGACTACTCTGCCATAACTCTTCTGCAGTTCTCCACGCATTAAGCCAAATGTTGAACAGTAACACTGCAAATAACGACCAAATAACAACACCGCGTGGAGACACACACACCACTTCCCCACACTGCGTGGAGACACACACACACCACTTCCCCACACTGCGTGGAGACACACACACCACTTCCCCACACTGCGTGGAGACATACACACCACATCCCCACACTGCATGGAGACACGCACACCACTTCCCCACACTGCGTGGAGACACACACACCACTTCCCCACACTGCGTGGAGACACATACACCACTTCCCAACACTGCGCGGAGACACACACACACCACTTCCCCACACTGCGTGGAGACACACACACCACTTCCCCACACTGTGTGGAGACACACAAACTACTTCCCAATGCCTATCAGGGATATCGTTCAAATATATATCTCAAGTAGGGTTCGCAATCGGTGACCTAAAAAAAAGTCACCGAACTAAACCAACAAATCGATTATTTCGGTTAGTCGAGTGGCAAAAATATGTGGGATTCAAACAAGTATGTCGAGGTATACTGACCAGCCGAGATCTAATGAATGAAGTACCAATAGGCTGGTAAGGTCGCCAAAAAGTGGTAGTAGCATTTTAAAAACTGGTTACTGAAAACCGGTTACTTTAAGTTCTTTCAGTTCGGTATTTGCCAAATCTCCGGCGGATCTCCTAGCCCTAACGCTGTACTTTCCCTAAAAAATGAAAGCAACCAGGCCAAAATTACTTATATTAATTTTTCAAGAAATGCCCACCTTGAGAACATTCGTACTCAATTTGAAAGGAATCCGATCAAAACTGATCGAGAAGAAGCAATTTTAAGTAAAGGTTTACATACGTACACACGCACATACAGACGACGGATGTTCCCCTATTTATTTGATCAGGTCGGCCCGACTAAGCCGGCTGGTCTGAAAAGGTTCCACTGGCTGCCAACTAAGGCCCGACCGACAAAAAAATCGCCGATAACCGAAACCGAAAGTTTTCGAAAACTGCAAACCCTAATCTTGAGTAATCTATCCCGCTGGCCTACTTAGTTCAATTTGGTTGCTATGACTACAGTGTATTTACATGACTTCATGTACTGGTGACCTTAATCTTGCAGAGCCACAGTCCCAGAATAAAATTTCCCACCAGGCTTTGCCATACGCCCTAAACCCTCACAGCTGTAATATACACAGTATACCTGCCTGCCTTACCCTAGTAGCGATCCCCATACAGAAGCAATCCCCCGCACAGACCGTCCACATAAGACTTATCTTGTATAATAGACTCTGTAATACAATGTTTTCGATCGCCACAGTGAATAAGAGTTATCGAACTTGAGCAGATACACTCCGCGACCGGGGTACATGTGGCTACCGCAGTATACTTCCTCCTGGCAGTCCCGCCGGTACACCGGTATGATCTCGTCTGTCGGCGGGTGGCCTTCTTTCTGACTAGACCCTTTCTCTATGTCGTCACCCTTGCCTGCGGCACCGCCTGAAAAAATAAACAACCACACCCACGCGATCACTTCTCGGGGACATTATACCAAGCCCAGTGATGGTATCAACGTGCTATAACATGATTAGTTCTTCAACTATGTTGTTTTGCCCTGTTATCAAAATTTGACACTTCTCTGAAGGCCGCTAAATCCAACCCCGCCTTCCATCTCCACGGACTGCGGTTGATATTAACGAATACCTTTTAAACTTTTAAAGCTCTTTCTGCGGCTTAGTTCTTTCAGCGCAGCGTGTATTCGGCATGCTACTCACCACCCTCCTCCTCCTCCTCCTCCTCGTCACTTGATTCGCTCACGTGCACGCTCACTTGATTGGACGGCGCGATCGTCCACTCAAAGTAGACGCCAAAGCCCAGGTCATAGCTGTCCGAGGCAAACTCCCAGAAGAGGCACGTGCCATCCTCGTGCGTCGGCACGCGTACCTGCCAAAAGACGACGTCCAAATATCTTTCCAAGAAAACCTGTCCAGCAAATTTTTTTTGTCAGGAAATAGTTTTGTTTTTATTTAGTCTCTGTTGACAACATTAAGAACGAACAAAAGCACTATGGCGACACACCGTACGGCAGTGGAGTAAGCTATACACGAAGCTTCAAACATACCGTGACGGTTTCCCCAGATCCCACTTTTATCACAGAATCTGGATCCTTTCGTATGGACTCCTTGAAATCTTTTATGTCTTTGCGAGTCCACATGGAGGGTGCAGCGATTGGAAGGGGTCCATCTTTAGAACAAAAAATAAATCCGTGCCAATCATAATTTTACTTATCAGAAAACACACTAGCATGCATGTTAATTCTATGATGAAGACAAGCAGGAAATACAGAAGGCCAAGTCTGCTATGACGAAAATGTTTTTAAGGCGTGGTTCGAATCCCCCAAAATGATTCAGGCTGATTTTTTCCAAGAATTCTATAACAAGGACAGATCAATTTAAGGGTTTTTAACAATTTGAAAGAGGGCATTTATCACGCCAAATCTGCTATTTCGGAATAATACGTACTTAAGTTTTCATGATCTTCTTCATCCATGCCATTCAGATACGCCTGTTCACTGACGTCATTCTCCAACATGTGAGACTGTGGATTCTCGTGGCCATTCTGTGGCACTGCGAAAGCCGGTATGACCGGGGACGCGACGCCCGGCTGAGATTGCTCGCCTGCCAATAGAAATAAAGTGCTCAGCCTTAATTATCTCAGTGACTTAAACTTGGGTGATATTATAACACGCACCCAGGGACAGTGCCCTCCCGTATAAAGAAATGATAAGTAAATTTCGCCAGTCACATTTACCCGAACGTCAATCAACCAAACAACCAATCGATCAAAAAAGAAAGGCTGAAAGAAAGAAAGAAAGAAAGAAAGAGAGAAAGAAAGAAGAAAAAAGAAAGAAAAGATACGAAGTGTAGCGAAAAGAAAGAAATAAACGAAACGAAACAAAGAAACGAAAGCAACTATTTTACACACCACTTTTTTTTTAGATAATTCTGCTCTAGCTGTTTTACAATGTCCCCATACATCCCTGGGTGATTGTAATTCTGAACCACAAACAGATGGATTTATGTGGTATGGGCCTATAAATGCACATGGCATGCTTCTGTGGGAGGCATAACTATAAATGTGGCCTGCAAAATCTATCATGGGAGACAATGAAAAAGCGCATCTTGAGCTCACCACCTCTTGCTTCGTAAATAACAACGTCAACCACTTAACTAATCCGACTCCACAAATTACGACTTGTGAGGCGACCAGGATTATTACTTTTACTGGAATTCTGCCAACGTATTTTGGCCAAATCGCCAAACAAAATACAAGATGCAGGATGCAGGAACTTGAGGAAAACAACTCATGTAAATTCCACCGCAATCGGACTGGATTTGTAGGATGATTAGCATTTTTGGTGGTTTATTAAATTTTGCCAATATTTGGCTAATATCGGCTGAATCGCCAGAAACAAAAATACAAGCTGTGTGGATCATTATCAAGGGAAAATTCAAGGAAAAATTCCAAAACAATCGGACCACAAATGTAGGAAGAGTAGCAGTATGATATGCAGGATATGTGCTCTGTTTCAATTAATAAGATGAGAAAAATATAATCATATGCTTGGCAATGTACAACAAAATACCACCAACTCAGCATTGCTGACACATTATTTAATGAGGTCACTGTTTGTTTGCTGTTAATAAAGCGCTTTATCGGTCTAGCTGGTTTTTGAGTTGGACTGTTAGTTAACAGGTTTAGGAAGGAGGTGAGGGAGGTTGAGCAAGTGGGGACATAATGCGAGGGAAGTGAAGATGAAAAAATGAGGGTAGAGTCTCTAGGGGAGGGGAGAAGAGACTCGAGGAAAATATGGAGAAAAGGGGAGAGGGAGGCAGCTGTACGCACCCTTGTTCATGGCCTGCGCTTGGTGATACAGCTGCTGCGCCTGCTGCTGCTGCTGCACCTGCTGTTGGTACACCTGCTGCATATACTGCTGGAAGTGCTGCTCCTGCAGCTGCTTAATCAGCACTTCTTGCTAAAAACGACGCACAGAGAGAAACTTGAAAATCTGAGAGGCACTTCAAAAAAAGATCACTCTGTGACTGTTCAGTAGTTCAATATTAAGTGAAGTTCACAGTGAATAAACATTGTGGTTGAGTGAAAATGGGCAGAACAACATCCAGCACAATGTCAGTGTTGTAGTTAACAACGTAAGTACTCCTTAACAGCACACACGACGTGCCGCTTGAACCGCTGAAAACTATTTCGAGATTTTCACTGGTACAACTGGACACTGAATTGTGTTGTAAAAGCAATTACACGGAAAAGACTTTTCAGAAAAAAATAACAATAATAAAGGACAGCGTATTCGTGGGAGCGATAGGCTCGTGCGTGCAGATGAAGGACATACCTCGTGAGGCTGGTTGGGGCACTGTTGCTCTGCATACTGTCTGAACTGTAGCGTCGTTTGCTGGTTCAGTGCATTTCTAATCTGCAGTCTGGACATACAACACTTCAATTTAAAAGTGGCTTACACAAGCGCTGTTGCGATTGTTTTGTATCAAATATATTTTATTTTATTACTTATACCTTTCAATAGCATCACATTATCATGCGATAATATACGACTCTAATATAAAATTCACCAGCCACACAGTCTATCACTATTATAACATAAACGCAAAACCATGCCTTAGATAACCAAATAGAGTGGAAACAATTTTTTTTTTCTCAGACATGTCACAGTACTATGTCGTCGCCTGTATGTCCCATAGCAACTTCACGTTGCGCAACACAACACGATTTTCGCTACACAGCGTTCGCCATCGCCCATATGACGTCTGAGTGAATATGGCTAGCGAACCGTGGTGCGCTATTATACAACGTAATTATTTGGAAACGAAGTATTTTATCACTCAGTGCGTGTTCTAATAAAGTTTTAAAACAACAGCCAGGGAAACAGCAGTTTGTAGACATAAGACTGCTTCGATGTCTCATTCAACATTGCAAAATTAATCATTACTTCATTCTCAGACACACACAGACATATTTTTCACAACGCTTCTCAAAGGAGTTAGACCATAGGCCAAAGGAGGCCGCAAGGCTGTGTACTGACTCTTGCTGTAGCTGTTTCTGCTTCTCGAGCTCCTGCCTCTGTCTGGCCTCCTCCTCCAGCCTCAGACGCTCTCTTTCCTCCGCCTCTCGCCGTAGCCGCTCCTCTTCCTCTTTGCTGCAACACAAGGCAATGCCACGTCGTTGGTAGCGGCCACTCACCAAGCGCGCAAGATAAAATTTCAAAACGACTCCTGGGCTTAACTACGTGACAGTGAGTAGCCACGCATGTTCATAACACGTCATCATGTTCACATGATAAACCGCAGCAACTGTTACGGTCATATCAATGTCGTCTATGCTGTTGGCTGTTCTCACGTAAGGTACTTAAATTATTTCAGTAGACACTTAGGACCATGACCAAGCTACTCACCGCTTTCTTTCTTGTTCTTCTTTTTCGCGTTTATGTGCTTCTATATATGGTTTTAATAATGGACATAATCTGTTAACGATATCGACAAATTCTTTCATGGCGTCTTCTTTTGAGATATCCCCCAGACTTTGCCATGCTAATCTGTTTCAATGTAAAGAAAGAGTGACTTTAGTACTGTAGTGGCGTCTAGCTCAAGAAATTAGTTCATGACACAAGGAAGCTACGAGTTACTTATATACGGATACTCTCACGAACTTAACTTTGAGATCTTTACTATTATGATCACGACAACTGAATTCCCTGCGACGCTTGCAGATGATCAGTTCAGATGTGATGTTTATGAATCCCGGTCATCTGCCCCCCCCCCCCTTTTTGCAAAACGGTCGACTGCCCCCCCTCTCTTGCCCCCTCCATTTACTATTTTTTCTTGGGTTCTTGGCTTACAAAGACACAATAAATAAATTTATATTCATTTTATTGAATGTATTGCACCTCGGTAAATTGCAATTCACCAATAGGAAACTAATTGCAATTAGAATTGCAATTAGTTTACGGATCAGTCTCTCCTAAGATCAATATTGGTGATCAATGAAGATCAATTGTTTCAGAGACGAAGTAGACGGGGACATCACAATTGCCTAATTTTTAAAGAATTTTTTTCCACTAAAAAAAGGAGGGGGGGGGGGCAGATGACGACCCCGCCAAATTGCAAGGGGGGGGGGGGGCAGTCGACCGGGTTGCAAAAAAGGGGGGGCAGTTGACTGGGGAGGGGCAGTTGACCGGGGGGGCAGATGACCGTTTACCGATGTTTATACAATCAGCCAATCACCCATAGCCCTTGACAAAGCTGTTTTTTATGAGATTCACCGGTTTTCAACTTTATATTTCATATGGTCTCGCCCTTATTATGGAAGTTTTTTCATGAAATAGCACCTTACCTTCTGTCGTTTCCAACAACGTCTAAAAACCCAACGTCAGGCGAAACATCAGGTCTATATTTTCCAAAACTCACTTGTTTCGTCAATGCCACAAGCTTTAATTTGTCTTTGTACGTTACATTAACTGCTTTCCCGCCTTCTTTTTCTGCAAACAAATATAAAAACATCTTTCACTCCTGTCGACCGCAGAGTTTCGCTTTTTAACTTAAAGGCAGTTGGCACTGAAAATGAAACTGGCAACGTCACTAACCGGTGATTTGCTGGTTTTAACCCGTCATTACCTTGGGGATACTTTGAATTTTTACTGATTAGCTCCCTAATCTCTCAAGACGAAAAGCAGTAACATCGCACCGGATATTAAGTAATTATCTATTTATTCATTTTGAATCCACTTTGTCCACATAAAAGATAAACTAAAATTTTGAATAAAACAATGGAAATAAATATGTCTGTCACAGCGTCTGATCCGAACCCGAAAACTAGAGCTTGAACGAGAAACATCTTGGCAGACACAAAAACAGGCCAATCAGAGTAACCTAGAGTACTTTCTACGCTGCCGTTGCGCGAAAAACCACGTGCACACGCAGTATATGAAGAAACTCCAAATGCCAATCCAATAGCGTTGGATCCAAAGTGGGTTTTTGCGTAATCACGCACTGAAATTCGAAATCACGCACTCGGCCCACTACCAATACGGGAAAATCACGCACTGGTCCACACTCTATAGCATGTGATGTTTTAACTGATTGAATTCACATTGAAGAATATCAGGAATACGTAAAACAAAAAGTAAACGGGGGTACCAGAGAATCTTGAATGATCAGAGACACAAATCAAAATGGCGTTTAATGCGACTTCATATTGGGAAGTAAATGGAGTTCAAATAGCGTCCAAACACGGGAATAGCTTATTTTCGTTCAAAACGGTCGCGGGCGTATACTTTGTGGCAAACTCAATGTCTAGAGAATCTAGCCGTTATCTGCTGTCTCGATGACTTCTTTATAACGGCAGAAGCGCATAAGACCCAATGAACGCCGTGAGATGCCTCATCCACTTATGGCTCGGTTTCTCTATCAGCTGGGAGAATTCCACTTCTCTCGCCCAGTGTTTCACCTACCTGGGAGTCCCCGATAAACACGCTGAGCTGCACCCCCCCCCCCCCCCAATCTCGCAGACAAGCTACAGCAGATTCGGGATTTAATTAGCCGCTGGGTCAGCAACCTCAACAAATGCGTTTCGAAACCCGAGCTTCAGAGTTTACTCGGCAACCTCAACTGGGTCAATCGCGTCGTTCACGTCGTATGTCCCTCCTTGCGCAGCAACATGGCGCTGATGACGTCGCTACACCGTCCGCACCACCGACTGCGTATCAACAACGATACGCGCCGCAGCATCGCAACGATGAGCAGGCTTTGCAGCCCCCTCAAGGGTACGTGAAACTTCGCCCGGAAACTTCTCTACGTATCTTTCCGGTGTTGGGTGATCGCAAACGTGCCGTGATGGCAAACGTGGACGTTTCCGGGAATGCACCAAGGTGTGAGGAAAATACCCCATGACGGCAAACGTCCCTTAGCCCTATTTGCTGTTGTCTTCTGTTTAAGCCCACTAGTAAATATTGACGTTAGCCATCATGGCAAATTGCGCGGAAGCAAATTGATGTGATGGCAAACGTCCCTTAATCCTTCCATCTTGTGCCAATATTGAAATGAGTTTATTTGCAAGAAAATTAAATCATGTACTGTATACCTTTATTCACAAGCCATAAAATAGTCATTAGCCATAAAATATTCAACTTTTGACTTTAAAAAACCCCTTCCATATTTACACAGAACAGATGCATTTAAAGAAATCCAAGATTTGTTGTAAATTGACGCTTGAAAAAAACGGGAGATTAGTTATCGGCTTTATATGTTGTTAAAAGATTTTTTAAATTAACGGCATAAACTGCACGGGATTAATGGATTCGCAGCCGTCAATTCACTGAGATAATGGAGAATTCATAACTTTCCGAAAAACTCGGTGAAGTCAAACGTCTCTACCCCCTTTTAAAATCAAAACCCCTTTTCCATAGGAACCTACAGTAAAGGCACGTTTGCCATCACAGACGTTTGTCTGCATGCAACATCGGACGCCGCGGGCACTGCGCTTATCTCCAAGAGCTCAGCAATCGACTGGCTATGAGGCTTGGCCGATTGTTTCCAAGGTGAAACAAAACGATATTTCTTCTATATTTTTCTATCACTTCTTACATTTTTTACACCGTTCCCTCGCAGTCGAAATTCGAATTCTTGCGCATTTTATTCGAAACAACCAAAGTGTGATTTGGCTTATTGCATGAAACCGTGGCATTAAATTTTGTAATAGTACACCAAACACTTTCAACTGATATTTCAAAAAGCAGGGAAGAAATTTTAAAGAGGAATGCGGCTATCTCTGAGCCATCTAGTGAGTGAATTTAGAATCAGGATCAGAATTTTCAAATTGTGTATAAACTGAAATGTTAAATTTTCTGCTATCAGTCGTGGGGCGCCAGGGCAACAATTTGTGGACTTTTCCACCAAATGATGTTTTTTTTTTCGAACCCTGTTGCCTATAAGCCTGGAGTACAGTAGCTTGAAAGTGTGTATTGATATCTCTTGAAATTTGGACGGGAAATGGTTGTATATGTCATCACTGAAAAAGTGTAAAAAATGAGTGGGAGGGGGGGGGGCAGGTTCGCAAAGAAACTTGTAGTGACAAAAGAACCGCGGGGACCCCCATATTTTACTATCTCAAATGTTGAATGAGTGATCAGTGCGTAATTATGTACAATATGAGAGGAAAAATGTTGCAGGTTTTCGTTCTGTTTTGGAATTAGTCTCAAATTTTGTTTATTTGCCATTCTTAGCAATACAAAATGAAAGAAATCGTGAGTCGTTTTAGTTCCTTTTTTTTCTCATAAAAGTCCGGTGACCATTGCTTTTTGTATCCTATTGTGATAGCACTGTGTCACATGGTTGCACATGCGAAGTACTAAAACAAAATTGTTGCAGATTAAAATTATGTGAGATAGCCGCATTTCCCTTTAAGTTAATATTACAGGTGTATAGGATAAATTTATTCCTAATTCTGCGCGTCTGTCGATTATGTTAATGTATATGCAAAAGATAACCTTTTTAATTTTTTGTCACTTGACTATGGTCACATGACAGTTGAAACCCCTAATGTAAATAAACATCTGACAGCTGAGCACGGAAGCTAATTTTGTTGTCCAATCTAATGAAGAAATAAAAGATAGCAGTGCATTAAAATTGCGCCTGCTTTGAAAAAAAAAAAGAAGATACATTGCACTAGTTCTAGATGACTCTTGCGGTCTTCCTATGACAGTAAGAGTCATAGCTTCTATAATAGGAAATGTCATTGGTGTCAATTTTCAAGTCTCGGCGCAAGACTGGGGCCAACGGCGTATTTTAGAAAGGGTGCATCACATTAATGGCCCAATTATAAATTGTGGCGCACAAGTCTTATGGTCAGATAACAATTTTTTACTGAGAAAAATATGTGTTTTCTTGAGATCAGGATATCGGATCTCTCATTATCGCCCACAACAACAGTGAATCCACAGTTGCAAAACCACGCTTTACTCTAGTTTCGGAGTTTCGCTGTGGTCCAAAATGATGTACCAGGATACTTTTCAGTGTGCTTTTAAAGAAAAAGCCTGCCAGTTCGTGCCTCGGTGTCCTTGAACGTGCGCCAAAAGATCCAGAGCCACGAAAACTGAGATCAATGGCCATTTCTATTTCAGGAACTGTGATCCTTTCTGTCCCAGGAAGACAGAAAGAGTCCGCGACTAACATTGCACATGAACTTGAAGCATTTGTATAATCGGGACGGGCGTGCAGGATTCCAGGCTCAAATCACATTAAGTTGACCCTATTAGCTGGACAATAAAAGGCTTCGCAGTTCTGACAGAGACAAATACGGAGTAAAATTAAGGAAATTAAGGAAGAGCCGACTCAGAGCCAGTTCGAACACACCAGTGGAGTACACACCTTTGTAGAATTTCACAGCGAGCTTATATACTTCACATTTTGAGAGTCCCCATAACTCATCAACTTCTTGATCAGTCTCAGAACTCTCACCACTGCCATTAATTTGTAAAGAATCCATTTCGCTCTGCAATGACTCTTCTGCCATGTTTGTTTTGATGTTTTGACGTGTCGTGCCAATCTCCTCCCATATCGCATCGGGAGTGCCCGTTGCTGTACGTTGTTACAAAACAGCTGACCTCTTACGGAATCTACATGTTATGTATGAACACAGAGGAGATGGATATTTAAAAAGTAGTTCCGCTCTTTTATAAGTATTCTTTTCTCAGGATCCCCAGCGGATCTGCAGGTTGGCTATTGAACAACAACGCGTTGTTGTATAACAGCTAATCTTTCAATAAATAATTTGAAATGAATTTGAAAACAATTTCGATTCATATGTTATATTATTTTTATAAGGGATACCATTCCTTTTTCTCCAAACATTGTCTTATTATTCGAAGGAGGTTGGAAGGGGGTTCGACATCATATCGAAAAGTATGATATCTGTGCACTGTAGTTCTTTCATGCATTTTAAAAGTATATATATATTGCTAGATGCCAATGAAGAACAATCTAAGACTAAGTCATGCAAAAGTGAAAAAAAAACACAAAAACAGATCGGCCTTTTATCTGCAACCTGACGTGATAACAAAGAAATCAATCGTTGGTACGGTTGATTGCACGGAATATTAGGTTATACGTTATACTGGCGGTTTAAATGATGCACCACTGTTATGCGTTAGTCACTTAGGAAAATGGCTAGTAGAACCAAGTTGGATCGGTCTTCTGTAAAAAGTGACTTAATTTCTGCGCATCAACAGTTCCAAGCGCGCGGAATAAATGAAACAGCGAAATGGTGAGAAAGTGTATTTTGCTGCTTATAATACCGAGATATTCTAGCTCGAAAATTGGACAAACCTGCAATATCGCTCATTATGCCGACTTCAATCGTAAGCCAAATGACACTTTGGGTGTTTCGAATAAAATGCGCAAGAATTTTGAATTTCGACTGCGAGGGTGCCGGGTAAAAATGAAAGAAATGACAGAAAGGTATAGAAGAAATATAGCAAAAACAGCTCAAACTTGAAACTATTTGTTAAAATTTTTAATATTTTTTTAAAATACCAGGCCCCGGATTCACAAAACTCCCCTTAACTTAACTTAAACTTAACTTATCCCTCATTTAAAGGGCCCTTAAATTTCTTACGGCTTATTTGTCGATTCATAAAACCCACTTAAGTCACACTTAAATTTAAGTGACCATTTGTTTCGTTTGCACGGACTTCAAAAACTAGGACTTTACCCAATGTAACAGATCGAAACCTTCCACAGGCATGTTTTTTACTATTTGAAAATCCATTCTGATACTTTTTTTAAGAATCATCGCATTTTTCTTTCATTTACACTTTCACTTAATAGTTAAGGGACCTCGGGACCTCCCTCAAAATTTTGCTAAGTTAGGGGCCCGCTTAGTGCACTTTTAAGTTAAGTGGTATGCACCACTCACACGTCCCTTAACTTAACCTGATTTAAGGGATGATTCAGCAAAATTGAAAGATTTAAGTGAAATTTTTTAGTTAAGGGATGTTTGTGAATCCGGAGCCAGTAACCTAGGACCGTTCGCCACTTTTCAGTGGTTTTTGCACAATAACTCTCGTGTTTTCAACGCCATCACCTAATAGTGTGGTATATGGCAAATACAGGATTTTACAATGTTTTCTGTTTATCGCGAAGTAAAATGTGATTCATGAAAATGCCAGGCCAATATATTCTTTTCGGGCAGGATTTTCGAGCATATTTATAACTCGCCGCTTTATTCTGTTATCCTGAAATATCAATACACTGTATTTTAAATGCAAACTGTAAGATATATCAACTCGTTTTCAAAATGATAACTAACAACTATAAGGATTACATGTGAGCATAAACCTGATATTTACATGTGTATACTGACAGTTTGCTTGTAGCACATCAGTATTTCGCATTCGAAAACTAGAGGCAGTTGTCGGGAGGTTCGACAAAAAATATCATTTCCGGGATAATAGCTGTTTTCGGAAGGTGGCGAAACGACAGGCACTTGGGGATTTAATCTAGGTTACTGGTAGCATAGCATAGAATAAATATAGCAAAAACAACTCTTGAACTATTTGTTAAAAATTTTTATTTTTTTTAAATAGCATACGGGTTGTTAAAACCCGATTGCTCTCTAGTGCAAGAGAAATTTGACATTTAGGCGAAATCTCTCTATCATTTCTTTCATTTTTTACCCGGTTATTTTTATTCGATACTCAGAATTTTTTGCGTATTTTTATTGGGAACGTCCAAAGTGTGATTTGGCTTATACTACAAGGCCTATACCGTAGAATGGGACGGTTGGTAGAATGGTACATTGACACAGATAAGCCGAAATCTGCTTTAATCATTTTGCTTATGGATATCCTTAGAACCATGTACTTGAGAAAGTGTATCTCATAATATTGTAACATAAAATTAAAAGTATCATTTGTTGTTCAGTAGAAAAGTTAATAAGATTAGCCAGATTGATCAGCTGTTTTTTGTTGTCGTCGCCATCTTGGTTCTGCGACATCGTGTGTATCGCTGTTGGTGATTGATTCACGTGCAGACCATCGCCATCTTGGTTCTGCGGCATCGTTTGTAACGCTGTTGGTGATTGGTTAGCTTTCAGGCTGACATTCTATTTCCCTAACTTGTGTATTGTTTACCTTAGAAACAATTTATACTTTTGTATATTTTATTGTCCGTACATTAGGGAGTTGCTGTGTTTTGCATCTGTAATGTTTGGTTTGACCTCCTCTGTCAGTGGTATTGTCATGAAGCTGGTATCTATAATGTGTGTTGTGAAAATTAACATATACAAACATGTAACTACATGTACATTTGTGCTTGGCTGTTTCCATGAGTTGCAGCTTTTGGCTTAGTGGTTAGCACGCTTGTTTATGAAGCGAAAGTTCCCAGTTCGAGCCCCGCTTGTGACTCACATATTTTCACAACAGTATGTATTTGTCCTCTGTAATTTGAGGGATATTTCCCTAAAATCATTAAAAACCCATAATTTTGTCCCAGTTACTGTCTCTTCCTTGTACCCTAGGGACAGCAATACAAGTACGAGGGGGACGAGAACAAATGGTCACAGTTGAATAAGAATTTGTGAAATTAAAAAAGATGAACGTCTTCTGCAATCGAAAAGGATTTTCGAGCATAGCGAAATATGAATATTTGAGTAAAACAAAGTAGCCAATTCGTACTTTCGGATCTTTCTGATAAGCCAAATCACACTTTGTGTGTTTCGGATATAATGTGCAAGGATTTTGAATTTCGACTTCGAGGGAAGTTCCGGGTATCTGAGCGGGTGTTTCTAAGGCGTGGGGAGAGAGGCGGGAGGGTTTATAGTAATTGCTGAAAGGGTGCTCACTGTTAACGGCACAGGGAAAGAGGTCGGATATGTACACAATAGGTCAAAAACATAGCAGACAATATGTTAGCTAGACAAACAGGGAGCAACTCACTCCCGAGTTTAGCACTGTTTGAATAGTCACCCTTGATTCTGCAATTAAGTGGTGTTTCCCATTTAAACAAGAAAAAGCTTTGCCTTTATCCGGTTTTACGATAAAGCGGTATGCAATTATCCGGTTAAAAATACATAATTTTATTCAATCAACCGATTTTTGCGTTTAACGGGTATGCGATTCTGTCATTTTATCTGTCTGCATTTTGATGGTGGTATTTGTTAAATTAAACAAACAGATATTGTGCATAGCCTGGAAATGTGTGTTTTTCTCTGAGCTTTGAAAGATTTCAAAAATTTCAATATTTCTGAAATATTTCAAAAATTTCAAATTTCATGAAATTTTTAAAAATTTCGAAATTTTTACCAGCCCTAGAGGGAACCGGGTAAAAAATGAAAGAAATAATAGAAAATATAGAAGAAATAATAAGCTACTGGTTGTTAAAAAAAACACGATTGCTCTTTGGTGTAAGAGAAATTTGACACATGGCAAAAATATTATGCATTTTATTCGGAACCCCAAAAGTGTCATTGGCTTATTATCACCCGTGTAACGGAGGGATATAGTTTTCAGCTTGTCTGTCCTTCCGCCTGTCCGTCCATTCGCTCTAGTATACTATCTTTTGTTCAGACTGTACCTCGAAAACTATTAATGCTAATGCCTTTTCGTTTTACATGCGGTTGAAGGTTTGCATCGTCGTAGTTTTGTTCGATTTGAAAAAAAATTGTCAAAATTACAGCATTTTGAAAATAGATAAAAACTTAGTTCGAATATACAAAGATGTGACATTTTGTCCAGGCCTAACTCCAAAACTATTCACGCTGATGCTTTTTCGTTTTGCATGCGGTTAATACGTATATTGGAGGTGTGCAGCGTCGTATTTTCGTTTGATTTGGTGAAATATTGTCAAAATGACAGTATTTGGAAAATGTGTAAAAATTTAGTTCGAATTTACAAAGATGTGACATTTTGTGCAGGCCATAACCCCAAAACTGTTAATGCTAATGCTTTATCGTTCTGCTTGCGGTTAATACGTATATTGAAAGTGTGCAACGTTGTGATTTCTGTCGATTTTGATGAAAAATTGTCAAAATGACAGTATTTGGAAAATAGATAAATATTTTAGTTCGAATTTATAAAGATGTGACTTTTTATCCAGGCCGTAACTCCAAAATAATTCATGCTCATGCTTTTTCGTTTTGTATGCGGTTAATACATATATTGGAGGTGTGCAACGTCGTATTTTCGTTCGATTTGGTGAAATATTGTCAAAATGACAGCATTTGGAAAATAGATAAAAGTTTAGTTCGAATTTACAAAGATGTGACTTTTTATCCAGGCCGTAACTCCGAAATAATTCATGCTCCTGCTTTTTCGTTTTGCATGCAATTAATACGTATATTGAAGGCGTGCTTACTTACTAAATGCCTTCCGCCCCACCTTGGGCATAGACCACCAATCAGACACCTCCAGCGCTGTCTGTCTTGGGCGATAGCCTCTAATTCTCCCCAGCTGTGTCTGAGCCTCCGGGCATCTTCTTGCACATCTCTGCGCCACGTGGTTTTTCTTTTGCCTTGCGGGTTCCACTTCAGTGACTGTCTGGTGACGATCTCCTCCGGCTTTCGCATTGTCTGCTCTATCCATTTCCACCTCCGATATTTGATCTCCTCTTGGACTGGTTCCTGTTTGGCTGCAGCCCATAGGTCTGTGTTGCTGATGGTCTCGGGCCAACGGATATTGAATTTAGGTCTTAGACAGGTATTGATAAAGGACTGCACTTTGCTTACAAATGGCCATTGTGAGTCTCCCCGTTTTCGTTCCATACAGCAGGATGGACTTGACATTTGTGTTAAACAGCCTAATCTTGGTTTGCCTGGTTATTTGTTTTGATTTCCAGACGTTCTGCAGTTGCAAGTACGCTGCTGTAGCTTTCCCTATTCCTGCCTTGACGTCGGCCTCCGTACTGCCTTGGTGATCAATGATGCTCCCCCGATACGTTATGGTCTCCACCCCTTCTAGGGGGTTTCCATCCAGGAGCACAGGTCTGGCGCTTCCTGCGTTTATTTTTAGCATCTTTGTCTTGCTTTTATGAATGTTAAGACCAACTTCCGACGCTGTTGAAACAAGGCTAGTTTTCTCTTGCATTTGGTCGTGGTTGTGCAATAGTAGGGCCAAGTCATCGGCAAAATCCAGGTCATCATGGGTGAATGGCGTCCACTGGATTCCGTTTCGCCTGTTTTCATGACCCAGTCAGTGACTAGAAGAAAGAGGAAAGGGGACAGCACACAGCCTTGTCTGACTCCTGTAACAACACTGAAGCTTTGGTGAAGCTTCCATCAGCTGGCCTCCATGGCTCACTCTACAGGACATTCCCTCATATGAGCTGCGGATCATCTTTACGAACTTTGCAGGTATGCCGTAGTGTCTGAGCAGCTTCCACAAAGACTCTCTGTCTACACTGTCGAATGCACGGGGGATCCTGCCTCACTGAAGCTCTAGTTTTGTTCGATTTGGTGAACAATTGTCAAAATGACAGTATGTTGAAAATAGGTAAAAATTTAGTTCGAATGTACAAAGATGTGACATTTGTCCAGACCGTAACTCAATGACTATTTATGGTAGTGCTGTTTGGTTTTGCATACGGTTAATAGGTATATTGCAGGTATTTTTGTTCGATTATGTGAAAAATTGTCATAATGACAGTATTTTCAAAATAGGTAAAATTTAGTTCGAATGTACAAAGATTCCAGTTTCAGGGAATTTACTACCACCCAATGATATTATGTGTTACTTGGGATGCCCTGCCTCACTGAAGCTCTAGTTTTACATATTATACCAACATGTGAATACGTTTCTGGCAAAACGGAATTTTGCTTTCATTACTTTATATCCTTATTCCAACTGAATTCAGTCAAAACACTAAAAGTTTTCGATCAAAGTCTAAGTACAAATACGCTTATAAGCGGATCCAGAGTTTTGACAGCGAGATTTGCGCAAAAATCAGGACTCCAGTTTGGGGGGGGGGGGATAAACGCAACATTAGAGAAACTTCGGAACTGAAGTAAATGGAAAAATACATCAAAGTAAATTTGAAATAGATGTAGCGCTCTTTTTGTGTTAGAAACCCATTATAATAATGTCATGCATAAATTACCCCACATCCCAGTAAAGTTTTGACACCTTATAGATGTGTCATCGCAGAGTAAGTCAAGTTCTAGTGTATTGTTGTTGTTTGTTTCTTTATATTTTTTTACACTGGAATCCTGTGACTTTCCTCTGCTGAGCATGCGCTCTCGAAACCGGGAACTGGTTTATTTCCATCTAGCTTTTTAAAGGGAAATGCGGGTATCTCTGCGCCATCTAGTGACCGAAATGCGCATAACATTGAACATGGCTGAGTTTGAATCTGCGTTCACACAGTATAAATAGCTTCTAAATCCATCTAGATCGAAAAATTCTTTTCAAAGACAAATAAAGCCGTATCCAGAAATGATCTGTGTTGATATTTTATTCCTAGAAGGGCCTCTGTTGATATCTTGTCTATTAAAATCATATTACACTGTTTTCATCATTTAACCATTGGGTCAATGGGATTTTGTCAAAGTGATTGTATAATTCTCTTATTGATACGGTGACATATATTTTTTATTTGCTTAAAACATTTCGTATGACGTGTTCTTCAAACAGGGAGAAAATGAGGCAATTGTCAATTGTGATTATGTGTGAATTTTGCATTTTGCTTGAAATTTCATGGTTTTCCCAGTGGTTTCTATAGTAAAAGTACGCGACCTTTCAGTGTCTTTATTTCTCTTATAACATCGATGACCCCCCTTTTTCTTTTCAATTTTTTAATGTATACCCTCAAAGCATTAAACTGTGAAAGTATGAAGAAAATGTCAATTGTAGGTGAGATACCCGCATTTCCCTTTAACCTTTTAAAAATGATAATCTTGTCTTTTCTTCACATGCGTGAAAACTTGGTAAATTTTGAGAAATGCAGAACAGTGACGACATTTTTTTATTTTTATCAACGGTGCTGTAAAGATCGATTTTAAAATAAATAGCCAGTATAAGTTATGTTTTGTTTCGAAAAGATATTAAGCTAATAAAAGGTCACACATTCACCGCAAAACCGTTTTAGTGTTTGATGCTTTAAAATCCACAAAGATAGCCAATTTCAAGCAAATATATCTTGATCTGGAACCCACAGAAAATAGTACATTGAATCCTTCAACCTTCCTTTATTTCCCTGTTGCGATTGTCGGATTTGTTCATATTGTGAAAGTGATAATATGTGATTATTGATCGTTGTATAAATTTCATATAGAAATCTTTAAATGCCACGGATGAGTTTCTCACCCCTCTCTCCTCTCATATATGCTGATATAGTAAAATGCTGAAAGCAGATTATGGCAGATTATGATCACTGGGACATCAAGATAGAGTGCAGCCCATAAAGGTAGTGTACGTGCACTTGTTGAAGTATCCACACACTTATTCGATAACGCACACGGGTAGGGCAATGAAAGTAAAAAAGGCAAGGTTTTAAACGTCATATCATTGAACCAGCATTGTACACTGAAAATATGTCCGAAAGAAAAATATAGGAAGAAAAATAAAGCCTTTGAGCGGCGTGGAAACTGAACTGCCTAGGATTCGATCAGATCACTCCCCAAAAATCAGAATTAGGAAAGTTTGCCCCTTAAAGTGGTCTTGGATCGAAAGATGGTTCACATTATGTAAACTATAGTTGAAGCTTGGAAAATGTGAAAAGCTCACTGGTTCATTCACTAAATTCACTGAGCAGTCTGACCTATCGGAGACTGCTGTATAAGGGTGTTTCTTGTAGACATAACACAGCCAACCCTAAGAATGCCCTTCCCTTCTTTTCAGGCCACCTTCCACTGACTTTGTAGAAAGCCCCCAAAACATATAATACTTGGATTCTATAGAATTTTTAAAGATTTTAGGTAACATCCCTCTTTGGTCAGTGAACACATTGAAATGCGTTCCCAGCTGATTATGTATATACCTTCTTTCCATTCATTTTCTCATTGGCCCACAATTTAATATAGTAAATTGCTAACCGCAGTATCACAACTTCAATTAAATCTCATGTCACGTTCACAAGACGAGACTTACATCTGAACGGGAACATACATATATAGCAAATACACCAAAGGTGATTCTTCTCAAAAATAAAGTTGGGTATACCTTCTGTCAGAGTAAAAAAATGCTGATCTTTTTGCCCATAATTGAATTACTCCTTTTCCTTGTTCATTCTAGGCTTGCCGAACTGTCGTTTTCACTGGGCAGCACAAGTGCAAGAGGAGCTGCAAGATCGTTGTCAGCCCAGGTTCGTATTAGTTATTAGTATTAATGCTATATTTAGAATTAAAGCTTGAACATTTTCGTAATTTGCCTCACATTCTTAAGAGGCTGATATGTTTAACAGTAATTATCATATAGTTTTTATCTATATCTATTCTATATCCTATTGCCATCCTGAAAACTTGCCTTGAAATGCTTGCCGTGTCTTTTATACAGGGCGTCTTTTTTTTGCCTCCCCTCCCCACTCTAACTCAAGAGCCCGAATGACTTGAATTTTGTGAAGTCTTACGACAAACCCGTTGAATCTTTTTTTTTTTTTTTTTGCAGGAACTGAATCCAGACGAATATGACAGATATATCTTGGCCAAGAGTTACTTTGATTCCAAAGAATACGACCGGGCTGCATTTTTCACGAAGGGCTGCACGTCAGCCGTGCCCTATTTCCTCCACATGTACTCTCGGTACTTGTCTGGCGAGAAGAAACGACTGGACGATGCGGATGATTGTCTCGGTTTGTATAATGTAACTTCCGGTCTGTATCACCACATCCTGTACCGTACTGTGCTGTTTTTGAAAACCAACCTGTAGCGTGGCAGGAAAAAACGTCGCTTTACTGAACCCGGGATGGGTCGGGTGGGGGGGGGGGGGTTGTAATTTTTCCATATCAAAGAAAATTTTCGAGTAAGGTGCGCTGCCATTTCACACAGGCCAATAGTACACATTTTCCAAACCTTGAGTGGATGCGGTTATCGAAATAATCTTAAGTTTACGTCAGTATTAATTCACGTCCGGATAAAGGATATATTAACTTTTTTTATTACAGGGGACGATGGATCGAAGAACAAAAATTTGAAAGATTTACGGGTCGATTTGTTGTTGAAATATAAATCAGGGCTGCTAGATGGATGCTGTCTATATTTGTAAGTATGCGCAAAAGACCTCTAAGAGAAACTCTTTAACTGAGAAAAAGGAATAAATGACCAACATCCATTCCGCTTCAACAAAGCAAATATTACCAGCCCTTATTTTGCTGCCAAAGAATTATATGTTCACATTTGTTTTCGTTGTCTTTCGTTATTTTGCTTATCATTAATAAGTAAATGCAGAAGTAAAATATTCAAGCAAGAATAGACTGTTATTGGATCAATACAAATGTGCATTGCAAAAAATACAGTGTGACATGTGATCTTTGAAATGGCAGGCACCAAATCTTAACGGGCATTCTAAGGACATTCTAAGAGCTCCCCCTCCATTGTATCTAAGGATAGTACGATTCAAAATGGATGAATCTTGTAGGTGAATTTCTCAAGTCAGGTCTAGACCCGACTTGACTTGAGACTTGACTGTTTCCCCACAGTTTTTTTTTTTTTTTGGGACACCATTATTAGCGCAGGTTGAGATATGGTTGCCGTGGGTTCCGTATGTAGTGTTTGTCTTGAATGCATGCGCCCCGGCTTCAGGTACGGCGTGGTACTGAAGAAGCTGGACCTGCTGAAGGAGGCTGTGGACGTGCTGGTGGAGGCACTGGGCGCCGAGCCCATGCTGTGGTGTGCCTGGCTCGAGCTGGCCATGCTCGTCTCTAGCAAGGAAATGGTAACTCGCCGGTCGCTGGCACCAATACACACTAAGAAAGGATCATGTGTCGAGTATAACATTTTGTGAAGTTGCTGCATGTATATGAATTCTGAATGCAACCAAGGCAGTCTGGTCTAGTTAGTGATAATGCGCTCGAATGTCAGATTTAAAAAGGTCTATGTGGCTATATGCATAAAATATCGTTCAAGTTTTAGTAATAGTTGTGAGATCAGTTGCTGTTAGATAGATAGCCGGGATACGGTAACTTTTATGTATGCTTAAGAACGTTTCTTTTGTGAAAAATCTTCAATGAAGACTGTCCAACTCTACCCTGGGATGCAGGCCGTGAATTGAATGACTACAAATCTTTGAAAAGACAACACGTAAATGGATTATTGAGAATGTTTTTTTTTCAGTATGATGTGTCATCCACTTTTGTTAATATGACCGTGATGTTTTTGGTTTTGTTTTGAGATTCGGACATTAGCAGTCCCTGACCACTGGCTAGCTCAGTTTTTCCAAGCACAGGCTTTCCTAGAGCTACAGCTGAACGAGGAGGCCCTCAAGCTATATGAGGCCCTCGCACAGGACGGATTTGCCAACAGTTCATACCTCAAAGCCCAAACGGCACTTGCTTTAAATAATCTCAGGCGTAAGACCTTTACCTTCTTTTATTTTTCGACTATTTATTTCAAAGTTCTTTAAATGTAAACTGACTCAACTTGTTTTCCCTGCACTGCACTTTGCAGTAAAATATATAACAGCGTTCAAGGAAGTTAACATTTTGCTTTCCAGTTTGCTATGTACTAATTGGCTACGCTTTTATGATAAATCTACAGACTCGGTCAAAACTAAGCCTATGGCGTGCTGTTCCCATTTATGTTTTTCGTTGCCAGCTGTTGATATATACTTTTGGTGTGCGTTGCAGAAGTGGATTTGGCTGCAAAAACTTTCGCCGAGTTACAAGTAATTGACCCATATCGTCTTGAAAACATGGATATATATTCAAATCTTCTTTACGTCAAGGTAAGTGTTACTTTGACAGGCTGTTCCCTGACACTGAATGTGAAATATTTTGTTTTTTTTAACGTTGCTCAAGAAGTGAAACGGAAATGTGTCTCAGTGCCTGAAATTCAGTTTCATAGAACTTATAAGATTTATTTCGTAGCAGGAGCCGCTGAAAGTTTCGAATGTTTACAGGATATGAGGAAAGAATTAGCATCTCTGGCTCATCATTGCTGTGACGTAGATAAATACAGAGAAGAAACTTGCTGCGTTATCGGTATGTGGCGCAATTTCTGTGACGCACTTCTCAAACGTCACATTTCAGACGTTCGGTTTCATGCGGAATTCAAAGTCTGCTCGACGCTACAGGACTTCTTCGGCGGTGGATTTGGCATTTTATTTGTGAAATTTTGTTGTTATACGCTTTTAATGGCTCCCTCTGACATCATTTTGAAGTAATAAAGGGGTATGAGCACAACTACGAATATACTGTGCTTTTATCATATGTTCACAGTAACAAATACTATAAGCAGTAATACATCTGTGAACGTTAAGTATGGTAAGATAAATTTGATTTGCTGCCCTGCAATGTAATTTACATCGTTTTATTTTATTTATGTACTGTAAATACTTCGTTTTGATACCTTCTTTGATTTATTCACGTTGTTCTTGGGCCTTTAGGAAATTATTACAGCGTGAGGGGTCAGCACGAGAAGGCCGTGTTGTACTTTAACCGAGCGTTGAAGTTGAACCCAAGCTACCTGTCTGCGTGGACACTGATGGGGCACGAGTACATGGAGCTGAAAAACACGACCGCAGCCATACAGGCCTACCGACACGCAATAGGCAAGGCCCTTCTGTCTGCATAAATCTGCACATGGAATGTTTACGTTTTGATAAACATACAAGGGAATCTTCCAGCTTTTTCGGCTTTTTTGCCAAATGGACCACGGTTGAGATCGGTGTAATTCCGTTGAGAAAAGGTTTTGGTTTTTTAGACCCCTCTCAAAAACTTAGGAATTTCCGGCTTTTTGTTCAGACCCCGTTCCCATGTATGATACAATGGAAAATTCTTAACCACCCCCTACCCTCCTTTCATGCATTATCACACACGTCCACATTCCCACAATTATAGTCCACGTTACTTTGGAGTTAAGTTCTCTTAGTTCTGGCCTTTGCGAAATTCTTGAACAATTGAGAAAAACAGTGTATTGCCTTGCCAGGATCATTTTTGCAGTATTCAGTTCACGAAACGATGTCTGACATTCCTAAACATAAGTAGGAGTGATTATTGTGGTAGATGACCAAGCAATGTTAGTCAGAGTAGGTTCATTTGGAAACAGTAATCTAGCGAGAAAACTGCTGCTGGAGGTGAGTAAAGAAAAGCGAACGTACCTTTGTGTTGACTGTTTATCGTTGAGCGGTTTGAAACCATTGTGACGTCACTCTTGCATTCGTTATGGTGTTGTTCATACATGCGGTTTTTGTGTTTATTTCAGAGGCCAACAGAAGAGATTACAGGGCGTGGTATGGGTTAGGACAGACGTATGAACTACTTAAGATGCCGCTGTACTGTTTATATTATTACAGGAAGGCTCAAATGCTAAGGTATATATTGTAGTCCAGTCCCGTGAAAGGTGGCTTAACCCTTGAATGAGGAGATGCGGAGGAATACGGATGGAAAGGGATTTTGTTGTTTCTTACCTTAATGACGCTCTCAAACAGGGTGCAACGGAATGGCCAACTCAAACTTTTGGACTGATTTTTTTTTTTTTTTTTTTTTTTTGTATAATAAATTATAAATGTCGAAAAATATCTCCCCGATAGATAAGGGAATAAGTTAGAGTTTTTAGTTTATAATTCCCCTGAGGCACGCAGGGAGAGCGTTATAAAAACGCGCTGTACCCCTCCGTCTGTATGTCCGCCTGTCCGGACGATATCTAGTAATACTCAGTTTAATTGTGCTCGAATCTATTTTATTTTGATGTCACTTATAGAAATTGAGACTGTGTCGATAATTTCCAGACCGAACGATTCACGGATGATTGTGGCCCTTGGCGAAGCATACGAGAAGCTGGAACGACTGCAAGAGGCAAAGAAGTGTTTCTGGAAGGCTCATGTACTGGGCGATATTGAGGGATTAGCTCTAATAAAACTAGCCAAGTGAGTCATTTACTGACAAGATATTTTTTTTTGTTTTTGCTTCAGTATGAATGAATTGCGGAAGCTCAGATTGTGGAATATTTAGTAAAAATACTTGATACGAATAAAAATGATTGCTTCTAGTTTCGTTTTTAAGTACTTGTTCTACTAGCAAAGGAATAAGCACATTTTGCACTTCTCGCAGGTTGTACGAAAAGTTATTAGAAGAAGAAAACGCGGCAGAGGCGTACGCTTTGTATATCTTCGAGGCGGAGAAAGAAGGGGTGAGTTGTCTCTGCTGCATTCTCAAAGCCGGAGTTGTACCAGTTATACCCGCAATGTGGAGGCAGCGCAAGCTGTATGTAGCAAGGCTTGGTCAGTTCTTGGGCTATATATAGTTCAAGCCAGTGCGTCCCAAGAAAATGAAGGTTTCATTTTGAAAGTGAAATAATGCAGAATTTTCACGTGGTATTACTTTGGTTTATGTTTGGTTTGTAGACCGGGGGAGAGACATATGTTTGTACATTCCGTGTGTGTTTGTGTGTCAGACTGTTGTGAACAAAATGTTATGTGCAAAATATCCCGAGAACGAAAAGTCGGATCGACTTCTAACTTGGCTTGTTTATTCATTGGTTAGATTGAACGATTTTGTTAACTGTTGACGCGTGTTAAGAAAGACGTATGACGTCATTACCGTAATTCTCGGCAAAGAGGACGCCCCGCATATAGGACGCAGGGGGGGGGGGCAAATTCGCCATTTGTGAAAGTAAAACGGCATATAGGACGCACCTCCATGTGCGTTCACGTTATGGTACACTTTAACTATGATTGTGTATGTTCTGGGGATTAAGGCTATGCACCGTCCTGCACTATCTATAGTTCTACCCCTTTCACAAACAGAAGCAAGCCCGGCAACATATACTCCGGTGGCTGTTAGCAACTCCTTTGTTATTTTAACCATTGTCGTATATGTGTGCCGGAAAAAATGAGGCCGCCCTTGCTCAAAAAAGTAAAACGGCATATAGGACGCCACGGCATATAGGACGCAGAAGTACATTTTGAACGAAAAAACGCCATATAGGCCGCATCCTATATGCCGTGAATTACGGTACGTTAAAATCTTGTGTACAAAGTTTCTCAGAGAAAGTTCAAATTTGGTGGGATTGTTGCTTGACAGGTCCGAAAGAGTCTGTCAAATTTTGTCGCTGGTAGAGCGAACGAGTACGGCATATGACGTCATTACGTAAAGTATGTATATATTTTGAACAAGATCTTGTGTGCGGAAATCTCGATAACGGAAAGTCGTATCAACTTCAAACTTTGTATGCATTTTCTTTGGCTCAATCGGACGGTTCTGTCAACTTTTAACGCGTGTGGCGAAAATAGGAAAGGCGTATGACGTCATTACATAAAAATCTTGGTGATATGTTTTTCAGTCATTGGATCCTTCTTCCTGCAGACTCTTCTAGTTAGCAGCTGAAAACAAGAAATTAAGTAGGTCTCAATGAAAGTATACGATATATCCGTGTGCATTGATGTTTTGTGTGCGCTGGCCGTTCTTGTTTATTCTAGATCGTAGAACTATAGATTTGCTGTACTTGACTGTTATAGCCGATGGCGTACGACGAGCTGTGTGGTGCCTACAAGTACCTGGCCAACTACTACATGCGACAGAAGCGCCTGGACGACGCCTACGCGGCGGCGCACAAGTGCACCGAGTACAACGAGGTCGGTCGTGACGCCACCCCCCCCCCCCCTCCCCCGCAACAATGAATAGGCGTGGGATAATCAACGCTATGCGAGCGTTGCCTCTGGTCACAACCCCGCCCCCCTAACTTTCTCCGCCGTTTAATCAACTTCTGTATTGTAACTTTGAATAGACTTCGGAAATTCGACTTTTGTACACAGGTCGAAAAATCGATGTGGTAAAGAACACCCTTATCATGTTATCGCTCACCGGAAATGTAAGCAGTGACTTTGAAACTTGACGAAAATGAAGAGACGTAAACTGAAGTTTTTTTGCCTCGTGCTTTTGAAAAATATTCATGAAATATTCATTGACATCATACATATCCTGTGTTACCAAATAACCCAAGGGTATTTCAACGGAGCAGTGATCACCACACCTTATGGTTGTCCCTGCCTGTACGCTGATTCCAGTTAATATTTTTGCAACGTCTATATAACGTCACTTCTCGACATCTAATAAAGACGGTAAATAGACATTGTAGGATTCCATAATCAACGAAATCCCGTTGTTGTGCTGACGTCAAAATGTTTACTGGGATTAATAAATTATTCTAACGTCATAAGGGTCATAGTCCAACAATCTCCTAACAAATGGACGGTTCCCTTAGATAGGTTTAATTTTGAGGGAGTTTTTTGTTTCTTAATTAAGTGGAAACCCGAAAATCACAAAATGGAAAAATAGGAACAAAAGAAGTCCAGAACTTCCATTTTGAAATAAATTTTAACCTCTTTAACTGGATTGTTTGGAGATAAACGAGATGCCTGAATATAAAAATATTGCCGTTTTTGGTGATATGGTCGTCCTAGCCCGAACCATCTCCGACTAGTTCACGTGACAAGTTCGTGAAAGAAAACACTTCACCGCATCGTACGAATTCAACAAACCATGGGGATTGACAATCCCCAAGTGTAAAAAATAGAAAAAAAATACAAGTGGGTGCAACGTAAAACTACAGATAATATTATATTTTATATTTTAATATTGACGTTAATGTAGAATTTATATCATTTCTGTCGTACTTCAGGAGTCCAGTAATGTGCTAGAAATGTCCTACCTGGATTCACCACAGTAAATCAGTTGAACTTGAATTTCCTGTCCCAATACATCATTAATAGTGTTGAGCAGTGAAAAGTGGTTTATGTGACAAACTTCTTGCACACAATACTGATGTTATGTCTTCAGACGAAGGAGGAAGGCAAGGCACTGCTGAAGCAGATCTCACTGCTGCGACAGGCGGGCGGCTCCTGTGCGGAAACGCTTCCCGATCACGCGACCGCCAGTCGAATGCCTCCCCATCTCGATACACAACATACTCCACCCACCAGATTACAGCCATTTCATTTAAATTTTACACCATGACTTTATATGGGGGTCATAAGAACGGGGCAGGAGTCACGTAACACTCTCAGCACAGCTGGTAGTGTGTTGGCTCTTCTTGCATTTAATGCCATTGCATTTAATGTTCACAGTCTACAGTTGGGTCCCATTATTACGTGCTAGGGGCTACATAGATTAATTAATGTGAGAGTGATATCACAGCGCAATCAGATTTTATAAGCAAGTTCTAGGGTTACTCTATACCTTAATCCATTTTATGCAAAGAAAATTGCAAGAGAAATCCAGTTTGGACCGAGCAATTTGTTCAGATGATGCCACCGTCAGAGACGGACCTAACTGTGTATCAGTTCTGTGCTGATAATTCCTGTAAAAGGTGCTGAATGTATAATACAGAGAAATATGAATGAACAAAGGTTGATGTTCATAAAAAGACAGTTTGAAAGACTGCTTGCGTTTTATTACATAGAGATGCTGATTTCGGAGATTTGCTGGAACAATACTTTTAACCGCAGACTTAATGCCCGATAATCGCGTAGTCCCCACTACCGATGGTGTATTTATTTAACAAGACTGCGCCACTTGTAGATGCCTACATTTTTCCAGTTTTGGCCTATCTCAAGCTAGAACAAAATTTATTCGTTGTTTGCACTTCTAAATTGCATTCAAGAACCTTTTGCATTTTTTTATTGAACAGGCGATACTGGTTATTGAAAGGTGACATTGGAACCGGAAGCAAGATCACTTTCTTTTTACCTTTTTAGTCCTCAGCAATATTGGCTGAAGGCTATTGCTATCAGTCTGTCCGTCCATCCGTCTGTCTGTCTGTAAACTTTTTTTGTCCGGGCGATATCTCAAAAACTATCGGAGCTTCACAAAACCATACAGGAAAAAAGTATATATAGTGTAGATGTGCAAAGGGGGGTTCCAATTTACCCCGTGTCAGTCCGTCCGTCCGTCCGTCGCACTTTAAACTTTTTTGTTGTCCGGGCGATATCTCAAAAAGTATTCATCGGATCTTCACCAAACCTTACAGGAAGGAAGTATATATAGTGTAGATATGCAACGGGGGGGGGGGGGGTTCAGTTTGTCTCTTGTCCGTCCGTCTGTCTGTCCGTCACACTTTATACTTTTTTCTTGTCCGGGCGATACCACGACAACTATTCATCGGATCTTCGCCAAACCGTACAGGAAGAAAGTATATATAGTATAGATGTGCAACGGTGGGTTCAATCTGGCCCGTGTGTATTCATCTGTCCGTCCGTCGCACTTTAAACTTTTTTGTTGCCCGCGCGATATCTCAAAAATTATGTATTGGATCTTTACCAAACCTTACAGGAAGGAAGTAGATGTGCAACGGGGGATTCAATTTGTCCCATGTCCGTTCGTCTGTCGGCCCGTCGCACTTTAAACTTTTTCTTTTCCGGGCGATATCTCAAAAACTATTCATCGGATCTTAACCAAACCTTACAGGAATTAAGTATATGTAGTGTAGATGTGCAAGGACTCGTCCGTTGCACCTTGTATATTGTTTTTGTCTGGGCGGTATTTCAAAAGAGTAACTGGACCACAGTGATATAACCGCTATTGGCTGAGGGCTCTGCATCTCCGATGCCTATGTTTTTACCATTGAAGGCTAAGAATGGAATTAAACATTCTATCTCTAAGCCAATGAGTAAATAGAAAAAAATCACGTTGTCATCATGTGAAAAAAATGTTCATATTGTTTGTAAACACAGTGCTGCTAGTACGTTTTTTTTAAAAAAAAGTATATTTTCACCGAAAAAAAGTATTCAAAATTTGAAAAAAAAGTATTAAAAAAGTATGCAATAAAACGCATTACTAGCTTTATGAAAGTACTTCAAGGTTAACTTATTGAGTAAAAATACTTATTCCTTCGACACAATCTTGTTTTGAGTCAAATTTTTCTGAAGCAACAACATCTGGTTGGTCCAGTCCGTGGTTTTGTCCCCAAGCAGGTGAGCTCAACCAGTGCGCATGTTTATTTATCTTGTGTTGATATGCGGTTCTTCTATGGACCAGTACGCATGCTTTTTCAACTTACATTGATGCCCGGTTCGCAATTCAGACCAGTTCGCATTTAGGACCAGTGGGCATGTCTATTAAACTTGCGTTGATGAGCGGTTCGCATTTCGGACTAGTGCGAATGATTACTTGTGTTGATTCGCGGTTTGCATTTCGGACCAATGCGCATGTTTATTCAACTTGCGTTGATGCGCAGTTCTTATTTCAGACCAATGCGCTTGTCTATTTAACTTGCGATGATGTGCAGTTCTTATTTTGGACCAGTGCGTATGTTGCTTACGGTTGCGTTGATTAGAGGTTCGCATTTCGGACCAGTGCACATGTTTATTTAACTTGCGTTGATGTGCGGTTCGCAATTCGGGCCAATGCGCATGTTTATTTAATTTGCGTTGATGCGCGGTGCTTATTTTGGACCAGTGCCTATATTTACTTGAATTCCGTCGATGTCCGCTTCTTATTTCGGACTAGTGCGCATGTTTATTCAACTTGCGTCGATGCGCGGCTCTTATTTCGGACCAGTGCGCATGTTTATTTAACTTGCGTTGCTACGCGGTTCGCATTTTGGACCGCTGCGCATGTTTATGTACCTTGCGTCCATGCGCGGTTGTTATTTCGGACTAGTGTGGAAGTTCATTTAACTTGTGTCGATGGGCTGTAGGAGGAGTTTAAAAAAAAGTTTTTATATTTTTTTTTTATAATTCCGAAAAAAAAATAAACAAATTTCCATTTCACTCAAAAAGCACAAGACGTATGCATGACCCCCTAGAGACGGCTCATACAAAAAATAAATGACATCTGATAAAAACTGTAGGACGAAATGCATCTTGAGTCTTTTTCTTCAAACATTTTCTGATCGACTCAAAAAACACAACCCGTATTCACGAACGCCTAAAGCATACCTCACACCTAAAATAAATGACATCGGATCAAAACTGTAAAAGATGCATTTTGAGGTATTTTCTTCAAAAATTCGACCAAAAATTAAAAATTCCCAAAATGAGTTAAAAAGCACTAGCCGTATGCGTGACCCATCTAGAGATGCATCACACAAAAAATAAATGAAATCCGATAAAAAGTGCAGGGGGAAATGCATTTTGAGGTTTTTTCTTCAAAAACGCCCCCAAAAATACAAAAATAGTCCGATCAAATTAAAAAGCACAAGCCGTATGCATGACCCACCTAAGAGGCCTCATACCAAAAAATAAATGAAATCGGACAAAAACTACAGGAGGAAGGGCATTTTGAAGTTTTTTTTCTTCAAAAATTCCCCCAAAATACAAAAATTGGCCGATCCACTACAACAGCGCAAATCATATGCATGACCCATCTAGGATGTTTCAGACAAAAAATAAATGAAATCGGATAAAAACTGTAGGGCTAAATGCATTTTGAAGTTTTTTCTTCAATAATTCCCCAAAAATACAAAAATTGTTCGATCGAGTAAAAATGCATGAATCGTATGCAGGACCCCTTAGGGGTGCTTCGTACCAAAAATAAACGAAATTGGATCAAAACTGCAGGTGGAGATACATTTTAAATTTTTTTCTTCAAAATTTCCCCAAAAATGAAAAATTATCCGATCGACTAGAAATCTGAAAAGCACAAATCGTACGCACGATTCCTTCGGGAAACCTCAAACCGAAAATAAATGATATCAGTTAGAAAATATAAGAGATGCATTTTGAATTATTTTTGAAAATTTTTCTTTAAAAATTCGCTAAAAATACAAAAATTGTCCGACCGATTGAAAAAGCACACGCCGTATGTATGATCCCTTATGGGTGCCTCATACCAAAAATGAACGACATCGGATCAAAAATGTAGGAGGAGATACATTTTAAAATTTTTTCTTCAAAAATTTACCAAAAATTAAAAAATTATCCCATCGACTAGAAAAGCACAAGCCGTACGCATGACCTCCTAGGGATGCCTCACATAAAAAATAAATGACATCGGATAAGAAGTGTAGGAGGAGATACATTTTGAACAAAGTTTAGTAAATAAAGAACTACCTAACGAACTAACTAAGGGACGCCGTCTGCAAACTGATAGGGAAACCCAGCTTACGTATAACGTAAGCTGGGCTAAAAAAGAAGTATAAAGCTTTTAAAAAGTATATTCTAGCAGCACTGCGACGGATTAATAGTAATGCTCTGATGAAAAAGTTTCTGAGATATCATCCTGACAAAAAAGTGCGACAGACAGACAAACCGACTGACATGCAAGAAACTGAACTCGAAGTGCATACCTAGACATGAACTTTCTTCCTGTAAAGTTTGGTGAAGCTTCTTTTTTAAAGATTTCGCGCCGACAAAATAATTGCATACCGGCGGTTCGACGGGCGGACGTACAGAACAATAGCAATAGCCTTCTGGCAGTATTGTATGAGGGCTTAAAAATAAAAAAAGGGAACAAAATTGAAGGAAAAATATCAAAATAAAAGTTATCAATAGAAAAAACTAAAATAAAAAAAAAAGTATGGAAGACGAAAAAAAAGTAGAAAAGTATAAAAAAGTATGTTTTTGGCGAAATCTAAAAAAAAGTATAATACTTTTAACTAGGCTAAAAGCATCGGTGGAAGGCCATGTTCTGCCACAATATACACATGTATTTGAAGGGAGTTGTATAAGAGATTTAAGTTGGATAAAGAAACAAATATTCTATTCATTTTACAACTTAATTCCTAACAAAACTTGAGTAAAATGCTCTCTGTGCTTCCGTACTCAACCGTTCACATTTGCCGTGTTGCCAAAACATGAACAGTCTACTTTCAAAAACAGCGAAAAAGAAGTGCGCAGCAAATGAGTCACTGATGACCCAAATGCAGTATAACCGCTTGCAACGATTACCACGAGCTAACACTGCAGGGCAGCACTGGCACACAAGTCAATAACGAATGCAGTCACACTTTAATGCTCAACCTAAAGAAAGCATTGCCACGAAACCCATAAAAATGCCTCTGTATTTTTTTAATCTATTCAAAAAAAATGTTTTAATATTTCATGAAAACAGTGACTCTTTGAAACAAAATCAATAAGCTATCGAAGTTAAAAGAATATTGGCCAAAACTCAATAACAAAATAGTAAGCCACAATCCACAGGTTAACAAATCGCTGTGACTATGGCAAATCTAGACGACAAGTTGCGACTTGTTTCATGGTCCAGTATTCCTAAGTCGCTGTTTTTCAGCTTCTTTCAGACGAAATGCAATAAAATGTCCTACTCATTCAATGTTTGAGACAAACCCTAATACGTTCCTCAATGGGAGGTGGTCAATATTCAAAGCAGATGCATGACATCACAAAAATCTTCAAATTTCATTGGCCCACTGTAGTTACTATTAGTTGACTCATCAATGAACGTAAATATACTATGAATGAAAGTAAATTTATGACTGAAATTGGAACCGTCTCAAAAAAAAAAATCCCCCAAGCGGAATGTAGCACTATAGGAAGGCCAGCTTGGGCTGGCCTTCCAAAAAAGTATACTCTAGCAGCACTGTAAACATAAAACAGAAAACCTGTAGGGCCCAGGATTTTAGTTCCCAAAGAATGCATTCCTAAGACTAATGACAAAGATCGCAACAGAAACTGGGACTGTTAATTTATTCTTCACAGGGAAATGGGCCAGGTTCGTCCAAGGAAAGTGGACTAGCTGGACTTGGAAAATTTTGGCTCTTGATTGACTATTGATGGCCGTGTTTAACTGATGAGGGGGATGTGGGAAATTTGTGGGCTATGCACACTGCTCTAGTTACTATTAAAATAACATGTAATGAATGTGAACTTTGACCAAGCTCATTAAGTAAACTTTTTCTCAGTTTCAATAGCCGCCATCACTCCTTCGACCAAATTTTAGGCTCGCGCAACAGCTGTCTTGCAACATAAGTATGTGGCGATACAGTTTTAGACATTGATGTACAAACGACGCCGAATAATTGCCCTTCAAAACAGTGCAAAATCAGCCAAGAAAGGGTCGCTAAAATGGTGATTTTTTGCAGAACAACCCAGAGAATATTCCTACCAAATTTCAAAGCAATCGGATCAAAACTGGGAAAGAAAAAGCATTTTAAAACTTACATCCAAAAATATTTAAAATGCTGCCAATTGGCCTTTTCAGCCCAGCCGCCTAAGGTCCGTGGACTATACCCATCCTCGTGGCAGGGATGTTCTCTGGCCAATGCTTCACACAGATTGTATTTGTTTTTCTTCGATTTGGCTAAAATTGACCAAGATATTCGTCAAAATTAAGAAAATAACCCTCCTACAAATCCGGTCCAATCACGTTGAAATTTACAGGAATGTTCCCCTGAACTTCCTGCAACAGGTTTTTTTTTTTTTTTTTTTTTTTTTTTTTGCAAACGGTCAGATTGGTCACAATGTGCTCACACTTCACGTTTTTTCACCACTCCTAATATGTTAAGACCCTATTGTTCTAAGTCGGTTGCACGTTAGGCTACAATGCAACAGCTCGTGAGTTGAAGCCCCGGTCAAAGCGAGTTTTTTTTTCATTGTCTCCCTTTATCGGTTTTGTAGGCAATATTTATATGGACATTTTGTTGTGTGGAGGGAGGGAGGGAGTCGTCCAAACAATTCAAGGTTGATTACATAGGATAGTCAATGGAGACAATCCTATCAAACTGGGGAACAAAAAGCGTTTTGGAAATTGGCTTTCAAAATATTTTTAAAAACAATGGTCAATTTACTGCATCTCTAGGTCTTGTCTTGTTTTATCTCTAGCGGAACCCAACAATATTTTATTTTCAGGAAAGGCCTACCCTTTGACTGCTCCTATAAAGTTTGAAGGCAATTTAACTAATACTGTGTACACAATAAAAACCAAAATAAGAAATTTTGGTTTCAGAAAGAAACGATTCAGTTATAACTGCTGGAGGAGACACATTTTACACTTTCAAAGTTAATTAAAGATTATATCATCAATTGTAATATCATCAATTATAATAAAATTATAGCATCATTATATCACATAGAAATACAGGTTTTATAAAGTATGTGCATCAATATGGCTTTGGTATAAAAAAGACAAAGTCTCAATTTTTTTCCATAAATGTGCAAAGTATGATCTTCCTACGTCAAAAAGTCTTTAGAAGGGTTTTCTGAAGGACATCCAAACAGAAAAAGTAAAGGTTAGATAAAGCCATTTACAGTAATAGTCAACAATTAAGCTGTCTTTTTATTTCGTAAAAAACTTTTCTGATTCGCAAAAACTTTCGAATTCATCTCCTTTAAGGCAATTTTCCTGCAATTATTAGCAATTGGGTAAACAGAAACTCTTTTTTAATGCACTTCGAATATCCCATGCTGTAGCCTAGCCAATTAGAAGAAAGGAAAGCCATGTCATTGTGCCATTCCATTCTGTGATAGCCAAGTAATAGCCACGTAGGTAATAATGTCCATATCCTTTAAACAAAATGTACAAAGCAATAAGAAACTGGTTCTTCGCCAGTATTTCTATTGTTTGTTTTAGGTAAACTGAGAAAAATAATAATAATAATAGCCAGGTGGACACTTGTTCAAACAATGTTCAATCAACATTTCATGATGTTTTCATTAAATCCTCGGAGGACGTCTTTGTGTTTAAAACAATCGTTTTTTTTGTTTTGTTTTTTTTTTTTTTTTTTGATATTATTTTCGCATATATCTAGCGATTCGACAAAAAATAGCCAGTTGTGCGTTGTCCGGGTCTTCACTTAAAATTTTGAGGCTTTTCATGTAATTTCCAGGAGGAGATCTATTTTTATCAAAAATTGGATTTTAGTCAAAATTTATTGCTAACTTTTGGCGACTCACCAAACAGCAATATTACAACTAGATTACATTTTGATGACAGTAAGGCATTCTCTGGCGTAGGTTTAGATTTTAATAAACAATGTTTTTACTTGTACCCTTATACCTCCCCCACCCAACCCTCACAAATTCAATCAAAATTTTATGATGTTTATACAAAGATCCTAGGCGAAGATAGGCGCCAAACAAAAGTAAAAACCAAGTAGGTAGTAAAGTCTGCTATCTTTATCCAGCATTTTAAGACAGGGAGACTATTTCCTTGGCATCAGTTAATTTCTTACCAAAGTTTTTTGCCTATTCTTCCGGCAATTTCTGGCGAAACAAAAATAGATATATAGCCAAGAAGACACCAATGCTCGCTATACCTGTGTTCAAAATTTCAAGAGTTAGGCCATATGCCTGGTGTCACTTAAGATTTCAATGAGAAAATGGTTTTCGTCAATATTTCCGATAACGCCGAATAAAAGAAATATTAGCCTGGTATGTGCTGGTGTCCGCTTTCATTATTCAAAACTTTCCAAAAGTAAGATTATAGCCATAAAAGTAGTAATGCCTGCTGCCTTTACTTGAGATTTTAGTGTGAAAGTCTATGTTTCTGGTATCAGTTAAGATAAAACGAAAAGAATCTAGGTTTTTATTTATGTTTCCTCCATTTTTTTCGAATCACCAAAAACAGTAACGGCAAGGTAAGTATCAGTGACCACTGTCTATAACTAAATTTTCAAGACAGCAAGGGTATTTCTCTAAAGATCATTACAATGTTACTGAACAATTGTTTGTTTTTCGCCAATATTTCTGCCAATTTTTTCGAATCGCCAAAAAAGTAATAGCCAGGTAGACATCTATACCACTACCTCCCATCAAAATTTTCGGACGTTTCATTTAAATCCAAGAAGGTGCGTTTTCATTAAAATTACTTTTTGGCTAATATTTCCGCCCACTTTAGGTGAATCACGAAAAACAGTCACAGTCACGTCGGTACCGATGCCTTCCATCTTCAACCAAAATTTAAAGAGATTAAGGCCAAATACCTAGAGCCAGTTGCGTTTTCAATAATGTTTTTGGCGAGACACCAAAAAAGTTACAGCCAGATAGGTACTACTTTCCACTTCCCTCATTTAAAATTTTATGAAGGTGAGATTATATCCCTAGTATTAGCAGCGACTTCAGTAAGAATTGGTTTTTCGGCAACATATTTCCGCTATTTTTTGCGAATTACGAAAAACAGCAATAACCAGTTGAGTACCAATAGCCACTATCTTCAGCCAAAATTTCAAGACAGTAAGGCCATTTCTCTGGTGTGAGTTAAAGAGGAATGCGGCTATCTCTGAGCCATCTAGTGAGTGAATTTAGAATCAGGATCAGAATTTTCAAATTGTGTATAAACTGAAATGTTAAATTTTCTGCTATCAGTCGTGAGGCGCCAGAATTATATCCGTTGCAAAGTAATTGGGTAATCAGGGTTCGAAAATCATTTTACACGCCACTGGCCACCCAGTTTGTTTGAGAACATTAGAACTGACTGGATCACAAAGCAGCGCCAATGTCAGACAACTGTGTGCTCGGTTCGGTAATGCAAAAAAGGGTGGATCAGGGCAACAATCTGTGGACTTTTTCCACCAAATGATGTTTTTTTTTCGAACCCTGTAGCCTATAAGCCTGGAGTACAGTAGCTTGAAAGTGTGTATTGATTTCTCTTGAAATTTGGGCGGGAAATGGTGCTATATGTCATCACTGAAAAAAGTGTAAAAAAAAAAATGAGTGGGAGGGGCTGGGGGGAGCAGGTTCGCAAAGAAACCTGTAGTGACAAAAGAACCGCGGGGACCCCCATATTTTACGATCTCAAATGTTGAATGAATGATCAGTTCGTAATTATGTACAATATGAGAGGGAGAATGTTGCAGTTTTTCGTTCTGTATTGGAATTAGTCTCGAAATTTGTTTATTTGCCATTCTTAGCAATACAAACCGAAAGAAATCCTGAGTCGTTTTAGTTCTGTTTTCTTTCTCATAAAAGTTCGGTGACCATTGCTTTTTATATCCTATTATTATAGCACTGTGTCACATGGTTGCACATGCGAAGTATTTAAACAAAATTGTTGCAGATTAATTTTATGGGAGATAGCCGCATTTCCCTTTAAGATTTACTTAAATCTTTGCCTTTTCGACACTAAATCCTCCAATTTTTCGCCAATCACCAAAAACGTTATGTTTGGGTACGTAGTAATACCTGCCATCTATACTTAAAATTTTCCTGGAGTTAGTTAAAATTTTACATCAAATATTCAGCCAATTTTCGGCGAATGACCAAAAATTTATAGCCAGGCGGACAAGTTTATATTAAAACTAAAGGATATACGTTTTCACGAAAATTGGGTTTTAACCAGTATTTCCGCTAAAAAAAGGAATAATCAAGTAGGCAGTAATGTGTGCTACTAATACATAAAATTACAATCAATGGGGATATTTTTCTGGCGTTAGTTCAGATTTTGTGCATAAAATTGCTCTTTCGCCAAAAAGACACAACTAACAGCGCAGTAGGTACGAATAACCGTTTCCAATTCAAAATTTTAAGGCGGTAAGATTATATAACTAGTGTTAGTTAAGAGTTTAGTAAGAAATTGCTTTTTCG
Organism: Protula sp. h YS-2021; assembly: GCA_949752745.1. NCBI lineage: Eukaryota > Metazoa > Annelida > Polychaeta > Sabellida > Serpulidae > Protula > Protula sp. h YS-2021. The sequence continues at coordinate 47,086,677 of OX457024.1, forward strand.
CCAATATTTCTGCGAATTTTTCGGAATTATGAAACACAGTAATAGAGTTAAGATTTTACTGATATGTTTTTTTTACCCATATTTCAGCCAAATTTTGGCCAATCACCAAAAAAGGTAATATAAAGATGAGTAGTAACAATTGCTACTGTTATTTAAAAGTTCAAGACAATGAAGCCATTTCCCTGGAGCTAGCTATGATATCATTGGAAAAAATTATTTCCAGTAGGTACTCCAATTTTTGACGAATGACTAAAAACAAAAAAAAGCATAGTAGGTTCCGAATGAAGTAAAACGGGAAAAGCCGGTAAGAGATAATGACCGCTATCTGAAATCAAAATTTCACGACAGTAAGGCCATCTCTCGAGCGTGAGCTCAGGTTTTTTCTCTTTTTTTTTCTTTTTTTTTTTTTTGCTAAAATTTTCGCCAGGTTTTAGCCATATCACCAAAAAATGTCATAGCCAATCAGGTAGCATCATCTGCTACCTTTCCTTTAAATTTCAAGGCAATGACCGCTATCTTCATTTCATGACAATAAGGTTATTTCTCGAGCGTAAGTTAAGATTTTACTGAATTTCTTTTTCACCACTTTTTTGGCCAATCACCAAAATTGTTACAATCAGGTAGGTAGGCACTTGTGTCCGCTACCATCAAGCAAAATTTCAGGACGTTAAGGCTAAAAACCCGACGAGGAGATACGATTTTTCAACTTCAAGCGTACATACGCACATACTTCCAAGGACTGTTATAGCCCCTGCTTCTGGCTGAAAACGGCTTAATCTAACGAAATCTCTCTACAGCCACTTTTCTTTTTCGATAAATATGCCTATTTGTATCGTCATAAGGGTTTATTTCCACGTCTTAATGAGGCATCTGTATTGACATATGCAACTGATGATACTGCTTTGATCGCTATTTTTAATACTTTGTTCAAAACTCATGGTTGGCTTTAGGTCCAAATTCTGGATCCTTCAAACGGGTGCTGTGTCGTATTCAACCCAGTTTTTATGCTGAGATATGTAACAAATTTAACATAAACAACTAAAAGCACGTTCAGCCACTTTCTTTCCAGAAAAATTCAGTTGGGTGGTAATCGTTTCTGCACGAAAAAGGTGAAAGCAGGGCAGTGTCTTTACGCAATGTACCTGTGCAACAGGTTTGTTGCACGCCTGTTGCACGTGCACAAATTGGATTCGGGGTACGAATTAAGCGGGGACGAAATAACGAAGGACTACTGTAGAAGCCTGACGCAGGAATTTGAGGGGCATATCCCTGTAAAATTTCAACACAATCGATTGGGATTTGTAGAAAGAGTAGCATTTTTTGTTTACTTAAATTTGGCCAATTTTGGTCGAATCGCCAAAACAAATAAATACACGCTGTGTGGAGAATTATCCTGCCAAATTCCAACTGAATCGAACTAGAAATGTATGAAGAGCATTATTTGGAAAAACAATTCACAACACACACAGATACTCCGCAAGTGGTGGGTACATCCCACAGACGAAAGTCGGGTGGGCTCAAAATACAGAACCAAAGTTTTGGTCTTTATTATTCTGTTCTAGGAACGAAAATAAACCAAGCTACTTTGTAAGTACCTCAGCTGTAGCTAGTTACTTGTTAAGCGATTTAATGTAACTAACCTACTAATGGAAACTTGCAAAGAGAAATTTTAAAATAGGCTCCATTACATAATTCATTTTCACTTTTCAATACGGTGTTACAGGCAGATCAGTACCATCTTAAATGAATAAAATAGCATACACAAGGATTCGAACCGTCGATGTTTTATTCTGTCGTTCCATGATCTACACCTGCACCCACAGCCTCAATCTCCTGCCTTCTTTCTCCCCCTTATCATTTTTTTTCTAAAATTGGAATATCAGTCTCGATGGAGCAATCTCCATTAGGAAACTGAGGAAGATTTATTTGCTTAATAAATAGCCGCAAAAAATGATTTAAGCTACATCAAGATATTCAAGTTCAATAACCCAGACACGTTTGAGGTTATCGAGCTCTCCTCCCTCCCAATCTCCCCCCCCCCCCCCCAAAAAAAAAAATAATAATAACCCATCAAGTAACAATGTACACATTAAGATATTTGATACTGGGAAAGTAACTGTAGTTTCCTTCAACTGCAAGGCTGGTTAAAGAAGCGGCGAGGTAAAGCAACCCCTTGCAGTGGTCACTTTGCTAGCCAGCCGCTACTATAAAGCACGAACTCACTTTTCCCCAATACTTTTATTCAGTATCAACAATGAACAGTCGTTGGTATGGTGTATAAATATCTTAACGACTACCGCTTAATATTGCACATATCACAGATACTTTCTGCATGCACAGTTCCTTGATGCTGGAACAGTTCATGAAGAGTTCTTTCCATTGTCCAGTGACTAAGCTGAGTTGGTGGGGCTCATGCAGAACACCTACCACACACTACTGAATTACTCTAAAGTGTTGATTATGTCCGTGCATATTTCAGGGATGTTGTTCGAATTCCTAACTGCACAGGTGAAATTTTATGCCCAACGATAGGACGAAGGCAGAGCGCAGTTACAGGCGAATTATTAAGAAACCAAATTATGTGGCATCATATATTGCTTTCCTTGATGTGCAAAATCTTGATGAGCATGCTTCTCTAACAAGACCACAGACAGCTGCAAGTGGGGACGTGCAAATTGACACTTCTTTCTTTTTTTAATGTGTTCGGCGAAATCAGACTGCTCATCGGTTCTTTTCCATCTTCCAAGCAATTTTGTCAAGATCTCGGTGGTCCTCAAATTTGTTGCCGCTTGCTTGCATGTCATAATAAACTGAAAACATTAAAACAAGAACTCTAATTACTTGACAATTAATCGGGAATTTCAATTTGTGACTTTTAAGTCCGCAACCGGGATGTTGCCCGTCTGTCAGTCAATTTTTAAAATTCTCTCTCAACATTTTTAATTGATTCCTTTCAAATTCTGAATAGGTTATGACTAAATGGTCTTTTGAAAAATTAATTTCTTGGTGATCCGCCAAAAAAATGGTGGCAGTAATTCTGTGGGATGAACATCATTTTTTGTGTTTCTCTTAAACCATTCTGCTTGTTTGGCCAGTTTTTGCCGAACCGATAACTCCATTAACATTTTTTTCAGTATTATCACACAAAATGAAAAACTTCGCCTTCAGCGGGGTTTGAACCCACGACCTCGTGGTTATCAGTCCAACTGTTTTACCGATAATTTCTGTAACCAGTTTGTACCACTTTTTGGCGATCCTACAAGCCTTTTGAGATTTACTTAACTAGATTTACGGTGGTCACAATGTCCTTGGACATTCTTCTTTATTTTTGGGATTTCGATGACTCTTATTTGTTTTTCGCTAGAAAACAGATTCAGTGCATAAAACGAGTTGTTTTGAGGGCGGTTGGGGGGAGCATACTATTTCGCAATCGCAATTTCAAAAACGAACCCGAGGGAAACCAAAGCTGTTATTTGAAAGATATTGATGTGTGGAACGAGATACATATTACAAAACAACGGATTACATGGAATCAAGGATTTGGAATAAATAAATAAAAAAAGGATCAATTGTTGGATTATTTCATTTTTTTCTATTTGACCAATCAATTAAAAAGATATTCATTATAAATTATTAAAAAATATTTAATTATAATTATTATAATTGTTTATTGTTTATTAATTATCAAAAAGATAGAAAAACTTCATCAAAAATTATAAACTCTCTCATTTATTTTCTGTTTCTTTTTGACCAATCAATAAAAAAGATATCACAATTTCACGAATCAGTTAAAAAGATTTCCCTCACAATTACAAAACTCGGCTAAATGTCGAAGATGCAAGATGCCAATTTCAGCAAAGTGTCGCTCGGCTAAATGTCGGGACACCTTGAAAGGTGGTGTTCATTGTTTTTTTTTTTTTTTTTTTTTTTTTGCCTACGGGTAAATGCTTTTAAAGAAACAACATATTTATATGATCATGTCTTACTTTTGAGCAGCTTCGGGTGTTCAGTAAGCCACTTTCTTCTCAAAGCTGAAACAAAACAAAGCAAATGTTACCAATAGGAGCCGGTGTAATATGTAGATTTGACCCTCCCCCCCCCCCCTAAATGTTGACCCCCGGTCATATCTACATATGTAGATGTGACCGGGGGGTCACACTTTTGGGCATCTTATATTGACCCCCTCTATGGAATTTTGACCCCCCCCCCCCCCCCTGTAATTTTTAAGTTTTTCAATTATTATCGTTAATTGCAAATCACCCATTGCAGTAATGTGAATCCATTGAATCAAAGGGAACCGGAACGATTGTTTTTTTTGTATTACTATACGCATTGAAATTGCAATTGCCACATCTTCAATTAGGCCAATGTGATTCCTTCGAATCAAAGGTGAACGGGAACAGCTCTTTTATTCATTATACTGATAGCCAGAATCCATTGAATCAAAGGGAACAGGAACACTTGTTTTATGTATTATTTATTCCCCACAGGCGGGAATATATGCGATCGACCGCGTGTCGGTCTGTCGGTCGGTCTTTCATCAACAGCTTGTTAACACGGAAACTTAAAATCTGCTGCAAGGATTTTAATGAAACTTGGTATGTGGCTTCTATGGGAGCAAACACAGATCGGTACTGTAAATGGGCCAGGTTCGTCGAAGGAAAATGGACCAGCTGGACTTAGAAAATTTCAGCCCTTGACTATTGATGGCCGTGTTTAACTGATGGGGGGGAGGGGGGCCTGTGGGGAATATGTGGGCTATGCACACTGCTCTAGTTATTACTGTTTTGTATTTTTATAGTCATATTTGATGTGTTCTTTCTTTTTTGTTTCAGCATTGGTTTTAGTAAAAAGATAATCAAAGTTTGAGTGGAAGTGCTGTGTTTATCACACCCATAAAACCCGATGAAAACGTGCAAAACTATCATATAATTGAAATAGTAATTTGAGAAAACCATGCGATAAACAATAACAAGATAATGGACATATCCACAGACAAAAATATGGGGGGGGGAGTCAATATTACATAGAGGGGGTCAATATTACATGGCTGATAGCTATGTAGATTTGACCGGGGGGTCAAATCTCCATGGGGGTCAATTCTACATCTCACACCGGCGACGGGATAAATCCAGCGTTTATTCACAACAGACTGACATCAAACGTGCGACTTGGATCAAATTACAACACAATATGGTTATGTCGTATTATAAGGAGGTACAAACCAGGGCTGGTTAATATTTCTTTATCTTTTAATTTAATCAAATTTGAAATTTTTTAAATATTCCAAGTGCCGCTATCCTGACTTGAGAAGAAACCTACAATTTGACTACAAGCAATCATTTTACTTTTAAAAATAAATAAAAACAACGAATACAAGCACTTGATTTTGTAATAACAATGTAAAAACGAAGCCAGCCTGCTGCCGGACAACTGTTTGTTTAAACAATTAAAACTTCGATTAGAAACCGATATCTTTGCAATGACTAAGCCCTAAATAAACGGAGATTAAACAAACTAGATATAAAGTCATGACACATTGGCCACATATGCTGTTTTAGTGAGAAAGTTCGCCATGAAGTCTGGGGATTGTAAAATTAATTGGGAAAAACTGATCAATGTCTTTACATTTGAGAAATATAGATTTGAAATTCTATGAGATAAAAATTTTAGAAACGTGAAATTTCTGAAAAAGTTCACGTTAAAATATTTCATGAAATATGTTATACCAGTCCTGGTAAAAAGACATAAATATAATGTACGTTTAAGTTCCTTGCAGTAAATCACAACATTTTATCTTCTTTTCCCTTCACGCACTGGCGCTCATATACTTCAATCAAAAATAAAAAAATCTCTGATATCACACTAAGGTGTATCTATGTCCCCATGTATGATCTGTTTTTAAACATATGTCCTGTTGAGCTTGTAGCCTACACGTGTAGCGTACCAGGAATGACCTGTGCCTGGGTGTCTAGGACGTAAAAACAAGTTATGTACCATATTTGTACTGATACTCAAACTTTTTTTCATTTATTTTGTTTCATTTCCCCCCACATTTCGTTTCTTAAGGACGACGATGGACATTAAATGTAAACGTGAAGCGTAACATACCTCGATCTTTATTCAAACGTGAATAGGCAAGTACTGCAACACCACCCAGCATAATCTGACCGACGAAAAGAGACGTCAGAATAGCGACAGCCATGTTCCTCTTCTTTGGATATATCCTCATGATAACAGAGCCTGTAAAAAGCAGCACCTCTCCGATGAATGCTACATTTAGAGCAGTCACTGCATACGGACATGCATCAAGATAAATCATGCGTTTGATTGAAATCTACCAAGTTTCTTGTTCTAAAACAAAAAAAAAAAAAAGACAAAAATGACAAACAAAAAAAAAGAAAACAATACACGCCTCGATCCTTTCCACTTCATCTGGAAAGCAGTCGCCACGAATACGGAAATTTATGGTATTTTTTCCCGATCTCTATGTTGCCGTTACAGAAGGAATAACTGTACGTCTTTTTATTTGGGTGAGGAGGGTAGAGTGTGGTTAAGTTTTTTTCTGCAACTCTTAGATACCCATGTTTAGAAGTGAGTCGTAACATATATAGCTATTAATGTAATTCATTTTATGGTTGCCATCTGCATCTGCAAAGGATCACTACAAACAAGTTTGACTGTACGTCTCTTTTATCCGGGTCTTGAAAGTAGTTGCTACATCACCAATCCCCTCCTTCATTATTATTATTATTATTACTATTAGTATTGTTGCTATTATTTTTATTATTATCATTATTATTTGGCTCACCACCTACAACTCCTCCCGCCCCCCCCCCCCCCCCATTTTTTTAAATATGGGTGCGACTCTGAATCGTCGTCCACGCAAGGATGAAACTGATATTGAAAATTGCCAAAATAACTATTTCTAAATATAAACACATTCTGACGTAAACTAGACAACGCGTGGCGTACTAGGAAAGTGAAAACAGCGCCATCACTGTAGCTGCAGAACGAAACGTTGGATTAGCTTCAAACTTGGTGGGCTTATGCCTCTGGTTGATCCGCCAGTTGATAATGTATTTGGTGTCTGTAGCGTAACGTAGGGCTTCACAGGACGGCATTACGTGTTTTGGGCACTAGACTTTGTCAACAGGATAAGTCTCAAACGACACGTCAGATCACTGTAACTGTAGAACGGAAGGTCGGATTAGCTTCGAACTTGTTGGGATTATGGCTTGGGTTGGTCTGCCGGTTGCTGTTGTATTCGGCGCATAATGGACAACACTTGACATCACACGACGTCAAAACATGAATAATGCGTCATCACTGTAACTGCAGAACGAATCGTGGGATCAGCTTCAAGCTTGATGGGGTAATGCCTTGGGTGTGTCCGACAGTTACTGTCTTTTGTGAATATATCACAGCGTAATGGCGCCTGTCCTGTCTTGAAAAGTTCCCCATTTGGTCATTTTTGTGGAACGCCAGATATTCGAGCACAATTCCACTCAATAGTAGTGAAAGTATGCAATGCCATCACAGCAAAGGTTCGAATACATCTAACATTATTCAGCTGTATACAAAACAAACTTAAGGTACACGCAAAACAAATATAGCAGTGACAGCCATAAAAAATATTAGATATGGAAGAGGAAACTGAATGAATAAAAATTAAAAATCAGAAACATGTTTTATGTCGAGAGAAAAAATAGCAAAGACAGATAATCTATAACGCCATAATTTCAATTTTTGCTCACGACATCTAAAGGCCAGAATGTAACAAACATTTGACAGGCGAGTGAGGAAGCTATTTTTCTGCAATTCAGTGAAGAAATATATGATATACAGCCCATTAAAAATTGTGCCTGTTTTTTTAAAGAGTATATTGGACAGGAAATGTCTGCAAATGTTTGATTAATAGGGACTGGTATGCTGGGTACGTACCTCCGAAGATATAAGTCGACCCCTATTTGCTGAACAATGGAAGGTTTCGCAGCTCTGACAGAGAAATGTGCGACGCTATATAAGTCAGAGCTTACTTGGAACTAGTTATTAACAAGGCGTCCACGCCAACAATGACAAAAAATTCCAGGTGTTTTTCAGATTTTTTCAGGTGCAATTCGAAAAAATTCCAGGTTGCTTTTAACATTATATGTCTTTCAACCTGGCACCGGAATATCCTCAGATATTTGTCGATTGCTCAGATATTCGAATACAATTGTGAGTCAAAGTGAAAAGGGAGGACAGGCCTTCTAACATCGTACCCAAGACCACTGAACTATGAAAACTTGCATGAAACACATTTTTTTGTCACAGGCCATTGGATAACGAAAAACTGCAAAAGACGAAAAAATAATATGGCACAATAAAATGTAATCCAAAATATGAACTGATGCAAGGTAAATATATCTTCTGTGTGTGGTTCAAGGGCAACAAAGTGATCTTAAAAACGGCAGGTGCCTCAGCTGTAAGCCATATAACAAATACAAGTGATATACGATAGCACGGACGCGTGCGGAAAATTCCTCAGCAATCGACAAAAACAAATTTCTACAGGACAGTCACGAGCAAAACTGATACAAAATGATCGCGGAAAATCGAGAAAAACAACCTGGACGAACCTGGAAAAATTTAGTATCTGCGAAATTGAAATTCCAGGTGTTTTCCAGGTCTGGAAAACCCATTTGTTAAATTCAAGGTTTTTCCAGGCCGTGGACACCCTGTAAACTCGTGATACAGAAATAAGCCAAATTACACTTTGAGCGTCCCCAATAAAAATGCGCAAAGTCAGCGTTTCGAATAAAAATAACCGGGTAAAAAATTAAAGAAATGACAGAGATATTGCGCTTAAACGTCAACTTTCTCTTGCACCAAAGAGCAACCGGGTTTTTAACAACCCGCATGCTATTTTAAAAATTTATTGAAAGTTTTAACACATAGTTTCCAATTCCAATTTCTTTTATGTTGTCAGTATAAGTTGTTTTTGCGATATTTCTTCAATATTTCCCATCATTTCTTTCATTTTTATCCGGTTCCCTCGCAGTCGAAATTCAAAATTCTTTATTCGAAACACCCGGCGTGTGAGTTGGCTAATAAACCAATTCGCACCTTTTGATCTTTCTGGTGGAGGTGTTGTTTCAACTGCAAACGTTTTGGGATCAATTATAAAGAAATGATAAGGGAAAAACATCAAAATTCTAATTTTCTTTCAAAATGCACATTTTCAAATTTATAAAGCCATCATATGATCTTTTAAAAACTATTTTACATATTATTCAGTCCCTTTAATAGCCAATATCTGAATATGTTTCTGGCAAAACGGAATTTTGTTGATTTTTGCCAGTTTCTTTTCTTTTTTTTTTTTCTTTTCTTTATATTCTTATCCCAACTGAATTCAGCCGAAACGCGAAAACTTTTCGGCAAAAGTCAAAGTATGATTTGGCTTATAAGCCAATTCGCACTTTGAGTTGGGATAAGGATAAAAAGAAATAATATAAAAAACGGCAAAAATCAACAAAATTCCACTTTGCCAGAAAAATATTCACAATCTGGTTATGAAAGGGATTGAATAATATGTAAAATACCTAGGTTACTGGTAGTTTTTAAAGATCATACCTGATGGCTTTATAAATTTGAAAGTGTGCATGATGAAATTTAAAATTTTGATGTTTTTTCCTGATCATTTCTTTATAATTTATTCAAAAAATTTGCAGTCGAAACAACACACCGGAGGGCTCCAAGAAGCGGTGCGCTAAAAAATTTCAAGGCACCTGACAGAGAGACATACGATGTTATACAAGTCAGAGCTACTCGGAGCTACACACCGGAAAGACCCGAAAATGCGAATTGGTTTAGTATATGAAGGTGACCCCCACTGGCGGAACAATGGAAGGAGTCGTACCTCAGACAGAGAGACATACCGGGAAAGTGTAAGGAAATGCGGACTATGCTGGCGCTAGCAAAAGATAAGCTAACAGAAATTAAGGCCAGCAGAAAATAAGAAAATCACCGCTTATCGAAATGTTTCGGAAGTGAGCGGTGTCGTAAAGAAGAAAGGCTATTACTCAAGTAGATTGTAAACATAAGCATCAGAGATGCAAAGCCCTCAGCCATGGGGAACAAACTCAAAAAAACTTAAGCGGAACAATCAATGCAATGAAACCTATGATAAAAATGCATAATGTACTTACAGCACCTGAAATAGGATGACAGTACTTTAAGATGAAAAAAAAAAAACATTTACCGTGAGACACTGTTCTTTTCATAGGCCAACTGAGCCACTGTCCTTGGGCGGATATGTCTCATATGCAATGCCGATCTTTATTAGTCATATACTAACTTTATCTGAAATATCTTAGCAATTGCAAAAGAATTATAGGCTATAGAGTATTCACAAGCCAAATGTTAACGTCAAGTGATAATGGTAAAATTAAAAAAAATCAAAGTCCAGCTCAGCCACTGTCCTTACGCGAATATGGCTCATATACAATATCGATCTTTATTACCTCATATGCTAGCTATATCTCAAATATCTTAGAAATTGTATAAGAATTGTAGGTTAGAGAGTGATCACAAGCCAAATGTTAACGACACTTGATAATGGCACCAATAAAAAATTCAAAGTCCAGCTGAGCCACTCATCTTAAGCAAATATAGCTCATATAAAATAGTGATCTTTATTAGTCCATATACTAGCTAAATCTCAAATATCTTAGCAATTGCAAAAGAATTGAAGGCTAGAGAGTGTTCACAAGCCCAATGTTAACGGACGGACGGGCGGACGGACACAGTCATAGCAATAGACCTTAGCTGTTGTGTATATGCGTAGCCAGTGACTTCCGGTTGTAAGTAAAGACATGGCGGCAACTTGGCGTCTGTTTAGTTTCAATTAGTGTTTCCACGTAGCCACCTCACGCGTATAACAAATGGCGACGAGCAAATCGTGTTGCGTCGGACCGAAGAGGTTATGAGGATCTGGTGGAGAAGAAAGACGTAGAAGAAAGCACCGAAGATAACGGAAAAGTGAGTGTTTGCTGAAGTGACTTCTGAATGATGGCATCACTGATCGGACGTTTGGAGCCTTTCGACGAGACTGCTGGTGACTGGGAGCTGTACAAGGAGAGGTTAGAGCAGTATTTCATTGCCAACGACGTAGCCGACGACAAAAAAGTTGCTGTAACTCTTAGTCTGATTGGCGGAAAGACCTATTCCTTGCTACATAGCCTGTGTTCACCTAACAAGCCATCTACAAAGACATTCGAGCAAATTGGTGAGTTGCTACAAGAACATCTCAGCCCAAAACCCAACGTGATAGCAGAGAGATACCGGTTCTACAAGCGTCAGCAACAGACGGGTGAGTCGGTGACAGATTACGTTGGTGTCCTCCAAAAGCTGAGTGAGCATTGTGAGTTCGGTGAGCGCCTGGCAGAGCACCTCAGAGATCAGCTGGTTTGTGGGATAAAGAATGAAAATGTCCTGAAAAGATTGTTGTCAGAGAAGAATTTAACCTACCAGAAGGCTAAAGAGATAGCAATTGCCATGGAAATGGCTATGAAGGATGTATCGGAAATCCAGGGAGCATCGGCAAATGTTAAAAAGTTGCAAAGGACCACGGGAAATCGTTGCTTCAGGTGTGGCAGGAAAGGTCATGGCCCCGAGGAATGCCGTTTTAAGGACGAGAAATGCCACAACTGCGGTAAGAAAGGCCACATCAAGAGAAGATGTAAGATGAAGAAATCCGGTAAGTCATCTTCCGAGAGCAAAAAGACCGGGACAGACCAGTTTAAGAAGCGAAAGCCAAAGAAGAAAGTTTTTTATGTTGATGATGACGAAGTTACCACTGATAGTGAAGATTCTAATGGCGACAGCACTTCTTGTTCAGATCTCGGCTATACGGAAGTTGTCTGCGATGTAAACAACTATAGCGAGAAGAAATGTGAATCCATTACGATCAGTCCTAAAATAAACGATAAAATGATCAAAATGGAGCTTGATACAGGATCTGCGCTTTCGATAATATCGAAAAGGGATTATCAGCGCCATCTTGGTAAATTACGGCTGAGGAGAACACATGTTGTGTTATAAACCTATACTGGAGAATGTGTGAGGCCAGAGGGGTACGTGAATGTTCTCGTGGAACACGAAGGTAAGGAACATCGTTTGCGGCTGTACATTCTTCACGGGGGAGGTCCACCTTTGTTCGGTAGAGATTGGCTCCGACACATCAAATTAAACTGGCACGAAATCAAGTCCATACGGATGGCTCGAGGTAAGAAGAAATTAGACCATCTTCTGGAAAAGTACAGTGAGTGTTTCGGCAAAGAACTGGGTGAGCTAAAAGGGATAACTGCGAAGTTACATCTCAAAGAAGGAGTTACCCCTAAATTTTGCAAACCCAGACAAGTCCCGTTTGCAATGAGAGGCAAGGTCGACAAGGAGCTGGACAACATGGTGGGTAAAGGGATCCTTTCACCGGTAGAGTGGAGTGATTGGGCTGCACCCATTGTCCCAATTCTGAAGAAGGACGGTTCTGTTAGGATATGTGGCGATTTTAAGGTCACTGTCAACCCACAGCTCAATGTTGACTCGTACCCATTGCCTACTATTGAGAGCATGTTAGCAACATTGGCAGGGGGAGAGAAATTTTCAAAGATAGACCTCAAAACGGCGTATCTTCAAATGGTAGTGGACGTAGAATCAAGAAAATACCTGACCATCAACACACAGAAAGGACTTTTTGTTTTCAATCGACTGGCGTATGGAATTTCCCCAGCTGCTTCTATTTGGCAACGCGCAATTGAACAGGTTTTAAAAGGTATTAAAAACGTGCAGTGTATTTTGTATGACATGATAATCACCGGTTCGGACGATGATGATCACCTATGTACCCTCGTAAAAGTCTTTCAGCGATTAATAGAATACGGCCTTAAAGTCAACCCCAACAAGTGTGAGTTTTTTCAAAGATTCCATTGAATTTTGTGCACACATCGTCGACAAAGACGGAATCCACAAGACCGATTCAAAAGTCAAGGCAGTTACAGATGCGCCAGCTCCAAGAAATGTTTCTGAATTACGAAGCTGGGTCGCCCTGGTGAACTATTACCACCGCTTCCTACCCAGCTTGTCTACTATACTACATCCATTGCATCAGTTGCTCCACAAAAATCAGAAATGGCTATGGACAGACTCATGTGAAACGGCTTTTAAGAAAACGAAGGATCTCATCACATCTGATCTTGTTTTGGCACATTATGATCCGAAACTGCCGCTTCGACTGCACTGTGACGCACCATCAAAAGGTTATTTCTGGAGTTATTTCGCATATCTATCCAGATGGAAGCGAACGCCCCATTAGTTTTGCATCCCGAACATTGTCAAAAGCTGAAAATTACTCGCAAATCGATCGAGAGGCCCTCAGCATCATTTGAAGCATCAAGAAATTTAACATGTACCTGTTTGCCCGAAAATTTACTCTAGTTACCGACTGCAAAGTTTTGGTTTCGATCTTCAACCCCAAAAAAGGTATTTCAACAACTACGGCTTCGCGGATGCAAAGATACTCCATTTTCCTTACTGGCTATAATTATGAAATTGAATACAGAAAGACAAGTGAACACGCCAACGCTGACGGGTTAAGTAGACTACCCCTTCCGGTAAGCCAGAAAAATTCGTCAGGAGAGAGAGCACTATTTCTACGCTGCCCTACTCGACAACTTTCCGATTTCATTCAAACAAATTGCCCAGGCAACGTCAAAAGACCAGGTATTGTCTAGAGTTTTCGAATTCACAAGAAATGGCTGGCCCGGTAAAGTTGAAGAAGATCTGTCTCCTTATCATTCACATGAATCAGAATTGTCTATTTCACAAGAGTGTCTGCTCATTGGAAACAGAGTGGTTATTCCGGAAAAGTTCCAGAGAGCATTCCTGCAAGAACTCCATAGTGCCCATCCTGGCATGGTGAAAATGAAAAAATTGGCTAGACGGTACATTTGGTGGCCCAATATCGACAGAGATATCGAAACACAAGCTAAAATGTGCCCGAGCTGCTTAGAGATAAGCAAAGCTCCAACAAAAGCTACAGTGCACCCCTGAGAATCCCCCCGGTCAGTCGTGGAAAAGGATCCACATTGATTTTGCAGGACCTTTTCAAGGCCATATGTTTATCATAATAGTCGATGCACACTCCAGATGGCCAGAGGTACGGATCATGGAAAAAATCACTGCCCCGGAAACTGTCAAAGTACTTCAAGAGCTGTTTAGCGCCTATGGAATTTGTGATGTTATCTGTACAGATAATGGTACAACCTTCCAGCCTTCCAGAAATTCTTAAAACTACATGGAATTATTCACAAAACTACGAGTCCTTTTAAACCCTCGCGAAACGGTTTAGCAGAACGTATGGTTCAGAGTCTGAAATCTAGTCTCAAATCGATGAAGCACGTGCGGAAAATCGGAACGTTAATGTATGAAGTTTTGGTTGACAATTCAATTTGGAGAAGACACGTTGACCAAATCCGTTGTTCACAACACCCGGTTGAAGAAAAACCTATCAAGAGCGATAATACCCCTCAGCCATTAACTGTTTTACCCAAGCCCACTGAACCTTACCCGACAGTAGACCGTACAGCTATTCCGTGTAGCATAGCGCCATCTACATCTGGTGAAACCATGATTTCGAAAGAGAAACCAGCTGTTTCTAGCCGAAAAACTGTGACAGTTAGAATTCCAGAGCCTTCTGTCGATGTTTCGCACCCCGTTTAACCGGCTAAAGCAAAAACTGAAATTTCAAGTGTCGGTATCGCGATCAGGTCGTTCTGTAAGATCGCCAAAGAAGTACGGTTTCGAGGACTAACTTTTAGTTAAATGTCGTACAATTAAGATATTTTGCTATATTCAATTATTATTTATTTATTTCAAGCCAATATTAACGTTTTATGTTTTTTAATGTTGTACAGGTGCTGATTTGATAGCTGGTTGCAGTTCAGTTAAAGTGCTGATAACGTTGCTGTAATGTTGGCAATTTTTACAGTTAATCGACATTTCAGCTGCTGTAATTGTGTACGGTAAATATAAAAGAAGAGAATTTTGGATTTATCTTTTGCATTTAATTGCTTATAATATATCTGAACTAAGTGGCAAGTTTAAGGTTATGGTTTAGATATCTCTGAAGTAGTTATTTTGCGTATGCGTTGTCCTTTATAATTACTTCGAGCTTCATTTCCATGCCTGTTAAGTGATCCTTGAAGTCACACTCATGGATCGAGTTTATAATCATAGAATGTCGAATCGCAGTGATAGCGATAATATAGAGTAAGAAAAAAAAGGATTGAAAAGTAAAATTCCGCAATTTTCAGGTAATTTAATTGATATATTCTGTCTAGTATACTTATAAATTTTATATCTCCTTGTTTGATAATCAGATAAAGTGTTCAACTAAATGCTGGTAGCTAAATAGCAGTTAAAGCACAGTTAAGCAGTAATCTACACAGTAAGTCTTGTTTCAGTACGCGGGTAATGTTGTGTATATGCGTAGCCAGTGACTTCCAGTTGTAAATAAAGACATGGCGGCAACTTGGCGTCTGTTTAGTTTCAATTAGTGTTTCCACGTAGCCACCTCACGCGTATAACATTAGCCATTCTATAACTGAGGGCTGAAAATAGTTGAACGGTGCGATAAAACTGAAGACGCATACACAACCGTACAGAAAGAAACATTATCGAAGTTGAAATGGTTTTGATTTATTTATTCTATTGATAAGGGTTCATTGAATTTTTTTTATTCAATGATGTGACATAGGAAAATACAGTAAAAAATCAAATAACACTGAAAACGTAAACATTTTATTGCTGCATTTTTTTTCGTTTTCTTGCAAGTTTTGTTATTAAATATTTCCAAAGCTATTGTTTGTTTTGCAAGCCAGCTGTATGTAAAAAGCAAGACATTTTGATATGAAACAAATGTAAGGTCCGCAGCTATGACTATCTGTTTGGTGAATGAAATCCTCTCTGTCACAGAAATACCTAGCTGTCACAATTTAGAAATGATTGATAAATCAAACTGGATTGACAATTAAATGGTACTAAAGTACATACTACGTTACTATATTGCGAACCAACAGAATCACAGAAAGTTATTTTTCATGTGTCCGACCAGTAAGACCCAAATGAAAATTGTTTAAATCAACACGCAAGTATATTGTCTTACATTTAAACAGAGATTCAGGGGTAAGCGTTGCATATCTGTATAATTATAGAATGGCTAGAAAACCTGACTGAACCATCCAGCGGGCGCCACTTCTGTTCTTTTTGGGTATGACTTTGGACAGTAAAATATAGTAAAAATATATAAATGTTAAAAAGAAACATCCAAAAATATTGCTCGCCCATACATTTGTAAGGGAATACAAAACTTCATATCCATTAATATTATCGTGTAATGAGAAATTTAAAGTAGGCTTCGCTACCATTTCTCACAATTACTTTTCTGTTGCTAGACCTATCTAAAATTTCAAAGCTACCTTTTTTGTTGGTCCGACTAGTCTTTTCATCAAAACAAAAGTGCCAACACCTAATAAAAATAGCATAGCTGCTACTTCAAAAGTATCGTGAGTTAACGGATAACTCCCTTCTATCAAAGAGCCAATGTCATTTTTTGTTTTGAACCCTTACATAAGGGTGACTTTGCCCTATTAAAGTATGCCAAAAGTAACACCATAAGGATAACTTAGTAGACAGAAGCTCATTTTCAACGAGCCAGGCCGATGCCGTGAGGCTGCTAACTTTTAAGGTACGCATAATATTTCCCCATTCGTAGCTCTTTTAGCAAGAGTATATAAGGCAATCTACGAATGCATTCTTAGCAGTTTCTCAGTGTGACCATCATGTTGAGATTTTTGACAGACGACAGAAAATTTAACACTTGTTCTAAATATGTGAAAGGATCAATTACAGGATCACTCCAAAGTCTTTCATAAAACTTTTTTTTTTGTATCCTGCGAAAGCTGGTCAAATCGATGAATATTTTAGCTTTTAGCTATATTTTAATATTTTAAAGCTGTTTTCTATGCTTATTTGCCGTGGTTAACTATTTCTTGTTCTATTGTGGCCATAAGGTCTAAGAGGTTTCTTGATTTAAAAAGATGCAGTGATTTACTTGCTGTGAGCAATTGATAAAGCGGAATCATATGATTGGGAATCAACAGGGTGTTGTCACATATATCAAAAGATATGTTGATTTTAAAGGAAAACATTTAACTTTCCATTAGTTTTCTGACAATACGGTTCATTTAAGTCATCCAGATGAATAATGACCACTTTACTAATGGCTCTTGTTACAACTGATGCTACCTAATGTCCACTTCTTATTGATTTACCATTGTGAGAAACAATAGATTTCAATGCATGAGTGAAATTTGCTAGAAATGAATCTATTCATCAATGCCTATGAGTGTGCTATCTTTAGTTAATACTCCACGTACATATGAAATTTTTCGAATAGTTATTAAAATTGTATTTTGAACGCAAGAGAATATCGTATTAAATATAAAACTTGTTTCGTTTCTGCAGCTTGCAGTGCCCTTTCCTTCACCGCAAGTGACATTGGCCAAAGTTCGAATTGAATCATTATTGCCAACAGGCAACAATGCGACAAAAATTTCCGAGATTTTACTCACTATTATATTTCTACAAGTATCACATAGCCCAACTCATTCTGCAGATGTTAAATGGCCATCATCTTGTAGTAGAAGCCAATAACAGTGCCGTACAATTCATGAGTATCACTTTCAGAACTATTTATAAAAAAATATCTGGTCAAGATCTCAGTCCATGGTTTTGCAAAGAGGTAATATTCCTCATGGAGAATAGCCTTTCAATTAATTTTTACATAATACAAGATCTTAAAAAGGTTTGTCAATGGCATTGACAATTTTCTGTAATTGCTCTTACTACAAATAGTTGCTACCATAGCAGTTGGAACTAATGGTTGAATTAAAGCATTAAACGAAAAATTGTTTTGTAGATTTCAAACAGTACAAAAGGTATCCAATATTGATTTGTTTTTCAAAATTAGGCTTAATATTGGACTCCTCAAAAGTGTAGAAAAGGTGTGGTTTTAAGCTAATCTTGTTGTTTTCGGTTATACATTGTTTTGAACGGTACTTGTTGATTTTCAGAACAGTTGGATAAGGCTCAGACGTCGCAAGAAGAACACACATATAGCGCAAATGCATACTGCAAAGTTTTTCTTCATTTCCACTGAAAATGCATTTTTGGCGATTTTTTTAATTTCTGATTTTTAAGTTTTTGGCCATATTGTTGCGATATCTCCGAAACAACTTGTTGAATTAGGCTGGAACGTGGTAAGAAGAAGCCACATATAGTGAATGTTTACTGCGAAGTTTTTCTTCGTTTTCTCTAAAAATGTATTTTGACGATTTAAAAATTTTTTTTGGCTCACCAATGTTGAACTTTTAAGCAAGGAATGTTTTCCACGTGACTGATTGGGGGCGAGGGAGACATATCCGTTTTTGTTTTAACAAAAAAAAAACAGGCCAGTCTAGTTTCTTTTTCCATAAACTTCTACACATTTATAGGTTATTCTGTGCATGAAATGACTCAAACGTACCCTTAAAACAATTTTTGAAGACTTTTTCTTGTGTTTTTTCGGTTAAAATATCCCATGCCCAAATTGCATAGTTTAACAGGTTCTCTTCATTCAGACTAAGCAAAATTGACTTTATGCCTGCAATAGCTAATTCAATATTTATTTGAATTAGAACAAATAAGCTATTATGCCCAAACAGATTTTGCTCTTAATTCCTGAAAGTTGGTCGACCAGAATTGTGATTCCCTGACCATGGCAGCAATTGGAATCGAACTTTGCGTTGGTATTGGATTTGGAAACGAAATTTCGTAATATGAGAAGCTTTTCCCTTCAACACCTTTTCTAGGCACGCTACCTGTCGCATCTAAAAATGCAGCGTCGAGCTTAAGAAGCCCATGCAAAATAATGATGCGTGAATAAGACCAAATGAAAATATATAAAAGAACAAAACTAATACCTTGAATAAAGCCATGAATACTTTTATCAAGAATTATAGTTCCTGCTTTAGTGCAAACAAATTTTGAAATCTGAGGGATAAAAGTCTGTCTTATTTGTCTGCTTTCGCTTGGAAATTTTTGGAAAGTTGTCAAAGAACCATCCACACCAGCTAGGTTCCCGCTACAATTTACAGAGCAGAAACTATACCATGTTTGCTTATTTTCTGCTGCAGGGGGTAGGGGCACTCAAACTGGCCCACCTCGGGAAAGGGGTGAAGTAAGCCGCATTTTTGTGTACCATGTTCTATTCCTATATTAGTAACACCTTATTGTACCTAATTTCAGTACCCACATTGGTCGAATAAATAATCGACTCGCTTTTCCATGGTTATATATATAAGATATACACCCCGGGGTCGGACTTTACCCCCTTCCACCCCAAGGGGAGATCAGCAGTCCAGATTTCTATGGCTTTAGTGGCATACCCATAGCGTCTATCTCTGTTCCAAATCTCAGTTGTTTTCAAATTGGTAAAATAAAATATCTAGATCGGAAAATATATCATTTTCCATATATTTTCTGCGAGGTTTCGAAAGAGGGCTAAAAATGGCCAAGGAAGAACTGATCTGCCCAGCTTTTTACAATTTGAGTGGCGCACCAATAATCTGCCAGAAAGGAGTTGAAACAATCTGCTAAAAGGAAGTTTTCATTTCGGTTACACAAATGTAAGGAAAGCAAAATATATTTCTTATTTTCTGCTGGGAAATGTTGCTAAGAAACACTTCCTGAATTTTTTTGCGCATGTGTTCGACCTAAAAAGCAATTAGATGTAATTCGCTTTCTTGTGTTGAAATGACATTAAATTGGATTAACTCTTAGCATTTGTTAATTGCAATAGTAAATCGAAACATTTGGTGTTTAAAATTGCAATGAATGCGGTACACGATGATGCAATGGCTACTAAACAACAAGTCTGTATTGAAGTTTATGGTGAACTTCAAATCTCCAATAGGAATGTAGCTATGTGTCTAAATCTGTAAAATTGTGTTTACTATCACTAAAACTAATAAAAAGAAATATAAAATAATCGATTTTATACAACATTTGGCCGTTTAAAGCCATTATTTTTAAAGAAATTTTAGTCTCGGCAGCGATGCCTGTTGCGTGTGCCCAGTGTCTGTCACACATGATAGGCCCCCATATCCTCAAGGCATGTCATGTAGCATCTGGCGTTTGACGAGGGTGAGATACACTATCCTTATTAGGACCTTTGATTTGACCGCTGGCTGTAAGAGTAAGGGAAATGCGGTGTCTGCCTAATTAGTTGTCTTCTCTCATCTGGGCAATCACCCTCGCATAAGGCACCTAGTGTGTGCTACCGTAGCCTGAGCCTTTCCTTCCCTGAAGTATCGCTTTCCTTATCTCTCTCAGTGAGAGAAAGGACAGACTTTTCATGACGCAAGAGCTAGCCGGAACTTGGGACACAGACACTTTATGATGACGATTAATAGTTACCTGTGCTACTTCAATGAAGTTGCGTGGTATTGCAGATAACTACAAATCACCATTTTGGAATTTCCCTTCGCTGATCACCGTTTCTTGTTGTCGGATGTTGTATCAAGAAATAAAAACATACATTTTTGTTCTGATATTGTAACAGACCGATAGGTCCTTAAGCTTGTTACATTAAATTAGAAAATACTAATTCTCATCGCACAGTAAATAGTGGTTTACGTGTTTTAAATGTTTAACATAACACTTTATGCAAACACCTTTATCTCAAACTAATTAGATCCATATGTCAGAACTTATCACTCGTAGAAAAATATTGCGATTATAAAATTAAGCTGTGTTTAAAATGAGCATTGATTTATAGAAGATACAATTTCAGATTTATTTATATATGGTCTCTATAGTTAAAGGAGAACCTAGTCCCACCATTACTCCTTCACCAGATAGGACGAGAGAATCGCCTGTAATGTCAGATATGTTTTAGTATGTCCGTTCGTTTATAGTTTCTGTAAAATTCTGACTGCCTCTGTCATCAAGACATTACTGAGCAACAAGTGTTTAATTGTAATAAAGAAATACGGGTACTCAAGCTATCCTTCTATTCTGTGTTATCACACACGAGATGTTTAACATAACACTTTATGCAAACACCTTTATCTCAAACTAATCAGATCCATTGTGGGTTCGACTCCCATAGTGCGTACATAAAAAATTTCCGAACAAAGAACAAACACTTCCCAGTGGTAGCACAGTATGTTGGGACAGGCGACACGACTTTTACAAATGATAAATCAAAGCACGTATTTGAATTATTCGACCAGATCATCCGAGGAGTAGCGTTTTATAATAATCTTAACTGTACACACAAACCTACTTTAATTGCACAACACAAGTCAAAAGTTGTTAGAACTAGACGAATAATCAAGGAAATGAATATACTAAGCTTATCACCGATTCCACCTGTCCATGCATAAGACAAAATACATGTACATTTTGTTCACAAATGTGCATTGAAACAATTTTTACAGTCACACCTGAAAGTACCAAAAATAAAAATAGAATAAATAAATAAAATTGCCCGTGAACATTTTACCCAGCCTTAAAGTGAAGACATTTGAAAAGTAAATGGAGAAACCGAATAATTTTGACAAAATTTATATCGGGTTAAATAAGATTATTTAAGGCTAGATCTGTGAGACGAAGAGAATTTCTTCTGTTTCTCCTAAAGATATCCATTTATTTATAACAAAAATACAACTGAAGATTTACCTGGGATCAGGTAAGGGAGGAACGGAAGGAAGAAAAGAAAGATTTGATGTTCTGATTTTTTTGCATTTAATTTTGCTGAAGCCATTTTGTAAATACCCCTGTGCAGTCACTATTATTTTAAAACTGGAATAATTATAATTAAGCGTATGGACCGTATAACCCTGAACAACCAACATGACTTAATCAAGCATGTGTCTATATATGCTACTGTGAGAGGTAGAACCACAAATATGGACATGAAAAAACTAAGAAAGGAGACAAAGAAAAGTACGCCTGGAGCACAAAACAAACTCACGACCTCTTTCTTGACAATCAGGGATGCTAAATGTCAACCCAATTCGGCCTCCACGCCTTACGGCTGGTAAAGTAGGAGCACATGGTGATTTTCTGAATAATCATTGTTGGCCAATATTTTGTCCTGGTCGCTATACAAAACAGAAGCTTGATACAGCAGTTTGTTAAATGTTCTTGTAATTTTAACGCAATCGACCGGATTTCTAAGAAGAGCAACCTTTTTATCTTTTCTGAAATTTTGGCAATATTTTGGCCATTCTTGATCATGTCACCAAAAGAAATACAAATTATGTGGAGAATTTCTCAGGGTGCATCGCATCCAAATATCAAAGCAATCGGACCAGAGCAAAAATGCAGGAAGAGCAGCCTCTTAATTTTTTTACCCATGTTCACATAACTTAACTGATAAACCACAAGTGATGGTTATTGTCAGTCGACGAAAGTCGGTGTGCTAAAAAGGCGCACTACGACATACAACAACCGAAGTCTTTTTTTTGTCATATTAAAAATCGCTATGTTCAATGTGGCATGATCAACGAAAAAAATCATTGTCAAATTGCGAGTCTAGTACACTAAAACCACCTGGGAAAGAATTATAATAAAATTGATAGTAGTTACATTACATACAGTAACATTTCAAAAGACATCTTCAAACAAACAGAAAAACACCCATATCTTTCTAATTTTGACGGATCAACCCGCCCCTTCCCCAAAATAAAACAAACAGAATATTGTGGTCTCTGATGAAAATATGTGTCCTAGCCGTTCAACTTTCCCTCTGTTATGAACTGCTTAATGGGTAAAAGAAGACTTTGAACAACATTTTCACTATGTATAATCTCATCAGGAGCGTAATACATACCATTTCTTGTATTTAAGTCTATGTAGATTGTATGGAAAGGCTCTGCAATATGAAATGCTTAATCCGTAACCAGGAACTAATTACAGAATGTCATTTGGCGATAAATTATTTACATAAGCCATTTTGAACAATATTTTAACCGCAATGGCCATCAAATTGTACCGCACATTCAAATGCAACTATAAAGAGACTCTCTTCCATAATGGGAAATATTTTTAGCTGACAAACAAACTATATTCGTCTGCTAAAACATGGTTATTTGAGAACATGATTAAACTTTTCTTTATGAGCTTTTGAAAAAGTATAATATTTAACGAATTTTAGCAGAATGCTAAGAAAGAACGAATTTTTTTAATTATAGGCTATGCAATTTCAGTTGATATACAAAATTATCTGGCTATGCTCGATAAAATCGTGGTGTAAATATAAGATTTGTCATAATTCACACGAAATCTGACTCGCTTCCTACAGTCTATGTTTCTTAAGGTTCAATTCACAGTTTAAAAAATCATTTCAATTAGTTTAAATATTTCCTCGTTCTTTTCTTCACGATTTATGGTAACTTTTGTTTCTGACATCCTGTTCTGATACCAAAATCTATACAGACATAAAAATTCCTGGCACTTCGGCTAAAAGTACTGCATTTCAGTTGCAAGTTTTTAAAACAGCCTAAAATTTAAAATGTATTCATTGTTTTAATAATTTTGAGCATTCACATACGAAAAATAACATATTTTAACTCTTGAATATGACTGAAACAACCCCTATTCTAGCTGCCCAAAACTTCATATTTCAGAAACAGTTCTCAATTTGTGCGCTTTAATCCTTAAATATAAATTACAAAAACAAAAGTTTTGGAAATAAGCTTTTAAAATGTGTATTACATTGATATTTTAAGTTTTTGCTAAATATTCTATAAATATTGAGCGAAAACTGCATAATAAAGTTAATTAAATCTTTAATTAAACGAATCGAAACTCTTTTAAAATATGTTGAAGATAAATTGCCTCACATTCTTCTCTATCTACAATTTATACATATGCCAGTTTTGACGAAAATACTGGCAACTTTTCACTTAATAGAACGCAACGATATACGCAAGATATTTGGTTTTCCACGGCTCGTTCGATGAGTTTTCCTATGAAATTTAGATCTGAGACTGGTCCATGGTTCTTCAACATTCGATCAAGCGATTGCTTTTTAATAGCGATTTCACAACAAATGTTTTGCGTTTCCGAGGCACATATGCTTGTTGAACTGATTCATTTACAATATGCTTTATTCCAGGTTAGAGGTTCATTTGCGCATTGTTTTAGTAGAGGGATAGGTAATAAATGAAGTTCAAAAATTTATTCTTTCAACTGTTTTAGCAAATTTAAAACGCCATTGTGATCCAACAACTAAAAGCTCGTAAAGTTGATTACTTTCTTCAAGCCATCGATTTGCATTGGACTGGCACTATTCTCCGGGAAGGTTTTAGGAATATTTTGCACTTTTGAATGAAACTACTGTTTGGCGCTATTTGCCAACTGGGACGAGCATGCGTGATCAGGCATTGAGTTCTCCTTGTTCCAATGCATGATTTTACTAACCTCGTGAAAAATTTGTTTGCAATCCGTCTTATTGTTACTGATAAATTGCCGATAATACTCGAGTTTTAGTTATGAATAACTTTATCATAGAATTTTCGCTCTGTTTAATATTTGTTTTTGTTGGCCTCACTTCTGTTCTTTCTGTGTACTCTCTCACACGTCCTGAGCCTTTTGAGCGCTTGCACTACAGTTGTGGTAATCCACGGGTCTCTGTGTCTCGTTCTACAACGCCTGGAAATCTTAAGATCACGCTTATTAAGTACTTGCATCATATCTTTATCCAGTTCTTCCATCAATGTATCAAGATCCCTACCATGTAGGAAGTCACTATCTTTGATTTCAAGATATCCTGTTTCAGTTCTGGAATGTAAATATCCTTAATTTTCCGGAATGAGACATATTTCGGCGGGAATAAATTCTCCATTATTTAGGTCACGGAGTGCCAAATTGTCCCGCTGTCTTGATATAACCTTTTATGAGCGTCGTTTCTTTCACGTGTTTTTCTAATCCAAATGGAAACAATATTTCCTTTAAGTGACGTATGTGTAGCTGGTCGATTTTACCCCAGTGAACATTAAAATCACCTGTTATAATAACAGGTGTATCCATGAGGCCACCGATAGGCCCGGTGGCATGTAAATAGTCATCACATGAACTGGTGGTCTTTTCCATGAAGAAAGGTAACTAATTATTGAGATATGGAGTGTCTATTTTGAGCAAGTCAAATATAAGAACTGACTGAATTGTGATAAGCCTATGACTACTCTCCAACTGCCTGACTTTTGGTGCAAGAAAGACGTGACAGTGAAACCCTTGGATGCATAGAGGTACGTTTTCTATAGTTTTTCTTTTTGTGTAACAGTTTTGGAATGGTCGTATTTAATGCAAGGTGCTTGCCTGACTGATTTTCGTACGAAGGATCGGGAGCTTTGACACAGGGGGAAGAATTTGCTGTAATTTTGTGCGTTATTTTTTTTGGCATAGTCGGATTCTAGTCACTTTCCATATACGAATGTAATCCCAATCAAGGTGGTGTTAATTGAATCTGTCAAACTTTTGTGGCTAATACTCGATTACCGAGAATTAAAGTAAGTAAGAAACCCATTGCCTCGTGGCACTCTATTACATGCTGAAGTAAAAATTGAACTTATAATTAAAATTGGAAATCATAGCCTGCACACTGTACGAGGTTTCAACCTGATCTGGTAAGCCTAAGTACTTCCAAGACTGACCGTAATTCATGCAGTTGTAATGCCTCCAAATTGGAAATTCGGACTAATTGGTTGTTGGAGCTTTTTTGACTCCACAGATGCACAGTGACACGCCTTAGAATCCGTTTAGAGGTTCCACAGGAACTAGGGCTACTATCCCAGGCAAGACTAAAGAATCATCTCCAACACCGTTGTCTTCTTGCAGCAGTCACTGCCAAACAGACCCCAGAAACCTGCAGTAACCGTGTTTGTAACCAAATGGTGAGAAAACTGCTCCAGCGATACGGTTATTGCGCGCGTTGTGCCTATCGAGGTTTGCGCTATGTCTTGAACTACGCCGGCTGGAGAACGCTTTAGCGAGGCCTGCGTTAAAGAAAGAGACCGATGGGGCAGTCAAAGTGTGACTGGGCCAGGACAACTGACTTCCTAATTCCGTGAGAGCTTGGCAGCAATATATTTAAGCGCCAAACGTCCAGATCTTCCCTTGACATACATTTCGTCGGATCTTTTGCCGTTCGAGCATTCGTGAGATATGCTTGGAAAATTCGTTCGCGAGCGCAGCATCCCACCTAAAACATCGCCAAAGTTTAGAGAAGCGCTTGTGGATGAGTGGAATCGCATTCCATGTCACATAATACGGAATTTGATGAGACTCATGCGGCGCAGATTAATTGTTGCAAGGTACGCTTGTGGAAGACATACTCGATATTAAGAGGGTATGTTTGGTTAAGCGTGACATTGTCGCTGTTGACGCAAAGTCGATTTTTTTTCAGAAACAGAAAGTTTAACATTATAGCTACTAAAATATGTAATCATATTGAGGCTTAATTATTTCTCAAATAATAAATTTTGCAAGTTTCAAAGTTGCATTTCTACATTTGTTTATTACATGTATGACAGCATATTTAAAACGCTACTTATATAACAGGGATTTCTTTAAAAGTAAATTTTAGAAATTTGGTTTGATTTTCGAGGTTTCGCGATATGCTGTTGAGAATATTTTTGAAACAATATTGTTTCATGTGAATCTTTTTCACAAACTAGCAGATATGAAACCAAAGGGAAAAATCTAGCGCCAAATCAAGACAAATTAGTGCCATTATATTTATGCTCCTTACCTGTATCACGCACTAGCGACGCACTGTCGTATCTTGAAAATCTATGATCAGATTGAATAGAATTTTTTTCAAAACAGAAATTGTCACCCATTAATAAACATATGTGGTCAACCAAATGTTGGAGACACTAACTCATCAACAAGATGTTCATTCAGAACATTAAATCCACAAATTGCTATTTTTATCAACAATGTCCATCATATTTTATACGAATTTGCAATGTAAATACATTGCATTACATTATAACACCACACGCCCTGCCTCAGGAAAGTACATTGACCAGTAACAAATAATATTTGAACAAGTATAAACACTTTGGAAGTCCTACATGGTCTAAGCAACAACAATGTGGTAGCTTTTAACTTAAATACAAAATCAACTGAGCTGCCCTTCGGTTATATCATGATTATGCTGAGATTTAGTCTATATACTCGATTTTATCTTTCAACAGACACTGAATAGTGAGGAAATATGGAATGGCTGGAAAGAATCCTTGGTAACCGCCATCCATAAGAAATGTCAACATCAACAGCAATTATTGCCTTATTTCGTTACTCCAAAATCGAACGTAACGAGTGTCAGTGAATAGTCCATATCCATCAATTTTCGAAGTTTTCTTGTGTGAACCTCGAGGTTCCGTGCCAGGCCGGACGTTGTTTCTCGTCTACATTAATGGTACCGACCACGCAATTAGTTCTTTTGTACGCTTCTTTGCATATAATTTAATTATTATTAGATCTATTTTGTTTGCTTGCCCCGATTATCAGGGTGAATACAATGTTTCATGAATCATAAGATCACCCAAATTGTAGACTCTGAAAGAACACAGGCGTCTTATTGCACGAAACATCTTCCGCAAGATAATTAACAATAAACTGGGGATTCGACTACTCATATAAACTGGGGATTCGACTACTCTTTTATGCTACAAAGTTCTTACATGTACTTTTAGCTTATCAGTATTCATTTATTCACGTAATATTCGTATATTTAACCTGGTTTCAAGTCATATCCGGTAACTAACTGAATTAGAGCCGTCCCCTCCCAACCCATCTACACAAACACACCTAAAATACCTTTGGACTTTTTCTACTTTTCTAACATAAATGCTTCCATTTTTATCAAGTGTTTTAGTGTTAATTAATTTTAGCTGCACAAATACTTTACTCAACTTCTTTCGAATCAAGATGTTGGATATTTACACGTATGCAGATCCAGGAATCGAAATGTCCACGTCCTTTCCATAACCAAAGCGATGGAAAAAATAATATTATTTTTCATTCCTCTGCCTACTAAAATTGCAAAGAAAAAAGAAATGATTTGGCTGGACCTAAAACATTTCGAGTAAAGCAAAAAAAATCAACGGGTGTACCAAATTTAAAACAAAAAATTCACAGTAGCCAAGAAGTGGTAAATGTGGCTTTTGAGCGGAAACGTTTTTATCTTAAAATTTTTCGCTTGTGCCTTCAGTACCAAATTTACCAATAGAAGTAACCCTGTAAATGCTTTAAAGTAACAGCTTACAAATTGACAATATGGTAGTCAAGTTATGCAAGCGTTTTATGAAATCATTACACGTCTCATATATCTCATTTGTGACCAGGTGACTGAAAATTTTGGAAATAAAAAATCTAGCCTCGGCTGGGTCTAGCTTATTTGAGATCACCGATTGCCAGCTGGAATGACAAACAGAACTTTTTTCCTGAATTAAATTGACGTAGGAGGCTTCCTCCTTCACCCAACGGCAGAGAATAAAGTATCTTGTCCATTCTGAGTGCCTTGTCAATGGAGAAAACATTCTTTGTTAAAACCACATTTAGACTACGGCTCACAGGAAGGATTCTGTTTCTTGATATATTTCTTTCATTTTTTCAAATCGAGCTACTAAGGAAAACGAATTTTTTAGCTAGCAAAATGTATTGAACAGATAATTCGCAAATAATCTATTATATTATCAATTTCTATTGCTCTGTTTAGCTAACTAAGAAATGAAAGAGATATATCAGCAGCAATTGTTTCTTAATTTGAGCTACTTAACAAAAAAACGTAGTAATTATATTACATCTGGTTTTCAATTATCAGCCTCACCTTCCTACCCTGGAGATACCTGACCAATATTTGACAAGTTCATAGCCTCGCCAAAATTCTCAGTAGGTTGATATAAAGGGTTGAAACTTCCTGGTACTGCACCTTTTTGGGCGATCTATGGGAAAGAAATTACAGCCCATGATATGAGGCGTCCGTCAGCTGCAACATACGAGCACCCCTTACCTCACTGAGTTGTTCAGGATTCTTCGAACAAAACCACGTCCTCGCTGGGGAACGCATGTTCCTGTATAATATTCAGCTTCTGTTGAAGGCTATATTGTGACTTGTCCAAATTCACTAGCAGTTACAATTCCAGGTGTATCAGCCCAACTGTATTTGTCTACCAGTCTTCCTGGACATTGTGGTGGTCCATCCACCCAATTGACAGGTAAGAAGAAACTAGGCTGATGTCGGAACTTTGCGCTAGAGGGGCATTAAAGGATAACCAATTGATTGTCGCAAAAAAGTGAAAACCCTCCCGATGACTATGCATTTCTATTCCTCCATGATTTTAGGCCGCATAAGCTGCCATAGCAGACTCCCTATGAAAGCCTCTTTGCTTCTTTCACCAGATCGCACCTTGTCCTACTCCTATGCTTTTATTGGATACCTCATGAACTTCATCTTGGATGCCATCAGCTTCACAAAAATCATGCCTGAGGCGCGGTTCGCTCCTGACTATGTTGCTTCTGGAGCATATAATGTGGTTGTGACTCGGTGCGCTTCTTGGCTAGCGATTCATTCTATTGTGACGACAACCTTTTTCTACTGCCGCGTCCTGTCTTGCTGCAGTGGTGGGGTGATGCAATATCTTTCCGAATTAAAATATTAAGGCCTTTTTTTCCATGCCCCACAGTCTTTGGACCTCTGCCACATAGACTACACTTTCATAGAGACGAATCAATGCAGTGGGTGTTATTCGACGTAGGTTATGCAATATATCTCCGAATTAAGATATTAAGGCCTTCTTCCATGAGCCAGGGCCTTTGAATCTCTGCCATTTAGACTATACTTTCATTGAGAGACGAATCAATGCAGTGAGTGTTTTTCGACGTCCTGTGCCGCTTCTCCTTCTTGACCCGTAAACTGACACTTCTGTTTCGAACTGTATTATCACACTAAAGCATCTTCTCACTTATTCCGAGGCGTGATATCTATGCGGGGGGGAGGATGGTGTTCTTCTGTTGTGGACCGGTTAAAATCACAAGACAATACCTCCAGCGGTGACAAAAATGCTACACAGCAAGGTGGTAATAGCAAAATTTTTCCGACGATGATTGAGGCGATTGGGGAAGACAACTAGCTGGGGTGGTCCCCACGGAGATTGAGTTGCCATCCATTGAAAATTGTAATCCGTTAAAGCCTACTCAGCCGGAATGATTTGGCTCATTCTGGAAGCTAAATCGGCCAGAACAGTCAGACTGCCTGTAATATGTGGCGCTTGGATGACAAAAACACTGTAGCGACTATGGAAGAGGACGTGCTTGGTGAGACGAAACAACGTCGATGAACGCGTGCCACCCTGCTCAGACAAATGAGACCACTGTCTGATTGTCCACCAAAAACCGAACCACGTGACCATTGAGAAGCATAGAGTGAAGTTGGCAAGCAAGAAATTCTGCCAACACATTGATATACATTGTGTTGTCGTGATCCGACCACCATCCTTTCCAAGTGTGCCTTTGGAAAAAGAAACCCCAAAAGCTGCAAGTCGGAATGATCCGGACTTGAATTGATGGGGAGTGAAGAGAGAACGGGACACCTTTCAGGAGATTGTCCAGACACGACCATTACTCAGGGCTAATAAGAAAAGTCATAGACGATGATGTGACGGCCTGTCACAACTCAACGCCTTCAGAACCACTCTGAAACTCGTGAAAATGACAACTATCTAATTCGACCGTCTTCTTTGTGACTACAAACAACCTGAGAAGTGACTCTAATAGGCAGACTCGAAGCTTGGGCGAGGATACGACTCGCACAATCAGATCTGACAGCTCTTGAATAGGATTTTGAGTGGGAAATGCCCCGGGCCTTATAAAATCTGAGAGTTTGCCCCCAAAACTCTACCGGTTGAACCAGCACCAACTCGGACTTCTTTTAATTGACCAACCAACTGTTTGAACAGCGTGGCCAACTGAGATAGAAGGATATGCCTGTCTTCGTTCACCAATTGCTAGTTGTCGAGATATTGGAAAATGAGAAACCGGACGCGTCGACTCCAGCGTTTGACTACTTTCATACCCTATATGAAAAGAAACGATGCTGCCGAGAAACTGAACAGTAGAACAAGAGACCAACTGTTTTGTCCCCCTATCCCGAATTATCGTGTATTGGAGTGTGAATATATATACAACTGACAGATCCACATGCCCTGGTTTAGCGTGGATTTGATTAACTGTGGAGTGTGCATCTTGTATAAGTTGAGATGTATGAGATGTGACAAGTTTTACCCGACTTTTTGGGAACCAAGAAGATTCGACTGAAAAAAAAACCCTAAGTGCCCATAGTTTTCTTTTCTACGGCTTTCTTGTCTATCTTCAGTCATTGTGTGTAATGCCAGTTGCTTGTCTGCTGGTGATCGAAGGACGTGACTAAAGAAAGATCGGGAAGCTTGGCTAGTGAATGTATTTGATAATCCGACTTGTCTCTCGCATACGGTAAAGGGTAGCCCCAACCCAACCAGCGGATTATGTGTTTGGGAACTCCTGACCCTTACCAAGCTTCACAGAAATTCTCTAGCCTTCCTTCTGCTGGCACATTTATGCTTGATTTGGTCAATGAGAAACCAATTCTTCGCAAACATTTAAAGTATCTGGTGGAGATCAACGTGCAATTTTGGCCAGATATTTTAATTGGTTGCTTCCTCTTCCTTTAAGGGACAGCTTTCTTTTAAGGTTCCACCTAATGCTTCTTGACCTGCGGAGCAGAAATAGGCGACGGGCACGATC
Organism: Protula sp. h YS-2021; assembly: GCA_949752745.1. NCBI lineage: Eukaryota > Metazoa > Annelida > Polychaeta > Sabellida > Serpulidae > Protula > Protula sp. h YS-2021. The sequence goes on from OX457024.1 coordinate 47,118,615, forward strand.
CCTTCTTAGGCGTTGGGGTAGAAGGTATTATGGACTGTCGCTACCTAGACCTCCTGTTGTGGGCGGTCAAAGCCTTTTGCGTCAAAGCATTCTGCGACTTCACCCTAGCTGCATCAATGACACCTTTCAACAAATCGGAAGGAAAGAGTTCTGATTGTCACATGTATCAAAACGAACTCTGCGAGGTCTGGCAATGTTTGATCACGGCGCAGTACTAATAGGGAGGTGAACAGGTAGACATTAACCTTGAACAGATCAGATAATGCTACCACTACCGAGTCTGACATTTGTTTTGGGTTCTACAAATTTCCTCTGCGTTTGAAACGCCGCATCCTGAAATGATGCGCAGACTCTTACGTGAACCTCTTCCGGAAATCTACAATCACGCTCTGCCAATGGAACGCTGGAATTTGGATCAATATTAGGCAACCATGGCCCCATGTTGCAAAGATAGGCTGGTAGTTGTGTCTGTAGCATCCCGTTGTTTGATTGATAGGTAGATGTCTTCACATGTAACAATTTATACTGGAGCAGACGCAACCACTGGCGCCGTCTTGCATCTTGTAGCGACTGAAGTTCTTCCATCCTTGCCTGCAACACGTTTGTTACGCAAGGCGCCGTGGATATCCCTACAAAATCTTCTTTCGGTAGTAGTTGGGAGTGGGCTGCGAAACAAAACGAAAGGTCTGCTGTCAAGGGCTTTGGCGTAGTGAGAGAGGCCGATGAATTTTCCATTATAAGCTTAATAATATCGCTAAAAGGAAAGTCAGTCGAAGTTAAGTTCATTTAAAGCTACAGTTTATATTTCACCTGAAAATTTTAATTATGACCTGAATATCTAATAATATGAAGTATTGCGTTTCAGCTGTAGAGTTCAATACATTTTGTAACTAAAATAGTTTGACACGGATGCTGCAAACTTCAACAATGTACTGCATAGTGTAAACTGGTAGGCGGTACAACCAGCTACAGTACAGCTGACTGGCCTCTCGCAGAATCTACGTCCCCTAGCTAGCTGAGCAAGACTCATTATTGTTAAGATAAGTAATTATTAGCTATAGTAAATATCAGGATTAGGCCGCGCTATAGATTTTATTTTTAAATATCTGCACAAAGTGGATTTTTCTTAAGGCAGGAAGGCGAGGTTTGCAGGGTCTCAGATATCAGCCGAGGGATGGGGGTATTGCAGGTAGGATCAGTGCCAACTCACGAATTGTGAATTTTTATTTATCCTATATAGAATCGAAGACTATTATATACAGTACTTCTTTATTAACATCATACCTATAAATGCGCAAGATATCAAAAGAATCGATAACTAGAAAGTCATAAGAAATACGGAAGAAAGTCGGAAAATTTGGTTTTCGAGAATGTGTAGGGGTGCTTCTGTCCTAACAACTGCTTTACACACATTTTTTGCTCACGGGAAACTGTCAATAGGTCTCGATGATTTCGAGCGATCGGACAAAACAGCTCACACATTAATTCGCTCAGCGATATAAACATTGTAGACAGGCATGGTTCTCTTAGTCGGTTTGTTTACGTTATCATCAAAATGGCGGCCATTACTTCACCACAGAGAAGATTAGACCGATCCTTAGACAAACCTGAGTTTAAGCTGCTGCCTCAGCAGGATAGATCCTTGGTCTATCAGCTCAGAAATGCAATGGAAGGTGTGCACAACAAAGTTGAGGCTCTCAAAGACGACATTGATGACAGGTATGTTCAAATTAGTACAATTTTCAATTCGCCATTTTGCACTTTCGGGACAAGGCCCAGACCGTAGAATGGGACGGATGGTAGAATGGGACATTTGACTCAGATAGGCTGAGACCTGCTTTACTCATTTTACTAATGGATATCTTTAGAACCACATACTTGAGAAAGTGTATCTCATAATATTGTAACATAAAATTTAAAGTATCATTTGTTGTTCAAGAGAAAAGTTAATAAGATTGGCCAGATTGATCAGCTGTTTTTTGTTGACGTCGCCATCTTGGCTCTGCGACATCGTTTGCAACGCTGTTGGTGATTGGTTAACGTCCAGGCCGACATTTTATTTCCCAATCTTGTATATTGTTTACCTTAGAAACACAATTTATACTTTTGTGTATTTTATTGTCCGTATCTTAGGTAGTTCCAGTGGACCCTTTCTGTCTTCCTAGGTCAGAAAGGGTCACAGTTCCTGTAATAGAAATCACCATTGAGCTCAATTTTCGCTGCTCTAGATCTTTCGGCGCATGTTCCAGGACACCGAGGTTCGGAGTGGCATGCCTTTTCTTAAAAAGCACACTGAGAAGTATCCTGGCGCACTATTTTCGACCTCGTCCAAACTACCAAAGTGGAGTAAAGAGTGGTTTTACAACTGTATATTCATTGTTGTGGTGGGCGATAATGGGAGATTCTTTATTCTGATCTGAAGAAAATATCTATTTTTCTCATTACAAAATTGTTATTTGACCATAAAAATTGTGCGCCATAATTTATAATTGGGTTATTTATGTGATGCACCCTTTCTAAAATAACGCCATTAGCCCCAGTCGTGCGCCGAGATTGAAAAATTGAGATCAATGACAAGTTATATTATAGGAACTATGACTCTTGCTGGGAAGCAAGAGTCATCTAGGACTATACCTTAGGGAGTTGCTGTGTTTTTTTATCAGCAATGTTTGGTTTGACCTCGCATCAAAGAGCAATGGAGTTCTAACAACGCGTATGCTATTTTTAAAAAATTCATTAAAAGTATTAACAATTAGTTTCAAATTTCAATTTCTTTTATGTTCCAAGTTGTTTTTGTGATATTTCTTCTTTATTTTTCTATCATTTCTTTCATTTTTACCCGGTTCCCTTGAAGTCCAAATTGAAAATTCTTGTGTATTTATTTGAAACACCCAAAGTGTATATGCCAATTCGTATTTTCGGATCTGTCCGATTAAGGTGCCGTTTCGACTGCAAATTTGAATTATAAAGAAATGATCAGGGAGAAAACATCAAAATTGAAATTTTCTTTCAACATGCAGACTTTCGAATCGAAAAAAGCCGTCATATGATCTTTTAAACTATTGCTCTTGCGGTCTACCTATAACAGGAAGAGTCATAGTTCCTATGATAGAACTTGTAATTGGTGTCAGTTTTGGCAATCTAGACACACAACTGGGACTAACGCCGTTACTTTAGAAAGTGTTCATCACATAAATGGTCTTCTATATTTCAGAAGTATATCAAAATGTTGTGACATGAATAATAGTATCATGTGTCAGGGTTCGCGTTGGCGGGGTTTTTGTCCGGGGATTTTTTTTACGAAATGACTCACTTTTTCGGAATCCACCGAGTTTTTCTGGACCCAACTGAGTCACACTTTCCTTTTTTGACTCACTTTCTTCAGAACCCAGCGCGAACCCTGATGTGTTGTTCAGCGACGTAGTGGTTTCTGCGACGTAGTTTTATATCATTGTTAGGGATTGGTGCACTGTAGACCACCTGTTTATTTTCTATCATGTGTATTGTTTACCCTAGAAACAAAATTTGCAATTTTGTCGCTTTTGTTGCCTATATGCCAGGAATTTGCTGGGTCCACGCTAACCGTTGGCACGTTCGCTTGGTGCGAATTGAAATCCAAAAATTGCTTTTTCACGTAAATGCGAAAGAATTTTTGATCGCCGAGCGGAAAGTAATTTCGACCCCCAAATTAAAAAAATAATAATAATAATAAAATAAACAAATTCGCAATAATGTTTTTTCTTTTCGTTGTGGAAATAAAATCAGAGAAATTATAGAAATAATGTCAAACAAGTGATTAATAAAACAGTGTATTATTTAAAATAAGAATTTATGAAGCAAAAAAGAAATCAGATATTTTTTGTCATGGGTGAACTAACGGATTTTACGACTACGGTAGTCTATTCTGGAATAGACTACCGAGGTTAAAAGTTCTCTGGAATAGAACGTTTTAAATTTTTCGTATATTAACTTGTAGCATATATTACTTACAGGTTTTATAATATTTAAATTTAAAATTACACAAAAACGTTCCATTTAAAAGGATTTGAAGGTCGGTAGTCTATGAGCTGGTCTGTATATCCGCAAAAAGTACTAGGTTTTGTCCGGCCGACCTCTCATAGAAAGGTATGTTATAGGAACCTGAAACCTTACGTGGCAAAAAATTGACGTCGTGGGAAATTGTCAAAAATGGCGAATTTTTGGCTTGAACTTAGCCGTCGGACGATGTTTTGTCCGGCCGACTTCTCATAGAAGGGATTGTCGTGGGAACCTGAAACCTTGCAAGGTGAAAATATATATATTGAAGATGTGCAACGTGACATTATTGTCAAAATGGAGAAAAAACTGACTCGTGGTGTACCGCTCAACTACTACTTTAAGGGTAAATCAGGGAATATTAAACACTGGATTGTGAAAAATATATAAATTGAAGTTGTTATTTTGAAAATCTGTTAAAAATGCACATGAGGAAAGGTGTCAAAAATCGTTATACTGCGTCACGGGGGATACTGCCTTACTGAGCCTCTAGTTTAACGGGCGTGTGGCTCCAGCATTTTATTCTTGAACAGTTGTGTGTTGTTTTGTAATACCCTTCAGATGTTTTTCGCCCCCCCCCCCCTGCATTGCATTTTGATGACGTGTACGAGTCATAGCCCTTTTCCAATAAATGCACCTTTTTCTGCCACACTTGTTGATGTTCTTCACATTCGCATGTATTGGTATTTTAACTGCATTTGTGGTTACTGTGCTGTGTAGCGTCTAACTACACAAATTACGTAAAATTTTCAAGACAGTAAGAGTGTCTCCTTGAGTTAGTTAAGATATCACGAAAAAAGGTTTTGGCCCAATATTTCCACCAATTTTTGGCGAATCGCCAAAACAAGGAATAGAAGGTAGACATTTATGCATCCTACCTTCGTAAAAACTTTATAACATTTTGATGACAACCCTAGAGATGCGTTTTAAATTGTTTTTTTTTTTTGCCAAAATTTCCGTCATGTCTTGGCAAATTGCCACGAAAAGTAATAGCCAGTTAGGTAGAAATGCGTGCTACTGTTACTTTAAATTACAAGTCAATGAGGCTGTTTTCCTGGAGTTCGTTAAGGTTTTACTGAATTTTTTTTTTTCGTCAAAATTTTCGCCAATTTTTTGGCCAATGTCATAAAAAGTAAAAGCCAGATAGGTAATAACGCCTGCCACTTTTACTTATAATTTCATGGCAGTAAGACGTTTTTCTTGGAGTTCATTGAGATTTCACTGAAAATTTTTTTTATTTTTCGCCAAAATTTCCTCCAATTCTTTGGACAGTGACCAAAAAAGTAACAGCCAGGTGCGTAATAATGCTTCCTTCCTTTACTTTCTGTTTTACTGGAGTTCGTTAAGGTTATATATATTTTTTTGTAGGTTTTTCTCAAAAATTTCTGCCAATTTTTTGCCAATCACCAGAAAAGGTAGCAGGCATTACAACCCAGCTGGCCATTACTTTTTTTCGGCGATTGGCGAAAAAAATTGCGGAAATCTTGGCAAAAACGATAGAATTTCAGTAAAATCCTAACGAACTCCAGGAAAATAGTCTTGCTGTCTTGGCATTTAAGTAGAGGTAGCAGGCATTCGTACCTACTTGGCTATTACTTTTTTTAGTGATTTAGCGAAAAGTGTGGCGAAAAAAACCTATAAAAATCGTATAACCTTAACGAACTCCGGGAAAACAGTCTTACTGTCTAGAAATTTGAAGTAAAGGTAGCAGAGATTACTGCCCATTTGGCTGTTACTTTTTTTTTGGTGATTGACCACAAAGTTTTCGGTAAAACCTTAACTAACTCCAGAAAAAATAGTCTTGAAATTTTAGGTGAAAGAAGTAGGCATTAATACCTACCTTGGGAATAACTAAATGTATATCATAAAATTAAAATGGGGGCCAACTGTGTTCCTGCGGTCTGCCAGTTTTGGAAAAATAGCAGTGCCAGTTAAGGTTTTATTTGGTTGAAGGCTAGACATTGTTCTCCACAGTCTTGTTACTTTGACCGCACTTGATCACCGTTACAAATCTTGTTTTTTTTTTTAATTGTTTTTTTTTTCATACAGGGAGCGAGAGATAAGTCGAGAGCAGGCGTTGCGAAAAGCGGCCGAAGAACGACTTGACAAGCTGGTGGACATGTATGGCAATCCGGCCGTCAATGAAGAATTAAAAGAAAGACTCCCAAGGGCGGCGAAAACAAACAATACTGTCAAGTGGCAGAAAGAACTCGATGGGCTGAACAGTTTGTGAGTATCGTTTCTGTAATCTAATTCCGAAGAGGAAATTATGGGCTGATTTACTTTATATTGCATCCAGGGACGTTATGCACGTGTGAAGGAACCACTCAGCTAGCAATCATGGTTCTCTCGCTGTAACATATTAGAACAAGTATACCAGTGAACTGGTTAAGTCCCCCGCCGCACCTCCGTTTTTGAAATAAAACAGTTCGAGTGACCTTTGCACTTGGCCGGTTTACCTCAATTGGTATGATGCTCGCTCGACAAGCGATAGGTGCGAAGTTTAGAAACAGGTTGTGGGCTTATGATTCATAAGTAATCGAAATTATACATTTTTTATAACATTTAAAAAATCTGGCAATTTTTCATTTTTTTTTAGAAAAATAAAAAATAACCACGCGTTGCACACCTCCAATATATGTTCTCTCTCTGTGCAAGAAAGAAATGAAATCACTGTATTAGTTGCTGAAATATGACGCGTACAAACTTACCACTATAAATGGTGGTTATCACACATTTTCATAGCATTTAAAAAATCTGGCAATTTTTCAATTTTCGACAAAAATAAAAAACAACCACGCGTTGAACATCTCCAATGTACGCTCTCTCTGTGTGCAAGAGAAAAATAAAATCCCTTTCATAGTGACTGAGATCTAGTGTGTACAGACTTACCACTATACATAGGGGCAATTGCACAGTTTCACAACATTTCAAAAATTTGGCAGTTTTTCATTTTTTGAGAAAAATAAAAAATAACCACGCGTTGCACACCTCCAATATATGCACTCTGTCTGTGCAACAAAGAAATGAAATAACTGTGTTAGTTACTGAGATATGGCGCGTACAAACTTACCACTATAGATGGGGACAGACAGACGGACGGACACGGCCCGTTTCGTAAGTTCCCCCGGTACTCTATTATGCCGTTAGTGATCTCGCGTAAGCTCGTCGCCATAATGCTTCTCCCGTTCGTAACGGTGACTCACGCCTATGACGTTCCTGTCAACCTTGTGGTATTTTACATGCTGTTGCAGAACCGATTTTATTTTTTCCGTCTTTATGAAATAGTGCATTACTTTATTTAAGTATTTTGTAATGCCTGTTTCACAACATAGGTTATCTAATGATAATTAAAGTTGGCAACTCATGGCTTTGCTGTGTAGCTGATGTAGGAAGCTTGGCGTTGCAGGAGGAGGGGGAGGGCGGCGAGTACCGACAGTCTCGACTTCCTTGAAGAAGATGAAGTGAGATCTTCCAAGTCCAGGAGTAAAAGTGCTGGTAAGCTTATCTTTCTATCAAGTGCTATCACTTTGAAATTTGGCAGGAATTTTCCTGTTTCTCTGCCAGGTGTGTACTGTATTTGGCGTTGTGGCCAAAATTGGCTTAAATATTGGCGAAGAAAAGAAACAACTTTCAGGAAAAAAATCACAAATAGCTATTACTGGAAAGCTCCTCCACTAAGGGTAAGTTGTGAGGAGGAGTTTGTCTTTGGGGTAGCGCGCGATTAGGAATTGAGAGGTCCTAAGTTTAAGTCCCAAACAAAGCATTTTTTCAACAGGTAAATTTAGTAAAAACACAATCAATGCTGCTCGTCCCACAGATCCGGGTCCGATTGCTTTTAAATTTGAAAGGACTATTCCCAAGGAGGTCTTCTAACAGCTCCATGTTTGTCTCCTATCACTTTTTAGTTGGTTCGCTTTCTAGGCTTGGCGGCATGGAGTCTACGGACATCATGTTAATGTTTACACCTTTTTGTGCAGATTTACAATGTCAAGCTGTCATTGCTGACTGGCTACCGCCTGTGTGTATTCATTTTGTACGAGACATTTGGGGGGGGGGGAGGGGATTGGGCTGTTTATTCCGATCGTTTATGAAGAAACGAACACTGCTACATTTTGCAGATGGTCGAAGACGGGCGAGGGGAAGGCGGTACGATTCCGACGGAGAGAGCGAGGCCGAACCCCACAGCCGGCGCTCAGGTCATCCGCCGTTTGCCTCGCCTTGGGATTACCGCGCTCCCACGGCCACCCAGTACGCCGTGCCACCCTACCCGGCTTACTATCCACCGCCAGCCGTGGTGCTCCACCCGCAGGTTTGTACGTCACCTCCTGAAAGAATAGTGCCTCCATCAATTCAGTATGTTATAAACGGGATTATTTCACAGCAGACTTGTTTTTGAATAGCTGTTTTTGAAACGTGGAGTAATTTGTTATCCCAGCGAAAGACATTTGGGGTGTTCGACAGTCTGTTGTCCTTTTGAAAGGAATTTTTAAGGTTCTACGAAATTTTTATTCTTGCTGATCACTTAAAAAGTTGGTGTTTTGACAATTTTACTATTAGCTCCGGTATTCACAAAAGTTAACCGTGCAATTAACTGTATTCCTACAAGCGAAAATCGGTTGAGCTAGCCGTATCACGCAAACAATTTTAGGGGGATTTCTCTTTGTTAAACAGGGCAAATTTATTCAAATTTATTAATGTACTTTTGGATGTTCTGGTTGCCAACGGGACAGTTAACAGAATCAGTTAACTGTACAGTGAACGTTTGTGAATACGGCCACAGGTGTTTATAATTCACTAAAACTTCCCGAGCAGTTTTTGTTTGACGAAATCTATGTGAAGGCTTCTAACAGGATCATGATGTATTCATTCACGAAATCCTCGAGAAAAATTACACCAAGAGGGATGAGTTTGTTATTGAAATTCCAGGTATTGCTCGGAGCGGCCGCGACCCAACAACCGGGTGTCGTCCCACAGACGAATGCACAGCCGCAAGCGCAGCAGCTGTCAGGTAAACACGCTAACGTCTCGGGTCTCATTTTGGCAGCTGTGTTTTCAGTGGTCAATTAACTGTTTAGTATTTTCGTGTCCAAAACATTCGATAAAATTGTCCTCTGGGTGTGAGAAAAAAATGTTATTTTTGTAAAGTAAAACTATAAACGGATAAAAAATATAAATAAAAGGAAAGGAAAAAGATGTTGATGTGCGTTGTACGATAACGTGGTAACGTTGTCTCTTGGTTGTGATGTTTTATATAGGAACTGCCGATGCCGAGACGGAGACCAGTACGGTAAGAGCTATTTGGTAGAAACTACTGGTATTGAAATCCATTGACCGAAGAACTGAAATGATTTTGGCAAAATTTCGAAAAGTACAAATTTAATTTGGGCCGCATCAATAAATTTCCCTAAGTCATTTACAGAACATTCTGGCAACTAAAACGAAGAATTATTGCCGTACGTTTAGGGCAAAAGCTCGTCCTGCACTCCTATCACACAGACACATATTCTATACCCAACAATTGGAATATGTTTTCTGGCCCGTTTCAAAGGAGGCTAACAAGACAGGCCCGAGTGCGCTCATTGCTAGTGTGCATGCTGAAATAGAAGAAAAAGCCAAGGTGAAGGAGCTGAATCGACGCGTGGCCATGCTGCTGACCGAGCTCGATGCAGCCAAGGACCTCAGCGAAAAGGTACTCCTTCCTACCAACACTAACAGTGCCAGTAGTGGGTTTCTCCAGGCAGGTCCAAATGTTGAAGTGTATTTGTGAGCTTTCTCAATAATATTTTCAAATGATGTGCCTATTCTCGGCAGCTACATAAAACTCTACCTTCAAGATACCTTTGTGCAAATTACACGTTATTCGGTGTTATCTCTTAAAGCATCTTTTTGGGATTTTTTTCACATGTGTCGCTTTCTATATTTAACAGTGGTTTCCCATGAGAAATATACGGGACTGCTTTCTGGTTTTAGCTACAGACGAAGCTCAGTGAGGCAGAAAAACGTGTTGAGGAGGCAAAGATTCAACAGCAGATACAACAAGCCGAGATGGAGGCTCAGCATACGGGCAAAATCACAGGTACGCAACCGGCGCCAACTCACTCAGGTTACAGGTGAGCCTCAGGCGCTCACCCACATAACAGGCACGTGCAAGGCGCTAACAGACTCACGCCACAGACACATGTCAGGGCTAGCTCACTCATATCACAGGCACGTGTCAGGCGCCAACTCATTCAGGTCACAGGTGAGCCTCAGGCGCTAACTCATATCCCAGGCACGTGCCTGGCGCTAGCTGACTCACGTCACAGACACATGTTAAGGCTAGTTCACCCACATCACAGGCACGTGTCCGGCGCCAACTCACTCAGGTCACAGGTGAGCCTCAGGCGCTCACCCACATCACAGGCACGTGCCTAGCGCTAACTGACTGACGTCACAGACACATGTCAGGGCTAGCTCAGTCACATCACAGGCACGTGCCAGGCGCTAGCTGACTCACGTCACAGACACATGTCAGGGCTAGCTCACTCATATCACAGGCACGTGTCACACGTACGAGCACACGCTGATTCGCATCGATCTACTTAACGCATCGATGTACATACGAAATGCCCTAAACTGTATTCAGAGGCAAATTGTATCTGAAATATGAATATTTATTTAAGAAATAAAGGTCTATTCAACAGATAATACTTATTTTTAAATTTAATTAAAATTAAAAGGGAACTAAATTTTTGAAAAGTAAGGTGGTCTGTCCGTTGCTCGAAGCTCGGCTACTCTGATCAGTAAGACTGAAAAAAGTCTCTGTCGATCTGCAAGACACCAGTTCACAACATTTCAGAGCTGACTCTGAGGCAGTTGCGCGATGAAGCTAAATATAGCAAAATTGTACAGTTTTTAAAGAAATCACCTGTACAAATAAGTCTTGCTATGTTTATTTTCTTATTTTAGAATTTTAGTTCACGCTGTATTTTAAAAGCTTCTACTTTTTTTCTAATCATTAACATATATTAATACAATGTAACCCGCTAAGGGTCGGCCGTGTCGTTAAACAAATCATATAACTAACTGACCGTTACTATTGTTGTGTGCTGTCATTTTACCGTCACCATTGTTGTGTGTCATGCAGCGCTGGTTGAGGAGATCTACGCGGCGCAGAAACAGCGTGACGAGGCGATGCTTAACAGGCTACGCACGGCGAATGGGGAGAGGGACGAGGCACTGCTCAAGCTACAACACCTGCAGGACAACCTCGATGAGTACGCGCTGTAGTGTTTGCTTGTCCCTGTTGTCATAATAGTAATGCTAACTATTGGCTGCACTTAGCGCGGTGTTTGGTAAATAGTGTCCGTCAGATGTTTCTAACATTTGGTAAACATGGACGGTCAAATATCAAATCAGTTTCCTCACTTTCTTAAGTTTAAAAAAGAGAAAGTCACGGGTAATTTAATAGCATTTGCCTTGGACTCCTGGTACGCTGTGCGTTGAAATACGTCAATTAATTCACAAACCCAAGAAGAACAAAAGGGTGCATAGGTCGTGTTGTTTAAATGATGTGACTGATGTTTGTAGGCTTGACGTCGAGAATATGACAGAGGGCGCGGTAAGTGTGCTACACGTAGCCACCATGTCACATGATTTTTAGGCAGTGTTCCAAAACAACGCCTTCCATAAATGTATTCCTCAAACTGTCGTATAAATACATGTGGTGATTGTGAAATTATTTTTGACGATGAAGTATGTTGAAAAAAGAATTTTTTTGTAAAATAGACTTTTCCTTACTATCTCAAGTTTGAAAGTTTAGTAGATGTAATATTATTTTATTTTTGCACACTCATTGTGAGAAAAGGCGGCATTGGCTCTTGGCAATAGTAACATGATGATTCTAACTAATGTGCACTGCATTTTCTGTCCTGGATCACATGTGCGTGTTCTGATTGGTCAGGACATGGCGGGCTTACTGCAAGGCTTGCGCCAGGCCGTCACGTGTGAAGAGATAGGTACCGGTGGCAAGGCGCTCGTCAACGCGCTAAATTCGGCGCTTCGGCGCCACCGACAGAGCAGCGCCGAGGAGATGCGTGCTGTGCTGCAGGACCGGGACAACGCCCTCTCCCAGGTAAGTACCAATCCATCCACCCCCAGTACATCTTCCTGTTATGATTGGGTATTTGAAAAATATCACATTACGCCCTGGAGTTAGCGTTCTTTGGTGTATTCGTATCTCTAAGCCTGGAACGGAAACACACATATAAAACCTAAAAAAACATCTTGGCGTTTATTCCTTTGTGTTACAAGGCTCTGCCAGTAGTATGTCACTGTATGAATACACATTATATTACATTAACTATATTAAACAGATACATGTAACAGATAAAATTATACATATATAATATGTGTGTGTATGTGTGTGTTTTTCTTCTTGTTTTTTTTTTATTTAGGTAAACGTTTAAACAAAACTTAAAACAAATGATTATGGAAATTTATGGTACACAGAGCAAGAAGTTCGAAGGCGAGATGCTTCGACTACAGCGCCAGATGAAGGACAGAGATAACCAACAGGACGAACATCATGTCATGCAGGTGCGTGTATCTGTGTGATAGCAGCGCAGGACGAGCATCATGTCATGCGGTAGCGTGTATCTGTGTGATAGCAGTGCAGGAGGAGTATCATGTCATGCGGTAGCGTGTATCTGTGTGATAGGAGTGCGGGACGAGCATCATGTCATGCAGGTGTGTGTATCTGTGTGATAGGAGTGCGGAACGAGCATCATGTCATGCAGGTGTGTGTATCTGTGTGATAGGAGTGCGGAACGAGCATCATGTCATGCAGGTGTGTGTATCTGTGTGATAGGAGTGCGGAACGAGCATCATGTCATGCAGGTGTGTGTATCTGTGTGATAGCAGTGCAAGACGAGCATCATGTCATGCGGTAGCGTGTATCTGTGTGATAACAGTGCAGGACGAGCATCGCAGGAGTGTGTGTGTGTGTGATAAGAGTGCAGGACCTGCATGATGTCATGCAGGTGCGTGTATCTGTGTATAAGCAGTGCAGGACGAGCATCATGTCCTGCAGGAGTTTGTGTCTGTGTGATAGGTCTGCAGGACGAGCGTCATGTCATGCGGTAGCGTGTTTCTGTTTGATAACAGTGCAGGACGAGCATCATGTCATGCAGGAGCGTGTATCTGTGTGATAGCAGTGCAGGACGAGCATCATGTCATGCAGGAGTGTGTGTCTGTGTGATAGTAGTGCAGGACGAGCATCATGTCATGCAGGAGCGTGTGTCTGTGTGATAGCAGTGCAGGAGCAGCATGTCATGCAGTAGCGTGTATCTGTGTGATAGCAGTGCAGGACGAGCATCATGTCGTGCAGGAGTGTGTATCTGTGTGATAGTAGTGCAGGGCGAGCATCATGTCATGCAGGTGCGTGTATCTGTGTGATAGCAGTGCAGGGCGAGCATCATGTCATGCAGGTGCGTGTATCTGTGTGATAGCAGTGCAGGACGAGCATCATGTCGTGCAAGTGTGTGTATCTGTGTGATAGCAGTGCAGGACGAGCATCGCAGGAGTGTGTGTGTGTGTGATAGGAGTGCAGGGCGAGCATCATGTCATGCAAGTGTGTGTATCTGTGTGATAGCAGTGCAAGACGAGCATCATGTCATGCGGTAGCGTGTGTCTGTGTGATAGCAGTGCAGGACGAGCATCATGTCATGCGGTAGCGTGTGTCTGTGTGATAGCAGTGCAGGACGAGCATGTCATGCAGGAGTGTGTGCCTGTGTGACAGGTATACAAGATGAGCATCATGTCATGCAGGTGCAGGACGGATGCAGGACGAGCAAAACGTCATTGTTGATTATATTTCCTGGAGAGACAACGGCGAGTAATTAGAATATATTGCTCATAGCATGGTGTTGTGATAAAATACCAAGGTTTCAAATAAGGAGATTCTCTTGTTTCCTATAGTTCAAAAGATTTTCATGTTCGCACTACCAAAATCCAGCCAGCTTCGCTGCACTTACCTGGTAATAGTGACGAGTGTTTGTATACACCATAATGTGGTAATATCAGCCTGCTGTGTGAAAAGCGCTGTTCATGAGGGCCACCAGATGTCACAGCGGTGGCCAAAAACCCCTGACAGGCTTGTATGTGGTGCGGGTGTGATTGTGCCGGTGCGATAGCGCGCAGCCGTTTAGAATTTTCACTTCAATTAACAGAGACCCCCATAAATTGCACACTTTTAATGCATAATTTTTTAATAGATTCCTACATTCGACTGGCCACCGAGTTCCATTCCCATTCTCATATTAAGGTTTTCTCGGACATTTCATTTTTTTCTGTTTGTTTGTTTGGTTTTTGTCTGGCAAATTTTAAATCATTTTTCTTGGATATAGTACCGTATTGAGAGACATTTTATATTCGTGTGACACGAGACACGATTTGCTCTGGGGCATCAAAATCACAGTCGTGAAACTCGGATTGATACAGTGGAGCTATAAAATGTACAGGATAATTTTTTTCTTACTTTTGAGAAACCCTCTGAAACAGACGATCAGGTATTGAAATGGATTATTTCGCGTGAACATTTATCGTTTTTTGTAGTTCGAAGTTTCACTGTACCGTGAAAATAAAGAACTAAACATGACCTCTTAATTTCCCCCACATGATTGCCTGTTGGGAGGGGTAGAGGGGGGGAAGGAGGTGAAGGGGGGTGAAGATCAGAGGCCGTGTGCTTGCGCCATCTCGCGGTGAGGATTTGTACAAGGGCTGCCTTCATTTTCTATCACCAGATGGCGACTGTGTGCTGAGAGACGTGAAAACTATTTATTCAGTACTATATATTCGTGTAGTATTGTCAAAAGATACATTGTCCTTCAAATTATTATATATTCTAAGGCTGTCTCTTAGCAGTTGATTGCGAAATAACTTGTTATGTTTATATTTCAGTGCAACATTAGTTACTGGTTAGATAAAAAGCATAAAAGTAAAAAGAATATTGGGACTATGGTGCAAATAAGAAACCAGTTAGTTTTTGGTAGACCATTTCGGGCTACCCATAAATCGAATATTCCAGAACTCGAAACTTCTTTATTATATCATTATGTGAAGTTATGAGTTCTATAAACAATTATTTGATAGGCTATTAAACGCTAAAGTACTACTTTTTCATTTTCTGCCTGTCAGTGAAATTTGTATTGATAAAGTATTTCTCACTCTTTGTAATGAGAAAAAAAAATGTTTTTTTTTTTTTTTCTTTGAACGGCATTCGATTTATCGGCAATTTTGAGTATTTTTTCTTTACCAGTGCTTTATATGAATTCTTTGGAATACATAAACATTAAAACGAATGTGCTTCAGTTGTGCCTCAGTCCATTCGGTTTCACATTCTGTGATATGTTACTTGGTTTGATTAATAAACACTCGTAAACGCTTTAATGACGGTGTGGGAGGATGATAAAACGTTGTCACTTGCTTGACGCTATCTAGTGTTCTTTGATGCACATCCCAGTCGTAAATAAGACGAGGTGTGGAGTGTGCTCTAGTTTCGGTGGCACTCTCTTTTCTTAGTCATAAGTTTATTACCAGGAAATTATATCTCGTAAACGGAAATGCCATTTCTTTAATTTCATAAAATTTCCATGTTTCCAATTATAGCTGAACTGGAACGCTTCTGTTCAGTTTAACAGTTTTATGCGGGTTTGATTAATAACCTTTTTTGGCAACAAGAAGAGTCTTTTCAAACTCGTGCTGGTTCCATTTGTTTCCACTGAGCTTCCTTTAAAGCAGTTCTTTGTGATGGAAGCTTGTCTTAAACATTTGTATGTTCACCACTACTACAAATTCTTATCCGTAAAACATACAGACATGTTATGTGTACCAGGGGCAAAAACCGCAGCCATTTAAACTTGTCAGCTTGGTTTCCGGTTCTTTTTGTCCCTGGCATATATACTTAAAACATAAAGAGGGGAGGGTGTGATAGAAGTCTTTACGTTGTGACGTCAGCCAGCCATTGGACACATAAAAATTAAAAAAGGGACCTCCCACGCGTATGACGATATTGTAATTATATAAATATATTTTTGCGATTAGAACATATTTTGACTGAGATTTGTTGGCTTTGTGGAAAGAGATAGGGAGATCAGACTACCAGGTGCGGCAGTCCGGGAAATCTGTAATTCGAAACTTGTGTATATTAAAAAAGGTTGTTTATTATTTATAGCTTAAACAAGTCCCTGACTTCTGGGATGATAAATATTATTACGAAGTACAATGTGAGATTTCTTGGTCTTTTGTGGCCCCCAACTTTTTTTTTGGGGGGGGGGTGGGAGTATCAGCTTTTTTCCCCTTCGATGGGGACAGGGTGACCGAAACTACACTTTCTCGTGCAGTTGTTGTTTCGCTCCCGCCTGTTATGACTTACAAATAAGTGAATATACTCAACCGTTGTTTTAAAAAGAGATGTGGGGTGAAAAAATGTGAAACATTTTGTTAGTTTTTTAGCCCAGCCGACTTACGTCGGTGAGCTGTACCCTTCACTCATCACATATCCGTCGTCCGTCATGTGTGTGTGTGTGTAAACAATTTTTCAAAATGCCACACTTCCTACATTTCTCGTCGGATATTTTGAAAATTGCCAGGAATATATCCTGGGTAGTCCTCCACACAGCCTTTTTTTCGACTTGCCCAAAATTGGCCAAAATATTCTCCAAAATTTTAGAAAACACTACTGCTTCTCTTCCTATATATCCTGCCGAATGCGTTGAAGTTTTGCAGGATTATTCCCCTGAAGTTCCTGCAATAGGCATTGTATATTGTTTGGCTGTTTGGCAAAAATATTAGCCAGAAATTGTCAAATTGCGAAAAAATAACAAAGAAGCAATCCATGTATATATATATATGGTCTCATGTTATATTAATTTATCTGTTTGTGGTTCAGATTTGTATGATCTATGTTTTAAATTGTAATCATCCCTGGTGTAAATTCATATCAATATATATGGGCACATGCTTGAGCAGAATTATCTTCAAAACTTTCTTTCTTTCGCTCGTTCGTTCATCCCACAGATCCAGTCCGATTGTTCTGCTTAGCGGTGTTGCCCGTGAGGTCTTCTACCACATATAAATTTTATAAAAATTGGTAGGTTTGTCGTTTCACCTTTGTAATGTCTACGCTTTTATGGCTGGGAACAGTGTCCACGGACATTCCTGTTTTTTTACTCAAAATGTCGCAGTCAGTAATGGCTTCTGAATCAGAACGACCAACCTCTGCCTGATGCATATTATTTAAAAAATTATGTTGATCTGCTCTCTCTCACTGAAAAAAGTAAACAAACAAATGTCTGAATTATTTATGAAAGTATAGAGACATTTCTGTGGGCTGCATAGCAGTGATACTGTTTTGATTTTAACTAAATGCGGAAATGCGATTAGTGTTTTGTTGGGTATGATGGCACTAAACAATCATCGCTGAAGTTCCACGTGCTTTTTACCACAAGCCTGGTGTGTTAAGCCGTTTTCATTCTTTACACGTTTGTTTGCAAAAAGTGCATTTTACACACCACAATCCGTCTCGGGACTGGGACGGATATGGTCGATTTGACTTAGGAAGTTTTTTTTTGTTCGCATCTCACAACGTGTGTCCTGTTGTGAGGTTTGACGTGTTTGCTTCGTTCACATCTGTACCTTAAAACTGAAATGGAAATTTATTTGTTAACGCAGGTGAAAAAAATCACCTGTACAGGACGAAGAATTGTATTGAAATCTCTAATTAAAGAAATATTGACTGAAGAGAACAAAATCTGTAAAACACCAAAAGGTGTGTACTAACATAGACGATGAGGCTTAAGACGTAAGTTCAACCCGTCTCTTCTTTCTCTTGTAATCAGTCGGTATATTAAAGTAATTGCAAACAAGAACTTTTTAGCACAATGAAGCCCCCACAACAATGGCCAGTTTCCTATTTCGTTTTACCGAGCTGATGGTTTATTTATTCCGCTTCTTAAGTTGCCTTTTAAAGTGGATTAGTGAGTTCGACTAACCAAACAGCCATTCAGCTATTCTGTTACCTATATATTGTTCTAGAAAAACGTTCTCATCTTCAATAACAAATTTATTTTTGCATAATTTGAGGTTTCGTTTGCATCGTAAAAAGTTGATATCATTTTCGTCCAGAATACTCACTTTCTGGTATCCGTTGCCTCACTTTTTTCTGTAGCTGGGGATACATCTCTCCTAGGGAATTTAGATTTTTTACATTTCCGAAATGTCTTCCGATTATATTTCATTCAAATGATTTAATATAAAAGGTTCTTTCTTCATAAGTCATGATAAGTCCACACAAGTAGAAATACGCTGTAGTCCACTCTTCCTAGGTTTCAAAAATGGTGGGGTTGTATTCCGGACGGACACTATTCGAAAGTCGCAAAAATGTCGGAGGACGAGAGGGGGGGGGGGTATTCTGATGGGATACTATTCCTAAGTTGAAAAAGTGGTGGGGGTGTATTCCGGTGGGACACTATTCCATAGTTGTAAAAATGCTCGAAGGGGGGGGGGCTTATTCTGGTGGGACACTATTCCTTAGTTGCAAAAGTGGTGGGGGTGTATTCCGGTGGGACACTATTCCTAAGTTGCAAAAGTGGTGGGGGTGTATTCCGGTGGGATACTATTCCATAGTTGTAAAAATTGTGGAGGGGGTGGGTATTCTGTTGGGACACTATTCCTAAGTTGTAAAAATGGTGGAGGAGAGGATGGTATTCTGGCGGGACGCTATTCCAAGCTTGTAAAAATGGTGGAGGAGGGGATGGTAGTCTGATAAGACACTTTTCCGAAGTTACAAAAGTGGTGGGGGTGTATTCCGGTAGGGAAGCCTTCCAACTACTAAGTCGGACTGATTTGAAAGGTCCCGAATTTTCAGGCCGTGTTGTCGCATTTCGTGGTGTGGCGAATAGAACAGCGGCTAATTTGTCAAGTGATTTTGTACCGAACTCTTACCACTTGGAGCCCCAGGATTCGGTGCTGGATGGTGATAGGTACAAACCTGTTGTATCTTCATCTTATTGCCAGAATTAGCATCATTTTTAATAAAGAATGGGCCAATTACTGTGATTAGCTAAACCCCAAATATTCCTGGATAATATCGCTTCACTTTTTACAAGGTTAAATACACATCAGTTTATTTTAGGTTTGCATAATTATATGCAGAAATTGTGGATGTCTATATGCTGAGCCCTTCATTTGGCCTAAGTCTTTTTGCAGTTATAGTTCCTTTTGATTAAAACATTGGAGAAAGCGCATGCAGGTCTTCGGTATATTTGAGGGGGATTCCAAATATTTATACGTCATCTCATAAAGTTCCTTTGTCAAATAAGACAAATTTTGGGCAAATTTGCTAATTTACCAAAAAGCCTTGGTTGTTCTTATTCTTGATTCATCCCTTCAAAACATGTTGACGTCGAGCAGGGAGTTGCACAGACCTTACAGCCGCCATGGTGTCAAGCATCAAATTAAAGCGTTTTGGTAATTTTGCTTTTAGGAAGAAACATGTGCTATATCCATACTCCAAACTTTAGAATAAGCGTTTCGTTCATTAGTACTTTTGCTGTTCAGCATCTAAAAAAAAACGCATTTAATTTCTTTAGACCATTCGCTATGCAGTGGTCAGTATTTGGTATACGACGTCTTACCTCTTAATGAGACGCGAATCGCACAGTGTCAGGGCAGAACGTAGTTCCAGCCCTGAGGCTAAGCCTAGAAATCAATCTGTGTTGCATCGAAAGCTTATAAAATATACAAGCAGAGAAAAGCTTCGCCAAATTTTTAAATTCTAAAGTTTATTTATATGTTGATGTGTGGAAGATAATGTTTAGTGATATTGTCATGACCTACACCAAAATCTTGAAGATACTGAGTGGGAAATCAGAGTTTTAAACATCCTCGCTTCCACAGAACATACAACAAAAACACTTCGAGGTAGACAAAATCGGCTAATCGTATAGCAGTTAATCGCATAAACCGAATAATTGCAAATAATTTTAAAATTCTTATCCCATGCTTAAAAACTGTATTGGATAATTGCATTAACCTGATAAACGAATAATTTCTTCCGAAAACGAGCTGCGCAATTAACCAGTTTGGACCGTAGTTGTGTATTGCTGAACCATCGCAGCATGTAGAGTTGATGGTTGTTGTATCGTTGTATGGTTGTTGTATAATGAGAATATTTTTCCCTGATTCATTCATGGGAATCTTCCGGCTGTTTTTTTTTTTTTTTTTTTTTTTTGTCAAATGGACCACATTTTGTCTACCCCGTTCCTATGTATGGTAAAATAAAGAGTTCTAAATGACTCTTGTGGTCTTCCTTTGTGTCCTAGGAAGATAGAAAAGCTCCGCTGGGACTATCCAGGGTGCAGAAAAAAGAAAAAGAAAGAAAGAAATAAAGACAAAACGTTTAAAAAATCGCAAAACTAAAGCGACCATTTCGAATTAGAAAATATTTCAATTCAATTTAGATCAGTTTTAACAATTTCGATAAGTTTGTATCAATTTCGATCAGTTTTTGTCCATTTCGATCAGTTATTATCAATTTCGATCAGTTTTTATCAATTTCGATGAGTTTGTATTTTTACATTAAATTAAGAACTCCAGTGCAGTGATGCTTTGAGGGAACAGAACTGTTCTTCTGTGCCTGTTGCATGACTACAATATCTTGCTGTTAAAGGTTTTTTTCTTCCTAGACAAATGAAAATAAATACAGTATTAATATTTGGTACTGTTCAAGACTGAAAAAAGACGAAAGGCTAATATTTTTGTTTTTGAAGTGTAATAAACAGCTTGAAAGTTTGTAAAGATAATTCACAGCGCATTATGTGTAATAATCTTTTGTACCAGCTTTTCGCCAGCCGTTCCAATGTTTCCAAACCGCTTTTCGGACACTCTGTTAATGACATCGTAAAATTTAGAATGCGGCTATGAATACTTGTCAGTGATTTATCCTTAGTAGCAGTCAGTGTCTTCGTTCGAGACAAAAGATCACTTCGTTGAATCGCTTGTCTGGACATCTGTATGAATATGCCATAAAATAATTTTTGTTTGCGTGAGTTATCCGAAGAAATTTCTGCCTTTTTTTGGGGGGGGGGTGGGTGGGAAGTCTTGGTTTCGTTCTGTACTGAGAACTATTTTCTGCTTAGTCTGATTTTAGAGACACAGCCGTTTGGGAGAAACAAGATTTAATTTATTTCTCATAAAAAAATAAAGCTGAAAATAGAAGAAATAGGGAACAGTAAGTACCATGATATAACGTAGCCAAAAGCCTTGAAATTGATGCACCTTAAATATGTAAAAGGAACTGGAATAAAATGCCACCGGAACTAATGTGTGAACATCACAACTGTATTATGGTTGCAGTGTCAAAATAAGCCACACTCCAGTTTTGCGATCTCTGAAAATCGATCTTTGAAAAGAACGCGTCAAGGAACTTTATCCGTTAAAACGATGTCGACTTATTAATAATAATAATAATAATAATTAATAATTAATAATAATAATAATAATAATAATAATAATAATAATAATAATAATGTCTTGGTTGGTTTAGAAATATTAATAAAGATATAAATAAATAACAAAGAAACATGATGGATTTTGGCTAAAGCGGCCCCCATGACTGTCAAGTTTTGATTGAACATGTCTTCATTATGAATTTCCTCTGATACCTGGGTCAATATTGACTGCGTCCATCATCAAATTTCCCATAGGCTTTGCACTGTTGATCTAGTTTTAAGTTACATTTGAACATTTGCAATTTATGGATCTGAGGTATTGTCATTCCTCATGGAAGTTAGCACTATTGTTTTCACGGACCGGTACCTTGCCCAGGAAAGTTAAAAAAACAACAACATGCTATGCAACAAGCACAGGAATTACCTTATGCAGTTCTGTGTCTTTCTGATACTCAAACGCAGTTATTGCGGTACAAGACTGACTTCAGTCGGACCCCTCACTGTCCTCTGGAAAGTTATCGTAACTTGACATTTTTATGCTCATTTTTGCAAAGAATTTATGGGAAGTTAAAAGCAAGACGTACTAATTTGAGCGGACCTACACCCCGCTCCCCAACCCCTCCACCTTCCCTCCTACTCTCCCCGTTCGTGACTACTTTATGGACGCTTCCTTATTAAATAGATAAGGAGTAATTTGTCGACTGCTGGGTGCTTCCTACGTATCTTAATTACGGCTCAGCCATTTTCACATTTATTAGGTAATTATTGACATGGAGAATTAAGTTTTGCTATCTGTAATCATATGTTTGATATCTCTAAATAAATTTTAGATTTCAAAAATTATTTTTTAATACCTCTAAATATATTTTTGATCTAAAAAAAATTTGATAGCAATAAATTTAAAGATACCTCAAATTGATTTGAGAGGGTGGAGGGGGGGGGGGGGTGACGTGGTTGGTGTCCGGGGAAATCCTCAGAAATAGAAGGTTCAACCTTTTGAAACGTTACACAGCGAAGATGTGTATCTGTCGCAGCTGTGCAATGTTTAACATGTATAATTTTTTAAATAAAGCAAACATTAGACGCATTGTCATTGACGCATTTATTAAAATAGAGTGGTAAATTTGAATGGAGACTTCTGGCTTCTTTCATGCAAGTCCTGCGAAATTGTAAAGGTGAGTCCTCAATTTTTACACAGTGAATATATATATATGCAGATGGGCAAAACTGTATTATTTTGAAATCGATCAACAATTGATGCGGCAGTGCTTTTTTGAAAACCGATAAAAATTTATCGGAGGCACCTTGCATCTTGATCATCTTTGATGTCTTCGGAAAGACCACAAGCTAAATTTTAGAGCCCAGAATGAAATCAATGTTGGAAGACACAGGAAAAAAATAATAATAGAATAAAAAATTACACCAACTATCCGCTGGCTTTTGGATAAAAGGAGAGTGCCGGTTCGTGCTTTGTTTGCATGACGGCATCTGGACACCACCACTTAACGGTCTTGTTTATTTATATTTTGAAATCTGCAAATTATTTTTGATCGTTTTGGTATGAAAATATCACAGTCTATTTTTGATATCAAAAAGTCAGAAGCAAATGCCTGTGAATGAAATGACTGGCCCCTGTATATTGCATTTTTCTTTTCATTTTGTACTACACATAAATGAAACTTTTACTGAGCACATAAATTGTGTTCTTTTATGGTCATCAGTTATTCAATTTCATGTCTCCAAAATTTAATTGACGATTCGTTGAAATTTATTTGAATGTTTGCCTCCCTTTCGCTTTTTTTTAAATTTTTAAAATTGATTTTTTAATCTCAAAAATAAAATTTTACTATTTAAAATACAATTGGTAATAGCAAAATATAAATTAATAAGATCTAAGTTTATTTATTGATATCTTTAATTATATTTTGATATAAAAAATTAGCATAATGTTAAAAGGGCATTCCGTATTGTTTCCCACACACGAGCTCCGCAGCAAAAATTTCGACTGCCATTTTCACATTGCTTCATATTATCAAAAGTAACACTCTCTCAAGATAGGAAATAGTTTAATTTGTGATATCTAAAATTCAAATTGAAATATATAAAATTCCATTGTAGATTTCTAAAATTCAAGTTAAGATGTCAAAAATATAATTTCTTTCGCAACTGGATGTAAGTCCCTAGTTTTTCTGGAAGTCTCTGCTTTTTTTTTTTCTTTTTGCTTCTTCTCTTTTTTCCGCCGGGTGATTGGTAGAAAACTCCTTCACATTGTGACGAAGGAAGATGAAATTTGACACACGTGTAGAGGAAGTCAAGGTTTCGATGAATCCGCAATTTTTTTTTTACCTCAACGGTCAAAGTCAGATTGACGTCAACGTTATTTTTTCCACGAAATAGTTTCCACAAAACTCCTCTTAGCGTTTGAGGCAGCTGAGCTTCATATTTGGAACACTTATAGACACTCATAAGGTCTCGGTGAAACCGCAGACAGTTTTTTTACCTTGACCATAAGCAGTACGCCGGTGACCTTGGTTAGAGATAGAGCGAATTATAGCTCATTTTCTGTCCTTTGGGCCTAATCAAGGTGACATAAGCAGTACCTCGTTGACCTTGACCTGCTCCGTCACGGTAAAAAAACCGGACGCCGACCGTTATCTCGAAAACGGTTGGAGATATGGCGATCATTATCTCATTTCCGATACTTAGGGCGTAAACGGCGCTGCATTAGAGTTACCTCGGTGACTTTGAAATAGATCGATTTGGAGCCCTTTTTCGACCCTTTCACTCTAAACAACGTTACATTAGAGGTACCTCGATGACCTTGACCTTCTTGGTCACGGTCAAGCTCAAAAACCGGGAGTTGAGGATTATTTCGATAACGGTGAGAGAGAGAGCGAATTATAGCTGATTTTCTGTCCGTTGGCCCAAATCAAGGTGACATAAGCAGTACCTCGGTGACCTTGACCTGCTCCGTCACGGTAAAAAAAACCGGACGCCGACCGTTATCTCGAAAACGGTTGGAGATATGGCGATCATTATCTCATTTCCGATACTTAGGGCGTAAACGGCGCTGCATTAGAGTTACCTCGGTGACTTTGATCTCGGTACAGGTCTTTAAACCCGGAAGCTGATAGAGCGGTTTTGAGCTCATTTTCGTTTGGTTTGGTTTAAAAAACGTTACGTAAGAGGTATCTAGGGGACCTTGACCTTCTCGGTCAGTCAAAGTCAAAAGTCAGTAGATGACCATTATATCAAAAAACGGTTAGAGATTTTCCACCCTTTGGGCCCAAAACAACATTACATAAGAGATACCTCGGTGACCTTGACCTTTTCGGCCAAGGTAAAAAAAAAACAGTGGAAGTTGACTATTATCTTGAAAACTGTTTCTGACTACCGGAATTCGGTCATTTATATTTATGGGTTAAAATATCAGTAGTTGTGTAGCAATACATGCGGAAACGATAGTCGACTCTTAAGCCCCGAGACTATCAACCTTGGCATACAAAGATGCCAACAAGGAAACATTGACATCAAATAAATCGGAATCATACTGTACATTCCAAACAGGCTCAGTAGCATCTTGGCTAGTAGTCATACAGACTAGTGTTGTTTGCTACAAATATTGAAAATGAGAAAAGTTAGGTCAAGCATGTGACTGTATTCGGTGACAATTTGCCAATCAAATAAACTGGCGTGTAGCAGGAATGCGCTCGTTGCCACACAGCTTTGTTGATAGAAAGTTATATTTTTTAAATCAACTCGTTTGATGAGTCAGTTGAAGTTGATTCCCTGCTCTGGTGTCGGCCGGTATGTCCACATTGTTTTGGATTTGAAATCGGGTCTATGAACCCCCCCCCCCCCCCCTCCCCAAGGCGTCATGTGAGGGGTAATAGTGTTTAATACGGCCAGTCAGAGCTCAAGCTATGCTGATACCTAACCTGTATTTCTCTGCCAGCTGATCCTCACTGCCTCCACCAACCCCCCTCCCCCTCCCCCCCCCCCCCCACCCCCAAGATCGCTCTCAGTTCCCATTTAGTCTTTTGGAAGTCAAAGTAATGTTTGTCTTTATTTCACATTTCATTTTCGGGGCTTATTTTCATATTTTTATTTCCAGGCCGAAGTGATATTAGTATACGGACTGATGGAAAAACCCCGCAATGGTAGCACGAGCCTGAAAGGCGGATGCGAACAGTGCGCAAGGCTAAGGGAGGGTTTTCTGATCAGTCCAAACGCGAGTGTGGCTTTATTTTCTTTTCATGGTTTCTCGTGCTATTCCAATCTGTCATAAATTAGATATATATTTATTTGCCCTCCATTGCGATGGGTTCCATCGCTCAGGTGCGTTGCATGGAGCTTAGCGTGACGTTTTCGATACTGGAAGATCAGGAGTTGTCATGTGCACTGCAAAAAATACTAGTTTCTTTTAGTGGCGCACTGGAATCAATGAAATAAAATCCTTTCTCATGTGGGAAGTGTTAATTAAGAATAAGAAAAAATGACGTCAAGAATTTATGAATGTTGACCAACTCGTGAATTCTTTTCCCAGCATCAGTATGGTAAAATGTTTGAAATCAACAGAAGGATAGTTATATGAAGCGTTGATTAAACTTATCATACAAATAACAGTAGAAGTAGAGCAAATTGACAAGACAAGCACTTGTGGGAGATGCTCATATATGTGCTTCACCAACACCCTTCTCTATTTCATTTATTTACTGTGTAACATTTGCATTAAACGACACAAACAGCGTCGTCGGCAAATAACTGACAGTATCATTTTAATCAGTGTATGTTGGTTCCAGTTATAACTTCTCGTACCCAAAGTTACTTCCGAAGACGATAGCAGCTACTCATGCTGCATGCGCAATAACGAAGCCTGTGTAGCCGATATCATAAGTTTTACTTCTGGAAAAATACAGTAGAAATGTTATAAATAGGAATGTTATTTTGGGCAAAGAGTAGCTATGATCGTAAGAGTGAAGCTTGCGTCAGGAAGAAAAATAGAACCTCATTTCGCTAGCGAAATGTTAAACACTTGACAAAAATTAAAACGCAAAAATACTTCCTTCAATGGGTTATTTCTTGAATAATATACTGCAAAGAGTAACGTTTGGTTTTTGTTGACCTAAGGTTTTATTGGCTGATCAGGCATACGCCGTGTTATCTATTTATGCAGTTAGAGCTCGCACAAAGCTAAGCAACTGTGTGTTCTTTGCTGTGCGATAAATGCACCACATTCACTTGCAAAAAATACACTCTTTTCACATGGCGTTTTAAACAAGAAAACGAAATCGAAGGAGAAAATAAGAAGTGTCATGCACACGTTTATATCAAGTTCTACCTAAGTCCCAAGTTTCGTGGCCCTTTTGCCAGTAGTGTCAGCTGAGTAGATGACACAAAAAATCCGTTCACTGTCAAAAAAAAAAAAAGATACCAACGGCTGCTCGGACAAATTCAGAAAAACCTTGCAAGCGAAAGGTTTGTCAAGTGTTAAATAGTCTTGTTTCTCACCCCATTTCTTTTTCTTTCTTTCTTTTTTTTAGCCCAGCTTACGTTACACGTAAGCTGGGGTATTCCTATCGGTCTGCGGATGGCGTCCGTTAGTTAGTTAGTTAGTTCGCTGTAAACTTTGTTTCAAAATGCATCTCCTCCTACAATTTTGATTCGATGTCATTTATTTTTGGTGTGAGGCATCCCTAAGGGGTCGTGCATACGGCTTGTGCTTTTCTAGTTGATCGGGTGATTTTTGAATTTTTGGCGAATTTTTAAAGAAAAAAATTAAAAATGTATCTCCTCCTACATCTTTGACCCGATGTCATTTATTTTTGATATGAGGCAGCCCTAAAGGGTCGTGCATACGGCTTGTGCTGTTTTAGTCGATCGGACAATTTTTGTATTTTTAGGGATTTTTTTAAGCAAAAATTTTGAAAAAAATGCATCTTCTCCTACAATTTTGATTCGATGTCATTTATTTTTGGTGTGAGGATTTCCCAATCGGTCGTGCATACGGCTTGTGCTTTTTTGGTCGATCGGGTGATTTTTGAATTTTTGGCGAATTTTTAAAGAAATTTTGAAATGTATCTCCTCTTATATTTGTGACCCGATGTCATTTATTTTTGGTATGAGGCACCCCTAAAAGGTCGTGCATACGGCTTATGCTTTTTTAGTTTATATTTTTGGGGAATTTTTTAAGCAAAAATTTCGAAAATAATTCAAAATGCATCTACCCCTTCAATTTTGATTCGATGTCATTTATTTTTGGTGTGAGTGCATACGGTTTGTGCTTTTTAGTCGATCGGGCAATTTTTGTATTTTTAGGGAGTTTTTGAAGAAAAAAACTTCAAAATGCATTTCCCCCTACAGTTTTGAACCTTTTTTTTTTTTGGGGGGGGGGGGGGGGGGGTTTGAGGCATCCCTAAGGGGTTGAGAATATGACATTTATTTTTGGTGTGAGTGCATACGGCTTGTGGTTTTTAGTCGATCGGGCAATTTTTGTATTTTTAGGGAGTTTTTGAAGAAAAAAACTTCAAAATGCATTCCCCCCTACAGTTTTGAACGTTTTTTTGGGGGGGGGGGGGGGGATTTGAGGCATCCCTAAGAGGTTGAGAATACGACTTGCGCTTTTTAGTCGATCCGACAATTTCTGTATTTTTTGGGAATTTTTGAAGAAAAACTTCAAAATGCATTTCCTCCTACAGTTTTTATCCGATTTCATTTATTTTTGCTATGAGGCATCTTTAGGTAGGTCTCGCATACGGCTTGTGCTATTTGACTCGACTTGGGAATTTTTGATTTTGGGGGGGGGGGGGGGAATTTTTGATGAAAATACCTCAAAATGCATTTTCTCCGGCAGTTTTGATCAAACATCATTTATTTTGGGGCTGAGGCATGCTTAGGGTGTCGTGAATATGGCCTGTCTTTTTCAGTCGATGAGAGAATTTTTGAAGAAAAAAATTCAAAATGCATGACCTCCTACAGTTTTTATCAGATTTCATTTATTTTCGATATGAGCCGTCTCTAGGGGGTCATGCATACGGCTTGTGCTTTTTGAGTGAATTGGAAAACTTTTGAATTTTTTTTTCGGAATTTTTGAAAAAAAATTAAATGAATCTCCTCCTCCAGCGCATAAACGCAAGTTAAATGAACTTGCGCAGTAGTCAGATTTAACAACCGCACATCTACGCAAGTTAAAGAAACATGCGCACTGGTCCGAACAAAAGAACTACGCTTCGACGTAAGTTGAATAGACATGCGCAGTGGTCTGAAATGCGAACCGCGCATCAACGCAGCCTAAAGAAACATGCGCACTGGTCCGAAATGCGAACCGCACATCGAGGCAAATTAAATAAACATGCGCAGTGGTCCGAAATGCGAACGGCGCATCAACGCAAGTTAAATAAATATGCGCACTGCTCTGAAATGAGAACCACGCATCAACACAAGTTAAATAAA
Organism: Protula sp. h YS-2021; assembly: GCA_949752745.1. Lineage (NCBI taxonomy): Eukaryota > Metazoa > Annelida > Polychaeta > Sabellida > Serpulidae > Protula > Protula sp. h YS-2021. The sequence continues at coordinate 47,147,594 of OX457024.1, forward strand.
CATGGGCAATGGCCTGAAATGCGAACCGCGCATCGATGGAAGTTAAATAAACATGCGATCCGGTCCAAAATAAGCACCGCACATCAACGCAAGTTAAACAAACATGCGCACTTGTCCCAAAAAAAAGAACCACGTATCGACGCAAGTTGAATAGACATGCGCAGTGGTCTGAAATGAGAACCGCGCATCAACGCAAGTTAAATAAACATGCGCAGTGGTCCCAAGAAAGAACCATGAATCGACGCAAGTTGAATAGACATAAGAGTCGGGCATCGACGGGACTTAAATAAACATGCGTTCTGGTCCGAAACGCAAATCGTGCGTCAACACAAGTTAAATGAACCTGCTCACTTGTCCCAAAATGCGAACTGCGCATCAACGTAACCTAAAGAAACAGATATACTGGTCCGAAATGCGAACCGGATATCAACGCAAATTAAATAAACATGCACACTGGTCCGAATTGCGAACCGCACATAAGCCTAAGTTAAATAAACATTTGCACCGGTCCAAAATAAGTACCGATCATCAACACAAGTTAAATAAACATGCGCAATGGTCCAAAATGCGAACCACGCATCAACACAAGTTAAAAAAAAAACATGCGCGCTGGTCCGAAATGCGAACCGCACAGCAACACAAGCTAAATAAGCAAGCACACTGGACCAAAATAAGCACCTTGCATCAACGCAAGTTAAATAAACATGCGCACTATTTCGAAATGCGAACTGCCCATTAACGCAACTTAAATAACATGCGCACTATTCAAAATAAGAACTGCGCATCAACGCAACTTAAATAAACATGCGCACTGGTCCAGAATAAGAACCGCGCATCAACTCAAGTTAAAGAAATATGCGCATTGACCTGAAATAAGAACCGCGCATCGACGCACGTTAAATAAACATACGCAGTGATTCGAAATGCGAACTACGCGCCAACGTAAGTTAAATAAACATTTGCACTGGTCTAAAATAAGCACCGCGTATCAACGCAAGTTAAATAAACATTTGCACCGGTCCAAAATAAGTACCGATCATCAACACAAGTTAAATAAATATGCGCAATGGTCCAAAATGCGAACCACGCATCAACACAAGTTATAAAAAAACATGCGCGCTGGTCCGAAATGCGAACCGCACGGCAACACAAGCTAAATAAGCAAGCACACTGGACCAAAATAAGCACCTTGTATCAACGCAAGTTAAATAAACATGCGCACTATTTCGAAATGCGAACTGCCCATTAACGCAACTTAAATAACATGCGCACTATTCAAAATAAGAACTGCGCATCAACGCAACTTAAATAAACATGCGCACTGGTCCAGAATAAGAACCGCGCATCAACTCAAGTTAAAGAAATATGCGCATTGGCCTGAAATAAGAACCGCGCATCGACGCACGTTAAATAAACATACGCAGTGGTTCGAAATGCGAACCACGCGCCAATGTAAGTTAAATAAACATTTGCACAGGTCTAAAATAAGCACCGGCCATCAACGCAAGTTAAATAAACATGCGCACTGGTCCGAAATTCGAACCGCGCATCAACGCAAGTTAAATAGAGATGCGCAGTAGTTCGAAATGCGAACCACGCTCCAACGCAAGTTATATAAACATTTGCACTGGTCCAAAATAAGCACTGCGCATCAACGCAAGTTAAATAAACATGCGCACTGGTCCGAAATTCGAACCGCGCATTAACGCAAGTTAAATAAACATGCGTAATGATCCGAAATTCGAACTGCTCATCAACGCAAGTTAAATAAACATGCACACTGGTCCAAAATGCAAACCGCGCACCAACGCAAGTTAAATAAACATAGGCACACGTCCAAAATAAGCACCGTGCATCAACGCAAGTTAAATAAACATGCAAACTGGTCCGAAATGCGAACCGCGTATCAAGGCAACCTAAGAAAACTTGGGCTGTCCGAAATAAGTACCGCTCATCAACGCAAGTAAAATAAACATGCGCATTGGTATAGAATAGGAACCGCACATCAACACAAGGTAAATAAACATGCGCACTGATCCGAAATAAGAACCGCACATCAACACAAGGTAAATAAACATGCGCACTGATCCGAAATAAGAACCGCACATCAACACAATGTAAATAAAGATGCGCATTGATCCGAAATAAGAACCACAGATCAACACAAGGTAAATAAACGTGCGCACTGATCCGAAATAAGAACCGCACATCCACAAAAGGTAAAAAAAAAACATGGGCCCTCGTCAGAAGTGCGAACCGCACATTAACGGAAGTTAAATAAACATGTGCACTGTTCCAAAATGGGAACCGCGCATCAACGCAAAATTAAATAAACATGCGCACTTGTCTGAATAAGAACCGCGCATCAAGGCAAGTTACATAAAAATATGCGAACTGGTCCGAAATGCGAGCGTTGTTTGAAGGTATCTATGGCAGACTATCCTGTCTACCAGAGATACAAAAAATCTGTTTCCCATTTTTCTGGGAAAGAAATCTTTGTATGCATTTATCGGTCTATGTTCTGGTCCGGTGCTAAATTAATTATTGGGCTAGCTCTTTGCCGTCTCATCTTTTGAAGCCCAATTTTTCAGGAAAATTCCCTTGCTCATGCACGCTGGAATTGGTTTTATTGCTTTTCGTAAGCTGGGACTTTGTCCTTGGACAAACTTGTTTTAAATTTTAATTTGACTTGACCTGATCTATCTTTCATTTGTTGTTCTCGAAAGGATTAGACTTGGCCGGGGTCGAAGTTTTTTTGGTTTAAATTATTATTATTATTATTTTTTTTTTTTTGGTATCTTAGCCTTGGATATCTTGGCCCTCTCTAAGATATCTTGTCGTCCCACTTAAGCGGCCTACCTACAAAGATCAGGAATCTTCCGTGAAACCCTTTACAGAAATTAGAAAGACAAATGGCAGGATGATACATTTCAACAAACGAGCAGCATTGCACTCCGATTTATGAACTGTTATGGCGCTGGGATTTAATTTTATTTGTCTTTTTTCTGTACGATGCTGGTCTCATTTACTGTTCACGTTTCGATGTAATGAGAAATAAATATAACAAATATACATCCAGGGTGTGAATATATCCGGTTACACCGGCATTGGCCAAAATGTTTATTTCATTTTTGCTCACAAAATGTGGTTTAACAGTTAAACAAAACATCAGTGACATAAAAATTATGCAATCACTTTATAAGTTGTTATTTTGTATCGTTTGAAGTGTTTTTGGTGTGGAAATACAAGCCCAGGAAAAACTGTCTCCTCTGAAAGGCCTTTCAGTAAGTTTTCTACCATCCAGGTAAATCTTTCTCGCTTTAAAAATTTAAACACCCAGCCGACCGGTCGTGTTTTTTTTTTACTCAATAGTTTTTTTTAAAACCCGGCCGGGTCACTTCTTTTTCCGGCTGTTTTTCAACAAGTGTTCTTCTAAGCGTAAGTTGATTGGTCGAACCTTTACGTTATTACGAAGTTCCCTACAGAATGAACACTAGTATTAATATAGGCTGTGTATTTAACCTGGCCGGTAGTTTAGTCGGGTAAAACAAGCAAAAGCTATCATCAGGAATTCGATTATGTTTTTTTGTATTTTACTTTGACTTATCGTTTTGCTTTGAATACATCGATTTTATTTTTCAAATATTTGTTGCCAATAGTACTTGTAAGTGTGATTGTGGTGCAAAACAGCGCAGCTATGTATATATGACGTGTACATATGCTGAGGCCTCTCTTCTGTTTGCTGTCAATGTTGTTCTTCATAGTTGTTTTGTTACAACATTAGGCCACCACTTCACCAGTTCATCATTTCGTTACAACACGGTACCTACATCCCAACCGCCCCCCCCCCCCCCCTCCGTCCCCGGTAAATATTTAATCCTGCAACAGTAGTTGAAACCGCGAAGCATTTGTTGCCATACGTATCAGTAGAAAGCGACCCTTATGGTGTAATTAATCTGATAATAGGGAAAAAATTCTCGTATTATTTGGCACTTCACGTGATTTTAGGTTGCTGTGTTGTAATAGTGATAGCCCATTTTTTGTTACGCTTTTGCCACTCCCACCTGCCCATCCCAAACGACTCCATTCAGTGATTTATCCTTGTGAGACAAAAATGGAAATTTCTACCCGAAAAAACAAATAATTGATTTTTATCAACTTCTGTGATGTAATAATATGATGAAATTTGTATGCATACAGACTAAGCTGCTGGCGACGCAACAGGAGAGGGACATCATGCTGGCCAAGTGTGAGAAGCTGGAGGAGGAGGTACAGACGCTACAGGTCTACTACAGGTCTGTCAAAATGCTCTAACTCACCTACAGAAAGTCTGGATAGTAAGGCTCTATGTTCTTTGCTCACCTGTCGCCAGTGTTAGCTCCAGTTATGTCTATGAGCCCCTCTATGCCTTTGCAAAATTAAGTACCTTTGTTTTTTCTTAATATCACTATTTGTGTTTGAAAAAGACAAAAAAGGTATGCTGTATTTAAAAGTACACAGAGGGATTTTCATGGGAACTGAGAGGAAGGACGGATGTTTTGGATTGCGTTGCATGGTTTAAAAAAATTTGTCGGAAAGTATCAGTTGCGATTTTGTAAACGTTTTTCTGCCAATCCAGAGTTGGCTATCTGGATCGACAGCACGTCTCCAGCTGATAGCAGATGTAACACAAGAACTGGCAACACTGCAGTATCTAACAAGAATTCTAGTACAAATTAGAAGATAGATATTTCTTTTGTAGACTATTCGGGAATAGAACACCCATAAAATTAATGTCACAGAAATTAATTTTTTTTGTCTATTTCCTTGATTTAGATTGTAAACTATGTAAATAGTAAATAAATTTCTTTCCTTGCCGTATGAATGAAAGAAAGACTGAAACAAATTGATTAATAATAACATTTTCAATAGACAAGATAAGAATTTGCATTGTTCACGTGTTTTTCACTCTTTATTACAAGAAAAATAGAGAATTTTCAATTCTTTGAATTTCGATTTATCGGTTGTCTGTTCCCGGAATAGCCTACCAAAAATACTGGGTTTCTTATTTGCTTCAAAATTCTTATTTCCAAAAAAAATAGAGCGTTTGCTGTCATTGTCTGGAGCACGTAGTTTATACAGGGTGGCCACCGACTCTGTAAATCAGGGAATTCAGGAGAAAATGAATCAACATTTTCTAGTCAGGAAAAAACTCAGGGAATTTGAAAATTCCGGCAGCTCTCAGGGAAAAGTCAGGGAATTTAATTTTCGGAAAATTCCAGATTTTTCAGGATATTTCCACGTAAATTTTTCTTCTGGAAAATTGGATGGGTTTATTGAGAATTTGTTGAACGTTGTTTTTTCTAAGTGTTTAAGAGAAATAGTGGGATACGGAGTCGGTGACTATTGTTTTCGAACGAAAACATTTAAGTTTTAGAGTTCTGAAAACCTGCGCTGTCAAATTCATTGTATGGAAAACATCTGGAAAACTCAGGGAATTTCGTTTCGGATTCCAGGTGGCCACCCTGTTATACGGATCGTGTGTGCGTCGTGGGTGTCTCTCAGTAGTAAGCATGTGTCAAGTAAGGTGCAATCAAAGCTGCCACACCGCTGAGTGTACGGCCATAAAATGGCACACATAAACCAAAAGCTCACCAATATACAAGTAAAACAATAAATCTAAAATGTGTCATCTTTACTTTATGGCGGCAATCGGAAGAAGATAAAACGTACAAAGACCCTTGACAGCTCTTTGACAATGAACAAATTAGTCACACACTAAAATGGATTTTATGAACAAGCTTATCATGTTATTTTCTTACTGATATATTTTTTCCTGTTTATTTCTTTATTTTCTTTTAGGATTTTAAGTCATTGAATAAATTCTAGGGATGGGTATGTCGCCATTAGGCCGCGAGTCGTCATTCGGGTTTTTGAGGCAATATATTTGACTGTATTGAAGGTGGCGTTTAAAAGTTGTACGTCGTGAAAATTTTACTTTGTTGCTGATTTTTCCAAGCATTTTTTTTTCTTTAAATAAACTATTTAACACAAAATGGAATTATTTAAGCAAGAGTTTTAACACTTTTTTTGAATTACGACTTACAGCAATACATCACTAAGACAACTGCAGAAAAAATACTGAATATGCCGTTTAAAATGACATTGCTGATTATGTAATGTCACTTTTAATGAGATTTACTTAGTTTTAGATAATTGCCTTCGCGGTATCCCTAAAAAAATTAACTGAAAATTTAAAGTTGTTGGGTAGGAGTTTCTTTACCTTTTTTTCTTTGATCCACTCATAAATATATTAATGATTAGACGCAGACGTGAGTTGTTATATCTTGCCGTTCTAGTTTGTGATAAAAATATATGGCCTCCTCTCTGTTTCAGCTATTAACCTATGCACACAGTTGTGCATAAAAGGGCTTTTACTAGCATCCATGTAAATTCAAATAACATTAATGGATTTGCTTCCTGATGAATCGATTCTTTCGGTCCGCCTCAATGAAAATAAGATTACTTACAAGCGATTTGCGTTGCAGAAAAAAAGGTGAAAAAGCTATAGGAATGAAAAAGAAAAAGCTTTGCCATTGACTTTTTGAGGAGCAGACAATAGCCCCGAACCATGAGTGTAGTCCTGCCTGTCGTGTTTTCTTATGTTCACCTGGATTCGACATCAGTTGGGTTTTAAGTGGAACAGAAGAATGCACCTGGTTTTCAGTCATCCGTATTGTCTTCAAGCCGCCCCATTTTTTGAGGGGTACAAAGGTGCTGGCGTGAAAGAGTGTCCGACCCTAGACCTCGGCAAATAAATACTCCTCATTAGAGAAACCGAGGCCGCGCCGACTGGACATGTTTTGGGGTGGATGTTGCCGTGTTCTAACCAGTACGGATGCGAGAGTTTTTACTCTTTAAAAGTGAAAGGCAATTTGAAAGAGCCATATTGTCTATTTGCTTTCCCCTGTCATGGAGGCCTGACGCCCTACAGACTCAATACCCTGTGTGGGCTGAGCAAATACTCATTTCCATAACATCCATCCTTGTGTGTGCTCAGCGAGGGCTTTCATTCATTTGACATGATCGGCGATGACGGTCGGCGATTTCATTCCCTCCTCCCCCCTGCTCACACCGCAGCTCCCTCCCCAATTCTATTTCCATTTGGTGCAAGGGCAAGCACTTGGGTTTGTTTGCTCGAGAAAACTCTTCATAATGTGCAAATGCTTTTTGATGAACGTTTTAAGAGCCTGAGTTTTGAGCTTATTTCCTGTTCGCCGACCTCAAGCATATATTGTTCCATTTTGAAATGACCGCTCAGTCATTCTCGTCATTCCACTCAAGCAGCTAGTTTAATATGAATACGCAGCCAACACGAGACCTGCGGTATGAAACATGGCATCTGCAAACATCCCCCCCCCCCCCACCCCCAACTCTGCGATATTAGATTTTCAATATAAATTTGAGACGGATGAGTGCGGTGCAAAACTGTTCTGGACAAGACGGCCGGGGGAGAAATAAACACAACGCGGGTCATTTTGACAATGAAGTTATTCTTTGTGACACGCTTGGCATCTGGGGCAGGGCGTCCACAGCAACAAGACAGTTCTAACTCAGAGCATGCGCAGACAAGAACATCCATAAAAACACAACGCCCATATGTTAATATATAATTTCCAGCCGAAATTTGAACATTCTGAGAAGAACTAGTACTGAGATAGTTAACACTGGATTTTGAAGTTTAAAATGATGTAGTTATTGATAAGCTATTAAGTACAGATTACCAATAATTTAGCTATCACACTGTTTTGCGTTACAGTCGAAACCTGTTAATTACACAACCCATCTTTCAAGTAAATTTATTTGTTTATCCGGTTTGTGCCATTAACCGGTTTATGTGATTAACCACTGTACGATTAACCGGTTTATGTGATTAACCACGGTACGATTAACCGATTTCGTCTTATTCGAAAACGTTAAGCTGCAACCTATGTAAAAATGATTAACACTTGGAGATGAAAAATGAACAGAATTTTTAAGCTTATTGAAATTTCTGTTTACCTATACTGAACTTGGAACGTTTTAAAAAATAAGCAGATTTAAATGCAATAGTCAAATAGTTTTAGTTCTTCAAAATGCGAATTTTAAAGCAAGCATGAAATTAAGTAGATGGGTTTTGTTAGGCTTTGCCGAACAGACTGCAGGAAATTGTCGCAGAAATCGATGTGTTTTTCATGATGCCATCAGTACGGATTATAAACTATATAAATGATTTTTTCTTACTTAAGAAATAAAAAATAGAATAAGATAACAGAGTTAACTAAATTTAAAATTTTCAATGCAGATTTGATTTTTTCTATAAACGTGTGAAAAAATGTAAAATTGTCGAGAGCAACACAAAATATCATCTGTTAAATTCCAATGGATACAGAAAACATAACTACTATTATTGCTGGATCCATTTGTACAGTCCCTGTGCTTCTCAAACCCGAACATTCAGTCACTGATAAACCGTACCATTTTAATCGATACCATAATTGTGCCCCATGCAATTTTGAACGACATTTTGACCTTGGTTTTTCTTGTGCCAGTGTGACTACTAATTTGTTCATAGCCACTTCTCAGCGTTTTCAGTACAATGCCGGTTCTTTGCACAGTCCGAGTATGACCGGTGGTTTGACTAGTGCCACTTTGACCGGTGGCTTGACTAGTGCCACTTTGACCGGTCTGAGTGGTGCCATTTTGACCATTGTTTTGACTGGTGCCACTTTGACCGGTCTGAGTAGTGCCACTTTGACCGGTGGTTAGAGGAGTGCCATTTTGACCGGTGGTTTGACTAGTGCCACTTTGACCGGTGGTTTGAGAAGTGCCATTTTGACTGATGGTTTGACTAGTGCCACTTTGAGCGGTCTGAATGGTGCCATTTTGACAGTTGTTTTGACTAGTGCCACTTTGACCGGTCTGAGTGGTGCCATTTTGACCGTTGTTTTGACTGGTGCCACTTTGACCGGTCTGAGTGGTGCGATTTTGACCGGTGGTTTGACTGAGTAGTGCCATTTTGACCGTTGGTTTGAGGAGTGCCATTTTGACCGAAGTTTGGGTATTGCCATTTAGACCGGTAGTTTGAGGAGTGCAATTTCGACCGCGGGGTAATGAGTACATAAGATATTACATAAAACTGTGGATTCTTCTTATAATTACAGATTTCGCCCATGACTTTATTTTATTATTATTATTATTATTTTTTTTTTTGGGGGGGGGGGGTTGGTTAAGATCCGGCGCACTGGCGTCCGACGGTCTAGAGTGAGTTACTAAAATATCCCCACTCAAGTTGTGTACTTGAAGGCGTGCCGTCAAAGCCACAATCCCTCTACACAACTCGTTGAAACTTATCCAAATTTTTTCAAGGGCACTTACCTTTAAATATATACATTAATATCTCGAAAAATGCAAATGGACTTTTGATGCCAATAGTTTCCCTGCATTCGGGTGTTGGATTACGTGGGAATTATAGAGTTTGTAAAGACTGTAGAATTAGTTATGTTGACATTTTAGTGTCACCTTCCCTCAACAGGAAGACCCAGAAGAGCTGTGCAAAGAATACTCATTCCCATGTGAAGTTTTGAATTGCACACTTAAAACAATAATTATAAAATGTGGAGCATTACATAACCTTGAAGCTTCCTCAGTTTTATTCCTTGAGAAGCCAATGTGGTGATTTAAAACAATTATTTCTCCTTCTTTATTCAAGATAAAGTGACTGTGTGTTTTAACATTTTTTTTTTATTTAGTTATTTTTTTTATTTTTTTTTTTTTTCGTTATGCTCAATCCTGTCAGTCTGCGATCTATTTACATGTATTACCACAAAATTAATACTTATTCTTTTTAGACCAGTCGACTTCGTGGGACTGGTCTTATCACGTCAGGTGGGGGGGGGGGGGGGGGTACAGTTTGTACAGTTTGTGTAAATGTTCCCTAAGCAGTTCATTCACTGTTGAATTTATTTATTTATTTATTTATTTGCGTTTATATTTTTTACGGGCCAATTTTCAAAATGCTTCATCTACAACAATTTCAATCGGATTGCCTTTAAATTTTGCGCCAGTGTTTGCCAAATGGTTCTCAGAAATTAGCCAAAAAGGTGCTATTTTTAAATTTATGGTAGCCAATTTTCAAAGCGCTTCTTCTTCAACGATTTTCTTTGGATTCCTTTCAAATAGAATTTGTGTGAATGTTCTCTAAATAGTCCTGTCCTGAAAAATTGCGATCAGCATAAAATTTGCTAAATGGGGGTTGGGAGGGGGGAAGGTTAATTTGTTGTTAGCCAGTTTTTCAAAATGCTCTTTTTGATCGGTTTATTTTCAAATTTTGCATGATTGTTCACTGGGTCGTGTTTTTTTTTATTATTATTATTTTTTGTAATTTTTGGAGCCAATTTTAACATGCTTCTTCCAGATCGGATTCCTTTAAAGGTATGTATGAATGTTCCTTCCACTGCTGTTTTATTTTTTTTTTTAATTTATTTATCACTATTTTTATTGCTGATATTATTTCATTTATTAATTTACTTTTTTATTTAAAAAAAATTTTAGCGACCCACCAATAATGAGTCGTTAGGGCATTTTAATAACTTGGAAACCAAATTTCAGAATCCTTTTCCTCCCACAATTTTATTGTTTTCAGGTTTTGTATTAGCGTTTACTAGATGGCTGTATCTTAGATTTTTTGGCCATTTGCAGAAAAATTGGCCAAATGGTGGCCATTTGTTTTAGTTGGCCAGAGTTTGGAAGAATGTTGATCGGATGCTCTTTTGTGAAAAATCACTTTTTGGTGGGGGTCCTCTGCGAGTACTTTTAGTTGGATTCCTTTTAGGGGTCGTCCAAGGTAAGGCCTGTCTTGAAAATTACTTATTTGGGGATCCATCAGTGATCAGGCAAATTTCCAGTAACCAGTTTTTAAAGTCCTGCTATTTGGCGATCCTACAAGCGTTTTGATACTTGATTAACAAGTTCTCGGCTGGTCACAATGCCCCTGGACATTCTTGTTAAATTACACATGAGATGCATGAAATATGTTGATAAGAATAATAGGAACAACAATAACAACATCATCATCGTGGTCGGTCGTCTTTGTCATCATCATCATCATCATCATCATCATCATCATCATCATCATCATCATCATCATCATCATCATGAAAAAGCAACTTTCTCAATTTTCTCCACAAAGTGCAAGTCAGTGCAAGAAAACAGAACACACCAAGTTGTCGCGGCACGACTGATGTCATTATGGTTTCATTGGCTGTACTGGTGTCATGTCAGCAAATATCTCTCTGTTTGCAGCGCTGCTTATTTTGAATCTGAAGCGTTTGTCCATTTTCTTACGAGTCGGAAACTTGTTGATATGTACGTGAGGTGATAATGAAATGTGGATTACCGTAAACTTATCTGCGCACTGCCGTCAAAGCCTTTCTTTCTTCTTCCATTTCCTACCAATTAACCTGACCTTAAATTCTGTTTACAATTTGAAAAAAGCATTCACACGTTTGGGTCATCGATAATCAAAAGTACGGAATTATCACCCGACAAAGCATCATTTTGTGTACTTCGGAAAATGTTGGTTTTTATAATGTTTTATAATGTTAAGTATTGCTATTCAATGCTGTCTTTATATTTAAAGACAAAAACCAAGTTCAGTTTGTACTTAATTTAACCTTTTCTTTAAAAGCTTGTTTATTAATGAAATAGCAAATTAACTTAAGAGTTATCGAACACACATTGTATTTCTCCGCAATTATTATTTAATCAAACTACTTCTATCTTTAAAATTCAGTTTTGTCCTATTTTGAGATTTTAGGCAAATTTGCATGTATGTTTTCATGTTTCGATGGCCAAAAGCAGCAGCATTCTGAATGGCGGGCCGTGTGCTTGATTTTTTGACAGCCTGCACAAGTCGCTGTCACAGGAGGCGAGCCTGCGCGACCAGTTCAACACGACGGTGGAGACACTGGAGGAGCAGGTGCGCGAGCGCGACGACGCCGTGGATCACGCGCAGCGGGAGAACAGCCGCCTCGCACAACAGCTGCAGGACGCCGCCCGCGACAAGCTGCAGCTGCTTGACCAGCTGCACGTGGCGCAGGAGGCGCAGAAGCACGCCATGGCCAACGAACACAAGTATGTGGCCACATGTCGCACACGTCACAAATCTGTTTTTCCTCATCTTCCTAGTTTTTTAGGGGCAGTCGATGCTAAACCTCGTGGACCTAGTCACATCACTTTTAGGGACAGAATTTCTGCATGCGGGTAACGAATTTTCCCAGACTTTTGATCAGAAGTTTCAATCTGGTTTAAAGGTATCTAATGTGGGCCCGTAGGGGCTAATGTAAGGGAGACTTATTGTTTTTTTATAAAGTTCTGTGAGTCTTTTGTAGATACTTGACTTTCTTAATACGTTAACTCCCGAACGCAATATTGGATCAGTTTTCAAACTTGGTGGTATCATGCCTTGAGATAGTGCGCTGGGTGGTATTGCATTTGACGTATATTGGAACAAGTGTGACGTCAGAAGGCGAACAAGTCGAACACGATACATCGGATTCGCTTCAAGCTTGATAGGATAATGGCTTGGGTGGGTCCGACGGTTCTTATTTATTGTATGTGGTATAGAGCGGAACATTTGACATCATATGATGTCATATGTATTGTGGACACCAGACTTTATAATTTCGCAAAATTACATCTATTTTTACACTCATAGGGGATTTAGTGGTTCTCTCTCTCTCTCTCTCTCTCTCTCTCTCTCTCTCTCTCTCTCTCTCTCTCTCTCTCTCTCTCTCTCTCTCTCCTTTTTTTTTTTTTTTTTTTTCTTTTTTGAAAGCAGACCAATTAACACTGCTTGCTCATGTATTACCTAGATGTAACAATCTCAACATGTGTTTTCATTTTTTTAAGCAAGTTTCCATGCATCCTGCACCCTTTATGCAGGTCTTAATCTTGTGAAAAGAATTTAAAAAAAAAAAAAGCAAATCTATACGGGCATTGTTTTGGTGACCTTGCCCTGTCTCACCGCTTTACGATTTGCTTTCTTTGGGAGTTGATCAGCGGATAGCTTTATGGCACTATTTCTGTCGCCTTACTCTATGCGGATAGAGATATGGCACCCTTGTCCATACCCCTGGGGTTAACTGCAACAATATGGTGATAATTGAAACTCAGTCAGGCTTCAGGAAAGCACTTCAGTACTCTCATCCTCAACATATGTCGTTATAAAAGCCAGCGCTGATTAAAATGACAAGGCATCTCCACGATTCCCACTGTAATTCTCATAAGAATACAATAAAAACAATGATTATGGCAGGGTTTTATTTCGCACTACAGAAGCGAGTTGTCTAATTAATTGTCATCCAAGATAAAGAGTTATGATTTGGCAAGATACTCGAGATAATGCAGAAAGGACCGAGGCCAAACTTTGCAAGGAGTCTGTAGCATTCGTTGATATCTTTGTCAATTCTGAGTTTGGCTGATTGGAAAAAAAGCAACACCCTTTGGGCAGAAACGCTGAATAGTTGACAGACTTTATCTGATCATTTACACCCCTACAGAATATATCAGGAAATTCTTTCTTACTTATTAAACAGTCTTTTATTTCTCGGTTTGTTTCAATGTTATGAATACCGCAAGGTGTTGAAAACAGAAATTTTATCAAAATTATTTTTTTTCTTAAAACCATGTATGGAAATTTGATCTCCAATAATGCCACTTCGCCATGCCGTTTCGTGAATTTGTGAATGCCGTTTCGTGAATTTGTGACAAAGCAATGGCGTTGATTCTTATTTATTTTGGAAACATCCGCTTATCATTGTCCCGTATCCGAGAGAACTAAAATGAAATGCGATAATATTGTGGATCCAACATTCACCTCTCATAAGCCATTAAAAATCGACCAGCAAAGGTAGAAGGACAAAAACTCCATGAATGAATAGGGTTTTTTTTTTTTTTTTGAAGGAATGAGAAGCTTTCGTTTGCACATGGCCATTACTGCCACATCTGCGTGGTTTCCCCTGGTTCTGTGGAGACAAATATTAGCCCAAAGGGCTTGTTCAAATTTGTCCTGTTCACAATGGTGTATATTTCATTACATAGTAGCGTTGTTCAGCTTTCCACCATTTATGACCAATGACAAAGAACTGCAGGGATAATCGCGTCAAAGCTGTCGTTCACTGCTAGCATTTGCTCGGGTCTTTTTCAAAACACGTCATATATACACTGTAGGTTTTAGAAATTCTAATCTATGCAAAAGAAATGAAGTGAGAAAAAAATGTGCATTGTGTGTTTTGTCAATTAACTCATCTTGCGTTGTTTTGCCTTGTAACTGCAATCTGGTTAAGCATATAGAGAGAGCATACAACAGATGCGTGATAAAATGCTTCTGTATGCTTTACATATTACATGCATACAAGCATACGACCGTATTACCGTAATGATGGAAGAATGGCACCAATGCGCGCGCACAAAGCCGCTATTGTACACTTTAATTTTTGAGCAAGTGTGACATTATAATGCGGCGTTTACATTCTGCGGGGATTGCTCACGGGTATAAAGTGAGTTGTTTTCTTTGACGTCAGGGCAGAACATTGGGAACATTGTCCTCGCATGTCGGCACCAAAGCAGAGGTTAAATGCTAAGACAACACATGGCACCAATGTGTGCAAGGAACACGCTCGTCCCGTCCCCAGCCCTCTATCCTCCCGCCATGCGATCCCGTATATGTCAAGCTCAGTGGCCCAGCAAGTGCGTCGTCTTTTTTTTTTTTTTTTTTCTTTTGGCTCTTTTTCTTCTGTGAAAGTGAGAGTGCTACTGATTGCCGTACAACACAAGAGTGGAGCGGCGTATTGTACGGGCTGGCCGCGTCGCCCAGGCGCTGCGCGTAGCCCCAAGCCATGCTCATAGCCTCTGACTTGTTCACACGCAATGACACAGAAAACCGTATCCATTTCTTCCAATAAGGCGTCAATTTCTCAGCGCATCACAAAACTCTCTTTATATATTGTGTATTGAATGAATCCGCTTCGCTTCAAATGAAAGTTTGCAGTGTCAATTTGCTAAAATGTCTCTTCTGGCGTAATCGTGTTTCAATGAGTTGGCTGATCTTTCTCAGTTGCAAGGCTGTATGCCTGTCCCTTACATTTAAAGACACAGCAGAGGGATAAATATAAAGGCCTGCCGTCGGTAATAGCAATATACCCAAGAATTAAAATTTGCTCAACAGTTGTTGTGTATGTTCTTGGCATAGTTTACAAGTAGTGATTAAATTTGAGCACCGTAAATATTCAATATTGTGCCGCTGTTCGGTTCATTTTTTGATTGCGAATGCCACATAGCTGTTGGCGAAAACAAGATGAAAAATATTTAACTTCAAATTATCATAGGTTGTATTCAAACATGGCCTATGCTCTGTCCACACAATCCCAGCGCAATGCCGTGTGGCAGTTTTATTCCCAAGAGTCCGCAAATACTTACTTTTGTCTAAGTTTCCTACTTCGATTCCGAGCAATTTATGTGTTGGAAAAAAGTTATTTATTTATTTATTTATGAATATTTTCGAACACTGGGAAGTACGTAAAGAACATGATATACAGATTACCTAAAATAATCAGTGGAGGCCTGGAGGGAGATTTATATCGTGGAATCTTTTTTATTGATTAAACCAAAATAGTCGTATTTAATTTTGCCTTTTCGTGTGTGCTCGTCACTTGGAATAGGAAAATAAACGAGTGAGAAATGAGCTGCGGCCAGCAGTACTATTTTCATTGTGTAGATAAACTAAATAGTTGTCAGTATAATTTCCACGATTTTGACACGAAAGTAGAGTGTGTTGTGACGTGTCACTGCCTTATTTCTTCATTTTATTTCCAGACTTGAGCGGCTCGTGAACGTTTTACGGCGGAAGATCAAGGGACTGGGCCCGAATGAGGATTAATGGTCGCCGGTGATAAACGAATGATCCCGAAACTCTCTTCCAAAACCAGTCTGTCTAGTTGTCAAACGGCGCTACTTCCCTGTGTGTGAGCAGGCTTCAATCGCAGGAATACCCTACGTGCGTCGTTTCTTTTGAAAAAAAAACTGAGACTTGTAATAAACGAAGATCAGGTCTGATTCGGAGCTTCTATTTCTTTATGGTTCTCGCATGGCATTTTTCAGTATTTCATCAAGCGTTGTTACATAGCGTTCTTCAGTAGGTCACCAAGCGCTGTTACATAGCATTCTTCAGTATTTCATTGATCGATGTGACTTCGTCAAAATCGGTTCCTGCGTGATAAAGATGATATGCAAATTTAAATGTAGCGCACATTTATTCTTCATCTAAATCGGTGATGGGTTGAATGTTTTAAAGCAAACTGCATAAACTGAAGCTTTGAGATTTCAGATTTGGGGAAAATAGTGGTCACTTGCGTATTGGGGTTAAACGTATGATTCCTGTGTGGGATATGGAAACCTAGCCATGAAGTGCGAACTGCCTAAGGTTTAGCTTAAAGGTTTTAATCGGTATTGAGGGTTTTATCTTTCAACCATATGCAAAAGTGTGACATCAATTTTCTTTGAATAACTTTTAAATTTATATGAGCTGAAAGTAAGTGCGTTTCGGTTTGGAAATAAATGGATGATGTGATGTGTCACTGGCCAGATTGATCTGCGTGGTGACTGTGCCTGCTTTATGTGTGCAAATAGTGGTTAAAATGTTCAAGTAGAGCTATAATTACCAAGTCAACAGCGGCACGTTTGACTCTGCTAATGGCGGCTTTAAATGCCCAGATCATGTTGGAAACCGCAGTGTCGTGCAATAGGAAACGACACACGCGCCCGGCAGCTTATTGCGCCGGCTTTTCCTTCACCATAATTTTGAGCCTCGTTTGGGGGGGGGGGGGGGGGGGTTGGGAGACAAAACATAAAAAGGAAAGACTAATATGGCGGAGGAGGATCTGTCCGAGGCATTCAAAGAGCAATAGAAATCCGGGTTCCAACTAACACTAAAATTCGTTGTTTTATCATCCAGAATAGCGAATAACAAGCTTTGCCCTGGTGGCTCAGTCAGTAGTCAATATCTGCTTTTTGGCGCAACTCTAGTCCTTTCATAAGTATTCGAACCAGTTGCCTGGGCTGAAAACGTGCTGATTCTTGGTAAAAAGCCCCATATGCGGCCAAAAGCACCCCCCCCCCCACTCAATTTTGCATACATGGTAAAAAGTTCCCTTAATTTTTGCACACCCCTTGTCCCTCGCCTCCCCCCCCCCCCCTTCCCCATGTTCTAAAGAAAATTGAAAGGGTTTATGATGGTCTTTACTCTTTTAGGTGATTTTCAGTGACAGTTTTTCATTTCTAACAATTTTGTTTGGATTGCAATTAATAATGGAATCTTAACCTAATTAAAAGTACGAATCCACGACAGTTTGTCAAAGGACATTTTGTCGAAAGTGAATTCAGAGACATTTCGTCGAATTTTATAATTTATTATATGCCTAGAGGTCCGCGTAAAAGAAATGATAGAAAACTAACTAACATTCAGTTTTCATAGGCCAGATTGAATGGTGCACCCTATAAGCATATTCATAATGCGATCAGATGTAAACGGTAAACAAAAAAACACGTGTTTTCGGACTTGAAAGTGGAGAGAAAGTTGGTCACAATCAACTGCAACCGTCCTCAAAATCGATAAATGAGTTATTACTGTGACGATATTTACAGCACAGCCTGAAAACGAAACGTCATCTAATTACAAATGTCATCTAATTACGCCATTTGTGTATTTGTTGCGTTGTTATTTCGCGATTTGAGTTGAAATAAGTTACTTCCGTTGAACTGACAAAAATTAAGAAGGAGCGTTCGAAAGGAGAAAATACTTGTTTATGAGGCGGGCTTGTGAGGTTACTTCTTAAACAACATGAGTTTAAGGCATATAAATTAAATTGTATTATCACTGTTGACAGAAAGGAAGGCATTTTTGAAGGTAAATTTATTTTAAAGGGTAAATTGTTGGTAATTTTACACACGTCCTTCGGGTGATTTTGTATGCATTGATTTGAAATTAATAAAGATATAACAGATATAATGAAACTCTAATTGCAAGTCAGAGTTTCCATCAACAAATTGCAATTAAAGAGATGAAAGAGTTACCAATTAATATATCAGCAACCCAGAGTAATTATTATAACTGTTCTTGAATTTGCAATTCTTAATTGTGATTCTTAATTCTTAATTGTATTGTACCAGTACATATTTTAAACGAATTAAGCTTGATCTCATCACAAACCAGAGTAATTCTTACAGCTGTGATTAATTTGTAATTGTTAAATGCAATGCAAAAGTTAGAAGAAATTAGGTTTGATACCAGGGTTGATACCACCAGAGTTATTGTTGCATCTGTGTTTGAAACTGCAATTGTTGATTGCAATAACGTGAAAAAATAATACATTCCGGCGCTAGATGATTCGTTAATTTCGAGTATTCAATCTACTCTTTTGCCCGGAGTTAGTATAAACATGGAGAAAACAAATGCTTCATGTCATGGTTCAGATTTTACAATAGAGATAATTACATCAAGCCAAGGAAAGCAAAAACTGTTGCACGACGGTTATTCGTGCACAAAAAAAGAGACCTCGATCTGCACAAAGCGCCAAATGGCTAAGTGAAATAAAGAGTTCTAAAAAAAAAAAAAAAAAAAAAAAAAAACAACAACAACAACAACAACAACAACAAACAGCAATACATAAATTTCTAAAAGATGTCTCGAAGTTGTCTTTCGACAGAATGTCTGGATACACACAATCACATGTTAAAATAGCTCTGGAAATACACTCATGTGTATTGCTGGATCACGGGATATAACTGTGCTATCACTAGCCATGGTTGATTGCATTTATATTGGATTGCAATTAAGTTAGTGTATATGGACGTCATGTATTTTAGTAATTAGTGGTTTTCGGTCCATCATGGGGGAAGGGGGGGGGGGGTGCTTTCAGTGGATTATTGGCGATGTAGTGCAAAAAATATTATAAAATATTTTTTATTATATATTAAAAGCATTATAATATATTAAAATTTTCCAGTTTTTTTTAAATAAGTTGGCGAATGAAAAAAAATAGCATAAATACTTTTTACCGGATATGCAAAATTGATTCGGGGGCGACACAAAAACAAAAAAAATTGACGGTGCTTTTTACGGTTTACTGCCGTGGTTATAGCGTTCCCTGAAGTACAGGGAAGTTCCAGAATGTGCCGCTGCTTTTCCAATGGCCTCTTAAAAGAATGGGTGCAGCATATGGGAACACGCATTGTGTACAACTGTACTGGGTTGGCATTGAACTGAGTGACAGTTTGGACATAATGACATAGTTTAAAAAATTATGCAATTTAAATATTTGCTGTTTTAATGTACCATAAATATGTAAATAAATTCACTTGAATATTTCGTCTCGAAACTGTGTGTGAAGTGCAAAGTTATTATTTCCAAGGGGAAGTATTTTGTCCCGGGAGACTTCCCCGGCACAAGGTACGAACCCTGATATGTGTTTATAGAAAAGGCAGTAACTGTAAGAGCAGTGATTCCCAATCAGTGACGAGTATAGCGACTAATGCCATGAAAAACTTCTTTGTCCATCCGCTGACCGGGTCTAAAAAATTGTGAGCAAATAAAAAACATTGTCCGTCGTGTCAGAAGAGTTAACTGTACTTGAACTGTGATTGACGACCAATTCCTAATTACTGTAGGCATTCAAAAATTCGTCATGCGGATTAAAAACGTTGGAAATGAATCTAGTGCCACTTACGAAATCGTCCGAATTCGCCATTAATTCCGGTTCTTAAAACTTTGAGTTTAGCAACGTGTGTTGTTGTGCTTTTACATTTTATGCTAAGAGCAGTGCGTTGTTGCTTAAAAAAAACTGGCTACTGTTACTATTGTGTGACCTTTCTGTGTGTGTGGTATCTGATGTTTTATCGGCAAAGCATAGTTTTGTCTTATCAATTGTAAACATATGTATACAGTGGTAGGATATTGGTGGTAGGATGGCCGTGTTATTATGTAGAGGTAGATGTAAGGTGGTGTGTCAAAAAAAAAAAAACGGGGTACAGAAAAAATGGTGACGGGAAAAATGGTAAGCGTAACAAAATGGTCAAGTGTTAGAAACTGCACCCAGTACAGCCAATCCATGTATTACTGCGATATCACTGGAACAGTATGTAAGCAGAGGTGAATAAAGCGTGTTCATCTTCAACAGGAAAATCAACACCATGTTTTCCGTTTGCCGTTTTTTATTCGTTACCATTTTTTTACAGGCGTAAAAAATACTGGTGTAGATAATCATCTTAAGGAGTGGGATTTTTTTTTGTACTAGACAGATATTCTCTCTCTCTATCTCTCTCTCTCTCTCTCTCTCCCTCTCTCTCTCTTTCTCTCTTTCTCTCTCTCTTTCTCTCTCTCTCTCTCTCTCTCTCTCTCTCTCTCGCTCTGTCAGGGTGCAGGTATTATATTTATCCTTTTTCAGTGTTCCTTTATTCAATCGCTGTGTATTAACATATTTTGGTTGTAAAAAGTATAACAAGCATTTATAACATATTTAGTGTACACATAATATTCAGACATATGTTTATATAAGCATGAATGTTGCAATGACCTCTCCCCGCGTGACTGCCACGTCATAGACTGTCACGAGAGCTCTGTCATGTCCCTTGGTTTCTCGAGTGGGAGTAGGTTCCGAGTGGGTGACTGCTTGTGATTATCACACATACAAATTGTTTATCCTTCGTTTCTTTGCAGAGAGGCTGCTAAACTTTGTTGAAATAATAAAACAGAAACTCGCGAGTAGATGATTGCAAGCGGTGGGTGTATGTCCGGGGGAGGGGGGGGGCGCGAAGGAAAATAAACTCCCTATGGGCATGTGGTTGGTCAACCACGTGACGTTATATGAGGTCGGAACTATATAAATGTTGCATGCGATTCCTTCGCTCTTGTTTTGGTTGTGTTGTTGTGGATCTCTCTGATAAGCAAGCTGTGATGATTGGTCCGTGTCTTCCTGTACAGTGACGTCAGATGCGTCACGTGCATTTTTGTGTCCTAGCTATTCTGCTCTATGTAACACCGCTTTTATGTTCAAGGACAAATTTACATGCCTCACGTGAGTGAACGACAAATTGCCTGTTGTTATGAAAAACGTAAAGAAACCATTCCAGTTAAAAATGAAAAATTACGGTGCGCCAAGAGTAAAATTCTTACATGTGTTTAGAGTTCCGATCGTTTATGATTTGTTTGTTACATTTGAATTCATCGTAAACTAAAGAGTGATACGCTGTGTAATGGAAATTTTGTTAAGTGATAACCAACATTTGCATAAAAACTCGCACATGAATTTCAATAAATGCACAGTTCTAACAATTTCAACGTGTTTTATTCGCTTTTCATTTCCTTGATTTTTACTGAGAAAAGGTGGAAACTATTGTTTATAATATTCATATAAAATGACAAAGAAACAGTTTTGGAGATTTCTGGTTCTCGCCTTTTAAGTAAATACATTTAGCAGTTCTTTCACCGGACCAAATGGGTGACAATTCCCTGTCATTAAAATGAGTACTTCACCATTTAAACCTCCAACAATAATAAGAACCATTCGAATCCTTACATAAAAGTTTAAATTGAAGTTTCCCACGTTTGAAAGAATCATCCTTTCTATCAAGGAATGATATCTTGCTTTGGTTAATAAATAATATTTGGTTATCGTTAAATTACTTAAATTAGGACTCAATCGTTTTATATATAAAGCACAAAACAAGAGTAAGAAAACATAGAAGGCGGCAAGACATAACTTATCACGGCTATCAATGGCAGGGCATTTTGTATCAATTACGACATTTTGTTCTATTGAAAAAGGGTGTTGGAGAACTTGCCAGTCTCAAGGAATGCATTACGCGTCTTACGCATTTCAACAATTCAGTCAGATAAGTGATTGAGAAAACATGCTCAGAATGTTTACACGTAGGGTGTTACTTTTTATTCTGTTGCACTAAGCGGCATTAAAAATAAATGATTGACATGAAAACCAATTTGATTTTGTACTCAACGACTTGAAGTATGTTTCCAAAAGAAATAAATCCACACTGATTTTTTCCTAACGATTGAACCCAATGCAGAAGTTGCATGATTTTTTCAAATGTACTCGAGACACACAACCGCTTTCAACTTATTTTCTCAGCAGCAACCAATTTTAACAAGAAAACCACGATCAAAATAGCATCGGAAAAACAAGTAAAGTAAAACTGATAAACTGGGAAGTAGTGGTCTTAATTGATTATAGAAAACCAATCGATTACTCGAAATAAAGATGAAGCACAATCGATTATTTAAACGAGTATTCGTTAAAATTGTTTATTTTACCATTGATTCCACAGGTTTGTATGAAGATGTATGGGATTAGGTGATGGGTCAAAAATGACATGAAAATGCTGAACAACCAGTGTCACCTCGATCCTAGTACCTAGTAAACATTGCGACGTTAGAGCAACGTTGGAAAAACGCTGCACCCCAACGTATGATTAACGTTGGATAGACGCTGCAACCGATGTCGGATCAATGTCGGGTTTTGGGTGTTTATGGACGCCGAAGAAAGTTTCCCCTTGTCTTGGTTGAGTACAGGTTGCAAATGAAAGTCGAAACAACGAGCAAGCGGGGATGTATAGACGTCGGGCAAATAGTAATCTAGAATCACTGTCGAAGCAGAGGCACTCATTGTGTGGTCACCTTTCCGTAACTGTACCCCAACCCTTTGGTCATCCGGTCACGCAAGATATGCATGAAATCGACTTCCATGTAAATTTTTCAAAAATTAAGCGGAAAACAGCGTTCTTGAAATTCTCAAATTTTACGTCTTCGTTTTGGTCTGTTTTTGAAGTGATCTGTCATGCTTGCCATTTCCATAACATCTAGAAGTTGTTGTTGTTTTTGTTTTTGTTTTTGTTTTTTTTCTTTTTGCTTATGAATCCGGCGTCTATACATAGTCGATTTTAGACGTGTGTCCAAAATTGATTTTCCAATGTATTCTACGTTCTACAAAGATTTTGATTAGATGTTGGAGAAAATGGCGTTTTGGTTGTGACCAAAAACAACATTTAAACAACATTGTTTATCCCATGCCTATCCGACGTTGTGTAAAAGGCGTTGACAAGACTTTGACCTATTGTCTCACAACAAATCACAACCATATCATAACCAGAGTTGATGTTTTGGTTTGGCTGCGTCGACGTCGCAACCACAAATCGACGTTGGATCGACATTGGAATGTTTACTCAATAAACAAATTGCAGGATCTCTTTCCACATTTAGAATCTTGACGTGAGTACAAAGGGACAAAGGAGAAATGGTGTCAGAAAGGGTATCGTTTGATTCCACCCTTACCTAAAAATGACTAAAATTCAATCCAAACTAGCACATAAGCTATTTAATTTATCTCGATTTCAAAAATAACTGGAATATTCACAAGCATGCGAAATGTGTTGGTTTTGCATAGAACTTTTGTACAAAGAAGATGATTGCTAACACTGCTCCAAACTCATTGATTAACAGAACCGGATCCGCCAAGTCTGCAATATTTACACTGAAACAAAGATGTGGCTTCAGAAAGGTGTTGAAACCCTGGACAAACAATACCGAATTTCTACTCCCATATTATGTTCGCCACTGTACCTACTGGAATATGACGTTTACAGATGATATTGCAAATATAAAATTGTTGGCATTGTTCTTTGTGCTGCAACTTAAGGTCATCCTGGCCCCTTATGAATGTTCAACTTTCTACGCAGCTATGAGTAATTTACAAATATTGATGTAAATTAAAAACGAAGGATAAAGAAAACTTCGTTTATATTTTGAGAATGCCCAGAAAAAATTGAGATCAAGTATGTAGTAGTCACAGGCAGCTTTTTTTGTGTGTTGGGAGTTTCCTTTATGATGTGTTGGCATGTAGTATGCAATAAGACAAATTCTTGCAGCCGAGCTGTATAAACGCAAAAAAACTAGACCGAATTTCGCTACACGTAGCGAAAAAGCACCCACTTGCAAGGGCAGAGACACAACATATTTGGTCACAGACACATTTTTCAGTGTTTCGGCATAATTGTAAGCTTCCGGATTATTATCTTGAATGAGGCCATCGAAGTGAATATATGTAACCTCATTTGGCCACAACTAAATCAAATTCAGTTTTCTAACCTTTTTTGAGATACTGGTCAACTTACATTTTTTTACCTTGACCATGATGGAGGAGGTCAAGATCACCGTGGTGCCTCTTATATAACGTTGTTTAGGCCTAAAGGGTCGAAAATGAGCTCAAAATCGCTCTATCTCCAATCGTTTTCGAGAATGGTCGGCCTGTCGTTAAGGACGAGTGAAGTCACGTGACCTTTGACCTTGACCCTCAAGGTCAAGGTTAGTGATGAAAGTGTGCCCTTTACTGAGTATTTTTTATGCATTCACATTGGGATTTGAACACCTGTATGGCTACTTTTTGTGATTAATAGGTGTTTCCAAAAATATTTTGACCTCAATTTGACCTTGACCTCTGAGGTTCAAGGTCAAACTCATTACCCTCTATGTCTCTGCACCCTCTATGTCTCTGCCGTCTTTTTGCGACAAACCCCGTAGGAGGAGTGTTTTGGAAACCAATTTGAGGTCAGAAAAACTTTGACCTCAATTTGACCTTGACCTTCAAGGTCAAGGTAAAAAATTTTGCGGATTTGACGACATCTCTTCACACTCTATCACTGTGCCAAATTTCATTGTCCTACGTCAAATAGCCTAGGAGGAGTTTTCTGGAAAACGGAAAAAAGAGAAGAAAAAAGGAAAAAAGTACAGAAATTTCGAGAAAAACTACATACTTATACCCATTTGCAAACGAAGTTTGCAAGTGGAAATAAATAAATAAATAAGCCGACTCAAGTGATTGTGAAATGCTATTCATTAAAATGTTGTTCATAGTCTAGAAGCTCTTTGATATCCTTCCGCAACTTTCAGTAACATCGACGATACCTTTTTTTTTTCGAAGTAATCTTCCGTCCTGTGTTGCCATGGTATGTAACTGGTGTAGTCCATTATCAGCCGTGGTTATATGACACGTAATGCATATACGTGGTGCGTAAAAGAAAGTTTACAAAATATTCATTTTTGTATTAGATTTTCAGCAAAATTTAATTGTATCAAGATCTCATAAACACGAAAAAACCACACTGCTTTCAATGTCGAGATAATGTCGTTTGTAGGCAACACAACTGAGATTTGAGTCGTTCGTGAAGTAAAGTCAGCTGAGCAATGTGCCGCTTTCGCTACGGAAGGCTTGAACTATGTGTTGCATTGGGCAAAAGAATCGATTGATTCTCCATTGTGGTTAATTCTGCCACTCTTCCATTAACACTTGTCGAAGTTCTGCGTATTTTCTCGCAGGAGGTTTTCTTTTGCGTATTTTCCGGCCCAGAAGCGCCAGAGGTGTTGCAGTGGAAACATATGGTGACCATCGGAACAGGTTCAGGTTATGTACTACCAGATGCTATAAACTGTCTCTAGCAACTTGTGGTCGAGCGTATCTTGCACACATTATGTTACTGTTTTTCCAGATACAGGGCACCACATGCCCAGTAAGTGCAGTGTCGAAACTCTGATTTGCGGCCAGATTGCCATCACTGATTATTGTGCCCTAAACAATGGCCGAGTCGCTGCCAAATCTGTCAAATTCGGAAACATACTGTATCCAGTTAAAGTTCTCGACTCACAATATGATCAAAAAACGACTATTTAGCGCCACAAATGAGCTTCTAGGTTGGTCTAAGCCTAGCGTACTTCCAACAAATATTAAACAGGAAGTCATACCTATCATATTCTGCGAGTTTTTCTTGGATAAAATTATCAAAATTAGAAAATATATTTCTAGTGATGATCGCTCAAAAAAATTTTAGGATTTTCGTGAAACCAACAGTTCATTCTATAGCTCAAAACTGTCTGCATTTAGACCTGTTTCTAAGGTAGAACTGAAACGTATTATTGAAAAGTCATCCCCACAGCTACCTGCTCGCTTGATCCACTTCCGGCATGGTTGCTGAAAGTGTGTATAGTAATAAATGTTTGGATATTCTTACGAACATTGTGAATTTATCCCTCGCCAACGCCGAAGTGTCTGAAAATCTAAAGTGTGCACTCGTGTTACCTCTCCTCAAGAAAGGAAGTCTGGATCGAGATATTTTGAAAAACTACCGTCCAGTTTCGAATCTAAGCTATGTTTCGAAAATCGTTGAATCGTTGTTCCACCGAACCTGCAGAGTTACGAGTTCAAAGTGATGTCATGAACGGACAGAAAGTCTATGGTTGCACTAGCGATGTTGGATCTTAGTGCACCTGCATGATACCATTGACCACGATACGCTGTTCACACGTCTATACCTGCGCTTTGGAGTAAGTGATCATGCTTTATCATGGCTTAAGTCCTACTTATGCAACCAAACTCAGACTGTGATTGTGAATGGTTTTACCTCATCAACTGCTACCCTCAGTCATGGCGTGCTCCAGGGCTCTGTTTTAGGCCCTATTTTATTCACTGTATACGTTACTCCGATGGCGGATATAGCTAATAAATATAACGTTAAATGTCATTTCTATGCTGATGACTCTCAAATTTATATTGCTTTTGATCGCATAAAGGACACTGCAAAGGATATCAACACTATTGAAGAATGTATCCTGGCTTTCAAGAAATGGATGTGTGCCAATTTTTTGAAGCTCAACGATGACAAGACTGAACTTATTTTATTTGGCTCAAAATGTAATTTGTCGCGACTTGAGGGTATTGAAATCAATATCGAATCTACAGTTATTTCATCCGCACCTATAGTGAAAAATCTGTTTGCTATGTTGGATAATTCGCTAACCATGGATAAATTTATTAGCCTCAAAGTATCTTCTGCATTGTTTTACCTACGAAGCATAGCTAGAATTCGACGATTAACTCCTCAGGCCACTAAGTTGTTAGTTCACGCATATGTTATATCTCGCCTGGATTACTCCAGCTGTTTACTCTAAGGTGTTAATAAATCATTAATTCGCAAGCTTCAAGTCGTGCAAAACTCAGCAGCTCGTCTCATCTCCAAATTGAACAGATTTAACTGTGTAACCGCCTGCACTGGCTACCGGTAAAACAGCGGATAGTATTCAAAATTTTAGTCATTGTTTTTAACTGTATTCATGGACGCGCACCTCAATATCTAGTGGATTTAGTAACAGCGTACCGGTACTTTCGTTCGCTCCGATCGGGTAGCCAAGGATTACTGGTGGAACATAAAACTAACAACAGATACGGTGATAGAGCATTCGTGAATTTTGCTCCTAAACTATGGAACTCGCTGCCTATTCATTTTAGATCTATAAATAATTTTGCAGCTTTTAAAAGAGCTCTTAAAACACACCTTTTTAATAATGCTTATTTTGTCAACTAATTTATAACAGTATTATAACTGTGTTATTATTCACGTGTATCTTTTTAACTTATAATTGTATACATTGCTCAGCACCTGCAGCTTATTATTAGATAAAGTGCTATGCAAATGTATTAAATTATAATAACAATAATAATAATAATAATAAAACGTATCGCTCTCCAGTTTCAGCTGCCTGCCATCATGTCGGGAAATACAATACTCGCCACCAGGTGCGACGCGGTGATTTCCCACCTAGACCCCCCACCCCTCGCAGTCGGCGTTTACGTGAGAAAAGTGAAATTCCGTAATATGCGTACGCGTATTCGGCGTCTTCTCGCCACCTCAGTCGATTTATCCGAGTATTGTTTGTGCCTGGCGCGAGCGTCGCCGTTTCAGTTGTCGCTTGAAACCTGTGATCGACTACTTCGTGGCCGATCTATCGTGCTTATGTTTCTTGGTATCGTTATTGCAAATGGTATATCACAGCGTTGATGTACCAAATTTGCTAGCATTCCTGTTCATAAAAATCTGCGCTTCCTTCCCTCATGCCATAATCTGCTTGCTTTGCGTTTGTTTTGAAACAAACAGGTCCCTCGGTCGATTTGTTTTAGAAAAGCCCGCCATAGCAAACAGAGCCCCTATAATAAAATGACCCCCTTCAAACAATCATGTTTATATTAAAATTAAATAAAAAGGTGCATAGGCTGTTTAAATACTATTTTAAGCATTTTCTACCTTTTGATGCAGAAAATTATCCTTTTAAGTCGTAGAAAATGCTCCGGAGTTCTGTCAACATAAATTAACATCAATAAAAACAAATTTCTTGCAAGGAAAACATCAGTAAGAGATTAATCAAAACAAAGTAATGTCACTCAATAGTCCCACCAGTGTCAATTGGTGTCGCAGCTGTCAGATTAAAACAAAGGAACACCTGGTTAAGATTAGAGGCTTATTTGTCTATGCAAACTTCAGATATAAGCCGGATTATACTGGCATGAATAGGTATGTATATAGTGAGTAAATGAGCAACTTGAAGAGTACTTCCATGCATATTTGAGAACAGCAAACGTGGAAATGGAAAGTTTGGAAAAAGTAAAAAATAGCAAAATAGCAAGTGATGGAGAAAAACAGACGGAAAAAGGGATAAGCGAAATACCCAAATCTACAATTACGTAGTACTTAATCAGTATCCTCGCGGTATGTCAAAAAAACGAGAAGGCGAATATCCGTCACTGATGTAAACGTTATGTTGCTAAATCGGGAGAGCTTTATTATCAACATGTCCCTGATAAAAAAACGGATTCTACCTAATGTAAAAAATTGCTTGTCATTCGAGATATAAACGCGCACCAAAAATTATCACTAGCGTACATAGTGGTGCAGAGAAAAGTGATGAGTCACGGAGTCTTGCGGGTCATTTGGGTGTGACAAAGACTTCAAACAAGATAATGAGCAGGTAAATAAGCTTGAAATACTTTCAACTAAAATAAAACAAAAATCTACTAAAACAAAAATATTACTTTGCAAGGTACGGAGTTACATTTAAATGTATAGATAAATATATTTAATTAAAATTTGAGTAATATTTAAATAAATTTATTTATTATTTACCATGTTTACATTATTAATGCAGGTTCTATTGGAGAGGAATTACCAGTGACGCCAAGAAGTTCATTGCTAATTGCGAACGATGCCAAAAGATCAACCCTAGGATGAAACTGGAACGTGCTGTGTTGCACCCCATATCCGTACCGGACAGAGTCATGAACATATTGGGATTGACATCACCAATTTACTCCGGACCGAAGACGAATACTGCTGTCTGTATTATTTTTCAAAGTGGCCAGAGGTGCGAGCCCTAATGGATAAAACCACTATCAGTGTTGCTAGATTCGTTTTCGAGGACGTGATTTGTCGCCATGGCTGCGTAGATATTCAAATCAATGATCAGGGGCGCGAATTTGTAAATTCCGTGTATGATGAGCTTTTTCGTATGGCTGGTACCAAGCAACACGTAACCAGTGCGTACCACCCCAAGCCAATGGACTGGTTGAACGACAAAATCGCACGATAAGGGATTCATTAGTGAAGTTGCTTACCGATCAAAAAAATTGGCCGGCTTGTTTGCATTGTTCTTTTCGCTTACCGAACAGCGCGGCACGCTTTGCCTAAAGAAACTCCGTTCATAGTGATATACGGACGTGAAGCCAAATTGCCGATTGAGTGCGATTTTGAAATCCGGATGTTGCGGATAGTTTACCTGACAGCAAATCGGGCACTTCGGACAGCTTATCGGATGCTACAGATAGTGTCCTCTCCGAGACTTGCTCGGACGCAATTCACCGGACCATTGAGGCAATGAATCTTATGCGAAACAATATATATATCAAAGTCAGCAGCAATATAAAAAAACACTTACGGAACAGAAAAAAACTATGAGAAAAGGCGCCATCCAGAACTTTTCAAAATTGATGACAAAGCGCTTTTGAAAAATTTGGTCAGGGCTGACCGAATAGGTGGCAACTCTAACGATCGATGGCTCAGTCCATATGTTATTTATCAAGAATGCGGAAAAAACACATGTTTACTCAAAGGTCAAGATGGCAAAGTGCTCAAGAAAAAAGCAAATGGATGTAATCTGAAAGTCTTTCTGGAACCTGTGTCTTGTTCACCATCTGCGAAGTACGATTTGGACCCTCCCTGCAGCGATTCAGATTCTCCCCCACAATTTTGAAACCAATGTGTTCCATGTGGCAACAACATGTTTGTCACAAAGTAGGAGTAACGGTTGTCTGAGTGAACGGCAACAAACATGACAGTGCTCCATCAATATTACAGCCTAGCGAATGTCCTCGGACAACAAGAGTTAAAGGCGATGGAAACTGTTTGTTTCGCTCCTTGGCTAGCGTTGTCTGTGGTTCCCAGGTAGAGCATAATTTTTATTTTTTAACTCATTGCGTCATACATAATAAACTCTGGTGGCGCACTTGATTCAGTATGCAATAATTTGGTGAAACACATGGCATCTACGGAAATGGAGCAAGATGGAAAGTGGTGTACCGAAGTAGAATTGTACGCAGCGGCTACTCTTCTACAGACCGTCATACGTTTACAGTAAATACGGAAATACCTACAAATGGCTTGCGTTCCGACCACTGAATTCACTTGGAAATACAATGCACACAGACGAAAGTATCTATTTGGTCAATCTAAATGACGGTTTTGAGCCATTGAAATATTTTTATGGAGCTTGGACAGATTTTTTGGTGACTGCATGTCAGTGGTGATGGAAGCTTTTTGTGTTTGAAAATGTAGATGTTAGTTGCTAAATAAATCGTTATTCATGAACATAGTTTTTATTTCAATTAAAGAAACTAATAAGCTGTCCATATGTAGAAAGAAATAAAGAAACCAAACAAAAAATAAGGATGGTTGAAACATTTCAGGGGGTCTCTTTTTTTTAAAACAAATCGGCCGGGGGTCGATTTATTTTGATTGTCGAAACGTTTCCTTACATCGGTCATGGGTATAGATATCCTCCGACGTACTCCTAGGGTCAAATAATCGCATCATTCGCAATTTATTTCATAAAATTTATCCAATAATAGAAAGTGTGATAGTTATACATAAAAATACTGGGGAATTAAAACTAACTTGCTTAGTGATGGGGCTATAGTGACAGGTTATAGTGAGGTTGTTAGTTGTAAGTATTTATTACTTCAGCTTTAACGAATATTGATTTGTGTGGGGCATGTAGACGGAATAGGTATTAAAAAGTGTAAGGAACTGATGACAAAGAATAAGAAATGAAAAATTACTGTCTTATAAAATGTCCGTTAAAAGTTGATTGCATGTGAACTTTGTTTGCAGCATAAAGACTTCAAATCAAGTCATGTTGTTCGAACATATTTGTTTTAAAACAATGGCTCAGTAAATATGATCAATATTTTAATCGTAAAATAAGTACGGATTTCTTTGTTCTGTGTATGCATGAGTACGAACCAGGGAGTACACAAGCTAAAAATTTATCGAGATACTTTGGATATCCACTTAGAAGTTGTACGGGCTGTATGCTAATTCAAATAATGTTCGAAATTTGGTCAAATCATCCATTTCGTCATATATATTGTCTAGACATTGTACACAGCAGGAGAAAGAATAAACACAAAATTGAGGTTTACTCAAGCATATTTTTAACGAAGAAAGCGTTCACAAGATTCCCAAATTCCCATCAATCTCCGAAATTTCTGACCGTCCACACTGCTACCTTGATCTTTCCCATAATTTATGTCTCTTCAACATGTTTCAAATAAATACGAACATTTTATTCACTTTCCTGTTTATTTATCACGGATGGTATATTCCACTCGACGCTGTTTGTTTGCAAACATATTTGATACAGGAATACACGATCATCGTTCTAGAAGAAAGAGTAGAACAATTGTCCCTAGACATTCCCTGTGTGTCGTCGCTAGATCAATTGTTGGGATACCAGAACACCACAACTTGATAAAATGTTGCTTTGCTAAAACGACAGTATTATGACGTCAAAATAAGGTCAATTATCTGGTGTATCTGCTAGTGAATTTCAGCGACAGAATGCATTACACCACACTTCAGGATAGGGAAATTTTGTGTTAGCTTATAAATCTGTTACATCATTTAAATTTTTAAAAATGTTGTTTGTTACAATTTGGTTCCATGGAATCACTCTAAAACAACTTTGGTTGGTAAAATGAAACCTGTTTTGCGTAAAGAGCACTCTCATGTCAAGATCTGAATGGATTATTTTACGTATGACATTATATACACCATATAAGTAATTCTCGTTTTTAATATGATAATATACTAATGCCCTAATACAAACACACATACATACATACATACATATACATAAGATTTTACAAAATATGTAAAACTGATGTTTTTATAAATTTAAGTATGGGCTTTATGCCATGAGTTTATCATGCAGTGTCAAAGTTCCGTTGAACCGTAACCTCTTACTTACTTGATATGACTTCCATGTACGTTGCCAGAGACTCAAGACATAAACTGGAATTCGTTTAACAGGCATTTGCATGAGCCAGAGACATTTCTCCCAGAAATGAAAAGCATGACATCTGGGCCAATGCCTTTTAAGCTCCATCTTTTTTATGTCTCTCCATCCACTGAAAAGAATAAAGAGTAAAGTTATCCCCTTAACTTCAAAGCAAATTCTTTCAATGTCAGTATGCAGCATCAGGCATCAAGTGTTGAAATTTTGAACGCAGTGCGTCAGGCATCATGTCTTGAAATTTTGAGCGCAGGGCTTTGGCAATCCAACAAATGTACAGAAAATCACCCCCTGGATTGCCTTTCAATGTCGTTATGTATCAAGAACTATGAAACACACAGGAACAGGTTTTGCCGATTAATATCCGGTATTAGACAGTACGTCGGACCCTTAAAAAGAATCCATTGTTTTAATTAAAGTTGTCAGCTGGTGCGCCACCCATTCTAGCAACTAAATTCAAGCCAAAATTACATATTTTGAGATTATTCAAGAAATATTATAACTTACAATTTTATCAAATTAATGCTCAAACTGTGAATATGATTGTTTAAAGTAGCCCAAATGGCATATTGTTTAGCTATGGCTTAAATGTCTCCGAAATATCGCTGGTCCAAAAGTTCTGGGTTTATATTGCATAAATTTTCTATCAAAACGCTTAATTCTTTTATCAAGAAAATAACGGTGTTACATGTTTACATTTGATTCCAAGCTTGTTCGGTATGGTGTCATCCAGGTCAAAAGCCCCATATCTCCATCACTGTCCACAAATTGCTTAACTACTTCATGTGGAGCTTTCGTAATAATTGCACCACGAGGCTATTCTTTAGTAAAGTTTTTGTTCAATGTCTGCGACTTATGCGAATCCTAAAATATATACTGAAGGACAGAAAAAACTTAACATGCAAATGAAATGTATCATTTTGAGAAAATTATTTATTCAATTACTTTCATACTTACAAGAATGTAAGATTCACTGATTCTTTAACATAATTTTACACAAAATGATCCATACTCCTAAGCGTCTGCAAAATCCAGACTGACAAAAGATGCGATTGTCACAATTTCGGCGTGCACAGAATTTAACGACCTGAAGTGTCCTCAGTACCGTACGTGTGTGTGTCCCATTGGCTTGGCGTAAAGCACGGATCCGGCGGGGCATCGACATGATCAGTCGGTTGATTCGGTACTGAGGGTACCGGTTCCACTCTTCTATCAAAGCCTGGTGAGCTGAGCGTGGTTTTGAGGAGGCGGATTTCCAGCACGGACCTTCCTATCCAGATGATCCCATAGATGTTCTATGGATTTCATGTCCGGGAAATAGGGTGGCCAATCCAAGGTGTTGACATTATTTCCTGCCAGGTAATCCCTAGTTGCCTGAGCGGCATGTGGGCGCGCATTATCGTGCATTAATATCGCATCAACGTTCTACTGCACGTAGGGGACTACTTGAGTATTGAGTACAGTATTCATGTAGCGATTTGCAGTCAAATTACCATCAATGATCAGAAACTGTGACTTGTGACTGTGACAACCGAATCGTATGGCCCCCATCGCCATCACAGAACCGCCGCCAAAGCGATCCACCTGATTGACTGCGCATGCGGAGAAGCGTTCGCCGATCCGTCTATACGCGCGCTGGCGGCCATCTGCGCGGTATAATTGAAACCGTGACTCATCACTAAATATCACATGTCGCTAGTTTTGCAATCTCCACAGTCAACGATGGTGGTTATCAGCCCACGTGCGGCTTCGCATACGTCTCCGAGCGTTCAAGACAACGCCGACGTAAGGTCTGCGAATGCGTAATCCGTGTTCACGAAGACGTCTGATTACCATTTTTGCACTTTCAGTATATAATACGGCTGACGTTTTAAATCTAAATATATCGAATCTGTGACATTTGGTCCAGCGACATTTGGACCAGAGAAATGTTGAGCATTGGTGATGGGGTCACTTCAAAAACAAGTTGTTCCAAGTTTGATAATTAATGTTATAATAGTTGTGCCTTCGTTTCTTTGCTGTTTTTTGTACGGTATAAATGTTACTTTCTCACACTACAAAATAAAAAAAAAAAGAAAAAAGTTTTTTTTTTTCAAATTATAATATTTAAAAAGTATTTCATGTTGCATCAGTATAATTATATTTTCATTTGTGTTATATTGGTTTCAATTTGCTGTGCACATTCTCTGTCTTTAATATATTACTATACTCGGAGCACGAGACGTGCTCGCCAGACGTATTAGCTGAATTGTAATTACTCCGAATGTCACATTTTTTGCTTCCAATCGAAATGTCTCTGGTCCAAATATCTCTAGGCTAAATGGCACTGCGTCAAATGTCGTAGGTCCAGATGTCTCAGACTAGCTTACCCCTGTACAGCTTCCCCCGGGGGGGAGGGCTAGCTAGACTAGGCTACCTCTCCCCTCTGGGATAATTTGCCCCCTCGCTACAAAACTCAACAAATGCCACAACAGCTTAACTCAAAACTGTTTATTTGATAAATGCTCAGTGTTAACAATAATACCCAATTTGTACAATTTAAAAAATGCAATTGTCAATTTCCACAAGGGTTAAAGGCCATAAACGGGATCGTAATGATGGTGAATTTTCGCAATGTAAATCATCGGAACGGATTTTCTCAGCCTTCCTAGTGGGTTTAATGCTCTCGGTTCAGCATAGGTCAGCCACTTGTAGACTGGATTCCAGGTGGTGAAAAAGCTTCCAATTTATACTTATAGTCACAACTAAATCTTTTACCGCTACTTAATTACCCGGGATTTCTTATTTAGCTGTTTTAATCGTCTGTTACAATACACAGATAAAAATTAAAATAAAATTTGTGGATTCGTTTTATTTCAATACAGCGGTGATGTGACTGTCACTGGTAAATGTGACGGAGATTAAACAATCAGATTAACCTTACTAATTTTAGTTATCACAGTGTCAGATATTACAAGAAGGATAAAGACGGTGTAATGAAACGTTCTGACCCCCAAAACAAACAGACCCCCCCCCCCCGGTCGATTTGTTTTGGGAAAACCCGCCATAACAAACAGACCTCCCCCATAATAAAATGACCCCCTCCAAATAATCATGTTTAAATATAAAATGGAAGTAAAAAAAGGTGCATGTGGTTTTTAAATACTATTTTAAGCATTTTCTACCTCTTGGTGTAGAAAATTATTATTTTGAGCCTTTGAAATGCCATTATTGAACTTGGACAGATTTTTTGGTGACTGTATGTTAGTGGTGTTGTAAGTGTTTTCGTGTTTGAAAATGTAGATGTTAGTTGCTAGATAAATTGTTTTTCATGGATATAGTTTTTATTTCAATTAAAGAAACTAATAAGGTGGCCATATATGGAAAGAAATAAAGAAATCAACAAAAAAATAAGAGGGTTAAAACATTTCAGAGGGGGTCTGTTTGTTTTAAAACAAATCGACCGGGGGGTCTGTTTGCTTTAAAACAAATCGACCGGGGGTTCGATTTATTTTGGGGGTCAAAACGTTTCCTTACAACGGGTTGCAATTGTGGCTTTGATTCAGCAGCAGAAAGAAAGGTGAATGGAAAAAATAGGGGAAAGCTAGAATGGCTTGGGGTGAACTGGGAACAGAAAGAAAAAAAAACGAAAAAAAATAGAAGGGGAATCTAGCCTTGATGGTGGGGGGGGGGGGGCTGAACAGGGGATAAAAAAATACCAGGTGGGGGGAAGATATACTAGTCTAGCTTCTGCAGTTGAAATATCTCTTTGTCTTCGTTCAATTTACATAACATATGGCCATAGCCCCAGCATTAGAGGAGGATATAACTAAACCGACTTCCGCTAGATAGCGGAATGACAAACTTGTATAATCTACGAAAAAATAAATGCTCTATTATTCGGAGGTCACGGTCGCCGAGGTAGTTCTCGCGTAACTTCTCTTAGGCCAAAAGCTCTCAAGCGCTTCATCTCTAACCGTTCTCGAATTCATAGTCAATTTCCTTTTTACTATATGACCTTAGCCGAGAAGGTCCTAATCATCGTCTGATTTACCAAAGGGTAAAAAGCTCCAACCGGTTTCAAGTCGTTCTATCGCTAACAGTTCACGTAATACAAAGTTACATGACCTTTAGCATTGACCTTCAAGATTAATATCCATATTGCTAGGTTACTCTGTACTCACACTGTATATGTTGTCGAAAAGGAATTTGAGCTCTATTTTTATTCATTTTTATGCAAAATAGGGTTTCGAAAAATATTTTGCCCTCAATTAGCTGTTCCAGGAAGACCTTATCACACTCTATACCAATGACAAACATGGTATGTTAAATAGTTTAGGAGGACTTGTCTGGAAACCATTTTGAAGTAAAAATCCTTTGTCCTCAATTTCACTGTGACCTTGAAGGTCAAGGTAAGAAATACGATTCCAGAGAGATCTTATCACCCTTTATGCGTGTACTAAATGTCATCTGCATGTCAAATGGTCTAGGAGGAGTTGTCTAGAAAACATACAAACGGGAAAAGCCAGAAAAAAGGAACAAACTTTCGGAATAACTACAAACTTATTGCCCTTTGCAAACGTGGTTTGCAAGTGAGAATTAAGGCTACGCCCCAAGTAACAATTGTTTTATATAATGCTGCGATGGCTGGCTTGTTCCCAAATTTAAAATTTTTTAAAAAGAAGTGCTTGAAAAAGAGGTTGAAAGCAAAATGTCGGATAAAATAAGTATTTGCAACTATATGGCGGTTAACATATTGTCACAGCCGTAGTTGCCTTGATACCGCACTTGTTCCCCTCGCCGCTCGCTCGTACATTTCCTAAATCATAAGTCACGTTAGTGTTTATTGTAAGGAGGTGTTATTGCGCAGTTAAAATGATACAACTGGTGAAGAGGCAGGCACGGTGGAATTAACAATCAATAATTGATTTAACTGCTTCATCTTTGTAGACTCTTATCCGGACAATTGGGACTGGGACAATTGGAACTGTAACACAGCTTTATTATTAAGCGCGCTTTTTCTATAATTCGTTA
Organism: Protula sp. h YS-2021; assembly: GCA_949752745.1. Taxonomy (NCBI): domain Eukaryota; kingdom Metazoa; phylum Annelida; class Polychaeta; order Sabellida; family Serpulidae; genus Protula; species Protula sp. h YS-2021. Next base: position 47,185,140 of record OX457024.1, read on the forward strand.
ACTGTTTTTTTTTTTTTTTTTTGCTATATATATATTTTGTTTATACTATAATAAGTGTTATGTCTGAGTACTCATCCATGAGTTTGATCACATGTAAATAAAGTTTGAAGTATGATTTTTTTCAGTTCATTTAAGGGAGGGGGAATCTGAAATTGGGGTTAATCTGAAATCGTTAAACACCGGGATTCTTATAGATATAGCCAAATGTTGTTGTTTCTTTCAGTTTGTTGTCTATATTCTTTCCTCTATACCAGTAAGTTCCATAGGTAATTCAATTTTCCAGGTGTACTGTATAAAACGTTTTATAAATCAATCCATCAATGAGCCAAATTTTAACCGGGAGTATAATTTTTGACAAATAACTGTGATGTTCTACATAGTATGAGGAAGTATATCCCCGAGCCTATGTCAAATGATTCATTTAAAATCTATTTTACAAACGTGGGAAAAAGTTTCATCTGTGGGATCGATTTGCAGACATGCCCACGCAAGGATACCACTTTTCGCTGTCTGCCATTGGTTAAGGAGTTGGCTGTTTTGAAAGTTCTACCCTCTTGAGTTTGCTCAACACTTCTCTCAACATTCTCAGACACGTTGAGAAGTTTGAGCTTAGTCTTAGAGCAAGTTTGCTGTGAGTAAAGAGAACGTCTGATTAGCTTTATATCTAGGAAAACATACTAAGAGTCAAATATGCCATGTTTTCTTTTCATCTCCATTGAAGTTCGTTAGAGGACAGAATGCATAATAAATAAATCATGTGATCTAAGGTGTAGCACAGAGAGATGGAGAATGATGACTTGATAAACATAATTCATCATTGTCAAATACTTGGGAGACTAAATGCAAAAAATATACACCATCCTCCCTTTGAAGACTGAGTCTGTTCCCCATATACATACTAAAATAATTTTTTTTTAGTCACGTGCATTCAAAACGTCACGATCGAAATGTTGCAGGGCCACATGTCTTTATAGAAATGTCGGTAGACTAACCGTAGTTCCACCAAATGTCGTTAGAACAAATGTTAGGATTCCAGATGTAATTTTGAAGAAAAAAACCTTATAGTCGCATGCCCATGCTAACCTCTGATGCAGTGACCAGCTTTGTTCAGTATAATTTTTGGCATCACTGGCAAACCGTTGTGTCATGAGCGAATTGGTTTTGTTAAAAAAAAAGTGAACTACAGACAAAGAATATATTTGCAAATGCCGAATATAAAAAGATAATTTTAATATATTTTTAAGTGTGCGACGATATCAGCAATTTGTCCCTTCCCACGCTTAGCGCCTGCATGTCTGGGCTGCAACTTAGTTCACTTTCACAGTCTCACATTATGATTGTGGGTTTTTATTGTGGCTTTCCCAGGGATCGAAATATTTGAGATAACATTTATTTCCACATGTGCTGGTTATCATTTTTTGCTATGACGTTAAAACGATGGCGTTTTCAATTCATATGTTTTGTTTCTATTTTTATCACCCCTTTTACTGCTGGATATTATTCAGGGATACTTGCCTTGCACCCGATTGTGAAATGCACCCCCCCCCCCCCTTCCACAAAAAAAAAGATAGTGGAGTTTAACACCATTGTGTGACATATCATTGTTACCGTTTTTAATGTAAAAACGAAATATATTAACATTAAAAGACAGGTTGTTATTGCATTCGCAATTTATCCCTTAACCGTTTACAGCACGAAAACTTCAACTTTGCAAAATTTACATTTACCAGATTGCTATTTTTAAATTAAAATTACATACAATTACATTTTGAAATTAAGTAAATGAGTGTGGAATGATACATAATAAATAAATTTGTAAATAACTGTAGAGTCAATTGAGACTAACGTAATGGGCTAATGCCCCAATGTAAAATAAAAAAATAAATTTAATAGGGAAATCACACAGTCTCTAATAAGGTTTGCAATATGAAAAATAGTTAGTTTGAAGCAGAGCACACAATGAAGTCGTCACTGAAAGTCTAATTAAGTGATGTCGGCAATATGAACTATAAGCCTCACCTAAATATGGGGTTGTAGCTAGGGAAAATGCTAATTGTTGATTCCCCTACAGGGAAAACATTTGTTAGAAACATTTAACGTAATCAGTACTAAAAAATTGATAAACTACCGTTATAAATTAGAAAACAAACGAAAACAACGTTATTTTCTGAAATAATTTATGAGTTAAATCTTTGATCTTATATACCAATGTAACAATGGTATTATTCTGCTCGGCACATTTACTGTTTAATCATGCTTGTCAATTAACAAAGGTTTGAAGAAATATTAACGTGACTCTGTTTGGATTGGTTACAAATATTTGCCAGCCACAAAAGACCCGTTACGACGCATGGGGGTACATGCACATAGCGTGAGACCTTGGTGTGCAACGCAAAAGGGGGAATAATTTTCTTAACCAGTGAAATTGCTTTGCTTAATGTGTTTGATGACAAACAATGGTCGATGTCAAGCAGAGAAGAATAGAGATGGGCGGTGCATTTCATAGTTGGGTGAATCGCTAAGCAAAGCTGGGACATCATTTCAGGTATTTAATGTAATCCTTTGCAGAATCCAGACCAATATTGGAGCATTGCACACATCAAATAAATATCTTCATAAGCGATGAAACACTAAATCGTAAAATATTTGTAGTTGAATGAACAAGCAAGTTATATTTTATATTTTTATTTTGGTGTGTACCTTACGAGTTTATTTTATCGAACAAGAAACTGAAAGAACATTGAGAGAGATAATAATAGTGATAAAAAAGTTACAAACAAAAGTAGGCAGGAAATCAAATAACTTATTTATATATATAGACAAAAATAACAGAATTTACATCATATAATAAATTAAACAGTTGCTTTAATGACAAACAGTTAAATACTGGATAGAAATAAGCATTATATAGGTGCTGAAGGATAACACCTTACTTTTGAATTATTTGTGTTGTTGTCAACCATGCATGGAGACATGCTCGCTCCGGGTAAGTCGCCTTACGACAATACCAGCTCGTATTCGACTATGCCAATGGGAAGTTCCATGCCACCGTCTTACAGCATGGGGAGTTACCCCACACAGAGCATGGGTGCCATTGGCAGTATGGGTGCCATGGGGATGGGCTCCATGATCGGATCCATGAACAGTATGGGCCACATGGGCCAAGCCTACGCCGCAATGAACAACATGGGGGCGGGGATGATGGCGGTGGGCGGCATGCAGATGGTCAATGGCGCGATGGCGTCTATGGAAGAATCGTTATCACCAATGGCCCGCGACAGAGAAATGCCAAAAGGATATCGGCGCAGCTACACGCATGCAAAGCCTCCGTACTCTTACATATCTCTTATTGTTATGGCGATACAAAATTCCTCAAGCAAAATGGTGACCCTGAATGAAATATACCAATTCATTATGGATTTATTTCCATTCTATAGACAGAATCAACAACGATGGCAGAACTCTATCAGACACAGTTTGTCATTTAACGACTGCTTTTGCAAAGTTCCACGGTCGCCAGAAAAACCAGGCAAGGGCAGTTTCTGGACTCTGCATCCGGATGCCCACAGCATGTTTGAAAACGGCTGCTACCTGCGGCGCCAGAAGCGCTTCAAGTGCGCCAAAAAGGAGCAGCTGAGGCAGGCGCAGAAGCAGGCGGCGGTGACGCAAGCGGCCGAGATGCTTGGCCATCTACCCCACGCTGACCAGCCCAGCGTCCCTCCCGTTAAAAACGAGACGGAACAAACAGGCACAGAAAGTTACAGCCCAAGCTTTAAGAAATCAGACAACGACGACGCCAAAAAAAGCGAACACAAGGCAGAAACGACAACACCACACATTCCAAGCACAGATCACAAACTGGAGGTAGTGCATGATTCTACACCGCCAGTTCAGCAGGAAGGCACACATGCTACTGCGAACATGCAGTCTATTTCTGAAAGTATCCGGTATGGCATGGCCCCGGATGGCTATGCGCACGCCATGCATCAGATGGGACAAATGGGACACAATTTCAGCCATCCATTTTCTATTAACAATCTTATGTCAAGCCAGGAAGGCATGATGGACTCAAAAATGTATGGGCATTTGGCCAACTATCATAACAACCCATATGGACACATGGGCCAGGTAGCCCAGGGAAGGGCCAATGATGCTGGACAGACTATACCTTCGGCTGCAGACAGTTATTACCGCAGCTATACACCTCAGTCCACGGCAAACTTATAAAAGTGGCTGGTTTATTTCGTTACTGCTATTTTTGCATTAAGTTCCTTTATATAAATATTGCCTGTGTGATAAAAAATAAAAATAAAATAAAAATTCCTTATCAAAGGACATATTGGACCATTTGCAATATTTTAAAATTAGTTTTTTATTATTATTAAAAAACTGAAATGTTATTTCCAGTATTTTAATATGTTCTAATAGTATTGTTTCATAATCTTCCCTTACATTTTAAAATTCTTCACGTATCTATAAACAATAAAAATAAGTAAAACGAATCGATGTATGTACTGGTTAAGTTGCTATAATCCACGTACAGTTATAAGCAACCGGTTATTGTAAATATTCCTATGTGGTTTATTTTGTAAGAAAAGTATAAAAATATAAGCTAAAAATGAAATGGGACAAGAAAGAATCCCCGTGGGCCGGGCCCCTAGTGTAAGGAAATGCCACACATTATAGTATTACCAGCCACTGTCCCGCCCACCCAATAATATCATATGTTATGATATGCCTACGGGGAGCAGGCAAAGAAATCGATTGAAAAAACTAAGAGTTCGGTATTTTCGGACACGTATTGCGCCTTCAGCTTACTGGCACATACGGACCTTCGGCTTCAGGAAAAAAAAAGAAAGAAAATAAATAAATAAATAAAGATAACTTCCTGCACATATATAATAAAGCATTACTATTATACATTTTTTCAAATACTCTGATTTTATTAATTACTGTTTAGAATGTTAAAATTGCAAGCTTTTCGTTTTCTAACTATTTATTTTCAAGGGGTCCCTAAAATGATCATCTCAGATTCAAACTTTCAGAAACCTTCCAGTAGTATGTATAAGTTCCAAATAAAAATGCTTCTACGTTTAAATTACAAAATAACTTTTCCGTTTGCAGCTTTTTATTTCGGGCTCAAGTTACTGTAAGGCAGAGAGACTCAAACTTGTTACCTCGTATACAATTAAATGCTTTATTCGTGTTGCTTTGTGTTGACCGAACTCGGGGCGCGTCCCGAACGCTGCGCTGGTGTACATAAAAGCAAGAATGATTAATTACTTGATCTTCAGAACTGCGTAGCAAAAAGGGGGAAATTTTATTTATGTTTGTTTTTGAAGGAAGTAAAATTTTAATGAGAGGGAATAATAATATACAATAATATTAAACGGGTGTTTAGACTTTAATTTTCCAGGATTATTATATGTATAACTCTGAAAATAAGACCACCCGAAGATGCGGACAAAGCTCCTCTTAAGCATGTTTGTCTTTTACTTATCACTGTCTTTTTTGCGTGGACATTTAGACATTTTTATCAATTCCACAACGGTTCAGTTTCCGGCATGGTGCTTTCCTGGAATTGCTATCTGTTATTGCTATATGTTTTTGGATTTGTGACCTGTACAGTTTGCACCGCCCAAGGAATTTTGTATACGGATGGTTTTTCTTAGAAAAATTTGTTAATCGTCAAAAAATCAAATGTGTTGAATATCTTGTCTTAGAGGGCCAGAAATAGTAATTGGTGCACTAGGTGATCCCAGTTAGTCAAATGTCCGTATAGTTTTACATGTAATTCCTGTATAGCTTTTTGATTTAGAACAAAGCTTTTGTTACATCCATAAATGTAACAGCTGACAAGTTCACATCTTACGGATTGACTAATATTTCCATAGTAGCACATGCAATTGCTTTAATTTGTGATCTCAGAAAGTTTTACTTCCTTTCACTTTGCTCATGCCTCGTGTAAGCTCTTGTTAAACAAAACTGCTTTATAATCAGATGAGGAGATTGTTATTACAGCAAAAACATACCAGTAACAATTATAAGAAGCTGAAACGTTGTCTATTTTGCTGTATAATAAAAATATTTCCAAATTGTTCCATCCAAGAAGAGGAAATCCTCTGCTGATATGTGACACTTGCGAATTAACGCCAATGTTTCCGACTCTATTTTTTGCCTGGAGAATCCTGTTTGTTTGTTTGTTTGTTTGTTTTTGTTGTTTTCTATCTCAGGCTCGTCTGTTCGTTAAAGGTAACTAAAACTTAAACTTTTCAAAGTGTGTTTTAAAATATTTTATGTGTCTTTTTTTGTTCCAATGTAGATTGTAATAATAGAAATATATCAATATATATTAGTTATTTTTAAAATTCTGTAGTTTTTTTAAAATGAATTGTAAAAAAGAAGATAAATCCAAAATAACTATTTTGTGAATGATTTGGCAAACATACTATAAATTGTTTAATCTTAGTTTTATTTATTGTTTCTTTTATGTTGCAAAAGGCCCAGAAAAGGACTTTGTGAAGCGAGTTTCCAAGCGCTTCAAGTTTTAAACTGCCCGTGACCAATTCGCATGATATTGCGCCTGTAAGAAAAGTACATATAATCACACATATAACCACACATAACAGAAGCTTACAGGGAAATCCTTATATCTTTAGCAGTAATAATTTGCTATGAAAATAGCAGTATTGATATAACAAAGTGTTATACAGCCCTAATTAGGGTTTCATTTTCGTAGCAAGGCATACTGCTTGTGGGACCTGTTAAACGATTTCCAAATGGTTTCATTTATATTCTGCCAGAAAAACTAAGAAAAAGAAAAAGAAAAGATATTGACAAATAAGTTATTGACGAATATGTTCTGTATCTAAAGGTTGAATGACTGTTCATATTAACTGGATCCACGAGGTGCAAAATGTTTGAAAAATGGCCTTACGGGTAAATATGATTCACTGAGACACATCTTTCGCCAGTGGAGAAGCAAAAGATTTAAACAACATATTTTACGACAAGACGCATCTAGACTGGCACGTTTTATTTATATTATTTCAAGAGGGGATAACATCATAGTGGCGTAAAAACATTAAAGGGTATATTGAATATTCGTTTTAAAGCCGATTTAGATTTAACTATATTGCTTGATGCCCGATTATGACGGTGCATTTTTTTTGGACAATGCCAATGTTATCCTGAAGCTAAACCTTGCCCATGTGAATTACCAAAAATCACAAAAAAGATGTCCAGCGAAAGACTAAGAGTATGAACTTTGTCTATGTTTTTTTTACTTTCTTTTTTGGATTGATTTTGTTGGATAATACGCAGAGCATCAATAGTCTTTCCATTGTTGTACAACAAATTGGTTGGAGGTGGGGGAGGGGGTACAAGATAGAGCACGCAATCTTTTGTGGGGGGGGGGGGGTACAAGATAGAGTACGCATTCTCTTGTGGCCTCCAGTATCTAAGGTAAAGGATTCCATTTGAATCTATTTTGATCAATATTGGACTAATGAAAAAATACTGAACTAGTGAAAAGAATGTCTAAGGACATCGTGGCTAGCCAAGCCTTAAAAAAAATTGCTAAGATTAAAGGTAAGACATAGTTCATATAACTACTGAACTACTAAAAATTTGAGTGAAAAATTCACAATATCGCGAAATTGATGAAGATAAGAATGTATATTTGTGCTGCTACGTATATTGTAGTGACAATAAATTATCCTAAAAAAATCACAAATATGTTTTCAAGTCAACAACAAAACAGTACTTCAGAGTATGGAAGAAATCGTGTTTTGCCCAGCCCCCCCCCTCCCCCCGCATTATGTGGTCTCTTTGGCTACGCTAACTCTGCACTCTTGTGTAAAACACAACCCTGTAGGATTTCGTCGCATTTTCGAAGCCATGTTATCAATATTAGGCAGCAATTCAGCAATCACGCATTATTATAGGGAGGGATCATGGGGTTGAGTCCCGGGGAGTCACAAGTAGTATCATATGTCTTACCATTTCCATTAAAAAAAAAACAACAACAACAAAAACAAAACAAAGAAACAAAAAAAAAAAAAACGCTGGGAAATGAGGTGAGGCTAATTTTGAGGGAAGCCGTGGTGCGCGCGGGGTGTGAATTTCGTTAAAAATGGAGTAATTTTCATTCAGTACTATGCGTTTCCCAGAAAAAGGAGATTATTTCAGAACTGCTCACCGTATTTTGTTAAAAAAGGGGGTATTATTTCAAAATTAGCACTGCGTAATTTTTATTCACTATTCCGCGTTACCCGCAAAAGGGGGTTCTTGCGGAACTTTACTCCAAGTTCTGATAAAATAGGGGATATTATTTCAAGATAGACTAGGCTATCTCTCCCACCCCCACCCCCCCCCCCCCCCACATTTGGAATTTTAAAATGTAAAAGGAAGATAATGTTGAAAATACAAGATAATGTGGATGTTATTTATGACAATCTTAGCGATCAGCAGTATCCACCTGATCTCTCTAAAATGCTAAAAAGGATATTTAGAGAAAAATAAAGAACTTTCTGATCAAAGATACCTTTTCATATTTTTGTTTCAATTATGTTGAATTTGGTCAATAAAGTAGTTAAGGCTAGTTTTATATATATTTACACGCAAAAAAGTTAGTGGGGGTGGATAGCGTTGCTTTCCCCCCCGGGGGGGGGGGGGGGAGCTGTAAGATAGCCTGTTACACCGGTTGTGTAACCGACGCATAGCCATGTCAGTCGTCTCTGTAATTCCGCGAATGCGCTTCTTCGGTGGATCCCCTCGTCCGTCCCGCTAGATGAGGCTAGTAGCAGCGGATTCTTCACGCTTGAGAGGGGTGATGGTGGCCAAAATAGACGGATGTTTATATCCAATCAGATGGAAAAATCTGATATACCACCTCTCAGTTAGGTTGTTCGTTGTCACTTCATCATTTAGGGTTGCATCAAGCATGTTCCAGACTTTTGGCGGAAATCTTAGCGATACCCTCCTAACGTTATGATGTGATTCTGGGTATTAGGGCGGTGAAAGTTTCCAAGGACGTACGTCTGGGCAAAATAGGCAAGTAGGTCTTTCTGGCGCAGTGGCACGGAGATGCTCTAACCCCTTCTTCTACTTCACCTACCGGCAGAAAGGCCACAGCGTCGATCTGGGCACAGAAGAGCTTGAACTCTGTTCTGTACGGCTCGGAAATTGCACACTAGTTAACAACAGCTTCAAAGAATTCTTCGTAAGTTGCCTGGGACTTTCCCTTGATCAGTCTATGAACTGTGAACATGGTTCGTTTAACTTTAACTTTATTGTCTGGATATTTGGAACTCAGTTGAACCATTTTGTAACCAAGGACGCCGTCGATGAAATAAAATGTTCGGGAGTGTCTAAATGTGTGTTCAAAATAACTACTTTGTATAAAATAACACCTTACCGTTAATATATAACCTTTGTTATCCATTTTTCATATTTTCATTGTTTATTGACATTTGGCAAGTCGAATACCTGCAAAGAGTATACTAAAGTTGGCCGTTGCCAATGTTTCAGGCCTTTTTTTCTCTCTTTACTGGTCCGTCATTTTGTCTTTACTATTCCTCTGTCAGTCCTTGCCCTGGGGCTCCAAATTTTCGCACACATATAGTGTTTGATGTGAAGCAGTGCACCTTCCCTTTTGCTTCCGTCTTTGTTTTCACATTAATGATCAAAATGCGAAATAAAAAAAATCATCAAAAAATGCAAGGCGTAAGGTCTGCAGAAAAGTTGCAGAAGCTCTCGTATCTACCAACAGCGACATTGTGCATTACATAAATTATGCTTTTTTATTTGCATAGGTCAAATCAAATACGTTGAGTAAGATGGATGCCAAATCTTAACTGGCTATTACAAATACACTGAATGCTCATATAAATTATCAGCTTCAGTTACGCACTATTTTTGTGAGGGTCGGGGGGTCGGGGAGGGGTGCCGTTTTATGGAGTAGGTAGCAAAGCTATGTTTTTTTTTCTAGAAAGATTTTTCTGAAAAAAAAATTGTATGTAAATGAAAAGCAAACCAAAATCATGCTGATTTTTTAAAAATCTACTCGAAATAAAGTAATTTTTAAAATATTATTTTGTGCCAAGTATTCAGTATTCCGACTCTGAGAAATAGGTTCTCGTTAACCAATCTATTTGTGACGTCATGCATAAACGCCACTGAAATCATAAATGTTTTTATATAAAATACATTCCAGCTTGAGGGTCAACAAAACTGCAAGTCACCGTTCTAACTGGGATCCTGCGAGGTTCCTCTACTGAGCATGCGCACTTGAAACCGTGAATTGGGTTGTGCAACAAAATTCGATTGTGACAAAAGTAACAGCTTTCGTCAGGTTTCGTTACACGAGGTGAAGCATTTGTAAGCGGAACAGAAGCTTATTTTCATGAGCACGCACCCTGTCTTCCAGCAGTCACCTAGAGCCGAACGACACTTAACCAAGCAGCATTGAATCGAAATTGGGATCTGTGGCGTTTAATCAACATTTATAACTGTGGATGGGTTGCTTGATTTCAGGTCAGAAAATAAGAAAGTTTGTGATTAATTCTAACGTTTTATTTCGTAAAACGAGCTTTTACGAACAAAAGCGCAATTCGCATTCTCCACTTTTAGATGGGTTCCCTTCCGGTTTTAACCTTTCACTTTGAATAAAAACAAACTTTTTTGTAGAAGTAGAGCAAGCCTACCCCGATATCCATCCATTGACCAATCAAAATGAGAGAATCCTCTCGTATTTCGTCATGACTGACAATGGACATTCCCCTTAAGCCCCACTCAGTGGTTGAATAAGGCACCCAGGCTAGTTGAGGGATGGGTGGATGCTAGAGTGGGCTAAAAGTGGAGAACGCGAATTGCGCTTATACTCGTAAAAGCACGTTTCACGAAATAAAAGTTAGTTTTACTTCGCAAAAGCTTTGAATTCGCTTATCTCTACTTTTAGATGGGACTTGAGTCCGGAGCAGGGGAGCCTGCCATTCTGAACTGCATTCGCAAAAAAAGGTTGCGAATTACGCTAGATGCATAAAAGCTCATCAGAGAATGTTAAAGCCGAGCTGTATTTAAAGACTGAATAAAATGCCAACTACGTTCCACTTCTTTACTTGCAAAGAGCCTGGGATGGGGAAACAGTCCCACAGGGATGGGGGAACAGAATGTAGAGATCTGACGCATGTAATTCAAGTCTGACATTTATACATGAGTGGTGATTGCCATCCCCCTTCTTCCTCCCACTGGATGGATCTCAACCTCGAGCACTCAACATCGAGACTATGAAGACAATACGATCGTAAGTCTCTGAGATTTAGGTCAAATAAACTTAACACTGCTATGGATTGAGCCACAATATCAAATAACATGCTGTTCTTGACGTTAAGACTGAGGCAAATGATAAGTCCCAATTGCCTGATAAAATCAGAACGTAACGTTAAGTTGAAGGTTTTACCCGCAAAACCTACAATATACGACCGACTCTTTAAATTCTGATTGAATTTACACTTAAAATGGTGAAAAACTTTCCATCTAATGAGATTCCCCGCGTCTTAGGCCAATTAGGGGCCCATAGACACGGTAGGCATGGTCACCATGGACCGGTCCCCTTGTTGCTGGTGGTGGTATGGGACTACGGGAACAGGTGGTACCGTGTATGCCCCCTTTTTCTGGCTTTAGGGCCCGAAAAGAGTGGAAGCCGACAGGAAGCGGGGTGTTAGGACCGTGGTGACCCTGCCTGAACGAGAGTAATGTGTTGTTAAAATGGAAAACATTCTTGACATTTAAATTAACGTCTGTGCAAGTGAAAATATCAGTTCTGTGGTGATTAAAAACACTTGCTTTACGGAATTCAAGGTACGAAGGCATGGTCTAGAAGTGTCGTTACTTCTTGCCCATGAACCCGTTGTTATGTCCCTTTGCAATCCCTCCTTTCTGCTTGCCCTTGCCCTTCAGCTTGGGAGCGGGTTGCCTGCAATCAGAGTAGAAGGGTCCGTAATGGTGGTTTCTGCAGCGATAAAGGGGCCCAAAGAGTAAAGGCCTGTCAATTCGCTCTGCGAAAATTCTTTAAGATAATACTTTGCAAACGATTTGGGGGAAGATCAACAACCTGTTTTAAGTATATCTACTAAAGACACATTATGGAGAGCTCTGAGAGAATTTGCTATTTGGCGGACATGATGGGCTTTAATTTTGCAATCGTTTTGGATGCCTGTATCGGTCTGTGTCCGTTCATAAGCTTCCAGAATAACCCTTTTTAATGTAGTTTGAGATGGTTTGTTTAAAAAGGTTCATGTTGAATTTTGGCATGAAAAGAGAAAATGAGAGCTTTTTGATTTGTTTCTGAAATCGTAAGATACTGGCGCAGTGCTCTGACCGGGCACAAGAAAACTCGGCCTGCAGTCACTTGTTCCCTTTTAAGGGTCGGCAGCGCAATATGGTCAAAGGTGCCCCGACCTTGGGATACAATATGTGTCTTACCCATAAAGCCGATGTTCCAGTAAATTTGGTCCGCCTTAATTTTGGTCCGGCCGGACCGAGATTCCTAGAAATATCGGTCCCCCGGACCAAATTTACTAGGGTTTTTGGTCCGGCTTTGGGGTTTTGGGTCCTTCCTGACCAAAATTCCTAGGAAATTTATTCTTCCCCCACCCACAACTTATTTAAACAAGATTATTTTATGTGCTCTGTTTTTCATTCACGTATATATTTTTTGTTTGTGATTGAAAGTTAAAAGTAATTTATGAATGAGTATAGAATTGTTCAAACAATGATACAAACGAAAAAAACGAGGTTGCCATTTATTGCAATTGCTTTTACCAGAAATCATGCACCAACACCAATATGATTGAGACAAAACACAATTGCAGTGTTGGACGTTTGCTTTGAACCAAAGAGATAAAAACGTGAGCTCCGTGGAAAGTAATTGCAATTGAGACTAAAAAGCAATTGAGACTAAAAAGCAATTTCACGGTGAAATGACTTACTCAGGAAATATAATTGCAGTGTTTTAACTTTGCTTTGCTACAAACACACTGGGATAGATCATCGTGTCACTAGCGCGTACACCCGCAGGTAATAGTTGTAGCATTAGAAGTAGAAGTAGTTGTAGTAGTAGTAGTAACAGTAGTGGTAGTAGTAGCAGTAGAAGTAGTTGTTGTTGTAGAGTAGTAGTAGTAGAAGTAGTAGTAATTGTTGCAGTAGTAGTAGTACTAGTAGCAGTGGCAATAGCAGCAGCATTAGTAGTTGTTGCAGCAGTAGAAGTAGTAGTAGTACTAGTACGAGTAGCAACAGCAGTAATTGTGAGTGTTGTTATTTACAGAGTAACGGACTGGTCGAAAGGCAGAATGCCACAACTCAAGAGGGTCTTTTGAAGCACTTTGAAGATCAGAAGGAATGGGCCGATGTCCTAGACGGAATCCTGTTTGCTTACCGCAGTGCTGTACATGCATCCACTGGTAGGAATAAAGACAATTTCAATTAAAAAAAGCGTTTACCTCCGAGAGGATGGATATTTGATTAAATCTTGATTATAATTAAGCAAGTGTTAAGACCTACGTTGCTAAAGTAATGAACAAAATCTAATTGCAGTATAAGCAAATTACCGCAATTGCAATTCAAAAGTGAGGTAATATACGAATTGCAATCTTGATGTATTTAGGTTATAGGTTATGTTTTGCTATCACAATTTAAAAGGTAAATAACGTTATTTATGTTTGTTTTCATCTTTTTCACAGGATATTCGCCCTTTTACCTCATGTTTTGAAGAGAACCAAAACTACCAATAGATACCGCCTTAGATGAGAAAAACGACACCGATGATGTCGCAATGCCAGAAGCAACTCCCAAAAATGTTGATGACTTGGTCAAGAAAATGAAAGATCTTCGACAAATTGCTGCTGGACGTGCATCCAAAAATATCGCAAAGGCCCAAGCGCGATAGAAACGCAATTACGACAAGCGACATGATGCGGATCCACTAACAGTCGGCGAGAAAGTATTGTTCTGCAGTTCAAAAGGCGATGTACTGGCTCGTACTGTAACTGGCGCTCGCTTAAAGCGCTACAGTTCCCCTGAGGAAATCGAGGAAAGTCAGCCAAAGCGTATCAGGTTCGACCCCAGTCAGGTGAAAACAAGTCCGGACACTCATGTGACCCCAAGCAATGATACTCACGTGACCCCAAGCAAGGACACGCACGTGACCCCTATCAAAAGTGCGCATGTTACGGAAAAAGAGGAATTTCTGTTTGATATTGTCACTTCAGCATGGAGAGCGTCCCGCCTCAAGGTCCTTGGACTGAATTCTGCACACGCTAAAAAGCCTTTGCCTAAAGTCGCTCCAAAATACGCATCCGTTCTGGAGCCACCCTGCTCAAACGGACACATTAAGGGCGATGGTTACTGCTACTGCAGATTGCTGAGCCACTACCTCACTGGATCTGAGGACAGCCATATAGAACTCAGGGAGCGCGTCGCGCACTACGTCGTAAAGATCGACACCTATTTCTTGCGACTCGACAATTGTTTGAGTTACTCGGCCAACAGCAACATAGGTCAGTCGAGCGTTTGGGCTACTGCTACGGAGATCTTGGCCACTGCAGCGATGCTTTACACAGATCTCTTCGTATACTCTCCATGTGGCCTAGACACAACCGCACCTATAAATGGCTGACGTACAAAGCCGAGTATTCTAACCTGAAACTCCTGGGCAAGGTTAGAAAGTCTCAAAAAAGCGTCTTTATCAGCAACATCGCATGTCACTACACGCATGTATACGAAATATGATCGATTTTTTCTTTGCATTGACTTGGTGTTAAATGTTTGGTTTGATAAAATGAGTGCTTGAAAGTGAAATCAAATTCAGCTGTTATAATTTAGTTTAAATGTTAGGATAAAAGATAGATAAAAGTAGTTATAGATTGTTAATATATTATAACTGACATTAAAAATAAATTTACTTATTCTATTTTATGTTTTATTTATGATTGGTGAAGGTTTTATGACGATAAATATAGCATTATAACACACAGCAGGGGGGACCGAAAACCAAAAGGGGGACCAAAAACCCTAGTAATATTTAGCTGGCCGGACCAAGATTACTGGGGGGCCAAATTTACTGTCACACCGGTTCTTGGGGTAAGGAAAACTCTGTTTCACTAACCGTTTTCTTTTGTCACTTCTCTGTCCAATGCATGGACTTCGCCTCTACTCTTACCGGACGCTAAGGCTTGCAAGAAATTAAATCTTTCCATGGCGTCTTTTGCGGAAATGTTTTCCGTGGCGAAAATTTCTGGACACTGTAAATACCGTAGAGCTAGAGACAATTCCCATTGGGCTACGTTGGACTGTGGGGGAAGGGAATTTACCTTGACGTGTCTGAATAATTGTGACATGGTCGTATCCTCACCCCGTAGATGCTTTAAGCCTAGAACCAATGGCGGCTCGGTAACCATCTATGGATTCTACTTTCAATTGACCCTCCGTGAAAAGATGGACCAAAAAATCTGCTACCACTGCGGGTGACGCTTGAAAGGAGTTCAGCTTAGAGGTAGCGCACCAAGAGGCAAACTCGTTCCACTGCGACCTATAATCAGTCTTTTTATCTGTGGACTATTTATGGCTGCTTACCACTGTTTGGAAACCCTTTTTTCTCCGGTGTAGATTCAGTAACTGTGGAGACTGATGGAAGTGGCGCCAATGGGGTTGGGATAGAAGATCTCTGTGGCAAGGTACTGGAATGGATTTGACTACTTTGCAACGGAGGACTAGGGCGAACCCCGGAGCCTCTGGGGACCACGAGGGTATTAGTAGCAGAGCTGGGGTCTCAGTTCGATTATTCTCTGCAAAACTTGGAAAAGGATTGCCTGAGGAGGAAAGGCATAGAGTACTTCCTGCAGAAGCCATGGGCACTTAACTGCATCCACTGTCCAGTCTGTCTGATCCGGGCATGGGGATACACACCTGGGTAGTTGTGTCGTTAGTGAGTTTGTAAATAGATCTGATGTCGGATGCCTCAACGCGTGTCACCCCTTGAAAGGACGATTGGGCTAGGCATTACTCTGTGTGGGTGACTTCATCCGTCATGGACGCTAAATCGACCAGCACGTTGAGTTTTCCTGAGAGGTGACGGGCTACAATGCAAATCTTGTGTTTCCGTGCTAGAAATAGGATTTGAACGGTCAGGGCCGATAATTGAGGGGACTTGGTTCCACCTTGCCTGTTTAGATACGCAACTGCTGTGGAGTTGTCCAGAAGAACTCTGACACTCTTGCCCGTGAGTTGGTTCGATAGCTTGTTTAGGGCTATCCAAACAACTCAGAGTTCCAGAGTATCTGGCCATTTTCTCTTCCACATCTGACCCTGACAATGAATCCCCACCCCTTTCTGGATCCGTCTGTTTGGAGTTCTTTTTTCGGGGGAGGGGGGGGCATGAAAGAGGACTCCTTTGTTCATGGTTTTCGGATTGCACCACCATTGGAGAAGAGCGAGTGCGGACTGGGACACTGTCATTGTAGTTTTGAGGAACTGTCTCTTTATTAAGGCCTGTTTTATCAATGCTTGGAACTGTCGGAAAGTAAGCAGCCCAACGGGACCGTTTTCTCAGTTGCTACTAATAGACCTAGCAATGATTCCATGGCTTGCACTCTTACCTTTCGGTCGGCAGAAATTTTTGGATAGTCCGTGAAATTTTCTGCTACCTGTTTGCCGTGGGGAATGCCCTGGCTGCTGACAAGTCCTATCGTTCCCCCAAGAAAATGATGCCTTGTTTTGGGGTCAATTCTGATTTTGTCAGGTTTACTTGTATTGCCTTCTTGACCAGTTGGATTGTTTGGCGATAGGTTACCTCTCGTTGAGTTTGTGCTAAGAATCAATCGTCAAACTGTTGGAACACTAGCATTCCTTGGAGACGTGTCCATGCCTTCAGGACCCACATGATCTTTGAAAGCACGTATGAGACGGATGGCACGCATAAAGAGAGTGCTAGAAACCAAAATGCTTGTTTTATTTGGAAACATAGGTACTTTCTGGGGGAATGGTGTTGGGGAACATGTAGGTAGGCATCGGGCAGATCTATCAATGTGTCCCACATTCCTACTTGTAGAGTTTCTTTTATAACCTGAGCCGTATCCATCTGGAAAGAGGTTATTTGTAGGAACTGGTTGAGGGACGATAGATCTATTACCAGTCTTCATCCCCCTAATTTTTTGGGTACCAGAAAAACCCTGCTGAAATAACCTGTTTGGTTTTCTGGAATTTCCTCTATAGCCTGTTTTGTCTTTTAGCATTTCTTTTAGGGTTACGTCTTTTTCTGATCCCTGCTGATAGACGGTGGCTAGGTTGCCTAGGGCTTGGGGCGTTAAGGAAATGGTTGGTTTGAGTCTCCGTGGCCCTTTTTGAGGTGGAGTGGGTAGCCGTTCCTAAGCCAACGGACTACTCTCCGGAAGGCCCCTAATTTTTTACAAGCTTGACAGAATTTTCCTAGCCTTCCGCCTACGGGCAAGGATGCGTTACAGGAAAGTAGATCTTTTAGATCGTTTAAAATAGAAAAAGTATCGCCAAGAGCCGAGCCAGATAGATATAATTTTCGCCTCCATAATTCAAAATTTTAAGAAGTTAACGTTATATTCCTAGCGCTAGTAACGGTTTTGATAAGAATCTGTTTGTTTGGCCAATACTTTTCTAATCACGCAAAAGCAGCAATAACGAGGTAAGTACCAATGACCACTATCTTTCACCAAAATTTTAAGACAGTAAGACCATGTCTGTAGTGGGAGTTAGAATTTTACTGAAGTTTTTCGTTTTTTGCCAATATTTCCGCCAATATTTTGCCAATCATAAAAAAGTAACATATTTACCGGTACGCGATAATTCCTGCTACCTATATGTAAAGTTTCAAGACAGTAATGCTATTTTTCTGGAATTAGTTAAGATTTTACGAAAAAAAAATTTGCCAATATTTCAACCTATTTCTGGGGAATAACCAAATAATAATAGCCAGATGGGCACTTATGTGTACGTTCCCATTGAAACCATAGGAGGATACACGTTTTAATTGAGTTTTGACCAATATTTCCAACGATTCTTGAAGAAATACCAAAAGGTAGGTAGTAATGTGTGCCACTGTTGCATGAAAGTACAAGACAATGAGGTCATGTTCCGGGCGTTAGCTAACATTTTTCGGAAAATTGCTTTTTCGCTATTTTTTTTAAATTACAAAGAAAAGAGGGAGAGAGAGAGAGAGAGAGAGAGAGAGAGAGAGAGAGAGAGAGAGAAAGAAAGAGAGAGAGAGAGAGAAATAGAGAGAGAAAGACAGAAAGACAGAAAGAGAGAGAGAGAGAGAGAGAGAGATGCAATAGCAAAGTAGGTTCGAATAGCTACTTCCCCAGTTCAAAGTTTTAAGGCAAGATTATATAACTGGCGTTTGTTAAGATTTTAGTAAGAAAATGGTTTTTCGCCAATATTCCCCGTCGATTATTCCGAATTATGAAAAACAGTAATAGCCAGGTAAGTACCATTAGCTATCTTTATCTAAAATTGGAAGAGAGCAACACTCAGTTAGGTATTAGTGTCTGCTGCTGTTACTTAGAATTACAACGCAATGAGGCTATTTTCCTGAAGTTCGTTAAGATTTTACTGAATATTTATGGGCTGTTCTCAAAAATTTTCACCGATTAGTTGGCCTATCACCAAAAGAATAATAGCCAAAAATGTCATATAGCCTTCTACCTTTCTTTAAAATTTCAAGGCAGTAAGAGGGTTTTCCTTGAGTTAAGATTCTACTAAAATTTTTGTGATATATACATATATATATATGTATACATTTTCCGGAGATAAATCACGTTGAAAATGTACAAAGAATTTCTTAAGGCATATTCCATTACTTTCGCTTAGTGCCTAGGCGGTCCCGAGACCAGAGAACTTTGAAATGGAGGAAGATTGAGTGACTTTAGTGTTTTGATCAACCTTTTCATTAAAGTTTTTCTTAATTTTTCTGTGCTGTGATGCAATGTAGTATGCAGTTGCCTAAGCTGTGCTGTTCTGTTGAAATAATAAAGTTCATACATTCAAATAGTGTTTTGTTGAAATGAAATAAAATCGGAATAAATGTCGTACTTGGCGGAATAACTGTCGCCGGAATAACTGTCGTCGGACTAACTGTCGTACATTCATTTCGTACGATTCAGTAAGGTGTTTCTGTATGATTCCTTTTTATTTTCCCGTCAAATCCTTCTGACGTCAAACTCCTCTGAGACAATTAGGGCTTGGGCAACAAGCTTTGGTGAAGGCATATTGTAGCATGTCTAGATTGTCAACCTGAATGTCCTTTTAGAAATTCATTAACTTTTCATACGCAAAAATGGACATCGAAATTTTGGTATTGAAGCTCGCATATAAGGCTATGGCAGCTATCAGTACTGTATATTGGTATCGCGACAATAATTGAGCAAATAATGCGCGTGTGTGCTTTGCGTTGTATCTTGCCGTTAGGATGAACATCAGCTATATCGACGGGGGTACTTATCTCCCATATTTGGGGAATGCTCAGATCAACACTTGCTATTAAGTTGTTTTTACAGTATTAATTGGTGAAAGTTATGAACATTTAGTTTACCAGTAATATCTTCTTTGTCGTTTATTTAGTTATTTTTATTTATTTATTTGTTAATATTATTGTTTATTGATTGATCTTTTTTTGCTTTATTTTCAAAGGAGGTTAAAATGCATTTCTAAATGCGATTTCTATACTTAAAATAAAATAAACTTTCCTGTACGCGAACATTGCTCCGTTCATTTATTACAATAATGTTAGAATATGACGTCACCTACTATTGTGGCCATCCACTATAATGGCCACAGCACAACCGGCCACCCACTCTAGTGGTCACCTCCGACATTGGCTACCTTGTATTTATTTTATTTGTCTAAAATTAGGGTTTAGAACTTTGCGCTTGTTGCAGAAGAGGGATTAAATATTGTGTGTGTTTCTGACCTGGGTATTACTGGGGGCATGAAGATGGCAGGTAAATGTACGTAGAATCACAGTGCGCGGTCAAGTCTTGCAGCTCTTCGGGGACACTCAGGCGCAGATGAGTCATGGCCTCGGTCATTTGCTCCAGCGGCACGAATGCTAAGCCGTCGAGTATTCCCCAGAACAGCCGATTATCCTGCGATTCGCGGTATAAGGGGAGTAGTCCCAGCTCCTGAACTTTGCGTGAGATGGAAGAAGCAGCCCTGTGTTGTCACGTGATTCCCATACACTTCTCTGACAGCATTCATTGCTGCGGTTTCAAAGTCGGTAATGACTGTCGAGTTCGGCGCATTTTGGCATCAATGCATGTCCTCGTATATCTGCTGTCTTTCCGCCTTCTTGTGATGTTACTATATCCATATTTTCCGTTCGTATAATTGCAATTGAAATCTGCGCTCTATTTATAGTGAAAAATCAAAGTGTAAGGTAAGAACAAAGGTCTTAGAAACTATGGTGACACGACTTAGAAACTCAGGTAACTCAAGCCTCCAACCCCTGGCCTGTAAGCATAATCCTAATCGCCCTCATTTATGATGCTACCAATGGCAGATTACCGAGTACTGTGTGTGCGTGTACCTGGAGATTAAGATTACTAATAGTCGCAGGTGGCAGGGAGACTGTGTCAATGTCATTTGAAACGCAGATTCTCAAAATACAATGCGGCCACTATCCTGGGTGGCCACTTTCGTGGGTGACCACTAGCGTGGGTGGCCACTTACAATGCAGATATCGAAAAATCAAAAACGAAATTTAGGCAACTGCAGAAGAGAGATTTCCATATTCAACGAAAACCCGCAGCTGATGAAAAGTCAAACTGTTTAAATGGGTGTCCATACAATGCGGCCACTATCCTGGGTGGCCACTTTCGTGGGTGACCACTAGCGTGAGTGGCCGCTTGACCGGTGGCCACAATAGTAGGTGGCCATTTGTCCGGTGGCCGCTTGGTATGGACACCCATTTAAACAGTTTGACTTTTCATCAGCTGCGGGTTTTCGTTGAATATGGAAATCTCTCTTCTGCAGTTGCCTAAATTTCGTTTTTGATTTTTCGATATCTGCATAAATCGACGACTTCCCGAAATATATTCAACGTTGCATCGAAGACGCAAATTAAGCGTCGGAAAATTTTTCGACAACGAAAAGCAACGCCAACGCTTTTTATGCAACGAATATTAAAGCCGTTGAGTAGACGTTGATCTATAGTCGCAATAAAACACGATCAAATTAGAACCAGATTTAATCTTGCGAAAGCCTTTTTGCGAACACAAACAGCATCTATGTATCGTTGATTATCCAATGCCTATTCAGCTGTGTCAAAAACTGTGTCAAAAACGTTGGGCTGTGCTCGCCAACAATCAAAACCAAATTACACCTAGGTTTGATCTTGCGTTTTGGCCGGGGTTACTGACGCATCTTTGAATGGATGCTTTATCGTCGTCAGAATGTTCACTGGGATATAGCATGCAAAAGCGTGTTACGCAGAGTTTTGATGCAAATGGCAATTTGGCATGACTTCGTGCAAAGATTTTTAAATAATTCTGAAATTTTAAATTTTCAGAATCCTATTTGATTTGGCCCTAAATGTCATTTCGCTTCTCACTCGCGAAAACGGAGAAAATGTGGGTGAGAAATAAAATATATAAAATACTTTCTTTTTAGTTTCGTACTGACAGAGGGCCATTATATCCAAGGATAACTTGGTTGTCATAAGGGACAAATTATTCCAGAGGAAGGCCAAGACATCCACGGATATCTTGTCCGTTGGGGGGGGGGGGGGGCTATGTAGGGGGCAAGATATCGTGTTACACCGGACGGATCACTTTTATACTTGCGCTTTTAGTGACCTGACCGGGGATGTGAATCAAGGTTATTTTTCGCCAGCCAAAAAGCCGTAAAATATCAACATCTTTATTCATGATATTAAAGTCTTATGCTACAAAAGGGTGTGCTCCACAATATCATAAAAGTTACGAAAAGTCCAGAGAACTGCTTTATCTTATACTGGCTCTACGAAATGTTCAAACTTAAAAATCAAGTTCGGCTCTGGCAGGATCTTTTCTGTGACTTAAAATTTATATTTCCACTTTTCCGTTTATTGCATTTGGAGATCATTGAAATTCATTTTGTAAGTAAACAGGAATTGAGTAAGAACCCTTGAGTTACTTTAATTTGAATCCTGTCTAATGCGTCCAAGTTGAATAAGCATTCTTCAGAACAATTTAAAGCAATTAAGTATTTTCAAGTAAAACACAAGCATCTGCAGGTCAGATGAAGAAGTATTTTCAAATTTATGCCTGAAATGATTAGATTACATGTCATTTATAAAGAGCAATCCTCATGTATAGTAAGTAAGTATGAATTATTTTATGTCGTGTCTGTTGTCAGTTTTGTGATTATTTGTTCCAATAAAATGAAAATTTTTTAAAACTTTGAAATTTAGTTTGAGGAGACTCTAAGCTTTTGCGTGAAACCAAGTGGAGAATCCCCGCCTTGTAGGAATACTTCACCCGGCGTTAATATATATACCTCAAGCCGGCATTTCTACATGAGAACCGGGTGTGCCTATCAAACTAAAATTGAAAAAAGCTATGGATGTTTACCATTTAATTTATAGATATTACTTGTTTTATTATTCCATATTTAACTTGAAATGAAAAACAAAAATCAGCCAAAAATTGTAAAAAATCTACATTTTAATGGAAACTTGTTTGCACGGAGAGAGATTTTGCTTGGGCAAGTTCTCAAAAACTATTCTATCCGGCGTTCTGCAATTTTATGCTAGAAGCTGGTGTATCACTCAACCAAGTGGCACGGCGCTTTGATATAGCCGAATGACAATATACCAGTTGCAACGGCGGTATAATGAAACTGGGTGCACTCGGGACCGACCAAGAAGCGGCCGCCCTCGAGTAACTACACCAAATCAGGATTGCCGGATACACGCAGGTTCGATCCACCTGCGCGATCGGTTTCGCAGTGCTGCAACCACAGCGATGGAGATCGCAAGCACAGCCAACAACCGCATAAGTGCAGAAACGGTCATCAGACATCTTCGTGGACACGGATTACGCACTCGCAGGGCTTACGTCGGCGTCGTCTTGAACGCTCTGAGACGTATACGATGCTGTGCTGATAATTCAGGGTGAAGATTGCAAAACTTGCGACGTATGATATTTAGCGATGAGTCAAGGTTTCAATTATACCGCGCAGATGGCCGCCAGCGCGCGTACATACGGATCGGGATCGGCAAAAGCTTCGCCGCATGCGCAGTCAATCAGGTGGATCTTTTGGCGGCGGTTCTCTGATGGTGCGGGGAGCCATTCGATTGGCTGGAAGTCACAGCTTCTGATCATTGATGGTAATTTGACTACATCAATACTGTACTCAATATTCAAGCAGTCCCCTACGTGCAGCAGAACGTTGATGCGATATTCATGCACGATAATGCGCGCCCACATGCCGCTCAGGCGACTAGGGATTACCTGGCAGAGACATGAATCCCATAGAACATCTATGGCATCATCTGGATAGGAAGGTTCGTGCTCGAAATGCGTCTCCTAAAAACCATGCTCAGCTACGCCAGGCTTTGATAGAAGAGTGGTACCGGTACCCTCAGTACCGAATCAACCGACTGATCATGTCGATGTCCCACCGGATCCGTGCTTTACGCCAAGCCAATTAGGGACACACACGGTATTGAGGACATTTGAGGTCGTTAAATTCTGTGCACGCCGAAATTGTGACAGTCGCATCTTTTGTCAGTCTGGCTTTTGCAGAAGCTTTGGAGCATTGATCATTTCGTGTAAAATTATGTTAAAGAATCAGTGAATCTTGCATTCTTGTAAGTATGAAAGTAATTGAATAAATAATTTTCTCAAAATGATATGTTTCATTTGCATGTTAAGTTTCTTCTGTCCTTCAGTATATATTATACATTTAAATGGGCCAAAAATTGCTAAAAATACAACTTCTCAAATATATATGTATGTAAATCTCTTTACACGTAAGTATTCAATCTAGCGTTCTGAATTTTTTGCGGTGAAAACATACATATTGTAGATGTGCAACGTTGTCTTATATTTAAATTTAACGTGGATATGAAGAGGTAGCCGATCCCCTAATAGCGATCTTTCAGTTAGTTATTACCCAGTATGAACTCTGGTTAAGGTGAGTGCTTAGGGAACCATTGAATTATGTAGCTACATTATTATCTGGGTAAACTGAGCATCTTAGACCTGTCTGTTATTGGTCTTTCAGTTTCTGATCACCCCCCGCCCCAGTAACGGGAGGGTATAGTTATTACATTGTCCCTCTGTCCACCCGCGAGTCCAGGCTGCTTCTCCGAAACTATGGATTAGATTGTTTTGAAATTTCACACACTAAAAGAGCAAAAATTTATCTATAAAAATGACAGTATTTCTCGGTCATTGGAACACCCTATGTTCAGAATATTATTAAAACTAGCACGGGGAATAGACGGAGCCCGCTAAAGTTGGAGCAGTTAATGAACGTTTCTGTCGAAGGTCCAGATTTGAGAAGTTTCGATTTAGTAGCTGCATTACGTTAATTGAAGAGAACTAGCCAAAAAATATTAGCCAAATAATTGGATCAGTGATTGGGCTTGAATGGTAAAATTACAACGGACACTTTCCGCTGACTCTCTAAGTTTTATCACTTTGGAGCTGTTCTAGCGTTCCAGAAGCTGTACTGTATTATTGAAGTTGATCTCACTGGGTTTCAGTATTTTTTCATGTAGATCCATGTAGTTTAATGTATTTCATTTTATTAAATTGTTACATAAGTTCTGATAATTTGAGGATGCAGTTATATTTTTGTTGTCAATAAACTAGTGTTTCACTTTAATGACATGAGCTCATTTCAGTAAGGTATGGACCCTTAAGTGTTACATATAGGCTCATTCTGATGTAAAATGTAAAATGTGATTTTACGCACTGGACCCAAAAGCTGGGAAAAACACTGACAGTGTTTTGGAATTTGGTAAAACTTCTCGTTTGACATAATTTTGTCTGCAGCACTGAACGGTCTGCTGTCTCGAAAACTGTTTTTCTGATTTCTTTAAAACTTACCAATAACACATATACTGAAAACTGCCAGAGTGGATTATTTTTGAATAAAAACTTAGCTTTTGTCGGAATTTAAAAAAACGCAAAACTGTTAAAATTGTCAATCACTCTACAAAAATCTCTTTCAAATGGAAAATAAATACTGCAGGTGCACTTGCCCTGACCAAACAATTGATTTCATTGCCAAACATATTTGTTATTTTTTATAGATCAAACGCTATTCCACATGCATCGGAGGCAAGCATATTTATTGATTTTGTTCAGAGACATAACACACTTTACTTTATTATCATTTTCACACTTTTCACCCTGTTACTGATTTGTTTGTGTCAACAGAAATAACGCCAATACGAAATTCCAATATTAATAAGCCACTTTTTGAATAAATATTCTCGTTATTAATCTCTAATAGAAAAGCGGTGATGTCACATTTGTTTAAATTTCTTGCTCTCATCTTGAATAAAAATCTGAATGCTTCCTGTGTTTTATCCTTATGGAATTTCGTTTTTAGATTTAATCGTATTTTCTGGTATCAAAAATTCAATTAGAGATTTAAGAATTAAATTTGTTCTATTACTTATTCTGTTTTTTGAATTCACCAATCCCGTTATTAATATCAAAGAAGGTTGGAGTTATGACATCAGTAATTCAAGTAATGATCAATATTTCAATTATTGATATCGAATTAAGTTAATGAATTCAATAAAAAATTATTTTAATATAAAAAAAATTGAATATATGATATTGAAAAATTTAACCGTAAAAACATATATAACAAGCATAAGCACATATAACGAGTACTTAATTTATTTTATATAAATTTATATGAAGAATTTGGCTGAATATTACGGAATGCCAGTTTCACATTTATTAGGCAGTTATTGATATCAAGAAATTTCTGTTCTCTATAATTATATTTTGACATCTCCAAATGTATTTTTAATCTCAAAAACAAATCTCAATAAATATTTAGATATATCAAAATATATTTATTTATATCTAAAATGACCTAATGATCCCTAAAATTGACTTTTAGAGATGAAAAGTTCAATTTTTGACGCAGTTTCTTTTCTTTTCTTTATTGATATAAAAAATTTATTTTAGACATGATTTTTTTTCAGAATGAGACTTTAATTTACATTCTGAAATCTGCAAAAAAGTAATTTTTATATCAAAATATCGGTCTTTTGTTTATACCTAATTTTCAGAAGCAAACATCTGTAAATGAAATAATGACTGCTCCCTGCATACAGAATTTTCTTCTAATTTTTTACTGCACAAAAAAGAAGCAATTCTTAAGCTCAAAACTTTTATTGCTACTACTGATATCAATTATGAAAATTTTCAATTTTATTCCAACATCTGCCTCCCTTGAGATTTTTGAAGTTTGTAGAACTGATTTTTTGACATCAAAAAAAATTTTGCCATCTAAAATATAATTATTGATAGCAAGCAAAATATACCATAATGAGATGTACATTGATTTATTGATATTTATAATCTAAGTAATTAATTTCTGGTATGAATTTCATCACTGTTTTAATTTATGATATCACTAATTATTTTTTGATATCAAGAAATAATGATTGATTTTGAAAATAAAGAAATATCAATGAAAACGACATTTCACACACCTCCACATTTCACACACCTCCACATTTCACACACTCCTCATTTCACACACCTCCACATTTTGAACAGCTCTCACTTTATACCTTTAATTGTCAGACAAAGATGCGATACGGGATGTCTAAATTTAATCAAATATAACTGAATGATATCGTTAATTCAAACTCGATATATATATATATATATATATATATATATATATATATATATATATATATATATATATATATATATATATATATATATATATATATATATATATATATATATATATATATATATATATATATATATATATATATATATATATATATTCTTAATGTTTCATATTATTTAGAGATGTGTGGAAATATTGATTAAATTTGAAAAGGGGGTATTCCGCAAGTTATGATTCGATAAAAAGATTGCTCGCAGCAAATAAATTGAATAATAATAATAATGTGAGCTAAACCGTTGATAGAAATAAAGCATTTCGCAGTTTCAAAGTTATTTTATTGATTGGTATTCATTTATCTATTTCATTCAATATGATTTTCACACACCTCCACATTTTGAACAGCTCTCACTTTATACCTTTAATTGTCAGACAAAGATGCGATACGGGATGTCTAAATTTAATCAAATATAACTGAATGATATCGTTAATTCAAACTCGATATATATATATATATATATATATATATATATATATATATATATATATATATATATATATATATATATATATATATATATATATATATATATATATATTCTTAATGTTTCATATTATTTAGAGATGTGTGGAAATATTGATTAAATTTGAAAAGGGGGTATTCCGCAAGTTATGATTCGATAAAAAGATTGCTCGCAGCAAATAAATTGAATAATAATAATAATGTGAGCTAAACCGTTGATAGAAATAAAGCATTTCGCAGTTTCAAAGTTATTTTATTGATTGGTATTCATTTATCTATTTCATTCAATATGATTTTGGAATTAAACGTGCTTATCTTTAGAAATAATCTCACTTGAGAATATATTTTTGTTGGAATAAAAAAAAAACTAAGATCACTCTCAGATATACAGAATACAATTTGCACTTCGGTTTCTTTTATAGCATTAGATCCGTCTACCAATGTGCAAGATCAGTTTGTCTGGTTCGTGTACCGAATGTTTCAACATCCATGGACATTCGTGACGTTATGTTCTCTATGCACGGCCTGGAGGCGCTTAAAAATATCACATATACTGTATAAATTAAGCATACTGAGTAAAAACAGATTTTTAAACCTACTTATATTAGATGCCAAATCATATCAGCTGTACCAGCAAGTTGGAATGGTAAATTTGTTGTGTTCTGTTTAATGGATATTAAAAGCAAACAGATATGCTATGGTTAAAACTATTTGAAGGTCAGCAATCATTCTATTTATTTCTGATGCGATCATTTGTGTTTGTGATATCACCCATCGAATTATTATAATTATTTTATTATTTTTGGTAAATGTTAAAATATTTATAGATTTCACAAATTCATTATTTTTTTCACATCAAAAGGGTCAGAGCCCCTAGAGAGAGTGGAAATCTACCCAAAACTATTTAGCTCCATAGTAAGCATGACAGAACGCAAGCAAATTGGAATGAATGAATAATCCATCTTGAACAAAATGCAGAAAAAAAAATATGGCCGCACATTAAATATTTGGTCAGTTATTTTTCAAGCGGCTTTATAATATGCGTTTGCTCTGCAGTAAGATCAGTAGCAATTACTAAGTCCAGCTCAGTGACTTATTTTAAAGAACATCAGTTCACAGCAAGCAGCATGTGCAATAGCAACTAGCCACTCCTCGGATATTTTCATCAGGGGGGTGGGGTGGGGGGGGGGAGGCTGCAAAGTTATCCTTACATATCTCTACTATTCTACATAAAACTTACTCGTATAATGGAAATCTCCAAGAATATCTTCACTCAAAACATTTACGACTGGTACGGTTAGCTTACCTGTTATTTCATTTTAATGAAACAACCCCAAAAACCAAAATTCAGCCACACCCGTATATGGCATAAAAATAATATGTAAACTTTCAAGCCATTTTGTATACGTTAATCCTTGCAAAAGTTTATAACATAAAAAATTAAAAGCAAACAAATTCGGGCTATGATAACACGACAAAGGACCTTGGATTTTGCCCCCTTTCCGCCACCCCTCCTCCCCGCCCCCCCCCCCCACAACTTCCCAAATAAAGCAGCTTGGTCCTCCCGGCACATCTCCTTTTAAGCAGATTATTATTTAAGGATTGTTGTCCTTAAACAAATGTGAGGATATTCAGATAGATGGCCTAATACGTATTTATAGCTTCAGTCTATTTAATCGCTTATTTTTGGTATAACTGTGAATAATTTGGCAAACAGTACGCACTAATTAATTTCCTTAATTAAATTCTTAAAATGCCAGCATTGCTTTTCGAATTTTAGAATGCACCACTACATAAGCTAAACCAGTGTTGTATTTTATAAAACTAGATAACTTCTCTATTTTAAACTAAACTTTTGCTAAAGACTTTAAAAAATGGCGTGTTTGACACTGTCCACTCGCAGGTCACAGTGCGACGGCCGATTGAGGAGTGAAACTTCTGTAATAGCCCGACTCAGTCGCATGTTGTTGCGACTGTGTTGATGCAGCTGCTTGGGACTCCTTATTAAAAGACGAGCCCGGTATCATGAACGGCTGGGGCACTTGTCCATAAGAGCTGGCGCCATAAGCTCCAGGCATACCGACATACATTTTCGTGTCCACAGCGTTAGGATCCTGCCCTGACATTAGGTTATTAATTGAAAATGGATGTGCAAATTGTGACGCCATGATGTGACCTGGATACACAGGATAATGTTCTGATCCTGGAGGAAAGTATTTTTGTTCATCTGGAATATAGTGCTGAGCGGTAAGAGGAGTGACAGCTGGCATGCCGGCGATGCACTGCTCCTGTTTAGGCTGCAGACCCGGCGGTGTATCAAGCATTCTACCTGCGTGTGACTTCTTCATGGACTGCTCTTCTGCCTGTTCTGCTTGTTGATCCCGCTTGATTTCACACTGGACGTCATTGTCTGACACAGAATTTGGCTTTTCCTCCTGGCAATGCTCACCACCCTCTGTAGACTGTCCGCTTCCAGCCTGTGCCCCAGGGTGCACTGTGCCGCTTCGATGTAATTCACGTACGTCTTGCTTCTTGGGGCACTTAAATCGTTTCTGACGCCGCAGATAGCAACCATTCTCAAACATATTTCCAGCGTCTGGATGAAGAGTCCAGTAGCTACCTTTACCCGGCTTTTCCGGGGCTCTCGGCACCTTAATAAAACAGTCATTGAAGGATAAACTGTGTCTGATAGAGTTCTGCCAGCGTTGTTGATTCTGTCTGTAGAATGGAAACAAGTCCATGATAAAACTGTAAATCTCATTCAGTGTCACCATTTTGCTGTTGCTGTTCTGGATGGCCATTGTTATGAGGCTGATATAGGAGTATGGCGGTTTGGCGTGGGTGTAGCTACGGCGATATCCCTTCATATCACGGCTTTTGTCGTAACAGGTGTCCATACCCATAGGGGACATACTTCCGTTCACGGACGTGCCAATCATGCCTTGTCCCATGCCGTTGATGCCATAACCCGTGCTCATGGCGTTCATGGAATTCATACCACCCATCATAGAACCCATGCCAGTCATAGCACTCATGGCGCCACCCATCGCAGTCATGCCTGGCGTATATGTCATCTGGGAGGCCATGTTGTACGTGTTCATGGCGTTGTTCATTTGGGTCATGGCGTTGTAAGACGAGGCGGTGGCGGAAGTACCGTCGTACACCGATTTACTTGGTAACTGCATCATGGTTTATACATTTGCTAAATTCCTTCCACACAAGCACATTCAAAGTATATTTTCTTTAGCTATATAGCGATTCTTATTGAAGTATTCGGATAGTATTTTGAACCTTTTCAGCTAATTATATTTAATTCCCGTACTCAAGTTCATATTTTTTAAAGCAAGAATAATATTTTTACTACAATATTATCTCTTTCTCCGAAAGTGTGTCAGTCAAATAAAGATTTTCCAATAGCCAAGGGGATGTTAGCTATGAATAAACACAGTTCTGTGTAACTTTCTTGTAAATAGTTAATAACAAAGTATCATTAAACTGTTTTCTATACACACTACGTTGTCTCATCATCAGTTAGAAAGCAAAACAATTGTTTATAGCTTTTTACTTTATTGCAACTTAAACCATAAATTATCCAATTTGATATTTTCAAAGGCAGAAAACTATAATATTTAAGCCTTACTCAAATTGTTTGCTATGAAAACTCATGAAAAAGTAATGTTCAACAAACTACCACAAACTGTACAAATGAATCAAATCTGAAGCAGAGTAGTTCGATAGCTGTGTGTTAATTTGTGGGAGAACCATAAAAAACATTGTGGAGAACAGAGAATGACACATGATAAACAAAAGCCTATCACTCAGTTCTTGATAAATATTTACCTGACATCTCACTGGCCAAACAGTCAAAAATTGACCAACACAAGCCCGCCCACATTTATGCACAACGAAATCCAATAGACTGGTAAAGAATGGAAACATATATAAAAAATAATGAGCAAGGTTTTGTGATGAAGTTTAGTTTGCTTATGTGTACACGTAAAAGCGCATCTGGTGATCACTGTGTTAACTGTTAGTGTGACCAGCCTAGCGTTCAGTGGAAAGCATCTTTTCTGGTCTTTTAATGGGTCTCAATACTACATGTAAAATAGGACAAAGGACTGTAAAATTTATAACAGGCATGTCATCGAAAGATGAAATTAGCATGGTTGCTGATGACCCCTGTTACTTCATTCTGTTGCTCTTTTCTCGCTTAACGCACCTTATGTTATTTTGGAAGGGTGACTTTAGAGCATCTGACATTTTTCAGCTTCACTCTGGAATTGATTATGTAAGTTTCATGAAATTTTTGTCATGAGTTTCACAATAAATGTATTCAGCTGCTGATGGGTATGCACAATTTTGTTTACAGGATCCATGGTAACACACCTCACAACGTTTCTCCTGGTAACAAATTGCCTATTTATAATTCGTCTGGCCGTAAGTCGTTTAGAAAGGGCGACAGAATTATGGGGGTGGGTGCTGGGTGGGGGGGGGGGGGGGGTGGAGCAGTTGTTTTGTACAAGCATTTTCTTGAACATCTTCCCTTTGCTAACCTTGGAGCTCTAACTTTGTACTTTGGGGTAATTTTTCGCCAGGCGCATTGTTTCACCAGGAGTATGGCCACAAGGGCTGCTGTTGAGATGCCACTGTAATACCGCCATCATGTGGGTTGCTTGGTTGGTTTATTGGTGCTTTAAGTCCCTTTCAGCGATCACAGCGCTATATCAGGACTACACTGCCACATTATACTGAAATGGACCATTCCAGTTTGAATCCCTAGGGGGATCATAACTGAGTGCACGGCAAAAAAGGCACGAGCAGGATTCGAACCCGCACCGGCCATCATGTGGGAGTGAATATGAAAGGTTAAATTTTGTACATGTACAAAAGTTTAAAAAAATCTATTTTGTTTATATTTGAATATTTAAAAACTGACAATAACCTAAGGACACAAAAAGGTACTTTTGAATTTTTCAAAATGTTACTAAAAGGAGTATGATTAAGTGCGAATCACACTGTGTAAATGTTAAACACAAAGTTCGATATCCTATACTTAGTAACATGCGATTTTGTAATATTCTGTTTGATTATTTGTTTTAGACAGTATATTAATATTTATTTCAAGGTATCGGAGTGTAAAACTGAATTTTAGATATCTGAAATTCAATGTTTGGCATGAAAAATCAGTTATTTATATCTAATTTTATCGAATCAATTTTAAATATCTAAAATTACTTGTTGATATCTAAAATACATTTTTAGATATCTAACATCTTAATTACTTAAAACTGTGCTTACCGTTGCTTTTTAGAAATCTGAAATTTATACTGATAGAGAAAAAAGAAAAAAAATTATACTGAAAAGGGAGGTTTATTTGTTGATCTTCAAATTGATCGGTTTTTTGAGAGTTTCAACAGAGAAACTTTAACACAATCTTTTTCATACACAGGAAACTCATAACACCGTTGTTTTCGCAGTTCAACAAAATATGCAACTGAAACACAACAGGGATCACACTTTTACCTTTCACAAAATGTTGATGTGAGAGGTGCTGCTTGACGTAAAGAGAAAATTGTTACCGTAAATGAGCAGTTATGAACACCATCCAAATATTATGGTACTCCAAACCATTGTGACGCCAGCACGAAAGCGACAGACTTACCTAACAGAAACCATGGCGTTTCCTGATCCGTCTGCATACTATACTACGCGTTGGTGCCCATCTGTACGGCAAACCTGGAACACGGGCTCTGCTAAAATGAGTTATCGACAAAGCACTTTCTCCAAGGGTCTCGTCTGATCGTGAGTTTTCGCCTAACGCACTTGATTTCGATGTCTTTGGCCATTCAACAACATTCCCACGTATGGTCGATGAGCGTCATCAGGGAGGCCCCTAATGACTGTTTTTGCACTCACCTGGTTATTTGTCCTTCCCGGTATAGCAGGTATCTTGTCCTGTACAGCTTCTCCCCGGGGAAGATAGACTAGTCTATCCTCCCTCCCCACCACCAGCACCACCTGGTATATTTTGCCCCTGTTCAACTTCCCCACCCAGGCTAGCTGCCCCCTTCTTATTTTCTCAGTTATTTTCTTTCTGTCCCCTGTTCAGCAGCCCCACCCAGTCTGGCTTCCCCTCCCTGTTTTTCTCCATTTATTTTTCTTTCTGATACTGAATCAAAGGCTCAGTTGCAACCCCTCTTTATCATTCCTGTAACATACGACTCTGTGATCACCAAAAATAGTAAGATTAAATCTGATTGCTTAATCCCCTTCGCGTTTCCCATGGCAATTACATCGGCGCTGTATTGAAATATTGAAATCAATTCACAGCTCTTTCGTTTTAATTTTTAATTATACAACAGGCGGCTATAAAACAGCTCGTTAAGAAATCTCGTGCAATTTTAAGTTGCGGCATAAGATTTTGCTCCTGACGGTAAGTATAAATTGGAAGCCTTTCACCACCTGGTACTTGTAAATGCGTACATAATAACATGCTGTACGTTATTAAAGATTTAACACCGAGATGTATTTATAATAAGCAAAATATGTTAGATTTTAGCAAAACGTCGTTTTACATTTCCTTTCCACTTGAAAAACTCGAATTTTGTCTTCATATGCGGCATTAATCAACGCGAGTCCATGCTTCTTGAATTTTTCTTTTCTCACTTTGATTATTTCCTTTCCTTCTTATTAACAGCCAGCACCTAATTTTATTTGTGTATTTAGCGGTTTAGCAAGAACGAGCTGCGTTCAGATGCGGCGACTTCACAAAACTATCGCAAACAAGACGTAAGTAATTTACCGACTGGGAGCTTGCCATGAGCCGTGGCTTGAAACTTCGTGTGCAGTAAAACTACTGTCTGCAAGCGGCAGATGCGTTGTTATAATAGTAATACTTCATTCTGAGTGCGTACGATATTGTTTTTTTGCCTGAAGCCGTAGGGCCGTACGGACCGACCCCGAAGGGGGAGGTCCGTACACGCCCGAAGGCTGTTATGCCTACTTTTGTTATTTTTATGTCGTTCTTCGAAATTTTACCACCATTTACCACTATTTTTGCACTCAGTATGCTCAGATGGGGTGACGCGTAATCGGTACTGCGGTCAGTGAGCTTGAAATTTGACTCGGTTTTGCACTTAAGAAAATAAATGTTAAGTATTTTTTTGCTACGTGTAATGATTATTTCTGACGTAATATCCCTCCCCCAGCCGCGGCATTATATCGGTTATATCTTTATTAATTTCAAATCAATGCACACAAAATCACCCGAAGGACGTGTGTAAAATTACCAACAATTTACCCTTAAAAATAAATATTTACCTTCAAAAATATTTTCCTTTCAGTCATCAGTGATAGCACACTTTAATTTATGTGCCTTAAACTCATGTGGTTTAAGGATACTTCGGATCACTTCGGCAAAATAGGCAAAATGCTTCGGATCACTTATAAAATCATAATTTCACTTCGGGTCCTGACGGACCCCAGTAAAATTCCTAATTTTACTTCGTGATCCTACGTAAGGTCTAACACTGCTTGTTCAAAGCCTAAATCATGCCATTAGCACTCTAGCTTGAAAATTTTTCTTGTCCTCGTCTATGGGCCTCCTATAATGTCTACGAAAAGTCCCCGCTGACTTCCAATTTGCCGCCTTCATGATCAAATCTATCGAGACCCCCACATTTGCCGCCTTGGAGTTAGAGGCCCCCCTGGTTGAATGAGCTGTCCAAACCGAGGTATCAATGCCCGCAGCCCCCAGCAACCTCTTCAGTCATCCCGCTATCGTGCTAGAGACTACCGGTTTAAAGGAACTCGATACACTCAAAAACAGATTAGCCCCATCCCCAGCCCGAAGGGGCCGGGTTTTTTCCAGATAGGTCTCGAGACATCGTATTGGGTCAACATCTGGGTCTCCGGGCAGCGAAAACAGTTCTACTGCGGGACACTTCGACCCGGGCCTACGTGTCTTTGTGAGACTCTTTGCATAAAAAATGACCCGTTCCTCAGTAACCACCATATTATCAGTGTCTAGGGCCCCTAAATCAGACGATCTACAGAAGTAGCTAAGGCCATCAGCATAGCCAGTTTCCACGTTAATTTTCTCAACTCCATACTTTCGTTAGGCCACCAATTCCTCAAAAAATCCAGTACCTACCTAACGTCCCAAAATGTCGCGTATTTTAGCGTGGATGGGTTGGCATTAAAAATGCCTGCCATGACCCCAACCGCCTCTGGATGTTGCCCAATAGGCTGCCCATCGACCCGCGGGTGAACCTGGGATATACCTGATCTGCACCCATTAATCGTAGAATATTCACACCCCTTTTTATGCAGCAAAATGGGCGGTTCCACCAACCTTTCTAGCAGATTCGGATACCATGATTGCGCTCGCCAAGCCGGTGCTATCAAAGTCAGTTCTGCCCCCTCTTTCTGGATTTTCTTCAAAATTCGTCCGATCAGGCAAAACGGTGGAAACGCATAGGCCTGCTGCTCCTTCCAATTCGATCGCAACGCATCCGTGCCCATGGCCTCTGAATCCGGTTTCCAGCTGTAAAACATCCTGACTTGTGCATTCAATCCGTCTGCAAAAAGGTCTAGCTGAAACGGACCCCATTTCCGTTCCAATAGCCGGAAAACCTCCCTGGACAAGCTCCAGTTGCCCGAAAGGGCATTGGCCATCGGGTTTTGATCGCCCGGCAGATAGATCGCCGAAAGAGCTATTTTCTTCTCTATGCAAAACTCCCAGATTTTCGTTGCAATCTATAACAACCGCCTTGACGCAGTGCCTGCCTTCTTGTTCACCTGTGCCACTGCCGTTATATTGTCCATGTGCAGAATCAAATGTATGTCGGTCATTCGCCGTGCAAACGCTTTCACTGCCAGTGTGGCAGCCTTCAATTCCTTGGCATTGATATGCCAGTCCCTTTCCTCTGCTGACCAATGCCTCGCTATCTTCCAATACGTCGTCCACGCTCCCCATCCTTCCCCGGACGCATCCGTTGTTATGTGGTATTCTTCCCTGGGGTTCAACAAGGACTTCCCGTTTGTCGCCGCGGAATTCTGCACCGGATCGAGTCTTGGCGGCATTCCGGCCCCAGAGACACCTCTGTTTCGTAACTCTGTCCTCTCACCAGCGCTTTCGCGCTCGCCATTTGGAGATGGCGATAGTGCAGTGGTGTCGGAAGAACCGCCTGGATCGAGGACCTTAATCTCCATACCAACTTTGCTAGCTCTCGAACACTTACCTTGTTCTTCCTCAACATTGACCTGCACTCGGCTACGATCCTTTTTAACTTCCCGATCGGCAGCGAAAGCGTCATTTCGACCGAATTTATCACCATCCCTAGATATTCCATTACCTAACAGGGTACTTGTACCGTCTTCTCCCAATTTATCAGAAATCCGAAGTTTTGATCGTCTTGAGGTCCCTTCTCAGTTCTTCCGGGTTCTTGTTCAATACTATGGGATCGTCAAGAAAAACCATGACTCCAATTCCTATCCTTCTCAAAAAAGCAATCACCGGCCTTAATAGGCTTGTAAACAATCGGGGAGCTGGGCCTAGGCCGAATGCCATGATCAGGAACTGAAAAAGTTTTCCTTTCCACCAGAATCTGAGACATTTCCTCGTGTTTCGATGCATGGGAACACTGAAATACGCGTTCTTGAGATCTAACTTCACCATGAAATCCCCCGGTTTGATCATATCCGTTAACTCCTTTAGATTTTTTCAGTTTGAAGTGTTCGTATTCACATATTTGTTTAGTTCCTTTAGATTGAATACTGGGCGCATCCCCCGTCTTTTTTCTCCCTCAGGAAAAGGTGTCCCACAAACTGCCGTCTGCTCTATCACCCTTTTCTCCAACATTTCCTTATCTCCTGCTCTATCAGTTCCTGCTCGTTTAGGCTGAATTTTGGAGACGCTCTGTCCATTCCCGTCTGGGGTTTGTCTATCCAATCGATCTCTACTCCTGTCACTACCTGCAGGATAAACCTGTCTTTGGTAATTTTCTCCCAATTTTTCCAGAAAATGTTTTATCCTCCCCCCTACCGGACGACTGGAGTTTAGGTACCCTAGATCTCCCAAAGCTACAGCTAACGCTTCCTGCTTTATCTGAAGTTTTTGATACATGCCTAGTAACCCTCTCGGTTGTGGTATGGGAGGTAGGTTTCTTATTTCTACTGGCATTTGAACTTCCAACTGTCGTAACCTGGAACTTAACTCCGTTGAACCAACGACACTTAACTGTCGAGTACCTGGATCTATAAGTCGTGGACGGTCGATACTCCCCACGGCCTCTGCCGCGAAAGCCGTCCCTGCTTCCCCGCACGCTGTCCCTGCCAAATCTCTCGTTGAGCGAACGGCCCCCAGCTTGGGAAATTCTAACCGAGGGCCCTGAGAGAAAGGGCCGTCTACTTGGCCTAAAGCTAGTCGGAGCCAGTGCTTTCTTGAGTTCTCTTTTCTCTTTCTTGCGTTTCACTAAATCAAACAGAGTTTTATCGAACCCACGAGCGAACAACTCCGTATTACCAGCGTTTAATTGCTGAACAAACAGCTTCTGGGCTTTCTTGGAGCTGCCCATAATCGATGAAAGTATAGGCCACCTCCTGTGGAAATTAATGGCCACATTTACTTGCTCCAGAGCTATAATCATTTTCTCAAAGAGCCTACACATATCAGGCATCGACATGGAGGAATAGTTTTCGTCCCGGTTGCTCTTGTCCATTTCTTTCCAGGCCATAATCACTGGAGCCATAGCCTTCATAAAGGCGGTCTGTACTTTGGCAAGGTTTCTGTCGTTCTTAAGCGTCTTCGCATCGCTTTCGAACATGTCCGCGAACTCCTCATCAAGTTTAGGGACCTTCAAGGCGTCTTCCCATGGGGATATCAATATCCTCCAAAACCGGCCCATGTTCTCTTCGTTAAGAAACGTAGTAAAATGCTTCGACAAAAACTTCCTAAGATGGGTCGAGAGAACTAGGCCAGACTGATCCGCAGTGGGATCAAACATGTTGAAATCGTCCTCCGAGCTATCGGTGTCCGGTTTAGCACGTTTACCAGAATTTATTTTCCGCTTGAAACACTCGTCCTCGGAATCTGACGAGAAATCGCTATCGGAATCAGGTTTTCCCCGTTTAGAGGATTCACCCCGTTTGCTGTCGGTTGCTTTTGTCGAGTGACTATGTGTGTTTAATGCCGAATGGCTAGGTTTACCCGTACGTTTAGAAGGCGATTCGCCTCGAGGCCCGGGTTTCGTTTTATAACTTTCTGCATTTTCAACATATGCCGAATGGCTACCAATTTCATGATCTGATTCCATTTCCGAATGGCTGTTTTACCTTTTAAAAGCAATATTCCGTTTTGATTGCGTTAAAAACCTAAGATTTTCTAAGATTCTAACTTTTGTTTTAGAAATACATGCGTATCCAATGAGATCAAATGAGGAGAGGAAATCGAATCTCTGAACGGCTATGTGCATAGTGGTGGTGAGGAGAAAGCAGTGTTAGACCTTACGTAGGATCAGGAAGTAAAAGTAACCTCACAAGCCCGCCTCATCAACAAGTATTTTTCCCCTTTCGAACGTTCCTTCTTATTTTTGTCAGTTCAAGGGAAGTAACTCATTCCAACTCAAATCGCGAAATAACAACGCAACAAATACACAAATGGCGTAATTATATGGCATTTGTAATTAGATGACGTTTCGTTTTCAGGCTGCGCTGTAAATATCGTCACAGTAATAACTCATGTATCGATTCTGAGGACGGTTGCAGTTCATTGAGACCCACTTTCTCTTCGTTTTCAACATGTTTGTAGAGGGGCTGTCTCCCCCTCCTCCAGTATATTTACCCCTCCCCCCCCCCACGAACGCGTTTGCTGTAAATGTATTTTGATATTATTTGTTCGTGTGAGTAAATGGACTCTATTAAACTGTACAAAACGATCTTAAACTACTTTATTGGCTAAATTCAACACAATTCAAACAAAAATATGAAAAAGGCATGCTACATCATGCTGTTGTCTCAAATCTGGTAGAAAAGCGTGAAATTGGGATTCATGTTGGACAAAAAAATGCTAAGGGGACCTTTTTGAATTTGAATCTTTAATACTGAATCCGGGACAAAAGGGCCCTGCCCAAAAGGGACCCTAACGTAACGGCCCCAAGTAGAAAGGCGGACATTTGGGCCCGGCAAAAATAAAAAATTACTTAATAATTAATTATAAAATTATTATTTTTCTCAAGAAAATACTCATAGTCTACTCAAATATTACTCCAGAAAATGCGGTGGAATTCCCTAGCTTAATCTTCACTACAGATGCTCTTGAATGCAAATTCTTTAATTATTTATAGGATAATCATACTTGAAGTCTTTTTGTGTAAGATGTGCTAATCAGTTCCTGATTTACTCAACGGGCTGAGGGATTATCGTTATCCTAATCCAAGGAATTATTTTGCTTATTAGTTCCCTCATTGATGCCATTGTTCAGCAGATCTCTTAGGAATTACTGCTTTTGAAGTCGCGTTGTGCAGCTGGTTGAAACCTTACTGTGGATTTCAAAGATTATTCAGAGCAATAAAGGCAAACCAACACTCTGTTGTGGTGGTTTCATGTATGTGCAGAAATGCACGTTAAACTGCACACACTGCTAAGGCGGAATAACGACATGGGTGAACTTCGGCGACGCTCAAGATGCAAAAGAGCACAACCATAATATTTGCATCGCCGAAGTATAAGCTGCCAAAGCAAAAGCAATTCTCAAAAAAATGGCAAACAATTCACAAGACAAGCCAAGTGTCCTGGTGGCGCCACCGCGCTCTGATGCACTGAACGAGGTAAAGAAGAAGCAATGAAAAAGCTGATTCGACGCAAGCGTGCATCCAACGCCCCACCAGTTCCTGGTCGCGTGGATACAAGAGTTGGGATTAGCTGTACGCTACCAGAATGACAAAGGGTTCAAGCTGCTTGCAGGAAAAGGGGCATGTTGCTATTGAGATGCGAAGAATGCCACCAAGATTTCCTCCCGGTTATGGAATGTCCACTACACAACCCTGCACGACGAGGCGAGGATGAGTAATCAAAGTAAGGGTGGAATAACTGCTTTTTGCACACCGTAGGATACGTCCACCCCTCGATTTGGGCCTTCATTGTTGCCATTAAGAAACATGA
Source organism: Protula sp. h YS-2021 (assembly GCA_949752745.1). NCBI lineage: Eukaryota > Metazoa > Annelida > Polychaeta > Sabellida > Serpulidae > Protula > Protula sp. h YS-2021. The sequence continues at coordinate 47,225,725 of OX457024.1, forward strand.
CTGCACCGTGAGAACCTTGATTCAGCAAGATTTGAGCGGCGATCTACCCAGGCGATGCACAGAATTTCAGCAACGCCTAAAGACTTTGTGCCAAAAACTATGTAGATCGAAACCGTAGCAGTATTTTCATACTTGTGAAAACGAGTGAAATGAGACTGATTGTGTTTTGAACTTATGCGGATCAGACCGTGGCAGTGTTTTATGGTTGAGAAAATACCGGAAATAGAAATAAAAAATTGCTTAAACTTTGTCTTTTTAATATTGTTTCAAAAAATGTTCGCCTTTTCACTTACGGGCGTTATGTCCGGGTTCCTTTTGCGCGGATTTTAATTTTGAATTTTCACTTATCCCATGTCTGAGAACAATTCTTTGTTAAAATAATTTTAAAAATTGATATCAAAATTAGACAACTGCTTCCGGATGTTCAAAGCTTTGTTTCTCATTTTGTTAAATTAATAATTGCTTAAAATTATCTTAATTAAAATTGTAATGACAATTTCTTCAAAGGGATTACACAGCCTTTAGAGGAATCATTTAACAGCTAGACATATAAGTGCAACTATTTGTGCGGTCGTTCCTCAGGCTTCAGGCGCTTCTTCTATAGGCCTAGGATTATATGGGCTTAAGTGAGAAATTCAGCTCGCCGATCGATGTACTTTAGGGTTCGGAAAACGGGACTAAAATGTTCTGAAATTTGACCCTGCTTTCGTCGCTTCTTTGAAAGTATGAACAGTTAACAGGTTATTTCTCTTTGAATTCAAGCTATAGCTGATTTTTGTGAGGAACAAGTCAATAGAAAGAAAGAGGGCTGAGTTTGTATAAAGCGACCAGACCAACGTCTCTGACAGCGACCTGAAATTTTCGGGAACATAACTTATGTCGACAACAGCATTCGCTGTCTGAGAATATGTTTTGCATGTAATGTTTAAATATAGACATCTGCTTCAGGAAAGGATCATATTTGTGCATGTTTTCAAATTCGAGTTGCATTTTTGAATCCGCGATATTTGGACCAGAGACAATTGGGCCAGCCACATTTGTTTCCGCGTTTGGTTCAAGAATCTATATTTTAAACAGCGCCATCCTGCGTTTAGGACTCCTTTTAAATAAAAAATCAAGAACATGCATGATGACCAATATCTAAGTTAGTCCTTTCCCCTTCCGTTGTAACAGCTTATCCGGGGGGGGGGGAAGCTATACCAGGCTATCCAGTATATTTGCCCCCGCTTTTGCGTGTAAATGTATTTTGATATTATTTGTTCATGTGAATAAATGGAATCAATTAAACTGTATAAAACTATCTTAAACACTTTATTTATTAAACTTCAGCATAATTCAAACAAAAATATAAAAAAGGAACCCGAAAAACAACGAAACATTAAACTCTAATATCTATGCTGCATCATGCTGTTCTCTCAAATCTGGTAGATAGGCGTTCGTGATGGACAAATAAATCGTCTTAGTCTTACTAGTGCTTGTTAATGAGAAAGAGGTCTTACCCTTTGGATATAGAATAAGCTCTGATCCTTGAGCAGAAAGTTCTCTGTATTCCACTTAATATCCTTTTTGGCATTTTTAGATAGCCCAGGTGAATACTTCTGATTGCTAAGATAATCGTAAATAACATCCACATTATCCAAGAAGCGTTTGTTGTACGTTCAACTTTATCTTCTATTTTGAAAGCGATACCAGGTGATGAAAAAGCTTTCAATTTATACTTAACGTCAGGAGTAATCCTACTACCGCAACTTAAAATTACCCGAGATTTCTTATCTAGCTGTTTTAATCGCCTGTTACAATACATAAATAAAAATTAGAATAAACAGGTGTGGATTCGTTTCACTTCAATACAGCGGCAATGTGATTGCCATTGGTAAATGCGATGGAGATTAAACAATAAGATTAATCTTACTGCTTTTGGTGATGACAGAGTCGGATTTTACAAAGAGGATAAAGACGAATTGCAATTGTACCTTTGATTCAGCAGCAGAAAGAAAAATAAATGTAGAGAAATAGGGAGAGGTAGAATGGGTGGGGGAGGGAGATGGTGAACAGCCAACAGAAAGAAAAAAGCGAAAAAAATACCTGGAGCTATCCTGGGAGGGGGGGAAGCTGAACAGTCGGCAATAAATACGAGGTGCGGGAGATAGACTAGGGTACTGCACACGTGTACTGAGGTCCCTTACTGACATAAAGCGAAAAAATACCTGGAGCTATCCTGGGAGGGGGGAAGCTGAACAGTCGGCAATAAATACGAGGTGCGGGGAGATAGACTAGGGTACTGCACACGTGTACTGAGATCCCTTACGGACAGTATGCTCTCTGGATGGGTAGAATCTGTGCTATGCGCGTATAAATTGCATATTCAGTGCCCATTTAATTTGGCAAACATTTTGTGCAGTCGTCCACTAAAACATCCACTGTGTGTGATCTCGTTTTTACACTCTGTGTTCTATGTAAAACTCGGCACAAGTATGGAATGCAACAGGCCTAAACACAGAAAAATATACCAATTACAAGTATGATGACAAAAAACAACATGCTTCTCACATAAGACAGAAAACACTGTCTACATTAAAAATTATCTTGTGACATTCTCACTTTCTGGCTGTTTTTCTATAATGTACACCACATTATTTTTATTGATTACTTTGTTTTATTTACACGGTCAGTAATATCGTAAACCTCTGAATTTTGACACAGAGTAATCCTTTCATGAAGCACTCAAATGGCTGACTTGTACACTTTCACGAGCGATATCACGGTAACTAAGCTTCCCATATAGATTTTACTTTGCTGTTATGTGTTATCTCTACACATTTATATTCCATGATTATATCATATTCTTAAACCAAGTGTTATCCAGTAAACTGTAGTTCGAGCTTGCAAAAACATGCAAAAACTGATCTTTTCATGAATATGAAGCAGACATCAGTTTATCATATGAACTAATTTAGGTCGTTACTATGCTTTGTAAAGTAAAACGCTACCTTTGTATTTAGAACGTCGCAAATGAAATAAGGCGATGTTGTGTCACGTATTTTAAAGACAGTGGGTGTTCCTATAAATTACTATCTTCTGTTATGCACAATTATTGGTGCGGGTATACAGGAAGGATGCCGCTTCACAATGAGTAGCAAAGCTTTTTTCTAGAAAGGCTTTGCAAAAAAGCTTCTTACAAAGATTTTAGAATCAGAAAGAACATTGGCCTATTTGCAAAGGAAAACCGAACTAAAATCATACTGAAAGTTATAAAAATTCTGCTCGAAGGCAGAAAGTGATTATATATTTTTTATTTAATATAGTGCTCAATATTTCGCCTTTGAAAAATAGGTTCTGGTTCGGAAGCATCTTTCATTAATCTCCACATGCACGTAATTTTATTTTGCCAAATATTTGAGTGATTGAAATCAGGTCGATGTCAGTATTACTCGTAGATTGCAAATTTTCGGGTGCAAATTAGCTGTTTTATCATAAATGCCATATATAAAAGAAAACGTGTCGTTTTCTTGTCAAATTCTTTCAGACTTTTATAGTATAATTTGCTGGTTGTACATACCAGTTTGCAACGGTCACTTTGCCAACGACCATTTTGCCAATCTCCATTTTGCCAACATGCCCCTTCTATTTTGCCAAGTTTCATTTTGCCAACAAAATAATATTTTGCAGAATTTAATGTTTAAGAGAGCATATTTTCTGGGTCGATTTTATACCTGAAGTCATGAACTAGGGATGCAAGTTAGATTCCACGCTTCCATGGATTCTGAGTCATGGATTAGGGGGATTCACAAATATTTTTCAAGTCGTGTCTGCACTCGATTCAGCACCTGAGGTCAACAATTAGGGATGTGGATTCGCGAATATTTTAAGTCGTGTCTGCATTCGATTCAATACCTGAGGTCAACGATAAGGGATGTAATGTCGAATTTATATATAAGTATGGAACAAACCAGCAATGAATCATATGAAAAAATGAAATTCCTACTACAAGTCGTGTGCCTAGAAGATCATATGCATACTAAAAAGTTGCAAGTCGGGACTGGATTCGATGGTGTTGCGTCAAGCGATCCAGTCATAAGTCTACCAGTTCAGTGACCACCGATGTCAAAATTACAAGTCGTCCAGTAGCAATTCTTGTCAGTGATATTGAACGCGCTTCGGCTTCGGTACGATTCCAAAAGTTAGTCTTTCTGACTCTTATTAACTTTTAGTAATAATACTATTAATAATAATAGTAATAATAATAGTAATAATAATAGTAATGATAATAGTAACAAATTATAATAAATAAATAGAAAATATATAATAGGTTGTAAAAAGATATTAAGTCAGTCCTCAAATCAGATTTGATTTAAATGTTAGACGTTAATAATGATAACAATGATCATGATAATAATAATAGTAATAATAATACTGATAAATTTTATAATTTTATTATGTTACAGGAACAGGTGACGCTCAGCCAACCAACCACCCGCTCCTCGATTGCGTCGCATTCAGAGAACGTTTACGAGGACGAACAATCTCTATAGCCATCCGACGTTCTTTACCGCGCTTTTGGCGCTCCGTGAAGATCCCGCACTTGTTTGTGTGAAAATTGCGCAGGAACGCCATGGGACAGCCACCGAAGAAAAGAGTACGCAGTGCGTACGCAGAACTACAGAAGCGCTTAGAACCCTTTGCGCAATTGACAGATCTGGATCCAAAACACTGGAAGACTTTTTAAGGTGTGTTAGGTTGGGGCGATGATTTATGAAGTTGAAACTTTGTGCAAATTCCTGTTTCACAGCAGTAGTCAGGAGTAAAAATTGACAGTAGATTAGGAAATTATTTGATGTAAAGTACAAGTACTGATTTAAATTTGACAGTAGGTTAGTCAGATAGTTTGCGATTTAGAATTATTCCTGAGTATAATTTGTCATGGAATAAACTTGCTGTGTAAGGATTAGTGTTGATTAAGAATGATGATGTCAGAAAAGTATTCAATTGAGATGGTAAAATGCGTGAATATGGACTCTGATATCGTTCAATATATTACTGTGTATCTTCTTTCGGTATTTTTTCATTAATTTTTCCATAAAGAAAAAATATTGTTTCTTTGGCTAAATGGAAATTGACCAAATGGTCCAATTGTGTTGGCAAAATGGATATTGGCAAAATAGCAATTGGCACATTGCTCTTTGGCAGAGAATCGTTGGCAAAACCACCCAATTTAATGCAAGCTATATTAAAACACCACACAGACATTTGTCAAATTTAATTTTCAATGTATTAGCTTAAGATGACAGTAGCCACCTTACTAATAGGTATTTGTAGGTGCAGATCCAATTAAAATGTCTAGTTGACATACAAAGGCATCTCGACAATATGCCTATCCACAATACGCCTGGCGACACTTGGGCTTTTATGCGCGTTGTGACAATTAGCCTCGCGATAATTTACCTACAATGTTAAGTGTGTCGATTCGCCTGAGTTTTTAAACTTTACATTTAGACTTTTTCAGATGCTCATGTATTTACTCATCCAAAAAGTTCCGGAGTTCAGGCAATTCGCATCAACTCGAGATAACCTAAAGAAGTACTTTGGAGTTGTATTATTTCAGAGCTACTCTATAAAAAAAGAAGCAAGACATAAACAAAGTCATATTCCGTCATTGTCACTAGAAACATATCTTAATCCGAGGATCCTTCCGTGTCAGTAAATAAGAAAACAGGTGGATTGCAGAATAATCAAAACAATTTTGAAAAGGAGATAATTAGAAAGAGAACAGGGAAACTACACGTTTTACACCATCTTTTTTAACAAAACAAAAATCGCCTTTCTCATCCCTTTGTATGATTATGCGAATTGTCGCACTTTTCAATTCAGGCGAATCGTCTCCAGGAGACTCTTCGCCAGGTCTGTTGTCGCTAAGTGTATTATCATAGGGCGAATTGTCGCCAGGTCTGTTGTCACTAAGTGTATTATCATAGGGCGAATTGTCACCAGGCCTGTTGTCGCTAAGTGTATTATCATAAGGCGAATTGTCGCCAGGTCTGTTGTCGCTAAGTGTATTATCATAGGGCGAATTGTTGCCAGGTCTGTTGTCGCTAAGTGTATTTTCATAGGGCGAATTGTCGCCAGGCCTGTTGTCGCTAAGTGTATTATCACAGGGCGAATTGTCGCCAGACCTGTTTTCCCGGATTCCACTACAGAGTGTTACTCAAAAAGCTCAAAACACTTAATGCAAGTAACAAACAAATTTTCTGTTGAATACTGTCAAGTGTACACTACGACACACTATGGATAATAAGGAACCTTTTCTTGACGATGTACAAGGATAGTAAGAAACATTTACTTTACGAAACAAAGAGGGTATGAAACACTAAATTTTAAAATACACCATAACACAAAGGAAGGCTTACTTTGCAATATATAAAGGCATAAGAAACCTTTACTTTACGTTGTACAAGGACAGCCTGGAACTGTTACTTTACGAGACACGAGGGCAGTAAAAAATACTTACTTCATGGTGCAAAAAGACATGAAACTGTTTCTTTACAAAAAGACCAGGGAACTATTACTTTACAATACAGCAGAACAGTAAATAATATTGGCTTTATGATACATAAGGAGAGTAAGAGCGTTTAGTTTATCGTAATTAAGGAGAGTAGGGTCGTTTACACACAAGGGTAGTAAACACAAGGACAATGCGAAACTGTTACTTTACGATACGATGAGGGTATATATGTTAATTCACGAAGCACAAATACGTTGAAGAACGTTTACTTTACGACATACAAGGACAACAAGGAAGTTTTTTTACGCTGCACAAAAAATAAGGAAGCTTTACTATGGGGATAGATCATGGGGCGGAGTACTCTGGATTCGGACACCTGTAGCAGGCTTGTGAACGAATCACGCAGGGTTCATTGAGCTACAAGTGTCTGAATCCAGTACGAAGCATATCAAACCCATTGTCATTCCGGATTTTATCAAAAACGCAGAACCCGTTTCAAAAAACGCAGAATTTGCTACTTAACTTAATAAAGATTTAATTATCATTACACGGAACAGATTTAAATGTCAATTATACAGTTTTGCATACTTTTACAGAGCATGATTCCACTATTTACTGTTCTCTATGGGAAGATTCTTGTACGCCCTGTGTTTTACTTATTCTTTTCTTTCCAAGCGAAAGTGATTGTACTCCTGACATATGTTGAATAGATAGTCTTCTCTGTCCCATTCCTTGGTTCGATATTTTGTTTTCGTGGGTATGTCGTGCCAGACCTTCCCGTATGGTACCATCTGTATGTACAAAGATTTTAGCTTTGCATAAATTAATTGAGCATCGATAGCAAGTTTCATTTGATTTCGTCAATTCATATCCATATCGATATTTATTTGCAGTGTACAATTTGCAAGCTTTTCCCTTATTTGAAACTGAATCCATGTTTCTTATGGAGACACATACATGTAAATGTGGGATTTCTCTTGTTATCTAAATTTTAAGCTCAATTTTGGACGATTTGATTGGTTGGTTTCATTTACTTGAATCAAAGGAGTTCTCAATTTATTCGGGATATACACATAAGGATAGCTCCATGCGGGAAGTAAAGATTATCGAAGCTACTGGGGAGATTTTTTATTACGAGCCCATTCCTTTGTTTCCTTAGTTATTACATAATGACAATGATGCAATAAATTTTCTGCGTTTGTGTATACTTGCGTTTTTGATAATCATGTCTTCGATAGTAAAACAGAGAAAAAAGGAATAAAATATCTCTTCATGGCATGAAAGCAAACCATGTTTCCACTGTCAATGAACAAGTATTTATTACATGTCTTCAATTAAAATTTTTATGCTAGATTTCCTGTAAAATTTAGAGTACTCTTTGATGTCAAGTTCTGTTCAAGTTGGTCTATGCGAGGGTTTCGAACTTTAGCCAGTTCTTAGCCCCCATTTTGTTAATTTATGTTTTAGGTTTTCAACAGCCCGTATTATGTTATATATGTTACAGTCAATGTTGGAAACCCGCCATTTCACGAAATGGCAAACCGTGTTGGGTAAATTCGCGTAATGCCTAAAATCTTTTGCCGTTTCACGAAATAACCTAAAAGTTAGGTTATTTCACGAAATTACCTAAATTCTCGGTTTGCCATTACGTGAAATGGCAAACTGTTATCTATAGCAAGAGAATATCACAGGAATCAGAAAAAAACATTAGTTTGAATTGTTTATTGATAAAAAACGGCTAATACAATAAATCCTACGAGAATGTTTCACACCACACGATGAACAATATGAATATCACATCACCGCATTGCAGAATTTCGTATCTGAAAATTAAAAAAAGGAAAATCTTTTAAGCTTTAGCGTACATTTGAGACAAAAACATGAACAAAAATGCAGAATTTCGGTTAACAGTAATATTAAAGCTGTTGTATCCCAGTAACGTTATACTCCAATTCTATTTTAATAAACATTGAAATTTTCAAATATTATCCGAGTTATAATGACCAAAATTTGTGTTAATAATAATAATTTCATACTTGTTGAGAATATAATATTCACGCCTGTTTTTGTTCCGGTATTCAAGGCGCATGCTTTTAATTCCTCCATAGTCGAGTAATATTGGTCTTTTGGCATAAAGACCGATTTGTGCTGTTCAAATACTTTGTACAGCTCCTGTTTGTATTTATCTTCATTTGATTTTCCCATTTTTAGGAATTTGATAAAAACGTCGCGATTTCAGGTAAAAGTTATATCAAAATATATCTTCTCTGGAGGGCCAATATGGAGAAAGTTTCCTTATTATGATCAATCCAGACGTTATAGGATGTTCTTTTTTCAGAGTAGGCTAACGGCAAATCGGTGACTAGTTCCTGAGTACATCATCTTAACCTAGTTCAGTGTGTTGTTCTGAAGTTTATCCTAATTGCAATTAAATGAATCAAAAAGGAACACAAACACTTGTGTGCGTTACCATGAATCACAATTAATATGATCGCGTTAAAAGCTTGTGATCAGTTGCAATCAACTGTGATGTATTAATTAAAGGAACAAACCAACTATGATGTATTAACTGTATTTGAAAACTGAAGTAATCTTATTGCAATTATAAAAGATAAAATACACAATATTTGTCACGATTGTAAGTAATTTCGAGCAAAAAAACCTTATTTCACAATTTTGCCTGATCTTGGTTTGCCAATTTGTGAAATAAAATGTAAGATTTTTAGGTAATTTCGTGAAATAACCTAACTTTTAGGTTATTTCGTGAAACGGCAAAAGATTTTAGGCATTACGCGAATTAACCCAACACGGTTTGCCATTTCATGAAATGGCGGGTTTCCAACATTGACTGTAACATATACACATCAATCCAAGAGACATGAAAAATAGCATTCAAATCTTTCCAGTGGTGCCCCTTCATAAAAAACGCTTAAGGGATTGAATAATCGCCCACTGAAAATTTGACGCATGCCCTCCTACACATCAGTATAAGAAGCGGTCCACAGCAAATCTCCTGTGAACAACAGTTTAGAGCAGCCAAGCACAGGAATAAGGCCAATCAAATCAGGAAAATTATGACAAAAGTGAAACGTAACATCTTATCTTTATGTTGATGCTGTTTTGCTCCTTTCTTCCTTGATTTAATGTCACTTTAGTGCATTTGACCATAACAAAAATTGTAATTGAAAATCCTATTTTCTTTTCATTTAAAATACTGTGCACAAAACAAATTTCTAATAGATCATGACATTTTAACGTTTATTTCGATGCAATTGAGAGGACGATGACCACATATACTGACGCAAAAAAGGAATCATACAGTAATTTTTCAATATTTTGGATGAATAAAAATGTCTGGATTCCAAAATTTCAAACATAAGATTGTCTTTCCGTTTTCAGCATGGCTTCAATTAATACCTCACCACAAATCGGAACACAATCAGACGCTTATTTCTCAGAAACTATAATTTTTGTGAATTTTACTTTAACACCTTTTCAGATATTGTAAACATGGCTATATGCCCAGTACTGTAATCAGATTGGTCATGTTCGTATTGTTCAATCAGCAGTATTTATATTTCTCATTAAAAACTCAAAGATCTTGAAAAATCGAAAACGTATCTCGTTGAAGGTTAATTTTGGGAAGCCAAAATATTGTGATGATATTGCGTTAAGGTGTGAAAAATCAGGGACTCTCAGTATACTGGACACCTAGCTAAACCGGAGAAATAAGCTCCCAATCCCTTTGGTGCCTGGTTTATTTAGGTTTTACTGTATACACACCATTTTACTGAGATCGGATGGAATCGTAGGAGCAGGAACAGTTGATCAAAATATACAGGTAGGCAGACAGGCGTGAAAAGCGGTTACTGCGAACAGGCATTGCTGTGCGTCTTTTTAGTGAAACTGGACATATCTGCCGCCGCGGGCGTTACAAATGATTTCTCCCCCACCAACCTCCCCGCTGTATCCCTTCTTTACTTCCCAAGATCTCGAGAATCTTGTTTGAGAAACTTTCGCAGTGCCTGTTAAAACAGTAACTCCTTGGACCTTTCAATTTCTATTGTAAAACAATAACTAAAACTATCTTTATGGAAAAGTAGAAAACCACTGAAAGTTCTCAGTTTGGTGCGTCGATTTGATCATATATGACGATGGATGAAATGCGCAACTTATTTAATTGCTCTGCACACAAGACAAGCGTCCAGCAAATCAATAACACTCTTGCGCTGATGCCCTGTGCCTTATTACTCTAGGCTGGTTAAGAGGAAAACAATGCGCTTCAATAGCTAAACGATATTGTGAGTACACTGTCATCTGCAGCCTGCGTACTAAATGGGTTGCTTTGGGTTGCAGGGGTGGGCAGGTATTAGGAACTTGTCAGGGAATTTATCGTAAAGTACCTTACAATTTAAAATTTTCTGTATCAAATAAAGTTGAAATCAGTGTCAAAAAGGCCAAAATAACAAAAGTCGATCAAATCACGATTTTATAAATATAATTAAAAATACTATTAGGAGGATCAAAATCCTTCGGTCAGCTGTAAGTGTGCCAAATTTCTTTTTTTTTTTTATTTCTGTTTTTGCTTGTTTGATTGTTTTATTTATTTATTTATTTATTTATTTTTGGTTTTGGAAGAACTGTGTCGAAAGGCAAATGGTGTGAAAAAAATTCCATAATTTTCTGTAAAAAATAACCCCTTGGAACTTTGCCTCAAGTGTAAAAATAGCAACTACAAAAAATAATCAAAATAAACAAATAAAAGGAAAAAGACAACTTTCGCAATGGCCCGTAACGCAATAGCTGTTTGGGAGTTCATCCCAAGTGTAAGTTATTGATATTTATTTATCAAACAACCAAGGCAAACATTTGTCGAAGCGCAAGAGCAAATAGGACCCCGAACTAGTGGAAATTAACAGCAATAACTAACCCCCGCTCCTAACTTCAGGATTAATCTTAAAAGAGGTTTGTGATGAAGTCATTCGGCTATTTTAATTTATATCAATTGTATGTGAAAAAAATCGGACTTAAATGCATTTTATATTTTTAATGATACATTAATTTATATAAAACATGTTGTTACTATAGCGAAGATATGATCACTTGACCGTTTTCTTTTTCAGCTGCTTCAAATGTGAATAAATTGAAAATAAATATTCTGAAAATTGCGGATTGTTGAAGGTCGGGAGGAGAGTTGCAGTGCATAATGAGAGCAGTATGATTTCATAATGTGCATACTGTGACTGTGTAAGAGTACGTAATGAACGTAAAGTTTCCTGTAACTTTTCTCCACCGAGATATATCATTGTTATTACTATTGTTGTCCAAGTTTTTGAAAGCATTTTTTACTGTAGCTCAGATGTAACCTGTCTCAGGTTATGGAGAAACCTTATAGGCGAAGTTAATGAAAACAGTGTCTCATAAGTCCCTTGTATGAAAAAAAAAAAACGTTGCAATACTTGTAAACTTAAATGTTACCACGCAGTCCTGTAGACTGTATGCAGATGTTTCATCAGCACTCTTGCCGAATTTTTAAAACGTAATATATCATAAAATCAAGACCTCTTTAGGACTTCGAGTTTCTTTGGACTTAATTTTGAAGGCAATGTTTAATATTTTTTAATATCCCATTGCTTTCTTTAACTCGAAACTCAAGGGAATTCAGGCTTAACCTACACAGAAGTGTAATCAATAACTTCGCTCAAACCTGTACTCAAAATAAGTTTGAAACCTGAGATTCAATCCCCAGTGCACATTTATTCAAAATGAGTTTAAAAATTCGGCTCAGTTCAGAGACCTTTCGTGTGATCTTCTGGGGGAAATGTTTGTATAATTTAAATTAAAGAATCAGGTTGCTGATTACGGGTACTGCATTTATAAGAAACACGGAGATATTGAAAACGGTTTTGTAACAGTGCGAGAAAGCCCGCCGGTCTGCAATTTGGCTTGAGAATTGTTACCGAAAATTATTTTAATATACAGCTATCCCTTTATAAAGTTAAGTACTAAGATTGTTTCCAAACACTTTTCTAATGATTTTCATTGACTATGTGACTGACTATTCTATGTTAGAGCCCTTAGTCCATATCATGGAGAGCCGAAACATAGGTTCAACAATCATTGACCGCCAAATGACTGTAGAGGGCAAAAACGTACATGATTTAGCCGTGTTTAGGGCATAAATCTCAAAGCGTAGTGAATGCAAGCAGACACTTGAGCTGGCGTAGGAGATCATGCTTGTTCAACTACCATGTGTTACTGCTTCTCCTTCTTCTAAATCTAAATATTTGATCTGATTATTTACAAGTCTCTACAACTTCGTATTTGTACATTGTCTGGATAAACATTTACAGTACTACAAACTTCTTCCTTTATTTAACTGTGTCAACAACTATGAAATATCACGAGGGGTCAATTACCTTATATTTGCGTTAACAGTTTGCTAACAATCATCAAAAACAATACAGTAAGTACTAAATTATCTAGTTTACGGTCTAATTAAAATAGTTACACTTACAGGTTGGATTGGTTTGCATTCTTTTGATAATTTGACGACAAGAGTCTCATGCTAGTTGACACCAGCGACATCGTGTGGAGTTCGCAATCTGTTTTCTAAAGGTGCACGTGTCCTCTTCGTCCAGGAAGCTTTTTATCTTTGTCACTGGAGTATTCTTTGTATACTTGCAGTTTCTTGTGAAACTTTCCGCAACCAGTTAAAGTGTCTTTTGTCAGAAGCAATCAACGACAGCTTTAAATCGTGACAAAAACTGGCACTGATTTTCTACTGTTTGCCAGACTATTTTCGTGGCTTCATTAACTGGCAACCCTAAAAGTGAAATACAATATAAATACATTTTAAATATAAGAGTACAATAGCAAGGATGCAAAATAAAGTGAAATACAATAAATGAGGAATCTTACCACAGATTTTGGTGACATTTTGTTCAGTGACATCTGCTTCAGGATTACATTAAGGCGTGGTCAATTCCAGGGAAGTTAACTCACAAATAAAACCGCTCAGCTGTACGAATTTGAAAACAAAATGCTTAAATGAAAACTAGCACTTTGGGTCTACGCTGCTCTATTAGAAGGCATGTTATTTCACTCTCGGGGAGGTGCATGGAACTCACAACACCTCTGCGAAGCAATTGTAGCTGCAGAATCAGCCATCCAAACAGACTCGATTCCTATTTGCCCAGCCCGACATTTATGGCAATATACTGCTGTAGAGTTGTAAAACCATTAATAGTTTTTCTACTGTCGCAGCTTATTAAAAGGGCCACTAACAACGGAAGAGTGACTACAAAGGAACAAAAAAATCAGCTAAATAATCAAAGGCATTATCTAGAATATTACCGCTGATAATAATTGTTGTTCACAAATTGATAAATTGTTGGTTGCTCTAATAGTAATTGTGGCATTAATGAAAAAAAAAACATTACTGTGAAATAATTATGTCTTATCGTTGAATTACACAAGTCAGTCTCCTGAATATTTTCACCCCTGGATAACTACACTCACTTTAGGATAAATCTAAAAGGTGTAGAATATATCAAGGAGGAGCTGATTTTCGGTTAGGTTGGTTGTCAAAGCCTCCATATATTTTATCCCCCTTTGTTCTGGTTAAACGAGGCATGTCACACCAAAATCGGTAGCACTGTGAATACCGAACCAAACACCCCAAAAATATCTCTGTTTTAATTTTTGAAAGATCCACACAGCCCGGACCTTAACTAATTAAAAGGCCTATGCTGATATGTCCCATTTGGCTTGAGATTTCTCTTGTTGCAATCTTCCGACATTTCTAATTCGTTTAGAAAATTCCCCAGTCACATTTCTAAAAATGCATTAATTCAGTGATATTTCCAATTTATTTCGAGATGGAAGTGTCTCAGGCCTTTCAAGTGGATGTGTGCGTTGTGCAATAACCAAATTACTGATATGTGATTTAATAAAAGGTAGTCTTCGGTCTATTGGAGGTATACAGCATTCATTACATGATATCTATGAGTCTGTTTATTAGCTCTTGTTTAGGGGTATCTTTCATTGTAATATATCTGAAAATCTTAAATCATACGTTTACCAAGCTTCTACAAATAACAGATTAAACTTTCACCACATTCATCACACCATACGACTTTTACCATATTCACCGTACTGCTTTCACCACATTTACCACACCATACGACTTTTACCATATTCACCGTACTGCTTTCACCACATTTACCACACCATACGACTTTTACCATATTCACCGTACTGCTTTCACCACATTTACCACACCATACGACTTTTACCATATTCACCGTACTGCTTTCACCACATTTACCACACCATACGACTTTACCATATTCACCGTACTGCTTTCACCACATTTACCACACCATACGACTTTTACCATATTCACCGTACTGCTTTCACCACATTTACCACACCATACAACTTTCACTACACCCAGCATATGACAAGAATAAGTAAAGGTATTGAACCAATCACTCGAAAAGCCACCGACAGCTGACAGACTAAGAAGCACAAGAATACATTAAGCATCAAAATAGCATACAGGATTATAATACTGAGCAGGTGGAGCAGGTGAAAAAAACACACACTCTTGTCTCGTATTGAACGGAGCAGAGCAGCCCACAGCGGACTGTCAACCTGCAAACCGTCCATTTACTTGATGTCATGATTATTATACGGCTCACAAGACTTTTTGAAAACCAGAACAAAAAGAGAAATTCAAATGAAAAGAGCTGTTCATGAGTTGAGGTCTCTGGTTATGGATTTCAGCATGTCGCTGCCAAGTGCGGGCGGTTAAAGCCTATTTCGTAAGGTCTATTAAACACTATATTCACTGACCAACTCGTTTATAAAGCGTGTTTTCTTTTTGTATAAAAAATCTAAAATGCATTACTTTCAATTTAAACTCAGCAAATACTCTGAGCATAAGATTTAAAGTTATTAATGTTTAATTGCCTTTGGCAATGCTTCAATATTTTCACAGTACAAATACACACAGGACCATTCTTTGGAGAGTAAACATTTATTCTATACCTTTCATGCAACATTAGTCGACAAAAGAGCTCCGTTTTCAGAATGAAGAGTTTATAGACAGTCTATAACGAAAGAATTCAATCAGCGGCTCAACTTTTTAGGAAGAAAACAAAGTTAGTGACACCTTTTGAACCAGCAAAAATCTGTGGTGTCGGGGATTAGTGAAAAAAAAGTTCAATCGTCCCATTGTTTCCCCACGAAGCGGCGACGACGAAAAAAGTGACGTGGACATTTGCATTGTGTCTAAACATTCTGTTAGCATGTTTCCAAAACAAAATATATGGAAATATAAACTGTCCACGAAAGAAGAAATATTTAGACGCTGAGCACCCGTTTCAACGTCAAAATAAGGGAAAAAAACCCGATTTATTTTGCTTGTTTCAAGCTGATAATTTCACTCATACCATGCAAGAATAGCATTTTGATTAAACGCGAACATGTAGAAGGTGTTTTCGGACAAGGGTGAATTTGGTTGGATGTGTGAAATCCAAAACGCTATATTTTTAACGACGTGATAAATTCATCCAAATCAGGGAATTTTCCAGTTCACAGGTATCGCAGTCAAATCAAAAGAAACTGCTCGTCGTTACAGAAATCAATTGATCACTTCAAACATCCACCCTCCCCCCTTATCGTACGCAAAATTTGTGACGTCACCCAATGATTATGATATTTTTGTACGCACAACCATATCAAAACAGTTAACCACATATATTGAGAAACAGTTGCCACAATAAGCAGCTGCTATATAAACATACGACGATGCACTGCCCACTGTGTTTTCAGTGTTGACAATGTATAAATGGTTACCCGAGGTTAACAGTTGCCAGCCATACCATATGTATGCCACATGGTAAGCATGTGGTCATCGATTATCAAATATCATTACAAGCATGTATGATAAAAAAAGGCTTCGGATAAAATTAAACACATTGTTCGTCTTTGGCAAATATTGGTTCAAAGGGGTTCGGGGAACCAGAAAAAATGGGAAAAGTACTGGTGCCAAAGGTATTCGCAATTGCTTCATTTAGGTGTTGGCCCAGTCCCAAGAAAGGAGATATATATGTACACGTAGCTGTTTTGTTTGTGTGTCCAGTAACGTATTCTTAAATATTTACGTCTTAGATGAAAGCAAAAAAAAAAAAAAAAAAAAAAAAAAAAAAAGAAGAAGCTATTTGACAGCAATTTCAGCTCTTACAAAGAAGAGTAATAACACTGTCAACACGCACCGCTCCTGGGGATTGTTCAAAACAATCGGATAGAAATTTCCGATGTTTCTCGCTGAGGGAAAACACGAAGAGAACATTTTATTCAGCAAAATGTGGCACTGCCTTAAACTGTAAAGTGGTAGCGAAGTGTTCATATTACTTCTTAGGGTGCTCAAATGGCATCGGGGTTTGATAAATAAATAAATGGGACCGAATGCAATAATGCATCTTATTCAATTTGTTCAGCAGTTCATTTACACAAACTTTTGTTGTCATCATGGACAACTACCATAAAGAGATAAAGTGCCCGAGACTAATTTCTGCCTGTTTGCAGACAAGCAATTCGTTTTTGTCACCGCTGTCAAAGACTGTTATCCCAAACAGTGGCCAAGACTTCTCGCCGTTAGTTCGTGCTT
The DNA here is from genome assembly GCA_949752745.1 of Protula sp. h YS-2021. Lineage (NCBI taxonomy): Eukaryota > Metazoa > Annelida > Polychaeta > Sabellida > Serpulidae > Protula > Protula sp. h YS-2021. The sequence goes on from OX457024.1 coordinate 47,242,902, forward strand.
TTGCAAGCAATTCATACAGGCAGCTTCTTTATGTTTTTCTTACAGTTTTCTAAGAATACACACACACACACACGTACACACACGCGCACACACACACACTGCATTTTTCCACCCAATGATATACTGGAACTTCATAGTTTTGTTCCTGTTCAGCTTCCCCCCAGACTAGCTTTCCCCCCTCCTCCGTATTTTTTTTTTTCGGTTTTGTTTTCTTTCTGTCCCCCGTTCACCTCCGTCGAGCCATTCTAGCTTTCCCCTATTTGTCTCCATTTATATTTCTTTCTACCGCTGAATCAAAATCACAATTGTAACCCGTCTTTAGGAAATCGCATCGGCGCTGTATTGAAATAAAACGAATTCACATCTTTTGTTTTAATTTTTATTTATGTTTTGTAACAGGCGAATAAAACAGCTAGATAAGAAATCCCGGGTTTTTTTTTTAAGTTGCGGCATAAAATTTAGTCCTGGCTGTAAGTATAAATTGGAAGCTTTTTCACAACCTGGTATCACTTTCTAAATAAATAACAGAACTAAAAATATAAGGAAATTCATTTTCAGGCAAAAATTTGCTCCGGGGTGAGGTGTTACTCCCTCACAGGTAAGTATAAATGGGTCAGTATTTCATATTGAAATTAAAAATGGAATCGAAAGTTCAACAAACGACACAGCGACTTTTTGTGCAGCAACCCAGCCTACACGTTACTGACCTATGCTGCTGAGCCAAGAGCATTAAACCCACCAGAAAGGCTGAGAAAATCCACACTGATGATTTACATTGCGAACATTCACTATCACTACACTTCCGTTTATGACCTTTAATCCTTTTGCAAATTGGCAAATGCATTTTTTAAACTGCACAAATTGGTTATTATTGATTAAAATTGAGCATTTATCAAATAAAAGAGTTTTGAAGTTAAGTTTTTGTGGCATCTGTAGAGTTTTGTAGGGAGGTGAAAAATATCCCAGAGGGAGAGGGGGAAGATAACCTTGTCTAGCTAGCCCCCCCCCCGGGGGGAAGCTGTACAGATGGGGGGGGGGGGGGTAAGCTAACCTGTTACACAGCACCAGCGGAAACTGTCTTTAAAAACCAGTTGATTATAATGGTAATTTTTTTTAAGCTTTTTTACCCAATACCACGCACATCAACGCATTTCATCTGCACTTCTAAAAATTTGATAAAATTTAACAAACAAATGGCGGTCATCATAACAACTATCGAAGGTGCAAACACCACATGAAGGGTGTGCATTTGCCGTGATGGATCGATTTTTTAAAATCCGAATACCCTTCAGTTGCAGTTCAATGTGCACCAGGATATAGATAGAGTGTTACCAAATGTTACCTGATCTATTTTGGCTATTTGATCGCCAGATCTTAATCTCATGCCAAACTTTGCTATATCTGTAAGTTGAATTGGTATTCACAGAAAGAAGATATGTTGATCATTTCTCTGCTTCTTAAAGAAACGTAACTTGTGAATTAGTGTTCTTTTTTTGGGGGGGGGGGAGGTGGGGTTCAAAACATTGATAAATACTTTATTATTCCCAAAAGAACGCTGGAAATTTTTAATTTTTTTTTTTTTTTTGAAAAGATCGCTGGATATAAAAAAGATGAAGGAGGGGACCTTTCCAACCAACATACCGATCAAAGCCAACTTTTGGAGAACACCCCCCCCCCCCCATGCATGCAGATACATGGGAGACTCGGCTGTAGGAGATGGAATACTTACAATATATGGACAAATTAAACATGCTTGGGGATCATTTGTCCTCAATATGTTTTAATAATAGCCAGTTGACAGCTGGTCAATCAACCGGTGGTCAGTTGACCTATACCTGTCCCGGGGAGGGGGGAGGGGCACTTAGGGTCACATGTGTTACTGTGGGTGTTCAAAAAATAACCCCTGAGAAAGGGGGTTATTCGGAGACAAGACGCAAGTCGGCACTAAGTACCGATTTCGTTAAAAAAAGGAGCGGGGGGGGGGGTAAGTTTTCATTCCGCACTCACCGTTTCCCATAAAAAGGGAGGTTTGTTTAACTGCGTTTGGTTAAAAAAGAGGACATTATTTCAAAATTAGCACTCGCCTGAAAAAGTCATAGACACACACGGTAACTAGCTGGGGCGTGAGTGTCCCCCCTTCCCCCTTCCCCCGGAACATTCGTAAGAGAGTGCATTGTAAATACAGAGTACATGCTCAAAACACGATGCAATAGTGGTATGATATAGTCAGGTATGAGCCAGACAGCTCGCCGCAACCTTAATTTAAAATGGGCACTTTCATTACCTTTCCATAGTTTTTACCCAATTTGGTTTTTTCTAAATTTTGGCCCTTTGCGTTTTAAGACGATAAGTGTCGTTTTAGACGACTCCGTTATACTGTTTGTACTGAAATTCAATACCCAGCATCAATCTACAATTGGGCTAATGAAAAATAAATTCAATTTAACTTTCTTTGTTATTACTTTCTGTTTATTTCCACCAAAAAAACTTGGATTATCAAATGCAAACAGAAAACAAAAGTTAATTTCACAACTACTTTTGTTATTTCTTCTAATAATTAACATGAATGACAAAAACATTAAAATCTATTTCAGGAGCTCATTTTGGATCTTGTTTATTCCTATAAAAGCATCCAATAGATGCGTTTATTATACTACACATCTTGTCATAAATATTTTAATAACTCTATTAGAAATGTTCTAAAGTATGGCCGCCAACACAACACACATCAAAAGACGTATCAAGTGTTCGGGTTATTAAAGAACATTCCGTCGGATTTTTTTATAGCACAAGACAAGAAATGCTATTGTAGGACTACATTTTGACAATCTTTAGAACACCCACTATTTCTTTGCTTTGATGATAACGTGGCTAAAATGGGCAATTATAAAGAGCCCGCTACAGTTACTTCTCACAATAAATACTCAATCTTAACAACAATAGATTCAATCACATTTTAATAATAATCTAACCATAATGACTTCAATTGCTATTGCTTGTGGTTGCAAAACCCTTGAGATTGTTAAAAGCGGAACAGACAAGCCCAGCACAATACCACGGAAGGGGGGGGGGGTGGGGGGGGGGGGTGGGGGAGGTGCTTTACTTTAATGGAAACCCTAAAATTTACAAAGCTGGGATTATCCTTGTGTTGGCTTTGATTCCCAGCATTTCACGCCTTCCCTCTTCGCTGAGGCTCTTGTGACAGTAAGAAGTCGTGTCTACTTGCCGCCTTACACCTGGCAGAACCGAAGCTCTGGTCCAGGTGTTCCTAAGTGCGTCGCAAACTGCCAGTACACCCAATTAAGCAATATCACAAAAAGGTGTCATTGCAGTGAAGTGCTTGTTTTAATTTGTGGCGCGTTATATCAATCACATTTTACTCGAACCTGTATCAAAATGGTGGTTTTCAAAAGCCAGTTCGTTCACTCGTAAAATATTGGACTTCAAAGGAGGTGATAGGAACAAATTGCCTCTTGACTGGGGTTCGAGGAGCTCTTTGGTAGATCTGTGGTGGTGTTCGATTGTAATATAGCCATAATAACATCAAGTTAGAACCCTGTAATGACGCTCTTCCTTCTTGGGTCGCAGAGTAAAGACTGAATGGATGGCAAAGCCATAAGCCCGTCTTTCATCTCTACTATAAAAACATTCAAATGCCCCACCCGCAAACTCACGAATGAAGACAAAAACCGTATTATTCTAATTCGCTTAGTTATAATTTATGAGATAGTTGACGCCAATTCATGAATAATTTACAAATCAATAAAATCGATATGTAATACTCAGCAAAACTACCCAGGTTTCTAGCATTTTTAAAATGTTGCTCAGCTCCCCTTTTTTCGGTGTCAATAATTTCAACTTCCTCGAATTTCTGATCAGTTTCGATTTTGTGGCATTACATATTTCGCAATATATATTGAAAAAATACAAAAACATGTAACATAAAACAAATTTTTAAAGTTACGCTTTGTTATTAAATTAATATTAATATTAGTTTTTCAATATCTAAAATGAAAAGAAACAGATCTACCAAAGAACAGATTATAATTAATGAGAAGGGCATGAGAAAAATGCCCTTCTCATTGATTATAATCGTCAGTGAGCAATGCAATTTAATAGTGATATAACTGTTGAACAGACCCACGTTTCTCAGTTTTTGGTGACAAATACCATAAAATACATGAAAGAACAAGTATCCTTCGTAATCGCCATGTTTTAGGACCAGTTGCGTTTATTTAAGATAATCAACATAGCTAAACACTCTATTCAAAGACATTTTAAAACTGGTTGTTGATATTATATTAAAACTGAAGGAAGAAAAATACCATCTCGAAATAAATAACATAATACGTTTTTTAATTTTGGTACAACAGAGAAACTTATCCATTGGAAAAATTAGAGTATTTGTTACGTAAAATGATATAAAAAGTAAATAAAATACAGCAAAATTAACGCCTTAAATATCTTACGTTTGAGTTCAGAGGTATACACCACCACTACAAACAGACAACCACGTTATTTCAAGAATTAAAGATGCAGATAAGACCGATTTCGCTTCCGACAGCGAAATGTATAAAATTAAATTAAGATATATAAAATTAACAGGCCGTTTTATTGCGTGTTTAAGAGATGTGAGAATTTCTCTGTGAGTAGAAATGACCGTCAAATTTGTGTAAAACTTGAAAAGGGGACACGGTAGCAATTTAAATTTCTTCATAATTCTAGATATTTAAACCTATATTTTAAAGGTCAGTTTCAATTATATATATAAATTATATAACGTGATGAATCATGAAAAATCTCGTCATATCTATATTAATAATGTTAGCAATTAAATCTAGATTATGTTAATGTCAAGGAGCTGCAATGGGGCAACGTGTCCCAAGTACTTAACTAACTAAACCTCTTTAACAAGGAGCGTGGACTGAAACTGTTTGAGTGTGAACGACAACACAGTGTAGCTTTTCTGCAGTAGGCTATACAAGTATGCCACTACACGCTGTAAACAATGGTACAACGCTTATGATGGTGTATGTAACCAATGCTGTGCAGAGACAATGCATGTGCTTAAATGGCAAAATTGAAATGTCCGTGAGAAAATAAAGTGAAGGAGGATCAACTGGTATGGTAAAGTATGCTAAATTTTGTCCTCTTACTCCTAACCGTCTCAGACTAACCATTTTCTGGACAAACTCACAAAAAGCAAACAAGACAAACAGAGGTAAAGACATTAAATTCAATCCCCAATACAAAAGAATAATTAAGTACACAATTGAATTGTTGGCAAAATGCTCTAAGTTTTGTTCAGTTATTTTCTCCCAGAAACTGGTCTGAAGAAATTGTCTTTGCGCCGTTTTTATAATTCCTCTAATTCTCTTCCCATAATAAAAGTTGACTAAGGAATTGATACTCTAAAACACATACTTGCCATTGCCTGTGATTTGGATCATATGCCATTCATTCACACGATTTTAAGGTCAGCTCAAGTTATACTCTTAAGAACTTAAAAGTCTAGTCAATGTTAGCATTGGCAATACTAATAAACTTTTGTACAAGAAATTTAAAATGCAGCAGAATTATTTCACAACTTCAGGGCTATTTCAAAGACCATGACTGTACCATCAAGTTGTAAGAGCCGTCTGTTTTCCTCTTTGATAGCAGTTATGTCTAGTTTATTTACGTTTTGTACCACTGCAAATTGCACTATCTGAACCTTGGTGTTTGATTATGGTCGCCTTGGTTGTTAAAAGGCTCTTGAGATCATCTCAGTCATAAGAAAGTTTATGCTGTTATGGCACACTCACCTCAGGGATGTGGAAATGATTTAAAAGTTCACGATGGGTACAGCATATAATAATCTGTTCTTGCCTTGGTTCAGGTGCGTGGGAGACACTATGTGGGCTTCTGTGTTTTGTGAGGTGTTCTGTTTATTCTCAAGTAAACAACATCGAATACGCTTATATACTTAACAATGCATGAAACAGGGATAAAATAAAAGTGAAAGTTTTTATTTTAGGAATCTTTGAAAATAAACGCATACCGATTTATATTGAAGCAGATGAAATCGGCAATTATAGTACTTTTCCACTGGAAGAGGCCAAAATAGACCAAATATTAATAAAATTACTTTTGTAACGGAATTAATTGACCAATACAGTTGGAGAGAGCATCAGTGTGCAAATATCTTCTCATGTTTGTGTTTTCTCAATGCTAACATAAACCTGTAACTAGTTTATTTGTTATAAATGAATCACGTTATTAACTGAGAATAAATAAACAGCCATTGCGCGAAATATGTTATTTTGACAATATAAAACCCGCCTTGTTCTAATAACGACCGGAAGAAACACATCAAAAGTAACAAAAGTAATCATAGCAAAAAAACCCAAGTAAGGGAGGGTGTGCAATGATGTTCATTTGTATTTCCTGTGGAAGTTAACGGTTTTCATCTTTCAGACCAGCCTAATTTATATAAATAAACACTTACTCTAAGCAAAGTTTTGGTCTATATGCTCACTAAGATTCTCTGCATTTATGTCGCTAAAGACACAGTTACACTTTGTAACCATATGCTGTATATTTTTGTCAGTTGCCAAATACATAGTTCTGTTCACACAATAACAAACTGAAAATACAATAAATATGGGTAAATATGCTAAAATCATGTGTTTTAATCTTCAAAGTAAAACAATTCCCTTCTAGTATCATATAAGAAAAAAAACAAATGATTGTTTATTCATTAGTTAAATGTGTTGTGAGAGTTGTTATGAGCAGAGGGTTTGTTCCACAGAATATCAACTTAATTTGAATGTACAGCACAAACCTAGTGTCTTTATAATCTACCGTTATTTAATTATTGAATTTTCACCCAAACAGCAGAAACCTCAAAGCAAGCAGTCTGCATAATCTTTTACTTTTGACGACGATATTGAATTGTGTAGAAGGATTGCTTGCACGGTGTTTCTAGGCTTCAACTGGCCTCTAGGATATGCCTCAACAAACATCTATGACGAAAGTCATAATTAATCGCATTTAAAACATAGTTTGCTTTGAATCGATGCATGTCTGAAAGAGAAGTTGTTGTTAATTGATGAATTTTTCTGTCTTAACTAGCATAACACATTGCTATTTCCAGTCATACATAATAAATAATAAAAGACTGATGTTCTTGTGTTTAAATTCAATGTTAATAAATAGAACATGAGGTGGATATAAAACGTTGCTATTCATGTTTTGTTTTTAGAAACACCAAAATTGAATGAAAATAATGATGGTTTGTAAAGTGTTTTGTTTTTTACTGGAATTAAAATCAATCAGATTAAATTACATCTGATAGAGTTCCCTTCAGGCTTCCTAAATTAGCTGAGAAGCTATTGATAAATTAGTAATGAAAGTTTACTCAACGAAAGTGCCTATTAGGTTCATGGTCTCTTTGTGACTTTTAGAACCAATACAAGTAGGAAATTGAAAAAGACACGGAAGTGTCTAAGAAATATAACAAGGAATGGAATGAACATAAGATAAAAATAAGTGAAATCCTATTCTGTAACAAAGTATAAAAATATTAAACAATAGCATTGAATAAAATAATAAATAAAGACTAAATACAACAAAACGATATAATCAAATAGTGTCAAAGTATACAGCCGGTTGGATGTGATGTTCTGGTATCTGGTGGGTTTTAATCGTAGCTTATTTTGTCGTAGTTAAAACGTGTTTGGTATGTTACAAAAGCGACGTTGACACCTTGGCTGAAAAGGTAAATTAAAATTGTTGTTATATTGATAATTCTTGGCACGCCTCTAAATCAACGTCACTAAGCAAACCTTAAGTGGCATCTTCAACTAAAACGCAACAAATATATCACAATTTCGTTTTAAGCAGAATAACCAAACCATTAGTTTGTGAGGCGTAAGATTTCGTGTTCCATCGTTAACACTACACAAGCGTCTGATGCATTTACTAATCCATTTTCACATCGTTTTTTCATCGGATTTAACATAAATCCGACCTTAACGCGAGCAAACATTACTGAACTAATAGACAAGCTGCAGTCACGTTGTTGCTTTTGTCGTCTGACAAAGTTGCTGTTGTTCCTCAAAGATCTAAGCAATTTTGAAAAAGTGAAGAAGTATCGGAAAATGTTTTGCAAACAAAATCGATTTTTTTATCCCAAATTACTGAAATTTTAATTTTTAACAGTCTATGCTTGTAGTCGCTTTTACTTTTACCTGATAACACGTTACTGGTTGTGTTTTTGAATAAAACAAGAGTGTTACGCTGGTTGTATATTTTACAATATCGCAATAACACCTTTACCCCCCCCCCCCCCTTCCCAACCGATATAATTTGTACCTAGTATTTCACTATTTCAACACTGGATTTGCAAATGACTTGCAGCGGTTTATTGCAATTATGCAATATTGTTGCAATATTGCAACTCTTGAATTATTGTTTTTTGTCTTGACAGTGTTCCGTTATTTTGTCCTTTATATTCCTCTAGATACACTAGTACTAGACAAATATACACTATGCTCTTCTTGATGTAAAGGTGTATAAATTCTTAGTTTTCACCTAGATTTCTATTTTGTGGTCAAGATATGACTCAAAACCGTTGAACACAGAGCTTTAAAGCTGCAGTAAGCGTCATCAATAAAAGTCTCTGGTAGAGAGTATATCCATTTCAAACCGATAAACAATCGATCATGACCATTGTCTATAGTCAAATATAATACAAATAGCCGATCAGCCTTTTAATCAACAATCCGTTGCTCCTTAACCAAATCGCCGATGTCGATCCTCTTATTTCGAATTTTAAATGCTTTTACACATTTGAAATCTTTCACAGCTTTTTAATGTTTTTTTTCTGAATGTACTGAATGCTAAGCATGTATAAATCAGTCATGCAGATGCAAACTAGCACTACTTTTTGGCAATTTACACATATAGTTCTAGAGTAGTAAAGGTATTATTAAAGTAAACACCATCTGGGATTTCTTGGCGAAAATACTGTTCAAATAAGCGTCACGCCTTTCCTTTCCTACCATATCTTACAGCGCACATGTGGGTAATCCTCGGCATTCCACATCAAGAAACAAGCACCATGTCTTCCATCAATATACTCTGCGTTGGTCTACTAGTTCTTCTTGTGAGGACTGCCCATTCTTCTAAAGGATCATATTTCATATTTCAATACTCCGAAGTCCCACTAGTCCAACAGTTTAAGATAGCGAGTCGAATTTACCAAATACAAACAAATTTTTGTCTTGAAAACTCCGACGGTTCAGTAAACCAAAAGCGCAATAATCCGCTGATGTTAATAATAATAAAGCTCATTAGTCGATAATCCTCATTAATCCGAAAGCTCAGAAGTACGAAGATTTAATATTTGGGACTCTATTACCCAGAAAAGGCAATAATTTGAAACCTAGCATTACGAAAGTTTATATTGCCGAAGGTTCAGTACTTTCAGGAACCAATTGTTCGAAACATAAATATATCGCAGTGGATATATACTGACCCGAAAAAGAAAGTATACAGTGAAATAGTTAAATAACATTTTTATATCTTAAAGTATGGTCTTTATATTTATACATATGATTTGTTTTCCCCTTTTACGGCGTTTGTCCATTTTAGCACAATTAATCAGGTGGGTGAGAAACAACTTGATTATTTCCATAGTACTGTCATAGCGAGCATTTGTTTGTGCTTAGGTACTGTTTAATTAGTGTTTTTGAAACATAGACACGTGTTTGAACAATTGAAATTTTATAACAATCATGAATAAAAATGCCACGATTTACAAAGAGGAAAAGGAGGAAACAATCGGCATGTTAAGTGTAGGAGAAAGAGAGGTCGCCAGGCCCTTTGTTTGTGCTCGCGCTGCAATATATGGTTTGGAAATACGATATGAAAAGACTGGAACTCGGGACAGACCTCGTAGCGGTTGCTCACATCTGACGACCACTGGTCAGGATCGACTGATTCGCCTACAACACCTGTTTTGGCACTGCTGTAATGATTGCTAACGAGACCCCAGGCATTCACAGTCCACGAATTTCCAGCCAAAGAGTCATTAATCGCCTTCGTGGGCGTTGAATTCGTTGTCGACGACCCGTTATAGATCTCGTGTATAATACCCATAGGCGTCAAAATCGCGTTAACTGGGGACGTGTACATAGTCAGAAAACCAGCGCAACTGGACTCGAGTCTTTTCTAGTGACGAGTCACGGTTTCAACTGTGTTGCGCAGACGCTCGTATACAGGCGCGTCGGAAAACTTTGCACTAAACATTGTGTTCGGAACGTTGATCGCTTTGGTTGGGGTTCGGTAATGGTATGGGTGAGGGGCAATACGATTCGGCTGGCGTTCGCAACCGATGGTTATCGATGGAAACCTTACCGCTAATCGGTATATTGACACCGTATTGAGAGCTCTGTATAGAGCAACATCCCGACGATATCTTTATGCACGATAACACGCGCCCTCCAATCGCTCATGTGTGTTAGCAGTACCTACAGACTAACAACATTCAGCCTATGCCATGGCCTGCCTATTCACTGGATTTTAATCCAATTGAACACATTCGGGATCACATAGATCGCCGAGTGAGGGGCCTGACAGCCTCCTCCACGCAACCACGCCGAACTTCGTCAAAGGCTCATTGTGGAATGGCACAACTACTACCATTACAGGATCAACAGATTGGTTACGTTAGTACCAAGGTGGATCCAAGCTATGCTCAGGGCTAATGGTGGTTATACACCATATTAGTCGGTGATTCATGATGACATGTTTGTGTAAATAAAAAAAATGGCATCCAGGTAAGTTACGTATATTGTTTATTGCAAGGAATATCGCTTTCATGTTTTGCCCATCTGCACAGCATTCTTGTAACTTTACATGTGTGAAATGTTCTGATAGTTAGCTCTTCATAATTTGGTGCATATATAATTTGCGGTGACCATGTGATTATGCTTTGATATCTGAGGTCAATCACTGACATATATATATATATATATATATATATATATATATATATATATATATATATATATATATATATATATATATATATATATATATATATATAATATTGTATAATATACGATCGCAAGATCTCTCAATATCAATGACATTCGCATAGTCTTGCATCTCAATGGGTGCGATCACCTTCTTTTTTAAGCAATTTTTCTGTGTTCTTCTGGCCGCCATGTAGAAGTGACTGTTTCCAACAAATGACATTCCTGGTTAAGTTTAATTTTGCATAAAACTACGTCAGACTTTCAATTCAATCAACATCTATCAAATCCATAAAAAATGCGCCAGAATTTGGTGACAATAGCTCAACAGTTTGGCAAAAGGTAGAAAAATCGTGGAAAATCGACAGAAGGCCTGAGATACAAAATTATCGATTGAATATATGTTAGCAAAATTTGAATTATCTCCAATTCGCCACATTTTGCAAAAATAAAAAATGGAAAAATATACTTTTTCACTCCCGATCTCGATCTAAGAAAAGCTCGAGCAAATTTTTTAAAAAATCATAGGCTGTGGTCAGCTCAAAGTTAGAAAAACTGGCTGATTGTGAAAGCAAATTTGTTTTTTTTTTATGCACGTGGATCAATAAACATGCGACTCTTCCCTACCTCATTTATTCGAGAAACGTCTTCTTGTTGCACTTCCTGTTAGAAAGCAATGAATATGGCTCCGCTGCTTGCGGATTTCCTCCAATGAGATTTGCCTAGCCCTGATGCCCTGACCTAAAGCATTTCATCGTTTTTGGACACCAAGTAAACATTACGACGTTGTAAAAACGTTGGATAGATGTCGAAACCGGCGTCGGTTCAACGTCTGGTTATGGTTGTTCTGGAAATTGAAACGGCTGCTTTCCGACATTTGATTGACGTCGATTATCCGTCGTCTTATCAACATCGCATAAAGGTTGCAAATGAAGACGAAACGTCTCCCGAAGTTGCAGAGAAGTCTGGAAAGCTACGCTGCATAGACCTCGGGAAAATATTAATCAGAATTGCCGCCAAGACAGCCACAGTCACAGTGTTTTCACCCCTCACAGTACCTGGGGCGGTACCTTGAGTCATCCGGTCACGACAGATGTATGAAATCAATTTCCATGAATATTTTTCAAAAGTAGGTGGGAAAAACCTTGCGCGCTCTTGAAATTCTCACATTCTACATCCTCATTTTGGTCTCTTTTCAAGGTGACCTGTCATAGCTAACACTTCCGGTTAGCGATAACACAAGGAGGTTGTTTTCGGTTGTGTGTCCGGGGTCTAGACAGCATCGATTTTTCGACGTCTATCCAGCGTCAATTTTCTGGTTTCAATTCAACGTTGCACTAAAGACATTGACTAGACGTCATAGAAGGTTACGTTTTGCGTCTAAACAACGCTACTTACTTAATATCTATTCAACTTTTTTTTTATCTGTGGTCGCGAGCAGTCACAACCAAAGTGCAACCAGAGTTCATGCTGTGGTTCGGTCAGGTCTACGCCGCAAACTTAAATCGAAGCTGTATCGACCTCAGAATGTTTACTTGGCATGCCCTAACATAGCCTCTCTCTGACAGGCTAGGTCAAGCTGGGTCATAAATTATCTTACAACTGGAAACATAGCAGGAGAAGGCATTTACTAAACTTTGAACTTCGAACCATGTCGTCGTAGGGGGGGGGGGGGGGAGGGAGGTGGGGAGACCAACTTTTCACGACGAATAACTCTCCATTGAATTTTCGTGAGCTTTACTATCTAGCTATCTGGTTTTCTTCCTGCTTACATAACTATTTCTACATTACGCCAGCTAAATGTAATGGTGCATACAAAGTCTAATCGTCAGAGAGTCACCGTTCCCACGACGTCGCTCTGCTTAGTTCTTGACTCAGCTTTCTATACTTGGCACTTATTGTCCTGATGGTCTCTTGTGGAGATGGTTTTGGCAAACAGGCTTCATTTCTACTATGATCAGAGATGTTGTGGGTATTTATATAAAATCAAAGAGATCATAGTACTCAGTAGTCAGAACTCAGTAGCTATCTCTGGTAAATGAATCTCTGCTACATAAAATTCCTCATGGCGCAAGATGCTGCACAGATGCTGAAATTGGAGAATTGCCTTTAAAATCTATTACTTGTGCAAGACGACCTATCGATTGCCTGGCACCACATAAATGATATCAACCATTTCGGAAATAATCGCTCGATCACTACCAAAATAGCCCATCGACTGGTAGAGCGTATGGATCCGCTATTTGTTCCTAACACATTCACGCGGCGGGCTACATGTATCTCCAGCCATGCTCAGTAAATACGAAAACTTAGTGGTTTTATCAGAACGAGCCATGAATGCAGTAAACCAAAACTAATTAATTTTATGTGTATTAGTTACCACATATTGACTTTTTAAAATATATCCAGTATTCTTCAAAGGTCAAGACAAACTACTGTTCACCGAAAAAAGCTCATACATGCTATGTGGTATATTACCTAATTTAAGTTAAAACAAAGTTGATGTGAGGGTGGCTAAATGTGGGATTGGGGAGGGCTGTTTAGATATTTCATGTTCCAAACTGAGCAAAGGAGATATTCCCTAGGTTAAAAAATTTTTTTAAATCAATAAAGTTTTTTCACTTGGCATATTTTTCTGCTTAGCTGTTTTAACAAAACCCGTTCTTAATATTAGCAAGTTCAAAAATGGGTGCTCCTGAGAATTTGCCTTTCTCTATAATATTGATATAACAGTTTAAGAAAGCTGCCCAAAGGGAAAAATCTTAATTGTTCTTATTTGTAATTTTTGGGGGAGGGGTGGTGGATCTAAGTATTTCAATTTGGGCAGGAGGATTACACAGTTTGTCTTCAATATATGTTTACGTTTGAAAGAGCGGTTACTCTTCCATAATGATTTTTATGGGTAGCCGTGCAGAATGCAGCTGTCCAAAATTATTTGCAATGAATATTGTTGTTTTTCTGTGCTTTGTTGATCAAAACAGGTTATAATTGATTTAAATAATTTTACGGCATTATTAATAGGCCGTCGGTTACTTTTTAAAGTTTAATATCACTCAGCCCATAATGACGCTCACATTAAAGGCTGTAATTCAGCTGTTTTATTGTTTAAAACATACAGAATAAACTGAAAGAAAAAGATACAATTTTACTCAGTATCCACTTTCATGTTTAATCAAATCGAATCAAACGGATTGAATGACAACAAAGTGCACCTGCGACTTTTTTTAATGAATAAAAGTTAATATCCTTTATGAGCATATGCACGAGATTTTACCAAAGCGAGTTTTTTCTTTCTTGTAAAAGTAGAAAATGGAGGACATGAACCCAAAGATTTCCCTATCTTACTTTTTTTAAATGACATAATAGTTTGAAGAATGATCCCAAAATTTCTTGGACTTGGACTAGCAGTTGTGAATGAAATGCAGTGCTTTGCTCAGAATTCTGGCCGTTTACTCCTTTTTTTTCGTCTCGGAGGTTTCTAGAAAACTCCTCCTACGCTATTTGACGTAGGACGATGAAATCCGCATTTTTTACCTTGGCCTGCAAAGTCAAGGTCAAATGTAGGTCAAAGTAGTTTTGACCTCAAGTGGTTTCCAGAAAACTCCTCCTACGGGGGTTTGTCGTAGAAAGACCGCATTTTACAGAGACATAGAGGGTAATGAGTTTTCGTGAAATCCGCAATTTTTTTTACCTTGAACCTCAGAGGTCAAGGTCAAACTGAGGTCAAAATATTTTATAAAACTCCTATAAATCGCGGAAAGTAAAAATAATGGTGCTCAAATCCCAGTTTGAACAAATAAAACGTAATTAGTATTGGTACACTTTCACCCTTAATCTTGACCTCGAGGGTCAAGGTCAAAGGACAAGTACCTCATGTGCCGTTATCTCGAAAACGGTTAGAGATAGAGCGATTTTGAGCTCATTTTCGACCCGTTTGACCTCAACAACCTTACACAGGGCGTGCCTCGGTGACCTTGACCATTTGGATCACGGCCAAGGTAAAAAATATGAAGTTGACCATTATCTCGAAAACAGTTAGAGAGCTCATTTTCGCCCCTTTGGGCCTAAACGACGTTCTGTAAGAGGTACCTCGGTGACTTTGACCTCGTCCGTCATGGTCAAGGTCAAAACCCGGAAGTTGACCATTATCTCGAAAACGGTTAGAGAAAGAGCGATTTTGAGTTGAATTTCAATCCTTTGGGCCTAAAAGACGTTACATAAGAGGTACCTTGGTGATCTAGACCTCCTCCGTCATAGTTAAGGTCAAAAACGGAAGTTGACCATTATCTCGAAAACGGTTAGAGATAGAGCGATTTTGAGCTCATTTTCGACCCTAGGCGCCTAACAAATTTTACTTTAGAGGTAACTCGGTGACCTTGCCCTCCTCCGTCATGATAAAGGTCAAAAACCGGAAGTTGACCATTATCTCGGGAAATGTTAGAGATATAGCGATTCTGAGCTTGTTTTCGACCCCTTGGGCCTACAAGACGTTATATAAGAGGTACTTCGATGGCCTTGACCTCCTCCGTCATGGTCAATGTCAAAAACCGGAAACTGACCATTATCTCGAAAAGGGTTAGGAATAGAGCGGTTTTGAGCTTATTTTCGATTCTTTGGGTCTAAAAAAAGTTAAATAAGAGGTACCTCGTTGACCTTGACCTCTTCCGTCATGGTCAGGGTCAAAAACCGGAAGTTGACTATTGTCTCAAAAAAGGTTAGAAAACTGAATTTGATTGTTTGAGCCTAAAAGAGTTTACATTATATTTACTTCGATGACCTCGTTCAAAGGAGTACAACTGTGGACACCAAAATTGAGCTCGTAGTCCAACCGAGATGTAGTCAAAATGGCGTACCACCGGAAAAACATCCCGTACCAGTTTCATATATCCTACTTAAAAAAATCTCCAATATATAAAAATTGAAACATGTTCCTTTATTGACACACCAGTTTTCAAGATTTTGGATGGAAATGGGGATGAGGGGGGATGGGTTAGCTTTTCTGGTAAAGTGTCAATCAAATTTTCATCGCCTCTTAGACTCATAGGGAAAAGGGAGTGGGCCTTCGTGCACTGATGTCAATAAATATTTAGAGAGTCCCTGAAGTGAAATTGCTGATATTGAATTAATTCATACATATCCTCGATAACATAACATTTACGTTTCTAAGATATCAATTAACGTTGGAAATTTTCTGTATATCCAATATATTTGGAACTGTAACCTGACTTAGGCGAATGCTGCAGTCTGATTTGGTCGATTCCCAAGTCAACAATTTTTCAGTGTTGACCAGGACGCAAACGTCGATGGATATTATTATTTGCAATCATAACCGCAGTTACGTCAAAGCATACATTGACTTATTGTGAGTCAACATGAATATATTATTGACCAGATAGGAAAATGTTGACCTAAGGGTCAGCATTTCCCTGCTGGTTCATGCTGACTTAAAAAAGTCACCATCTGCTAGATGCTACATTTGAAGTTCATTAGATATCAGTAAAATAGATAAGGCTGTATCAATATTAGTAAGTTTTTCTATATTCAATCAAGCATATATTACTACCATTTTTAAAAGTAGGAATTAAAGGTGTATTAAATTTAAATTGCGTTGCAATGACTAAGGAATTACTTCCGGCTTGGCTCCACACTGGCCTATTTCTAGGACGACACAGCAGAGACAAAAACCTTTTATTTTGCCTGGTGGCTTGCAGGTGTTTACTCCGTGCAGGAGGCATACTTGTCCCATCCAACATAAAAACACGACAGAAAAAAGATGAAGAGGCTCTTTTGCCTTTGTGCGTATGTGGCATTCACTCATCAACAGCATACTCCCCCTCTATGCCCCCATTCCCCAACATCTATTTCTTTGGATTTCTCCGAGCATTCCCTGCATTTGCTACTGTTCATGCACAAGAACTTTTAGAAATTAGTTAATTAAGTATCAGGGGATAATTAGATTAGTGATGAAAAGAGTGAATTCATGAGTTTTCAGAACTGAACTCCCACATGTAAATGCCAGAAATATTTTTACCCGGTCTGTCAATATCACCCTCCCTCTACATACCCCCCCCCCCCCACCTCTACAACTCATTAACAGTGTCACGTCAGCGGTATCCAGGGGTTTGACACGACGGCATTTAAAATCCTTTCTGGAGGTTTTCACATTTCTTTATTTTACATTTATTGTGGCTGTTTATATCACGTGGACTGACTATTTTTTATGTTGGAACCATACAGATTGTTTGAAATTAAAAATTAAAAGAAAAAAAAGAGCACACATGTATTCGTGTTTTATGTATATTTATTTTTTTTCCATATGATTTCGAATACATAGTTTGGTAGTTTGGTATAAATTTTAAAAATTTAAAATTCAATATAAATTTTGGAATTTTAGTGAAATCTTCAATTAAACTTAAACTAATGTAAAAAAGTTGCATAAATCCATAACTAATAACACGTGTATTTCAATAGTCAGAAAGTATCTCAGGCGAGTAACTTGTTTTATAATATACATTCTGCTGTCGTGTTACTTTAAAGCAATGTGATATGAATAACAGCCACTCATTGGCAAATATTATAACTGCGAAAGAACCAGATGTATCTCTACCCTCTCTAAGTACAACATTATTACTGTAACAATATCCTCAGTTAAATTAAAAACTTGTGTAAGTTAGATCTTGAAACATTTATTGTAAATTAAAAATATATTTCAACCGTTTAGGTTGAATATATGTAAAATGCATAATATTTGGAATAACTTGGGTGGTGGAGTTCTCTCGTTATAATTATTTCACTTTATATACTTAATTGAAACTTTTCCCTGACCTAAGAGTGCTGAAGGTTTTAACCCACAAAGTGCAAAATATGAATGTACAAAATATAATGTATTATCCTACAGGTATCTTTAAAAGACGGACAAAAATTCTCTTGAAATGTGGCAAATTTTCGTTTTTGAATTATAAAATATGAACAAGTGGAATAGATGTGACATCTTGCCCAGGGGCGTTGAACGACACTGTGATTTTTCTGGGATGATATTTGAATATTGTACAACTATTTTTGGAAATAATTTTGTAATGTTTCATGGTTACTTAAGCATCAATGTCTTATTGTTGTAAACAGACACCATCGTACCAGACGGGAAAGCTGCCTTTTTCAAGGGAACCGTTCTTTTTTTTTTTCATTCAATTCTCCAGAAGTGCAAATAAATACATAAAAGTAAACATCAAACAAATAACTTTTGAAGTAATATTATTTAAAAACAAAACAAACTATATCAGTGACAAATGAATTTTTAGTTCGTTATTATAATATTGCTTCACTTCCTTTGTGTCGAAATAATTGTAGGAAAATTGCATGACAAGGAAAATATTTGGTTTTTGAAGTATGCTTACTTCTCCCTTGATGAGCTTTACACAAAATGGAAATGTGGAAAAAAAATATTTCTAAAGTAGCACAATATTCACTAAAATCTGATTTATGGCAATTAAATAGACTAGACTTTAAATATGTCATGCAAATATTTACACCTGCAAATACTAACAATGTTAATATTATTTACTGATATGAACTTTTAATAGCGTCATAGTACCTTTTTCAAGCAACTGCAAGGTGCCAGGCAGACAGACGGACTTTGGATGGAGTCCTGCCGAGAACTAACCATGTGCAGACTCCACATAAATCACCACATAAAATTCTCAGTGCTCGGGCAAAAGGCCTTCTCTTTTACAAAAAATCTATGGTTCGAATTTATTATAAAGCAAACCTAAAATATAACAAAGCGTAGCGGTTTCGTCCATGTATTTTAGTGACAGCTGTTGGTATCATTATCTTAAGTGGCTAGCTCATAAAACTCTCGAGATGAAGAACATTTATAACATTTTAGTGATACTAAGTTATAGTGTGACTAATATGGCCTACGACTCAGATGGAGGAGACAGCCAAATCCTGCTTGGGAAATTAATTTGTACCCGCGCAATATGCAGGTTCTCAATGCAAATAATACATGTATTTGGAGCTAATTTAGCAAATATTTTTATTAAAATTTTAGCTCTGGTGAACATGTTAGAAGCACAATAAATCTAGAAATTCTGAATATGAAAACGGAAATCTGCGAAAGCAGTTGCATTGATTGAGTTGCGTGTGACCATGTAAATTGGAAGAAGCTGTTCAAACAACATAAATGGCGGGAAATCAATAAGGCAGCTTGAAATTCAGCCCTAGTTCGATTTCAAATTACCTTGATGGATTTGTCGTCGTAGTAAAATTGAGCAGTTTCAAAACCAACGTAAAAATTTGCTACACGTTTTGTTGGAGACATAAATCATTTACTTTATTTTAGCTTAAAACATAAAGCAATTAATGGAACGTATTTCAATCATTCTCCTTTTTTTTTAAATTTTAGTATTTTATATCTCAAGTTTAATGTTTTCGGTTTGTTTTTAAATGCACAACAGCGCTTGCCTTTTTAATCTATGGCCACTTGTTGTGCCTTCTCCAAAGCTGTGTGCCTTCGGAGATGATTTCTTTGCCTTCTACTGCGCTGCTTGTTGTAATTTTTTTTACTTATTCTGTATTTTATAAGCATTATAAAAAAAACTAGATTAGCTTTATATTTTGGCTATGCAATTAAGTTCAAGAAATAATTCGAAAGTGATGGAAGGAACCATTGCAATTCGTTTATTTTATTAAACAGATCAAAAATAATAACTAATTTAAGTAAAACATAGTAAATATATATGCATATATATATATCTTAAAAGTCACCATGAGCACTCATTAGTGAGGTAAAAATAAGTATTTATTGGATATTCAGAAAAATTTCACTATCGTTCTGACCGACCGTACACATAAAACATAGAACCTGCTGTGTCAGAGAAATCCTTGTTTCATATACCACATTACATGTAATCACCACCCAGAATGTGGCAAAAGGGAAAAAAAAGGAGAGAAAAAAAAAAAGAGGAGAACTGAAGGTATTGTTTTCCCAGACGCCAGAGTGCCGCTGTCTTATAAAAAAAGTTGGCGTAACTTTCACTCAGTTTTTCACAAAGAGGTGCGGGGGGTGGGGATGGGGGACTTTTCGGAACTGCACTGTGTGTCAGACAACAAAGGGGGTCTATATATTGGGTGTGCACATTTCTCAAACTTCTTAATATGAGTTTCTTATTTTCGCTCTGTCATTGCAGTGACGTATGTTCTACTTGCGCCTATAATCCTAAATATATAATTTTGTGAAAGGGGCAGTTTTTTTTTATTAAATCAGACACTCCGCGTTTAGAGGTAGAATTTAAAGAGGTGTCCAAATTTTAATTAAAAATTGAGGTATTTTTCAAAATTGGTACCCGTCGTTTGGTTAAAAATTTATAGGTGAGTGCACCCGCCCCTTTCCGACCTTGAGATAAATCAATTAACTCAAATTCTGCTAGATAAATGAAGAATCGTCTTTATGCTATTGTATTTTTATTGCAATTGTTATTATAGTTTATTTATTTGTTTACAGAAAAGAATTCTACCAGCTACGATCTCAAGTACATATGGTTACCACAAAAATTGTTAAATATTTTTTATATCCAATCAAAATGGTGAAAGTAATATTAACTTGTTATCCTTTTTTTGTTAGATACCGGAGTATATAAGAATACAGTCTCTCTGTCGGAGTTCTATCAGGCTTGAAGTCACAGCTCATATCGGAGAAAAAATCCGCATCATATTTTAAAATGCACAACTGTCTGTGACCGTCTATGACTTGTGTCGGCGGAGATTGAAATTCGATATTCCATTTTCACATGTAAATTTTCATGACGTAGCAACGATCGAACAAGTTTGGACTCATAGTTTTTTTTACTTGAAAAATGTCGTAGATTGTACAGCGAGTTGTGTTGTTTATCCCTTTCTTCCCTCAGAATGTCTGACCTCTCAAAGCAGAATAAAGATGAACATGTAGTGAGAAATATTAATAAGGCTTGTTGAAGAAGAGCAAACGATGGAGCTTGATATCTTGTGTCAACCCTCTTGTCGTTAGTTTGGCACGAATAACTGTTTGCAGGAACTGTTTGAGCAGAGACCAAATGTTTACATGGACAAAACAACTCAAAAAGCAAGACAAACTTATGCATTTGCTTAGGCAATCAACCTGCCTCTGCACTTTTCAACGATCATAAGTTTACACCATCCCTCTTGTCTTATTCTATCAATATTTGTCGAAATAAAACAGCTTAGGCTTGTCAAATGTGTTTGCTGATTTACATAACTGCTGAGTCCAATTCTGACGTGCCCCACTGTACATTGCAGGCTAACACTCCAGACAAAACATTCAACAAAAAATTTCACGTAACTAATGAGACTTTTGAAAAATAAAACGGCTGTAAGAGTTTTAAAAAATAATTTAATATCACGCTACGTGGATAAAATTAGCCGTTAATAATATTGGCCATTGTTTTTGTTATTGTTGTTGTTTTTTTTTTTTTAAATAAAAAAAAAATAGCAGTGAAAAAAGGTAGCCTGTTAACGGAAAGACAACGCCATACGAAAATTTTCCGTGCCAATCGCGAGATCTCGCGAGATCTCACAGAATAAAGACAAGGCCAAGGTACAATCAACATGGCTCACTGCGCCCTTTTATTCAAGCGATTTTAATTTTAAATGAAATATGTACTTGATTAACTTAACTTTAACCGGTGAATTTCTTAAGAGAATATTTTATTTCTGAAATTTTGTATTTTATACATCTTTTCTCTAAATCATTGGTTTCTAATTGACTCTTTTGTCAGACACTGTCCTAAATTTAATAGCCCAATGGGACACTAGAAGCAGGATCTTTGTGGAGGAGTGTCTTGATATTTTCTTGTTTTTAAGTCGATATCGGGTAATGAATCACTCAGGTATATTACAGCACGAACAAAAACTCCATTTGTGAGCCTGCCCTGAGAGAAGAGAGTCCTAAGTAAACAGCGAGAAATTAGTTTTCTACCGTGAGGAAATGGAGTTGAAAAAGATATTGAACACCTTGAAGAATAGGAATATCGAACTATTTATTTAACGTGTTTGCTTTAAAAGGGGAATCTAAGCGATTTCCTCAAGTTCTCTCTCACTGTCCCCGTAGCAAAATGACATGGATTTTGTGAAATGTGACACTTTGTATGGTCGATTGACAGCCAGGTACAGAGTGCCTCACAAGGTCAAGCAAAAGGTTATTCTTTGAACTGAGCTAACATAGGCCCATTAATTAAAAGCATTGCAATATCAAATTTTCAAAATTACACAGATAACTTACGAATTCACCTGCCGCTTTATTCGTATAAAAGTAAATCCATACATTAACTTAAAAAAAAACAGAAGAACACAGACAAAAATACAAGTAAAAAGTACAGAAAATAATTCAAAGTTTAGAATAATTTTCAGGAAAAGAAAATGTTGTACCCCTTAACTTAGATGTAACGTTAGGTCAGTTACTGATGTCATAATAGAAAGATTTGTTTAACGTGGGTATGCAGATTAATTCCGCTAAACTATGGGAGACGGCCCCTCAGTGCCATAAACGCCATGGATTTCTAGTGATTCCATGTATGACTAAGATACGACCGCCATGAGCCCGTGGTTCTCAAACTTAGCAATGTCATTTCTGCACGGTCGGACCCCGAAACCACTTCCTGTGGCATCAAGGTCTACGCAAAATTTCCACCTGCCTTGAATGATTAAAATAAGCTATTACAGGATTTAAAAAACTCAAAACAAATTGCTAATCGATTAAGAACTATTGAACTAAAAATAATTTTAAAAAATAATAATAATAAACTCAAGAAATCGGTCGAATTGACACCAGATTAAACGAATTAAAAACTAAAATAATAGCGATCACAATAATAACAACACTAACGCTAACGCTAACAACAACACCAACACTAACAACACCAATACTAACACCAACACTAACAACAACACTAACACTAACAACAACACTAACACTAACAACAACACCAACACTAACAACACCAACACTAGCAACAACACTAACATTAACAACAACACGAACACAAACAACAACACTAACACTAATAACAACAACAACAATAATAATAATAACAATAATAACAATAATAATAATAATAGTAACAAAAAATCATCATCCCCATCATAATAACAGCAATAATAATAAAAGTTATAGCAATAATAGTAATACAATACAGCTACTAACATTTTCCAATAACTAAAACTAAAAACGTGACTAATCCTCGTCTGCCTCCTTGTGGCAGTCGGAAGTGGTCAATTCGTTCAGCATTTATTCCGGTAAAAACCTCTCAGGCCCAATTGTTTCTATCATAAATATCGCCTTCTTCTTTTTTTCTAAAGGGATGGCTGGAAGTTTCAGTGGGCGTTAATTTTGAATTCCATAATAGGCTATCTAACACACTGCAATAGCTGAGCTAATGCAATAGGAGCGAATGTCAATCCCCTGCTTACCACCACGATCTGGAATCGAACTCGGGACCGAGTAATTATCTGACTAGCGCTCTAACCAAATGAGCTAACCGTTACCCCCTTCTTGACCCTCGAATGCCACCCCCACCCCCAACAAAATAGAAAGAAAACAAAACAATAACAATAACAAAATATCTGGCCTAGTTGTAACTTGTTATTTCTATACAAAAGCGAAAATGGCATGACAACCAATAAATCGATGGCCTTCCAATCTAAGATAGCAAGATAACGGCCGAACAAAAAGGCCGGTTTCCCCACCCCCCCCCCCCCCCCCGTGCTTATCGAACTTATATTCTCAGTGTATGAAGAGTGCGCTGTCAAATGTCACATCACAAAAAGGGCTGGTGATATTTGTGATCCTTTAACAGGCCAATTTAGGAAGTGGCTTATCTATGTAATATGCATTTTGAAAGCCATGACACAGGTAAGTGGCTTTGCAAAAAAACCTTATCTCCAACCCACACTTTGAGATAACAAACGAGAAAGGGTCTGAGGGTCAATATCACTAATAATTTGCATCTTTCAATCTGAATGCCATATGGCTCGAAAAATCATTTCAACGCGTTGTTCGAGATGCAGTAATTGAATAGCAATATAAACCCACACTTATATATCCCCACGTTATCCTCCACCGGCACGGCTTTCCTTTCGTAAAAAGGTATAAAAACAAACCGTTGCCGGATCTCTGATGGTATAGAAATATAATAAAATAAACGAAGTTGTTATTAAAGTATTGAAAAAAAGTCACGATTGTGAGAGCCTTGGTAATATAGGCAACTTCGTGTAGCAATGCTCAAGGGTCTTTTTATTTTTCTATCACTTTCTGAAATTTTCAAACAAGAAATATATGTAAATCAAAGCAAAACAGCATGGAAATATAAATTAGTACTCAGCTTAGAAAAAACTGAAGAGTGAGAGTTGTACCTGGACAGGATGGGGGAGGGGGAGGGGGAGTGAAAACATTTAATCAGTCAGTGCTGCTCTGTGTGGGAAAGGCGTCCTTTTCACAATGTTGACACGAAACTTCAAAGTCAATATTTTCACAATTGAAAAGTAAATATTGGGTGCAAGAAAAAGCACGCTTTTTTAAGGACATAACACAAGAGCAGCAATTTCAACAGCAGTCGTTGTAACAGAGTGAATAATTTCCTCCGCCATCTTGATGGATATCCTGGTCATCCATGCAAGTTTTCCGTGGATATCCTTGAAGGGCCCGGTGTAAGGAAACGTTTTGACCCCCAAAATAAATCGACCCCCCGGTCGATTTGTTTTAAAACAAACAGACCCCCCGGTCGATTTGTTTTAAAACAAAAAGACCCCCCTGAAATGTTTTAACCCCCCTTATTTTTTGCTTGATTTCTTTATTTATTTTCACATGTGGGTAGCTTATTATTTTCTTTAATTGAAATAAAAACTATATCCATGAATAACGATTTATTTAGCAACTAACATCTACATTTTCAAACACGAAAACACTTCCAGTACCACTAGCATACAGTCACCTCAATAATGGCATTTCAATGGCTCACAATGGTCATTTTGATTGACCAAATAGATACTCTCGTCTGTGTGCGTTGTGTACTCTTCAAGCTGCTCACTTTATATACATACCTTATTCGGGGTACGGAAAAAATGGCAACGGAAAAAATGGCAACGGAAATAATGGCAACGGAAAATATGGCAAAGTGAAAAAACGGAAAAAATGGCAAAATAACAAAATAAAAATTCTATCACAATTGTCAAATTTATTCTTAAGCGTAATATCACGAGCATGTTGCTCATTCTAGATAACGCCCCTAATAAATGTATTGTTGTGATGGCACCCGAACATCCATAGGATTAGCAATACTGTATACACAGGATTTAAGTTTTGCCTGATGCAGCCCAAATAAATGTTTTGTTACGTTGGCACCCGAGTATCCAAAGGATTAACGGTACCGCACACAGGGATTACGTTTTGCCATTTTTGCTTGCACCCCAAATACCCTGACATCAAGTGGCATTAAATGGTTTGGACTGGACTTTCTTTGATCCTGAGTAGTCAAGGTAGGCGATCTTCCCTCCCCCCTCCGGGGTGGAAGCTGTACAGGGGGCAAGATATACTGTTACACCGGGCTTGACCTCTAATATGTTATCCTAATATAATGTACATGTAAGAGGAGAAACGATGGTTTCTGTTTACAAAACAAACAAAGCATTGTGTAAAATTTAAAGTGTTACACATCCCGCACCTACACTGACGCAGGTGTGCACTCATGTTCTAGTTCTTAGCATATGTTTCTTTGATATGGTCACCATATCGGTTATAAAGACACGTAGTGACTACCAAAAGGGAACCTGTGCAGCCAATATGTGATAATACATGGAACCCGCTCCTGAACAGCAAACAAAAATTCCACCAACCTAAAAAGACCAAAGCTCTAAAATCCTGACTTGCAATTCAAACGCAATTTTTTATTCACACATCAAACACTGGAGTGAATAACTCAGTTGGGCTTCACATCACTACCGAATAATTAATTGCCTATGTCTTATGCACCTTTCGCCAAACTAAAATACGAAAGTTCTAAGTTCGTCAATTGCAATTCAAACGCAATAATTATACAACCAAAGTTCTAATGGTTACAACTGTCCATTTTACCAGTCAGTGAGTTCACCATTCCACAAGAATGCGCAGTGTCCGCAGCATGGCTGCCGTGGGAAAGGCGGGTAGAACTCCAAGATTCTCGGCAAGACACTTTCTTGGATAGATGGTCCGCTCATGGACAACAGAATACCATTGCAAAATTAAAATTGCAATTACTTTCTTTTTTGCACATACATCTCAAGTGCAAAACTGAATTGCAACTTAAACTCCACAATACATCATACGTTTCTCTTGCACAATGCATCAATCTCCGGAGAAAGAAATGCATTTGAATTTTTCAGATTTCAATTTTCAACAACAATAGATCACACATTTATCTTAAACAATACATAAAATGCCGCAGATACAAATTGAATTGCATTTTCAAATATATAATCATGCTTTACAATAGATCACATAATTACACGATTAGATAAAACATAAAACATTATAAACACAAATATAAATTATAAACATATTCTCAGATGAGCCAGAAAAAATGACTTTTCATGTTTCGCAGAATTATTAGATGGACCAAGCCCACCTACAGATGGGCTGGATTCGCAGTTGGGCCTTAACATTACCATGATGGTGAGAAAGAGGGTAATTTTGAAGCCAGATGCGGTCCGCGCGCAGTGCCACTTTTGTTCAAAGAGAGGTTATTCTCATTCAGTACTCAGTGTTTCCCACATGAAGCGGGTCATTTCAGAATGGCACCACGAACGTTAAAAACAGGGGATACTATTTCCCAAGTAGCACCCCGCGTTTTGGGGTGATTTTAAAAAGTCATGGACACGCATGAGTGCCTCTCTCCCTCTCTGGGACAGATAGTATATTGGGGTGGTTGTGTGGTGGGGTGGAGGTGTCAAGACTTGTTCTAATACTTCATCATCAGACTTTGAGAGGTACGTGATTACATGATTAGCATAGGCAAACCATTTGGTTCTATACACAGGATTCTGGCTATGATATTTAAATATATAGTCGTATGTTTGCAATTAAAAGATGTGTTACTCATGTCAGCAAAACGAATCCCGGACAAAACGGTGACGGCCAAAACGGCGACGGCCAAAACGGAGAAGACCAAAACGGCGACGGCCAAAACGGCGATGGCCAAAACGGCGACAAGAGCAACCCTGGACAAAACGGCGACGAAGATTAATAATTTAATGTTGAAAATCAAAATACAGCATAATGTGCCAGATAAATCAATTCATTTCTACTTGAAGACAAGTATAATTTGAACCAATATTTAAATTTTAAGGGCAAAATAAAATGGATAATTTAACACTTATGTTCTCATATATTCCTAATTGCAATTATATATTGTGCTTGGGGGGGGGTAAATAAGTACATTTTGAAAGACAATTGCATTTAGCGACTGTGCCACCTAATCCGTTATTGCACGTGAATCCACATCATTAAAAGGCAAAATAAAAATGCCACTAAAAGGACTTCGGATTATCAGCAATGAAAGACCGATGTTTTAATGGCCTTAATGAGTTAATCTGTACCGGTTATGTGAAATGCTGTTATTATATACGAATCCACACCAATGAAAGATAAGATGAAATTTTATTTTCCCTGAGAAAATAACTTTCAGTTTTAGCTGAGAAAAAGTAAGTGAGTAAATCATTCCTTGAACAGATTACTGAGACAGTGACTGGTGACAGGAAGGAGGTGGTTAGGGAGGGCGGGAAGGACACGTTGGGATAAATGCTGCACTGTGTTCAAATTTATTTATCTCTGATAGTTAAATAACCTGTGTCCGTAACGTTGTTACTTTTTGTTTTGTTTTTAAATAAGAGTTTTAAAGCATAAACTTTTGAAAAAAAACTCCGTCGCCGTTTTGTCCGGGGTTGCACTTGTCGCCGTTTTGGCCATCGCCGTTTTGGCCGTCGCCGTTTTGGTCTTCTCCGTTATGGCCGTCGCCGTTTTGGCCGTCGCCGTTATGTCCGGATACCCAGCAAAACATAAGACAGTCAATTGATAATATCCCATCTCAGCCATGGACCTGGTCATAGTATATCTTTTGTATGGCTGTTGCTTTTGACTAGTAACCATCTTGTTACCACATATTTAACATATGTTGTCCATAGATGATCAAAGAGTTGAACTTAAGCTGTCTCATGTAAAACACATTGCCTGGTGACCGTGTGGTTAGCATG
Organism: Protula sp. h YS-2021; assembly: GCA_949752745.1. Lineage (NCBI taxonomy): Eukaryota > Metazoa > Annelida > Polychaeta > Sabellida > Serpulidae > Protula > Protula sp. h YS-2021. Next base: position 47,271,197 of record OX457024.1, read on the forward strand.
CGGTGGTTGACCAAATGGTCACCAACACATATTCAAATCTGTACCTATAAACAGGATAACATTTGTTTATGATATATTTAAACATTTATCAGCATATGCTAGATGTGTGATATATATATGCTTTACGATTTTTTTAATTTAAAGCCAAAAAAAAAAAACTGTTTCGCAAAAATGAGTCAAGATATATTTGCCACAAGGAAAAGATGCATTCACTACGTTTGGTGAGTTAAGATTTGGACACCATTTGTAAGCACACGTTCATCATGTGGTGAGGTGGTTTGGTGAGGTATTGGTGAACGATTGCGGAGGCTGCTGAACTTGTAGACAATAAGAAATGTTGTTTACATTTTTGCAGGAAGGCATATCGAGGAGCAGACTTTGTGTCACTTTATAAAGCTGTACAGTGGCAGTCGATGTGTGAATAATTAAACCGCTTCTTTACAATAAAATAGTAAATAACTCCTTGTCCGGAGTAGAAGCACAAACAATGCCTTGGCGAAGGTAAACAATGGCTTGAGGCTCATTTAACCACTTTCCAGCACACATAAATCACAAAAATCACAATTGTTGACAAATCTTAATCACGTTGTCGTTGATTACATTACAATAACCAGGTATGTCAATTCAACAGCATTTGTGTAGTCAACACTGTTTGTTCGTTGATAAATTGTATATTAGCTCAAGTCCAAAACTAACAAATAGCGCTGTAAAGTGTAGTGTTAGCAAACAGATAGTTTACTTAAACACACGTTGTTGACATTTGGCATGTCATATATGCAAGTTTTTGGGTGAGGGGTGTCAGCAGAATGTCACTTTATATCAAAAGGTATGTGAAAAGTGAAGGTTGTCTTCCGTTTTTTTTATGTCACTGTAAGAAATGGTGTAGTAGTGAAGCTCACATGATGTCTTCGTGTACAACTGTAGTTATTACCTGATTTCTGGTTAACATCAAGCAGGGTGGAAGGAACTTCCCTCCCCCCTACCCCATTTCCCACCCGGCCCTGTTCCTCCCTTCTGTTCACACTAGGCCATTTCCCCCACTGGATTTTTTTCCTCCCTTCACTCCCCCCCCCCCCAATTTTTTATTCTTTTCTAAAAAAAAATCAAAATATTTTAAAATGATTTTTAAAAATATATTTAAACATATTTTTGTGATCTTAATAGATCAAAACCTTTTTCAGCTATTTATGTTCTGAGATACCGGAGCTAAATTGCAATTAAGTTTACATCTATAATTTCACTTCTGAATAGATCAATTGATATTTCGAATTGCAAGCATTTTCCCATCTGCAATTGCAGTTCTGAATATATCAATTGATATTTCGAATTGCAATTCATTTCCCATCTGTAACTGCAGTTCTCAATAGATCAATTAACCTAGTGATCATTGTGATAATTGCACTTCTCAATAGATCAATTAGTCGAATGATCACTGTGATAAATTTAATAAACAAATAAAAGGTCTGTGTGATATTTATTGTGCGACTGAGTATATAAACCGGTCGTTTTTAAACACTATCAAACCATAAAGATGGAAATTACAACAAATTCTAAAGACTGTTCTCTTCTTTGCTACGAAGCATATACATACACCAAGAAAACTCTTCGAAATCCAGTTCGTTGGGAATGTTCCAAACGAAAATCGTTTAAAATCACTTGCAAAGGGGCGCTAATTACATATATTTCTGTAAGTTTAAAGTCTATTCAATCGTTAATTGATTAGTAATCAGCAATAAACATTAGTTATCAGTAATAAGCAAAATAAACAGTAATTAAATTAGAAATTAAAATTATTTGCATAATTATATTAGTTGGATTTTATATATGTGTTACAGGTCATCATTGTGAACAAGGTCTTCCCGCATCAACATGACGCGGATGAGAATGACCGGGTATCGAAAGGATTTCAAATTCCTTGTTCCTCTTTACTCTTTCCTTACTGTCCCCTTTCCCAGCACAACTGATCTATTGGGAATTAAAATTAATTGCAATTCGCAGTACAATCTCCGGTCTTGCAAGTATCAGTTGATCTACTGAGAAGTACCGGTGCCCTAGAAACTAATGTTAAAACCGCAGAAGTCAATAATATGCATTGTTATATTGTTTGGGAACTACCAAACTCCAGGAAAAGGCAAATCGGAAGTGATTTTCCGTGGGTCAACATTACATCAAGAAAAAGAACAAAAAAAAATATAAGAAAGGTATTGAGAAAAATGTATAAAGCATTAATATTCTTAACTATAAGGCACTGAGAATTTACCTTATGTTTCTAACCACATGAACTGTGAATGGAATATTGAATATTGAATATTGGAGCTTTGGTACAACAAGACTTTTTACATGCTGTCATAGTTTATACGAGTGACCTGATGTCGTAGTTTGTTCCAAGGACCTGCGCCTGCAATATGAGTCAATTTCTGTGTTCAACATTAAGTCGAAACATAAGAAACACCACTGTTTTAAGGTTCTGCAATATGGTTCCTCCAATTCCAGAAAGAAATGTGCAAAAGGCCTTTTCTAGGCATCACTTTGACAAGTATTAAGAAGGCCTTGTCTTAATTGTTCAAAGACTTAGAATAATCGCTGTATAAACACTCATAGGCTAGGTGTTAATAGCTGTTGTACTTTCAAAGAATCTTAACCACCAAATTTGGGATTAAAATCGTGCCACTTAGTGACAAAATGCCATATCAGAGGGATTTAGTTGGAGGCAGAGTGCGGTGCTATTTGGGTGTTGGCGTCAATTCTTGAATGTTTATAATAAGACCAAATGCTCTTTTGAACTCTGAGGGGCCGTTCTGAAATAAGCCCGAGTCTCCCTTTACCCCCATTTAGAGTGTTAGTTTAGAGAATTTCCCTAATCAAAAACTTCCGCATTAAAAGTTGGTCTTGAGCCATAAACAGGGATGATTTTACGAACACAAACCATATTGCGATTTTTTTTTCACGGTAGAAATGTTCAAGGTCGCGGGTTACTATATATAGGTACAAGTGTTCTGTGCTATTTTCTTGACGAATTTTACCGTTGTCAATCCGGTGCCCCAGGATATCTTAGCCCCCGGGGGCCAAAATGTCCCAGGTTATATTGACCCGCTCTAGGATATCTTGTCCCTCCAACTTTCAGTGGCTCATCTAGCTAGCTCAGGGATCTGCCTTCAACAGTTGACAAAACTTGGGAAGGCAAATCACAGGATGTATACATTTCAAACATTTATGAAATATAGAACTGTAATCTGAACTCTTGTGGTGCAGTAATTTGATTTTATTTGTTCTTTTTGTACAGTGCTGGCCGTATATTTGCTGGACGGATTTACTGGACTGAGAAATAAACTGTATAAAATACATTCTTTTTAGTTTTGTAATAACAAAGGGCCAAGATATGCTAGGATAACTTGTCTTCCACTGCGAGGGGGAAGAGGCAAGTCATCCTAGACGGGGTGGGGGGGGGGGGGGGGTCAAGATATCCTAGAATATCATCTCAGGAGGAAAGATATCCGTAGGCAGGCAAGATATCCTTTTACACCGGATGTCTTTTACGTTTGATTGGCCAACAGTTCTGCTGCAATTTGCCCCACCTATGGGCCTTTTCTGTTATAATTCTTCAACAAACTGACATGTATCCGGCATTCCACATCTTTATTCATTTTGTGAGAGAAAATTACGTCATGATACTTCGCAAGAAGGCCGTTTTTAGGCAGCGGTCCTATCAGGGACAAACGTGTACTTCGTGTCGTGACTGCGTTCTTGCAAAAAAAAGCCATTATCCATTTTGCTGAGGTGCAACATACCGACTACAATATATGACAGGTGGGGGATTTATCCACTGGTTACAGAACTTCTAAAACTCGGGTTCTTTTTATAAGCTACCATATAATCTAGCCAAAGGCTACACAATATCTATAAATTCAATTGGAATATTTCTGACTATTCAAGCTCTTTTCAAAAGCATTCTACATTAGCATATCCATACTAGAAGCCCCTCAACAATGCCCTGCTTTTATTCAAAGCGACAATATTTCAGGTAACTATTCACCAGGGGCTTCACCCTCATTCAGGGCGATTATCATAAAGCAAAACAAAAGTAGCTTTGAAAGAATTTTGAATTAAACTTAAAAGCTACCTGGAGTGAAGTTGAATGTAACAGTGAGTATTTCTTATCAAGAATATTGAATGACATGTGTGCTGTTGAGTGACTGATTTTCAGCTCAAATTTTCACAGATTTGCAGCAATAAAACACTTCATGAATTAAAGCAAGAGGACGCTGTTTTACCAAACCTCAGTCCCTATTTCGGCAAGTTTTCAGAATGCATTCATACATAGGGGTCATCAATAAAGCTTATACGCAACAATGTCGGACTCTCCCTAACCCCGCCACCCCCGTTCGCAAAATTTATGACGTCATCCATTTACTATACATTTAACGCACGCACAGCCTCCCCCATCCCTCCAGCTCCACCAATCCCCCGTACGCACTTTGAGAATGACCCGTGTTTACTGGTCCCAACTGCTTCACTTGTATATAATTTTAAATTCAGGTTTCCTACGTACATTGTTAAAAAAAAACAATTAGAAAAAATTGGTTTGTTGCATATAATTCGCTTATTATATTTATATATATATATTTGGTGGCTTTCAGATCGGCAGATCAGCTGGTGGGTCAAACTCCCATCAAAGTTCACGTGATGATTGAATGTGTCAGATCACGGCGTTGTTATAAAGCATGACCTCTGATGAGATCTGTCTTTATATATAAACACAGAGCGGATGAACACTTTAATTATTTTTTAAATGTGATAGAAAAGTTTTCGAAAATAAGATATCTCCGTCAACTTTTGAAGATTCATGAGGAAAGGATATCCTGAACAGAGATCCAGATGGGTCAAAAGAAATTGATAGCTGTTCTGAGCCAGCCGCCAAGTTTATGGAAGTCTTTGCACCTCGAGCTAAACTTAAATCTTTCTTCCAATTAACTGGATCTCAAGACATCTGTCAACAGATACATGAATAACAAACATATATACGATCGCTTTGACTTCAACTGACAAGCTGTGGCCAGTCTAGCTTTTTTCTATTGGAAGAAATGGTAGTTATATAAACATCGATGTGTAACCCAAAGAATCATGTGATCCTATCATTTTTTACCAGAAAACATGTATTAAAAGTGACAATTATGTTTTACTTCACTATAAGGACCCCAGGGCAGAGGTACGTGGATAGAAGGGCGGAGGTATGTGGACAGAAGGGCGGAGGTACGAGGACAGAAGGGCGAAAGTACGGGAACAGAAGAGGGGAGGTACATGGACAGAAGGGCGGCCATTACTTTTCAGGATTGTGCCTTCCGGACGTCTATGATACGTCGCTTTTGCGATGTCTGTATAAAGTGGTCTTATGGGGTCTATGAAACATAAGAAAATAGGCATTGTTTTAACGTCAAATCCTGATGCCTATCCAACGTCCATTTAACGTCGCATATTACTGACGCACCTGAAAAACACCACCCACCCAGTAGTGAAAGCTATACCCGTTTCCAGCAGTTTGTGTCAATGCATTATGCTATAAAATGTGAAAAAAAATCTTGTCCGATCGGGAATTGAGCAAGGCAGAATTGCGAAGAAAATTATTGAAAATAAAAGACAGCACAGTGACTTTTATAGTTTATTTTAAACAAGGCTCAGCAGAGATCTTGCGAAGTATAATACAGAAGCTCAATCACATGAGAAGGTGTGCCCTCTGGCAGCTATTCGGCTATCTCAAAACACGCTATCTATATACATTTTGATTTTCAGAACATATACTACGAATACTTATCAAGACAATGGTAAAATTGGCTACTTGTTTTGTTTTAAGTACTACTGGCTAGTGTTGCTAGGTACATGAACAAGGTATTTAAAGTCTATCATAAATAATGAACACAACTAAATAGATCAGCTATACCTATGTACAGATGCATCTGCTCCAATGATGCCTCACAGACAACTGGTAATGGCACAAAAATCAGTCTTAGAAATAAATGCCCAGGAGTCAGTTTATACAGTCAACGTATTTTACTGTTGCTGAAATTCATCAGAACGTCTATCACTGTTAAACTGCATCCCAAGTTACGGCTTCACCGGTTCAGACCTATAATGGAACGATTTTGTTTCCTCGCGCGGGAATTATGCTTCAGGGACAATTTTTTGCCGAAGTCAACGAGATAAAATACTCGTTTTATAAAAAAATAGAACCTGCTACCAAACAAAGACTCCGTTGTATACAATTTCAATTATGCTGCTGATAGTATTACAGTCGCATTTTACATGGCACTATGGTTTAACACAAGGACCGCGAGGCCCGGAGGGGAATCCCCGACGGCTCCACACCGTAACCATGGCACTATAAACCGGTGGTGGACTGAGGTGTGTAGCTGCGATAGTAACTAGACTGCTCTGACGTGGAGACGGGTGGGGGTGAACTGTCCTTTGGCGTGACGTGAGCGCCTGAGACCTGCGGAGGCATTTGTCCGTACGGGGGACTTGGATACTGTCCGTGCATAATGTCTTGATACAGTTTCGCCTGTTCGCTCTTTACATCGCTATGCTGCGGTGGCATGTGAGACTCGTGCTGTTGGTACATTTTACTCAAGTCCATATTCTTGGCTTCTGCTTGTTGCTGCTGTTGTTGCTGAGACATAAGACTCGTTATAGAAAACGGGTGGTTGAAGTTGGGATTCGCCATGTATCCCGGGTGCATCATGGGTAAACTGGCATGTGCTTCATGCATGTGTTTCATGTCGGAGTGGGAGTACATGTGACTGGGCATATTGGCCACCGGTGTGGTGCGACTGGCCGAGTGATCCTCTGGCTCTGACTTCGGGATCATGGGCGGCATGCCAACCATACCGTTGTGATATGCCTGCGGACCGCCCGCCTCAGGGTGTCCCGGGGCCCGGCCCGGTGACATGGTAGGCTCTAGGCTGGCGGCGGAGCTGTTATGTGGAGGACTCTTGTCGTCGTATTCCGTGCGTTCGTCGGCAGAGCCAACGTCATGGGAGCCTGGGCTGCCGCTTTTCCTTTCTTTGCCCTTGATCTAGAAACAAAACAAATTCACACCATGTGATATTTTACACTCCAGGGTGGCGGGATATTATACCCATTATCATAATATATAACAATTCCTCGATTCCGTTCAAATTTACAGCATTTACAGCACGGTTTATATAAGTATTAATTTTCTCCTTATCTGCCTCGTCTAGAAAATCCAGTTTAAGGATATGGCGGACTGTTGTGTCTGGTATATTTTAGAGCGATAAAATAGAAATGCATCGTTACATTAATGCTAAACATCATAATGCCATCTATAATAACAATAACAACAACCATAAAGATAATAAGAATAATTGAAATTTTAATAACATTAATAATAAATGATGTGCAATTTTAGAGTTTCAGACCTATTACAAAATAATAATGATTATTATTATTGATTTGAAGAATTATTTCGCATTTATTATTTAAAATTATTTTAAAATTTATTTTAGCCATTATGATAATAATGATAATACTAACAATGTAATAATAATAATGATAATAATTATTATTATAACATTATTATTATATTGCTATTATAAAATTATTATAAAAATATAATCTCATAATTTTGCGTCTGAATGTATAATAAAAAATTTAATAAAAATTTAAATTTAAAAATTTAAAAAGATTAAAAATATAGTCAACGCATTCTTAACTGCCAAATTCTTTGGAAATATTAGTTAGGTTTATAGTTGCAAGAGGATGAATTTTATGTATTAAGTAGTATGTGTTAAGATAAAAAATCAAGGCATACGCTCTAAAATTATTTTTCAAGTACTAAACATTTGATTTTTTAAATATCTTTAAGCGCACTTAACAGCTACACGCTTCTCTGGTTGTTAAAAAAAGGATGTAAATTGTAATTGAAATAGGGAACGGGCGCGATTTCAGCCAACAGCATTCAACTCAAATGTCTACTCCTGAGTATTTAAAAACAGCAGCTAGGACAAACGGGGCCTGACCTTGTAAGCCGATAACACATCCCTATATGAAAACAGCTAGAAAATGTTTTCAGACCAGAGGTAACTGCTCCAAAATAAAAAAATCCCTAGATCTACCAACGTTAGTAATCAATATAAATCCGAAAAAAAATCATATATCATATCGAATGCCGACTACTCTTCACTGCGGAAAAAGATTAATAACTTGTCTTCAATAAAATGGAGGATTTTCTGTGCCGTATCCAAATTTTTATGTCATTTACACAAGTCAGTTAACAATTTTGTGGTTTCTTTTCAACTTACATATTTATAAATAAAGTTGCCAAACGCTAAATAATTCTTATTTTCCTATATTATCATATTATATATATATTTAATATTTCTAAATCTTTCGCCATTCAAATGTGGAATTTATTGAACAAACATTCTCTCGGATTAACTGGTAAATTTTTAAAGAACCAATTGTTATGCATGCCCCTGCTAATACTAGATATATTGGCTCTCGATTTTAATTCCCTTCGAAAGTATCTTCATGACAGCGAAATACATAAGTACACTTATTTAAACGCACATGGAAAATTAAGTACAGTGGGAAAACTTTCTTTAAAGAGTGATAAATCTTACTGTTTACTGTTGAAAACAATAGATTTCGAATCGCAGCACAAATACTGGATTTTTTAATCATAAGCCTTTGGACAGGTACTTTTAATTCATTCAACTACATAAGGAAATTTCATTCAAATGAAGAACACTGAAACTCCAGTTTATCAATGTGGTACTCTTATTTGGCGGATATAATACTTAAAATTTGACCTCCTAAGCATTCTTATGCCCGATAAATTACAACCAAGTGCTTTATGATTACAGACAAAAGTCCTTTCATGGGATTAAAAAGCTGAATCGCAAGTGCTTTGACAGCGACAACTTTAACATCAGAAGAAGGTAATTGCGAAATAAGTGCACAAGCCTTCCTTCATAATCTCCCTTCTTTGATCTCTTTTCTCAGTTTTGCAGCAAAAAAGGTTTGATTTTGCACCTGGATAATCCTTGCATATCAATTAATCGTTTAGAAGAACATTTCTTACACCGAAGAAAATTAGGGACTATAATTTCTAATTTTAAAATTTCAATAAGACTTACTTTGAAGCGCTTCTGGCGACGGAGATAACAGCCATTCTCGAACATATTGCCAGAGTCGGGATGCAGAGTCCAGTAGCTTCCTTTTCCTGGTTTGTCCGGGGAGCGGGCAACCTTAACGAAACAGTCGTTAAACGATAAGCTATGTCTGATCGAATTCTGCCATCGCTGCTGATTCTGTCTGTAGAATGGAAACAAGTCCATAATAAACTGGTAGATTTCACTCAAGGTACACATTTTGGTCGGGTTGTTTTGAATAGCCATGGTAATGAGTGAGATGTACGAGTAGGGTGGCTTGGCGTGTGTGTAGCTTCGGCGGTAGCCTTTCAGATCCTTCGCCCTCATAGCACCAGCGTCCCCGGACATATCCTGTGGGCTTGGAGCACCTGACAGTGGTGATGCACCCATGTTCATACCGTTCATATTGCCCATGTTCATCATTCCCATATTGGTGGCCGACGTGTTGATTCCATTCATGACGTTCATGCTGCTCATCGCGCTCATCATGCCGGCCATGTTGGCCATGCCGCCGGGACCCATACCCGCCATCCCGGGGCTCATAGCCGCTTGCGACGGGTAACTCATGGCCATGGGGTTACTCATCGAGTACGTGTTCATACTGCCGCTCATAGCGCTCGTCATTGCCATACCCGTGCCCGGGTAAGTGCCGGGAGTCGCCGGATTCTCGTATTTCACTGGAGCCGCTGAGAGCATCATGATATACGCTATTCTTTTCTATTGCCAGTATTTAAATTGAATAATCTTATTTTCCTGTGAGAATTCTCCCCTTGTTGATTTATAAACTGAGTTGACGTTTTACAACAACAAAATGTTTCACGTTTTATAATGCACACTCTGTATTAATTAGTTCATTGTTTTTCACCAACATAAACAATATGCACTTTATTTACAGGAACTGAACAAGTTCAATATTTTCTTTAGTTCAGTTTTTTGTCCGAGTTAACATCAAATTTGTTCCGTTTGCGAAGTTTATCATTTATCCAAATTTGACTGTCAAAACCGCTATACCATTTATGGATTGATACTTCAATGGTGTTGACTAAAGGTAAATAAGGCATTTATGTACGCAACCTCGAGCCCGCCCAAACCATGCTTATTGAGACACACTGTGATTTCATTGGTCAATTTAATGGCGCGAAGCCTCGCATAACCAATGGGGTTATTGAAGCACTCAGTTGTCAACACAGTTCCAGCGGAGGGTGCTGGCAGTTTAGTGACAATATTTACTCAGGAGTAAATATTGCCGAGGCAGTTCCCTTGTGTTTTTACATGTCACAGTTAACAAATGAATAAGTTACATTTCTTTTCTAAAATTTTCAATGTAAGTCAAGAGAAAATCTCGTAGATGAAGCTATGATATAAAAAAAACGTCATGCTGTCAATTTTCTATGAAACTCAGCCTACATTTGTTTATTAAAATATAAACCTATGTTGCTTATTTAAACAGAAAAACAACTTGAACACACAAATTTGTTCCAAAGTACTTTTCCCTTCTCTGTAACAAATTCATCCTTAATTAAATCCTTTTTAATGCGAAATAGAAAATAGAATCATTATAAATAAAGTCTATACCTGCGATGAAAGAAAACGGGAAGCCTTAAAATTATGGAAAGGCCAAATAAAATTTCCCGTAGATAATTTCACCATCCGAAGAAATGCTCTTAAAGCTGAACCCATCAGATGATGACAAAATTGAACCAACGTCATAAAAAAAAAGACATGAGGTGATTTTTGAAACCTATGTCAAAGGTTTAATTTTGATAATCAGTTTCAAAGAAGACATGCGAAAAGGTTTCCAAAAAGAAAATAAAAGAGAAAATAAATAAAAACGCTCCGCTTAGCTTAACGCTATCGGTCTGCTGACGGTGGAGGAGGCCTGAGTTGCGCAGGATTCATGTTGTTGTGGTCATTCCTTATAGTTATTCTGGTGTGGTCAAGTTCTGAAATTTCCCTCGGTCAAAAGCCCCTCCATATTTGCACAATGGCAATGGGGGGGGGGGGGCATTGCCTAATGAAGGAACTTCAGCTTCTCACTCAGGTCGAAAAGACGCTAAAAATAAGCTACTGACAGTTTTGGCATGACTTTTCATTTCTGGCATAAACGTTTATGTCTATGAGGGATAACGGGGCACTTATTTCTTCGATCCGCCCGATTTTGCACTGGTTCTAATTCATATCGACGAATAAGTGAGTTATGAATAGCGGCTGTTTTTCAACACAAATGAAGTGAAAATGAGCCAGAGGGCGAATAACAACGGCGTTTTCTTACAGTTACGCTCAAACGGGCCCTTTCTTTATATCTCTAATACTCATATCCTATATTATATAGATAGTATATAATGCATACAGGTTTCTTTATTCTTTTATCTATTGGGCTGAAATTATAACCAGAGAGAAAACTTCTTGGGAAAAAAAAATAATTTAGAGAAAAAAATCGAAGGCGAGTCATTCCACGCTGATACAGGTTAATTACCAAGCTAGGTACTTTTGGCTGCTCAATGCGGTGTCATTTGGAGGGGAACGAATGTCTCATTTTGCTGATACATTCTTCGTATTGCGTGGAAACTTTAACAGAGATACGATTTGCATATGCTTGCTGTCTGCACTACTCTAAGCCAGACACGACTCGTCACCGTCTCATCCACGTGACTTGCCAGTTACAGAAACTCAGCCCACTCCGGAGTCACCCTCACACTCCTGGGAGTTCAATACGGGAGTGACACTCCGGAGTAGCTCTCAGGAGGCCATAAGGATGACCTGAGTCACTAACAATATCTGGTTCATTCAGCTCTAAAACTTGCTCTGGGGTAGACAGGAGTATGAGCATGTATTGGCAAAAGCAAAAAATAAAAATAAAAATAAAAATAAAAATAAAAATCATATTTTATGTTTCCTCCATGGTGTTTATTAGAAAAATGAATGCATGAACAATTCTTCTTTTTATCCGTTTATTGTCAGGCCGTATAGAATTGGGTATACTATGCAGTTGTCTAAAAAAGGGAAAAAATTCCGGTGCTTCTTTCTTGCCAGGTCTGATTCATTAACAGTGAACACACTGGGGGTAAAGTGTAGCCCTTCACCACACTCGAACACTTTTATCATTACAAATCTTTGCTGACTTTTATTTCTGAAGAAAATCGTGCTAAGAAACTCCAAATCATAAGGTTTTACAACTGAAGGCTAGCGGGTGCTATAAACTTTTAAAAACGTATAAACTAAATTTTCGTGGATTTTTATGCTTGTTTGTTTGTTTGTTTGTTTGTGTGTGTGTGTGCGTGTGTGTGTGTGTGTGTGTTTGGTATAGTTTCCAATGCTTCAAACTTGTAATCTCCGTAAAAGGAAATGTACTTGAATCCACATTTCAGAGTTAAAATCACCGGGTATTTGCTTGAGTTTCTCCAGTAAGCGGAGGATCACAATATTAAATCATAAAACCCAATAATATCTCACCATAAGACTAATGATAGCGTTTGCTAAACATCAGTTTGTTTGAGATCAGAACGAGGAAGATCTATAATTCAACTGAGTCAATCGAAGCGCAATAAATTAAATATAAAATTGTAACGAATGTTAAATATTTGATAAGACTGTCTCAAATGAGAGTTTAAACAGATTGTGGACATCAAACTTAACTTTTTCCACGCAATTACAGATTTATATATGTGTAATGAACAAGATAAATAGATGTCTGTTGACATATTTTCGTGTGTTTACAAACTGAATCCAGCAGAGGAGGTGCAATGTATTGTACACTGTTCGACAATTTGTTTACAATTTCTTTGTTGCACTGTTTGACTCATAAATAACTGTCCATAAGTCTTGTTACAATATTTACACGTTCTGAGACATTTTCTGTCTTTTGACAGGATTTCACACAAGAAACTCGTCCAATTGTTCTATCTATTTGTTCTGTCCCCAAATTTGCTTTATGTCTCAGTTATTTGTCATGTTACAACAGTTATAAACAGCGTAAAAAGCCATAAACATGCAAACATAACTTGTTCCCTTTGCATTGTGGAGTCTCTGCCATAGCTTTGCACGATCACATGGCTTTGACTAATGAAGTGTGTCCACTAAAGTAGATCATCTCAACACTTCACAAAAAAACGCACTTCAGGGATTAAACAGCATTCAACATGAAAGCCTTGCTGACAGGAACCGACAGACATAAAACGTTTTTCTTCGTCAACAATACTTTTATTTTTCCAAAAAAAAAAAGAAAAAAGAAAAAGAAAAAGAACACATTTGAATATGGTTGTCGTAAAAGGGGAAGAGACCAGTGTCAAACCTTTTGTAGGTTTGGTGAACGATTGCCGGCGACAATAAAATGAATCACCTTGTCCGTAAGAACTATCAAGGTGCTCGATTTTATTGCGGGAATGAAATCCACTTCTTTGCAGCTTCATTAGTTTATGTCGCGAACAATTCCACCGGCTTAAAAGGAAACAAAATAGTGCGCAAGATTTGTTAAATACAACGGGTAGGAGGCACGGAGGTATATTGCTCTGAAAATAAGACCATTCAAAAATATCCTAAGCCTTTACACTCTGTCAGATCACACAAGAAGATATCCGATAGGTTCAGACACGGCAAGTCGCTTTTGTTGTGGCTGTCCTCGGAAAAATATACTATCACTCTGCCTTGTGTTATTTTGATTAAAAACTCATTTTGAGTTAAAAAGATCTAATGACATGCATCAATTAGGGTTTGATCAGGTCAAACTTATGTTGAAATGTAAGGGAAACGGCTAAATGACCATGAAGAGGATCTGTACAATCAAAATGTCTATGGTTGAAATCTGTTCATTTTACACAGTTCTACACCCAAAAGTACCAAAGGGCTTATAAATTACAATGAAGCCAAAACCCAGGCTAGTTTTCTGACCACACCCTGACCAGCATGGCGGCTATCCATCCGAACTTTACAGGGTTTTAAAAAAATATACGTTGATTCCCTTCATCTTTTTATTTAATCTTTTCTATCTTTGCAATATATGAAAGCGCTTTCCTCCAGTACAGTTTACAATTCAGTACTGGTATATTTAGACCAAAACCTTGCTTGCTAGGGTGATACAGGTCCTACAGACCGCACAAATGGTCTGTTGGCTAGTGTGGTTCAGGTCCGCATAAATAGTCTGTTGGTTCGGGCAATTCAGGACAGGACAAATAGTCTGTTGGGTAAGGTAGTTCAGTTGCGCACAAACGGTCTGCTTGAAGCAATTGGCTTCACGTGCATCAGATGGATATGACATGCGGTTGTAAAACAAAATTAAACTTAAGCTGTATATTTGAAAATTGTGCTGAACTACGAGGTGAGAATAAGTATCTTTGAAAAACCACGTAACCATAAAAGGATGAGGATAATCTTTTGTTTTGGCAATTAACATGTGTTGATAGAATGTTACCGTGTACCTTTGTTATCTTTTAAAAAAAAAGGTTTGTGTTTCAGCTAAAATAATTAAACGGAATTATAATAAAAGAAAGGTTCGGGTCTGTTCTTAGTATGCATAAGTTTTAAATGTTAAAAATGTTCAAGGAAGCTCCGAGATTGGTTCGGGTGAAATCTTTAAACGGGAGCTTAAATGGTCAAGCGGGAGCGAAGATTTCAATATTTACTGCGGGTGGTGCTAAAAAGACAAGAGAATCAGACAATTAAATATCCTATGTTTATTGAATTAGATTTGCTGCGATCCGCGGGAAAGGACGGAAAGTTGGAGGATGGGGGGGGGGGGGGGGCGGCGGGATACGGGATCGCTCTGCAGTGTGTAATAAGTCTCAGGATAACTTCGTATGCATAGCATACGGGCAGGAGATAAAGACATGACTGTGTTCATTAGTTTTATTTTGTCGAAGGAACACTCATTATGTTTCCAACCTACAATCATCACATCAAAACAAACGAAATCGTATTGCACTGCAAGTAAAATACCCTACCATAAATATAAACGCGACCTTGCTAAACAAAAATTATCTTAATTATGCACATTTAGATTTAATACTGAAAGGTAAAGACAAGGCAAAGATCTCGGAACTGATTGTGATCAACAAATCAAACAAATCTCCACCTATAATCTGGTCTCGCCCAGATGGCCTGTTAGCCTAAATCTAAATTTCGTTTAACTACGCATCTCCCTATAAAACCTAATATTCATAAAAGTTTTAAAAGTATACACAAGCAAAAATGCCCTCGGTGCCTGGGCACCGCCGATGACGGCTTTGTTTTATTTTGACTGTGGGATAAGATCGTCAATACTCTCGCCCTTCTCCAGACGTTTCTCCATCTCGATCAGTTTCTCCGATCCATCGATGACAAGCTGGACAAACTCGCGCTGAAAGAGGGACATCAGAAGTTATTTGAGGGCTGGAGGGGGATTATAAAATCCAAAATTGCTTTACAACTGCCTGTTTTTGGAATCCTTCAGGCCCTCAGTAATCCTAAACCCCAGGCACATGCACAGTCTTAATCGCCTAATCCCCAAATAATTGACAACGAGAACTCAAGATAATGCATAAACATTGCATCGTAAAAACAAATGAAGGGGTCCATGCATAAACCTGATAACTGCAGTTATCAGCAGTGGAGAAAAACGCTTTTAAAGTTTGAAATTTTAGTAACAAACATAGATTTTTCCTATCCCCTTTTCCTAAAAATGCCCACTCCTAATCGCTTTTGAGGTGTAAGACTTATATATGTGATAGAACAGAGGCCAAGAAATACCGTGGTGGTAATAGTGCATTTTCCTGATAAGTGGAGTTATCAAGTTTATGCATGGATCCCTTCAAATGATATTAGCGAAAAAAAAATACAACGAAAAAGTGAAACATGTTAAGTTATTGTAGGTAGTCAGTTGTCCGCCCCGGGTGGTCAGTGTAGTAGCTGGTTAATTGTCTGCTGGTCACCATTTTAGGAGGTCACTTTGCTATCCAACGTTAGAGTAAATGTTAACTCATGGTTATAGAAAAGTGTGTGTGTTTGGTGGGGGGGGGGAGGGTCTTATTTATGCGTTATTTATGAATTTCTATTAATATGTCTCTTTAATATTTGACAGACACAAAATTCCCATTCCTCTGTCGGATGACTGCAATCGTAGGAAAAGAAGTAACCAAACCAAAAATATATAGTAAAAAAGTAAAAGCCATCCACCGGGCGATCCACCGTGCAAACAACCCCTCCTCGCCCCCTCCCCCTCCGCACCACTGCAATAATATTCTTGTGATAGCTTAAGTGAGTAGAAAATATCTAGGCGGGTGCTATCAGTTTGCTGAATATTGGAATTATATCATAGTTTAGTAGAAACAATCCAGTCCTAAAAACTTAGAGGGATTAGTTCACGAACCACTCCAATAAGTCAAACAACTCTGGGTGAGGATTAACTTCACGGAGTTTCAGTCTTCAAGTTGGAGCATTAAATAGAATATTAACCAGCGGTCAACCCTTCATTTTTTTATCACAGCAAAGGAAAAAAAACAACAACATGGACAAAAAATATGAATTTTGTAGCAATGAATATATGCAGGGATAAAACATTGTTTCAGAAAAGGGCTGTAAAATTGGCTGTGGGGGAGGGGGGCCTTGGTGTTTACCTGGTAAGACTAATTTGCATGGACATGGCCGTGCACGAAAAGCGGGTGGGGGGAGGGGGGAGGTGGGGCTGTTTGTACGGGGGCTTTGTTCGCTTTGAACACCGCCCGGATGTAAAAAATTTTAAAGTGAAAAAAATTTACCCGGAAGGCAGGGAAAATACTGAAAATGACCCCCAGAGGAGAAACTGCTCTTAATAACTTGCGCTTGCCCCTCGTCAAAACACTTCACAGGCTTCGGAATGTCAACTTCTCAATTGATAATGGAAGGGCTACGTCATATATACTTTTTATAAGACCATTAAATCATAATTTGCCAGAAAAAAAAAACAATAATTTTGTCCAATTCCGGTCATTGAAATTTTCAAAAGTAAAATAGTTCGTTCCCGATTCGAAAGGCATTTGAATTTCCGCCACTAAGCCAGAATGAACCTTAATCTCGTGAATATCGACGATATTTGGCCAAAGAATTAATCACAAGCCCATTTCCCATTTTCCGCTTTCGTGGGCGCAAGACCTTAGCAAAAAGAAAGCAGAGAGAGAGAGAGAGAGAGAGAGAGAGAGAGAGAGAGAGAGAGAGAGAGAGAGAGAGAGAGAGAGAGAGAGAGAGAGAGAGAGAGAGAGAGAGAATCACGCAGACCTCGCTTTTCTTGAGCCTGGCCCTGTTGGAGACGTCGTACACGTCATCGACGGCTTCGGTGTGCTCCCCAGCCGTGCCCCGCTTCTGTAGCTCCAGGCCCCATATGATGTCGTCAAACTTGGGGTGCTGCAAGACATCAAATGTACACACACAGCTTGTGCCACGGCAAAGTGTACGTCAAGGGCAAGTCACGTAAAGTATATGCTCAAGCTATTCCTATTTCAAGCCACGATTTAATATGAGGTTATTTTGAGCAAACGAGTTTAAGAATTCACCACAGCATTGTTTCGTTCAACATGTTGGCTCATGTATTTTAGGTTAAACAATAATTTACGTAGGAATTAATGAGAATTATTATTCTGTTCTTTAAACACTCGGTATTTTAAAAATGCAGGGTTTACTTCAAATTCAAATCTTATAAATGCCGCCCTGTTGCACTACATATGACGTAAGAAAAACGTCAACAGCGAGGCAGAGTGCGCTACCTTAGCCAGCTGGTGGAGCTGAATCATGACAGAAGCTCTCAGGCCAGTGCCGATGTTTGACGGACAAGTGCACAGGTAACCCAAGTGTTCACTCCACATGAAGTCACGTCCGCAAGCCTCCTTCATCTGCGATTCCACTTGCTAAAATAAAGTAGGTTAAATCTTAAAACTCAATTGCAATTGACAGTA
The DNA here is from genome assembly GCA_949752745.1 of Protula sp. h YS-2021. NCBI lineage: Eukaryota > Metazoa > Annelida > Polychaeta > Sabellida > Serpulidae > Protula > Protula sp. h YS-2021. Next base: position 47,289,258 of record OX457024.1, read on the forward strand.
ATTTTGCTGTTGTAAGTAAAGCAGAAAAGCAACAGAAATACCTCACAATTGGAAATGACTGGAAATTAGTGAAATTCTAATGAACTGTGAAATACTACAATTAACGGTATATGTCTGCGTTCAGTGCTAAGAAATAAAACCATATTAAAGCTGTTGCATGATGACATAAATTGTCCGCAAATCTATACAATTTTGAGAAAAATAGACCTTGAGAGCACGCCCAAATCGTTCAAAAGTTGCCCTCATATTGGCGTCATTCTGCATCGATATGACACGGCAATGGTCCTCCTCGTTGATCCACACCAAGAAGTTTTTCTCGTTGTTATGCCTGGAGAAAAATTACAAATATAAAATCATGGCCCATGTACCTGTTTATTGCTTTTAGTAGATATATTACTCACAAATGCACATCACATACCCTGATATTTTTATGTCTAGTAATGTGCTCACGGTTGTTGGCAATTAGAAAATTTGATAATCAGATACCTGTCTTTCCATCGCTTAATAAATAACCAACCTGTTATTTTAAATAAAAAAATATGGCATACTGCCACGTGCAGTGCCGTACTGGAACGCCAATGGTGGTATGGAAGCCCCCAACTTACTACACGAAGCCGGTTACTACACATATACCCCTGTACTCACAGGTTACCCCGGTGTACAATTTTGAATTTTGCCCATGTCCTCAACCGTGCGGCAAAGGCATCGGGAGGACGGTGCATGTGGAATGTGCTGGAAGGACTACAACTTCCAAACAGATCTGCCGTAATTTCAGCGATCGATGTTTAGAGGTGTCACCTCATGGGCACACGTTCCAATTCTCGAAGCGTCTTACAAGCCCTTATATTTTAAGTGGAAAATAAAGCAACCAAATTGTGGTGTGTAAAATGTTATTTTGAATTTTCCTCTGGATTGGTGTTATTTATCACTTTGTGGGGGTGCTAAAGAGTTACAATTTACAGCTCTAATTATTGTGAATTTTGGTTACAAATGGAAAGGCTTATAGCTTGTCTATTTCGCGTTTTCCACATACATTATTTTCAACTGTTCTTTCACCAATGAAAAACAAGTGTGTCCACATTCAATAACGTGAACATACGTCCACATGCAATATCGTCACTTGTGAACTGCACACCCCCCAAACACACATAATGGCCTCTTAAATGACACATACAGAGTTTCTGAAATACTGCATACTTGTTTCGCAAGCAACATTTTATAGTCATTTTCGAATCGAAGTGAACATCCGAAAAGGGTGAGAATTTATCTGATCAGAGATGGACGGTGTGGGATTCTAAAGGAGCTGATTATCCCAACTTATTAAAAAATAAAAAAATAAATAAAAACATATTTATTTACTGTTTTGGATTTTTTCGTTTCGCGTAATTTTATGGCCATTCCAGAGGCAGATTCTTAAGTTGAACTTCTTCGAGCTTTTAAAATGATCTCCAATATGATTTCCGAAATGATATTGGACCAGGAAGTTTTGGTCGCCATAAACTCCAATTTGTATTCACTCACACCCACTATTGTTATTTTTGCCCGGGAGGGTGGGGTACAAAAAAACGCGAGGAGTGCGGAGTGCCAATTTCGTTAAAAGCCTGGAGGGATGGGGGTGGGGAGATAATTTTTATTCAGTACTCTGTGTTTCCAACGAAAAAGGGAGTTCTTTCAGAATTCCGCATTTGATTAAAAAAGGGGTATCATCTCAAACGTAGCATTCCGCTATAGGGGTCGTTGTACAAAAGTCATGGCCACACATGATAGCCAATTTTTACACGAATGCCCCCCCCCCCCCCATCCTCCCTTGGGTTCGTGTTTCATTCAAACACGTTTTAACAATCTTCCAGTTCAGATGAATGTTATTGCATTTAGTTGACTGCACTTATGATATACATTTAGTAAACGACCAATGAATGAATCACTCACCAGATGCCTCTGCCGTCGGGCCAGTCTCTTACCGCCCCAGAGTTTGTCATCAAATGTCCTGTGGGCTTTTGGAACAAGAAGTGGTCCTAAAAAGTGTTGAGAATTCTTTAAGCAAGCTGTACGAGGGAGCGGAGATAGAAATGGTTACAGTAGATCGTAATTGGTGACAACAAAATGTTCAATTCTGACTAAACTTAATCAGCCAGATGCATATTTGGCGACCTTTTATACTCAAATATCCCTTATTTTGCGATATTCGACAAATGACAATTGTTTTCAGCCACGGAAGGTGGTCTTTTCAATATCACCAATTTGGATCTACCGTAGCCATTCGTCCTCCTCCCCCTTGTACAGTTTTCACTACCAACCACGCGATTCCATTTTTTTTATATTAATTTACAAGTTGGAATAAATTATTTCACAAAATAAACAAGAACCAAAAGCTTTGGCAAAGACATCTTCATACGTCGATCAGTTGTTTTTCTTCTTCCTTGGTCATTTTGCTGAGCGGGTAGTACTTTCCGGCCAGATCGCCACCCAGTTTGGAGAGAGCCTGCACGAGAACACGTTCGACCTCACGACGCTCGGCTCGACTGATGGATGGCGGAAGACAGAGGCCACGGATACTGCGCCCGGTGCGAATACGGCAGGATCGCACGTATTTCTCGTCAAGCTGCCCGCCTCTCAACTAAAAAACGAGAAGTCTCAAAGACAACAAATACTCCATTTTCGTGCAGTGGTGCTACTCACAGATGCACACAACCCAGCGCGGCTGCATTCCTACAATATATTGTAACTGTGATATTTCAAATTATGGTGTGCAAAATAAACAGCAAGCGAGTGACACGTACATTCGCGTAAGTGAAAGGCTTACGGTTCAAAAATACCCTGGCCCTCATGCTCACTTTACCACCCCAGGCCCCGCCCCCCCTTAACAGCTCGCTTCATTTAAATATTTCGTAAATACTGTGCCAGAAATATGCAGTGAAGTTTGTTATGAGTCAACTTTTGTAACTGCTGTAATCTGACTGGTCGCTTCCCAAGCCACTATTTTTTTCATTGTTAACCCGAACGTAAAAGTCGAAATAAGTCAATTCTTCTCACTGCCTTTTGTGATCCTAAATCAAGTATGGAATTACTTCAATACCAATTGTTTATCAGTCGAAATAGATACTGCTTATAATAAACAAAAGTGTCATTTTAATTTTATAAAATGTTATTTAAAGTAGTTGTCAAAAGGAGACCATTACACCTTCTTCATTATTCAATCAATTTAGAAAAAAATCACTTTAAGATATAGGATCCGAAACCACTTACAGCATCAATGTTGAGATCCGGGGGCGGGTGGTTGTCAGTGGGCTTGAAACCTAAATGTTTTTCGTCAATCACAGCATCAAATAATTCCTTGAAAACCTGGAAAACATAAATATATAATCTAAATATTGCGACGAGAAAATAAACATGCCAATGGTTGAGACTTTAAATAGTCCGTGAAAAAACAACGCCACGTATAGGTTACCTGTGTGAGATGTCAAATAGCCAGCGCGTGAGTAAGAATGAAGCCATATTCAGGCAGGCGTTAATTGCTCCTTAACTAAAACAAACTACCCAACTGAGATGGTTGGTAATTTTTTTAAGTTACTGAACAACACATGCTCAGGGCGTGGCGACTAGATCAAGAAAAGAAGACAAAATTTTCAGACGGAGGCACAGGTTTAAAGAATAGAATCTCGCCCGTCAGGTGTGATGTATGGAGTGATGGAATTGAATATAGACCGATGTTGATGCTAAACATGCTAAGGGTATTTTTCTACATGTTCTTTGGTGCTTACGTAATAGGACTCCTCGTCGCCCGCCACCAGGCCAATGATCCTTCCCGCGTTGTCCACGCTGCACTGGATGCACTTGTCCAAGGTCACCCCGTTGGGAGTCACCTTATTGTAGAGCCGCTCATACATCTGTGTATTCGATCAAAACCGTTAGCAAATGTTAAACCGATTTCCAGCCCCGGCATTCACAAAAGTTAAGTGTGCTGTTAGCTGTACACAACACAAATGAAATCAGCTGATTTAGCTGAATTACACAAACATTTTACATGAATTCAAAATGTATTAATTAACTTTAAAACTTTGCTACAGCAACAGTTAGGAATTTGCTTACTGAAAACTTGACTTTTGTGAATACTTCTGCAGGTGCTTAGCTTTAAAAGTCTCATAACAGCTTTAATACAAATATTTTGAATTTATGTCTGGTTGAAATCAAAAAGAAAATATGCGAGTGAATTAAGTAAGAAAATGTTACATCGAACTTTTTTAATGCAACTATAATATCATTATGCAATTATGATTGGCTTACAAAATCACGTGTGAACATTGCCAAGAGATCTTAAAGCAACTTTTCAAAAGCTGTAAAATATGGAATATGTTTTGACACTTACTTCAACAGTTAAATGCTTGCGCACCATACATTTGTGGTCCCCATAAATTGGGAAGTTGTCCCTTTGGGTAAACTTCGACATGCTTGCTCAGTCCCTAGGCACAAATGTTCACACGAGATTCTCCAAGACCCTAATGAACAGAGATTTCAAATCAATGTAACTAGCAGTGCAGCTGTGTATTTTGTGGGTATTGAGGTGATGTTATCAAAGCCTTACTTCTGGAGTTAAGTGTTTCCTGACCATGCACTTGTGACTGTCATACACCGGGAAGTTTTCTTTAGCCGGTCTTGTCATGAAGTTCCAAGACAGACCCAGACGCGGATCCATGTTTGGTATTTTTTTGCTCATCCTGACAGCTCGTCCTTAATTGCAAGTTGTAGACGAACACCTGTAGAATGTTAGGCCAGGAACAAAAAAGAATTGTTTTCTGTTTCTCATCCCATTTATGTTTTAATTTGATCCGGCTGGCCTGCGATCTTTATCTTTTCTTTTTCTTTTTTTTTAATTTAGACCCGGCCGGGGCAGAAGTTGTTTTTTTACATTTTTTGCAAATTGCTGCAGTCCGGCATTGACCAAAATTCATGTTTAGGCCTAGGCCATCTCCCCCCGAGGGGGAAGCTAGGCTGACTATCTCCGCCCTCCCCATTGTTATGACTTTCTATAGGGAGATAAAGTTGAACATACAAGAAAGCGTTTCTTGGATAATGTAGATGTTATTTATGATAATCATAGCGACCAGGAGTATCCACCTGGGTTCTCTAAAAATGCTAAAAAGGATATTAAGAGAAAAACAAAAAACTTTCTGATCAAGGATGCTTTTTTATATTTTTGTTTGAATTGAATTTAGTCAATAAAGTAGTTCAAGATAGTTTTATACAGTTTCATTGCGTCCATTCATTTACATGAACAAAAATTATTAAAATACATTTACACGAAACAAAGTTAGTTGGGGGTGCAAATATACTAGGGGGAGTTAGGCTAGTATAGCTCCCCGGGGCAGAAGCTGGGGGGAGTAGCCTGTTACACCGGTCGGCCGGTCAATTTCTTTATTTTTACTCAAAATTGGTTCACCCTGCTGGTTCTGTTTACTATTTAGTGCTCCGGCAGGGGTATAAAAAACAAGGTTATTTTTTTCCTCGTCTTCTGTTTCTCCAATCACGCCTAGTAGCTACAGGAAGCACCCTTATCACAAAGCCTTAGCAACAAAAAAAAAATATTAATGAAAAGAGAACGTCTGTGTTTTTGTCTGGTATTTTACACATAGGAAACAGCTCATCAAGTGGAGTGTTGACTTTTGCTAAGTAACTGGAGCGCTGGTAAGTAAGCGGTTTACACGTTTTCTTGGTAACTTCTTAGTGCCAGACTTCGCCGAGAGTCTTTACAGAGCTCGTCTGTCTGCTGCAAGCCGAGTCGGCAACTTCCCGAAGCACGCCGTCATGAGCGATGGATCCGCCATTTATGGCATGCCAATCTAATTTTAGCCACAGCAGAACAGTGATAATACTGCCACCTTATGTTTGTTTTGCAGCTCGTGGCTGTGTTGGTCTTGCCTGTTGGACACTGCAGTGTTCTTCTTGCAACTAGGCTAAAAAGACCATAAAGGCCACACTATGCTGCATTTTCGTTTGCCAGACCTCAAAAGCTTTAATGAGGTAGCAGATGATCACACAGAGTAGATTACCACAAGTAGCATGATGTTACGAGACAGTGAATTGCCTGTTAGCAGCTGCGTGGCCTATGCTGCTTAGTCTTACTAGTAAACACTTAAAATTGTCGGAAGCATTGCATTTTGCAATTTATTACCAAAAAAAAAAACTCATACTTGCATGCTTGACACATTAAAATGTTTTCGCCTTTGATATGTGACCAAATCCATTCCAGAATTTTAAGCCTTGTGTTTATGTATATGATTAGCTGGGAGCCAGAGAAGCACGCTTTTTATATAACTAACTGAAAATCCACCTTAAGACCTTAAGGTCAAGTCATGGCTTAATTGGACAAGAAAAGTTAAAACATGGCTAAAATTTTATGCGACCAATTTACAGAGTTCTCAGTCTTTTTGTCTGATTCCAATCCATGGAAAAAACTACTGTATTTCCTCACTTTGTAACATGCATCTGGGCTCGGGAGAATTAACTCCATCCAGCGTTTTTAGATAACGTCATAAATTTTGTGTACAGGGGAGGGTCGAATAGCTGAATTTTTGCATAGGTATTTAATGGACAACCTCTAAACTGTGTCGGGGTTAGATTATAACAGCTGTTACAGATTCTATGTGTGTTTCTGTTTTTTTTTCTTCATGAAACTGCACCCCGTCTCAGATTTGAGTCACTCCTCGTCCTATCCCGCGGAATATTCATTCAATCGTTTCAACCTGTGTTACAGGAACTTGTGAAAAACAGCGGTTGACCCTTTATTAGAAATGCATCTCAGCACATAGCACTCGAGCACGTGAGTCGGGGTGGAATCTTCGGTAGCAGCCTCCCCGTGTAGCAGCCTCCATCTCCATGTATATCTGTCTGTCTGTCTGTCTGTCTGTCTGTCTGTACATCTCACTTCTGGTATAACTGCGTATCTAAGCGATCTCAGTAACGTTGCTCGACAAGGGCTGTTCTACTAGTAGTCTGGTGCCTTCTACCGCCAATCCCAACAGGGAACTCATGAATTAGCGCAAGTCCGCCTCTTTATCTGTCTGTCCAACTGTCTGTCTGTCAATCCGCATGTCAATCCAAACCGTCAACTTTTGTCCCGTGCTAGTGCTTGAAAACTAAATAGCCCCAGAGTTTTCACATTAGGTGGAAACACACATACACACATACACATACGCACACACACACACACCCATATACATAATACAATACCTGGGTGTGTGTCTGTGTCCGCGTGCCTGTTTAATTGTGTGTGTTTGTCACAGGAGTGAATCTGTCAAATCATGACTTCACAAAGTCACTAAAATTTTCAGTGAATCTATGAAATCTGTATAGGATATACTGATCATGTTGTATGTAGTTGATGAAAAAAAACCCATTAAAATATGATTTTAGGCAGTTGTATGAACAACGCCGTTTCTTTGTGAAATTCAGAAAACTGACCAATGAGTTTGACAAAGCAGGAAAACAGACGGAGATGTGAATCGTGTCATCCTTTTTATGAATCTACCAATATTCGCTTAACAATTTTTTTTTGGTTCTTTAACAAATTTACTGGAAAAGTTGCCATTTTCGTTCCAATGTACATTTTCTTTGTAATGTAAGTTTCTAATATTTACAACAAAACATAAATGGGGAATTTTTACGTTGGATTTGGGATAAATTTAGTAACTGTGGCCAGAACAGAATCGAAAGACGTGAGCAAAAAAATTATAAACGAATTTTATTAATATCGATTGACACCATAATAATACAAAACAGTAAAATTAAAAGTAAATTGCAAAAAGAATAATTACTAAATAATAATAATAATAATAATAATAATAATAATAATAATAATAATAATAATAATAATAATAATAATAATAATAATAACAACAATAATAAAGAATAAGTAAAACTCTTCACAAAGCTTCTTTAAGAAAAAAATCACTCGGAGAATGGCAGTAACTGACGTATGCTCATCCCATAATTTAGTGTTGCTGATATCATTTAAATGGAGGCAACTAAGGATGACAAGCAAACATGCCGTAAAACCCCCAAGCAAGGAATCCCTTCCCCTACGCCATGTCATGCAACAAGTGAAATATCGAAACACCTGGATTTCGTGTTTCGTAGCTGAAACACAATAAAATATGATGAAAGCCAGACGTGTATAACCAAGTCAAAACAATGCCTTCTCTGGTTGGGTAAAACAACAATAACAGATCAGACAGAGTAAACGGTTAACGCTGCTTTTCATTAGCTCTAGTATGACCTTAAAATAATATTGGTTAAGCTGAGATACCTTGTATGACGGCGTAAAACCAGGGTATAAATCTGACACTGATATTGTTCTTCAGCGTTGTCGGTTAATATTTAAGGTCGTACCCCAGCCCACCTTCTGCAGTGAGATGTGACTTGTCTGTCGTAATACCTGAGCGGCACAAAGCTTACCTGATATGTATCTGTTCCCCAGAAGTGAATTATCAGATCTTTACTGGATCGACTTTATCCAAGCGTTTTTACGATGATGATATAACTGTGTGCAGCACAAATATTTCTAAATCTGTGGAAAAACACTCACCTACAGACTGACCAAGCGGCTCTTACTCTGCCTGCAGTGCAGTGGCATAGACTCGGGATCCGCTGCCGAGTATATTGCCCTGCTCCAGGATAAGTAGCTATCATTCATCTCTAGTATGTTACGGCTTCTGACGTCACAGCTGCGAAAGGCCAAGCAAAGTGAGTAGTCTGTTAGACATTAGTTTTTGCAAAACATACAAAATAAACAGAACGAGTGTATGTGAACTGGGGAAACTCAGGGCCATGTCCACTTCTAACAAGCAATACAAAAACATCGTCAGAGGAAAATGACTATTTATGTGCTTTCATATTCTGCTCTGTCATTTTTAAGGATGCCCAAAACAAAACAATTATATAATTCAATTTGAGGCTAAATAAAGATGACGAACTGATCTTTCATCGAGCAATCTTTAAAATTCACATTCTTTTCTCTGAATTCGATGTCAGTTATTCGTTATTTTAAGATTGCTCCGGATGCAAAATTTTATATTTCAAGATCAATTTAATACTGCCATTTCAAATTAGTTTGAAATACAGCATCAACAATCACCAGCTCAGATTTTAAATTGCGGTTAATGGCACCCCACACCATGACTGACCCGCCGCCGTACAGTTCTTGGCGCCTGAGAAACGTTTGATCGTATCGACTCTCAGCACGCTTTGGCCACACGTGTGGTGCACGGTTACCAGGATGCAAAGCAAAGAGACATCGGCTCCACTGAGCCCTATTCCAGTTAAGTTTATGGTGTCCACATGCTCGTCTTCATGGTGCTATTCAAGGAAAGGTTTCCTGGCAGCAATCCTGGGCCTCATGCCATCGGCATGAAGTCTTCTTCTGATTATGGCGACGCTGACTGCTCTTGCATCAGCTCCTCTGGCGGTGATAAACTGATGGCATTAGCTGAAAAAAATGAACAAGATGGGTCAGCATGGGTTATGATAAACCGTATGGGTCAGTATCAGACACAATGGACCAGGAAGGACAAGAGGAGTCAGTACTTGCAGCGATGGTTTTTGAGGGGCCAAGATGGGTCATTTTGGGTTAGCATGAACTGATGGGCTGGATGGGTCAAGAAGGGCTATGGTGGGTAAAGATGGGCCACATGGGTCAAGATGGGCCAAGATGGGACAGCATGACACAAAATAGGACAAGATGTTACACATGAGTCTAGATAGGCCATATGGTTTAAAATGGGCCACATGGTCGAGTAGGGTCACAGTGGGCCACATGGGTCAAAATTGGCCACATAGGTCGAGATGTATTAAAATGGCCACATGGGTCAAAATAGGCCATGATTGGCATCGACGGGCTGAGATGTGCAAAAATTTGCTTAATGGGTCAACATGGGGCCATTATGGATAAAGCTGGGTCATGATGACACAAGAGGGGCCATGATGGGTCGGATTGGGTGATGGTGAGCAGGATGGAAAATGTGTCATTTTTGATCAAGATGGACCAAACTCTGGTCCTCAAAACTATTCCTGCCCGTCTTAGCCCTTCCCGAGGCAAATTTTGGCCCATCTGAACATGTCTATCCATAATGTCCCATCTTGACCCATGTGCATTATCACTCATCTCAGCCCATATTGATCCATGTGGCCCATTTTGGCCCACGTCGGACCATCTTGACTCATGTGTCCGTCTTGTGTTATCTTGTCCCATCTGGGCCCTCATGATCCATCTCGATCCATCATGGTCCACGTTCACCTTTTAGTCCAACTTTACCCATCATGGCCCATTATGACCCGTCTGGCCTATTATGACCCATTATGCCTCATCTGGACCATCGTGAAACATCGTGGCCCATCTCGTCACATCACGGCCCATTTTTTACCCATGGCAGGATATGCTAACCCATTCCGCCCATCTTGGTCCTTCATGGTTTTTCTTGATCTTGACCCATCGCATCTCACCCCATGGACCTAACGAGCGATCTTAATGAACTTCATTCCATTGTACTGGACTTCAGTGGACTTCACTCAACCTCACTCAACCTCACACGTACACAAAAACACGAACTAAAACGCTCCCAAGCAAACGTGCTACCCTAAAACGAACACACACGCACCAAAAGAAACGTAAGCACGCTGTAACCGTTTGGAAACAAATTTGGTTAGCTGTGCGCGTTAACACTCGGTCTTTCATGCGTGTTGTTACTCGTGGTCTTCCTGACAGTAGCAGATCGGTAACATCGTTCGTCAGCTGGAACTTCTGCCGTAGACTAGTCAACTTTGTACGTGGGAGCTTTCTCAACATTTGAGCTACATAAAATCATTTAAAAGGGAAAATCTTTCATGAACCTAACACTGAAACTTTCTTTATGTTGCCTGCGATTGGTCAGTTTATGCAGGGTTCGCTCATGGCTATTCTGAAGTAAAAAAGCTGGCGACAGATGTTTTCTTTCATGTGACTAAAATGACTCGAAAAATGTGGAGAAGCATTGGTTCATCTACAAGAATACACAGCGATTTATGGAACATTATATACAGGGGAGCAGGTTGTCTACTGTTTATTGCCGCGTTGGCATTTATGTTTCTCTTCACCATTATGTATTATCACGAACATGATCGGCGTCTTCGTGAAGCCAATACGTCACTGATTAGAAGGTAGAGGTTGTCTTATCATTGTACGAGATATTCTTGCGTATTACCAACGGAACTTTTACTGATGATCTGCCATTCTTTCTGCCTGGGAAAAAATCCTGACTGTAAAACCGAGTGGTAATTTTTCTTCTCTCCATTCTTCTATGCTTGGTTTGCTTAAGAAACGGATCTACACCAAAGTTCCCTACATGTACATTGCTAATTCTGTTTGATATATTAAAACTTAATAATATAGAAGGCCGTTATTGTAAAAAGAGATTAACATTAGCTTTTATTGATGGTGCTTATGGAAGATGAATATGGCTTTACAGACCTATTGTGGTACTACATAGTTCGTTTCCTTCCATTCTTTTTGCATTTGGGTGATTTTGAAAGGCTGAAACGAAAGAATAAAAATGCAAAACAACAAAATAATATGCAAGTATTTTGAAACCGTAAAACTCTAGAAAAAAAGAAACATTTACAATGATATGTCGCTTGCGATCCAATGAAAAAAAACCACCTCGTGGCCGCTATTGTGATACGGTAAATTAACAGAAATCCAGAACAGAAAAACATCCGTTATACTGGTTTTGTTAAATGAGGTTAAAGATATTATGTGACAGTGCGTCATTCCGGACATCTCTCCCCTTTTCTAACTTAACTTTGACACAATATTTCAAAAATCCTCATGAAAATTATAAATGTGTCATAGAAGCTAAAAGATCAGGTGTTAGTCTAGACTAAGCTTTATTTACAATGTAAACAGATTCATATTCATTTGTAGAATTCGCAAATAAAAAATCAAGTATTTCGTGTGAGGTAATCAAAGTGGTTTGCTGTAGATGAAAGTACCTTCATTTCCATTGTGTCAGACCAAGAATTGTGCGTAATAAAATTTGTTCTCAAGGTGCTTGACGACTGGTTTCTGACATATGTGGAGTTGAGCAACTAACCCCAGTGTTAACCTCAAAGTTGATATGGGTTGTAACCCTACATCGTGTCTGATTGGCATTCCGAGCTTTAAATCACTAGTAGTGACGTCATTTTAGGGTAATAATCATTTTCCCTAATATACTGTTTTCGAAAAACAAACATCAACCGGGTGCACAGGTAAAGTTGGTCCAGCGGTGGCAATCGCTTAGTTCTATTAAGCCAGATTTTGATGTGTTTTGAAAAAAAAAAATAAAGTTGGTCTTGCTGTCAGCATGTTACAAGCATCTATAGATATTAAAATGGTTCGTGGACGCCGTGTATATAGGGCAGGGTACCGCAAACAATAACAAATTAGAGAGGCATCCAGAAATACTAATGCTATTTCTGAATAAAATTAAACGCTATTGCATATAGGATTCGCGGTACAAAATGAGCTCTTATCGTTCTGAAGAAACTTTCAGCAAATAGGTTCTAAAACAGCTGAATATTTCTGGCAGCACATGGAATAGTCAGTATTGTCACTTTAGTCAGACTAAATACGTCGAAATAAGACTGAAGCACTTAAATGGATACAGTGATCTGGGGCGCAAAACTAATGCTTAAGTTCATATGTAGAAGTTTATGGCAAAAATAAACAAAAAAATAAGCACTCATTCAGCAATTTCCCTAGAAGGATTTTCTTCATATGTGAAAACAACTGAGTCGCTCAAAGAGTTACTTAAATATAGCCAGGCAAACTCTTAAATGTATAGGCTTCTACAGAAAAGTTCTGTTAAAATTTGAAATTTGTACAATGCCTGAGAAAATAAATTAAATATATAACAACTCCTCGTCAGACAGCTTTGTCATAATCCGAAATTCGACATTTGACTAGTTTTTTACCAATATAATAATGTGCATTTCAGAAAATATTTTAAGTAATTCTGATAGATAATGTAAGTGCATTAATAGACAAAGATTAGAAGCGAAATAACAAACCATTTATCGGAAACATAGATATTCCAAAGTCTTTGTTCGACACTTTGTTTGAATATGATAAACACGAAGAGCATGTTTGGGCTAAGCTCAGTATAATAACAGTGATTTTATAAATGTCAAGAGTATAAACTTCTTTGCTTACTTTGTCCGAATTCTTTCTAGCTATTATTTCCTGGAACTTCTGTCAAAAGTACTTAATACCTAGTGATTAAAATTCGCCTTATTGCCATTAAGAACAGGTTATCTATTTGTTGTGTTTTGACCAGCTATCAAACGGGTATAAAAACGGAGGCTTCGGTTCAAAAAGGGGCGAAGAAAAAAGGAGAAGGGGAGAGAAAATTCATGTTGAAAGTGATAGCATGGATACGATAAAACAATTCGGATACAAGATAATAAAACATATATTATTAAATATAACTTAGAATTTTTATACCGAGCTTTACGAGAAGGCATTTAGTGTTCATTTCTTTTGTATATTTGAATGACTTTATGTGTTAATGAAATACCTATATAATGTTTAATGTATGCAAGTAAAATAATCTATTACTGGAGTAGTAATTATAATACATATATGAATATGTTTTCAACTATTCGTAATAGATCCCGGAACTACCCTCTTGAGTTACATAATAATAATTTATCGAGTTATTTTCTACAATAGCTTTTTGAAGTATTAAAATATTTCCAATCCTGCCCCCTGTTTGTGGGAGGTAGGTAGGTAGGTCACGGCAATTGGCGCTGGATGTCGGCTATGTCACTCCATAATACGGTAAAGCTGCAAAGGATCCCAAGTTGCCTTTTTGGTTCGGGAAGCCAACAAATCTGGGAGGAGGGGAGCTAGAATGACTTTTATTATATTAAAATGTTTCCTATCTTTTTCACTGTCATACTGATGCAATCAGGTACAATTCTTTCACTAGTTGACATCGAGTACACATATTTCTGCACATAGATGATCTAACCCACTACATTCGATCAGCTAAGGCAGCTGGAGCGTGCGATAATCTCACACATGAACCTTGGGATTACAAGATCAAGGCTCTAACCAACTGAGCTAACTCTCACCTCCTCACGTCCAGTGCATATCATTTGGTGACTACAAAATTACGAATTTGTGGGGGAAATACAACAGCATAAACAGTGGAGACAAAAGACCACACAGAATCCATCAAAAGTCGAAATTAAACAAAATTCATTCAAACTTAAGCGCCTTTAAAATGAGAAGGATAATCTGCACGGCTGCTACAGTACAAGCAGCTTTTGGCCCCTAGCTTATTTCAACAGGGATTAAAATAAAAAATTTATGTTTTCAAATTAAGCAGCGAATAATTAATAGGAGAGTGGGATGAACTGAAATCTACTTATCAAAACTTTGCAGAAGAGCACGAGTCAGAAATGCGTTCGCTCCTACAGCCAAACGGGATCTATTTGCGCAATTGTAAAACGCTACCCATGACCACCAAGTGCACGTTCAATGGGAAAAACTCGAAAATTCGCAAGTGGTGCAGCAACTGATAAATAATGGTTTCGTCACTGGTTTCAGTACTAACGATAAATTTCGCAGAACATAAACCGCCACAAAATGGTCCGTTACAAACACTGATGCAAGTCAAAAACCAGAATAAAGAGGTATAGACACATGCAAGTTCTAACCGACGGTAACATACGTAGCCATATTAACGACTTCGCTCGGAACAGGATAGGTTTCATGCAAATTACTGTTCAGGAAGAATTAATACGAGCTGCTATAAATCCAATATCCCGAGTTTTTTCACGTCTACCAAATGTGAACTTACAGAGAAACGTTAGTAATGTAGCCAGTTGATCGGACACCAAGACACCGGCCTTTATTGTTTTCTATATTTGAAAATGAAATTCTTGACGATTGTAATGGAGATCATTCCAGTAAAACAATGTCATTACCCCTGTGACATCATGTTAGTAGTTAAAGTTATGGCAGTTATTTGTAATTATGTTTTGGGTTTTGTCCTAAAACTAAACTAAAACATACAGCTTAATAGTTTAAAAATGTCCATAGAACTGACAAACTGTTTGAGTAGCAGGATTCTTAGACAGTTTCATCTGCAACATAAAAACAGGCAACTTCGAGGGAGAAGGGAGAGATGAAAAAAGAGAAACACTCTCAATTACCGATTTCAGTATGACCGCACGCTATAAATTTTATAATTATATATTAGGCTATATGACATGAAAAACAGTTTGGATATATATTAATAATAGTAATAATAATAACGTATTAGTTAAGCAATGTAATAAACTCTTCGAGTTATCGTAAATACCGAAATTATTCAATAAAGGCAGAGGTACCACACAGGATTGCTGATAGACAAGAAGATGAGAAAGTCATTTGATACTCAGGCTGGTCATTAAACAAAATGAAAAGAGTTACATAGCTAACAACTGTGTCTTACCTCCAGGTGTTACGCTTGAAAATACTTTCCACCATACAGTCAGTAAATAGAGTAACTTTCTACACGGATCACAGTTATAACGTTCGAAAAAAGTAAGCCACTTAGTGGTCGCTTATAGCGTATTGATTTAAGTTTTTCTCCCATTGATTAATCTGCAAGCCGGAAAAGGTACACAAATGGCACACACTAACTGTATTTCGAGGTTTCTTTCACTAACTTTGTCGAAAGAGCTGGTTGATCTCTGCCAGTATCAATCCAGGATATGAATCCAGCTAAGGTCCTGGCACTCCAAGAAAAACGGGAGCACCGGCAAATTACACAGGAAAGGCTACAATCTGAAAAGAACAACTTCGATATGGAAATGTATGCGAGAAGATCAAAGCACTCCAAAGGAAAGGTCATGAATGTAAAAGACAGGACTGCTATTTTCATTGACAAACCTGGATCACAAGACAATGATTGTCCCTGGAAATTACTGGTAATAGATTTCATTTTTATCAATGACTTGCTATACAGAATTGACTACCAAAATTGGTGTCTAGCAAAGGCTGAAAAGTGCCATTTGCCGCTTGCAATTTCAAAAATTCTACATTACAACACCATGCCTACTAAGCATAAAATACATTTACATTTCGTCAAGATTTATCGTGACTTATTACTAACTTGTCGGTGAAAAGTCATGCAGGCAGACCTTAGAAACCTTTGCGAGAGTTGCATAGAATGCCAGTAATCCAGGAATGATCATATCAATATCTCCTTCACACCCAGTCAAGGCTTCTTATGCATGACATTCAACCTACGTGACATCGGCAAGTGGAAATACATTCTGGTAGGTCTGTCTGTAATATACTGCGTGGCTGTCCCTATAGCCAACCTGAAACAGTACATATAAGAAACGAACGAACGAACAGTGTGCCAATATGGAGCACCTGCGCACAGGAGAGTGAGCTTCCTTTCCAATATTACGTCTGCAACCCCCGACATGTTTTTGATGTGAAGGCAACTGACGCAGCAACAGAATTACTGGGACAAATGACTAATCCCTGCACTGTCTGCGTACAACACCTCACGGTGCATCCCTGAAACAGATTATAGTCCCTTCTTTCTTATGTATGGGCGCCTCGGAAATCGCCACTACAATTAAACAGGCACAAGACGCTAAAGCTATTCAGGTCCATACTGGAAAGAATATACGCAAGACCATGAAGGAACACTACAGTAAAAAAAACTGTTGCTCAAGGAGAGCAATAAGATATTGCTATATGTTTCGAGGGCTTCACCAAAGTTGTCATGCAAACTGCCCATAAATGGATTTCATCGTACGTGATCGTTGGATTTCTAGGGGAGCAAATTGTAAAATTAAGAAAACTTGAGAGTAATAACATCGTAACGGCACCTATCCGCGTTAATCGATTGAAAAAATACATAGATCCAAGACAACAACCATAAGAAGAACTCCTGGTGGCCGATCCCGATCATGAATTAAGTGATGGCTACGCCAACGAGAACGAATTGGAAAAGCTCAGAGCCAGCCCATCGTTGGCGAGGAAAAATTATTAATGGTACATTTGGCGTATATAAGTTTCTATTAAATGAAATCAAAAGTGCGTGTTTGTCAATATTTTAGGTTGGCGTGCAGATCACGAACAGTCCACACATTCACTATGAAGATCATAAATCTACGGTTTACCCAATGCCAATTAGTCAACATCACGCTGGCGACACTGTGAACAATACCATAATGCTGATTTCCGGTGTAACATTGTCCAAGGATAGCACATACCTCATTGTATTGTCTTATTCATGGATGTATCACCGATAAATTCATAGGATATTCTCCAAAAACTTTGATTATTTTGATACATTGAAAATCTTGCACTTCAACAATCGAACAGAAGCCTTAATGCAATGTGACATTCTTTACCATCTAAACAATGTGACATTCTTTACCACCGAAACTTGGAAATTTATATGCTTACAAAAGGGAAATGTTTTAATTATATTAAGGCCTATTCATATTTCGAATAGTTTCTATCTGGCAAGCTGCTGCTTTATTGTATTTTTCAAACTCTTACTTCGTACATAAGGACAAAACAAACATTCCCTTAGGTATCGTATCACATGACAAGCAGATCTGTATCAGAGTATCAGAGTCTTTTCCTTATTCTTATACCGCCTTGACCACAAACAGCCGTTGAAAAATAGATCTGAAAGAGATTTAAAGTTTCTGACCTGCTGGAAGTTGAACAAAGCGCCCATATTTCCTTGTCATATGGCAGAGGAAAGGGTAGGGGGTTGTTAGTTCTGCTTGTTTATGTTTTGAGGATTGAATAATATGAATATAATACAAAAATATAATTACATACCAGTGCTATAATTTTTGCGTTTAGCTCTTGTTCATTTTGCAACTTTCAATGCATATTACATGACCGATCTTTCCTTACTATTCATTCAACGCATGCATCATAATTAGCGCAAACATTGTTGTTATGGTGCTGTTGCCATAACACCCTGTGAAAATCACATGCAAACACTGTAAAAGGTATAATCTCTACTTGATATGGTACTAATGTTAACGTACCCTGACACTAGTGGTACCTATGAAAACCTTGGTAGGAGGGTCCGAAAGTCATTCTGTTTGACAATAAACAAACTCAAGCAAACTCAGAAAGAACACATAAGCCTGAATTGGTACAACCGCTGATAAAAAAGTGTCCCCGCAGTTATGACTTTTGTTATTAAGACACTTAAATACATACATTTTGATCATACAAAATAAACAAGAATTTCCAGGGGCATTGTGACCAGCCGAGATCTAGTGAATCAAGTATCAATAGGATTGTATGGTCACCAAAAACTTGTATTCACATTTACTGAAAATTCGCACAAAATTTTAAAAGAATCAAGTGAAAATCGTGGAAGAAGCATTTAGAAAATTGGCTACTATTTTTTTAAATATCCACCATTTGACCAATTTTTGGCGGATTACCAAGAAAAGTAACTGTTTAAGAGAGGACTACTCAATGAAACTTGATGCAAAATTTGAAGGCAATCTGATTAGAATTAGTGGGAGACAAACCATTTTGAAAACTTGCAACCAACAAATTATGAATGCCCTCAATTTTGCCCTTTTTTGGTGGATCGCCAAAAAAGTACTTTTAAGAGAGAACAGTCTGGTGAACATTAATGGAAATTTGAAAGCAATTCAATCAAAATTGTGGAAAAAAACATTGAAAATTGGCTACCAAATAGCAAAAAATCGTCCCTATTTGGTTCATTTTAGGTAGATCGCCAAAAAGTTTCAAGAGAAGTCTGCCTGGGAAACATTCGAGCATAATTTCAAGGTAATCTGATCCAAATTATGGGAGCCGAAGCACTTTGAAAATAGGTTACCAAAAATCATAAATGCAAGCGCATTTAGCCGATTTTTGGCGGCGCGGCAAAAGTAAATTTTCAAAACAAATGCATCTAGGAAACGATCATAAATGCTAAAGAAGCATTTTGAAAATTTGCTATCAATAAATTTAAAAAATGCCCCTATTTCGTCAATTGTGGGTGAATCGCCTGAAAAGGTAATTTTTACGAGAGGCCTTCTCAATGAACATTTACACAATATTTAAAGAAAGTCCAATAAAAATTAGGAGAGACGAAGTATTTTGGAAATTGGCAACCAAAAAAATTTAAATGCCCCCGTTTGGCCAATTTTTGGTAGATCACTAAAAAAGTAATTTGCAAAAGAGAACCATCCACAGAACAGTCTTACAGAACTGGAAAGGAATCGAATCAAAATTGTGGGAGAAGAGGCACTTTGAAGATTAGCCACCAATAAATGAAAAGCCCCCATTTGACCAATTTTTGGTGTAGCGCCAAAAAATGTAAATTTTTCAGAAAGATCTACCTTGAGAGCATTCGTACAAAATTTGAAAGGAATCCGATCAAAACATTTAAGCATTCTAAATAAAAGTTTACATACATATAAGGAGATGCTCGTCTACTGATGTGATAAGATCAGTCCGACGAAGCTGTATACTATATTTGAGGCGGGCTTTTACATTTCTTATTGTAGTTAGTTAACACGTTAGCTGAAATAGAATGCAGTGATCGTATTTAGCGTGAATTTCATGAAGAGGTATAATAATGATATTTAGCGTTTAGTGTGGCATATATGAGTATGTATTTTAAATTCATTAAGTATGCATAGTCAGGCAATTACAGATTCAGATAAAGTGACCGTAATTTATCCGATGTTGTTTGATTCATTTAGTAACGGCAACTGTAACTCCGCAATAATGTGACAGTTGCTTTTAATTGTGTATTGAGTAATTTTATCTAAGAATGAATGAGTAAATTGTTAATAAAATTACGGCATTTGCAGACAGGCTTTTTAGAAAACAAATAATACTGAATAAAATGTCGTGATACAGTGTAATTTGAGTGTTGAAAATATGTAGTGATTATTGTCATAATAATTTTATTTGTATTAAATAGAAACTAGTTTGACAGAACTGATTCCATCTTGCCTCATAAATATTGGACAATAAAACCTCCAAAAAGGAACTTCTTACGCGAGTCGAACCATTTCATTCTACCTCTAATTTTCAAGTACCAAAACCACGGTATCAGTTAATTGCCTTGCTGTTTTCAGGCCTTTTAATGTTAACCTGATTGTCAAAGGTCTCAAAACGTCAAATGCCGAAAGGTAGACGGTAATGCGATAATTGTCAAAACGTTGATAAATGTAAAAGCGGATGAAACGTCGACTAGTTAATGTTGGATGAAATGAAGTGGAAATATTAATTTCACTTCATCAGTTCTACTATTCAGTTCTCCGTTACAACAGTCAATAAAATGCGACCCCAGATGACAAAGTTACTTTGCTATATTATGAACTCTGAACAATAGATGAACTGGGGCAAAAACACAAATCACAACTTAAAGACCTTAAATACATCAAAATAAATCCAGACTTGCTGTCTGCTAAAGGAACTAGAGGCAGCATACCCAGATTCCAAGATCACCTTAAATAAACATTGCATTACCCGTTAAATATGGAGAACATTTAAACGAGTCATTGCATCGGCTTCTCAATTCGATTCAACCCCTGAAGGCACGACTCTTGGACCAACTCGACCAGCTCCTGCGTCATGACAGAATGATTGTAGCTTTTAACCAGCCTACACATTTTCCAATAATACTCGTTGGGCAGCATGGTCGACGCTTTATCCTCTTTTAAACTTGTGGACGTTTTGACCGTTGACGTTTTACGAGACACATGAAATTGGCATTTCGACCATTTTCTATTTTCATTTAACGCAAGGCGTGCTCAATGCCAACATTGTTATCCCTTCAATGTTCAAGGTCAGGACTAGTCATGCTGCTGCAGCAACGTGACGTGATTGGATAACGCGGCATCACCTGATATTGTGTCATCCAATCATGCGAGATAATCGCTGATAACCTTGTCCTGGACAATTGGTATATGCAAATAACTACATCCGGAAGTACGTCAAGAACGCACCTGGTCCTTTAACTCAGGCTCACTTCCTGGTCCAGAACATAATTTTTATGCTACCTTGAATGCTTTTTTGTGCATGTCGTCGTCGGCATCCATATGTTTACAAAAGACGACAGACAAAACTCGCCAGTTAGCTGAATCCTCTAATTGTATTGTATTGTTCTTTAGATCCATTTCAACTACTATGGTCATATCGGGATCCCCCTGCCACATTATACTGAAATGGAGCATTCCAGCCTTCCTTCTAACCCTTACATGTGGAGTGCTTCACAGGGTAGCAAGGAGGAGTCCCAATTTTAAAGTCTTAGGTATGACACGACCGGGGTTTGAACCCACGATCTTCCAGTCTCGAGGCGGACACTCTAACCACTAGGCTACCGAGGCTGGTGAATCATCTAAAGTCATGGAGATGAACTCACTCGAAAGCACCAGACTGCTCGGTTTTCAGCATTGGTTTCCCATTTCTCAGTTGGCAGGTCTAAAGTTCGGAGGTCACGCTTACACATGCCTTTAAAGAGGAGCTGTGGGTGACCAGTTGAAGGCTTCCCATCAGCAATCTCGCCATAGAGCATTACTTTCGATATTCGACCGTCGTCCATGCGTCGTTCATGGTGATTCCAGTATAGATGCAGGTGTTTGCGGGATTTTTTTCGTTGGGGATCATGTCTTGCCAGCTGATCACGAACAGGCGGAGCAGGCAGAGGAGCTGAAAGGTATTCAGCTTCTTTGTATAGTCAGACCACAGTTACGAAGCATACAAGGTCGCCTTCAGTCACCTTAAGACAAAATATTTTTACTTTTGGCGTATCGGAAAGGATGAGTAATATGGGAACGGGCAATAATACCAGTTGCTACAGTAATGTTTTATAAAATTTACCTTAGAAATAATTAGTAGTTGAGAAATACATTGCCAATACCATGGTATTATGATAGTGATAGGGTAGAATGCGATATCATTAACAACATTATTAGGGGACAGCACATTATTTGTTAGTCTATCTCATCCTGCGGTTGCAAACAACGATCGTTCGTCCAGTATCCTTAACATTTTAATTGGTCGTGTACCTCTCTTTAAATTTTGAAGCGTTAACGTTGTCAACCCCATCCTAAGGCACTTTTTACTTCGCAAAAGTCTATATGGTTTCCACACAATAGAAACAAACTTTTTGTCACAGTTATAATAGTCCAGAGGATTCAGAGAATCCTCTGGTATTAAGTCCCTGATGATATAGGACATTCCCTTTAAGCGTGATTCTTCAAACGCACGCCACTCTGTGTGCTCCGCAGCTTTTGCTTTGGGAAAACAGTTAAAAGATGCGAACTTGTTTCGAATTTAGTTTTTTAACTAATGGAGGATTAATTTATCATATTCTAGATTTTGGATAAATGTGGTTCGAGAAAAGTGGCAAATTTGGTACTTGTAACTTCGGTCAGGTAGACGTTGAGTTTACACGTAGCGGTGATACGTCGACAGTCCCGGGAAGTGTGCTTATTTTTCTCCGCAAGCTGCAAGATCGAGAATTATTAAATGGTTCCAGCAATCATCGCTCACGAGTTGTTTTAGTCATTTCTGTCCGCATTGCCTGGTTTGACTTCAGACATTCTTCAGCAGACTGAATCATCTTCAGAAATGGCCCGTTTTGCTTAAGCTTAAACGAAATAGGACAAGATCTATATTGTAAGAGCAAATTCTGCATCACTGATCTTTGTCCGGGCAAAAAGATTGAATAATGCTTGAAGTGATGTAGTACATGTTCTAAATCTCCTTCATCACCAAGGAGTTCGTGGAACACACTTCGAGTAAGTCAATCTCAGCCAGGTTTCGACTCCAGTCCGCGTGCAACAGCTCTGAAACATTGGCGGCAATATAAAGCAAGAAGTCTAGCAAAGTCAAGCCAGGGAGAGCTTTCTCGGAGCCCATTGCAGAAGAGGAAGAACCTTCTATCCTCGGTAACGAACGTAAGGATTGGGCGACTTGCCCGTCAGAGTCCGAATCGAAATGTCAATCCCCTGCGCAGCAAATGACAGCTACTCATACGGTCTCTGGGTTGAGTTTCTCCACGACGACAGCTATGCATCCTTCACAGGAAGAGCTGTCCTCCTCAACACAACTGCCAAAACTATCCAGTGACTTTTTCGCATTCCTGTCTTTGCAATTGCAACTGCAGCAACAATTACAGGAACTGCAACAGAAAGTGCAAGGGCATGAGGCACTCCCCCAACAGAAGAAGAAAAGCTAACCGTCCGCCGCGGTTTCTCGTCCCCTTCCAGCAAGTCAGGCTCTTGCTTCTACATCGTGCTCACCTCTATCGCTAGAGCCGGGCCAGCTGCCAGGAACTGTGGAACGCAAGGCATCTCAGACCGGGTTTCCACACCAGGATTCGTTCACTGCGCTCTTCGCCAGCGAAGGCATTGCGAATACGCAACTGCACAATCGAACGAATTCAAGAAAATGGATGCCAACGAAAGCCTTGCGTTATCTCGCTTCCATCCATCGAAGCATTGCTCTGTTCGCGCCGACCCATACCGGTCTTCAGATGACCAGATAGCGCTGGAAGCAATGGAACAGCGTGTGAAACGAACAGTATAGATACCATCCGGACCTTCCCCTAGTGGAAAAAGATGCGAAGACCATTGTGGCCACCCGCCGTCATGTCTTTAACATCCTGTCTTTTCAGGATCACACATTGAAGGCTTTAAAGGCAAAATGAGACAACCTACGTCTCAGTGATCCGGTCTCCTCCAAGGTGCTGGAATGCTTAGCACTGGCGATGTGGGATGTGATGAAGCTATCAACTTTCCTGATGACCTCGATAGTCCACCTACATCGGGACACCGCTGGTCAAGTGACAAAGGCTTGTGGGACTTATGCCATGGCCCAATCCTCGGAGAAAAGGAACTGTTTCCCCTGCCGAGGCAGACAGAGTGGACCAGAATCCACTCACTATCGGGGGACTTGCTCTCAAGGATGTCGCGCTCCTCCTTTCGCCACCTCACAAAACACAAGAAGTCTTACCGCTCCTTCTCAGTGTAGTCCAGACCCAGCGCCCTCTCACACCTCCGCCTAAGACAGCCAAACGCCTAATGGTGCAAGTAGGAGGGGCCATCACAGTAGCAGTTCAGGTAGCAACCAATCAAAGTACGGAGACGAAGACCTCGTAAAAAGTTAGAAAATTTGCTGTCTTGCAAAGCCTTCTTGCCCGTAGGTGGAAGGCTAGGCAAGTTCGGGCAGGTTTAGGAAGAAATTGGAGTCTCCCGACGAGTAGTCATCTGGCTTAGAAACGGCTACCTCCTCCCCTTCAAACGGGGTCCGAACGGGACACTAGCCTTCCATTCCTCTAACTGCTCACATACCGGAACGTCTAGTCACTTGCTAAGCAACGGGCTCGGAGAAAGACTTGTCCCTTTAAGAAATGTTATCGAACATCAGGATTAAACGGGCGATAAGGAAATGCCAGAAAATCAGATAGGCTACTCCAGCAGAGTATTTGTGGTCGAGTTCCTGCAAGTGACCTCCTTTCAGATTGATACAGTTCAGGTCATAAAAGAAACTCTACAGGCAGGGATTTGGGGCACATCAATAGATCTGTCCCATGATTACCTCCCCATTCTCCTGCATCACTCTGCCAGTTCCTAGGCTTCTAAAAACGATTCTGGTTTCTACGGACAAAACGGTTCTCGTTTCTGGCACAACCCTTCGGCTTGTCCACAGCCCCGTATACGTTCACGAAGGTCAAGAAGAGTTGGAAGTCCTGGGCTCGTCTGAAAGGTATGTTAGTTTCCGGCATTTAGACTTTAACGGGTCATTGTAATTTGCGACATTTATCGAGCAGTACAAAATGGCAGACTCCCCTGTTCCGGATTTAAGTCGCATTTAAAAGTGGAGCTAAGCAAATTTGAAGCTTTTGTGAAGTAAAACTAACATTTTGTTCCATAAAACGAGCTTTCGGGAGTAAAAGCGTAGTTCGCGTTCTCCACGTGTAGCCTATTCCCCCATCCATGCGTCCCACAACAAACCTGGGTGCCCTTTAACCCCATTCTTGGGGGTTAAAGGGAAGATCTATGCCATCATTGACGTAATACCAGAGGATTCCCTGAATCTGATTGGCTCATGGATGGGGAGATAGGACTGTTCTAACTGCGACAAAAATGTTTGTTTCTGTTGCGTGCAAATCATGTACCGGAAAAGAAACCCATCTGTAAGTGGAGAACGCGAAATACTCCTAAAAGCTCGTTTTAGACGTTTAACATTGGAACGGATGACAGACATGTATAATTTCTATTTTACTTCGTAAAAGCTTTAAATTCGCTTATCTCCACTTTAGATGGGTTTCCTTTCGGTTTATAATACCACGCAAATAGAAATGAAATTTTTCTTGCGAATAGAATGGTCCCACTACTCTCCATCCTGTCTTCCCTCCATCTCCAGCCAAACAGCAAGCGAGAATGATAAGACTTACGTCATTCGAAGACATCAATCTTTCCCTTCAAGCGTGGTGTTGCCAACACACGCCTTTCTGTGTGCTCCGCTTTTTTATCTAAAAAAGGGAACTGGGCAAGGTGCGATTTTGCTTTTAATCTACTTTTATCTGTTTTCTTGGATTACTAACGTGATTTGTGAATTGTGTGGATAAATTCATCAGGATTGAAGCAATTTTTCGGCACTGTTTTCCTTCGGTCTGGTAGTTGTTTAGTTTACACGCAGCGGAGACACCTTTTAGTCCCGTGAAGTGTGCCTCTCTTCTTCACACGGAAGCTACAGGACCGAAATCTTGTTCTAGTTCATGCACACACCGCCTCGGAGTTGGTTGAATCTTTGCAGCCCACTGTGCCTGCTTTGATCCCTAGTCAGCCACAGCTTATGGTACCATTACGTGAATGGTCAGTTTTGCTGTATTAGACACTCCTTCGGAACCTGCTAGTTTTGTCAGGTTTACTCCAGACTCTACTAGCCCTGGTTCAGGAGAAATTATGCTCATAGGCGTTTCGAGCTATTTTTGGCGAAATTTCTGCTGGAAGCCCATTTATGGGACTACGATATCCCATACATGGCCCGAGGTGCCGTTTTTCGGCACCAAATAGCCCATTTGTGGCACCTCATCTGCCTGGGATCAGGCCCGAATCCCATGTTTGGGATCAGTCGGGGGAGGCCCACAGATGGAGGAGGAGATCCCGTTTTCGGGCCCATGGTCACATCCCATTTATGGGATGTTTTTCCTACAACCCGAAAATGGACCCATCGAAGGCCCGTTTCGAATATCTTTCATTCGATAAAGCCCTAAAAGACCTATGAGCATCATTTTAGCGCCTATTCGACCAGAGTGCGTACTGGTACTATTTGCTAAACACTCCTAAGGCTGGTATAGCTCTCGTTTTTGCGCTAATTAATTTTTATCTGTCTAGTCGACTGTGACATGAATAGATAACTTACCTGTCTCTCTCTGCTTGCATTTCAGATATGACAGAAGCCAGCCTGCGAGGTCAACCGATACTCCCGCAGTGCACACACCCACCCTCAGCCTTCAACCCTTACTCTATCTGTGATCGTTGCAAACGGAAGAACAGTGAACCCTGTGCGACGAGTGGATTACTGTCTCCGAGTGCCATCACTTGTCACCGAAATAGTGGAAACTTATTCTCAGAAACAGGATACGCAATGATCGGAGAAGGGACAGACGCAAAGCCCTGTCACTATCCCCGTTTGTTACCTCAGATTTCGTACAAGTAACGATGCGTAAAGCTAGCTCAGTGATTTTGGAACAAGTTTCTTCACCTGTTAAGATGGATACGGGTTCGGAGTCGGATGCATTTGCGGTGGACAGGAAGAACAAGAAATCCCGCAAACGTAAAGCGTATGCTGAAACGATGGCCGACCTGAATATTCCAGAAGGCAAGGAATTAGAAACCCTCAGGAGGGCTTGGGCTATTACACCCTCTGATACGGATAAAACTGAAAGGACACCAAAAACAGACGCCACTGTAGAGCCAGTGACAGTTACACATGCGGCTTCAGGCTCAAGTTTCTCAGCATTGACCGGTCAGTTGAGCATTCCGTCACAATCGGAACTTTCTTCCCCCCCCCATCGGTTCAACTACTGCCTGGGGAGTTTTCGGCCTTTTTGTCGATGCAAACCCAATTGCAAAAACAACTGCTGGATCTCCAACAGCAAGTCGAACGACAAGGCAGGGAATCCCGCCATAAACATAAGCATTCTGCTACAGTTTCGCGGCTACCACCAAACACTCGGTCACCCACCACTCAATCCCCTTCTCGTGTAGATCCCAGCACACAGCCACCGACAGTGTAGGTTTTCAGTGACGCTGAATCCTCGGTGCTTCCCCCATCAGGACGAGGATCAGGCTTTATGGGTGATGAGGAGGAAGAAGAGTTGGTCCACTCAGTGACATCCCAACTGTCTTCCATTCCACTCAACCGGGAACGGGAGATTTATACTCCTTCGGGTGACGTCCCATCGCACTCGGCAGACACAGGTCACGAACGGGAACCCGAGCAGGAGTCAGAGAGTCAAGAGTCAGAATGTGAAGAGTCGGGTGAGGAAACAGGGGACACACCCCCTTCCTCTCAGTTCCGCCTTCTCCTCAGGGAGATGGACTATATCGGATCCCCTCGTAGTGGCCAGAAGCTTTGGAAGGATCCGGCAGCAGCAGGGAGACGCCCAATCAGGACCCCCTCCCCATCGGATTTCACTCCGCTAATCGAGAATGCCACTCCATCTATCACCACATCCACAGTGGCTCCAGAAGACGTGCCCTTTCGCGATGCGATTCAAGAAATTGCCCGTCTGAGTTACCGCCAGCTCTCCAACGGACGATAAAGAGGATCCTTCCATCCGGATGACCTCTCAGACAGCTCCCTTACATCAAGACCCATTCATCGCTCTACCTACCAGCGAAGGCATCGCTAATGCCGTAGCAGTACGAACTAGGGAGTTCAAAAAGATGGACAATACCGAGGGCCGTACCTTGTCCCGTTTTCATGCCTCGCGTCATTGTGCTGTAATCCCAGGCCCGTATCGACCATCGGATGATGTAATATCTTCAGAACCATTGGAACAACCATCGAAACGCACAGTTTGGATGCCCTCGGTTCGCAACGACTCAGATATTCCACTAGTGGAGAAAGACGCTAAGACCATTGAGGCATCCTCACGGCATATCCTCAACGTAATGTCCTTTCAGGACCACACTCTGAAAGCGTTAAAAACGCGTTGGGAGGATCTGCGCCTCAATGATTCCGTCACGTCCAAACTATTGGAATGTCTGGCTCTTGCGACCAGGGACGTTGTCAAGCTCTCTACTTATCTGATGACGTCCATGGTTTTTCTTAGACGGGATGCGTTCTTGCATTACTGTTGGTCGAGCGTGAAAGGGTTAAGAGAACTGCGCCATGCTCCCATCCTGGGCGAAAAAGAATTATTTGCTCCCGCTGAAATAGAGAGAGTAAATCAAGAAAGCCGCTCCTTATCACAAGACTTTGCCTTGATGTCTAGGATGTCCCGTACATCGTTCCGGCGCCCACTCAAACGCAAGAGAGTCCAACGCCAGAATTCGGAGCAGGCAAAGCCCACCTCCCAATCACAGCCCCCTCCGGCCAAGAAGCCCAAGTCAAGTCACAGCAATCGGCAGGAGGGCCCATCGCCGCAGCAGAGCAGGTAGCAGCCAACCAAAGTACTGCCCAGAGACTCATTGGTCTCCTGGCGATACTTTAATAAATGTAGAAAATCCAAAAGATTTGCAATTCTGCATCACCTGCTGGCCCGTAGGAGGAAGGCTAGGCAATTCTGGAAAGCCTGGGCAGAAATGGGCGCCCCTCGTCGAGTAGTCCGATGGCTCAAAAACGGGTACTCCCTACCGTTCAAACGGGATCAAAGGGGTCACAAACTCCCTATCCCCCTAACTGCCCGGGCACCAGAAAACTTAGTCACCTCTTACCCAAAAAGGTCAGACAAAGATGTAGCCCTTCAGGAAATGCTGATATCCCTAAAGGAAAAAGAGGCCATAGAGGAAATGCCCGAAACCCAGGAAGCCTTTTTCAGCAGGGTCTTTCTAGTCCCCAAGAAATCGGGCGGGTGGAGATTAGTAATAGACCTCTCCTCCCTCAAAGAATTTCTATTGATCACAACTCTATAAATGGACACAGCCCAAATCATAAAAGAAAGCCTTCAGACAGGGATGTGGGGCACCTCGATAGATCTGTCAGACGCGTACCTCCATATCCCGTTACATCAATCAACCAAAAAATTTGTAAGCTTTCAAATAGGCCTACAACGTTTTTGGTTTCGGGCACTCCCTTTCGGCCTCTCCACGGCTCCGTATGTGTTCTCGAAAGTAATGAAAGTTCTGAAGTCTTGGGCTCGTCTAGAAGGCATGTTGGTGTTCCAATATCTAGACGATTGGTTACTAGCCCATCAGGACAAAGAAGTGGCCCGTCTTCAAACTATAACTCTAGTTCGAAAAGCCATTCAGGTAGGGCTCGTAGTCAACATACCCAAATTGGAGCTCTCTCCCAAACAAAACATTATTTTTCTCGGGGAAAGATGGGATCTAAAAAATGCAAGAGCTTTTCCTACCGAGGAGAGACACCAAAAAATTTGCCAGACAATAAGAGCAATCCCATCAGACAAAAACGTGAATTTGCAGGCAATGGAATCCCTGTGAGGCCTCTTAGTCGCAACCGTTTAGGCCGCTTGCATTACAGACCGTTTCAAAGACAGGTCAGGTTTGCTCTAAGAAAAGGGAGGTTTCCCCGTGCCAAAACAAACATATCCAGGAAAACACTAATTCCCCTACAATGGTGGTGCGATCCCATAGTGATGACCGAGGGTGTCCCATTTCACCCCCCACCCCCAGAGATAGAACTCCAGACCGATTCGTCCCAGAAGGGCTGGGGTATACACTGTCAGGGTCAAGTATGGAAAGGGATATGATCCCCCCTAGACGGCTACCACATCAATTGGTTAGAATTGCGAGTAGTGTGGATAGCCCTAAACAAATTAAACCACCTTCTCAGGGCAAATCAGTACGGTTTCTTCTGGACAACTCTACGGCAGTAGCTTACCTAAACAGGCAAGGGGGGACCAGGTCTCTCCCTCTCTCGAAAGTGCCCGCCAGTGTCGCATCACACTAACAGCCCATCACTTAGCGGGAAAGCTCAATGTACTGGCAGATTTGGCCTCCAGGGAGGGACAAGTAATTCACACGGAATGGTGCCTAGCACGCACGTCCTTCCGATGGGTAACGAATCAATCACCATGGGGGTCCCCCTCCATAGACCTATTCGCCAATTCCATGACAACCCAACTGCCCAGGTTTGTCTCCCCCCTGCCCAGACCTATCCGCATGGGCGGTGGACGCGCTCAACTGCCCATGGCCAACCCAAGAAGTATTGTACGCCTTCCCCCCAAAGGCAATACTTCTACAAGTTCTTCAGAGGGTAATCAAACTGAAACCGCGATTCCTCCTGTTAGTGGCCCCATGGATGCCGGAAGCTCCATGGTTTGCCCTACTGTTAAAGTGCAAGGTGGTCAAATCGATCCCGATCCCATGCCACAAAGAACTGTTATTTCAACCACACTGGCATCATCTCCACCCGGCCCCTCACCTGCTGAACCTGCACCTTTGGTGCCTGACCAATCCTTCTTAAAGAAGAAGGGTTTCTCAGATAAGGTAGTGGATAAAATGGTTAGTAGCCATAAGCAATCCACAGCTAAGGTGTACATAGCCCAATGGAATAAATTTGCCTCGTGGTGTACTAAATCGAAAATAGATCCATTCCAGGCATCCCCACCGGTCGTGGCAGACTTCCTGGACTATCTATTTACGGACGAACACTTAAAAGTAGGTTCTATAGAGGGATACAGGGCAGCCATAGGATCTAAACTTAAAGCATCCACAGGCTACGATCCAGGAGAAGATTCAGCCCTATCACAATTGATCAGACACTATAAGGTGAACTCCCCCCCCCCCAGCACGCCCACAGTGGCAAAATGGGATCTGTCACTAGTACTTCGCTTCCTTCAAAGGCCTGACATTTTTTATGAAAGCGTAATATCAGCAAAAAAAACGCCACCTTAAGATTCACCTTTCTATCGGCGTTGGCATCAGGCAAACGAAGAAGCGAAATACACGCCTCAGACAGAACAGTGAGTAAAGAAAACGGGACTTGGGATAAGGTATTCCTCGTTCCAAGGGCGGGATTTATGAGGAAAAAACACATCAGAACCCACGGGATGGGCACATTCGATCATATAGGCCTACCATTCCTTCCCGAAGAACACACCCCGGGAGACCTGGTGTCATTGTGCCCTGTCAAAGCACTACGGCAGTATTTAGACATTTCGGAGACATATCGGTCATTAAGTCAAAAAGCTTTGATCATTTCCCACATGCCGAATTTCAATAAGGACATCTCCAAACAAACGATTCTCGTTACATTAAAGAGGTTATTATTACAGCCTATGAAAAAACACAATCTGATACCAAGCTTCTATCAGAATTAAATGTTAAAGCCCATCAAGTAAGACAGGTAGCCAATTCACTTAGGGCTCTACGCAATGTGTCCTTTACTGAGATCCTCAAAACGGGATGCTGGGTTTCGCCAAACTCCTTTATCAAATATCACCTAAAAGATTTCTCCCAAGATGAAATCTCCGGAATTTATTCGGTGGCCCCTTTGATAGCGGCAGAATCAACATTTAAGGCTTAATTTTGTTATGTTGACTGACCGGTCACCCCTAGACTGAAAGGCAAGGGCAAACAGAAAAGTGGACCATCCAAGGGTCGCGGCGGCTATCAACACAAGTTCAAGAATAACCGCGCCTCCTGATGGATCAAAACCGCTACCAGAGACATTTGACCATGGTCAACAGCGGGATTTTTTTCGTTCGAGCCCATATATTTTGGGCCCAAAAGACAGTTCATGTTTTCGTACCATATTCAAGAGTCTGTTGTAAGGTACCGTCACTGTAGCAGGGACTCCTCTTCATTAGAGCTATTTATTTAACCTCTTTTCTAGTTAGTACTAGAAAAAACGGGGGGAGTAGAGACAGACACCTCTTCTCCTTACCCGGTTCGATATAGTCTAGCTATCCTTGAGCCAATGAAGGAGGTATCCCTTCCCACAGTGACCATACCATGGGTACCGTTTTATGGGACTGATCCCAAGTGCAAATTGTGACTGTTTTCAACAATTTTATAATTCCTCTGATCACGTCTTCACCCTGTGAGTGCGTAGTAATTATAATTACTACGCACTCACAGGCACGAATAAGGCACTTACTGTCAGTATTTTCACTTATGCTATAAGTCGTGACAATACTTCAATTTGAGTCCCATTTATGTGTTCAGGCCTTAAGGCCAGCATGCATTTACTGGCACAGGCGGAGCTAATTTCCTCTGTGTCAAACTTTTATTTTACGTAAATCAGGTTTTAGATTTACTGTTTTTAAATAAGCTTTTAAGGTCAATAAAGTTGATTTACTTTGTACCTTCTGCATGATAATACATAGCATCAGAGTATCCCAGGGCGGGTTCCATCCAGTGGGAGGCAGGTGGGGGATGGATAGGATACTCATTCAAACAGTCGGTTTGATGGTCATTTACTTAGCATGGTACTACGTTGGAGTCCTTTTGACCGTTAGTAGTACTCTTTGTTATTCTTTGTCAATGGATCGGGAGTGTTCCCCTCGACTATTAGTTGGAAGAATATTAAAAGCGGAACTTAGTTTGAGTCTTTTATTTGTCTCTTACTATTACTCCTAATGTCCAAGGACTTTGCACTCTGTCGAGTATACAGCGCAATTCGCGTAATTCTTTATCAATTTTTCAACAGAATCGCAGGCTTCCCTTCTCCGGACTTTAGTCCCATCTAAAGTGGAGATAAGCGAATTTAAAGCTATCGTTTTATTTTCGTAAAACGCGCTTTTACGAGTAAAAGCGCAATTCGCGTTCTCCACTTTAGCCTATCTTCCCTCCCAACCAACCCACAACAAGCCTGGGTGCGTTGTCACCATTTTTTGGGGCTTGAAGGGAATGATTGATGTCTTCGAATGACGTAAGTCTTATCATTCTCGCTTGCTGATTGGCTGGAGATGGAGGGAAGACAGGATGGAGAGTAGAGGGACCATTCTATTCGCAAGAAAAATTTCATTTCTATTTGCGTGGTATTATAAACAGGAAGGGAACCCATCTAAAGTGGAGAACGCGAACTGCGCTTTTACTCGTAAAAGCGCGTTTTACCAAAATAAAACGATAGATTAATACAAATCTATCCATATCCAAATCGTAGATCTCTAATCGAGATTCTATCTTTTCACATTTCGAAAGTATGTTACTTTCGTTTTGGTGATGCACGTAAATATATGCAATATACATCTGTGAAACCAGCTGAACACAAAAATAAACAAAAAAGGCACAAAAAGGAAATTTTTTAAAATTATCCTTGAATAAATTGAGAAATATCCCGAACTCAAGTACATATGTCCTTAAATATGATTGTGATCAAAGACTACAAAAACATAAAGGGAACAATGCAATATAGATGATTTTGTTGAAAACATAATCTCAGAGAGATGTTAAGTTGGTGAAGTTCGTGGTCAGACTCAAAGAATGCACCTGGGTCATCCCACGGGCCCAGACGTATTTATGATAAAGCCGTTGTCCTATTCGATCAGTTAAAGGATATCCACTGCAATGAGAGCAAATTTATTCAGCTGTCAATCTGCCAATCATCTGCTCAAGTTATGATGTTTGGGGTTATCTTAAATGCTAAAGGTATTGTGTTTTAATCAATGTTGATACCGGTTGCGTAATATTCTCGCTTCAAAATAACTGTTTGTTGTTCGTTTTTTTTTTTTTTTCATTCTTCTGTTTCCCTACAGACATCAATATCCACGTAATTTTAATGTATAATCGTCGCAACATTGTGTTGTGTAACTGTATTAAATTGTGTCAACAAAATATGCATTCATTTGTTAACATTGTTAAAAAGGTTAACTTTAACTGGAGACATATAAAATCATTTAAAACCCACTGCCGTTTCTTATTATAAACAGAAGACAGACGACTAAAATCACAAACAGATCTTTACTTTTATTTGTCCTGCCCCTAAACAGATTTTAAATTTTTCCTGACTTTTTTTCAAGACAAAAATCTCCGGCTTGCGATGAGTAACAAGAAAATAATAACAAAGCTCTTCTAAGAATACGAATAACTTACTGTTTGCATTTCTAATTATAAGCATGTGTTATTTTAACAGCCTCAGATTAAAAAATATTAGCATTGTGTTGATAAATGTTTATATACACTTTATGTAAATGTTATATAAATTTTATGTAGATTTTACATATATTTTAACCAGTACCCTTCCAATTTGTTGAAAAAAGTAAATAGAATTGTTAATCCAGCTTTTCAAAATAAAGAAGCACATTGAGTTTAGCGGGGTAGTCTTTATACCAGCGCCCACCTTCCAAGATAACTCCAGAGTTCTCATCCCGCCACTTTCCTACAGTCAGATACACATCACGTGACCTGGCTCCCGAATCGAGAACAGGTGCTACCAATGTGTCATCACCTAACAGGAACTCCGAATCAATGCTCAGCGCTATCCTGTCCGCCGGCGCTATCCACCAGAGTGGTCGACATATCGGGGCTCCGGTGCGCGTCGCTTCGTGAGCAAGTCGCAGGATTTTGTCGGCATACGCCTGGTGGAGTTGGCACATCTGCTGTGCTATGGTGATAACATCTCTATCGTACCTCCAGGGCGGTATGGAGATCTGCATGGAGGGCAGCAGAGCATTCAGCTGTAGCCAGCGTATGTACAGCTCTCTGTCTGGATACGAGGACCCGGAGAAGATGGAATAAGCATTGCCACCTATCATGTCTGGCAAAACAAAAGGGTAACCTAGCAACCCCTGTGTCAACACATGAGGAATAACAGTTTTTATTCCGTTAAAATAGCCCCAGTTCGAGTCTTTATCTTGCAAACGAAAGAACATGGGGAGATCTTGATTGGAAGAACCAACTCGAACTTCCTGTGAGTTTGTTTTGATATCGCATTTTGCAGCGATCTTTACAAACAGGTTCGTAAACTCGTTGGGATATTTTAACGCATTTTTGGTCTTGTCAAATACACACAATTGATACGCCTCACCAGCATCTAACTTAAATGTATCTATGCCATAACTGCACTTCAGATTCTCAAGTTTCTTTAGAAACCATGATGAGGCTTCCGTATTGGTGACATCAATGAGAGCAGCGTATCCATCCCACCACGAATATATGGCAGGCAGGCCGAGGGCATTCAGAACAATATACTTCTTTTTCCAGCCCTCCCTGAAGGCTTCAGAGAACAGGCTGAGATAAGGATGAACCCACAACGATACCTCAAACCCCATTGCGTTTAATTCCCCAATCATACGTTCGGGATTTGGAAACTTAGTTGGCTCGAATTTCAGGTCACCATAGTGCGGCGTCCAGTCGTCATCAATTCCAAGTACTGAATACGGAAATTCGAATTCAAGAATATTCTTGGCAAACGTAAGAACTTTCTGTTCGTTTATGTCTTTCTTATATTCAGCCCACGTCGACCAGACTGGTCTTCGAAATATCGATTCACTTGGTATCCCTTGTGGTAGGGTGAATACATTTTCTTGCACCGATTTCCACAGCGTTTTGATGTTGCTGCTTGTGTAGATATCATACTGCAATAGCCTATTCTCTGACGGGCGCTTCTGATAAGGAGATTTTCCAGCAGCTTTGAAGTGACATTTGTGGTCAAAATCAGAGTTGACACTGAGGAAAAGAGGCACTTGATTGTCAATGACAAAGCCTACTCCAGACGAACAGAACAGGACGCGCTCCTGGATACCACCGAAGTATTCGCTAAGGAATGGACCGCTCTCGCCCGTTACCATGCTACCGGAGCCCTGGCATTTCTCCAATGGCCAGTAGTGGTTAAAGAAGTGCCCAATTCCATACCAATGATAATGTAAAAAGTCGTAAGAATCTTGCAGAATATCTCTTTGTTTCGAATCCTCGCGGAGTTTCCA
Organism: Protula sp. h YS-2021; assembly: GCA_949752745.1. Lineage (NCBI taxonomy): Eukaryota > Metazoa > Annelida > Polychaeta > Sabellida > Serpulidae > Protula > Protula sp. h YS-2021. The sequence continues at coordinate 47,325,350 of OX457024.1, forward strand.
ATGGACTGGGTAGACCTCATACCCGTCGTACGCGCGGTGCTTCAGTGTGAGCTGAGCGTTGCCATACACATCAAGCCTCACTAAATCCGCCCCTCTCTCTACTACTGATACTTCACTTCCCCGTGGTACACAACATCCAATATTCCCTGATGCCAGGATTCTTCCATCGCCATCTTCTATAGAGAGAAGTATTGATTCCGCAATGGTCAACTTCAGGCTGTGAAACGTGATCACTGTTGTTGCATCACCTGAGCGGTGTCCGGTAGGCCTGGGTGTCAATGTGAACTTCAAATAGAAGATTACAGCGGAGAGAAGAAGCATCAACAGAATATCTGCGCCGAAGTCCCCAACCAGGCCGTAGTCGTACGCCATTTTGTCACTGAAAAGTAAAACTTAAACGTCAGTAAAATCCACTAATGAATTGCACATATATCTCGACATTGAGATTGTTCTCGAGACTTCATTAATATTACTTATCAGAGCCAGAATTTCATTTTTTAACACTGTACAAGCCTTTGGATTGCAAGGTGTTTCTGAATTTGTGCGAGCAGCCGTTGGTATCCTTTTTTTCTTGACAATGAACGGATTTTTTGTGTCATCTACTCAGCTGACACTACGGGCCCTAGGGCCACGAAACTTGGGACTTAGGTAGAACTTGATATAAACGTGGGCATGACACTTTTCATTTTCTCCTCCGATTTCGTTTGCTTGTTTAAAACGCTATGTGAAAAGAGTGCATTTTTTGCAAGTAAATGTGGAGCATTTACGCACAGCACAGAAAGCACAGCTGCTCAGCTTTGTGCGAGCTCTCACTGCGTAAATAGATAACACGGTGCATGCCTGATCAGTCAATAAAACCTTAAGTCAACAAAACCCAAACACTACTCGGCTTATAAGACGTATTCAAGCTGTGTTGTTTGCAATACATTATTCAAGAAATAACCCATGAAGGAAGTATTTTTGCGTTTTAATTTCTGTCAAGTGTTTAACATTTCGCTAGCGAAATGAGGTTCTAGTTATACACAGCAATAATTTAATATTGTACCTGGACGTTTTGTACAATTTTAAACTTCAAAGGGTATTTTCTTGGAATTTTGAAATTTTCTAGATAGCCATTTTGGCATTATGCAATCTGCATTAAAAAAATGATTCAACTCTTTTGGTATTTTTTACAAGATTTGCAGTACCATATGGGGGAAAATATGCAAGTATCTTTACATGTCCACGTACACATTATTTTGTTGTTTTTGTTATTGACACATTTTTTTAAATCTCTCAAATATGACACCGTTAAAAACTTGATAACACCCCAGGAGACATCTAATCGATCGGATACGTCGTTCGGACGTCACTTGGTTCGATTTTTCTGTCGTAAGATCAATTTCAAAGCGCAGTCGCCGCTACATCGCAAAGACGACATCGCCGAAGTGAACTAAAAGCAATGTCGTTCTGACGAGCCAATACGTCATAAAACAAGTACTACGACTTGGTTAAGGGGAGGTTCATGTTCCTGTCAGTTTACGCACTATTGATTCTTAAAAACAATTGATAGAGAGCGGCAGCAATTAACAACCACATCTGAGCACAATAAGACTTCATGAATATCGTACAAGTGTTGCTCTATGACGTAAACCATGTGACTCACTCCCTTTTTTATATGCCTGAAGTAAGAAGTTAACTAAAAGCTACACACGCCACACTTTTTCCTTATTCTGATAACTTGTATTTGATACGCATGGCGCCCATGCAACGTGGCCACCGTTGTCCCAGGATATCTTAGCTCCCCCCCCCCCCCCCCCAGGATATCCTGTCGTCCCACCCCACTAGGATACCTTGGCCTCCAGTTACAAGTTTTTCCTACAAATTCCTGGGATCTGTCCTCAACATCAATGACAAAACTTAGGAAAGCAAATCACAAATGTATATTTCAATTATAAACGAACGTTATAAAGAAATGAATTCGTACGATTCGGTAAAGTGTTTCCGTATGGTTAATTTTTTTCCGCCACAACCTTGTCACGCGAACTCCTCTGAGAGTTAGGCTAGGACAACCAAATTTGACAGAGACATAACGCAGCATGTCTAGTTGGTCTACCTCAATTTTTTAGAAAGCCATTAACATTTTATATGCAAAAAAAAAAAGACATTGGAATTTTGCTATTGAAACCGATAGTAAAGGCAGTTCAGCCACATGGTATGATTGCGCAGATATATTGATCGCCAAACCGTTCACAATGAGAGCGATTACAGGATGTGTGTGCTGTTAACTGCATACGACTTGAGTAGTGAGTAACCTCGCCATCTGAACTCTCCAGGGTCAAGGTCAAAGGTCAAGCGAGTCGAAAAGCGTTTGAGACAAATTGATCATTATATCGAAGAAAGTTAGAGGTCGAGCGAATTTGAGTTTATTTTCCACCCTTGGGGCCTATAACACGTCACGCAAGAGGTGCCTCCTCGATCATGACCAAGGTCAAAAACTGGAAGCTGAAAGTTATCTCGAAAACGGTTAGAGATTTTCGACCCTTCTGGCCTAAAAGAAGTTATGTGAGAGGTACCTCAGTGATCTTGATCTCCAAGGTCATGGTCAATGTCAAAAACTGGAAGCTGACCATTATCTCGAAAACGGTTAGAGATAGAGCGAATTTGAGCTTATTTTCGATCCTTTGGCCTAAAAGACGATATGTAAGAGGTACCTCGGTGACCTTGACCTCCTCGGCCTTGGTTAAAGTAAAAACCGGAAGTGGGCCAGTATCTCGAAAACGGTTAGACATAGAGCGAATTTGAGGTTATTTTCGACCCTTTGGGCCCAAACAACGTTATATAAGAGGTATCTTGGTCGCCTTGACCTTCTGGATCACGGTCAAGGTCAAAATCGGAAGTTGACCATTATCTCGAAAACGGTTAGAGATATAGCAATTTATGAGCTGACTTTCGACCCTTTGGACCTAAAAGACGACAAGTAAGAAGTACCTCGGGACCTTGGCCTCCTCGGGCATGGTCAAAGTAAAAAACCCGAAGTGGGCTATTATCTCGAAAACGGTTAGAGATAGAGCGATTCTGAGCTTATTTTCGACCCTTTGGGCCTAAAAGGTGATATGTAAGAGATACCGCGGTGATCTTGACCTCCTCGGCCATGGTCAAAGCCAAAAACCGGAAGTGGACCGTTATTTTGAAAACGGTTAGAGATATAACGATTTTGAGATTATTTTCGATCCTTTGGGCCTAAAAGACCATATGTAAGAGGTTAAGAGTTCACAATCGTATTTTTTGTGACCCCCAAGTGTAATTTTCACTACTCGGTAGCGAAAACGATCTAGTTTTTTTTAATTCAAACAAAACCAGCAACCCGGAGGGGGTTGAGGGGGGAAGCTACTTGCGCACTCGATTACTGAATGCATGGCCACGTCCAGGGTCCCAATTTCCTTCCCCCTTTCTCAGCGTTTTTTTTTTTTTTTGGGGGGGGGGGGCGCATGGTAACACGTATGATGCCAGGTGGCCCCGGGGTAAAAAGCAGCTCCTTGCATTTGGCGATCACTAGGCTTTTTGGTATGGGAGGGCACTCACATACCAAATGGTTACCATGCGTGTCCATGTCCATGATAATTAAAAATGACCCTAAATGAGGAGTGGTGATTTTGAAATAATATCCCCTTTTAACCAAATGTGGAGTGAAATCCCGAAATACCCCCCCCCCCCCCCTTGTGTGAAACGCGGAGTATTTAATGAAAATCACCTCCTTTTTAACGAAACTGGCAATCCGCGCGGACCGTGTCAAGACTAAAAATTAGCCCCGGCCCTTTCTCCGCGTTTTTTTTTTTTTTGGACGCGCATGGCAACACATTTCATACCAAGTGGCTCCCCCAGGTTGATATTATCGTTACAAGAAGCATTCTTTCAGTTTTCTTTTACAGCGCACAATGGTTATGTTAATTTGTATCACGCGACAAATATACTTAATGTGCATACCTTTCACTGAAATCGTTTGAAAGTATAGGATGTAACAGCTCTAATACATATTAATTGCATCAGTTTTATCCCTATAGCCATCTTCAAACACTATACAAAATAAAACTAGTACATTTTGTAGGCTAAGTGTTGTTAAATGGAGTGTTGTAAGCTGGCTGAACGGGACAAGCCAACAGCCCGCCCCATGCAATCGACTTTGCACTCAAATCAATAGCCATGCGCACTGCTGATACGACTGCACACCCACACATCTTGTACATCGGAAGGGGATAATATTGTTCAGGGCCGTTTCAGGACCGGGGCCGTTTTAAAACGGCGCCGGCGCCATTTTGGGACCATATTCCAGGATTCAGAGGTCCCAAAACGGCGTCGCCGTTTTGAGACCGCCCGCGATTCGGCGCCAGCGCCGTTTTAGGACCATTATTACCATCACCGCACCGGGACCGTTTTAGGACCAGGTTTAAATTTACTTCCTTTAAAAAGGTATTGCAATTAAGAGATTACAATAATTCTTCTTCAGATGTGATTAGGGTGAATGTCGATTGAAAGAAAACTTTTTACACACTATTACAACTATTACACACTCCAGTATAGTTAACAGGGCATTCTTATTCCCACACCACCATGCAACGAACAAAGAACTTTTGCCGGTATTCAAAACACAACCTGTATACTCATTGGTCCATCCTTTTGCTGCATGAAGCCTACTAACGGTGAATGTGACACCAAAATAAAAGCTGTTAATTTAAGCATGACGTCAAACTAAGTTCATGGAGAAAAAAATACTGGCAAACAGAGAGATCAGTGAGAGAATGACACTTGAATAATACGCACCAAGCCCCCGCAGATGTCAACAATACCACAGCAGTGCGCCCACAACAGTAATAATCGGTGCCCTGTATTGATTTCCAGGAATACCGCCTAGAAATATCCAATGGCATTGTAACACAAGATGAGAGCCGGGGTAAGGGTTCTGTAGCGCATGCCACCAATGTGTTTCCTGTTTTCGTGGACGCCATTTTGTAACAGACAGTTTCTTTTGAATGCCTTTTATTCAAAATTACCAAGGATAAACCCGAGATAAGGCAAGTAAAACGTTTCATTTTTTTTCGTATAATGCAGTTTGTTGGCAGTTTCAGCAAAGGTAACCCAACAACTTTTTCGAAGTTCGGTAAAATGAGCAGTTTTCATTGTAAATCTTACCATCTGGATGCAGTTATTACAGGCATACATCATCTGAAGGAATGAGAACTCTCCATAGTTTTTGACAACCTAAAAGAGCGTTACACCCGCGGAAAGAAATGGCGCGTAATTGGTCAATGATATCTCCATGATGACTCGAAATAAGTCAACACATGCTTTGTTACCCGGCATAAATGGCGTTTTGGTTTCAAATAACATCAATATCTATCGCCATTTACGTTTCGGTCAACATTAAACAATCACCAGACTTCGGAATCGACCAACCAGATCAGAGCATTTACCCAAGTCATGTAACAATTGAAGGGGTCCATGCATAAACCTGATAACTGCAGTTATCAGCAGTGGAGAAAAACGCTTTTAAAGTTTGAAATTTTAGTAACAAACATAGGTTTTTCGGAGAGCATTTTCTTAAAAAATGCCCACTTCTAATCGGTTTTGAGGTGTAAGACTTACATTTGTGATAGAACAGAGGCCAAGAAATACCGTGGTGGTAATAGTGCATTTTCCTGATAAGTGGAGTTATCAAGTTTATGCATGGACCCCTTCAATTGTAATTACTGCCCTCGAATTTCATAATTGTGAAATCGGGGGAGAGAGGGGCATGGGATAGGGGAGTTTCTCCGATGACCAGTTTTCTGTTTTTCTTTTGTTTGTTTGTTTTTTTTTTTTTTTTTATACAGCGGGTTGTAAACTGCATTTAGTTGTGACACCAGTAAACACCTCAAATGTTAAAATTAAAAGCAGTGATTATAACAACACATATAATCCTTCCAGTGGTCTTAATACAAGTCACCCCGTGCTTTTATTTGTAAGAGAGTATTTTTTTAAAAACCCAGTTTAATGTTTTCACACACAGGGAGATATCGCTGAGCATAACTTTTTACATTTGTGGAGTCGTTAGAACACATTTATTATGGATTTATTGATATCAAGAATTTTTATCTCAAAAACTCATTTTTTTCTATCAAGAATTACATTTGGCTCACTGTTATTATATTTTTTTAATATCATTAATTTTTTTCTTGATCTAAAAAAATGATTCTTGATATCAATAAATAATTAGAGATATCAAGAAATATTTATTGATATCAAAAGTGGTTTAATGATATATAAAATGATTTTTAGATATCAAACATTCAATTCTTGATAGCAAAAATGAAATATTTGAAAGCAAAATCTCAGTTTTGAGCTCAGTAATTTATTTTGCTATATTGATGTCAAGAATTTATTTCAGATATCAGTGTTTCAAGATGAGACTTTTTAATTTATATTGTGAACTCTGCAAATGATTTTTTTCTCTCAAAAATCAATTTTTCACATCAAAATTTCAGTTTTTTTTTATATAAAATAGGGAATGTGAATAAAATAGTGACTGGACCTTGTATAAAGAATCGTTCTTTTAATTTTTACAGCATTTCTTGACCTCAAAAATTGTGTTGTTATTATTGATTTCAATAATTCAAGTTTTCAATTTTATATAAATGTGTGTCTACCTTAAAAATTGTTAAGTTTGTAAAATTTATGTTTGCTCTCAAAAATAAATTTTTAAAATAAATCTTAAATTTAAGTTATGATAGCAAAATCTAAAATAATGAGATCTACATTGATTTATTGATATCTTTAATTATATTCTGATGTCAAAAATAAGCATTAATGTTAAAACGGCATTCAGTAAGAACATTCCATTTGCAATCATTGTAATTATTCATTAAGCGTACCGAAGTTAAGCCAGAGAATTGCTTGTCCAACCGAATATATCCCTTTTAACCGTCATTCTGAACGTTCATGACAGAACTGCCTTCGTAACATGTTTTCATATTACATCGAGAAAAGGATCATTTACTCGCAACGCCAATGACCGTAGGGGGGTGATTATTCAAAAATAATTTTATAATCCAAGTTTTGATCAAATTCTACGACGCAGGCCAGTAAACCAGCCAGAAAACATCAGTATTCGATTTTTAAAAAAAATTCCAGAGTGTCATATACTACAGAGAGCGCGTAGACGTGATATGAAGTGCTATCTCCTGGTGTTGGCCCTAGCGGTGGGCGCGTGGGCCAGCTACCCAGACTACCCTGCCCTGTACGAGGACATGCTGGCCGAGGCACTCATGAAGCACCTCAGCCAACTGGCCAATGACGGCGCCTTCGATGAGAACATGCGCTACCCCGACTACAATGCACAGCCGTGGATGGATGACATCTCGCTGGAGTCCAGGGAATCAGGCCAAGCTGACTTGAGAGATCACGAATATCTTGAGCACTCATCAATTGGTGATGGGTTTCAATACATATCAGGTTAAACCTTTTATGGCAAAATGTTTACTCGGTATTCGGTTGAAAATAATTTAAAATTACGAAAAAATTTCAATCGGCTTACATTGACGTGTAAAAGTTCTGAAAATGAAATGTAAATTTGTGTATTTGAACTATGGGAATATGGCAATAGGAATCACCAACGCAAGTTGATTTTTAAAGAGCATTGGCAAAACTATATGTTTTGAAACAAAGTTGTTAAATGTGCATCTCAGTCACACTACTTCGGGATTTCTCTTCAATATATAACACGCTACGCTTTGGCACAGGCGGAGCTGGGGAAGGCAAACAACACTTGAAACCGGATGGTGATCAGGATAACACACAGGAAGTCAAGTCAGACGAGGTCCTACCCTTCTACTGCCACCCGCCCAATCCGTGCCCCAAGGGCAAAACAGGTCAGCTATTTATATGAATGTTGAAATAATTACGTTAACGTATCAGTGAGTTCAATGAACCAACCAACTGATGAACTAGCGCTTAAGATTGCTGAAAACGAAATGGACAGCAATTTAGGTCAGGAACAAAGAATGATCATACAATGCTTTTTCCCAGCAATTATTTCCTTGTAAACGAAACTCGATTCGCTTTCCCATAACAGTCTTCGTCAACCTAAAAATGCTTCGGAACAACCCTTAATAGTCCTCATGAAATCGTGATATGTTTGTGACAGCGGAGAAAGACGGTTGCCATGACTTCACGACAGACACTGCGGAGGCACAGCAAGCGTGGATCCTCAAGATGCAGTCACGTGGCATGTGTGCCTGTGACGAAGAGCACATGTTCAAGTGCCCAGACTCCGGCGAAGACAACTACATGCAGCAGGGCGAGCTGGACGAGGTATGCAGGCACGGGTGCCCTCATCCCCCAGCCCCACCTCCGCACCTCACCCCGACGATGAAGTGTGCAGGAGCGGCTAGCCTGATCCCTGAGCCCCACCCCAAGTTCCCGCCCCACATCCCTAACATGGCAGCAGGGCGAGCTCGACGAGGTGTGCAGGAGCGGGCAATCTCATCCTTGAGCCCCCCCCCCCCCTCTTCCCCAAGAGTTCCGCCCCACACCCCTAGCATGGCAGCACGGCGAGCTCGACGAGGTGTGCAGGAGCGGGCAGCCTCATTCCTGAACCCCCCCCCCTTCCCGAGTTCCCGCCCCACACCCCTAACATGGCGAGCTCGAACAGGAGTGCAGGCGCAGGTGCTAACGCCCCCCCCCCCCTCCCCCTCAGGAGTTCTGCTCCCGTCCACACACACCCCACAAAACCCTCCTAAACAATAAACTGTTGGACTCGGTTCATTTCTACTCAGTGATTTACAAAACGCAGAAAGCTGAATCCAGGCTTTTTACTCATGAATTACCTATTTTATATATGATTCCCAACACTGGTGTGGGCAATTCACAAAAAGAAACAGAAACTAACTTTATGTCGCTCTTTTTGACATCTTTCACGGAAATGCAAAATTCCATAATTTGAAACCATTTGGCTGTTAGACAAAATATTGCATCAAATGTCTAGATTATGAAGTACTAAATTGTTACAGTACAGCTACCCAACGTAGCTATACATTCAACAGTACAATGGAATGGGCAACATGTATACTGTTGGTAAAAAATAAAGACACATGTTTTCGTCTCAATTGTTCGCTGTAATCACCTGGACGGATTCCAGTTACCTGGGGTAGCAATACACCGAATGATTGCATACAGCTTGCTTTGTTCTGCTCCCAGGTTGTGGACAGACTTCTGGAAGAGACTGCAAATGAAGAGAAAGACAACCCTTACATATTGAAGGCGACGAAAAGAGAGTACCTGGTCCCCAAGAAGTACTCGAGCTCGAGAGCCAGAAGGGTGAGTTGTCATCGGAATGTTTCAAAATTTTCCACAAATATCGTGAGGCTTGGTGGTTAAGTATAATTTATTGCAAGCTGTCCTTTTTTAATGGTTATGTTTTCACTGTGTTTTTATTTGCTTAACTAGCAAACCATGTGTTTTTAAACCTATCACGGCGTCGTTTTTTTTTCCTTCTTTTGCAGAGCGCTAGCGAGATGGACAAAGCCCTTGAGCAAATGAAGGCTGCACAGACGAAAAAGAATCCCTACCTTGATGCGCCTCACCTCCACCAGGTGGCGAAGAAAGGCTAAAGCCCCGCCCCCTTTCCCCTAGAGCTCCGCCCAACCCTGCAGATGTAGTCTGTTGAGGCGGGAGAAGTCGATCGATAATTTACTGTACATAAACATGTTGTTATATTGTCTCTATTGTGTCTGATTATTTTGTCGCGTTCTTTGTGAATGAAAAAAAGAAAAAAAAAAGACACAGTATGTTTACTTTTTCTTTGTGATATATCAACTTTTGTGATAACTACGCACATTCCATAGTGTCACCGGCAGCCATCTTGGATGACGTCACAGACATGCTGTCAGGCGGGAAGCGACCAGTGAGCAAATAAAAGAACTTAACACCAAAGCAAGGACGGACAGCATAACCTGGTGAATCATCCGGGCCTATATCTCATTTTTTTCTCGTACCAAAACGTCCCAGTAATGTACAAGTGTAACTTAGCATTAGTAAGCAATCTTTTGTGTAGTCAACCTTTGTTTCGCCAGATATAAGTTATATGTAGAATCACTTCTCTAACATGGAAACTGTATAGTAACGCTCCCAACTATAGGAGAATTATGATACAGAACTAAGTTTAAGCTGTAATTTATTGAACATGTTTGTTGTAACACATTATCTAGTCAATTTCTGCATTCTTTCTTTCCAGAAATATTTCTAGTTTTGTTAGTTAATATATTGATCCTAACACGAATACTAATCCTGCAGTGCAATTTTTTTGTCCACTAATACGTTTTGCGTTTTTTGCTTCCCCTCTTTTGATTTAAAACAAAAATCAAAACATTAAAATATAGCAATTACGAATTTTATTCTTATATTTGAAAAATCTTTTATTTTGAAAACTATACATCTTAACGAAATCCTGAACTACAAAAATAAATCGAACTTTTAAAATTTACCGAGTTTTATTCCATTTTCCGACACTGATGCAGTGAACACATTCCAAGTACCCAAGCACTTTGTTAGGAGTTACCATTCCCAACTGTATCGCATACCCTTGCGGTTCAGTGTGTTCCTAACTACTGAATGACACTCCTGTTTGCTGGGATAACTTAGCAAACATGGCACACGTGTACCTGCCATGTATGCCACTCGTGCCATGTATGCCACTCGTGCCATGTCTGCCACTCGTACCGCGTATGCCACTCGTGCCATGTACGCCACTCATGAAATGTATGCCACTCGTGCCATGTATGCCACTCGTGCCGTGTATGCCACTCATGCCATGTATGCCACTCATGAAATGTAGGCAACTCGTGCCATGTATGCGTCTCATGCCATGTATGCCACTCGTGCCATGTATGCCACTCATGACATGTAGGCCACTCGTGCCATGTATGCCACTCGTGCCGCATATGGCACCCATCAAACGGCCACCATATATTACAGGAGCACACGCTGACAATACGAAGATAACACTTTACACAATGCTCATCTCCTATTACTCCAGCATACGAAAGCAGCCATTACACATTGCACTTGTTATCGCCAGTAACTTGCAGTAACTTGCAGTAACTTATAAGCCTAGTACACAGCTGTGTACCCACCATGCGTCAATGAATCCATGCAAACGCTCACGTACGAACTCTTGGGGTAACACATCACATTACTGCACGCAAGCAGTGACCCTATAACACGGGTGACTAGAGTACTGAAGCACCTAACTGATAACACATTATCACGCTATGGTGCGTGAGTACTCCTCACACTGCACCATACACTAGAGCACCCGGACACTTGTACGGTCTCGTACATTTGTATTGAACACCCATATATCCCATGCCAGTACGCATCACATCCTATATTCCACTAGTGCACGCACGCACGTGTCTTATCGCATACTTCACTGGTGCATGCAAGCACAAGTTACACCGCATACTTCACTAGTGCATCGAAGCACGTCTGACATCGCCTATTTCACTAGTGCATAGAGCACGCGTCACACCGCATATGTCACTAGTGCATCGAGCACGTGTGACACCGCACATTTCGCTGGTGCACGACCGCGCACCTCAGATACCATGACGTCATGCGTGTGGAATTCGGGGGGACATTCTATACGTCATGACGCGGCTTTCCTGTCGCTGATCGTCCGTTCTATGAGCTGCAGGTGTGTGTCCAGGTCCCCGCATAGGGCGGCCACATCAGCCGGAAGGTCCCCCGTCACTGGGTCTCTGTGCGGATTCTAAACAGACATATACCAAAGAAACATCATTTCAAACGGCGCAACGTAAGACAGAAATTTTAATGCATTTTTACATTTTAATCTTTACGCAGGCACCGAAATAACACTTCATACTGAAAGTCCATTGCTGTAGATTTTTTGTACACTTATGGCCGCAGTCTCAGTATCGTGCAAAACTCACAAATAGCAATATATAACTGATACGATCACTGTCTCCGGGACTATACACACTCTCTGCGAGTCACCTGTAGCTTTGCGAGGACAGCCTTCAGCATCAGCCTGGCGCCGGCGAGCACCTGCCCGGCCCGTGTGTCGTCCGCCTCCCTCCCCGCCGCCTCCACGTACACTACAACACAGAAATACTAGAAAACTAAATCAGCATGAGCCTGGAGCCGGTGAGCACCTGCCCGGATCGTGTGTCGTCCGCCTCCCTCCCCGCCGCCTCCACGTACACTACAACACAGAAATACTAGAAAACTAAATCAGCATGAGCCTGGAGCCGGTGAGCACCTGCCCGGATCGTGTGTCGTCCGCCTCCCTCCCCGCCGCCTCCACGTGTACCAAGATACGGAAAAGGCTATAACAATTACACTATAACACTGTCATCAAGTCATTAGCTTAGCAAACAACACGCGACCGATTCCTGTACTCCTTGCTACTCCCCTACCCAAGAAGAAAATCGAGCTGTCAATGCAGTGAGCCTTTAGTGCAAGGGTTCGAAATAGAAGGACACGCAGCATCCATGTATACCAAAAGCGTCACCTTAAAATATTTCTTATAATATTTTTATCAAATGCTAAAGCAGGTAAACATACTGAGGACTACGAATAGCTTGTTTCTAAACGAGCGCGTCACGGCACAGGACACGAGCACGTCACAGCACAGGACACGAGCACGTCACGGCACGGGACACGAGCATGTCACGGCACGGGACAAGAGCACGTCACGGCACAGGACACGAGCACGTCACAGCACAGGACACCAGCACGTCACGGCACGGGACATGAGCACGTCACGGCACGGGACACGAGTACGTCACGGCACAGGACACGAGCACGTCACAGCACAGGACACGAGCACGTCACAGCACAGGACTCGAGCACGTCACAGCACAGGACACGAGCACGTCACAGCACAGGACACGAGCACGTCACAGCACAGGACAGGACACGAGCACGTCACAGCACAGGACACGAGCACGTCACAGCAGAGGAAACGAGCACGTCACGGCACAGGACACGAGCACGTCACAGCACAGGACATCAGCACGTCACAGCAGAGGACACGAGCACGTCACAGCACAGGACACGAGCACGTCACGGCACGGGACACGAGCACGTCACGGCACAGGACACGAGCACGTCACAGCACAGGACACGTGCACGTCACAGCACAGGACACGAGCACGTCACAGCACAGGACACGAGCACGTCACAGCACAGGACACGAGCACGTCACGGCACGGGACACGAGCACGTCACGGCACAGAACACGAGCACGTCACAGCACAGGACACGAGCACGTCACAGCACAGGACACGAGCACGTCACAGCACAGGATACGAGCACGTCACAGCACAGGACACCAGCACGTCACAGCAGAGGACACGAGCACGTCACGGCACGGGACACGAGCACGTCACAGCACAGAACAAGAGCACGTCACAGCACAGGACACTAGCGCGTCACGGCAGAGGACACGCGCACGTCACAACAAACGGACGTACCTTTAGCGAGAGCAGCCGACTCCGTGGCGACCTGCTGGCACTTGGCGATGTCCCTCTCCCAGCCCGGCGCCTGCGTCATACAGCGATGCGCCTTCTGTAAGTACTGCACGGCCTGCCACACACAACGCCATCACAATGACCGCAAAGTCGCTGCCACTAAAAACCTTATACTGTAGCTTTTTTAATTTCTTTTATTGTTAAATTATATTAAATGCTTTCAGAGATTATATCACGAGAACATGCAGTCTGAACCGGTGAATTCTTTCGGTTGTCTCTACTGTTACGTATCAAACTAGAGCGGCCAGTGCACACAAAACAAAGGAGTACAGGCTTATGTTATACACTTTCAGTCGATACCTACTTAGTTTTTTGTTTTTGTAAACAAAAACAAATGTCTCCCCGACCAAACCCATGATCCCCCCCCCCCAAAAAAAAAATCCTGTTTTTTTTAATTACTGAAATAAAATATTCATTTCTGCAAACATAACCTTAATTCATTGTAAAAGAACTCAAACTAAACCAAACAGATGGTGGTCACTAAAACATATAAATGGACGTCTTTTTTCATTCGAGTCTGGAAGGTGGTCGCTAAAACGGGTTTTACTGCAGGCCCTTCTTATCCAGATCTGAAGTTGGTCACTATAGTAGTTTTGCTGTACGCTACATTTTCTATCCGGGTCTGGAAGTTGGTGAAGACAGGCAGGTTTTATCGTACGTCTTTTTACCCGAATCTGGAAGGGGTCACGACAAACGGGTCTTACTTTTTATCCAGGTCTTGAAGGCGGTCGGTTTTTTTTTTTTTGCTAACCATCATCCTCCACACGTCCCCCCCCCCCCCCCAGCTATTTAATGTAGGTCCAACTATAAACACAATTCTAACCCTTTCACCCAAGGCAACGGTAACGGTCTGTATCCTAATTGTAGTTATAGCCATGATATACTACCTTGTCTTCGCACATTCCCATAGGCCAAATAGCACTAGAAAGGCATTCTTCATAACTGCGCATCAGATGACGCACCTCGGTGGGAGAGGGGGGGGGGTGCATTTCGGTGCCAAAATGGTGAGCTGCTTCTCATAACACAAGATGTCAGATGACCGCTTCCGCAAACAATGCCAATCGATACAAAATAGCTCCTATATATAGAACACCTTGGCAACCGAATCAAGTATGCGCGAAACAAAAATCAATAGCTAGACCTGCTAAGACCTATAGCATTCCATGACCTCGAAGATAACGACTCCATCATGCACCACAACTGACACTGACCCTTGACTGAGTGACATGTTACATAACAGCCGTAGATGAGAAACGCACAAAAAGCTTAATTTCAGGCACTAACAAATAGCAATGGACCGACAGTAATGCTGTCACTGTTTTGAAGCTTTCTAAAGAATGCAGGAGCACTCGAGAATCTTCTGAAATCCCCAGCGTAGATAACACCTATGCTTAGATAACAAAGGAGCCAAAAAATGGGGAGGCGGGGGGGGGGGGGGGGGGGGAGCAGTGTTGACGTTATGCACCTTTCTTGATTTTCTACACGAGTTTATTAATGTTTAACCAAAACCGTGCGACTTATCCGAGGAATAACTACACCAAATTTAAAGTCGATCCGACTTTCGATGTCGAGAAATTTTGCTTAAGAACACATAATTTTTTTCCAGTCAAAAGTTGAAACAGTCGTCTGACTGAACCAGAGAATATCCATATAAAATTTTAAGTCGAAATGACTTTCCGTTATAGAGATATTATGCATACAAGATCTGGTTCTAAATATACACATATTTTACGCGATGACGTCACACGTGGCACTCGTTCGTTCTACTCGCGAAAAAAATTTAAAGTTTCTTTCGGACCTATCAAACAATAATCCCACCAAGTTTCAACTTTCTCCAATGTTAAGCAGCTGAGAAATTTCGCACACAAGATTTTTACGTGATGACGTCATACAAATGCCCTAATTACGTGACATGCGTGAAAAGTTGACAGAACCGTCCGACTGACTCATGAAATATCCATATAAAATTTGATGTCGATAGGACTTTTCGTTATCGATATATTTTGCACACAAGAACTTGTTTATAATATATACATATTTTACATGATGACGTCATACACCTGCCCTAATCACGTGACATGCGTGAAAAGTTGACAGAACCGTCCGACTGACCCAAGGCATTTTCATACAAAATTTGAAGTCGATAGGACTTTCCGTTATCGAGATATTTTGTACACAAGATCTTGTTCCAAATATATACATATTTTACGTGATGACGTCATACGCCGCATTCGTTCGTTCTACTCGCGAAAAAATTCTGTAGATTCTTTCGGACCTATCAAGCAACAATCCCACCAAGTTTCAACTTTCTCCGATGTTCAGCAGCTGAGAAATTTCGCACACAAGATTTTTACGCAATGACGTCATACGCCCGCCCTAATCATGTGACACACGTGAAAAGTTGATAGAACCGTCCGACTGACCCAAGGAATGTTCATATAAAATTTGAAGTCGATAGGACTTTCCGTTATCGAGATATTTTGTACACAAGATCTTGTTCAAAATACATGCATATTTTACGTGATGACGTCATACGCCGCATTCGTTCGTTCTACTCGCGAAAAAATTCTGTAGAGTCTTTCGGACCTACCAAGCAACAATCCCACCAAGTTTCAACTTTCTCCGATGTTCAGCGGCAGAGAAATTTCGCACACAAGATTTTTACGTAATGACGTCATACGCCTGCCCTAATCAAGTGACGTACGTCAAAAGTTGATAGAACCGTCCGACCTAACCAAGGGATAAATCGATCAAGTTTGAAGTCGATCGGACGTTTCGTTCTCGAGATATCTTGCACACAACACTTTGTTCACAACAGACTGACACACACACCCACACACACACACACAGACACACACACACACGTACACACATAC
This sequence comes from Protula sp. h YS-2021, assembly GCA_949752745.1. Lineage (NCBI taxonomy): Eukaryota > Metazoa > Annelida > Polychaeta > Sabellida > Serpulidae > Protula > Protula sp. h YS-2021. The sequence continues at coordinate 47,341,791 of OX457024.1, forward strand.
ACACACACAGAACGTACAAACACTATATGTCTCCCCTTGGTCGGGGAGACATAACTATAGGAATTTTATTCGATGGCTGAGAGAGGTGTTTTATAAAAATTAAGCAGAGCTGGAATGTGACTGGCTGCCGTGGGGGGGGGGGGGTCACGTGTCTGCCTTACCCTCTGCTTGACGTCACATGACGCTGCCACGTCACCGTGCAGCAGTTCCGCATACAGCCGCCAGATGTCAGCACTGGTCGTCACCTGCGTGTCCGCAAAAAACGCGAGCATACAATGAATCTAATACAAAAAAACTATCAACAAGTGGTACTTCAACCAGCGTTGTGAAAATTCAAATATTAAATGGGAGTCAGTTGAGTTTTTAATCGAGAACTCGACGCGTACGTGAACGAAACAACAGTAACAGCAACAGCAACAACTGCAATTCACAAAGATTAAACCCGCATTAAGCGTAAATACTGACGAAACACAAACAATACGGTGAGTTGTAATTTCCAACAGTCATATCATAAGAATATTACATTACAGTGACTTCGAGTGAACTAGTGACTTTATAATCTCACTGAAATTTTCAGTGAGGTTGCAACGTCAATGATTAGAGAGATTCACAGGAACATATCTATATTTTACCCTATCCCCCCCCCTCCACTCCGCCCAGCACGCATAATTTTTGGCATCGCCTTTTTGACTATAAAATTAGCTTACACAAAGCTCGCCACCCCTCTCCCCATCCCGCCTACCAGCCTCCCCCCCACCCCACCACCACCACCTGTGCATAACCACTACATGGATGGCCCCTTAAGCACGCACTGACGTGGCAGCGCATGACGTAACACTTAACCTTGGAAGTAATTCGACCAAACAGTTCCTGCACTTTAGGCCTGAGATGAGCACTCGGCCTGTCGTTGGCATCCGGCAGATTCTCATTCACTGCTCGCACCAGGATCTTCAACACCTGCGCAAACGAGACCAAAAAAATCAGAACAAAAAAATATGACACTTCAGCCAAATTAAAAAAGTTCTCTATATCAGAGTTTTTATAACCCATCCGAATCTTGTTCAGTTTTATAGAAACTGAAGTAAGGACTCTCAATTTCAAATGATTAACTTTATGTTTATTTTCAGAAGCACACGAGTTATCTCATATTATATACATTATGTAGTAAACTTACGTCTGATTCGGCGTATTTCTCCTTTAGGTCAATCATTCTGTGGTAAGCCTTTAAAACTTCCTCAAACTCACCCACATCAGTGCTCACCTACATCCACAACAGTCAAATGCATTTACAGATCTAACATATGTATGTCGTTCGTTAATTACACTTTCCTTAATCGGAATAATTAATAAACGGGTACTGCACACCGTCAAATGACCTTAACAGTATTTCTTAAACTGACTCTATTAAGACTATGAGCTGTATCGATAGTCATGGCAACAACCTTCGTATTGTAATCAATTTTCAATGCTAATCCATAAACATCCCAGGCAGGTGAATAAAATACTTGTTTCTTTCAGACACGCAGACTTACTCCAGCTGTTAATCCTTTGTGCTTCTCAACGACTTACTATTAAATAGTTTTCCCACAGCCGCCAGTTCTCATATTCACATTTCAGGGCTTCTTTTAGGGCTTTAAACGCTCTGGGCCTATAAAAATTAAGTTTAAACACAGCCAATGTCAAAGTTTAAACACATCATCGATTCTTTTTAAGCTAAAAAGTTAATCTAAACCTTTGCTTTCTTGTACACAAATAAACCATATTCACAGCAATCCATAGTCACGGGTCAACACGTTAGTGCAGCTGTACTATATGTGCCCAGTGCAGTCACAAGGTTTAAGCAAATGTCTGCATCAGCTGATCTTCGTCGTACAATGCCTCGAAACATACACTTCGGAAGAGTAGTAACAGGGGGCACAGAGCTGCCTAAATCTTTATGTCAACTTACTTCTGATTGGACCTGATGTATGCTGTGGCCAAATTACTCCACGCTTCAAAGTTCTGTAACAAAATATCCATTATTTTTTCAAACCTGATGTCATCATGTTATCTGCAAAGGCAACACCACTGTCACAGGTGTCTGGCATCTGTACTCTGCACAATGACTGCTTCATGAAAATATTCGGAAAACTCTTGATGTTCTTTGTTTTACATTGATATTTCATTCAATTAAATCTGGCTGTGGGCGATGTGGACATGATTGACAGCTCACCTCCGTCTCCAGGTTAACACAGCGGCGGAAGGCGGTGGCGGCCAGCTCGTACTTCTCACACGCCATGGCGGCGCAGCCATAGGAGAACCAGACGCCAACCTGTAGCGTGTTCAGCTCCAGGGTCTTGGCGAAGTGCTCCAGACTCGTTTCAAACTGCAAGCACGACGGTAACACGGATCAGTGCTGCTAAGTATGTACTCCCCGTGAATGTCTCAGATAATGCGAAAACTTTACTACAGTTCTACAGGAAACACAAACAACGAAGCATGAGAAAAAAACAAACAAACAAACAGAAAAACAACACCACTTCAAAGCAGTATTTTTTCTTTTTCTTTCTTTTTGTTTAACATGATAATTACGCGAACTGTTTTTTTTTGTTTTGCTAGATGTGGCAGTGTTGACATTCACCTCGCACTTCCTGAGATAGTATAGCGCCAAGCAGCGCTGTGCTCGTGAAAACCTGCCGCCGGACAATTCCCACGCCCGTGTGTAGTACTCAGGGTCATCGGTCACGTCCCCCAGGTGACAATACAGTGACGGTGTCTGTTCTTTATACAGCTCATCTCTTATCACCTTCTCCGCCTTAAAAAACACACCTACTTATAACCCATACCTCGAATTTTAATTCCAATATTCTGGCTATTTGCACCACCAGAATTGAATCCATTATTTACTTCTTTTTATCCCGGCTCATTTGTATATAAAAAAGTAGATCTCTTCTATTTCTAGCACTTCGAATAGAAATTACATTTCAAACTTGTTGAAGTAACACTGATCCATATGAGGTGGGCTACTGGTCTGTGTTCGAACCTCAAGCGTGTTACGCCGCATCGCGGTGGCTTTTCACCGACAACCTGAGTCACTCACATACCCTCGGTATTTCTATCAACTTAAATTTGCATTATTTGCTTTGTGATTAAGTAAAAGAAGCTAGTGACCAACCTTTTCGCGTCTTCCTAGGGCGCTGTAGCATCTGATGACCTCTTCCCACATTTCTAACTTCAAGTAAATCTCTAGGGCCGAGCTTATTGAACCGATGGTCATCAGCAGCTTGGCTGATTTTTTCTACAATACAAATGATCTGATACCGTCACACACATTCATTGAAAACAACGCTGAATATACGGAAACATGTTAACATTTATTAACTACACACTTTCTGTTGGATGCTTGCGAAATATGAATTAATAACGCTACAATCAAAATCATATCATCAGCCAGGTCATCACTTGGACTATAGGGTGGATTTGATGCAGTGCCGTGCGTGTCAATGTTGCTATGGTTGACATGGTCACAGCAGTGCAAAACAGACAGCGGAAGAAAGTCAACTTCAAAGTTGAGTTCGAATCCAGCAGCCGTGAATATTACCGAAAATTATGCGCGCGTGCTTGACAGGTGCCAGTGACAGGACGTGCAGAGCATACCTGTATATGAGCGTGCATTGGCATCGCTGTGCAAAATACGTGACTTATCCTGTCACAAACAGGCGGATCTTCTTTCCTGAACTGTGCCACTAACTCCTGTAAACGTAGACAGGGTTGTGAAACATAGAACAAATATGGGGAGGGCGGATGGGTATCGCAGAGTGAGTCGATGACTCCACCGATCACTACACCGATCACCGATGACTCCATCGATCACCGATGACTCCACCGATCACCGATGACTCCATCGATCACTGATGACTCCATCGATCACTCCACCGATGACTCCATCAATCACTCCACCGATCACCGATGACTCCATCGATCACCGACGACTCCATCAATCACTCCACCGATGACTCCATCGATCACCGATGACTCCATCGATGACTCCATCGATCACTCAACCGATCACTCCATCGATGACTCCATCGAACACTCCACGGATGACTCCATCAACCACTCGATCGATCACTCCATCAATCACTCCATCGAACACACCATCGATCACTCCATCAATCACTCCATCGATCACACCACCGATCACTCCATCGATCACTCCATCGATCGCTCCATTGATCATACCATCGATCACTCCATCAATCACTTAATCGATCACACCATTGATCACTCCATCAATCACTCCCTTCTTCTAATTATAAAATCTAATTTTAAACGATTTTAAGAATTCTTTACGGTAAATATAAATTTACGTTTCGAACGGCTGCGTCATGGAATGTATATCACCACCAGACAACCCGCCTTTATATCAGGGGAATTTCCCCGTAATTCGATCAAGCATGACTAATGACGTCACTCAATAAGACAAGGAGATGCGGGTGTTGAAGCCGCATGTTCCAGCGTAAACCCTGCATGTCGAGATCGGCGGTGCTGCGATAAACGAAGTTAAACGTGAGTCGTTGGACCTTACGACATAAGCTGTCATTAAACTGGCCCCAGCATATGCAGTCTGTCTGTCGTAAAAGCCCCCCCCCCCCCCCGCCACCAACCTCGAACTGGGTGAGAGAACGCTGCATGCGTCTCGTGCTGTCCTGCTCCATCTCCGTTCTCTTCAACAACGCCTGCGTCTGAACGCACCAGTTCTGCGGCTCCTCCAACACGCTCTAGAACAAGCCCATACACCAACTTTCTTCACCCTTCTCCTTAATCGCGGTACTGTAGGATTTCTTTCTGTATGATTAATTATGTTTTATTCCTTATTATAATTCTCATATTTTTATTGTAATTATTAGTCGTTAATACCACTATTAGGTTATTTGTTTATTATTATTATTATTATTATTATTATTATTATTGCTTTAACATTGATAGCTTGCATAAGATAAGAATAAGAGCACTACCATATGAAATGGGGTTACTTTTAACGGAACCTTGAATGTAACTTACATTGACAAAAGCCAGCGTTTCTTCGCGAATTATATCGCCGTGGCCTTCGTGTACTTTTCTGTGGTGATACCTGAAGTTGTGAAATACTGAGTAACCTAAAAACCAGGGTGACTGAAACTCAAACTCTAATGACTCAAAATAACCAGGTCGTGAGATGCTGCCATTGGGATAATGTTATTGCATTCGCTTAAACGAGTACAGTTTATTACGCGGCATTTACTTGAATGTATTACTGTGAATGTCGCCATTGAGACACGAGAGGGCTGCACTCACAGCAAGCCTAGGAGGAGAGCCTGCTCGGTGGGGGAAAGCCTCGTCACGAGCGGCTCTCTGTCGTCCTGTAGCTGTATGGCCTCCAGCACTGTGTCGTCGTCCAGGGCCACGTTTGCGGGCAGTTTGCTGACAGCCCTGGCGCCGCGCAGGCAGTCTCCGCCACCCTCATCTTCAAAAACATCAAGTCGTACCTTATGCAGTGTTCAGGTCAAGTCTAACTTTGCTATACAACTGAAGGAATATGTTGCTTTAACTTGTTACCTTACAGGTGATATTCTATAGCGCTGATAAAACCAAAAAAAAAAAAAAAAAAAAAAAACAAGCACGTCTAAGGACACGACCCAGCCGAGTTAACAAACAAGGAAAGAGAGAAAAACTCTGAAACGAAAATTGTTAGGCCAAAAAATGAAGAACTTGGTTTCTGAACGTAACTTTTTCATAATTTTAATACGCAAGAACGAGTTTTCCCGGGTGGAAGCTAACCAAAAAGGGATGTTGGAGAGGTTGAGTTTTGACGATTCACGTATTTACCGTTATTTAAACAATTTTACAAAATTTTTAAAATTCCACCATTTCGTATTTTTTTTGTCATTTGCGAAAATTAAGCAAAGTCCAGGTGGAGAAGCACCTAAGAAACTTTCGATTAAAATTTTATAACTATTTGAAAAAGACTGAGAGAAATGAATGCTTTGATAATTCAGTTATTTACCACCATTTATTTCAGTTTTTGCCAAACTTCAAAGTTCCGCCATTTCGGCAGTTTTTTGCGAACCGTGAAAATAAATTAGCCTGGTAGGCGAACCCCTGGGGAACAGCCCTGCCTAACATCAAAACGATTGGAGTAAAATTGTAGGAAGAGTAGCATTTTAAAAATGGGTCAAAACGGGCACAGAAAGTGCCGCCATTTTGTCAGTTTTTCGTCAATCGTCAAAAAAAGCAATAGCCAGGTAGGGGACCACAGAGGGAACATTCCTGCAAAATATCAAAACGATTGGAACAAAACTGTAGGAGGAGTAGCATTTTAAAGAAAAAGTTAAACATACGCACATACGCACACACATTCAAGCCCCCTATAGTTACACGACTAACCCAGTCCGACAAAGTCGGCTGGGTTAAAAAAGAACGTGACAAATTCATTGTTACACAACAGACACAAGTCTCCGACATGACTCATCTTCGCACACGCGGCCAGGGATTGGGAATTTACTCAATCCTTTAATGTCCTGACTTTGCAAACTGAAGCAAGTTTCTTGGGACCAACAAAACCGACGACCTTGACACAATATCTACTCTAAATCCACTCTGGTCATGGCCGTCTTACTCGTGAAAAGCCCCATTTGACATCCCATAATTTCTCTTCTGTCCACCAGCCACGCAACTTGCGTGACGCAATCAAACACGTTCCAGCAGCCTAATGCTTTAGATGTACTTGCGTCAGTGGCATCCTCTTCACCCCGAGACACTTCAAGCACCAACTGCGTGATATCTTTTTGTTGAAAACGCGTCCTTTTCCCAAGCATACCTATAGCAGCAGAAAACATGCATCAAGACACATCTCAAACTTGCAGTTTTTTAACTACAGTTAAGTCAGCTTTCATATTAGTATAAGATTTACTAGAGCGGCCAGCCACAAAAACGTCAGTATACAGGAATATAAACTTTCAATTCAAACCTATTAAATTTCCTGTTTTTGTAAACGAAAACATACGTCTCCCCCACCAAATGCATGGTTCTGCAATAACATTTCCCGCTCTCCTTTTAAAGAAATAAAAATATAATTTCTTTTTTCTGCAAATATAATCGCAATTCATAATGGAAAATTTAAAGAAATACAAAATAATTCACTGGAATGACCGTCAAAATATGCCAAAAACTTGCGATATGTTATTACATGCAACATTTGGGATCATAGGATACCTCTCCACCCCCACCACCCCCCCCCCCCCCCAATAAAAAAAAAAACAAGCACATGTGACCCTCACCTGTCTCTCTACGATGGGCCCAAAGGCTTCAATTTAACCAGTCCACTTAATAAGTACTGAACAAACGGAACTGCACTAAATACTGAGCACCTGATAAGTAGTTTATGTGAAGAAATGGGTGCACTGCACACTAAGGGCAATTTTAAAAATGCTTCTCTCTTTACCGTTTACTAACACATCTCCCTGATCAGCTGAATCATATTTCTTAGTGTAGACCTGACATTTAAGTTTGTTATAGCGAAGCCAACATGCATCAAGTTGTGACCTACATAATGCCGTGCAACTGAAATAAACCCCTGGCCAAGGAATTCATTACGTAATACCATTCAGTGAGCCATGCACAAAACGGCAGCCAAAAACGCTATGAATTACATATCGTCTGTCAATGGTTTGCGTTGGGCAGTCACCAATCTGAACTACTAAAATGCCTCAAGAATAGTCGATGATATCTTTGAAAACACTGTAAACCCCAGCGAAGTAAGTAACAACACAAATTTACTCACGATACGCAGTTGACAACAGAGCCAAAGTGGGCAGGAAGAGAGGAAGGGGGGGGGGGGTTACCAAAAGAAAAAAATATACCACGTAATATTTTTACGTAATGCTGTCATACGCCGTCCGTACGTGTTATTTTCAATACGCATTTCACGGTCAGCAAAACCGCTTGATGTTTCCACGGAAAGTCTATACCATATGTTTAAGTCGATCCCACTGACCTTTAGCGAAACATTTTGCGCACGAGATTTTCGTTAGAACAAATATCTACGTCACGTAATGACGTCATATGCAGTTTGTGTTTGCACAACTTCAACAAAATTCATTAGAATTCATTCTTTCAAACGTACCAAACAACAATCACAATAACTCTGAAAGGCTTCCAATGTTCAGCGACCGAGAAAGCTTGCAAATAAGATTTTTACGTAATGACGTCACACGCCTTCCTTAATTTCGCCCCAAGCGTCAAAAGTTGACAGAGCCAGCTGATTGGTCCGTTTTCAAGATATTTTCAATACAATATCTTGCTCAAAATATAGCCATATTTTACGTGATGAAATCTGATAGAACCTTTCGAACTTTTCAAGCAATTATCTCACCAAGTTGTAACCTTCTCCGATGTCCAGCGGCTGAGAAATTTTGCACACAAGATTTTTCGCCAGTTGTACACATACTGGTTAGCTATACGTGCTGACACTTCGCCAGTTGTACACGCACTGATTATTTACACGTGCTATCACTTTACCAGTTATACACGCATTGGTCAGCTACACGTCACCAGTTGTACAAATACTGGTTAGCTGCACGTGCTGACACTTCGCCAGTTGTACACATACTGGTTATCTATACGTGCTGACACTTCGCCAGTTGTACACGCACTGATTATTTACACGTGCTATCACTTTACCAGTTATACACGCATTGGTCAGCTACACGTCACCAGTTGTAGATATACTGATAAGCTACACATGCTGACATCTCGCCTGTTGTACACGCGCTGCTTCGTTACACATACCTACATGTTTACAAGTTACCAACTACCAATTCGCACCGGTGAGCTCTGCGTGCTAACAATTCGTCCTTGACACACGTAGCGGCGAGCTCAGCGTGCTTACAATTCGCGCTTGACACGCGTACTGGCGAGCTCAGCGTTTCGCGCTTGGCATACGTAGCGGCGAGCTCAGCATGCTTACAAATCGCGCTTGATACGCGTACTGGCGAGCTCAGAATTTCGCGTTTGAAATACGTAGCGGTGAGCTCAGCGTGCTTACAATTCGCGCTTGATACGCGTGCTGGCGAGCTCAGCGTTTCGCGCTTGGCATACGGAGCGGTGAGCTCAGCGTGCTAACAATTCGCACTTGTCGTTCTTACCCGTGAGCTGCACTTTGAGGCCGGTGAGTTTCTGGGCCTCTCTGAAGTGATCCGCCGCCTTCTCGGCTTCGTAATAAAAATACAAGAGGTGACCCGCTTCAAGGTGAAACTGTATTTGTACTTCCCTGCAATAATATCTACCACAGTAACCTGCACGAGTAGCAACACAGACACTTATAAAATGAAATGCAATGGAACTTGAGTGCAATGTTTATTATGCAAGGACCAACAAAAAGGTCAGACTGAAAGCATATAGCTAAATAAGGAGCTGTCCTTTTAGCCGTTAAGAACCTAAACGTGCATAAATTTACATACTTGTTTTTGTCTTTCTCCAAAAATGACGTGCTTGTTTTCACTGAAACGCAAAACCAGAAGTAACAATTAATACGTGTCGTTGCTTTTGATGGGTGCCGACTGAAAATGCCCTACTTTGCCAGCACAGAAGTTTTAATAAACACTTCAAAAGCAGCAGACAAAATATACGAGTCATAAGAAGCAATTTAATGCTAAGTTGTAACCACGCTAAGATCTGGAGCAAACTTTTGTATATCAACCTTATATCATAGCGCCCCGAGAAATGCTTTGCCAACGCATGCGGTGTTAACCATTGTACGCAGACATCTAAGCTAACACACTCTGCCCTTTCGCCTGGTGAGAAAATACTACCACGTACTGGATGAGATGAGCGATAATGCAATGTCTTTGAGTGTGGGCGACCGTTCCTCGAGTAACGTCTGCTGCAGCTGTACGCATCTCAGCGCCCACAGCGCCGCCGTCTGCAAACAGTTTTCCCGCTTATAGCACCCACATAACACATGCAGACTTTAAATAAAAACGAATTATCCATAGATGGAAATCAATATCCTGATGAATGGGCCAACAATGGTCAATTAAAGGCAATCAAACGACATATTGATCATATATGTCTCGCATACAGACTGTAACAACAGAAATTGGTGACTACAGCACGCAGAAAGGTTTATTCTTTCCCATGTTATTAAATCTGTAAATGCTTCTATTCCTAAGTAAAAAAAAAGGTGAACATTTTATGCGACTGTAGTGGCCATCGTAACTGAAGCTATATGACAAATGTATGACGTAAAATGCGCCAATGTGAGTGAGAAGGCGGGGATATTTATTACGTACGTGTATTTCTAACTACTTCAGTTCCTGCAGTTTTGGAACTTTTGTGATAATTTTATCTTTATAGAATTTTCATCTGTTTCCAAGTTTATTAGTCGGCCCAGAAAGGCGAAATACGACTTAATTCATAACTTGCGGTTCTACTCAATTTATAATTTGCTGTCATATGCAAGTACTTTGGAACAAATATGGATATTAAAGTCTTTTTCTTATATTATTGAAAAAAAAACTAATAAATTCATTAACTGAGAAATCGATAAACCAAGGACCAATTACAGCAAGTAGAGTCGCCGATTCGGCGTTTTAATACCTGGCGATGTTGGAAACATTGTTTGCAATCCAACAAGATGACTTTAGCCAGTGCTAGCATTTCCACAGACACAGCGAGATGATAAATAGGCTCGCCGTCAACTCGTAACTCATTCACTGCTCGCTCCCGCAATTCCGCACACTTCAAAACACCGGAAACAAAATAAACACATAAATGGAGACACATTTCAAACTTGTATTAGAATTATATCAGGATCTAAAACGCTTGACTAACTCACTGTTTTTATTTTGTTAATTTTTTTTCCAGCTGACGGTGTTACATGTGGCACTACACATGACGACTACCCACCTGAGGGGCGAGGTCGAGGTCGTTGGGAGGACCCACGTAGTTGTTCTGTACAAAGACAAGCAGAGCAGCGACAGCGGCGACTAGAGCGTACAACTCCCTGAAAGTGCACCACAGCTGACTGAGGGACTCAAGCGAGCTACACGTCAATATGCACACATTGCTTAAAATGCCGCTCCACTGAACTCATTACCAGAATTTCCCCTGTGCTCCAAATCTGTGTGCGTGTACGAGTTCAAATGCATATGCTTACATGCGTGGTTCTATATGGATACGTTTATTTGCCTCAGTTTATACGTGTATGTCTACATGCACGGGTCTATATACGTATCTATATGCATACGTCTACATGCCTGGGTTTATATGCGTATGTCTACATGCCTGTGTCTGCATGCATACGCCTACAAGACCGGGTCTATATGCGTATGTCTACACACATGGGTCTACAAGCGTATGTCAAAATGCATAGGCCTATATGCGTATGTCTGCATGGCGAGTCAAAATGCGTGTGTCTACATACTTGTGTCTACATGCCTACGCCCACAGGACCGGGTCTCTATGCGCATGTCTACATACATGGGTCTACAACCGTATGCCTGAATGAACCGACCTGTATGCGTATGTCTGCATGGCGGGTCAAAATGCTTCTGTTGACGTGCCCGAATCTATATGCCTATGTCTACATGCCCGAATCTATGTGCTTGTTTATGCACTTTTGTGTCTACATGTTTTCATCCCTGTGTCCATGTATCTCTGTCTATACGCCTGTGTCAAAATGCCTGTGCCTTACAGGCTTGTGTTTTGTCTACTTTGGTGTGCCTACATGTAACTCTATGCCAGAGATGGATGCTTAACATGTATATGTTACAGGAAATCTGTGTAATTAGGGATTTCATGAAATCCCTAGGGAATTCGTGTAATGAATAAGCTCATATTGATTATAAAACTATTTTGAAAAATTATCCATTCTGTTTCTTCACAACTGTGTGTCCCGTTTCACATTGAAAGGAATTGGAATTTATAACAGTACCATCCGAAATAACAGAATTTGGCGTGACATTTGACATAAGTTATGTGGGATAAAAAATATCGCTAAATTCAGTTACTGAAGTTTCTCATGAATGATAGTTTGGCAATCGAGTACTTTGAGTATATTAATTCAAAATCTACTATTAATTTCGGTAAACTACTTCATTGCAAACATGAAAATTCTCAATAAAAACATCGAAATTGATTGAGCAAGTTATTACACGAATCCACTAGGGATTTCATGAAATCCCTAATTTCACAGATTCCCTGTAACATATATAAGCTTAAGTTATAATTTGTAGCTTTAAATTGGCATACTTCTTAGAATGACTTCTGATGTCAAAATATATAATATTCAACAGGTTACAAGCAAAAAGTAAAAACTGTGCAGCTTCAACAAATCACTACATCGGATTAAAAATACAGCACTTTTACTTCGTTTTACACAATATATCTCCAAAAAAAGGAAAAATTCAGTGTTACCTGACATCCTGGGTTAATACGACATCGTCCCTGGTCAAGTAAGCAGTGACGTTCTCAGCTAGATTCGACAGCCAATCCGCGCCGCTCGTGACGTCAAGAAAGCGCCGTATGGCGTCGTGACGGAGGATGACGTCATAACGTCCTCGCATCAGCTCCTCCGCCAGCAACTCAGCTGCAGTCATAATGCCATAAAAGAATGTAGCTCAAACTTTATTGTCGTTAATTCAATTGAAATTGCCCTCTTTATTATATCATGACTTGTTAAACACGCAACTGACATATAATGATTTGAATACAAGTTTAAGAGATGTGAGTATGACTCATTTAGTACTCCAGCGTCCTGATATCGCGTGATCTAGAATATTCTGCACTCCCGACGGATACCTCGCTTCTGCCATCAACGACCCCCCCCCCCCCCACGGTCGCAACGAGAAGTGACGTGTGAGCCTGTTAAAGTAGCAATCCTGGAGAAATTTTCTCATAAAAGGATTAACTTTACCTTCGTATTTTAAGGTTTGAATCAACAACTAACTTATTTTTTTAGTTTCAGCGCAATTCTGATGGCATTTTATTCATTAATCCAGAAAAATGCAACCACCCCCCCCTCCACCTCCAAACAACTGCCACGTACACGTTCAAAATTACTGAATTTTATTCATCGCCAAAGACCAATTAAAATTACCTTCGCCGGGCGAACTTTCAGTTTCCAGTAACACCATAGTCGCCAGCTGAAATTCTAAACTGGTCACAGTGGACATCTTTACCTTAAATTTAATGCATACTAACAGATATTATAACTATCATACCCGTGTAATTAAACACAGGTAATTAAACAAAAGGTCTTCAGTTCTACTGGCTTTGAAGAAACAGAGGAATGCAATGGATGAAGTTGTTTGATGAATTGGCTTTTGTGGGGGAGTCGCAGAGGGTGCCAGAAAAGCGTTATTAGGTGCCCCGCGATATATAAATACAATAGTAATACGAATGGTTCAGTCAATTCGACCCGGGCCTTTCAGGCAAAACAAAAAAGCCACATTGCCCACCTGTCATGATGTATTACTTTTATTATACACCTATTTTCCGATATTTTGCTTTTCTTACAAATTTTACGGGGCACTATTTCTTGCTTTCTTTATGCTCAGTTGGGGCGACGTGCTATTAGAACTGCGGCCAGCTGATATTGATATTGGACCTGATTTCTTTGTATTTACGATTGAGAAAATAAATATTGAATATTTATTTGCAATGTGCAATGATTATTTGCGTATAAGTTGCCCCCCCCCCCCCCCATCTTGTCCCCATTTCCATGGAATAAATCACCCGAAGAAAGTATAAATTTACAAACAAATTAATTTTAAAAATAAAAACTTACCTTTCTTTTTGCCATCATGGAAATTACAAACACACTAATTTATGTGCCTTCAGACTCGTGTGGTTTAAGAACTAACCTCACGAGCACGCCCACTAAACAAGTTTTTCTTTTTTTCCTTTCGAAAGTTTCTTGTCATTTTGACAGTTCAACGGAAGTAACCCATTTCAACTCAAATCGCGAAACAACAACGCAACAAAACACAAAATGACGGTTGTAATTATATGACGTTTGCAACTGTATAATGTTTACAAACATTCACACATGTTAGTTCCAACGCAATCCTTCCTGTAAGTTTGAGTCAGTGTATTTCACTCCTGAAAAAAGTATACTTATCAGGGGGCGGGTGCGGGCAATACGGACTTCAGTTTTTTTTTCTATCATTCTTTTGTACGTGTCCGATCAGGTGTATAATAAAACGCTTTATTTCAAACGTTCATTCTGCATGTAAAGTCTTTTTCTGCAAAAACGAAACTTCGACAATCCATTTGAATTATTCTATCTACAGTTTCTGTGCTCTTCATCAATTTTCCACTGCAACGCCTGAAGTAATGTTTAGAAATTACAGGCTCATGTCATTAAATTGTTGAAATCGGTTTGTGTGGCAACTGCCGCACAAATATAGCTAGAATCACATTTTGAAATATTATCTGTTTTATGATTAGGAAGATTTCTTTGTAAGAAAGAAAATACTTTTTGGCAAAATATTTTTTTCAGCTCACTCGAAACGCCGAATATTTTGCGGAAATCTGTGAACTGATTCACTTCACTAGACGCATAGTCATAATAGGTTCAGGTCTTAAGCATCTCGAAGCAATATAATTAGATTTTTTTCTTTGTTGTTTCTTTGCACTTCAACGAAATGAACAGCAACTTGAAAAAAAAAGCTTTTGGAATTCTAGAAGGTTCAAACTGGCGCGGCGATACGCCAATTCGTATTCTCGACTGCAAATTTACCACGTTAACTTATAAAGGAAATGAGGAGTGAAAAAAAGAACACATAAAAATTCCCACTTTTTAAAACACACACCCTTTCCAGATTAATAAGCAATCTCCGTTCTATTTCAGATACGTGTATTGGTATAGATCTTTCATAGCCCCTTGAGATTATGTTCCTGGTAAAATTAGTTCTAGACTCTTCCCGTGGCAGCAAGAGCGATAGCTCCAAGAAGCGGTACTCTACAAAGTTTCCGGGCACCGCTCTGACAGAGAGATATACGATGTTATACAAATCAGAGCTGACTCGGAGCTACAAGAGTGATAGTTCCTATATTATAACTTACAATTAATGTCAGTTTTGCTAATCTCGGCGCACGACACGGCTAATGGCGCTATTTTATGTATCGCATGAATGACTTGCATATTGTTATATAGCGACGATTTCAAGCGGTGCGTGTAATCTTGTAGCATGCCACTTCTTGGAGCTACTCTGAGATAGCTAAAAGCATGAATCATGGGCGATAATATAGACTGTCACATATACAATGTTCACACTTTTTTTATTAAACGTAAATAGTTTATGACATACTACATTTAAGACTATTGTAATAGATGTGTTATTTTACTCAACAGGAATAAGCAAACTTAAAAACTGTTTTGCTTCAGGATTTTTTTTGACCAGCTATATATCGGGCAGAATGACTTTAATACACATCTTTATAGGTTAAACGCTCAGTATTACAAAACAGTTCACCCCTAAGGGGGTCTATGTCATAAGAGTGGATGCATATTTCAAAAAGTAGTTACTCTCTTTCCTGAGTACTATTTTCGCGTAATCTCCAGTGGAATTGCAGAGTAAAAAAGTGGAATGTGATTAATGTGATAATTTATGTAAATTTATTTTTTTATCTAGTTGACAAATAATTTTAGAATGAGAAAAAAAAGTTTTGAGAAAATAGATGAGGTGTCGTACTCTGCCTGGCTAGATCAATAATCGTTGGGTCAGTTGTCACTAGACTAATTGCCGCTCGATCAATTGTTGCTTGAAGAATTGTAGCTAGACCAGTTGTCGGGATACCAGTATTTTTGTCGTCTAGTTAGCAAACCCGACGAACAACCATTCCTGTAAATATAACAGCGCCAATAGCTAGCAGATACAACAAATATAAAGAACTGACAAAGGTTATCTTTCATTTAAAGGTTTAAATTGTCGCATACAAATGTTCATAGATTTATTATTTTGTCAAATGGACTAAAAAGTTAAATAAACTTTTAAGAATATCTTAATTCCTCTTTTGATATCATAAGTATTACCGGTAGTTTATAATGTATTTCATTATAACTGTGATATTTTATCGACGTTTTTTGGGCTTTATATGTTTGTGTGTATTTTAAAGTTTCCCTTCCCCTAACCGGGGCTTTAGTTCCAGAGGTAGACTGTAGGTTTTGTTTTTGCCTTTCCGCCCTTCTGGCCGTCAATTTCTCTCCAAACGTCTCATTGCTCTTATCCCGATTATCCATTTCCTACAATATTTGTTACATAAATGACATGAACTATCATCTCGGATAGACAGGCGTTATTTTCATTTTGACCTTGATTGAATTTAAAAGTAAAAAAGGCCGTCATTTTGGATATCTAAATTCACTTTGGGGCTAGGCTCGCTAAGATAGATTTTCTTAATATTCTTTTCCCATTATGTCTCTTAGTCGGTTGGGTAATAAACCTTTCTTACCACAATGAAGTACATAAGTAGTTATATAATGAGAGAGCCACTGCATGGATACCAAAAAGTGGATGAGAGAGCCACTGCATGGATACCAAAAAGTGGATGAGAGAGCCACTGCATGGATACCAAAAAGTGGATGAGAGAGCCACTGCATAGCAACGGAAAAGTGGATGAGAGAGCCACTGCACTTTTTGTGTGCGAAAAGGGAGCGAAAGTGGATGACGAAAGAAAACGTCATTTGATGCAGTTGGAAGGATTGCGAGTGAAAGAAAGGTGTTTCCGGTGAAACGTTGTATGGGGATGCTGAGAGGGTGACTGAGAGGGTGACTGAGAGTATGAGAGGGAGGGGGGGGGGTGAGTGAAACGAGACGGGGTTGGGGAGAGAGAGGGTATAAGAGTTTTTTTTTTTGGTGTTGCCACCGCCGCTGCCACGCCTTGAAAGAAAGGTGTGGAGACGGGGTTGAGAGAGAGAGAGAGGTCCGCCGTTGCGGCCGCCGTTGCGGCCGCCGCCACACCTTGAAAGAAAGGTGTGGAGACGGGGTTGAGAGAGAGAGGTCCGCCGTTGCGGCCGCCGCTGCCACGCCTTGAAAGAAAGGCGGGGAGACGGTTTTTTTTTTTTTAAAGTTTTTTTTTTTTTAAAGCATATCCCACACATTCTCATGCATATCCCACACACACTAACGCGTTTGTTTTGCTTATTTTGGAAGAATGGGTGGCCGCTGAAAAGCAGCCGTGAAGGGATATTCAGAGCCGTCTATCTTCTTTCTTCTTTCTTCTTCTTCTTGGTCTTCCTCTTACTGTCAATGTCTGCTGCCACTGGTGCTACTTGGTCGCTGGTGCTGGCTACGCTATTGCTAATTTCACTGCAGGCACACTTTCTCTTGTGTGCTGCGACCCCAGCCCTGTGCGAGTCGAAAGCTTCACCTCGGACACAGCAATAATAATGTTCATATGCCATGGCTGCTGTACATTGCTGTTCATGCAGACGCATAGAAGCGCCTGCAGGAATAGAATGATGACAGAAGTCACAGGATTGATCGCCGTTTAAGTTGTCCACGAGGAGCATAAGGCTCTGGAGACCTGTTTGGTTTGAGGTGGTCTCCAGTTTCGACTGCCTAGGATTGAAGCCGTAGTCAGTGTTGAAAGGTGCCTGCGTTGATGTATTGGAGATGCTAGCGATAGCGACCGCTAGCTCATTATCAGGAGTTGATGTTGTTGCGACGATGTTGTCGGGTTGTTGTTGTTGTGTAGTTGGTGTCGCCAACACCTGAACATCACCTGCCTGTGGATGGGCTACCAGCGAAGTTGCCAGCACGGTTGAGGCAGTTAGCACAGTGGCAGAAGTCACTTTGGTAAGAGGAGCCGTTGTTGTTGTTGGTGCTTCTTGGCAGGGCGGCGATGGGGAGCTCACTGGTGACGGCAGCGGTGAAAACGGCAGCGGTGGCGGTGGGGAGCTCACTGGCAACGGCAGCGGTGAAAACGGCAGCGCTGGCAGCGGCGGCGAGCTCACTGGCAGTGGCGGTGGTGGGGAGCTCACTGGTGGTGGCGGCGGTGGCGGCGGTGGCGGCGGCAGCGAGCTCACTGGTGGTGGCGGCGGATTGTTCTTGTTTAAGAGTTGATGGCTTTCTTTCTTGTTTAAGCGTTGATGGCATTCTTCAGCCGCCCTGCCAAACCGGTTGAATTCCACCTTTGGACGGGTCTGAAAATCCCTCCACTTTTGGTAGAGGAACGCCTGGTAGGTTACAGCTATTTCTTCAAAAAGGTTTGCATCTTTTTGGCTGAAGTGGTACATCCTCAGGCGCTCCTCTGAGAAAAATTCATTCTTGTATAGTATTCTGGTGTGTTCAGAATGGCAGCAGCAAGCGGAGACGAGGCGCTTCTCGTAGAGGAACGCTTGATAATCTATGTACACTTCTTCGAAAAGGTTTACATCCTTTTCGGAGAAATGATAGGTTATCAAGCGCTCCTGTGAAAAAAATTCTTTCTTGTGCTGCATGTTTGCTTCTGCTCGTCTCCAAGTCGCGTTCGAAATGGCAATAGCAGCAGGCAGGCAGAGATGACGAAATGTGTGTATGTGACGAAATGGTGTGGAAGCCAAACGTCAGACCACCCCCCCCCCCTGTACAGCGTACAGCGCTCAGCGCACACAGTATGTCGACGACCCCCCCCCCCCACCACGAAAGAAGAGGCAAAAATCATTTCCCAAACAAAAAGAAACTTATGTGAGGGGGGTTTTAAAAGCATTTTTCACACATTTATCTTGACGAAATGAATGGTTATGTAAACGAAATGCCATCATTTATGCAGTTGTTAGCGTGATTAAAAGCCATTAACGATGGCTTTAGCGGTGGCTTCCGCGCTGAAGTGTAGAAAAAAAAAAACGACCACCCACCCCCCCTCCCTCCCCTCCCCTATCACTAAAGAAGAGTTAACCCCCCCCTCCCTACAACCAAAGAAGAGTTAAAAAATCATTTCCCCCCCCCCCCCCAAAAAAAAAAAAGAAACTTATGTTAGGTTTCATTTTTTTTCTTGACGAAATGGATGGTAGTGTAAACGTCATTTTGTGCAGTTGTCGATGTGATTACGGCATTTGAAATAACAGCTTCCGCCGAAGCGTTGATGAAGCGCTGTACTAGCCCCCCCCCCCCTCCCCTCTCGAGAGTGACAGCTCTCACCCCGCCCCAAGAACAGGGTATCGACGACCCCCCCTCCCCTATCACTAAAGAAGAGTTAACCCCCCTCCCCCCCCTCCCTCCCCCCAAAACTCACTATATAAGTGAGTCGAGGAGATGCCATTTAACACACACACACAAACAAGATGAACTCGTCAGCAGATGCCATAGATGATCTGAGTCAATTCAAACCAAATGAGGCAGTGATAATTCGCACACCATTGAATGAAGAGAAAGCAAAGGTGGAGGCAGAGATGAAGTATGCCTTAGAGGAAACTTTGCATTTTCCGTCGTCTGTAACACCTGTGGAGGAGGAGCAGAAGAGGTACAATTACAGGGTGTGGAAGAAAGGCTGCGGCATGATCACGCTAACAACTGAGTGCTTCAAGTGCTTCTGCTTGCTGGAGTATGATGGACAGTCGCATAATTGTCTAGTAAAGCATGATGCACCAAGGCATTATTGTTGTAAGACCTGCGGCGGACTGCTGCCATATAACTTTACAGCATTATTGCCAGGACCACAACCGTTGTTGGATTGTTGGTGGTGTGGAGCAGCGTTGAAAAACTTTAGATATTACAACATGCATCCGTTTAAATGTGCCAAGAGACCATTCACTATGAATCAGTTTTATCGCTACCAGTGCGATTGTGGTGAGCCGACGTGCTGGTAAAGCCCTGCGGAGAGTTTGACGTGGAAAAAATGGTGACTGAAAATCATTAGTATTTAACTTTAGTGGTTTAACTTTAGTTTTTTTTTTTTTTTTTTTTTAACGTTTAACTTTTAACTTTTAGTGTTTTAGTGTTTTTTAACGTTTAACTTTTAACTTAAGTGTTTTAGTGTTTTAGTGTTTTAGTGTTTTAATAGCATATTTTGAATGTATATATGAAAGCATATGAATATATGAATATATGAAATAGTTGTAAATAAAATGATTTTTTAAACTTCAAAGAGCTCTTTTCTCTCGCTGCCACGCTGTAGTTTAACTACAGTAACTTTCGTAGTCCGTCCGCGTATAAAAGGGGAGGGAGGGGAGTACATCAGAACAGTTGATGGCAGCAGCGGCAGCGGCAGCAGCGACAACAAGGATGGCTACGAAACAAGCAAGGTTGAAACGTGCTCGGGAAGAGCTTGTTCAGCAGATAGAAGTGAAGAGACAAAAGACGCTGGAAGATAGTATTATCAGACCTGATCCATTCCTTTGCAATGGATGTGTTAAGATATTTCCATCTATGGATGCGTTTGACACACATATATGCAAAGAACCAAAGACAGTGCAAGTAGGGAGAGGGAGAAGAGTGAGTCTTGGTGAAAACGCGCAGGAAAGACGGTTTGAGCCTGAAGATGGATCGGATTTATTACTTGAAATGCGGCAACAAGAGAATCGGATTAAGGCACATTTACGAGAAACGTTAAATGATGGAATGAAATGGTACATTGTCGTACATGCACGCTTCAAGAAAATGACAGCGAATGCTGAAGGGGTGATGGTAGAACAAGTGGATAATGCTTTTATCAGCAGTCGAACATATATAGCCTACAATCCAGGGGATATTGAGCAGGACTTGCCAGAAGCCTATAAAGAATTGTTTACCAAGTTTGATGAACATGAGCGACAAGGTTCTGGCTGGGTGTTGGATAACATCCTGTATATTGAAGTGCATACAGCTACATCAACACCTCTGGAAGCAAGCTGTTATATGGACCTGCCGAAGAAAGTGAAGAATACAGGAGGTGTGTTAAACATTAAGAATAAAGACAACAAGTGTTTCTTATGGTCGGTACTGGCTCACCTTCACCCTTCAACAGATGCAAACCCAGAGCGTGTGCATCGATACAAGCCATTTGAGAACGAATTAAAGGTGGAAGGCATGACATTTCCCACACCGATTACGGCCATTCCAAAGTTTGAAAAGGAGAATGATGTATCCATCAACGTGTTTGGATATGAACAGGATGTTGTTGTTCCGATACAACTGAGTCGAAACACCAGCGCCAACAGCGCCAACAGCGCGAGAGAAATCAACTTACTTTTGATTAGCAATGGCAGGACAAGACATTACTGTCTCATCAAGAATTTCAGCAAACTGATGGCTTATCGATCAAAGCATAATGGAGGTGCATTTTATTGTTTCAACTGCCTTCACGGGTTTATACGACAAGATCTGTTAGACAAGCATCGCGAAGTGTGTGGCAAGCATGGAGCGCAACGTTTATCATTCCCCAAGGAACCGTTTATCAAGTTTAAGAATGTAGCCAAACAACAGCGAGCACCTTTTGTGATTTATGCAGACTTTGAATGTTTCACGCAAAAGCATGAAGAAGGAGACAAGTACCAACATCATCGTCCAAACAGCTTCGCCTATGTGGTTGTGAGCCAGTATGACACACGTGCCCCAGTCGTGTATCGAGGAGACAATGCTGTGAAAGTCTTTTTAGACCATATGGTGAATGAGCGTGATCGTATTGTGCAGGGTTTACAGCAGCCAAAGAAGTTGGTCATGACTTGTGAAGACAAAGAGGATTTCAGGACTGCTGTGGATTGCTACATTTGTCATGAGCCTCTAGGAGCAGATTGTGTGAGAGATCATGACCATATCAATGGCAGATATCGCGGTGCTGCACATAGTGAATGCAATTTGCAATTCCGATTTCGAAAGGATCAGCAGGGTGTTAGAGATTCGTTTATCATCCCTGTCTTTTTCCACAATTTGCGAGGCTATGACAGCCATTTGATCATGGAGGAAATTGGCAAATTCAAAGATGAAACGCTTACGGTTATTCCCAACACCGTTGAGAAATATATTGCATTCACCATGAGCAATCTGAAATTTACAGACAGTTATCAGTTCATGGGTACTTCTCTACAGAAGTTGGTATCCAACCTGGCGGCAGAAGGGAAAGATACCTTTTATAACATGACCTCTCACATTCACGATAGCGACCAGCAAGAGTTACTGTTGAGAAAGGGAGTGTACCCCTACGATTACGTGGATGAGCCATCCAAGTTTGCTGAAACACAACTGCCGTCCAAGGACAAGTTTTACAGTCTGCTCAGTGAAGAAGGCATTAGCGATGAGGATTATGTGCATGCACAGAAGGTGTGGGAGACATTCCACTGCACTACATTTGGTGAATACCACGACTTATACCTGAAATCGGATGTATTGCTGTTGGCTGACGTGTTTGAAAATTTTCGTCAAGTGTGTCTTAACACGTATGAATTGGATCCTGCCCACTACTATACAGCGCCAGGACTGTCGTGGGATGCGATGTTAAAAGCGACAAAGGTGAAGTTGGAATTGATCAATGACATTGACATGTACCAAATGGTTGAACAAGGTCTACGTGGAGGAATATCTGTCATCACACACAAGTATGCGAAAGCAAATAACCCCTACGTAGCAGAGTATGACCCTATGCAACCAACCCATTACCTGATGTACCTCGACGCAAACAACTTGTACGGCTGGGCCATGTCACGAAGTATGCCAGAAAGTGGATTTATGTGGGTGAACGAGCCAGAATCCATTAACTTCATGGAAGTGGATGAAGAGGATGAGATTGGATACATTTTAGAGGTGGATTTGGAATATCCATATTCAATCCATGATGGTCATAATCACTACCCAGTAGCTCCAGAACGGAAATGTGTGAAGGTGGGAGAATTATCAGGGTATAGTCAGAAGCTACGAAAAGAGTTGAACATGAAAGATAAACCCAGTGAAAAGCTCATTCCCAACTTGTGTGACAAGAAGAACTATGTACTTCATTATAGAAATTTACAGCAATATGTGTCACTGGGATTGAAAGTCACGAAGGTGCATCGGGCTATCATGTTTACACAGAGCAAATGGTTGGCGAAATACATCTCGTTGAACACGGAAAAGAGAAAGTTGGCTAAGAACCCGTTTGAGAAAGACTTTTTCAAATTGATGAACAACTCTGTATTTGGCAAAACCATGGAAAATGTGAGAAAGCGCATCAAAGTGGAACTCGTTCACCAGGAAAAGCGGTTCAAGAAACTTGTAGCCAAACCTTCATTCCACCAATTTAGAATTTTCAATGACGATTTGACCGCGGTACATTTACACAAAGTGGATTTGCTTCTGGATAAGCCCATTCAAGTCGGCTTCACCATTCTTGACCTCAGCAAAGTGCTCATGTTTGACTTTCATTACAACTACATCATGACCAAGTATCCTGACGCCAAGCTGTTGTTCAGTGACACCGACAGTCTATGTTATGACATAGAAACGGATGATATCTACAAGGATATGCAGGAAGATGCTGACTTGTTCGACACAAGTGACTATCCCCCCGATCATTTCTTGCATTCCACCGTGAACAAGAAAGTGCTTGGGAAAATGAAAGATGAGACGGCAGGTATCCCCATTGAAGAGTTTGTTGGACTTCGGCCGAAAATGTACAGTATGATGTATGGTGGGAAAGAAAAACGTACAGCCAAAGGGATTACTCATGCGTGTCAAAGACGTATGAAACATCAGCAATATAAAGACAGTTTGTTCAACCAAACGCAAATGATGGTGACAGGACACACCATTCGAAGTCATAACCACCAGATTTTCTCGGAGAAGTTGAGGAAAGTAGCTCTCTCCCCCTTTGATGATAAGCGATACGTGTTAAATGATGGCTATTCCACTTTGGCGCATGGGCATTACAAGGCAGCAGCGGCAGCAGCGGCAGCAACAGTATAAAAGGGGGGGGGATGACTTTCACCAAACTTCAGAGTGAGTTGAGGGTGAACATGAAGAGATCTGCACCAACGGATATGGATACTCTAGCAGATACAGTGAAAGACTTGAACGTGAACAATTCCACCACCACCACTATCAAGAAATTAAAAGTGGAGACGACACCACCACCACCACAGTCGTGGGATGGAATGCTTTCTCTAGGCAATGGAAAGTATATCAAGATTATGAAACAAAGCGATGAAGGTGTGGTGAACATTCGGAAATACCTGAGAGATGAGGGGACTGGAAGAAACCGTCCGACGAAAAAGGGTATCTTGCTGACCATACCTGAATGGAAAATGCTGAAGAAGCAGGTGAAAGAAGTGGATAAAAGGCTTCGCAGACAAGACGACCAGTCATACCAAGGTAACAATCATGAATGCACTCATGTTAAACAATGGTGTTTACCTTACTGTCAATGAGAAGAATGAAGTGATGATGGGTTCTCAGAGAATTTCTGCTTATCGGTTTAAACCTGAAGTGTGGAAAGACTTTAAAACCATACCGCTTGAAGCTGGGTTTAAACGCAGACTTGAAAATAAACTGGAAGTGACGGTGGCTGAATATAATTCTAACATACGTGTGACATTCTGTAGAAATCTTTTACAGGATTATCCAGAGGATTATAAGGGAGTTGTGCCAGATACACCCTATGCACAGTTGATCTTCTTTGATATCAAGAACTGGCGCGCAGCCTTACGATTCCTCGAAGCGATACAGCATCCACTGTTTGACATCATCCGAGTATAAATACATGGACGCGATGGAAGACGACTATTTGATGGATTATGAACCCATGACCTATGGGTTCTCCTATCTGAGAAACTTATGTGATGACATTGTGCTACGGCATTTTGGACAGTATCTCGTCCTATCGCTTGAGGACCAATCCGTGTTGAAGGATCACCTAGACGAGTTGAGAATACCCGGCTTTTTCCTAGCAGTCTCAAATGAATTAGATGTGCGTGTGACTGAGAACGGTCTAGACGTGTTTGTACAATTTCGCCAATATGACGAGCTTACAGAAGACTGCGACATCATCACCCTCAGCACAGCGGAATGGAACGCGCTGTTACACGCATTGGATTGGGAAGAATCTTCTGCTTGAATTCAAAGAGGATGGAATACAACTCAAGCGGGGTACCAAATCCATTGAGGTGACACAGCCTATGCGGCTGATGCGGCTGATGCGGCTGATGGACATAGAAGAAGGATATAAACTCAAACTGTCTGAACATGAAACTGTTAAAGTGATAAAGTTTGGTGATGTGTGTTATGTGAGCTTTCATAGCATTTACAAACGTGGGTGTAATGTCTATGATACCTATATTAATTTAAATTGCAATGAATGGCATGCATTGATCAATGTATTGAGAGAGAACTTGTAAAAAAAAAGTAGTTGGTAGATAAGAGGGGGAGAGTTTGGGAAAACACCAACAAACAAGACCAGTTTGAAACTTAGAGTTTTTTTCCCAACATTTGAACAATTCTTTAACAACTTAACTACAGCTTAACTACACCATTAATAAAACAATGGTTTATAATGTCTATAGACAAAATCCTTTACAATAAAATCCCCATCCTTTCTTTTTAATATATTCACAATCTCAAACATACTCTGACCTCGAGCTCTATGCCATATATAATATACACAATAAAAACCACACGCCGATGATATCGGCGTTTGTAATGAGATGGAATTATACATATAGTCATTTCTTAAAAATGTTTCTAAACGCTCATCGAGAGGTAACAGTCCATAAGAGTCAAAGTATTCCGCAGGGTCTTTGTCATAATACACTGCCACCCAATGCTCTCCTGGTTCATCATGATCGTCGGTGTTGATGACATAGGCACCGCGTTGTAAAGACGGTGGTAACTGGTCCATGGGAAACACACCTTGAAACAAGTCTTTGGTCGCGGCATCATGGCTCAGGATAGCTTCGATCTGCTTCGTGTTCATGACTGGTAGTCGAATTGGATGCTACGATTGGCACTGATCTCAATAATGTTGTCGAATTCAGCATAGACGATGACATTGATGGTAGGTTGCAAAGCCCTAGCAAAGTTCATTTCTAGCCGCAAATTCCCATGCTTGATCAGGGGAAAATGATCAGCTCCATCATAATCCGGTGTTAAGTCAAACGAAAATAAAGAATACCCTCTAGGCCAATCTTCCCTTTTTATAATGGAACTTTTCTCACCATTCAATCGATCAAACGATTTGTAAAGCGTTTCAAAAGCGTCCAGGTACTTGTTCTGTGTAATGTCAAGCTTGAGCGGTTTGGATAGGACTGGTTCACCATCCGTGTACAGTTGCATATAGTTCAGATCAAAATGTTTGAAATCATATGGATTCCTCAATACTGACCCACCAAAGGCTTCATTATGAACCAGCCCAATGACAATGCGATTTGGCAATTGACCCAAAAAGATGTTGTCTTTCACAAAAGACCGAAATCCTGCCGGAATGGCCAAGACTTTACATTCTTTTCTAGTGATGATGAGCTTGGCAGGACTTTTCAGCAATGCGTCTGTATGCCCTAGCTGAATCCCTGGACTCACCCTCACTTTGCGAATGGTTAAAAATGCCTCTTTCACTTCTACCTTATAGGTATTATCTACAGCCATCAATACATAATCATCTTTCTGTCTATGGAAACGCAACTTCAAACTGATGCCATTCGGAAGATAGCGATCCTGCTCAAACAAATCTATCCTCAAACCACCTGCGAGCATAAACTCACGGCTGAGACGCGTATGCAAATAACGATGATGCAACCCCTTGTTTCCTTGCTCAGCTAGATCACCACCGTCGGCATTGACATGAAACCCGGATACATAGTGTTCATGATTAGGTCTTTTCACCTCATAACTATTCATCGACCCAGCAGTATCCTTGTACATGAGCCGCATAGAGCGCTCAGAATGGAGACTTTCTTCCGAATCATGGATGAGATGAGAGATAATGCTGGTATAGCCATGGGTGTTGTTACTATGCGAAACCAACCGATCATTCAGAAACAATTCAATATTAGACCATAACCCATTAAACACATCATTGACGCTGTTCCATCGGCCTTTACAATGCAGCATACAATATGAAGTTTGCTGTTCTTTAAATCCAGATATTCTTCTGTACTCGCAGGAATGTAGAATTCTATGGGAGCCCCCTCTCTAATGGTAGTCAGTGGTTGATAGTCGACATTATAACTTTTCTCTACAGCAGTTTGCGTCGGCGGTACGTGAAACCATTCCAATGGAGAAAGACTGCATTCGCACGAATGATTGTGAATGAGAGACATGATTTTAAAAGATATCTCTTTTATGCTTTTTTGATGTTATCCGTCTAGCTGTTTTTCGTCTTCTGGCACGTTTCGTCGGTTGCACTCTCTTTTTATGGACATCACCACCAAACACACGCTGTGCTACTCGACCCGTAACATCTTTCGCAACATTCTTTGCAGCCTTCTTAAGATGTGGCGCAACGATCTTAGCCCCAGCCTTAAGTAGTGGAATAGCTCTACGAGCCAATGATCCCAGTATTGAACCAATACCATCTCCATACTGAATTCGCGCTCCTTTGAATCCTGGTAATTCTCCACCCACTTGACGAAGAAAATGGTTGCGATATGCAGACGGATCGTGTGTGTAGGCTTTCATAATGCTTTTGGTCGAAAATGAAGTTTACAGATCACCTTTCCAGTTTGAAATGGAACAGTATGACCTGTGTCATCCTTTATATTCATCTCTATCACGTCAAATTTGGATGTGTTTACAGGGACATAGTGCGGTTCGCCGTACGTTTTCATAACAATGTCGCCATCATGGCCTTGTATCCCAACAGAGCGTAGCAAAGGCACATAATAATCCCCAACCACTTGTGGTTCACAAATACTACAATACACATACAGTGTATAAAACCCCTGTTTCACATCGGCTTTATGGTCAGCTGTACACGTTTCAGTATACCAGTGATCTGGGATAAATCCTAAAATCTCAGCTAATCCAGTGGAGAAGGACATTTCAAAGTCATAATTTAGAAATAGAAACACACGTCGTCTAATTTTATCATACTTTAGCCGAATAGCGTCTTTAAGATCATCTTTCATAGAATTAGTCGCTTCTTCATTCACTGCCTGACATATCTCTGGTATGGATCTGTAGTAGCCATAAGGAATATTGATAGTGTCAAGAACAATATCTGTCAGCGGTTGTTGTCGATACTGAATAGAATAGTCCATGCCATGTCTCATCGTTGTCCATGTATGCGGATATTGAATTTCAGCTAAAGCCACTTCATATCTTCCATTCAGGTAGATGGTTCGAGGCATACGAATTTGATAATTCGAAGCCTTGTTGTTGGGATAATAGTTCATACTCGCATTGCTCGGCAAAGTAATGTAAAAGCTTGTCGACTCCATGGTAGGGAACCTCTCAAATGGTATGGGTGCGTCGTCGTCGTTGCCTATATACCTCAGGATAGCGCGCGCCATTCGACCAAGTATGTAAAGTCTCATCCTCTTTTACATCATCATCATCATCATCATCATGCTGATGGACTTCTCCTTCACAACACGCACTTGTGCATCGGATCTTCACAGGAATAGTCGAAATAGTCGGTTTCTCTTCCTGGCCACCACAACAACACCATAGCTCTTTCAACCATGTTAAAAATTTTCCCATCCTATCGGAAACTGTCTTTGCTGACGCTGGTTCATTTCTGTTGCAATGTCTTCACGAGTGGTCTTTTTACTAAACGTTGTTTTTGGAATATTAGCATCCACAATTTCCTGGATAAACGGATGCCAGCCATGGGGTGGTATGGTGCGTTCCTTTCTTCTTGTCGCTATCAATGCTTCTTTCATCAAATCAACCATGTTAGAATTTGTAATGACATCGCCCGTTTTCAACACAAGTTCATTCTTCTCTGTCCATGTCGTACCATGTTTCTTCAGGTCTGCTAAAAGTTGTTGTACTTTTCCATGATAGATCGGTTGAAAATGACTTAACACGAGCTTTTCTAGTGGTGGTGGTTTTTGCTGCCGCTGTTGTTGGGACTGACTTGTTCGTAGATGGCGGCCAAGGAGTTGAGACATTTCCATGGCCTTTTCACGCGTTCGTTTCCCACGTAAAAGTGTCTTGACTTTTGCTTTGATGTCGCCACCACCATGTTTCCCCTTCTTTTCCAATAACAATTTGTATTCATGTTCAGGAATGAGAACCATTTTTATAGCATGCTTCATTTTAACAGCAGCTTGGCTAACAAGGGCAATGCAAATCTAGCAATCACTCCAATGAATCCTCCTTTCTGATTCACCAACTTCTTTTTTCGTCGAAGGGATATCTTCTTGTCTGCCAGAGTACGTAGGGTATGCCGCTCACGCTGGAATACCTTATACCGTTTTGAGCTTAAGGGTAAATGTCCTCGCAATATATTCAAACAAATTTCAAACAAGCTCGTTAATTCCTCCTTCGTAGCTTGCTGTAGCAAGGATTTACGCCGTCTAGGCCCACTGCGTGCAAGCAAATGAAGGAAAGGCTGGTTCGTTCGAATGCGTTTAGACATCTTGACTGCGAATGGTTAAATGACTTGGTTCTTGGTCGTACACGGCTTTATCAATATATATATAATGGGTATCTTTTGGTAAAATGCCTGTACGAATACGCAGTTGATCATTCGTCTTCGGCTTCAAGTCAATGAACAAATAACCATGGGGTTTGCTGGTAGCATCTTGATAGGCTTCTATGAGAAATTGAGATCTTCCAGGATACATTTGCCGCGCCAATGTACTGACTTGCTGACTGTCTCTCGGATTTTTAAACAGAATGATATAATGGGTATTCAAACTAATATTTCGCATCTCTTTCCCATGATGGAATAAATTATGCACAATAAAGATGATACTTAGATTTTGATGACTGCTACCCACACTAAAAAGACGTGTCATACGCTCATCGCTATGACATCTGGTCATTAAGTCATCAATGATGAGTAGGTTTGGTTTTTTCGGGTTAAAGCGCTCTTCAATGTCATCTGGGATGCCTTGGTAAAATATCACACCCTTCATTCCCTTGTACAAAGGCTGATCTGCTGCATAGAGCCATAAAATGCTTTTCGGAGAGGGGTGAATCAACTTTTGTTCCAAAATTTCCTTCACCAGAGACGTTTTGCCACTGCCTGTAGGCCCAGAGACCAAGCATGTAAAGGGATGCTTCATCTTTGAATGTCTGTTTCTTTCACCCAACTGTTAAACTTGCTTGGCCAACCTAACCACTTGACAAGTAATTCTTTCACACCTCCTCGCCTTTTACGGGTTTTCAAGACTTTTTCAATTCTGTAGACAGATTCAATATCTTTGGTCACTTTCTGCAGTTCCTCCTCATAGAAATGCCCATCAATATCTTCGTCTAAAAAGTCTTTCACACGATACAAATGGATTCCTTGCTTCTTACACCGATGTGTGACTATAAAGACTTCTTGCGTCCATTTGATGTGATAATCCCGTTGAAACACATATTTAATGTGGGAAATGCGAACATGATCGCCAATGTTCAATTTATACTTCTTCTTCTTCTTCTTCGGTTTCAATTTGAGTTTGTCGACATACATATACTTCCACACTTTCGATTCGTTGTCTTTACGAATCTCGGCAGGAGCATACTTATTCGGAAGGGAGCCATGAGGCCTATGGTTGTAATTGTACACCAAGTCTGGAAGGATGTCTACGTAACGGTAAGTTTGATTATGTAGGAAATACCGATACATCATCCCCTTTAGAGTACGAATGACTCTCTCAGCAAAGTTGGCTTTGGTTTCATTCTTTGTGGTATAAGCATGAATGCCCTCCTTCTTCAAAAATGCTTTGACCCATCTGTTTTTAAATTCCGTTCCTTTATCAGACCTTAGAGTGCGTGGTCTTCGGCGCGTGTCCTGAAAAATCTTTTGAAAAGCTTGTATGACGCTGGTATGTGATTTATTAGGTAGTGGCTGCACCCACACATATTTGGAAAACACATCAATGACAATGAGTAAAAAGCGTGTGCCATCATTATAGGGAGCTATGTTTCCCATATCAGCCAAATCCACATCCCACATGTCATCAATGCCCCGTGTAATCACACGTTGTCTTTTGAACCTGTATTTGACAGGTTGGAGTAAACTGAATGCGTCTTGATCCTGTAGCCATTTCTTCACTTGCGACTGTGTCACTGGTTGATCATGCTTTCTTAAGATGTGATACAGTTTGTAAGGACCAGCAAATGCCCCGGGCTGTCCAGGTTTGAAGTATATATTCGTCAAGTAGTCTTTCCACGTCGACATGGTCACACCGAATGAAAAGCAACAACACGAGCAGCAGCACTTGACGTCTCGAGTGAAAGACTCCTCAGCACTTAGATGTAATCAAAAAGGAGGAAGGGGGGGGGGGGGGTGGTGGAGAGGCAGTAGATATGTGAAGTTTTTTTTTTTTTTTAACGAGGTCGTCTCGTGGGGTAAACACGGTCTTATCACGACATGAGGCCAAACACCAAAAAATCCACCTTCTCAACAAAAACAGCTTTATTATTTAACTCAACCAACATCGCTTAACTCACAAGTTTTTACAAATCAAGTATAGATACAATGGTGTGAATCACTGGAGACCATTGGTCTTCAATGAATACTAGCCAATGACTGAGTTCATCGAGTGTAATTGGATCTACACCATATTTCTCACAACGCTGATTTGCATTCTCTAACACTTTATCTAAATGAATATAATATTTAGCTTCATTCCAATATGTATAGACACATGCAAAATAACAAGTATGTTCTGAACACTCTTCATGTTGGCAAGCAGGACATACTAACCATGCAAACTTTTTTACAGCGGATAACATTTCTTCACAATAAGCTTTTTGCACAATATATTGTCTCAGTGTCATATCTGCCATGTCTGTATACTCTTGAGAGCTTCACTCTTTACGCTGTCAAGTTCATAGGTTCACAAAAACACGTCTCCACACCAGGACTGGTGAGCGGACTGGGCGGCGGCGGCGACGACGACGGCAAGTAAGATGATGTTGGAGGCACAGTCTCTTTTATACCCCCCGTCACACACAACTGTTCTAACAACTTTCCCATGATATTCTGACCAGAATATCCACGAGATGACACATGTTTCACACCAGCTCCCCACCAAGGATCATAGGTGGCTTCCACTAAAGTCTTGTCTTTGCAGTCTTTTAACTTGTTGCGAAACGATGCACACTGATTCCATTTGACTTGTAACACCTCTTGCATTTTGCTTCTCTTCACTGTATGCCATAAAGGACATGGCTTTATCACTTGGGCGATACGTTTTGCTTCATAGCCATTTCTGGATAACACAATAGCTGAAGCAATATCCGGACGGTGATGAAACACGGCTTTCTCATATTGATACAAAGCTTCACTCGAGTTGAATGTATGTCCATACTTTTCAAGGCGTGCTGGAAACATGTTGGAAAGAACATCCTTGTGACCGCTAAATAGTACACGATTCTCCATGGCGACTTTGGTTTATTCTAACATGCCTTCTTCCTGCAATACAATATGTTTGAATATATCTGCTACCTCTTCTATCATTTTCTTTCTTTGTTCACGTTGAAACCACTCACATACAATTAAATTTGCTAGAAAGAAAAACATTGTTAGCTGTTGCTGTTAGTGTTGTTGGTTGTTAAAAGGGTTTGGCTTACCTGACAAAGCTGACAAGGCTGCTCAGTTTCCTCTTCTTCTTGTAGTCCACAGCAATCTCTCAAATAGTCCACCACGGTGAAATATGCTTCCACGTCAGTGCGAGCAGAATAGAGGGCAGCATCAAAGTCAAAGTCAGGATCTTCTTCTTCTACTCCAATTCTGTCACATTCTCCAAGAGATCGTGAATGTAGTTCAATCACATCAAGACTGTGATGTACAACATCCCAATAAGCGTCCAAGTGATAAAGCTGATAGTCTGGAGTGCCGCAGCAAGCCAGTTTAGCAATCATCAAGTCAACATAAGCTTTTCTAAAACATGCGTCCATCTTGTTTGCTGTGCGTGTGCGTGTGAGGGCTTCTACTGTGCTTCACACACCTTAAGTACTCCACACTTGCCGCAGAAGTTGCTTGGTTCACACATCTGACAATTGTACTTGTGGCAGTGGCAATAATAATCCTCCATATATCCGCAAGCACCGCAATAGTCACAGGCAAGTCCAAGTTGATTTTGTACATTCATATTCTCCAACCGAACTTCAGCCAGTCTTTTCTTGGATGACTTTGACACCTTCATCCGATCATCCTTTTGCAACTTGATGATCGTTTTCTTGCCATGGCATTCCGTACACGGTTCACCCGATAAGGCGGAGTCAATGTGATCCATCTCCTGAAGCAGTGCCTCCCATTCACCATCATTCATGTTGATGTGATGTGTGTATTCTTTCCTTTCAAATCGTGATGTACGCACGAAGCTCACATAGCGCATGTCCAAGTATGAAATGACTTCAAGCCACTTTGTTTCCGTTAAGTACAGTTTAAAGCCAATGTCGCGGCATTTTTTCACGTTCTGACACACAATCTTCCACAAAGATGGGGAATAAGCACACCATCTCTCTCCACGTTTGATGCGTAGAAATGGTCCATATTGTCCATGCTCCACAGTAATGGTTAAGTTAGCACTAATTTTAAAACTGCTGCTGCTGCTGCTGCTGCTTGTCTTGTTCTCCATGACTGCTGCACTACTGTACTGATGAAGTCCACACCCCCCCCCTTTTATACCCAACCATCCGCTGAGTCAAGCTTTTCAAACTGCTTGCAAAGCTTTGAATTCACTTCCACTCGTCCATGGTTGAATCGAACAAGGTCGGATACATTCGTCATCAATGAAACATTATCATCATAAAAAAATGATTCTTGCAGCTACACTTAACATGAGCTCCTCTGCCCAAATTGTATTCGCATGGATAAATGCTGAATCAATGTCATAAGCTGATAGTATATGTAAATCTTCACATTCACGTAGAAACGAGTGGATTAAACAATCACTTGGAATGGTCTTTCCAACAGCTTCCCAATGCTGATGCAAATTCTTCACTTGCTCCGTCCATTCCGATTCAAAAGCAGGAAGCTTTGAAAACATCCAGTCAGCATAATTCACTTTGAAGACATCATCCATGGTCTCTGCACATCTGTGAAATGACATTACGGTGAAGGATTGTAGACTTTGTGATCCGCTGCCGCTGCTGCCGCTGCCGCCGCCCCCCCCCTTTTATACCTTTTACATGTAAGTTTTCATGAGATGCTTGTAAAATCGCGGAGTCATCTCATTGACACCATCCAGAAAGGCTGTTGGTAAACCACCTGTTAAAGATTGTCTCATGACAATCACTAAAAAGTCTCCTGAGGTCCGATGCCCTAGTATCCATTGAAACAGCATTAGCATGTTGAAATGTCCTTTTTCATAGAGGTAGGCCATCATATCATACACCTGAATGCGTTCTTCAAGGTATTTGAAACCATGCAGCATGACCTTTGCACATTTGGAATCGCGACCCTCATTCACACACTTCGGCTCTGGCAAACACAACGCCTTAAACTGCTCCTCATGAAAGAGTCTAAACAGTTGAATGAAACGCCGAGTCATGGCTTCGGTGATCTTTGGCTCTGACGCCGGAACATCCTCGTGGGTTCCTTCTAGCATGAACATGAGCATCATGACAGGGCTCATTTCTTCCATTAGGTACGCGTACGTATGCTTGTTGAAAAAGCCTTCTTCACATAAACGCCATAAAATGTTGCTATCAATCAGAGGAAGCACGGCTTGAAAGTTTCTTTTCAACAGCGACACATCTTTCTCAGTCACAAGGATGGTCTTACTCGATTCAAATTTCAAATGCTTGCCTTCTTCATCATCACTTAACACTTCTCCCTCCTCGGGCTCGCTAGCGCTGGACTCGTCGTCGTCGTCGTCGTCGTCGTCGTCGTCGCTCACTTCTTCCTTAAGTTGCTTCAAATGAGCATCTAACTTTGTGCTGCGGTGTGTGTTTCGACCATTGACAAGTGCATGTGCAACCCAGATTGGGTAGTCGGGGCCCTCAGGATCTGGCATGTCTTGCTCCATTCCTTGCTGTATCCCTTGCTGCACTGGAAGTATATCTAACGGAGCAGTAGTAGTGGCACCTAACGCTTCCTTATCATCTAGCATTGGCTGTACTGTGCCGTCTAATGGAATGTCTAACAGTTCCTCCAAGTCTTTTTCAGCCTCTGCCATGTGCTCCAGGAATGCATCTATCTCTTCCACTGGTAATACTGGCATGACATCAAAAGTATACCCAAACAAATCGTCCATGTTGATAGCTGGAAAAAGAGGAGGTGTATTCAGCAGCGCTTCCATGATTTTTTTACTACAACTCGACATCAGACCCTTATATATGAGTTTTGGGGGAGGGAGGGGGGAGGGGGGGTTAACTCTTCTTTAGTGATAGGGGAGGGGAGGGGAGGGGGGAGGGGTGGGTGGTCGTTTTTTTTTCTACACTTCAGCGCGGAAGTCACCGCTAAAGCCACCGCTAAAGTCACCGCTAAAGCCATCGTTAATGGCTTTTAATCACGCTAACAACTGCATAAATGATGGCATTTCGTTTACATAACCATTCATTTCGTCAAGATAAATGTGTGAAAAATGCTTTTAAAACCCCCCTCACATAAGTTTCTTTTTGTTTGGGAAATGATTTTTGCCTCTTCTTTCGTGGTAGGGGGGGGGGGTCGTAGTCGACACGCTGATCGCTGTGCGCTGAGGGGGGGGGGGGGGTCGTCGTCGACACGCTGATCGCTGTGCGCTGAGGGGGGGGGGTCGTCGTCGACACGCTGATCGCTGTGCGCTGAGGGGGGGGGGGTCGTCGTCGACACGCTGATCGCTGTGCGCTGAGGGGGGGGTCGTCGTCGACACGCTGTGGGCTGAGCGCGCTGTGGGAGGGGGGGGGGTGGTCTGACGTCGATCGGCTGCAGAGTATATAATACCCTCCGCGCCTCTCCAACTTTTACCATCATCATCATGGAGCTCTCTTTCCATTTGCATTGCGAGAAGCGTATTAAATCAGTTGATAAGTGTGAATTTGAACCACAGCGCCTGCGGGAAACAACGTACAGAAAACACTTTGCACAGATGCTGCCTGACCCGAAGAATATTGAAGTGGTTAGCATACCGGTTACATTTAACCGCAGCATCACGATGGGAAAGCGGATCGAAAACATTGAGGATGGCAAATTCAACCACGCATACATGAGGACGTATATGCTGGGAGAACAGATACCAACTACCATCGAGGAGGAAGAATACCCGGAATGGGCAGAGTACTTCCTGAGACGCGATTTTGCGACCTGCCCCGGATGCAATGTGTTTATGTTATATGACAAGAGTATAGCTCTGGAGTGTGGACACACAGCTTGCCTCCATTGCTCTCTGATGGCAGCTTTTCTAGAAGCTATTGAAGGCCACTACACCATGAATTGCCTGACCTGTGGAATCAACTCTGACATTTTCCTGTTTGGCTCTCAACAGATGGTACAATGTGGCAGGGAGACTCGTGATATCATCAAGTACAAGTGAAATAAACACACGTAAAACAATGCGGAGTGTGGAAAAAACAATGGTGACTGAAAATCATTAGTATTTAACTTTAGTGGTTTAACTTTAGTGTTTTTTTAACGTTTAACTTTTAACTTTTAGTGTTTTAGTGTTTTTTTTTTAACGTTTAACTTTTAACTTTTAGTGTTTTAGTATTTTTTTTTAACGTTTAACTTTTAACTTTAGTGTTTTAGTGTTTTAGTGTTTTAGTGTTTTAATAGCATATTTCGAATGTATATATGAAAGCATATGAATATATGAATATATGAATATGAAATAGTTGTAAATAAAATGTTTTTTTTTTTTAAACTTCAAAGAGCTCTTTTCTCTCGCTGCCACGCTGTAGTTTAACTACAGTAACTTTCGTAGTCCGTCCGCGTATAAAAGGGGAGGGGAGAACATCAGAACAGTTGATGGTAGCAGCAGCGAATGTGTGGGATATGCTTTAAAAAAAAAAAAAAACTTAAAAAAAAAAAAAAAACCGTCTCCCCGCCTTTCTTTCAAGGCGTGGCAACGTTTCACCGGAAACACCTTTCTTTCACTCGCAATCCTTCCAACTGCATCAAATGACGTTTTCTTTCGTCATCCACTTTCGCTCCCTTTTCGCACACAAAAAGTGCAGTGGCTCTCTCATCCACTTTTCCGTTGCTATGCAGTGGCTCTCTCATCCACTTTTTGGTATCCATGCAGTGGCTCTCTCATCCACTTTTTGGTATCCATGCAGTGGCTCTCTCATCCACTTTTTGGTATCCATGCAGTGGCTCTCTCATTATATAACTACTTACATAGTAACCATAAGATTTTAAGCATGATTTTAAAACGAATATTTTGTAGAAATGATTAGACGTTATCCATACTGAAGGGCGCCCGCAACCTGTTCCTTGAAATGTATGTTCATGAGATTGCATTTTGGCAGAAAAGGACCAGATGCTAGAGAACCTATTAAATGTATTTTTGTCATCAATGTTATAAATATGAGTAACAACTCATTCCTATAAACCTGGAAGCTTAGTTGGTGAGCAGAAGAACGATTCTTTTTAAAATAATAATGGTAGATATTGGCCAGATCTATGAAACATCCATTAAAATAATTACAGTAAAGATAAAGAAACAAAGGGTTAAGTACTTTATAATTCATTTTCAAGTGATCGAAGCAAGCTAGGGAGTGTAAATTGCATGATGCGTCTGTTTTTCTTTTGGTGATGACATATAGTGATGATATCTATTTTTGAGCATTCTTCTGCAAAATCAAATTTTTGTGACAATGCTGATATTTCTAGTTGTCATTGGGTTGCATTGGAGGAGGTATTGAAAATTGTTCAATATTGCCGACTAAAACATCGCGGATTGACGCAAATATACCGTGCATATTTCAAACAAAACTGATGTAAATCAACAATGTCTGGCTCCTTATTTAATAGTCTGCTGCAGAAGTAATAATAACGATTGTGTCTGTATCCAGACACGGGTGTCGCCAAGCATTTGTCGATGACCCAAAAGAAATGTTGGTAAATATTATGAGATTGTCCTCTAAAAACCGATATGCTAAAAGAAATTGGACTGAAGTAATCTGCGTACAGAAATAGATGTGTCATATTAATGCGCTGAAAATAACTTTCTTAATATGCAGAAATTATGAGCGTAAGTATAATATATATAAAGTAGTTTATGGCGTTTTCGTAAATTAAATAATTTAAAGTTGTTGAGGAGTGACATGTACATTTATTGTTACAGAACTACTTTATTTTGTTTCTAGATGCCCCTGAACATTTAGCGTTGTTTTGGGTAAAGCGGTTCGCGGTGCCTGCAGCCGTTACCGTATATTTTGTTTTGTTTGTTTGTCAGTAAAATTTGAAATACTATAATAATGGCGGAAGAAACTGATCAAACAAATAATTCCGGCGAAGGTGAAGGCATCAGCAAAGAAAACACAGAGGTGGAAGCTGGCGAATCGCAGGAAGAACAGGTTTTGTCAGACGAAGCACAATCACTGAAGGAAGAACTTGAAAAGATTAAAGTTGAACCTCCTAAAATAGAAATGTATGATTTTGCTGTAATGTCGAATCCCTTAGGGTTTACTGTCTAGTTTTTTTTCACGCTAATTGTATGGGTCCTAGGTGAAAACCAAATCACACTTTGGGCGTCACGAATAACATGCGCAAAAATGTCTGCGTTTTGATTGCGAATTGAGTGAATGAAAATGAAAAAAAATGATAGAGAAATTTCGCCTTAGCGTCGAATTTCTCTGCACCAAAGAACAGTCGTGTTGTAGCAGCCCGTATGCTATTTTAAAATCTTTCTAACAGTGCTGAATTTCAATTTCTCATATTTTCTAAACATGACATTTCCACATTTATTTGTTTATCCGGTTCCTTCGCTTTATTCGAAACGCCTAAAGTGTGATTAAGCGTGTAAGCCCATTTTTTAAAATATATTCCGTGAAAGTAGTGATGGGTGGGTGAGTGGAAATCTAAGACCTAACGAAAGGTTCTCCGTATACACATAATTTTGCCTCGTCACACTTTGTCAGTGTTTTGTATATGAGGACTAACTAATTGCAATTAGAGGGAAGTACATTTGAGCACTTGAACATTTTGATACGTTATTGTAACTTAACGTTTATTGCAATTTTAAATGGCTCTAAGATAATGCAATCGGAAAAAAAACTTGCTAGAAAACGAAAGGTACATTATAAGAGACATCTAAAGAAGGGGAAAGCTCATAAGCGTTTTTAAGCCCTTAAAAACTTTAAATTGAGGGGGGGGGGGTTTGCTGGTGTGCAAAACTGGAGGGGGGAGCTTTTTAACGCGTACTGGTTGTATATTTTAGAGAAACCATAAGCATAGCTAGAGTCTCTTGGTTCTCGAAGATTACTTCAGTGTCAATCTATCATTGGACGAACAAAAATCGATCAGGTCAGAAATTCTCCAGCAACTTATATCGACTAGGTTGAGGGAGATTCGAGTTCGCATTGATGTATCGCTTGCTTAGCAAAGACTCTGTCGATGTTTCAGCGATCCAAGTGACGTGTTTGATCCAGCAGAGTTTCCTTCTTCATACAAGGAAAACCTCCCGAAAGAAAAGTTAGTGCTCGCTTTCGCGGAGAACTTCCGGAGGCAGTATGTCTATTTGTACAGGGATAGGAAGCCTTTGTTTCTAAATCCAGTAAATGAATGTGGTGTAGAGGTAAGGACAACTTTTTAGCCTATTTTAACTCGTACAGTGACCATAAAGCCAATATTTTTTCTTTTGGCGTTGGAGATGTTGCTGTGTGCTTTTATATGGTATAATTTATGAACATTTTAGTAGACGTTTTTGTCGAAACTTATGTGTGTTTGTTGAAATCAAAGTGAAACAGTCGGATCTGCTTTAAAGCGCAATTTTTGATGTAAGTCCTATAGAGCTGTCTGGCGAGAGTAATCCTTGCCGACAAGTTAATAAATTCATTCATTTTTTTTCACCATATTCCATTATGTTCTGTTGTTTTTATGATGTTCAAATTTGGCCATCTCGGTAAAGAAGTATCGTAGCATTTAAATATGAGATTTTTTTTTTCGCTGCAGAAATTTGTATGCACTACAATACGGCCCACGCAGTTGCCGTATAAAGAGGTATACAACTGGGATGGCGCGGCGGAATTTGTGGCAGATTACCTCAATTTCACACCCCTCGATCCACCACATGACTTGGTAAGTACAAGGGAATCTTTCATTTTAGGCTGGATATTAAATGTTTGAAATTTTCAATTTGTGTGTCAGAGCTATTGTTGCTGAGCTGAAAGTGTTAATTCAAGAGTTGTCAGGTATGAAACAAACGAAGTGCTGTACAGCGAACAGTTTCTGCCGGTATTTAATCGTTTAGTTTTAACTTAATCAGCTGTTGTTTTACATACAAACACATGACATTTTCAGCCATCGAGGTTGTTGTCCCCAACGACCGTACTGAAGAGGCAGAAGGGGAACTGTTTTGAGTACAGCACGCTCTTGTGTTCGCTCCTCATCGCCGCTGGTTACGATGCTTATGTTGTCAGTGGGTAAGTTCTTTCTTTGCATAAAGGCAAGTATTAGATTGAAGGGGGCAGAACAACATTTTTTTAATTTCTTGAAACAAATAGTTTTTCTTTGTGCTGTTTTCTAAAGCGAACTACTCCCCGGTTTTTAGGTTACCCCCCCCCCCCCTCCGCACTATTTTTTCCTGAACCACCACCAAAAAGAGGGTTTGAAGGAGGAAGTTCCCACAACACTGGTTTGGAATGGACGCACATAAATTTGATAGGTGTGTGCGTGAAGTACCGTGTTCTCACTGGGAGCTGTCGGATTAGTATGTAGTAATTTTCACAGAATTTTGAAACTTGGCTGCTTACTTGTTTTCCTCTGTTACGTTTTAGGTATGCAACGAGAGAGACTTGTCTTATGGACGAAACGAGAGAAATCTGCCCCATGCTCCGGAAGAAAGAAGAGGTTGTTAAAATTTGCCTGTCTATTGCTTTTTAACCGATACGAGCAATACGGAGAAACTGCACTGATTCCTCATTGGAGAAGGGTTCGCAATTCAAAAAGATATTCTGTTTCGGTTATCGCACTTTTTTGTCGTTTGTTGACCATGGTCAGCGACATTTACAAAGTGAAAAATTGGAATTCTAAGAAAGACTTATCCGAATCATTAAAAAATTGTGAAAATTTGGTAAAAATTAGCATTCATACAACTTTGTCCTCGTGATGGAATCTCGTGTTCCTACTGTATCTCCGAACCTATAGGTTGATTTTTTTTTTTAAATTTGACACACGGATAGAGCAAATATTGCAGGTGTGCTGCGTCGTATTTTTGTCAAAGTGTCAGGATTTTGAAATTTGATAAACTTTGCGTTTTGATATAATTTTGTATGTGGCCAGGCTGTGTCTCCAAAACTATTCTTCTGATTTTTTTTTATTTTCACACACTGATAAAACAGATATTACAAATTACCGAAATAACTTTTTTTAAATATGAAACTTTGCTTTTGTCGAAATTTAAAAATGGTCTGACGTCGATCGGCTGCAGAGTATATAATACCCTCCGCGCCTCTCCAACTTTTACCATCATCATCATGGAGCTCTCTTTCCATTTGCATTGCGAGAAGCGTATTAAATCAGTTGATAAGTGTGAATTTGAACCACAGCGCCTGCGGGAAACAACGTACAGAAAACACTTTGCACAGATGCTGCCTGACCCGAAGAATATTGAAGTGGTTAGCATACCGGTTACATTTAACCGCAGCATCACGATGGGAAAGCGGATCGAAAACATTGAGGATGGCAAATTCAACCACGCATACATGAGGACGTATATGCTGGGAGAACAGATACCAACTACCATCGAGGAGGAAGAATACCCGGAATGGGCAGAGTACTTCCTGAGACGCGATTTTGCGACCTGCCCCGGATGCAATGTGTTTATGTTATATGACAAGAGTATAGCTCTGGAGTGTGGACACACAGCTTGCCTCCATTGCTCTCTGATGGCAGCTTTTCTAGAAGCTATTGAAGGCCACTACACCATGAATTGCCTGACCTGTGGAATCAACTCTGACATTTTCCTGTTTGGCTCTCAACAGATGGTACAATGTGGCAGGGAGACTCGTGATATCATCAAGTACAAGTGAAATAAACACACGTAAAACAATGCGGAGTGTGGAAAAAACAATGGTGACTGAAAATCATTAGTATTTAACTTTAGTGGTTTAACTTTAGTGTTTTTTTAACGTTTAACTTTTAACTTTTAGTGTTTTAGTGTTTTTTTTTTAACGTTTAACTTTTAACTTTTAGTGTTTTAGTATTTTTTTTTAACGTTTAACTTTTAACTTTAGTGTTTTAGTGTTTTAGTGTTTTAGTGTTTTAATAGCATATTTCGAATGTATATATGAAAGCATATGAATATATGAATATATGAATATGAAATAGTTGTAAATAAAATGTTTTTTTTTTTTAAACTTCAAAGAGCTCTTTTCTCTCGCTGCCACGCTGTAGTTTAACTACAGTAACTTTCGTAGTCCGTCCGCGTATAAAAGGGGAGGGGAGAACATCAGAACAGTTGGTGGTAGCAGCAGCGAATGTGTGGGATATGCTTTAAAAAAAAAAAAAACTTAAAAAAAAAAAAAAAACCGTCTCCCCGCCTTTCTTTCAAGGCGTGGCAACGTTTCACCGGAAACACCTTTCTTTCACTCGCAATCCTTCCAACTGCATCAAATGACGTTTTCTTTCGTCATCCACTTTCGCTCCCTTTTCGCACACAAAAAGTGCAGTGGCTCTCTCATCCACTTTTCCGTTGCTATGCAGTGGCTCTCTCATCCACTTTTTGGTATCCATGCAGTGGCTCTCTCATCCACTTTTTGGTATCCATGCAGTGGCTCTCTCATCCACTTTTTGGTATCCATGCAGTGGCTCTCTCATTATATAACTACTTACATAGTAACCATAAGATTTTAAGCATGATTTTAAAACGAATATTTTGTAGAAATGATTAGACGTTATCCATACTGAAGGGCGCCCGCAACCTGTTCCTTGAAATGTATGTTCATGAGATTGCATTTTGGCAGAAAAGGACCAGATGCTAGAGAACCTATTAAATGTATTTTTGTCATCAATGTTATAAATATGAGTAACAACTCATTCCTATAAACCTGGAAGCTTAGTTGGTGAGCAGAAGAACGATTCTTTTTAAAATAATAATGGTAGATATTGGCCAGATCTATGAAACATCCATTAAAATAATTACAGTAAAGATAAAGAAACAAAGGGTTAAGTACTTTATAATTCATTTTCAAGTGATCGAAGCAAGCTAGGGAGTGTAAATTGCATGATGCGTCTGTTTTTCTTTTGGTGATGACATATAGTGATGATATCTATTTTTGAGCATTCTTCTGCAAAATCAAATTTTTGTGACAATGCTGATATTTCTAGTTGTCATTGGGTTGCATTGGAGGAGGTATTGAAAATTGTTCAATATTGCCGACTAAAACATCGCGGATTGACGCAAATATACCGTGCATATTTCAAACAAAACTGATGTAAATCAACAATGTCTGGCTCCTTATTTAATAGTCTGCTGCAGAAGTAATAATAACGATTGTGTCTGTATCCAGACACGGGTGTCGCCAAGCATTTGTCGATGACCCAAAAGAAATGTTGGTAAATATTATGAGATTGTCCTCTAAAAACCGATATGCTAAAAGAAATTGGACTGAAGTAATCTGCGTACAGAAATAGATGTGTCATATTAATGCGCTGAAAATAACTTTCTTAATATGCAGAAATTATGAGCGTAAGTATAATATATATAAAGTAGTTTATGGCGTTTTCGTAAATTAAATAATTTAAAGTTGTTGAGGAGTGACATGTACATTTATTGTTACAGAACTACTTTATTTTGTTTCTAGATGCCCCTGAACATTTAGCGTTGTTTTGGGTAAAGCGGTTCGCGGTGCCTGCAGCCGTTACCGTATATTTTGTTTTGTTTGTTTGTCAGTAAAATTTGAAATACTATAATAATGGCGGAAGAAACTGATCAAACAAATAATTCCGGCGAAGGTGAAGGCATCAGCAAAGAAAACACAGAGGTGGAAGCTGGCGAATCGCAGGAAGAACAGGTTTTGTCAGACGAAGCACAATCACTGAAGGAAGAACTTGAAAAGATTCAAGTTGAACCTCCTAAAATAGAAATGTATGATTTTGCTGTAATGTCGAATCCCTTAGGGTTTACTGTCTAGTTTTTTTTCACGCTAATTGTATGGGTCCTAGGTGAAAACCAAATCACACTTTGGGCGTCACGAATAACATGCGCAAAAATGTCTGCGTTTTGATTGCGAATTGAGTGAATGAAAATGAAAAAAAATGATAGAGAAATTTCGCCTTAGCGTCGAATTTCTCTGCACCAAAGAACAGTCGTGTTGTAGCAGCCCGTATGCTATTTTAAAATCTTTCTAACAGTGCTGAATTTCAATTTCTCATATTTTCTAAACATGACATTTCCACATTTATTTGTTTATCCGGTTCCTTCGCTTTATTCGAAACGCCTAAAGTGTGATTAAGCGTGTAAGCCCATTTTTTAAAATATATTCCGTGAAAGTAGTGATGGGTGGGTGAGTGGAAATCTAAGACCTAACGAAAGGTTCTCCGTATACACATAATTTTGCCTCGTCACACTTTGTCAGTGTTTTGTATATGAGGACTAACTAATTGCAATTAG
Organism: Protula sp. h YS-2021; assembly: GCA_949752745.1. Taxonomy (NCBI): domain Eukaryota; kingdom Metazoa; phylum Annelida; class Polychaeta; order Sabellida; family Serpulidae; genus Protula; species Protula sp. h YS-2021. The sequence continues at coordinate 47,386,537 of OX457024.1, forward strand.
AGGGAAGTACATTTGAGCACTTGAACATTTTGATACGTTATTGTAACTTAACGTTTATTGCAATTTTAAATGGCTCTAAGATAATGCAATCGGAAAAAAAACTTGCTAGAAAACGAAAGGTACATTATAAGAGACATCTAAAGAAGGGGAAAGCTCATAAGCGTTTTTAAGCCCTTAAAAACTTTAAATTGAGGGGGGGGGGGGGGGTTTGCTGGTGTGCAAAACTGGAGGGGGGAGCTTTTTAACGCGTACTGGTTGTATATTTTAGAGAAACCATAAGCATAGCTAGAGTCTCTTGGTTCTCGAAGATTACTTCAGTGTCAATCTATCATTGGACGAACAAAAATCGATCAGGTCAGAAATTCTCCAGCAACTTATATCGACTAGGTTGAGGGAGATTCGAGTTCGCATTGATGTATCGCTTGCTTAGCAAAGACTCTGTCGATGTTTCAGCGATCCAAGTGACGTGTTTGATCCAGCAGAGTTTCCTTCTTCATACAAGGAAAACCTCCCGAAAGAAAAGTTAGTGCTCGCTTTCGCGGAGAACTTCCGGAGGCAGTATGTCTATTTGTACAGGGATAGGAAGCCTTTGTTTCTAAATCCAGTAAATGAATGTGGTGTAGAGGTAAGGACAACTTTTTAGCCTATTTTAACTCGTACAGTGACCATAAAGCCAATATTTTTTCTTTTGGCGTTGGAGATGTTGCTGTGTGCTTTTATATGGTATAATTTATGAACATTTTAGTAGACGTTTTTGTCGAAACTTATGTGTGTTTGTTGAAATCAAAGTGAAACAGTCGGATCTGCTTTAAAGCGCAATTTTTGATGTAAGTCCTATAGAGCTGTCTGGCGAGAGTAATCCTTGCCGACAAGTTAATAAATTCATTCATTTTTTTTCACCATATTCCATTATGTTCTGTTGTTTTTATGATGTTCAAATTTGGTCATCTCGGTAAAGAAGTATCGTAGCATTTAAATATGAGATTTTTTTTTTTCGCTGCAGAAATTTGTATGCACTACAATACGGCCCACGCAGTTGCCGTATAAAGAGGTATACAACTGGGATGGCGCGGCGGAATTTGTGGCAGATTACCTCAATTTCACACCCCTCGATCCACCACATGACTTGGTAAGTACAAGGGAATCTTTCATTTTAGGCTGGATATTAAATGTTTGAAATTTTCAATTTGTGTGTCAGAGCTATTGTTGCTGAGCTGAAAGTGTTAATTCAAGAGTTGTCAGGTATGAAACAAACGAAGTGCTGTACAGCGAACAGTTTCTGCCGGTATTTAATCGTTTAGTTTTAACTTAATCAGCTGTTGTTTTACATACAAACACATGACATTTTCAGCCATCGAGGTTGTTGTCCCCAACGACCGTACTGAAGAGGCAGAAGGGGAACTGTTTTGAGTACAGCACGCTCTTGTGTTCGCTCCTCATCGCCGCTGGTTACGATGCTTATGTTGTCAGTGGGTAAGTTCTTTCTTTGCATAAAGGCAAGTATTAGATTGAAGGGGGCAGAACAACATTTTTTTAATTTCTTGAAACAAATAGTTTTTCTTTGTGCTGTTTTCTAAAGCGAACTACTCCCCGGTTTTTAGGTTACCCCCCCCCCCCCCCCCCTCCGCACTATTTTTTCCTGAACCACCACCAAAAAGAGGGTTTGAAGGAGGAAGTTCCCACAACACTGGTTTGGAATGGACGCACATAAATTTGACAGGTGTGTGCGTGAAGTACCGTGTTCTCACTGGGAGCTGTCGGATTAGTATGTAGTAATTTTCACAGAATTTTGAAACTTGGCTGCTTACTTGTTTTCCTCTGTTACGTTTTAGGTATGCAACGAGAGAGACTTGTCTTATGGACGAAACGAGAGAAATCTGCCCCATGCTCCGGAAGAAAGAAGAGGTTGTTAAAATTTGCCTGTCTATTGCTTTTTAACCGATACGAGCAATACGGAGAAACTGCACTGATTCCTCATTGGAGAAGGGTTCGCAATTCAAAAAGATATTCTGTTTCGGTTATCGCACTTTTTTGTCGTTTGTTGACCATGGTCAGCGACATTTACAAAGTGAAAAATTGGAATTCTAAGAAAGACTTATCCGAATCATTAAAAAATTGTGAAAATTTGGTAAAAATTAGCATTCATACAACTTTGTCCTCGTGATGGAATCTCGTGTTCCTACTGTATCTCCGAACCTATAGGTTGATTTTTTTTTTTAAATTTGACACACGGATAGAGCAAATATTGCAGGTGTGCTGCGTCGTATTTTTGTCAAAGTGTCAGGATTTTGAAATTTGATAAACTTTGCGTTTTGATATAATTTTGTATGTGGCCAGGCTGTGTCTCCAAAACTATTCTTCTGATTTTTTTTTATTTTCACACACTGATAAAACAGATATTACAAATTACCGAAATAACTTTTTTAAAATATGAAACTTTGCTTTTGTCGAAATTTAAAAATGCAGAACTGTTAAAATTTTGAAAAAAAAAAAACGTGATGAAAGTGGCAGTGATTCTATCTGAATGATTCCATGTGAATGACAAACTTCCACATGGTGCTTTAAGCAGAACGTATAGCCTTTTTATAATTCAAAAGAATGTTCATTAGGCACTAATCCTTCTCATTTGCCAACTTTTAAAAATACTTCAAAGCATCAGATATCCTGAGAGTGCTTTATAAGCATGCTCTGGTGCAAGTACTTATATGTTATTCCTTTGGCGGCAAGGTGAGTTATGACATTTTTATGCGTTCGTAACTACCCCTGCCTGGTATCAAAATTACATTGGATGGGTGAAAAAAGCAGCCTCAAAAAGCGCGCTCAATGTCAGGAGAAAAAGTGTAGACTTTGATGTCAATCATGCCTTTGAGGGGCATAACACTAATCTGTATCACTCCAGGAATACGGATTGATTGCAACTGTTCAAACTGTCGCCATAAACCCCATATTCAGTGTTTACAAAGACCGTGCGAAGTACATAATCGACGTGCGCCGCTGATAAGAGGTTTAGATTTGAGTTGCTACTATTTCCAGTTGATATGCATTGTGATGACACAAAGTAAACGAACGCTATTTAGTGACGTTCAAATCTGGAAATAGTTAATAATAATTATGCTTGATTTATTGTCATTTATTTTACCGAAATGACCGATATTTCGATTATGAGCACCGATAATTTCAAACAGCGACCCATTGGGAACCCCACATTTGAGTATGATTGAAAATCCCCAAAGCAATTCAGTGTATCATTTTAAGTAATTAGCCAATGGTAATTGTTGTCACTGGCAATGATTTTAGGCGAAAAAAGAAGAGAAAAAGAAGGAAATAAAGAAATACACAGTGAAGCCTCCGAAAGACTTGCGTAGTAAATATGAAATTAAAATGGAGGCGAGAAGGAAGCAAGAGGAAGCGGATTTAGAAGAGAAGATGGCCAAGGAACAAGAAGCCATCCAACTCGTAAGGCGTTCGAATTGTTTTTTTTTTTTTACATCGATAAGCCTCTAGTACTTCAAAGGATTGAAATGGTTTTGGTCATGTAGTTAATGACGTGTTGTCAGCTGCCAAAGTGTTGTTTCTATGGTTTGAGTCTTCAAAAAATGCACCCCCCCCCCCCTTCCCCATGAAAATGTCCAGGGTCCGTGCCCTTTTCATGTTTAAAGGAGCCCCTTGACCCCGACGGAAAGGCCGTATCTCCTAAGCACCGACCCTCCTCGGGGTACCAGTTTTACTGTCTCCCAGTTAAATTTTGAACATTTAACAAGTGAGAATGAATTATCTCGCGTATTTGCTGAAGTATGTTTGGTGATGTGTGGTATTAGGAGCTTGAGAAGCCTGCGCCTGACGAGCTGCATGGTCTGCGCATCCACTCGTGGGTGCTGGTACTGGAGGGCAAGCGCGAGGTGCCCGAGAGTTTCTTCATCGAGCCACTCACGGGCATGTGCCACCCCGTCACTAGCCCCAACTACCTGGGCATCGAATCAGTCTATAACCACCACAACTACTGGGTCAACATGCAAGACTGCTCCCAAGGCGTCGGGGTGAGTAAAGTAGAACGGCGGGAGTTCGGGGCGGTGGGGATTTCGTCTCTGTCAAATTGTCTAACCGAGAAATTTTACTGTTACTAAGCAAATTGTACGTGAAGATTTTCAAAGCGATTCTGTCATGGGCAGTTAGGATTAAATGCCTTATAACAATTACAAAAAAAAAAAAAAAAGACAAATATAATTGGCAAGTTTTGTACTTTGGCAGAAAATGCGCTATGACCTTGGCGACTGCACGCTGTGGGAGTTCATGTTTCCTAGCAACGACAGACCGACGTTGCAGCTGCCAGAGGAGGAGAACTATGACGACATGGACGATGAGGAGGTACGTCACCTACAGTCCTCGTCCGCAAGCGATGTCCCAACCATTTTTAATTCGTGTTGTTGCTGCACTTATACAGGTTATGTGCTAACCAATGACGTGTCTTCCGAACACCAAGCCGTCCAGCATTGCACAACACATCCCAAGAGAAATATAATTAAAGGACGACTCGTCCGACTTTCGGCAGTGCATCTAAATTTGGGCAAAGGGCTTATTTACAAAAATACAAATATACAGCTCCGTTCTCATTAGTTCAAATTAATAATCGAAGTAATCAGATACTAACAACCGTGTATTGGCTTTTGCAGGAAGATCAGGAGGTGGAGAAGCATCTGGATGTTCCGCCCTCCTGGGTGGAACCCATTTACATTTCACTGAGAGGTATGATTTTTTTTTAATTTTGAGGTATAAATATCGGTCTACATTTGAGTTTGTTTTAAAAATTGGTTCTGCTGATATACTCAATCCAAAAAAGAACGGAAAAAAAATGTTGCCAGATTTTACAGTCAAATACGATGATTTGTTGTTCAAATCTTAAAAGTAAGCACATGCCCACACGATTGTCGCACTCTTAATTGCTCTTGTGTTTAAACAGATTTTCAAATGCGATGCCCCATGGGTAAAAAGTTGAAATTGTATAAACGCGCCAAGCTGGAAAAGTTTGCACACTACCTTATGAAGGATGGTCTGGTGTCAAGGTTGACCGTCTACCAAGACCGGGAACGTAAGCCCTTTTCTTCATAAAAATATATATTTGCTGGACGTATGTGGAGCAGGTTTGTTTATGTTCCTAGCTGACATTTTAAGACTTGGTGATAATTATGGTCTAACTTCCAATAAATTGTCGTTGGTTAAAAAAAAAAAAAACAGGCTTTAGCGAGTTGGAAGCCGATACCACTGTCTGTTCGTTTTTGTATGCTTTTGATGTACATTTTGTTTCGGTTTTTATTTATTTATTTTGCAATTTATTATGCGAACACTATCCTCAAATTGGCGCTTCCTAAAGCATTCAAAACGAGAAATGTCGCCAAAAGTTTTGCGCAAGAGACTTAGGTGTTCACGGCGTTGGCGGTGTTGTTGCAGTGATGGACCTTATCGTGACGAAGGAGTACTTCGAGCACCGGCACGACAAGCTGTGTGAGCGACAACACAACCACCGCACGGGCTGGGTGGTCGAGTATTTCAAGGAAGGCAGGCATAAACACTTAAAAGGTAGGTCAATGTGTGGGTCACCTCTGCCCTAAGTGTCATCCTAGTGATATCGATAAGAAATCATGGTGATGAACCTTTCAGTATAACATCCACGAGCAAGGGCCTCCTGTTTATAGATTTGCCAAAAAAAAAGGCAGTTGAACAGCGCCGATGTCCCCTCCCCCGACCCATGAAAAGTAAGTGAAACAGAATAACAGCAATAATGGTAATAATTCTCAAGTTTAGCAATGAACGGAGATGATGAAGCGAAAACAACAACAACAATAATGACAATAATAATAATAATTGATGACTAAATGAAAAAAGGCATGAGATTGCAATGAAAAAAAAAGAAAGTTAGGTGTGAAGCGACGTGTGCAATGGCATGATGTTAACAGAGCAGCAGTACAAAGCGAGCGCGCCGGGCGCGGAGAGCGAGCGCACGATGCTGTTCTACCACCAGGCACGTGTCGACGGCTTGCGTCTTCGCACCGAGACGCCCAGCTCCATGGAGGAGCACTTCGTCAACCGCGATGACTTCCTGCATTACAGGGCCGTCGAGTTCGCCAAAAGACCCAAGAAGTTTGGGCCGGCCGATTCTACAGCTAATGCCCGGCCAATTCTGGTAAGAATGGCTTTTTTGGCCCTTAATAGGTTTATTTGTGTTAAGGACTGAAAGGTCAGTTCTCTTTGCATCACGGGACATTTTGCGCTCGTATAAATGCGCCGGATGTGAAGAACGTCATCTGTACACGTGACATCAATACAATCTCATCCAGTCTGGCTTCAGTGCGTACAAGGATAGGCATATGTAGCCAGGTAATGGCCATAGCAAATACCAAATTTTCACATTAATCGCTCAAACATTTCTAAATTTCTCATGCTAGGTCTAGGACTGGTTTGCGTGGGCTTAATTGGGGGAAACGAGGCGTAAAAATGGGTTAAGAAACATCACAAGACGCAACTCAAGATGTATTCTTTTGACACTCTGTATCAATATTTATCTGGTTTGTTTTTTGTTTTTTTTTGTTTGTTTGTTTTTTTTTTGTTTTTTTTTGTTTGTTTTTTTTTTGTTTTTTTTGAGAAATATAAGATACTAGACATGTTTGTGCGGCAGTGAAAGTATGTTAATGGGTTGCTTGGTGCGCACAGAAAATGACGGAGCGCTATCACCGTAACCCCGCCGTGCCGGCCAACGAGGATATAGCCGAGCTGGTGTTCAACCTGACCGAGGTGAAGGACGAACGCGACACGATCGGTCTGACGTACCACACGGAGGACGACAAGATCTCGTCCTCCACCCGCGAGTTCCTCAAGCCGCCCAATGCCGAGGAGAAGGGTGCCTCCATCCAGTGGCAGTCCGACGCTCATACCACCTTTCAAGTAAGTGCTGGCTTTCACCCTTGATCGGGGTTTCGGTCTTGACACAAAAGCGTTTATTTGGGAGTTTGACATTTTTTCGTAAAGTTACAACTCCTCCTTGTTCCAAGAAAGGCTTAAAATTGTACTGATATTGTATTGGTACTGTGACGGACCCTAAGCCCAATGTGATGACCAACTTACTTTGTATCATTGGTATAAAAGTATGACGAGGCTCTCTTTTAGCAAATGTAAAATTAGAAAAAAAAACTGTGTGTGATTGATTGCACCAAGCAAGGGACTGGTGTGCGTTTTTTTTTTTTTTGTTTTGTTTTTGTTTTCTTTGTTCTTTTTTTTTGTTGTTGTTGTTGTTTTTTTTTTTCGGTGCTGAACAGTGTGGTAGAGGATGTGTGTATTGGTAATGCTGCCTCAGGCACAATGGATAGAGACTGTGGAGATAGATATAAGCGCGTGCGTGGTTGTACAGGTGGATCCCGACAAGGATGACAAGAAGAAGGTGGAGCTGTACGAAATGCTGGTGGCGCTGCTGGCGCGCGAGGAGCGCTGCAAGGAGAAGGTGCGCCGCTCGGAGGAGGAGGTGCAGGAGATCCTCAACGAGCGCACGCGCGAGGAGGCCGCCTCGGAGCTCGACATCTCCGTGTACGACACGGAGCGCAACGAGAAGGCCAGGAAGCACAGGGAGGAGCTCGTATGTGCTGCTTACCGATTTACACCCCCCCCTCGTTCTCCCCGCATGTCCCCCCCCCCCCCGCATGTCCCCCGTCCCCTATTGTGTTCCGGTCCGTCTGTGGGCAGTCTTTGTTAACTCGATCAAACCTACATTCTTTGATGGATTGTTGAAATATCTTAAATATAGGTAGTGTGGGAGCTAATAAGGGTCGACATTGTAAAAGTAGAGCGTCTGATGGCACACCAGTTTGCCGTGCTGTATGTGTGTGTGTGTGTGTGTGGTTGGCTGATTGACAGGAGAGACTGCAGGAGGAGGAGAAGAAGCGGCGGGAGGACATGGAGATTGACTTCCTGGCGCCCTTCCTGGCGCAGATTGGCGATCCAGACAAGATCAACCGCAAGCAAGCCTACCAGCTCAAAGAAGACTGCCTGGCCGATCTGAAGCAGAGACTCATTGATAAGGCTAATCTCATCCAAGCCAGATTCGAAAAGGTCCACCATTTTTTCCCCTTATGGCGCCAGTCGTTCATGTTTGATAACTACAGTCTATGAGTTTTATTCTGCATTCTAAGAATGCATATCACAGAAAATACCTCTTCAAAATGCGATCTTTTCCTTTTGCTGCAGTTTGATTTAGTGTCAAAATTACACAAAATAATAAGAAAGAAAGACGAGAACTGGTTGCTTTGTGTGAGCAGGAGACGCACGAGTTGCAGAAGAAGCAGGCGTGGTACCAGCAGAACCAGGTGTCCATGCAGAAGGACGATGAGGAGGCTTACCTGGCCTACTGCAGCGAGGCTATGTTCAGGATCAACATCCTCGAGCTCAGGCTCAACAGGTAGGCTCAGGCTTACATACCTGTTACACAGAGGAGAGTCCCAATGCCTGGAAAATCTGTGGCATTGTACTCTGTAGATTTGTTTCCGTTTTGGCGAACTCCTGTGATATGTTTAATGAATACTTTGTAATCAAGCTTGTTATTATTAGACATGTAGCTGTTTCACAGATTAGGTGGTGATGGTTATGGTTCAAATTTGCTTGTGTTTAGATGTCGAAATGGAGGGCAAGAATTGTTGGAATAGTCAGAATAACCATAGAAAGTGATTGAAAAAAAGCCATTTATTGTGTTATGACGAACGTTGTCTGGCATTATTTATAATAATTACATATTTTTGTTTCAGACACAAAGAAATAGCGCCACACAAGTACATGAATTTAGAACAAAAGATTCGATCTGATCCACGATTCACAGAATTCTTCTAAATGCGCTTCTAGCCTGGTGACTTGTGAACTAGAGACAGTATTAGTGTTTGTGTGCAGCGCGGAGATGTTTTAGGCCCTGCAGTTTCCGTCCAAAAAGTCTGCCTTCCCGAAGTCCGCCTCAGTATAAACATTAAACAAGAAAAAAAGTTAAATTTGACTGACTGTGATAATTCTGTGATAAAGGTTAATCGTTTGCATGTATTTACGTTTATTTATATGTAAATCTACAGATAATAAGAAGTGAGGAAAAGGAAATAAAAAAAAACAGTAATTAAAAAGAAATAAGTAATTAAAAACGCAGAAACGATGTAAGTACACCCTCGATTAAAACTACAGTTTTCGGGCTCTTGTGCATAGCTTGCGTAAGGTACATGTTACATTGAATCTGTCAAATCAGCGATTTGATAAAGTGACTGAAATTTTCAGTATATGAAAAATTAAACATTTGAAGGGGCAGATGTCAGGAAATAATTTTTGTAATAATAAATAAAAATGACACATCTCAACGTTTAATTAAAATTTATCATTTAATCCCAAATATGCGCCACACAGCACACTTCGTAACCAATACCCTTACAGAGAAGTGGCTTGGTTAATTTTGCAACAAATCACGTTGTTTAGGTTATTTTGAGTGGTTTCAATAAAAAAACATACGAAGTCATAAAATTAGCAAAGAGGATGTCAGGCAATTTCAAAATCAAGAGATTGCAACTGCCCTAGGCCATATTTTAATGGTGTTTATCGACTCCAACAAGGCGATGCACCAGATCTATATTGTTCTTGAGGACAGGTTCACGTCACAACCTTACACCCACCAATAAGAAGTAACATTTTCGTCACGTGATCAAAAAGTGCCAGTGCTTGCGTGGGGGCAAAACGCATAGTTTCTCATTGTTTTCATACCAAATATAACTGTATTTTTCTTGTTCTGGGCCGATTGCATACATCTTGGCCTATTGGTCACATGCCCGGAAGTTATTTCGAAAAAATATCGAAGAATTTGTATTGGTCTAAAACAGTTCGATAAACTCCAAATATTGCTCATTATGCCCCCACTTACCCACAATGCATTGCATGAAGATGTCTTCATCAATACAGAGCTGGCAGATTCCCTGTAACATGCATACGTGTCATAAAACCAGTAGTAAACGCCGTGGTCAAGGCTGTGTGTTGATCGGGCTAAAGTTGTGTCCCTCTGGAGAAGTACTGTTGCGAAATGGTCATAGTGGAATCTGTTGTCAGCAAACGTCACGCAGCGTATCGTGGGAACGGCGTCAGAAATGTATGCTGGTTGTCACAGCTGTAAACTCGGCATGGCGTCACAGCTGTATCCTATGGAGTGGCATCTTAGTAACCCCAGCATTTTCCCTCCACACAGCATTATGTTGTTTGTTTTTTTCTGTTTTGATTCGTTCACGTTCTTTTGGCTGAATGTTTATTCAAATGATAAAAAAAGATTATATTATTACATGATTGCGTGATTTCCAGTAATATTTGCGCCAAAACGTCAAAGCCAAAATCCCAAACAAATTGCCCTGCGTCCCATACCAGCATAGGGAATGCCGTATGTGGAATGCCATCGCTGATGAATGCGCTTCGGCATCGATGCCATAACAACTAGAAACAAGAGAGGCTATAGCGCCTTGGTTGTACGTTCCGTTGGTCATAACATACAATTATATGGCCCACTGTGCCTTCGAATCAAAGTTCTGTTGAACACGAAATTCCCAAGGCACGTTTGTGTCGTAACCAGCTATAATGTCGATGTGAACACGCACCGTCACTTGGCGGTCTTGTTACTCTGACGGCAGCTGGGCATCATCACTTGGCGGTCTTGTTACTCTGACGACAGCTGGGCATCATCACTTGACAGTCTTGTTACTCTGAGGGCTGCTGGGAACCGTCATTTGGCGGTCTTGTTACTCTGACGGCAGCTGGGCATCATCACTTGGCGGTCTTGTTACTCTGACGGCAGCTGGGCACCGTCACTTGGCGGTCTTGTTACTCTGACGGCAGCTGGGCACCGTCACTTGGCGGTCTTGTTACTCTGACGGCAGCTGGGCATCATCACTTGGCGGTCTTGTATAAATGCATAATGGATAAGCGAGATGACATAAAACAAATCCAGTACAATTGAATAGCGCATTTTGATCAGCCCTTCAAAAAAAAAAAAATACAAAAAAAAAATATATATATATAGAATGTGCATTTTGAGAGGACGGCGCTTTGGCCCTGCAACCGTATTGCATTTACGGTGGCGAAGCTGGAGTATAGCGTGTGGCAGCTTTGGAATGTTTTAGCATTGTCTCCATTAATACACCATCACATGATAGGTGGCTGAGGTAAAATCGACTTTAATTTTGCTTATCAGTAACAATTGGACCATTTTTCAGTTTTTTTCCTTCTTGTTTGTAAACGAACTAAGATAGTGGTCACGTAAACAAAGAACGATCGATTTACTCATGGCGCAGTTTCCACAGGAAATGTACAAAAAAAAAAAAAAAAACTTATTAGTGAAACCCACGCCACGAACTATCTCGTTGGAGAGGAAATTGGAATTAAACCAAAAAGCGTCGCACAACTTCAATATATTTTCACTGTAGCAACAATCAAAAGCCAGGGTTGAATAGCAGCTGAGATTTCGCATACAAAAAGTTGCACTGTAGGCAACAGAAATACTAAAAAATGCCTATTTTCAACATGTCGCCATTTCGTCACTTTTTGGTCGAATCGAAAAATAATGCAACGTCGCACAACTTCAATATATATATTTTCACTGTAGCAACAATCAAAAGCCAGGGTTGCACAAAGTTGCACTGTGGGCAACAGAAATACTAAAAAATTGCCTATTTTAAAAAGTCACCATTTCGTTACTTTTTGGTCGAATCGAAAAATAATACGACGTCGCACAACTTCAATATATATATATATATATATATATATATATATATATATATATATATATATATATATATATATATATATATATATATATATATATATATATATATAAATAGTGAAAATATATATATATTTTCACTGTAGAAGCAATCAAAAGCCAGGGTTGAATAGCGGCTGAGATTTTGCGTGCACCAAGTTGCACTGTAGGTAACAGCAATACTTAAAACTTGCTGATTTTCAACATTTCGTCATTTTTTTGGTCGAATCGAAAAATAATGCGACGTCGCACAACTTCAATATTTTCACTATAGCAACAATCAAAAGCCAGGGTTGAATAGCGGCTGAGATATCGCGTGCACAAATTTGTGCTTCCAAGTGTCGCCAGACGGACGGACGGATCCGAATACTTTAGTCTGCACTACGCGGCAGCGGGGGACTAAAAAGAGTTCTAATTGTGTGCCAGTACCTCCACAAGTAGAACCTAAGGCGCAGGAAACCAGCTCTCGGTTGTTAGTAAACAAAACGAGCTGAATCGCTAGCGCCTTGCGTCGTATCCAGAAGCGTCAAACGCCGACGTATAAAACCCGATGTGTCCGTTGTGTTATTTTGAGGATCAGCTTAAATCGTTCAGTTTTGCATGCAAATTCTAAGCATTAACGACACTGCCGAAAGGGGATTTTTTATTCATTCTTAAAAAAATACAGCCAGCCGGGTTCAAACTTTGACTCTGCATTGGCTAAGATTTTTCTTCTTTGAGATTTTTCCCCTAAAAGTTGTTTAAAGTATTATATCTTATAGCACGTTATGTTTTCAGTTTATAAGTGGCAGTTTTGAAACTTCTGTTTCTCGCAATAAAATATAGGCACACAAATTCTGGACATATTTGTCAATACAAAGACTTATTTTATTTTCAAATTTTTCACAGCGGGATATTTCCTTTTTCTTTTTACACGCGCTTTTTAACAGCCGCCCGGAATGCCTTTTTCTTTTTGCGTTTTTAGTGGACATACCCGAGGATCGAATACCTGACTTCTTTTCTTGACCCAGTAAAATGTCTGGCGGTTGGAATTGTTTCAAAAGAGTCGACTGCAAATCTGGCTTCCCCTGTGTAATCAGCAAAGGGTTGGCCTCATAGTTGAACTGTATCAATCGGTAAACGGTCATGTGCCCCCCCCCCCCCCGGTCAACTGCCCCCCCCCCCAGTCAACTGCCCCTCCCTTTTTTTGCAACCCGGTCGACTGCCCTCCTCCTGCAATTTGACGGGATCGTCATTTGCCCTCCTCCCTTTTTTAGTAGAAAAGATTTTTTTTTTAAATTAGGCAATTGTGATGTCCCCGTCTACTTCGTCTCTGAAACGATTGATCTTCATTGGTCTATTCACCAATATGGATCTTATGAGAGACTGATCCGTAAACTAATTGAATTCTAATTGCAATTAGTTTCCTATTGGCGAATTGTAATTTACCGAGGTGCAATACAGTCAATAAAATAAATATAATTTTATTTATTGTGTCTTTGTAAGCCAAGAAACAAAGAAAAAATAGTATATGGAGGGGGCAAGCGACCACCCCTCCACTTTGAAGGTGGGGGCAGTCGACCGGGTTGCAAAAAAAGGGGGGGGGGCAGATGACCGGGGTTCGTATCAATCACTCCACCGGTTAGTCCCAATGTAGCATGCATGCCATAACATAATACGATGTAATTAATATACGTCAATGACAAGAATTCATGTTTCGTATGCTAGTGATCCCTAAAAACGATGGGTGTTATTTTTCGTTTCTTGCTGTTTTTTTTTTCTTTTCTTTTAGCCTTTGTAGCTCTACAGATTGCTTTGTTAACCCATTGTGGGCTAAGTGGACAGAAGTACGTCTCGTACTTCGTCTCAGCGACAAAATAAACATAAGGGGCATATCAGGCTGGTCAACGTACTTCGGGACCGCACACATGTAGCATACTGATAACACGTTAGTACTGCTGTAACTCGTTATTCTTCCGCCTTGAAATAAAATATTTGATTGCAAGTTTAAAGGGAAGTTAACTGTAGTTGTTTTACCATATACTTTAGCCCAGGATTGAACATTTGAAAGAGCGTTATCACTCATCCGAGTTTAGTACCAACGGCGGTCACATGCTACTTGACACAACCGTAAAACACAGAAAAGGACAGGAAAGTCATTGTTTGTAAAATGTAAGTATGTAGTCATGTGAGATCTAGAGCTTCCTTTCTGAACATAACTGTAACGTTTTTTACTTGTAAACACGAGATGGCATTTTTACAGAATGGCAAATGACATAGTTTGTCTTATTTCGGCTTACTGCTTGTTATATAGTATCACATTAACAAAGCCGTATATTCTAGAATTACTTTAAAACTTTAGCGACAAGGATGCTGAAGGTGGCACACAGGTATTCTTCTTTATTTTTTAGAATTTAGATAAACCAGTTAATTTATTAGTAATTTTTGCTTTAATGTATATTTGCTAATTCATCTCAAAAAGAATAATGAAAATAAATACATTAAAACTTAGATCGTTGATCATTCTAACTGAAATATATTTTACATTTTTTTCAAACATAGCAGTAAACTGAAGTGTTTAAAGGCCAATCGTGCAAAATCTTAACATGCGTGTTCATGACTTTTTAAAACTAACCCTGAACGCGAGGTTTAAAAAATCGCCTAGGTTTTAAAAAAATCGCCTTTTAGCTACATGGGCTACACCCATAGTGTGGGCTCTGTCGTCTGTCTGTCCATCAAGACGTTTGCCTGTCTGTAAACTTGGGTTAGTTGATACTGCTCTTTCAGTTTCGCATCGGATTGCAATAAGTGCATTTCTGATAGATGTTGATTGAGTTGAGCAACTGCTGCATTTTTGTGCAAATTAGACAGTAAGAAGGATTGTGTTTGGCTTAAAATAGTCATTTGCTATATAGCTACTTAATACAAATACGGCAAGAAGTGTTCAAACTGACCGTGCCCATTGAGTGGAAAATACTGTTCGTATGCTAGGCACTGGAAGAGAAAATGTGTTCTTAGATAAAAATGATATTAAACAATATCTCCATTCCTTTAAGATCCCCCAATTGGTTGGGGAATCCTCAAGAAAAGACGCAAGTGCTGTGTTTCCCGTGCATGTGTAGGAGGCAACTATTCAGAATTTTTTCCTTCTAACTCTTTCTTTGCTATTTCTCCCTTCTTGGCTTTATCTTCTGCAGAAGCTAAAGCGATCCTTGAAGTTTGTACATATCTACACTTTTTAAGTTCAAAAATTGTATCTCCTCCTAGGTTTTCGCCTGAATGTGTTGAAACTTTGGTTTAAGGCAGCGGACATTAGTATAGGGTTGTAACACCGTACATTTTTATCAGTAACGTACGTATTTTGGCATTTTCCTCAAAACGTACGTGTCGTATGTTTTCTACACTGCTGTACGTTTTTGTACGTTATATTACCCGTTTTGATGGATTTTAGTATAAAATCTACTTTTTCATAACTTTTTTTAACGAAGGTCCTATGTAAACCTCTACAATGATTTTTCAGCCTTTAAAAGAATTATTTTATGCTTTTCGTAGAAAATGACTCACTCATTACCGAGTAACAATTTTTATTTTCTGCGCAATTGTTATTTCAACGTTCGGTCTATGATGCTGCATATTTGAATCTTTCGCCATATGATTGTACTGCATCACAAGAACAAAAGCAGACATCGCAGTGGACAATAGTAATCGTAAGTTGTTTTCTCTTCATATAGCCAATAAACTCAGGTGATAATGATGTCGTAACTGTGGTGCATTAAATCCAAGTTAAATGTTATTTACAATCTAGGCTATTAACTGTATATCCAAATAGAATATCTGATCTGAAAAGAAAATCACCAATTTCTTAATTAGCTGTAGCCTATTTGTGGACTATCCAGCTCACCTATTATGTAGAATTAATGAGTCCGCACCGTCAGTTGGATAGTGTTAACATACTTTATTTTGTCAAAGCAAAATGGTTACTTTGTATTTTTCTTCCTTCTTATGTGTTATTTTAATTAATCGACGCTAATTGAGTTTTTCTCCTTTTTAGCGTATGTTTTTTTTTACCAATTTCCGTACTTTTTTCTCCCCAGTTTCGTACGTTTTTTTCTGATTTTGGTGTGGCAACCCTGTTAGTACCTACCTGTCAATTCGGCAAAAACTGGCCGAAATCTTGAAAAAAATTCGAACGGTAACGTCCTAAAATTTTGATGGAAGGTAGGGAGCATGTGTGTCCATCTGGCTATTACTTGTTTCTTTGTGGAAATATTGGCGAAAAACCGCCTGGCGAAAAGCAGTAAAATCGTAACTGTTGAAACTGTTTTCATACCCCTATTTCTGGGTCTTACCATGAAATAAATAAAAAATAAACAAATAAAAAATAAAATAAATAAAAAATAAATGAACGAACAAATAAATAATTAAAAAATTAGAAAAAGAAACATATCAAAAAGATTTAAAAATAAACGCATGAAAGAAAATAAAAAAATAAAACAATAAAAAATAAATAAAAAATAAATATGCTGACTCAGCGTATAAAACATGGGTATGAAAACAGTTTCCGCATTGCGTTGCGTTGTGGGTAAGAACTCCTCTTAGATTCATGTGCAACTTGCATTGTGGGTAAGAACCCCATGTGACGTGATTCAAGGGCAGTGCATGCCAGGGACGGGAACAGGCGATCTCCCCCCCCCCCCCTGGCGCTTCCCCCCCGGCGGTTTCCCCGTGGCGGTCTGCCCCCCTAGGCGGTCTCCCCCCTCCCGCCCTTCTCCTCCCACCCTTCTCCCTGGTGAAGGGGGGGGGGGCATTAAACACAAAATAAATAAACAAACAACAGCCGTGATCTCGCAAAAACTTGGGGAATTGCAACAACAAGCTTCGAGTGAAACAATTTTGAGGTTTGAGCAAGCAAGAGAGCCGGCACCGGCGATTACTGTACAAGCAACATCGCTTCCACCGGAGGGTAGAAGACCTAGCCGAGGCACATTACATAGGGCGGCGAATCAGTAGACAGATTAAAGAAGGGAGAAAAAGCAGCCCGGGGCGCACGTCAACCCCATCTTGGGCCCCACAGACCAGGGGAAAGAGACACAAGCGCGTGATATATTTCTCCAGAATCTTCGGATATTTCTTCACGCCACAGGCAAAGGAAGTGAAGTCAGATGCCCAGTCGGCGCCATACACCCACCTAATCGTACATTGCCACGGAGTGAGCAGGGCGGATCGTAGGTTCTATATGTAATCATTCGAGCGCCCACAGTGTGTGGATTGGTTGAGATCACTATACACAAACCACTCCTTCCCATGGTGAGTGGCAGCCAAGAGGAATCGCCGCTCCGACGACGAATCACCCAGCACGATAAGCAAAAACGTTGGAGCTGCATCGGCGGTGGAACTTCTGAATTCCCCTTCCACAACATAGTAGCGGTCATCCAAAGGTTCTCCAAGGCCTGAAGGCGTTGGACTTTGGCCAAGTGCACACCTCCTCCAAGCTGCGCTTGCAAGCACAGCGTAACGATTATCAGACAAGGCGATAAACTTTGAGTACCCCAAACATGCGCCAGTCTTGTTACCCGTAGAACGCCGAGGAAAATAAGATCTATCCGCGATAAGGATCTAAGCTGCATAGACAGTATTGCCAGAACGTGCCTAAGAGTCCTGTTTTGGCCAACTGTAAACCAAATTTTTGGAAGCAAATCATAGAGAAGAGGCCCGCGGGACAAACTGGAATGTTTCGCAAAGTTTTTCTCCGTCTGAAGAGGACAAGGGGTTGGCATCTAGTTATAGACTTCAAACGGCTAAACGAAAACTTAGTTAACCAACGTTCAAAACGGACAATTGCCATTTTATCCGCAAACCTATAAACCGGGAGATGTTGGTGACGCCAATAGGTTTATCAGATGCATACCTGCACATCCTGATGGGGTCTCCAGAAAGTCAATGCGCTCAGTGAAGTCGTGGAGACGACGGCATCTAATGCTGCCTTTTCAATGCCCATACGACCGGCTAATGCGGGGCTAAACCGAGAAAGGGAGGCGCATCAAATTTTGCAGCCACTCGACAAGTGCGTCGAACTGAGGTTGCTGGTGAACCTGGAGATGTCCCAAATAGAACCATAACAGGTAATTGTTTTATTGGGGGACGGGCGAGAATACACTTCGGGCGTGTATTTCTGTCAGCAGACAGGGTCTAGAAGATCCATGGCATCATCAGGACCATGCTGGAGGTCAGCTCGGTGGCCGAAACTCTAGCGTAGACCTAATGGGACAACTGGTGACAAACCCCCCCCCCCCCCAAAAGAACCTGTGACCATCTGGTGAAGTTACCAACACAGTGAGGGCGACACTTCAAAGGGACCGTATTTCAAGAAACGGGTTCAGCATACCATCACAGGCAAGGGAAGATTTGGCGTGGCTGGACACAAAAAACTGGGGTCACTATCCGCGACATCCCAACGACAACTTCAGATGCAAACGACGAGCCCAGCTGTGGCTGCAGCGATATGTGTGAAATGCGTGCCATTGTTTTGGAATTGCGAGCAGTAGGGAAAACACTGAAAAGACTAGTCCGGGATCTGAAGGACAAGGTGGTTCTGTGCCTAATGCAAGACACCACTGCGGTAGGTTACATCATGCACCAAGGGGCACGACTGCGGTCATCTTGATCTACGCTACGACCGAGTTGAGGGAGCTGGCAATGCGAAAATCTCCCACCACATCAGAACCCCAGAAGCCTGAATGCGCTATTGGACATGGCATCCAGGAGAGAGCAAGTACTGCAAGGGGAGTGGACGCTCTTGAAACAGCTGTTTCATTGCTTGATACAGGACTGCTCTGAAGCGAGTGATCGTGTTTGTAACGCGACTAAAGCAGCTGCTTGCATGATCCGTCTCGCTATTCCAGACCCGGAAACCGCAGCCAGCGATGCATTAAGCCATAGGAATTAATATATGCCTTTCTCCCGACTACGATACTGGAGAGAGTAGCAGATCGGCTGGACAGGGAGCGGAGCTTCACAATGCCTGATATTTTGAAGAGAAGAGGAGAAAAACCGATGCACTTCTGTAAAAACACAATGTTTAATCTATATTTTTACGCTTCTCTGAAAGATATATTATGGATGCAATTTATAGTGAGCAATCATGTGAGCACGTTGTTAAATTCTTGTGATCTCGATATTTCTATAAGTCCATTCATTTATTGTCTTCTATTCATCGTTATAACAGGATGCCGGAGACACTAAAGATATGGCATCGCCGAAAAAATAAAATTAACAACGCTTAAAAAGTCGATATTAGGTCGGCAGAAGTTCCGGTTTCAATTAAGCTTTGGAATACAAAGCTCACTGTAGAGCCTCTTCTTTCTTTGCATTTTATTCTCCAGATAGGGAAGGTGTATTAAGAACAGCAGTGCTTAAATGCAAAATTATACGATACGATACGATAAACTTCTTATATGGCGCATGTATCCAAAGATTTGCTCAAAGCGCTGTACATAACACAAATAACAGTAGGTAGGTCCTTCACGGTTTAATACTTTGTACGTAATAAGCGCAATCTTGTACACAATTCTGTAGCGAACTGGAAGCCAGTGAAGATCCTTCAGGACTTGGGTAATGTGGTCATGCTTTTTAATCCTAAAATTAGTCTAGAGGCGGCGTTCTGGATGGCAATAAGTCCTCTGATATTCCGAATAGAAGACTTGCAATAGTGAAGGCGCGAGGTTATCAAATGCTTGCACTATGATTTTGCACTGTCGGTCGTTAGGTATTTTCAAACAGACACGATTTTTCGAATGTTGCTATAACAGATTTTAGTTAGATGATTGATGTGGCCAGTCATCTTAAGTTCTTAATCAAGTATAACGCCAAAATTCCGAACAGAGGTGCAAGCTGAGGTGGTATCCTGACCAACTTTAATGGTGTTATAAATCACTTTGTCTAATTGTTTGCGCTTGCCAAAAATGATGAATTCTGTTTTACTTTCATTTAACTTTAGTTTATTGGTTGATATCCACTCAGATATTCTAGTTACACACTTTTCTAATGCTAATTTAGCTTCGACTTGAGCTATTGTTGATTTTGGTTTTGTGGCGTTATAAAGTTGCGTGTCTTCAGCGAACAAGTGGTACATGATAGAAAATAATAAGATAATATGTCCAATTGGTTTCGTGTATCTGCTGTATATCCAGGGCCCTAATCCAGACCCTTGTGGAGCGCCCGTTTCTAGGGAAACAGCTTGCGACACAACTCCATTGACAGATACCTTTTGCTCACGATCACTTAAGTAAGAGCTGAAAAATTTGTGGGGATGGTTCAAGGTATCGAAAGCCGCGCTGAGATCCAATAGTATAAGCAAGGTTACCTTTTGCCTATCCATGTTACAGAAGAATTTCATTAGTGACTTTTAATAATGCTGTTTCAGTACTATTACCTTTCCTGTAGGCCGACTGGTAAGTTTCATCTAGGTCATTTTGGTCGCAATAAACGGTGAGCTGATCGGCAACAACGCGCTCAATAACTTTTGATAGGAATGGAAGGTTAGAGATTGACCGAAAGTTTTTAAATTCAGTAACGTTTGGCTTCTTTGGAATTGGTGTGATTAAGGCTTCTTTAAAAGATTTTGGCATGTAACCAGTGGAAATGGACGAGTTCTGTGTTGTGGATTGAACTATGGACTCTTCGAATGTTGCGCTAATGTTGTTAATTTTGTTTTTGAAAAATGTCACAAATTCGTATGCTAGGTTCCCAGATGTTTCAGGATCAGGATACGCTGTGTTTTCCGATTTGTTACAAATTTTGGTCATTGTGGTTAGATTCTATGAGAGTGGTGAAGTACCTAACCTTTTTGGTTTCAATAAGTTTGTTAGTGTGGTTCCATTGCCGGATCATGTTATTTCGAGCCTCGTCTGATTTGTGTTTACGCCAGACACGTTCGCGCTTTCGTCGACTTGACTTTGCAAGTAGTATGGCATGATCAAACCATGGTTTTCGTGGTCTATTTCGCAGATTATCGTAGATTTGGCGTAGTTCTAAGTTATACGTTGAGACCAGTGTGTCCAGATTCTGGTTAGAAAAATCCTGACTACACAACCGTAAAAGGTCCTGACGGAATTCAGGTTATTCAGTGTTTTTGTATTTTGAGTGTAGACAGTTTTCTTACAAAGGTCTTGTAAGGGAAAATCCAAATATTAATCCAAAGTGGTCGAAAATTAAGGCATCGGGTTCTGGAACGGTGGAAAGATGGTCGCCGCTGCGTGTGATAATAAGGTCCAGTGTATGACCAGACACATGGGTAGACTGACTGACGTGTTTGCTTTAATCCAAAATTGTCTAAAATGTAGTTACATTCAATCGTAGGTTTGTCTGCTTTGATGTCCACATGTATGTTAAAGTCCCTGCAGATGATTATTCTGTTTTGTGTTAGCGTAAGCTCTTCTAGGAATGAGTAAAAGGCATCAAAAATTTGAGTTAATGATTGTTCCAGAGGACGGTAAATTACAGCAATTTGTATTCGATCATACCCGGACTCAATTTGCGATATTGCATGTTCAAGCGAAAAAAATTCGGATACTGGACATGGTTTTGGATTATACACGGATTTTGTGATAATGGCAACTCCTCCTCCAATTCAATCTTTTCTGGTGGTGTGGTGTAGACTGTATCCGGAAGGTGTAGTTTGGTCGCAAATATAGGCATTGCCCGACTGTAGCCATGTTTCACAGAGGCAGATAAAATCCAGTTCTTTTTCAATGATGTAGTCGAAAATAATGTCAGTTTTGTTACATACAGAACGGCTATTGAGCAGTGCAGCTTGAAAGTTTTTAGGCTTGTAAGATTTCGAGAAGTTAACGGTTTTACACTTATCAGGTATTCAAAGTTTGCACCATTCTGCTTTTTACGCACGGGACGATCGGATGTCGATCAGCTGATCTCGCTTTCCTCGATACGTCCCATATCTTGAACATGGCCTGTTACATGTAATCCTTTTCCTAGTGAATATCCAAGGCACATTGTAAACAAATATCCACTATGTAACCAAGTGTCAGTGATATTGATTAAATATTCAAGTTTCAAGGTTATCAAAGATATTGAGTTTTTGCCTAAAAACCCTTTCTATATAAAATTTATCCTTAAAAGTTAAGCTATTGTGATCACGAACGGTTAAAATATCACTAAGCAAAAATTCAACTCGCAACACTTCGTATTTCTTTAGCATACTTTTTCAAAATTTTTCGACACTTGGCGCACAACTCAGCTGTCTTATCTGCCTAAATATCAAGTTTACAGATAAAATCAAGAGAAAAGCATCGCTAGATACAGGATTTCGCGAAATGTGGGGGGGGGGGGGGGGAAGACACGGGTCTGATTTTCCTGTGAAAATATAAAACTTTTGTCAGTGGATCCAATGTTGATTGCTGAATTCGAAAAAGACTGGTAAACTTCGTTTTATTCTCAAAAAAAAGTTAGACGGCTAAACTTCGGATGATTTTTTATCTTGACCTATCCGCCTTGACCAAAACCTGTATCTTCCCTCGCTTACAGGAAATCCTGAAAAGTATATGTTAGAAATTGATCTATCCACAACAGGAGGGCAAGGAAAACAGGAATATATTAAATAAATACAGCAAATATAACAAATGTTTAGTCAATATAATTGAGCTATACCTCCTATTTCCCCTCTCAACGGCCATTCACATGTTGGATGTCTAGATGCTCTCTTGCTATGGTTATGAACACTAAGATTTTCGTTCATACAAATGCCTTTCTGCTGCCGTTGGATGGACCCAATGCCTTGAAATGTATCATCTTATCTCTTCTATACCCATAACACAGTTGAAATGTAATTTCTGATTCAATTATAGAATTAATTTCACTGGAGCACAAAACTTCATAGTTAGCTTCTAGTACTTTATGGGTGATTAAAACAATGTTTACTCGCGCTGATTCGATGTTCACTTTTCATCCTTAGGCCTGAAAAAGCAGTTAGTGGCACAAGTGAAAATTTGTGAAATAAGCATTGCTGAGAGTTGCTGAAAATCTGGAAGATAAATTTAGGTGAAGTTTGGGAGAATTTCAGTCAACGGTAAATTCGCAGTAACGGTTTGAACAGTTCAATGTGGTTTCAGCATTCTGCAGTGGGTTGTCTAGTTGTTTGTGTTGGCAGCGTACCGCTTGGAGGCATAAGTTCAGTCGAACCAGATGCTTTGGCACTGCAGGGAAGTTTGAACCGCGTCACTACGATTTTAGACTGTAGACCTTTTTTGCCAGTTTGGTTGTGAGTAACACAGTTCAAGTTTCACATGTATGTGATTCGCATGTGATTCGTATGTAAGCCGTATGTGGTAGACTTGTTTTCCGTGCAAAGTATATTTTTCTATAATTTTGTAAAGGTTCTGAATGACAGAGCCTACTAAATTTTATATCGTTGGATTTCGTAAGTGACGTTGATTATTGTAAAAACATTCAATTGAGTTTTAACAGTGCAACAATGGCAGAGGCGGGGGAGTGAGTAGCCATGGTGGCAAAATCATCGCTCGAGTCTTCTAAGCAAACCGAGGTACTATTCGATAACTTTGATGTGTGCAACGTCCTGATTCCATCTAACCCTTACCCAACGACTCTTATGGTTGTCTATAGGCCCCCGAATAGTCAAAGAACCACATTTATTCAAGAGTTTACACAGTACCTAGAGGACGCACTGGTAAAGCTTGCTTGTTTCTTAGCCATCACCGCCAGAGTAGGCTACTGATGATGATGTTTTCCGGAGTAGTTTGGTTTATTTATGGATATTAGATTTGCGTCCGGAGAACGTAAATGGTTGTATAAAAGCTCACCAAAAAGTGGCAAAATTATCACATCAAGATGGAATTCATTACGACTATACGAGGAAAGCAGTAAGGTGGTGACACAGTTAAGATGGTGGTCTATAAATTAAATTTCGTGATCGCATTTGAAAGATCAGGTTACATTAAGTGTTTGATTATAATTTCGTAATTGAATTTTAAAGCAGATTAATTTCCTAGTGATAATTATGTAAAAGTAGATGTGAGGTTGAAAATTAAAAAAAAGAATGAAATGTACAAATTTTGCTGATTTAAGTTTTACTAACTAAAAAAGTCTGCCATGGGGGCGGGAGAAGGACGGGGGGGAGTCAGCCTACGGATGGAGACCGCCTAGACCCGTTTGTGGTGATTTTAACATTGATGTTGACAACAATGACGATGCTTTTGCCAAGGACTTTAAGAATGTCTGTGATGCATTTTGCTTGCGACAATACGTCAGTGCACCCACACATACGTGTTGATTATTGAATGGTCACGAGTACTGTATGGCATATGCTGTGGTGAACTGTTAAAAGAAAAGAAGTAATGTAGATAATTTTGTATGTGTACTTTAAGGTAAATTTGCAGCTGTCTTTTTTTAGTTTAGTTAAATAACGGGGTTGGGGGTAGGGTGTTAGGGTAGGGGTAGGAGTGGTGATGGTGGGGGATGAGCGGATGGGCAGAGTGTGGGCGATTAAAGTACTTTTAAGGTCAGGCCTTTTTTAATGGCTCTTTAAGTAAACCTATGGTTTACTTTATTGTAGTGCTGTATTTTTCATACAGCCTAATGTAAGCCAATCTCGAACATACAGCCAGTGTCTAGCACCTTTTTTTTTTGTTTAAACAATGCAGCATTTTCTATATTTCACTCGCTGTATGCCTGTATTGGCGTCAGACGGCGCTGTA
Source organism: Protula sp. h YS-2021 (assembly GCA_949752745.1). Taxonomy (NCBI): domain Eukaryota; kingdom Metazoa; phylum Annelida; class Polychaeta; order Sabellida; family Serpulidae; genus Protula; species Protula sp. h YS-2021. Next base: position 47,411,047 of record OX457024.1, read on the forward strand.
TGGGATTTATTTCACCTTATTTTGATCGAGAAAACAAAGAGACATGCAGTAATGCAGGACATACTTTTGACCTCATTTTGACTCGTGATGACGACAACCTAGTGTCGACACCAACAACGCCTTTTTATTCACTGATCACTTCGCTGTTTAGACATTTTTATACCTGCCTAAAAGCAGCTCCTTACTAAAACTGTCGAAACACATTAACTTGGAAAAATTCAAATATGACGTAAAAATAGCTTGTGATGGCCTTCTCCAATCAGGGGGAAACTCCATTGATGAGCTTTTTGGCGGATTTAATAATCTGTTAAAGACTTTCTCTCAATCAACATGAACCTGTGAAGAAAAAGACTACTCGCATAAGTCCATGGTATGACGCAGAAATACACGAAATGAAACAGGTAAAAAGACGTTTAGAACGGCGCGGGAAGCGTCCTAAGAAACAAAGTGATCTTGAAAACTTTTTGGAACGGCGAGCAGCCTTCAATTCCTTAATGGATAGCAAGAAGTCGCAATTTTTTCAATGCCTGGTAAATGATAACTACGGAGACCAAAGGGAACTTTTCCGAATATTTAAACGCATATGTAACAAGACTTCTGAAGCTCAACGTCCTGAACACGAGTCGTCAGAGAAGCTTGTCGATTATTTTGCAACATTCTTCGAAGACAAGATATCAAACATTATTATGGAATTCAAACCGAATAATTACGAAGTCAACATGCCTATGCACTTGATTTCCCCTTTCGAATTCGAAAAAAAACCAGAGATGATATGACCCTCGCAGTTATAAGGAACTCACCTGATAAGACCTGTCTCTTAGACTGTATTCCGACGTCGTTATTTAAGATGTGCCTTGATGAGGTTGTACCGGTTATTACCGCAATATTTAATCGATCACTCAGTGAGGGAATCGTTCTTTCATCATTCAAAGAGGCAATAATCACACCACTAATGAAAAAAAAACAAATCGTGGAACATCATTGTTAAATTACCGTCCAGTGTCATGTCTTTCATTTTTGAGCAAAGCGCTAGAAAGGGTCGTATTAAAGCAACTGAATGACCGTTGTTTGAATAACAACCTAATAGACCCATATCAATCGGTATATAGAAATTGACATACTACAGAGACTGCACTACTGAAAATATTTGACGACTTGCTCACGAGTACGAATTATCAGAAGGTAACATTAATTTTAACATTATTAGATCTCAGTGCAGCACTTGACACAGTGAATCACAATATACTGCAGGATAGATTACACTCATTATTCAGTATAGAGGGGACTGCACTTGCATGGTTTACATCTTACCTAGCAAATCATCGTCAACGTGTCAACACTCTGTCAAAGGCGCAAACGCTTTTAACCAGCGTTCCATAAGGATCAGGACTAGGTCCGTGGGCCTATACTTCATACACACAAGAACTAGGATTTATCATATCGATGATGTCGATTTTGTACCATCCTTTTGCAGATGACACACATATTCAAAAATCTATGGATGTGTCTTCTCTCGCACAGCAATTACAAGCGAAGCAAGCTATTGAAAACTGCATAACCAAAGTCTAAAAGTTGATGAACGCCAACAAACTCAAACAGAGGTGATTTTGATTGGGACTCCGCATCAGTAAAAAAGGTGCCATTTAGTGCATTGACCATAAATAGCATTGAGGTAACAACTAAGTCAACAATGAATTTGGGTGTTTATTGATTCAGATCTGAAGATGAAATCACAAGTCAACAGTGTTGTAAGAACCTGTTACAAAAACATCCACACCCTGGGCTTGCCGTTCACGTCTCCTTAATCCCAGACAATAAAATATAGAAGGTTGCTAGCTACCTACAGGTCTACAGTCTAAAATCGCAGTGACGTGGTTCGGACTTCCCTGTTGTGTACCAAAGCATCTGGTTCGATTGAAGATACGCCTCAAGGCAATACGCTAGCGACACAAACTACTTTTCGCAAGTAGCAGCTTTCCCACGCTTTGTGTGTATTATGCAGCATAATGTGCTGCACCAGAGTTGCTGACGGGACAATACTGACGGTGTGATAACGTGCACAGTTTGCCGGTTCTCTCCTTACCAATCAATCTGGAGGAAATCCACCTGAATGTGCTACAGCAGCGGGAAGCAGTGATCTCGCAGCAACGGGTACCGAGCGCCACAGTCATAAGGACGACGCAAATGAGGAAGCTCATACGCGCACCTACAACACAGGGAAATGTGCCAGAGCGGGGGAAGAGAAGCCTGGCGGGGCTATCTCACGCAAGTTGGCCAGTACGAAAGGGGATCCTTCACCCATGGCTACACACATTGCCAAGATGGGAGACTAGAGACACAGCAATTCGGATCGCGCATCAACGCCACCCGGGAGCATACGGTATAGAGGAAGCAGATACAAACGTCTGATGCCGTCTTCATCCTGGAGCGGTTCCGAATCCCCGAACTCATTGCGGCCTCGCGGACGCCCCTCCAGTGCGACAGAACGCAGGGCACGGCCGAGAACAGAGCCAGGCCTTCGCAGTTTAAGCATTCGGAGTGCGGCTACTTGTGAAGGTTTCCACGGAAACCCAGCGTGTCCCCACGGGCAGGCGGAAGAAAAGGAGTCCCCCAGTAGGGAAAGTGAGGAAGTGGGGTCAACCACAGTGATACAACCTCTGGATATCCCGTTCGGAATGTCTTGGGCGTGATTCAGAAATTTTCTGATGCTCGAGTAGCATATCCCTGCAGGAATCATAGGGCCAAGGGAGCAGGGCCAAGAATTCATGGTATCGGACATTTTAGACGCTATCAGTTTGAAGGATGTGGAATTTCAAAGAACTTCAGACTTTGGGAGAGTTCAAACCTCGCCCAAGATGCACGTCGCCCGAAAAGCTTACAGGCCGTCAAACAACGCCGTCAACTTTGAGCCACACTAAACATGCCCCAGATTGGCTTCCAGTACTTCGACCTGGCGACACGATAACTATGGGATACAAACATCTCAGCCACATGGAGGGCATTACAAGAACAGGGGTGCGGGTGCTCTCATTCGTGGAGTACATCAATCAGATTTTACCAGATTTACGGCCATGGAAGAGAAAACAAGTAGACTCAAGAATATGCTTGACAACTTGTTAAAGAAGGACACCATAGAGGAAATTCCGTGGGCATCTAGACATGTTTCACAGGATTCAATATACATATACATATACATGTAAATATACATTTCCCACCATATCTCCAAGGCGGTGCGTCGGAGCTTGCGGGCGACCTCATTCGACCGGACAGATACGTACTCCACATACCAATGTGCCCTTAAACTAGAAATACCTGTGCTTTCAAGTTGGGAGACACTTGGAAACACAAGTATCGGCGTTTTTTGGTCTTCATGCGTTCAGTGAAGTTGTGGGATGGCAGCAGCTGTTTTAATACCTATACGACTGGCTGGATGCTGGACTTGACATGCAAATTGTAGCCAGTCAGACGCTAATGTTACGCGACAAATGCGCCGAGCTAGGTTACTGGTAAACTTGGAGAAGTCGAAGATTGAACCCAAGCAGGTAATTGTGTTCCTAGCGTATGTGCTGTACTTAACACTCGATTCGAGACATCACGCGTTCCATGATGGAACGCAGGTGAGTGCCCGAAACCTTTGCAGAGACTTTGTTCGGGCTGTTACTGGCAATGAAGTAAATGGAACCTATTGGGTGCTTCCATTTCCGATGCTACCGGCACACAGTGAAAGAAGCACTAAAGAAGACCAGCACTCCATGCAACAAGTTCACACTTCTGCCACAAGCGAGGAAGGATCTACGGCTGTGGATGAACGCGGTGAACCTGAGACAGCGGGCCCCATTCACCATATCTCAGCCACAATTTCAGATAGAAAGCAATGCGTCAAAGGTAGGTTTGAAATGCACTGTCAAGGCAGGTTGTTTCAAGTTGGCAGTGGCCGCGGCAACTGTGAGGCATGCACATCGATGTGTTAGAAATGCTAGCAGTAGGAGAAGCACTGAAGATCCTGGGGCGAGAAGGTTAGGGTAAAGCGGTACTGTGTCTGAGAGACAATGTCACCACGGTAAGTTACATCAGAAAGCAGGGGAGGGGGCAGCACTAGGTTGCCCACCCTGATGAAAGCAACCAGGACGTGTGCCAGCTAGCACCAGGTAACACTTCTTCTACACGTGGTAGCGGACATGGCATCCAGGCAGGGAGGAGTCCTTAAGGGGAAGCGGTCGCTCTCAATGCGTCTCTTCCGCTGATTGGTGGCGCAGTCGTGCTTTGAACTCCCATAAATGGACATGATCGTAACGCAACTCAACAGACCTGGAAGCCACAACCAGCGAAGCGTAGAGCTGCCAATGGCCTATGGAGGTACTTGATCCGGCATCACCCGTGTCGTCACTGCTACAACGGTGGGCGATGAAGACACCGAAGAGACTGCCAATGGACACGCGTGTACTGAGACAACCAGATTGGTCACATTGGCACCCACATGAACTGTTGACAAACATGGGTTTTCGGTAGCGGTAGCATAGATGCAAAAAGTAGCACGCTAAGTCCACCCGTTGGGTCTATGGTTTTCGGTAGCGGTAGCATAGATGCAAAATGTAGCACGCTAAGTCCACCCGTTGGGTCTATGGTTCCCAGTGTGGTATTCGAGAGGTGGTGTCCGATATAATCGGTAGTTCCAGTGGCAGCATCGTCACCAGTGGTAGCCAGCTTCCTATTCGAGGTAAAAAATAGCAATTAGGACAAAAGAGGGTTATCGGACAACGCTTGGCTCAGTGCTAAGGACCGCCACCGGTTACGACCAAGCTCCAGATAAGTTTCTGTATAAACAATGTGAGATTTTCGTTTGCAGAGACCATTACCAGCCAATCACATAATGCAATGCTACTTGATCCCATCTACCGAGACGAATGGCAGCTGGCATTCAAGGTAACTTTCGTTCTAGCTTTAGCGTCAGGTGAAAGGAGTAATGAGACACATGTACTAGACCAGCATTTTCTTATAAACGAAAACAATGGCAGAGTGGTCCTGAAGCCTCGGGCCTACATCCTAGGCAAGTCGCACATCGTGGCACACGGCAATATCCCCGCTTCCGCTACCCCAGGACGCACCAGTTGTGGGGGTAAGGTACACACATGGACACACTCCGCAAGTAGACAGAGATGACGAAGGGAATACGTAGCCCAGAACAAAATCCATTGGATATAGGGAAACCAACCATCTCCAACTACAACAAGGGGCAGTGGTGACAGCATACGACGCGTCATCGCCAGGAGAGGAGGTACAAGGGATACTCAAGATGCACCTCCATGAAGTGCGACTGGCTGCGTGTTCGTTGATTTGGCAACAGGTGCGACTGCTGCAGAAACATTAGGGACAGGTTGATAGCAATCCTCTAATTCTCTCATTCGTTCTTACTTGCAGGACTTCATCCAGGACTTTGTGTCAAAGCTGTGCCATATGCCATTCATTGTAACAGAGTCCAGTAACACGGTACGGAAGGAATAACGCTTGAGTAGTGTCATGTATGCTGTAGGAGCAAGGACAAATGTACAAGAGTAACAGTGGAGTAAAGGACAAGGTCGTGAGGGGACGTGGCAAAGGGAGCACATAAGCAACTCGCTGACTGCAGCGATGCAGTCAGCGAGGTTCTTATGTGCCCCCCCCCCCTGAGTGACAGGAGCTTACAATACGGGGAACTCAACAGGGAGCTCACAAGAGGAGCACATTTGGCCACTCATTGACACCAACGGGCGCACACACAGCCTCAGGGAATGTACGAATAACGTGACTTGGCAGCACCAAAAGATTAGAATCCCACATGGGCCACACAAGGGTGCACACAAGCAACGCAAGTACCCCCATTGAAGTACATTTAGTAACACGGGGTAAAAAATGCACAATTTTGAGATATAATGAACTTAAATGAATTCTAGGTGTTTTGGGTGTATATAGCATACGCGATGGTCATAATTATGCTAAAAGGGGGAATGAAGCTCCCTGTGGATGTGTAGGGACACACAGATAGGAAGAATACTCGCGTCATTAAGAAGACAGAAATAAACCCGGTTGTACAAGTTTTATTTATTGTCGTGTTAATCAAAAAGGGATACGCGCCCATGCGAGGCGCGTGTTACTAAGAAAATGTAAAATCAACACCTCAAATGCATTTCAAAGCATCGGGTCAATCCAAAGGCAGCTGCAAGGCATTAATATGAGCACAATGTCTATTTTTACTGGGAATTTACAAAAGCCAGTTCCATCTCCTCAAACCATTTCTCGGGCCCCACTATTCTGGGCACCGGATGAAAAGTGTACGTCGAATCTCAGAACAAGTAAACATGGGGTTACCAACAACGTGCTTGAGGTTTGCTATAAGTTTTGTTCTACAGTCCAGTTAAATGTAAATTTATTAGAAATTACATTTTAACTATGTTAAGGGCAGAGATATGATAGAGTGATACTTTTCAAAGCATCGGTTTCATACAACTGTACAGCTACAATATTTGTACAACACAAAAACCCATTTAATGGAAGTTAAAATGAGCATGTGTGTCATGTGTGTCATTACGTATATGCTTTAAAGTTTGTCTTTCAAAGTCGCAATATCGATCAATTACACCAACCCCGGCCCAATCCTAGGTAGCGTTTTAACATCACTGAAAAGCCTAAAATTATTAATCAAAATTGATCAGTTTAACTCCTATAATCCAAGGAGTTTTTTCGAAATGAAAACATGGCAAAACTACTTTTTTCTTGCAATAGCGTCAGACTCTTGGAAAATCCCTGGAAACTCCCTGTATTCTCCCAATAATGATGACGTTTCAGGGTTAACTGCGGTTTAGCATGAACTAAAAGTTAAACCAGGGTTAAACTTCATTTGTGAATATTGATTAAGGCATTGGTTTAGCTAATTCAAATATCTTGGGTTAACCAAATGCGTTAGCCCAATCAGTTAAACCACAGAGTTAACTTTCGTGAATATTTGATTATTGGACATCCTGCATATTGATTCAGACACTAAGAAGTTTGGCCACTACTTTTTGTGTGAAGCCTGTAGCTACAGGTTTGAAACGTTATTCAGTGAAAGAATGCATGTTGCTTATGTACAACGTCTGTACAATGCACAATTTGTGTATTCCCCATGCCTCATTGAAAATGGGTTTTGAGACTGGATTAAAACAGAAAATGTATGCACTTCGAACCTTGGAATCGAAACTTTTTCGGATTTTTTAATCAGAGGAAACGGATATGCCATTAGCACTTCGGGTTTTTAGTAAAGTATCTTTCTGTGTGCTCATTGACTATTACTTGCTTAAATTTTGACAAGTGAGAGGAGTGAATTGAACACGTCATGTCCATGGTTTTCGTTGCAATATCAATATTGCATGTAGACTAAGATACGACGCTTGTATAAATGTCAATGTTTCCTATAGACCAAGCAACAGTGCGAGATGTATTGTAAAAAGAATCGACGCGATTGATATCTAACCTTCCGAAATCGTACGGGTTGAATTTCTGGACAGAGATATTGTAATAAAAACAATAGACATCTACATCGAAGTGGGACAAATACAACTTGGACTCCGACCATTCCAATAAGTAGAGCATTTAAAATAGGCAAGAATGCAGAGATCCTTAAAAGACAGTTTCCGCTAAGGTTACCAGAAGGATGGTGCATAGGTGCCAAGATAACAGACTTGCTGAGAACTTGTCAGGACATGCCAAACTACAGCTTTATTTCGTCGCAATAAGCCGGGTGACAACTATAGACTTTTCTTAACAATTTCAATCCGACACAAATAAGCATTCATCATTTCTGTTCAAGAAGATAATGAAAAGACATTGTGAGCACCATGTGTTTGAAACTATACCAATGCCATATTCTTCGAATTTCAGCTAGGGTTAATCCCTACATGCTCATATTCAGGATATACGAATTGGTGAAAGATTAAACTCTATTGATGTTTTCTTTTGCTCCGAGACAAGACTGACATGGAAAGATGACAGTAAGTAATGAATATAGAAGGCTTGAGATGTTTTCGACATGATGAAACACTGAATGTGTGTTTTATAAACCAACTAGTGAAATATCTGACATATTTAAACAAACAATACATGATGTAGTGTTCGTCATTGAACATCGTAAGAAAATAGAAGAAACATCTTTGTAGGCTTGTACAAGACACCGTCTGTAAAACTACCTCTCCTTCAAAGAGTTCTAATACCATTCTTAAACAGGTACTGCATACAATACGGTGTCTTCTTGGATGATTTCGATATTGGCATTCTATACCCAAGGTCTAATGGCAAGCGTCTGATATGTTTCTTTGAAAAACTGACATATTCATGTCTTCTTTAAGAATCCACTATGGAAGAACAAAACTGCAGTTATCATATGTACTCTAAAATGTACACTGTGCACATTGTTTTTATTAAAACTCATTTCTTATACGACAAAGGCGTGTTCTCTGTTATGGATTTGTGATAAAAGACTGAGGGCCTATGGTCACTGAAAACCTTCTATCCATCCTATGCATGTAGTTTCGCGTTAGAATATTTTAAAGGTAGAAACAGTGATTAAAACTCACAGCATCAGTTTCTGTTTGCCCAACATGGGCCTAAAAGCTACACCTACCTTGCTTTGTCGATACTTGTGTCATCTATGTTTTCGGTAGGTGATCGCAACAACACCTACCACAATTCTGACAATCTGTCCAGGCAGTCAGTCTTTATGGTACTAAGTATCGCTCTTGATGAGGAGCTTTGCATCTCTGATGCCTAAGTTTAAATTTAACAGCATTTCCATGCAAGAATGTTTTTAATAAATTTGTAGGAGGTTGGTGTACCTATCTAACAGCTCAGAATGTGACGGTTTGAAGCCAGGAGAAGTGCCAGTCACTGATGACTATCTCAAAAGTAAATAAACTCTCCTTTGCATACGTTCTATAGCCTTACTAGTAAATTGTTTGAACACAATATGGTTGACAAAATTCTACAGCATTCAAGGTAATTTCTATCTATCACAAAAACATGGTCTATGACTCATTTTTGCGGTGCTGCGTTACGTACACATACACACATACATACGTACACACGCAGTTGAGTATAACACACTGAAGCCTCGTCACTGTCATACAAATCACCAAGAAAAAACCCAGGTGGACACTTATGCTCCTTGCCTTCATTCAAAATTAAGTCGTTTCCACGTGGATCCGAGAAAGAGACACTTTCTTTAAGATTTGTTTTGGTCAATATTTTTGGCGCACGGACAAAAAAGAGCTACAGCGGTACTAATGTCCCCTAATTAGAACTTTACCTCTTTTTCAAAAATCAGTTTTTTATGTATTTTTGAACCCAACTTTGTGGCAGGTTTTAACATGATGCAAGTATCTTTAACCTGTTTCATAGAATGTCTGGACTTCACAGTGAACCAACTGGGAATTAATTCTCTGGCATCAGTTAAGACTTTACTAAAAATGGTTTCCGCCAGCATTTCCCCAGTTTTTGAGAGAATCACCAGAACAAATAAGAGCATGGTAGGTACTAAAGCATGTTCCCCTTGATTGAAATTTCAAGACAGTAAGGCTATGCACAAATTTATTCTTCGCCAATAGTTCAGTTTTCTGGACAAATGACGAAAAACGTAACGATCTTGTAAGTACTATTAGTCTCAATTATTAACTAAAATTTCAAGAAAGCAAGACTTATTTCAAAAACGATTTTGCTAAAAAAATCATTTTCGCCAATATTTCTGGCAATTTTTGTCCAATCATCAATAAAGTAATCCCCAGTGAGGTATTAATGCCTGTTACGTTCAATTACAATTTCAGTACCATAATTTTATTTCCCTGGCGTCAGTTAAGTTTTTTGAAACAAATTTGGATTTTTGTGAATATTTCCACCAATGTTTGGCGACTCACCAAAAAGGCAACTGCTGGGCCAACACTTATGCCCCTACCTTCAAAACATTAAGATGTTTCTAGTAAAATACTTAAAAAAAGATTTTTGATCAGTATTTCCGTCATATATTATTGAATCACTGAAAACGTAATAACCAGATAGGTACTAATGTCTACTACTTTTAACTAAAATCCAAATAATAGCATATTTAATTCTATTCTGTTAAACTTGCCTAGCTGCATAAAAACGAATGCAACTGTCTTTAACTGATCAAAATTCGATAGGTAAGTATCAAAATTCAGTCTGTATGTTTAAAGTTTAGTGCTATAATAACTTTATATCAAAAGGCATGACAAGCAATGCGTTACAACTGCTCCCATGTGGTAATCTGTTGTCAATATCAGTGAATATAAAAAGAGTTATTAATGTCCACTATTTCTCAATGTTACCTTTATACTTTAAGGTTTACAAACGCTTTCTGTTTCAGATTTAAGTACTGGCTATATTGTTGGACTTGGCTTGTGCATTTTGATGACCGCAGTGGTTGTTTTTGCGTACACTGAATCTGCTTTGTTTCTTGTTCAACATTATTACAATTGGAAGCCAAAAGACAAAGCATTGCAACTATTAGGTCTTTATCCTGTAAGAAATACGTTTCATTACTTGCTGGATCGGGTACATATTGCATTCCCGATCACAGATAAAATTTATCTACAAATGTTTCTTCTTCTTTAATTGCTGATCAAAATTTTCTTTTATCATTTGCTAATAAATAAGCATTTGTTATTGATAAACATTTTAAGTGTTTGATATTCAAAATATTCTTCAGACCTATTCTACAATTATCTATCGTTAAAATTGTCACATAAGTGTTTGAGCAAAGATTTTATACTTTTGCAAATAATGCACTACTGAAGACAAATTTTTAGAAAGGTGATTTTGCGCTGTCCGTATTTGAATATATTTTTCCAGTTAAAACTAACAATCGTCTGGTTTTTTAATTATGAAATGTTCTTCCTGCCAAAAGCTTCAATAAATATCGTTGATTTCGAAACTAGCAATACTCTCTTTTAAGTGCATGTGAGCTGTTGTTGTCAATTTTATTTAGTTTTAAAAAATTCCAAGTAATAATTTAAACTGAATACTTTGAGTATTTTTGTTTATTTTATTTCTCAACTGATTATTAACTTTTTGTGCTAAACATGCATTTTATACCTGCATGTAGGTATAAAACTATTAAGATTGCGTGTTTCCTTTTATCATCGTACAGAGGTGTCTTCTTGTGACTCTTTGGGCGTGACTATGACGTATACAGCTGAAAATTTTAAGCCAAATTTTGCTTTCAAAATAAAGATCCACTGGACTTTTAACCGAGAAAACGTTTACTTGTAAACATTATGAGAGCTGTTATAGCATTCTTGTGCTGCGCGCTTTTCAAGAAACTTTTATTTATACTAATCATGGACTTTGATACGTACAAACGGTTTTTCAAAATTTTATTTATATTTTCGTGAATCTGTGCAATTCAGATTTCAATCAAGTTTTAACATAATTATTGTGCATGTAGACCACGGCCAGCAAATTCATGACAGGCTGCTGTGTAATATATCGCTCCTTGACAAAGTTAAATGTTGCATGGACCACTTATTTGCTCTAGTCTCTTGGCGTTGCAAAAAGGAGTCCGTAATTTCCATCTTTGCTCATTATGTCAAAGTTGAATGAATCAAGTATTGCGATATCTTTGAATTAAATGTGTTGGCGAATTTTTTTATTCTTTTCCAGATATTCTGTATCACTTCTTCAGTTGCACTAATCGTACCAAGATCTGCCACATTGAACGACATGGTCGCTCAGTTGTGAGTAAAAGTTCATAACAACGAAGTTAATATTAATATAAGGGCAAGTTTCGTGGCCAGCGACGCCTGTATCGGAATAAAAGTTTTATTTTGATAGTTTTATTTATTGAAAACATATATTCACACATGCTTCAGCAAGGCAACATTTTGTTTCAAAATCAACATAATGTTATCAACACAAAAATAACTGTTTAATTTGACATTTATGTCAACAATTTAAATATGAATATATTAAGAATTGAATTTAAGTAAATATATTCTACATCATTTTGTAATGATTTGAACTGCTTCAAACCCATTGTTTTCACTCAAACTTACCTGAATAATTTGAGCAGTTCCTCGCCTCTATAATGACTTTCTAACGCTGAAGTACCTAAACTGGATTCCGTTTGAATAACAAAATCCCGAGATCAACAATATAAACTCATGCACAAATCTGCATGTATTTATACAGGCGCCAACTTTCCGTTGAAATTTTGCCCCTTTGTACAATGTTGTACAACAGGTCGACATACTTCTTGCTGATGCATTATTTTTTCAAAGATTAAAACGCACTGGTAAAGGTAAACAAAAATCAAAATCAAATTGTGCAAGTATGTTCTAGCTATGTTTTAAAAGGCCAACACAAAGTTTTATCCACTCTTCTATTGAGGTATATTTTTCTTGATCTCAAAGCATTCAAATAAATTTGAAAAAAAAATAAAGGAAGCACTAACAATTAAGTCATATAAACAAAGAAGTTTTGTGAATTTCAAGCACAAAGACTTTAAAAGGTATTCGTAGAATTTCTAAGATGAATACACTTAAACAGGTACCTGTCTGGATGCGTCTATAGTTTTGTCGTTATGTTAATGGGGCATTTTGGAGGCCAAGAAAAAATGAGCAAACGACTAATTGGAACTTCTATCCCCTTGCAAAGTCCTCCGTTTTGTTGTTGCTGTTGCTGTTTACCTGCACCCAAAATAACAACGTAAGTATAGAACAAATAAAATTTACAAAACGCAAAAGAATGCCATCTTGCTTAACATATATTTTCATGCTATTGATGAAGAATTTAAGTATTGAAAAAGAATCACTTATTGAGTGATTAAAATTTAGCACTAGGCAAGTTTTCATGCAAAATAACATTTCGAACTATAATTTTAAGTATAAGATTTTCATTCTTTTTGACAAAGATTAAATACTCATTCATTCATTCATTCATTCATCAAATTGCTACGATTGCAGGTTTAGACTCAGAATATATATGCAAAATAATTTAACGCGTCTTTAAATTTTGCATGTTATAAAAAGCTGAAAAATTATAAATACGAACATAAAATGAACGTTATTTAATAAAGTCATTGAATTGATGTCATAAAAATTCTATGTGACATATTTCAACACATTGTACTTGATATAGTCACAAAATATAGTGACGCAAAAAGGGTACACGTCCAATTTTGTAGGAAATAACAGGTTCCTTTAATAACTTTCTCGAAAAATATTAATAGAGAACTAATCTGTCTTACTTGTTTATTTCAGCTTTAGTAATTATATAAAACATCAAAGATTTAAAGTTAAAATATTAGTATTGTATTGCAGATATCGTCTTTGGGTTCTGGAAATGACTGTGCTGCAATATGCAATTTTGAAGCCGGTTTTAGCTTATGTGACAGCAGTGTTGTGGGCAGATAATAAATTTATCAGTGAAGACGTGAGTTTCTACTATTAATTTTAAAGTTTACATGGGACATGCAGTTCAAACGTACTATAAATGTGTTTAAAGTTTAATGCTGTTTTTGGTGAAATTCTGTTAAACAACGTCTTTCGTGTTAAATTCAGAAAATTTTTTAATTCAAGGAAGTTAGCATGTGTACATAGTTATATTTCACACATAATTGATGTTTTTACTAATAAGAAGCTTAAATATGTTACATAAACATATTTATATAACAAACTTGTGGCTTGTTGGCATCATTTTTGTAGCGATTTAATTGTGTTAGTAGATGTTAAATATGGATAGTTAGAACATATTGCACCCACACAGTAAAATTTGTACATAGGATAATCCGCAAATCTCTATCCGTTCTGCTGTGTTTTATTTTTCGAATGATGGCATTTTGACTGGTTAAAACATTAATGTGTAAGATCAGGCAGAAATTTGGTTTTGTTTTTCATCCCATTTATTTTTCAATTTGAACCAGCCGGTCGGCGAAATATATAGATCCGACTGATCCGACCTTTTAACAGAAAATTTCTGGAAAAATGTTTGTATCGTGTTTTGCTCCAAGTATGGTTTAATACTTTTATAAAATTTTCAGACACCTTGCCAATCCTTTTACTCGAATTTGTTAGAACTGAACATTTCACTTTTGCTTTATTTCAGTTTTAGATAAGAAACAAGACTAGTTTTTCTCTTGCCTTATATCCATTTACTGTCTAAGCACATTTCATTTCGTTCTGGAACAAAATTAGCATAGCTGGTTAAACTTTTTTCAGTAGAATACATTAATATTATATACAAATGAGACACTAATGTTTGTATTATGTTATATTTATTAGCTTGGTGTTGAAACACCATACACGTGGATAAATGTCATTAGCATTATCTCCACATTGGTTGCACTGTATGGTTTCATAATCATATATCAGGTAAATCGTTTCACATGTTATGAAGGCGGTTATTAATGTAGTTCATAAGCCACCTTTGGAGCTCTAGACCTAAGCTTTTATAGGGATTAAATGTGAAATAATTTTATTTATTCGAGTTCGTTTGACATCTTTACGAAAAGGAAAAAAGTGAAAAATAGGCTTACTAAACTTGCTAAACGGGGCGTATTTTAATTGTACAGCCGGGGTTCTCTCTGATATCGGATTTTGTTTCCTTGTTTTGATTTTTACATATTGAAAAGTAGTCTCTTGTCTTTAAGGTTGCTGTTCTTTCTCAGTTTATGGCCAGCTTACATTAATGAGCACAGAAATACTAATAATACCAATGACCCGACTTATGACCTCACGCACTGTCATTCGCTGATTAATTGCTGAATACTCTTCGCTCTTAAAAACACAATATTCCAATGACAGTTATGTAACTTTTCAAAAAAAGCACTGCAACTCTTTATTTAAGTTGATTCTGCAACTTATTCAGTATTATCCAAATCTATGACTTTCCCAAAAATGCATTTTGGTTGGCTAATTGACTTTGACTCAATTTTGTTTCTGATGAATAAATAGTGATGGATTTTTTTTCTTCGTTGACATACAAACATACTTTTACAAATTCATTTGGCGAGGTGATGTACAACTTTCATGTTTAAAGCTTTTCGATCATGACCGTTTATTTGATTTACGCTTAAAGGCCCAACTGAAAACGCTGCTTTTAGCCATGGCACCGAGTCCGCCCCTTTTCTCACTTTCTTGGAAAAGGCCATCAATCAATTTTATGCAGATTTTACAACCTTAAGATAAACGTCTTTGTACGATGTGCGAACTGACCAACCGAAGATAACAGTTAATTTATGCAGCATATTTGTATCCACACTGTGAGTCCAGCTTAGACAAAAAAGTTGAAAGGAAAAATGTGTGAAATCGGTTTTGCTTGGAGTGGCTACCCATAACATGCTGTTCAATGAACCACAATGGGTCAATGTTTTGACAGCGTCAATCAAGCAACAATTAGGTCGTTTAAAACACGTGGAATTTACAATGAGGTTGGGCCGTTTTTAAAATTGTGATATGATTTAAAGTTAAATTTTTATGTAAACTCTTTTCAAACGGTCGTTAAAATGCTTTTAGTATGGTTAGAAAGCAATTGTTAACTCATCGACCATTTTATTTTAACAAAATCTGTCAAAATGTTTAGTAAAAACGCTAAAAAAGTATGCGAGGAACTGATGTTGCCTCGTTGAGCTCCAGAATCATAATGAAAATGGGAGGAGCTAAGAGCTGCTTTTATAGTCCTCGTTGGACCTTTAAATTGCTTTGTTATTTGTTTTACTGGTATGTAAGAATCTTTTAGATATAAGAGAATCTTTTAAATATTTTGACGGCAACAAATTTAACCCTTCCGAATCAACGGCATTTGTACATTTTGCTATGCTCATAGGACTTTCATTTTTCTCCTTCAGCTCTTTTTATACTTTATTATTCTAAGTTATCCAAAGTGCAACATTAGATCAGATTTTAATTTTTGAATCGTCTAGAGCTCTGTCTATCGAAAGTAACATGTTCCTTAGACCTGTTGATGATTGATGAATCATAAGCAAATTTGCGTGAAAATCTTGTGACTGCAATTTCATATTATTACTTCAAATTACTGTAGCTTGCGTAAGACCCTACCTTAGTGCTTTATTTGATAGACAGTAATACCACGAATAAGTCAGTGTTGAATGCATAGCCTATATGTTCCTACAATCAAATGTACTTAAACCTTTCCTGATACAATGCCTTTAGTAAATAGATCATCATTTCTTGACAGTTATCGTTATATCAAATTTGTCAGTACTTTAATTTATTTTGAAATAAAACAGGATGTGTTTTTTTAATTTATATAAAACTTTTTTTCTTTTTTTCAGATGTCAAGTGCCCCTTTGGAAAAAATGTGTGTCAAGCCTAAATTTTTGGTTCTACAACTTGTGCTGATTCTGTCCAACTTCCAGCACGTTGTTATAAGCTTCCTCGTGCTCGGAGGCATCATACATTGTGATCCTCCACTCACTGCAAAAGCAAACGGCGACCGTATGTATAAACTATCTCCGTGTAGTTAATATTGTATGACTAGTATTCGGGGAAATTGTTTTGAACATCAAAATATTCATGAGGTTTAATGTGGCCTAATTAAATAATATATATGGTAATTAGGTTATAAGGTTATAAATTAAGTAATCAGTTTACAAAATGGCTTTAGTGTGTTCCTATCAAGGGATTAATAGATTTACATTTATTTGAATTATGAATTTTGATTTTTTAAACCTAAGTTGCTCTTACTCTGACCTTTTTGGATATTGTTTAAGTATGTTACCCGAAAATTAAATATCCAAATATATAATCGTTGTTTAGTTTTCAAAAAGCTCATGTAAGGTAAATAGTCAGCAACATGGTGAAATTCCACTAGTTGAATTCTGTGACACATATGACGTACTTTACTACCACATCACAGCAACATCTGTTTTTGTCATATTAACGTCCGATTAGGTCATATTAACGTTCCAATATCTAAACCACAACAATAATAGTTAATAGGTAATAATTTGGGAAAATTTATTCAGTTAATGTTGTAAAGTATACGAAAGTGCAAACGCATCTGTAGCCCACTAAAAAGCGGTTTTTTCTGGAAGAATCTCTGTTTTATGTAATTTGAGACGTGAACTATATAAAGTTGCAATCACAAAAAAATTGTCCACCGATGGTAGCAATTATAGCGCTTATGTTATTTTATGTCATTTATATCCACGTTGCATTTAAAGCATAAGGAGCGACCTCATTGAAGCGCCGAAAAAATACCGAACCATTTCTCCTAGCACGAGCTATCCCTGATACCCTAATTTATCCTTAATGTTGACTTGAATATGTCAATAAATATTTTTCGTTATTATTTGCACATTGTTTATTATCATTTAAAAATCTGATTCTGTATACTTTGAAAATACATACTAGGAAAAACTTATCCAAACCATATAATTTTATATAATGTTTCAAGTTAAAACATAATTTGTTTTAGTATAAATTTTAAAATCCGATTCATGCAAATAACCCTAAAAGCCTATTCGAAACCTAGTTTACTGTCTTTACATAAGCTAAGTTGTACCTAATAGTGAATAAATCAAACTGTAAAGCGGCCAAAACTAATTATACGACCGGGTATGAGTGTATCGAGTTGAAATCATTCCTATTTCGATTTGCAAAGACTTTAGGGCTTAAGAGAAATATAATTTAATGTACATAGAAGTTGTAACAAGACGTTATTGACCTTAAAGTGTGAGCGGATAGGCAAATATATTACTTGATCAACTTTAGTAGCAACTTTTTTCATCTGTAAAAGCGGTGTGGATGTCGTCACGATATCAATCCAACGTCGATTACTGACACCTGAACACGGCATCTATCTAACGTCGTGTCTGCGTCGTGTTTCCCTTTGCCGTCAAAACGCCTTCTAAGGAACTTGTTACTCCTCACTCCCATCAAGCCTTTCTGTGAGTTCCAACATATGTGCGCCTGAAGTCACGACATTCCGATTGTTACAAGGCATTTATTCACGTGTCTTTAAACCCACTACTTTAACAATTCTGCCATTTTGGGGGATGATTGGTGGTGGGGATGATAGGAATATTTTTCAGTGTTTAAATTCAATAAAGATCATTTCGAAAAAAAGTTAACTTTGAAAAAACTTAACATATAATCTTGCTGACACAGAAAACATATGCGAATATTTAAAACTATTCAGTGAAGAAAAGATACAGATTATGCTTCTAACTTACCTATATGTCGTGACACATAACACAAAAATATCAATGAATAGTCACCATATTTCGATAATCTTGAATCTCTCGATAAAAGGAATATGCCAAGTTCAGTAACTGGAACACCATTTTTGACAAGATTCTAGGCTTTGATACTGCTTAATTGTGTAAATATGCCAATTTGTTTTGCTTTCTAATTTGAAATTAACCAAAACAGATGCTCTGAGAGCAGCTTTTAAAGCACAAGCCGACATTATATAACCCGGGACACATTATCACTAAATAGAGAGAGAATTGGTTCAACTTTATATGCAAAGGAACTCAGTTAGGTTAATTGTAAGACAATCTAATGCTGACAAGTTAAGTAGGTTGATAAAAAATAGTAGTCATTTGGCATAAAATATGCTGAAAATAATGCTCCCTTGACCTGCGACTTAATAACTTAACTGGATTTTGTTATCATATACTTGAACTTGCACAAAGTACAATTATGAGACCACGAGCGTGCCTGAACAGATGTCGCCCCATGTCATAGGAGAAGCTTAATCATATTTCATTGTCAAACTTGCAGGGTAGTACTATTGCGGGTTTCAATTTTTCTTCTATGGAGTCAGTCGCGTCAGATTTATCACTAAAAAGGATTACTATGAGCTGAAAGCTGGTGCTTGGTTCTATATATATATATATATATATATATATATATATATATATATATATATATATATATATATATCTGTGTGTGTGTGTGTGTGTGTGTGTATGTGTGTGTGTGTGTGTGATCATCACGCAACAGACAACAAGCAATAATAAGAAGACGCGATATAAAGTGTATGTTTATATATTATAAATTTTAGGTTGGCATCACATGTTTTTAATTGCGGAGATGTTTGTGCTATCGTTCTTTGCAAGAATGTACTACAGACGCCACATGAATGACTTACCTGCAGAAGAACAAGTTTTCAACACTATAGTTGATCAAAATACAATGACAACAGATTCACTCACTCGAGGACGAAGTTTAACGAGACCTTACGGTGCTGTTCCACATTCTCAAACCCTAGCAGCAGAAACAACATGTAATCAAGAAACCGCAACAGATATCATCTGTAAATCGTTGTGTTCTTCCGAGACGAACAAACACTTTGGTGCCAATGGAACAGATACCGATGTTGTTTGGCTGGATGTTGATGAAACGCAAAGTGAAAAAACGAGCCAAGCATAAAACTACCAGTTAAAAAGTTTAACTATTCTGTAAAAACATTAAAAAGGTATTCTACAAAGTTTCGTGGCCTTTCATTTGATCTTACAAATTGATACATTTTGTAACGGGTTTCTGAACTCTTTCATAAAATATTCTAATGTACCATCACCGGATTGAAATACTTGCCTTACACAAACAAAACTTTTATACACACGTTTGTCTTGGCTTTAACGTTTAAGATAAATGTTGATTAAAGGTAGATATGAAACACAGGACATCAGTTGGTGCAGCAAAACCAATGCAATACTGCGCTTAAACATCTAGTGTACACAATAACCTAATATATTTATGGAAACAATAAAAATCTGTTTTAATGTTCAATCAGATTTTTTGCATTGATAATTCATCTTAATACTATGTAGACGTTTGTGTAAGAAAACAACTAACTGATACAAGAAGCAATTTTCATTGATAGTACATATGCAAGGTGTTCCTTAAATATTTTGAAAATTCTAGAACTGTTATTGCATTACTGCGTTCTTGTTTGTTACTATCATACCTAGACTGTAACACGTGACAAAACTCTTGAGACCTAAACCTAGTAATAAATGTGTTCACACAACTAAAGATATAACTCTCGGTCATTGCTGTATGAATGACCACATTCCTTATTCTGTGTCGTAATGAAATTCAGAATTATGCACTCGGACATCAACTTTTTCCATCCTGAGGTAACAGTTTTTACATTGGATATCTGTTAACTAGTGATATAGTTTGATATGCTGAAAATTCGAATTCTGGAATAAATACACAAACTGTATCTCAAGGGAAGAGATTGCTGATGTTTTCCGAATTACAAAGCCATTCGATTAATCGATGTTCCAGTATATGCACTGCTTATTTGAGTGACTAATTTTTTACTCATTATGTCTATTGAAAAGCGACAAAGTTGTGTTATTAGTTGTCGTTTAAACGCCACTTGGACGGTCACGCATTAACCCAGTCTCTTTCAACCGGGCTTGTATACGTCGAATATTCATCTCATTGACACCAAATTGCCTTGCAACATTAATTTGGGTCATCTCTCTCTCTCATAAATTCCAACTGCTCGCTGTTGATGAACTTGTGACAGTCGCGGCATCACAATCAGTCAGGGAACTTTTAATATTTTAATGTTTTGTATCTAGCAGAACTTTGCTTTTACTGCACATTTAACTTTGTGCCATGCGTGTTGCTCATATAGCCCCAAACTCAAAAAGGTGTCAGACTGACTATTTCATTAAATAGAACAAAGTGTTCGTTTAATTAACGTGATTTTCGTTACCAAATAAATAAAGAAATGTTATTATTATCAACGAAAATCACTCAACGTGAAATAAAACCCCAAAATCGAAAAGTACGCCACAAAAACACCTAGTGTTACATTCTTTATTTTGATGAGTTAATATCTCTGAGATAAATCTCACTCAACGATGTGTAAATGTCACTTAACCATCGGGGTTCCAGATACCGAGTCAAATACAGTTTTCAGCTGTATAAACAATCAACAAAGACACTAGTCACCAGATAGGGTAGCAAACATGTGATATTAACCAAGATAAGATGAGAACGACTTAAAATTAGAAAGCATTGTTTACTAATTGCAGGTCAAAGGATTACCAATTATGGCAGACCAACAAAAATCTTTCTACACTAAAATCTAAGAGACATATCAATAAAACAAAACAAAGCAAATATTATGATTACGTAATATTTTTGGTACTGAATGCGGCAACGCCAAATAAGGATTAAATTTAGCGGATCACGTGGAAGCTATGTAACTCTCGTTAATTTTGTCGTTGTTTCTGAGCGCATTATCTCTGTTCAAAAGGTTTGGCCTCTCTGCTCTATACAACGCTAATTATGCAGCGAATGAGTAGCGAAGCCAAGCATGCATTTTCTTCCTTCTTGGTGTTGACTTCGAGGTATGACAAGCCTTAAGTCAGCAGGACTTATGCAATGACAACCAAACAGAAGATAATGCTTAGTATATTCTCAAAGTGGAAGCATGGACTGGTATGGTATATAAACACACCCAAAGACGACGGAATAATATCTTCTGTAGAGCACTGTACTGACGCATGCTTTCTTCATGGAACACCTTGGCTATATTTTCAGCCGTCACATGTGGTACAGACGTAGAGAACCCATAATATACCTGTTCCTTTTTCAAATGTTACATGTGGTTCTGTTATATTAACACCAACAATTTGAAATGAAAATGGTGATTTCCATTGCCATCAGTGGAGCCCGTCTTTTCACACCTCTTTGCTTTCTGGCAATGCTGGTATGATTCACAGAATGACTTGGTGTCATTTAACATACCAGGCTACGAATATTTCTATTTAGCTCTATACCCAAAGTTCACATATGAGAAGTGCACATAGCAATGAAAGTCATGTTCAACCTTAGGACGCAACTCAGCAGAAACGACAAACTGAAACGAGCATTTGTCTGCAACAGATCTCATGACGATCAGAATCTTTGAGCTATAGAGGCACCAGACGAGAACTCTACACCAGTAATAATTGACTTTATTAAATTCCTGATGTTTTCTCTCCTGTCCAAGCCTAGATTTATCACCATGAGCATTCCATTTACTATAAGACCTTGAAAAGGGCACTGGATTTTGGTTCATTAAGCAGTAGCAGGTAGCAGCTGGGCATTGTCAGAGCTTAATTAATTTCGTGAAGTCTAATAGTTATTTATTTGCAATTGTGAGACTGTTGTGATCTGTGAAGAAAATTGTATCGCAAGCAAGAGTGTTGTGATTTTTATCGATCGAAAGATCAAGGTGCAATAACTTTTTTTATAGACAGATTGGCCCACCTCACAAAGAGGACCAAAAGATGCACTGTACATTACAGACCGTGCGTGATGACGTAGTAATTGTTAACAGGGTTGTTCTTGTAGTAGCTTATTTCTTGATTCATTATATTGTGAAATGTTTCATTTATAATAGCTATGTCCCGATTCTGTTCCTGCAGAAAATGTACCTTCCCTTGTCACCTGTAAAGACTAAGGTTGGGTACTTGGTGATACCTACTCTCACATGTTTTACTTTCAGGCTGGTTGAAGCGCGTTGCTCGTTTCCATGTCCCTTATAATAAGGCAAATTCAACTCCGATAATTCAGGTACGATTTGAGTTTTTTTACAATTGCGATCCTAAGGTCAGTGAGGAGATGGGTCAAGTTAGGGATCAATTTTTATACCATGTTTTCAGGCAACCCTTTTTTTTTTGGAGGACAACATTTTTATTAGCTGTTAGGACCTTATTTTTAGAGCAGGGCCACATTATTTCGAGGCAAAAATTATGATGTCAGGCATGGTATTACCATGACAAACTATGATTCTCTAGTTGTAATGACGCTATAGTTCATATAGTGGTTCTCCTAATAAACTTTTGCAATTTTAGGCAAGATGTTGCTATAGCAGACATGGTGTTTTCATTGATCTGGCAACTGAAACCTGATTGATTTTTGGGATTCTCGCTCGTTGCCTAGAATCAGTGTTATCAAAAATTCTTGCAAACAAAATGCTCGATTTCTACCTAAAAGTTAACTTTTGGAATGGGGTTTGCGTAAGATTATTCTGATATTTGAAATGGGAGAATGGGGTAAAATACAACAAAAGGGACTAATCTTATTTTTAATTGATGTTTGTAAGAGAGCTGAATCTCACAAGCAAATATTATATTAAGTCGAAACGGATAATTCTTTAAGAGTTTGTTTTAAATTTATAAATACTATTTCGATATTCATGAATATATTGTTGTCCCTTGTAAAATGTCACGGTCTTGTCGAAGAATACATGACAAAATATAAAGAAATAAGAATTGCATAAAAGAGTACAATGTAAACAAGTCTAGAAATCATAGACTAACTTATTCAACCAAAATATGTGCAGAATACATACGCTTTGGTAATAAAACAGATACAAAATACAAAAGATTATATATACTCTGATATTTGTTAGCAGGGTCGAGTTTTAAAGGACGGCACACTGGAAATAATATGCAGTGGTTTCGTTGGTACCATCTAGCTTATTTTTAGACGGCAAGCGTTGTTAATTAAGTGGCTGTGAGAACAAATTTGTAGCTCATTTTGTGTTACGTTCCAGTATTGTAGGGACAGTTCAAATGTGAAAACTTGTCTAACATAGTCCCATACCTTATAAGGCAACTTGATCACTTTGACCCGGTACTGTGAAAAGTTGTAGTTAGAGATTCTGTAAAAGGGTTAGTGACAAAATATTAGTCATTTTTCGATATATAAGAACTGATAGTTTATCGAAAATAATAGATGTTGTAGACATCAAGAGAAGCGCCTACACTAATCGAAACTATTGTACCATTCGCGGAGGAATCTGATCTACTCTTTCCGGTTTGAGCGGCTTCGAAGAGACAGCGTGAAACATCAAACGGTGATACCAAGCTATTAAAATGGTGAGTTTTGTGTATGGTTATACGGAAATTGTTTTTGTTCTCCATAAACATATCAGAATGGTCGATTTGGCTTTTACCGACTTCTGATCTAGGAATGAATGATTATTCTAACTTTGAAAATAGACCGGTATAACCCGGAAGTGTTGGCTTCTTCAGACTTCCAAATATTTAAATGAAATTTTCAGGTATTGTACTAGTTAAATACATTTGAGGTCTCCGCACAACGAGAGAAACATAGAATTGAACAGTAAGTCGTTATTGTCAAAACTGGAAATGTGTTCTTCTAATGTGAAAAGAGTTAGCCCAGGTTCACGCTTATTGACAAACTACAAAGCCACACACAATTCACCATGAGTTAGAATAATCTTTGCGGCTAATGCACCAGCCTGTTATTTAAACAATGACGATGTGCTGTGCAGTTTGAATGTTGTTTGTTTTGTACGCTCATTTTTGGGGGTCGGTAATAAGTCGCCATTAAGAAAGGTGCATAAGCCAAATCACACTTTGGGCGTTCGGAATATTAGGCGCAAACATTCTGTATTTGGAATACAAACTAATCGGGTAAAAATGAAAGAAATGATAGGGAGATTTCGCCTAAATGTCACATTTCTCATTCATCAAAAAGCAGTCGTTTTTTAACAATCCGTCCTCTATTTTTAGACCCCAACCGGGGGGGGGGGGGGGGGGCTATAGGATTGCCCTCTGCCCGTCCGTCCGTGTGTCACACTTTGGATTGTGTTTTGTTTCTACGCAAGTTCTCCGAAACTGTTTACCCCAGGCATATGCAACCTTGCACAGTGAATATATATATATATATATATATATTGAAGTTGTGCATGTTATGTTTCAAATCGGCCAAAATGGCGACTTTTCAAAAATTGTGACCTTTTGAGATAACTTCAAAGTAAGACTTGGGTGCTTTCCATGTGAGTTCTCTGAAACTATTTATCCTAGGTATATGCTACCTTGCACAGTGGATAAAGTTCTGCAATGTCGTATTATTTTTCACGTTGGTCAAAAATTGCCTAAGTGACGACTTGTTGTGTCCGGTTGGGGTCTGCGCCTTCGAGGATGGCTTGTTAAAATTTATTAAAAGTTTTAACAACCAGTTGTCAGTTTCTTTATATGTTCCGAGTAGGTACTGTTTTTCACCCGGTTCCCCTGCATTCGAAATACAAAATTCTTGCGCATTTTATTCAAAACACCCCATGTGTGATAAGGCTTATCATTGGAAAGGGGTCATAGGGTTCATAAAAAGGAATGGAGATGAACTAAAAACACTCAAAAGTATTATTTAAAAAGAAAACAATATGCAAACGTTTGAGAATAAAATGCCTGGACGATGAGTGTTTTCAGTGGAGTATTTGGAACTAAAGAAACTTGGTCGCGGGAGTCTTAGCGGCCACCGTGTAATCTCAAACGCCATTTTTATGTTTCAGTCTTCCGGTGTAAAAGTACACGCTGATTGTATGAAGCGTTTTGATGAAATGAAGCTTGGTCATAAATATCGATATATAATCTTCGCACTGAGTGAGGGATACAAAGAGATCTGCGTTCTTAAAACTGCGTCACCTGGTAAGTATCTGAGTCGTGGTAACTTTGCCGTCGCATCTGGGTGTCGGACGATTCACACAAAAACCGAATCACACAAAAAACAATTCATCCAATCTATGACCAAATCATCCAAAACCTTTGGACGATTCACCCAATAGTTTTGGATGATTCATCCAATGTTCTTGGACGATTCATCCAATTTTTTAATTTTATTTGTAATGTGAGATTATACATCAATAACTCGTTTATTTCTTACTCTGAAAAAAATGACGAATTACTGAGTAGACTGTAAATTTCACTGGATTCAAACCCGGTTGCACCGCATTAATCGACAAGTTACAATTATGTCAAACTACGGCGGAAGTCTCTAAATCTACGGTCGAAGTCAATAAAACTGTTAAAGTCACGAAAACTACTGCGTAAGTCACTAAAAGTGTACTGCGTAAGTCACTAACACTGTACTGCGTCAGTACTACTGCTGCCTAAGCCGCTAAAACTGCAGTCTCATTCAGCCCCAGACCTGATTGCGTTGGCTGCATCACGTGGCACACACCATTCTCTAATTGATGAGCTCTGTGTCTTTTTTGTTTTTTAGTCCCCCGCCGCCGCGTAGCGCTTAGCGCCGGATTATAGTATTCGGTTCTGTCCGGCCGTCGGTCCGTCCGTTAACATTTACCTTGTGAACACGCTCTAGCCTACAATTAGAATTGTATGTGCGTTTGTTAAACTTTTTTTTTTAAATGCTACTCCTCCTTCAGTTTTGCTCCAGTCGTTTTGACATTACCCAGGAATGTTCCCTGGTTGTTCCCCCCACCTGGCTATTACTTTTTTTGACGATTGACGAAAAACTGACAAAATGGCGGCACTTTTTGTGCCCGTTTTGGCCCATATTTAAAATGCTAGTCCTCCTACAGTTTTACTCCAATCGTTTAGATGTTACGCAGGAATGTTCCCCAGGGGTTCGCCTACCAGGCTGTTATTTTTTTTCGTGGTTCGCCAAAAACTGCCGAAATGGCGGAACTTTGAAGTTTGAAAAAAACTAGAATAAATGGTAGTAAATAACTGAATTGTCAAACCATTCATTTCTTTGTCTTTTTCAGTTAGTTATAAAATTTTAATCGAAAGTTTCTTAGGTGTTTCTCCCCCTGGATTTCGCTTTTTTCGCATATGACAAAAAATGCCGAAATGGCGGAATTTAAAAAAATTTGTAAAATTGTTTAAATACGTGATTTGTCAAAACCCAACCTCTCCAACATCCCTTTTCGGATAGCTCCCACCCGGGAAAACTCGTTTCTGTGTATTAAAATTATGAAAAAGGTACGTTCAGAAAACAAAGTTCTTCATTTTTGGGCCTAACAGTATTCGCTTCAGGGTTTTTCTCTCTTTCCTTGTTTGCGGGGCTGGTATGAAATATTTCATGAATTATTTCACTGTAAAAATTTCGCATGCTTTGAAGTTTTTAAACAAGAAATAAGTTGGACATCAAGAATACCAAATACTGACAGATAACTATTAACGGACATTCATCTTAAGTTGACAGTTAACACACTGCGTTGGCATAACTCTACCAGTAAACAATGCATCCACAGAAATCATTCGTAGTCTATGACTTTTGAGTAACAAAGCTAGCAGTTGCTGGCCTATAGCACCGTTGACACATCTTCTCCGGGTATCTGAGCGGGTGTTTAAGAGGTGGGGAGAGGCAGGAGGGGTAATAGTAACTGCTGAAAGGAGACTCACTATTAAGGCACAGCGGAAAGAGGTCGGATATGTTACACAATAGGTTAAAACTATAGCAGACAATATGTTAGCTGAACAAGCAGGGGGCAACTCACGCCCGTGAGCGAGTTTGCTTCTAGTTTAGCACAGTTTTTAAAATATTCACCCCTAATTCTGCAATTAAGCAGTGTTTCCCATTTAAACGAGAAAAATCTTTGCCTTTATCCGGTTTTACGATAAAGCGGTATGCAATTATCCCGTTAAAAATACATAATTTTATGCAGTCAACCGATTTATGCGTTTAACCGGTATGCGATTCAGTCATTTTATCTGTCTATGCGTTTTTGAAGGTGGTATTTGTTAAATTAAACCAACAGATATTACGCATGGCCTGGAAATGTGTTTTTTTTTCTAATGTGCTTTGAAAGATTTCAAAAATTTCAATATTTCTGAAATATTTCAAAAATTTCAAATTTCATGAAATTTTTAAAAATGTCGAAATTTTTACCAGCCCTGCTTGTTTGGTAACTCGGCTGGGTCATGTCCTTAGACATGCTTGTTTAAAGGATTATCCTTTTTCTTTTTTTTTTAAAGAAAAACCCGATTTTATCCTTTTTTTATCCTTAAATACTTTTTATGACCCGTCCGACGTTAGTCAGAGGGTCATATAGTTTTTGCCCTGTCCGTCCGTGCGTAACGCTTAGGGTGCTCAAGTTAATGTAAAGAACTTGTGCTAGGGATTTGTACCTATAAATCCCAAAGCCGTTGGAAGTGATTAGATATATACAATGAAGATGTGCACCCCCCTTTGTGGCCGAAATCGACCGATGGGTCAGGCCGTGGTGAGTGTCGGAACTTAAGGCAATTTTTCAGTGATATTTAATGAACACCTTGAAGTTTTGTGTAATGAATTTCTGCCAGCGAGTGCTGTCTATGAATTCCAAGGCTATTGGAAGTGGTTAGATAAATAATGAAGATGTGCTACTTCCTGTTTTGGCGGAAATCGGCTATTGTCTTAGGCCGTGGTGAGTGTCTGAACTTGGGCAATTTTTCAGTCATATTTGATGAACAGCTTGAAGTTTTTTGTAATGAACTTGCGCTGGGGATTTCTGTCTATGAATACCAAATACAATTCTTCACTTAAAATGTCGCTTAGGGCGGGTCATTCGTGTTCCTCCTGGACACATTTCTAGTTTTTATACTTTTTTTCTTGATGACCCCGTGGCAACAGTGGTGTTGTCCATCGCCGCCTGTTACTTCCACCCTGATAAGCAGGGTTGGGTTTCTCCCAGGGAGAAAGGTATTTCTCCCCTCCCCATGGGAAAAATAGGTGAAAAACCCGGGATTTAGGGTTTCTGCCAGGGAGAAATGTTTCTTCCTGGGATAAATTGGGGAGAAACAGCCGAGAAACGTTGGGCATAAAAATTATTTCAACGTTTTGCATTTTATTTTATTCCACAGTATTTAATATTTTAACACTTAAGATTTTTCTTAAACTGTTCACTATACAAACAGACACTGATTCATGAGAAATGTCAATTAGTTAATCAAATTTGTCATATATTTTACACTCACTCATTCGATTCTCAAAGCTTACTATTGCAGAAAAAAGTTTTTTGTCAAAATCCACACTACGCATTTTAACCAAAATCTATATAATTAGGCCCCAACCCTTTGGGGCCTATAGTTTTGGAGTGTCCGTCCGTCTGTCCGTCATCACTTTTTTGTACACGCCATATCTCCGGTCTATTGGTCGTAGAGCATTGGTAGTTAGCTTAAATGAAAGGGCGTACTGTAGATGTGGCTTTTGGTGGGATTCGGTCATCCGGAAGAGGTCAAATTGACCAAAATAGGCGATAATTTGGGTTTTAGGAAAATAAGCTTGTACACGCTGTATCTTCGGTTCTAGTAGTCTTAGAACATTGAGAATAGGCTCAAATGAAAGGTCTTGACCTGTAGATATGCCTTTTGATCTCATTTGATCCTCGAAGCATACGGTAGCAGAAAACTAGCTTGGCGGTTTTATCATTGCCTAATCGGTTTCGCACTTTCGAATGTATGGCACTGAAGTTAACTTACACCCTTAATCTCCAAGGCGTAGCACGGAGAGTAACTGAAAGATAAGCATGTCATTACTTTGACACATACTGACAGAGAATACACACCCTTAATCTCAACATCTGCTGAGATATAAGGATTAAGACGTTATGTTAAGGCGTAGCTCGGACAGTAACTGAAAGATAAGCATGTCAGTACTTTGACACAGACTGACAGAGAACGGATTTTTCTTTGATCATGAGCAGAATAGAAAGGTATCTGCCTTGTAGTAAAAGAAAGAGAGTGAAAGCCTGAATAACAAATGTCGATCATACATTTGTGTATTCTAACGTGTACGTTAAGCAAGACAAAACAAAAAATAAATAAATAAAAAGAGGGGAGAAACTGTGGGAGAAACGTATTTCTCCCCTGGGGTAAAAACCCGGTTTTTAACCCAGGGTAAAATCCCTAATGGGAGAAAGCTGCCAACCCTGCTGATAAACCGTTTGTTGTAATATTTTGTTCCCCATCGGGGGGGGGGGGGGTAATATATGCGATCAACTGTGTGTCGGTCTGTCATCAACAGCTTGTTAACACGATGACTTAAAAACTGCTGCAAGGATTTCAATGAAACTTGGTATGGGAACAAACACGGATAGGTAGTGTAAATGGGCCAGGTTTGTCCAAGGAAAATACACCGACTGGACTTGGAAAATTTCAGCTCGTGATTGACTATTGATGGCCGTGTTTAACTGATGGGGGACCTGTGGGGAATATGTGGGCTATGCACACTGTTCTAGATAAGCTTACCTATCATAGTGGGTAGGTGAACGATGTTTTATTTTGACCTTGACTATATTTCAAGGTCACATCAGCCGTCAGCTTGGATTTTGACCCGCAATTTTCTGTCAACAAGTTAACACAAAAAGTAGCAGTCTCAATTATTATACATAATTTTATATCGTTTTACGCTTGTTGAGGTGTACGTTGGCCACTTATTGATGTATACTTTTCTTTCTTTGCTTTTATTCACAGATAAGACGTACGACGACTTTGTGAACGACCTGAAGGAAGCGGAAGACGAGGGCGCGTGCAGATATGCCACTTTCGATGCTAATTTCACGCTTCCTAGTGGACAAAAAAGAAATAAATTGCTCCTCTTTCAATGGTGAGCACGGTATTAATTAAAAACACAAGCGGGATACTATTACACTAACATCTCTTTTTAGCCCTCAGCCAATATAAGCTGAAGGGTATTGTTATCGGTCTGTCAGTCCGTCCGTCCATAAACTGTTTTTGTCCGAACGATATCTCAAAAACTATTCATTGGATCTTAACCAAACCTTACAGGAAGAAAGTATGTATAATATAGCTGTGCAACGAGGGGTTCAATTTGTCTCGCATCAATCCGTCTGTCCGTCCATCGCAAATTAAACGTTTTTTCTTATCCGGTTTATATCACAAAAAACTATTTATCGGATCTTCACCAAACCTTACCGGAAGGAAGTTTATATAGTGTAGATGTGCAAGAACCCCTCCGTCGCTCCATCCGTTGCACCTTGTGTATTGTTTTTGTCCAGGCGGTATTTCAAAAGAGTAACTGGACCACAGTGATGTAACCGCTATTGGCTGAGGGCTCTGCATCTCCGATGCCTATGTTTTTTTCTCTTTTCTTTCTATTTTTCTTCATCGGCCCTGAACGTGAGGGGGGGGGGGGGGTACAGTTAAAAACTACCAATGGGTTTGTTCTCAATTTCTAACGTAAAGTGATAACGGGTAGAAATATTTGGTTGTGATGTCGCAAAATCAAGCCTCAAATGAAGAGCACCTGGGGAGGATTTTATTATACACTGGCCGCCCAAATAGTATCTCGAAATTTTTTTTACTTTTTTTTTTTTTATTTTTAGGTGTCCTGAGAGAGCCAAATTGAAAGAGAAGATGGTGTATTCCTCTTCTAAGCAATACATCAAATCGGCATTGCAGGGCGTGAGTAAAGAGGTCCAGGCGAACGATCATAGCGACCTCTGCTGGTCTGACATCGAAGCCGCTCTTGTGAAGTCTGAAGTAGACAGCTAAATAATTCGCACGCTAGTGTTTTTTCGAGTCGGTTTGTGAAAGTTGAGGATTAGAAAGAAAATTGATTTTTATAAAAATAGAATTTCTACCAGCGGTATTGGTGGCACATTCACCTCTCATTGATTCGACGAACGTTGTCATAATTTCATAGTTACTACGTTCGTGTGGATGTTGTTTTCATTCAGGCTACACAACCTTCCTGTGAACTGACCTGGATTCCCGTTTAAGATGAGTTTTCAAAGCGTAATTTGCATTAGAGTGTCAAAAATAGAATATTGATTTAAATGACTGGTTAATTTTCAAAGTACTCGGCCCGCATGTGGTACTTCCACTTTCTGTAATAGTCCATGTGTTTGGCTTACAACCGGTAAATGTGCCGAATTTCTACAACCCCTGTTTTGAAATGCTACGCAAATGTGATGCCATGACAATATACTAAGTTTTAATACAATGTCCTGTCGTCCCCATGAGTTATAATGTAGGCGCTTAGACCTGAATTACTTCCTTAATGCAGGCCTTCCAGCAGAACCTATTAAATATTTAATATTAAAACCTATTAAACCTATTTTTTGGAAGTAGACATATTTTTTCTGTTCTTTTTATCTTCTTTTTTTTTTGTTTTGTTGCGAAAATGAGCTATTAGACTTATAAAAACCTATTTTTTTAGGTGCTAATTAATTTTTTTTTTTTTTTTTTTTTGTTTATTTATTTTTCTTAATATTATCCATTTCTTACACAAAATGTTACCAAAAAAACTTCCACCCTTCCATCAACAAAAAAATATATTTATTGTGTATAAATTAAAACTGTTAAAATCGAAAAACTCATTAACACGTGTTAAAAAAACCCTTAAACCTATTAAAGCTATTAGAACGTCAAACTTTAGACAAAAGCTTTAGAACGTCAAACCTTATAAAAAGTTACATTTTGGACGCCTGAACAATCCTATTAAAACCTATTATTTTGACGCCAAAAAAAAAAAAAAAAACCCGTAAAAAACATATTTTTGTTAACTAAGGAGCTGTTAAAATAACCCATTTTTTTCTGAGGAGTGCTGGAAGGCCTGTTAATGGTAAGGAAGTAAGCAGTAGTTGTACTGGTTTAAGCGCAGTTGTAATAACGGGCAAATTTTGTTAAAGATGCTTCAATGGCACATGTTTAAAGACTGGGTATAACTGGAGAGTTGTATGTAAACGCAAGAAGTAATCAGTGAGCCTTAATAATTTTCTTGGGCAGAAAGAAGTGACATTTGTGGGCTGCTCAGAGGTTTTCACTCCGGACCTATCATTACATGATTTCGGAGAATCGCTATAGACTTGCTGTCCTTAGTTAGCACGCTTCTTGTTTACGTTGACAAAGTATTCTGATTTATTCGATTTCAATTCTTATGTAGATAATGCCACGTAAGGCATTTTCTGTGTGTTTTTTCTTTATTTGTGTCATTATTATTACTATTTTTTTGCTAGTGCTTGTAACATGTATTCAAAAAATAGGCGTTCAGATTTGAAACCATTGTAGAGTTTTGAGTGTATTGAAGAAAGGTTTATCTTTAGCAAACTCTGCTGGTTTTGACTTTTATGTTGTAGAATTTATATATTGCAAAAAAGTGCATTTGGTTAAAAAAGTATATTGTGAAATAACTTGTTCGGGATACTGGTATCGGGTGCGGGTGGTAGGTTGCCCACTTCCTCAGCTGACCAGATTTAAACTGAGCGACGAATTCTGCAGATCCTTAAGGCCTGTAGACCATGTCAGAACTTTTAGCCTTCGTAGCGAGGGCTGTACCACACCATTTGTTCTACGTAGTCGTTAACTTTTAGAAATAAAGCGTAGTTAAACTAATCGTTGCAGTATTTAACAGAAGCAACCGAAAAGGTTTGAATAAGAAAGTGCTCTACAGTGATTTAAAGCTTTGCTAAAATTCCTTACATATTGTTATAAATTCCAGAACTTATGCGCAAGTATTAGAGCGAAAGATGTGTATTCTTGCTTCAGTTACTCAAGATGATTTGGAAAAATAATAAAAGCAGCAATCAAACGCGTTTCTTGTTTTCTAAAATATCTGCCTGAAAAAGATCTATATATGAACCACGTTATTAAATGCCCAAACTGTTATTAAAAAAAATCACATTGAAATTAGACGTTTTCGCTACCGAGTAGCGTAAAAACGGGAGCAGGACATCTCGCCGACAGTCAAAGTCGCCGACACCCCTTAAGGCAATTCGCCGAAAGTCATCTCGCCGACAGTTAAAGATGGCAGAGACAAGTCGCCGTAATTTTTACACACCATATTAGATTATATCAAATATGTAGAGGCAGAGACAAGTCAATGTACCACCGTTTAGCTCTACTAAGCAACTGCAGCTGCGTCTCAGTTGTGAATACAATATGACGGCGTGAATCCACAGTAATATCCTTTTGAAGGAATCCATCAGTAATAAAGGGAATACTTCACTTCGATTTGCTAAATGAGTCCTCTTATCTTGATTTCAGCTTTGTGGCTTGTCAGTCTTGTCCCCCGTGGAACGATAGTTCTGAACTTGTCGGTCTGTCTGTTCGTCTGCCACGCTTCAGTCTCACGCGCCTACAGGCCACATTAGCACATGGATTCGTTTCAAATTTTGTACACGGCTTCTCTGGACCCTTCCGCAGTGCAGTGACCAAGAATTTTCCGGATCGGAAAAAAAATTGACAAGATGGCGGATTTTTGAAAATTGGCACTGGACTTAGCGCATATACGGCATTCTCACGCGTCTACAGGCTACATTAACAGACAGATTCGTTTCAAATTTGTACACGGCTTCTCTGGAACCTTCCGCAGTGCAGTGATCAAGAATTTTCCGGATTGGGCAAAAATTGACAAAATGGCGGACTTTTGAAAATCGGCACTGAACTTTGCGTATATACGGCATTCTCACCCGCCTACAGGCCACATTAATAGATAAATTCGTTTCGTGTTTTGTACACGGCTTCTCTGGACCCTTTCGCAGTGCAGTGACCAAAAATTTTCCGGATTTGGCAAAAATTGACAAAATGGCGGACTTCTGAAAATCGGCACTGAACTTAGCGTATATACGGCAGTCTCGCCCGCCTACAGGCCACATTAATAGATAAATTCGTTTCATGTTTTGTACACGGCTTCTCTGGACCCTTCCGCAGTGCAGTGACCAAGAATTATCCGGATGGGACTTGACAAAATGGCGGTTTTTTCCAAATCGGCGCTGTACTTAGCGTACCTACGACAGTCTCGCGCGCCTGCTGGTTAATGGATTGATTCTTCCACTTTTAAATTTTGCGTTGTCAACACGCAACAGCCTTACGCACACCATATCCCCCACGGGGGATAGACGTACTCCTCGACACGTAGTCAAGTTGGCTATTGCGTCCAAATCGAATTGCAATTTAGTATGTCCGAAGTGTATCGTATCACTAAATGCAATTCATATACGGAAATTAAAAAATGCAATTCTATAAACTTCTTATGTAATCTATCACATCAAAGTAGAAATCTAATTGCAATTAGGTTTTCAAACATATATGCGTTGCAATTGATTACATAGTATAATTACTCACACCACTCGATTAAAT
This sequence comes from Protula sp. h YS-2021, assembly GCA_949752745.1. Classification (NCBI taxonomy): domain Eukaryota; kingdom Metazoa; phylum Annelida; class Polychaeta; order Sabellida; family Serpulidae; genus Protula; species Protula sp. h YS-2021. The sequence continues at coordinate 47,445,899 of OX457024.1, forward strand.
GCAGGGCTGCCAGACCGTTCTTTAAAAAAAAGATTTGTTCTTTATTTCTGCTCTGTCATTTTTTGCCGCAAAATCGGCCAAAACGTTCTTTATTTGGCGGGCGTTCTTTTTCGTTCTTTTTTTCCAAGTTGTATAAGAAATTGAAATTTTCATTTTAGTGATTTTGGTTTAAAAGTTTTATTTTGCTTTTCTTGTCGATCGGATAATTTTTTTGAATTTTGGGGGAATTTTTGAAGAAAAAAATTTAAAATGTATCGCCACCTGCATTTTTGATCCGATGTCGTTCATTTTTGGTATGAGGCACCCCTAAGGGGTCATGCATACGGCTTGTGCGTTTTTAATCGATCGAACCATTTTTGTATTTGTGGAGAATTTTTGAAGAAGAAACTTCAAAATGCATTTCGCCCTGCAGTTTTTATCCGATTTCATTTATTTATATTATAATATTATGAAACATCCTAGATGGGTCATGCATATGATTTGTGTTTTTGTAGTGGATGTGACAATTTATGTATTTTGGGGGGAATTTTTGAAAAAAAAAACTTTAAAATGCCCTTCTTCCTGTTGTTTTTTATCCGATTTCATTTATTTTTGGTATGAGGCATCCTAAGTGGGTAAGGCTTACGCTTTTTCAGTTGATCGGACTATTTTTGTATTAGGGGGGGGGGGGGGGATTTTTGAAGGAAAAACTTCAAAATGCCCTTCCTCCTGTAGTTTTACCCGATTTCATTTATTTTTGGTATGAGGCATTCTAGGTGGGTCTTACATACGGCTTATACTTTTTCAGTCGGTCGGACTATTTTTGTATTTTTTTTGGGGGGGGGGGATTTTTTAAGAAAAACTTCAAAATGCATTTCACACTACAGTTTTTATCCGATATCATTTATTTTTGGTGTGAGGCACTACAGTTTTTATCCGATATCATTTATTTTTGGTGTGAGGCATCCCTAGATGGGTCGAGCATACGGCTAGTGCTTTTTGACTCAATTTGGGAATTTTTAATTTTTGAATGAACTGGAAAATTTTTGAAAAGTTTGAAAATTAAAAAGAAACTCCTACAGCGCATCGACGCAAGTTAAATGAACTTGAGCACTGATCCGAAATAACAACTGCGCATGGAAGCAAGTTAGACAAACATGCGCAGTGGTCCGACATGCGAACCGCGTAGCAACGCAAGTTAAATAAACATGCGCACTGGTCCGAAATAAGAGCCGAGCATCGACATAGATTGAATAAGTATGCGCATTTCTCCGAAACGCGAATCGCGCATCGACTCAACTTAAATAAACATGCGCACTGGTCCGAACTGTAAACCGCGCACCAACACAAGTTAAATAATCATTCGCACTGGTCCGAAAGGCGGACCACTCATCAACGCAAGTTGAATAGACATGCCCACTGGTCCGAAATGTGAACCGGGCAGCGACGCAAGTAAAATAAACATGTGCACTGGTCCGAAATGTAAATCGTGCATCAACGCACGCTGAATAAACATGCGCACTGGTCCATAAAAGAGCCGCACATCAACACAAGTTAAATGCGCACTCGTCTGAATAAGAACCGCGCATCGAGGGAAGTTACATAAACATGCACACTTTCCTAAAATGCGAACCGCACAATAGTTGTGTATGTCCGACCAACAGTACACGTGTGTGGATACAATTTCGATACGTTGCTCTAAGGTATCTGGTAAACTATCCACTCTACCAGAGATACACAAGATTTTCTTGGAAACAAATCTTATGTATGTATTTATCAGTCTATGTTCAGGTCCATTTCTAAATTAATTATTTAGCTAGCTCTTTGCCATCTCGTCTTTTGAAGCCCAAATTTTCAGAGAAATTCCCTTGCCCATGCACGCTAGAATTGGTCTTATCGCATTTCATAAGCTGGGACTTTGTCCTTGGACAAACTTGTTATGTCATATTTATTCCTATTTTATTGCAGTCTTGAATTATTGTTTTAAAGAATGCAAGCTTTATTCAGGTTGCATCTCGCGGCTGTTCTCATGTGGAAGATGCCGTTGCCAGAAGAAAGGCACCTTGCTTTCAGGGTCACATGGCTGTTTACATGAAAAAGTCCGCAGATCAAAATTTTGCAACTTGCACTGTATCTCTACATGTTTAGCGTCAGTTGTTGGGCAGAATGTACTTCCCAACTTAATTGCGAAGAATTGCAAGGAAAGAAATTTTTAAAACCTACTTAAAATTCAGTTATTTTTAAAGTGCTATTGATTAGAATTTAAAGCTTACTCGGAAAGCAATACTTTTGGATAGTACTACAAGTAAAAAAAGGATGATAAATATTTTACATAAAAGAATGGAAAGTAAATGTTTCAAAATTCAAATTTTTATTCTTAACCTACCTATCATAAGCTGGTTTATTATCTTTACGGCATAATGTCATAAATGTAAAATAAGATGTGAATAAAGTGTGTTTACAATACCATGTTTTAGATTCCAATAATTGTTTCCTGTTCAGTTTGTATGCATTATCATTGTTTTTACTGGTTTATCGTTTAGCGGCGTCAGACCAAACGTATGGAGAAAGTATTTAAATTTGTATCAATTGTACAAAGCGAATGTAGGAACAGACCCCCCCGGAACAGACCCCCCCCTTTTTTGGTAGGAACAGACCCCCCAGGAACAGACCCCCCCATTACATATATATATATATATATATATATATATATATATATATATATACAGTGAAACCCCGCTATTAGGGACAAAAAGTGACTGAATAATTTTGTCCCTAATGGCGGGGTGTCCCTAATTTCGAGGTCCTGTTCTATCTGACAGCTACAACTAAATTCTTTCGCTATTTTTCTTACATTTTTTTCATAACTATCTTTGATTATTTTAACTTTATCAGACAGCGAAAGTTCGTTCCGTTTTCTTCTCACACCACCGATATTCAAACTTAACACCTTGTGTAACATCTTAACTGAGTATAAAAACAATGAATTACTTGTTCCTTCATACGCATTTTGAAAGACGGAGCACATGTCAATAGGGTTTAGTAGTATAAACCTTCTTTCTTAAGCACACATCTTTTGTAATAAGCCCTATTGTCTTTACATGCACTGTGTTCAATATAATGTACTCATTACCCACAGATAACAATAGCGAAAAAACAAACACTACCGAGTAACAAGCTGAAAGGGGTTGTTTACATAACGTACAAAATATGGACAGCAATTTGACTGTCCACAATAGAGGGGTTGTTTTAAATGTGTAAGCGTACTTACGGGATAAAAAGAGTGTCCCTAATTCTGAATAGAGGGGTGTCCACAATAGAGGGGTCTAGATATAACAGAACGCTATGGTGTTTTAAAACAGACTGAAAAATGCTGACCATAATTCAGGGGTGTCCATAATAGAGGGGTGTCCATATCCGGGGTTTTACTGTATATATATATATATATATATATATATATATATATATATATATATATATATATATATATATATATATATATATATATATATATATATATATATATATATATATATATATATATATATTTGTAAAACTTTTTTTTCATATATATTTTTCTGTATTTTATAATTTTCAATTATTATTTTAAATTGCGTGTTTATTAGTAATGCAACACCTTTTCATCACGATGAAAACCTGTGCCAATGTCCTTTCGTCATAATGAAAAGGATGAAAGGATGTATTGATGTTTCATCGCAATTGCAATTTGATAAAACTATTAGCAATAACACAATTAATGACTGTGAGATTACACAAATAACACAATTACAGAACTCGAATGCAATCAAAACCTCTTTGTCAAAACAATTAACGGAGATTCAACCTGCAGATTAGCGAAACACCCACACCCCGACCCAAGAGCCGGAGATGTATTCAATAGAAAGTGAAAGTGATTCTGGATATCTGCTCGCTGCTCTGTTATCCCCAAAATAACTTGAGTAGTAGGAAAATAAGGGTTCGAAAACAGGAAGTGACGTCATCAACCCCCCCCTAGGGTCGACTGTCAAGGACCCCCCCCCCCCTAGGGGTCGACTGTCAGAGGTGAGGACCCCCCCAGGGGTCGACTGTCAGAGGTGAGGACCCCCCCCCCCCCCAGGGGTCGACTGTCAGAGGTGAGGACACCCCCCCGCCAGGACTGACAACATTTTGTGATTTTAGCATAGTTATCCTTTTCAGACGATTCTGAACAACTTTGGCTTTGAGGCCCCCCCCCCACCCGGGCCGAGAAAATTTTGTGATTTTAGCATAGTTATCCGTTTCAGACTATTCTTAACAACTTTGGTTTTGAGGACCCCCCCCCCCCCCCCTCGGGCTGAGAAAATTTTGTGATTTTAGCATAGTTATCCTTTTCAGACGATTCTGAACAACTTTGGTTTTGAGGACCCCCCCCCCACCCGGGCCGAGAAAATTTTGCGATTTTAGCATAGTTATCCGTTTCAGACTATTCTGAACAACTTTGGTTTTGAGGACCCCCCCCTAGGGCTAAGAAAATTTTACGATTTCAGCATAGCTATATGTTTCAGACCATTCTGAAGAACTTCAGTTTGTATGACCTCCCCCCCCCCCAGGGGTCGACTGTCAGAGGTGAGGACACCCCCCCCCCAGGACTGACAACATTTTGTGATTTTAGCATAGTTATCCTTTTCAGACGATTCTGAACAACTTTGGTTTTGAGGACCCCCCCCCCCTCGGGCTGAGAAAATTTTGTGATTTTAGCATAGTTATCCGTTTCAGACGATTCTGAACAACTTTGGTTTTGAGGACCCCCCCCCCCCCCCCCTATAAAACCATCTTCACGAATGTTTAGAAATTTTTTTTTTTTTTTTTTTCTGACAAGGAACTTGGAAGAGGGGAAAACCTGGAAGGTATAAATGGGATGAGCGATAACATATATTGTCATTTCACGTGCTGGATTGTGTGAGTAAACAATGTCGACATCCCTTCTTCACAGACGTATAGAGACATTGCATGAGGTCTTCCAAGTGAACTATACTGACTATGTGTTTTCATTACTTCCTAAATTTGAACGGGATTGCATTTTACAAGTGAAGAATTTGCATCTACATTGGGAAGCGACTGGAAAGGTCATTCCAAGAGATCGTTTCATCAACTCATTTCTGAGGGAATGTGAAGACCTGAATTTACCAGGAAACACCTATGACATTGAATCGGCATTTATCAACGCCAATACAATTTGGGCAGTTGAACTCATGTTAGATGTAGCTTATAGAATTATTTTACATTATGATGATGACCTTCCATTGGCGACGAATGTATCAGACCTTGTTCGATTCAACCATGGACGAGTTGAAGTGAATTCAAAGCTTTGCAAGATGTTTGAAAAGGGAGCTGACTCAGCAGATAGTTGGGTATAAAAGGAGTGGACTCAAAGTCATCATTACATTGTGCAGCCATGGAGAAGACAAGTAGCTTTAAAATTAGTGCTAACTTAACCATTACTGTGGAGCATGGAGAATTTGGACCATTTCTTCGCATCACACGTGGAGAGAGATGGCTTGCTTTATCACCATCCTTGTGGAAGATTGTGTTGCAGAACTTGGCAAGATTACGCAACATTGGCTTCAAACTGTACTTAACAGAAACGAAGTGGCTTGAAGTCATTTCATACCAAGATATGCGCTATGTGAGTTTTGTGCGCACATCGCTGTTTGAAGGGAAAGAATATACGCGTTACATCAACATGAATGACGGTGAATGGGAGACATTGCTTCAGGAAATCCATAGCATAACCTCAACCTTATTGCCATGTACGGAATGCCATGGGAAGAAAACTCCTGTCAAACTGCTAAAGGATAATCGGATGAAGGTATCGAAACTATCCAAGGACAGACTGGCTGAAGTGCGATTGGAGAATATGAACGTGGAAAATCAGCTTGAACTTACGTGTGAATATTGCGGCGCTTGTGGATATGCCAGTGATTATGATTGTCACTGTCACAAGTACAATTGTAAGATGTGTGAACCAGACAACTTCTGTATCGAGTGTGGTTCGCTAACAGCATCACCTTGTTGAAAATCATTTACTCGCCAGCCGTCATAGTGTGCAGACGTGTCATATGAACATGTAGGATGGATGTAGAAACATGTTTTAAGGAGAAGTATGTGGACTACATGTTAACTGAACTGGAACGTTTTGGGTCTGTTCAACAACAACTACAACACTTTACCATCTATTGGGAACTTGCTCATTTAGCGCTGAACTTGTCAAACTTACGCGAGGATTTCATCAAAGAGTGTGGTGACATTGACGGAGCTGAGAATTTTGATGTGGAAGCAGCATTTCACTTTGCTCGATTTGATCCAAGACTGTTTGATGAAGTGAGAGAGTGGTTAATGTATATTGCAGTATAATGGCGGACATTACATTGAAACAGTATATTGTGCAAAAAACATATTGTGAAGAAATGTTATTAGCTGTAAAAAAATTTGCATGTTTGTTATGTCCTGCTTGTCAAAATGAAGAGTGTGAAGAACATACTTGCCATTTCGCAAGTGTCTATGCATATTGGAATGAAGCTAAATATTATATTCATTTAGATAAAGTGTTAGACAATGCCAACAAACGTTGTGAGAAGTATGGGTTAAATGCTATAACATTTGATGAATTAAGTAGTTGGTTAGTATGCATTGAAGATGAATGGACACCAATTATTCACACCATTGTGTCTATACTTGATTTATAAAAACCTGTAACATGTGTTTATTGGACAACGAAATAAAATGTAATATATGTTGATTGAGGTATGAGGTGAAATAAAATGTAGTGTATGTGTACAAGTGCTTTTCATTTAGTGTTAACATGTCAACGTGGAAGGAATACTTAACCAATATTTACTTTAAACCTGGTCAACCCGGTGCATTTGCTGGTCCTTACAAACTTTATCACATATTAAAAAAACATGATCAACCAATTACTCATTCCAAAGTGAAGACATGGTTACAGAATCAAGATGCATTCAGTTTACTACAACCTGTAAAATATAGGTTTAAAAGGCAACATGTCATTACACGCGGTATTGATGACATGTGGGATATTGATTTGGCTGACATGGGAAACATAGCCTCTTATAACGATGACACCCGCTTTTTATTAGTTGTCATTGATGTGTTTTTAAAATATTTGTGGGTGCAGCCAATACCTAACAAATCACATACCAGCGTCATACAAGCTTTCCAGAATATTTTTCATGAAACACGTCGAAGACCACGAACTCTAAGGTCAGATAAAGGAACTGAATTTAAAAACAGATGGGTAAAAGCATTTTGAAGAATGAGGGAATTCATGCTTATACGACAAAGAATGAAACTAAAGCCAACTTTGCTGAGAGAGTCATTCGTACTCTAAAGGGAATGATGTATCACTATTTTCTACATAATCAAACTTATCGGTATGCAGACATCCTTCAAGAATTGGTATACAATTACAACCATAGACCACATGGCTCTCTCCCTAATAAGTATGCTCCTGCGGATATTCGAAAGGAAAATGAATCTAAAGTGTGGAAGTATATGTATGTAGACAAATTGAAATTGAAACCGAAGAAGAAGAAAAAACCTTACAAATTTAAAATTGGTCAACATGTTCGCATTTCTCACTTGAAATATACGTTTCAACGAGATTATCATATAAAATGAACACAAGAAGTGTTCATTATCACACATCGTTATAAGAAGCAAGGAATACACTTGTATCATGTGAAAGACTTTTTAGACGAAGATATTGATGGTCATTTCTATGAAGAAGAATTGCAAGCTGTTACAAAAAATATTGAATCCATCTACAGAATTGAACAGGTCTTGAAAACACGAAAAAGACGAGGTGTAAAAGAATTATTTGTCAAGTGGTTAGGCTGGCCAAAGAAATTTAACAGTTGGGTAAAAGAAACAGACATTCAAAAATGAAGCACCCATTCACATGTTTGGTCTCTGGACCTACAGGCAGTGGTAAAACTTCTCTGGTGAAGGAAATTCTAGAGCAAAATTTAATTAAACCCTCTCCAAAAACCATTTTATGGCTCTATGCAGCAGATCAACCTTTGTACAAGGGAATGAAAGGTGTAGAATTTTACCAAGGCATTCCAGACGACATTGAAGAGCGCTTTAACCCGAAAAATCCAAACTTACTCATCATAGATGACTTAATGACTAAATGTCATAGTGATGAGCGTATGACACGCCTCTTTAGTGTAGGCAGCAGCCATCAAAATCTCAGCATTATTTATATTGTGCATAATTTATTTCATCATGGTAGAGAAATGCGAAATATTAGTTTGAATACACATTACATCATTCTGTTTAAAAATCCTCGAGATAGTCAACAAATAAGTACATTAGCGCGACAAATGTATCCTGGAAAATCTCATTTTCTCATAGAAGCCTATCAAGATGCTACGAGCAAACCTCATGGTTATTTATTCATTGACTTGAAGCCGAAGACAAATGATCAACTACGTATTCGTACAGGCATTTTACCAAAAGATACACATTACGTATATGTTGATAAAGTAGTGTATGAGCAAGAACCAAGTCACTTAACGATTCACAGTCAAGATGTCTAAACGTATTCAAGCGAATCAACCTTTTCTTCATTTGCTCGCACGCAGTGGGCCTAAACGACGTAAATACTTGTTAGAACAAGCTACTAAGGAGGAATTAACTAGCTTGTTTGAAATTTGTTTGAATATATTGCGAGGACATTTACCCTTAAGCTCAAAAAGGTATAAGCAATTCAAGCGTGAGCGTCGTACCCTTCGCACTCTAGCAGATAAGAAGATATCACTTCAAAGAAAAAAGAAGTTGGTTAATCAGAAAGGAGGATTCCTTGGAGCTATTGCTAAATTTGCATTACCTTTGTTAGCTCAGTTGCTGCTAAAATGAAACATACTTTGAAAATGGTCCTCATTCCTGAATATGAATATAAAATGTTGTTGGAAAAGAAGGGAAAAGATGGTGAAATCAAATCGAAAGTGAATAAACTTTTACGTGGGAAACGAACTCGTGAGAAGGCAATTGAAATGTCTCAACTTCTTGGTCGTCATTTACGAACAATTCAATCACAACAACAACGACAAAAGTCTGTCACATCATCTGGTACAGCAAAATCAGAAAAGTCACAACAGTTTCTAAGCTATTTTCAACCTATATATCATGGAAAACTAACACAACTTTTGGTAGAACTGAAGAAACATGGTACGAGATGGACAGATAAAAATGAACTTGTATTGAAAACTGGAGATGTCATTGAGAATTCCAACAGTATTGATTTGTTGAAAGAAGCATTGGTTGCTACAAGAAGAAAAGAACGACGACAACCGCCGCAGGGGTGGAAGCAGTTTATTGAGGAAATTGTAGACGCTAATATCCCAAAAGCTGTTTTTGGAAAAAAGACAACTCGTGAAGATATTGCAAAAGAGATAAAACAGCGTCAAGAAAAGTTGTTTCCAGAAGGATGGGAAACTTTTTAACATGGTTTAAACAGCTATGGTGTTGCTGTAAAGACAATGAAAATAAAAATACTATTCCTGTAAAAATTAGGTGTGTAAGCGCTTGTTGTCAAGGAGAAGTAGTAGACAGTAATATAGATCATGGAGACAGTAATATAGATCATGGAGACAGTGAAGACGACGCGAGCTAGACATAATGTATATACACATTCAGTCTATCTACATCACATAAACGATTTAGACATCATGGAGTCAACAAGTTTTTACGTCACTTTGCCCAGCAATGCTAGAGCCACAAGTAGTTGGAGATTATTATGTTCCTTTGCTACGTTCTGTTCCCATTGAAGGGTATGATGGTGATATTATTATGAAAACTTATGAAGAACCTCATTACGTCACTGTAAACACATCCAAATTTGACACAATAGAAATGAATATTAAGGGTGACACAGGTTATAATGTGTCATTTCAAACTGGGAAAGTGATATGCAAACTTCATTTTCGACCAAAAGCATTATGAAAGCATATAGACACGATCCGTCAGCATATCGCAACCATTTTCTTCGTCAAGTGGGCGGAGAATTACCAGGATTTAAAGGAGCACGAATACAATATGGAGATGGTATTGGTTCAATATTAGGATCATTGGCTCGCAAAGCTATTCCACTGCTTAAGGCAGGGGCTAAAATCGTTGCACCACATCTTAAAAAGGCTGCGAAAGATGTGGCGAAAGATGTTACAGGCCGAGTAGCACAACGTGTGATTGGTGATGTGTTAGGAGGACAAAAGAGAGCACAACCTGCAAAACCTGTCAGAAGGCGAAAGGCAGCCAAACGGATAACATCAACAAAATATAAGAAAGATATTTTTTAAACATGTCTTTAATTCATAATAATTCTTGTGAATGTAGCCTTTCTCCATTAGAATGGTTTCACGTACCACCAACGCAAACTGCTGTAGAAAAAAGTTATAATGTCGACTATCAACCACTCACTACCATTAGAGAGGGTGCTCCTATAGAATTCTACATTCCTGCGAGTACAGAAGAATATCTAGATTTAAAGAACAGCAGACTTCATGTTGTATGCACTATTGTAAAGGCCGATGGAACACCATGTGATGTAGATGATAATGTATCATGTATCAATGATTTGTTTAATGGGTTATGGTCCAATATTGAATTGTTTCTAAATGATCGTTTGGTATCACATAGTAACAATACCCATGGTTATACCAGCATCATATCTCATCTCATTCATGACTCGGAAGAAAGTCTCAATTCTGAGCGCTCTCTGCGTCTCATCTATAAAGATACTGCCGGGTCAATGAATAGTCATGAGGTGAAAAGAGCTAATCATGAAAGATATGTATCAGGTTTTCATGTAAATGTTGATGGTGGTGAGGTAGCTCTGCAGGCAAATAATGGTTTACATAATCGTTATTTGTATACACGTCAAAGCCGTGAGTTTACGATCACAGGCGGTTTAAGGGTAGATTTGTTTGAGCAAGATCGCTATCTTCCCAATGGTATTAGTATGAAATTACGTTTACATAGACAAAAAGATGAATATGTATTAATGGCTGCAAATAATGGTTATAAAGTAGAAGTGAGAGATGCGTTTTTAACCATTCGCAAAGTGAGGGTTAGTCCAGGTATTCAGTTAGGACATGCGGATGCATTGATGAAAAGTCCTGCTAAGTTTATTATTACTAGAAAAGAGTGTGAAGTGTTAGCTATTCCAGCTGGATTTCAATCTTTTGTGAAAGATAACATATTTTTAGGCCAATTACCCAAACGTATTGTCATTGGACTGGTTCATAATGAAGCCTTTGCTGGAACAGTATTGAGAAATCCATACAATTTTGATCATTTTTTTCTGAACTATATGCAACTTTACACGGATGGTGAACCAGTCCTATCCAAACCTCTAAAACTTGAAATAAATCGAGGCAAATATCTTGATGCTTTTGAAACGCTTTACAAATCGTTTGATAAATTGAATGGTGAGAAAAGTTCCATTATAAAACGGGAAGATTGGTCTAGAGGTTATGCTTTATTTTCGTTTGACTTAACACCTGATTATGATGGTGATGATCATTATGCCCTTATCAAGCATGGGAATTTGCGACTAGAAATGAATTTTGCTGGTGCCTTGCAAAATACAGTCAATGTTATAGTGTATGCTGAATTTGATAACATTGTTGAAATAAGTGCAAATCGTAGCATACAATTCGACTACCAGTCATGAACACGAAGCAGATAGAAGCCATCCTATCCCATGATGCTGCGACAAAAGACTTGTTTCAAGGTGTGTTTGCCATGGATCAGTTACCATCTTTACAACGCGGTGCCTATGTCATCAACACAGACGATCATGATGAGCCAGGAGAGCATTGGGTGGCAGTATATTATGACAAAGACCCTGTAGAATATTTTGACTCTTATGGACTTTTACCTATAGACAGTCGTTTGAATAAGTTTTTAAAGTTTAATTTTATGTATAATTCAGTTCCATTACAAACACCGATATCATCTACATGTGGATTTTATTGTGTGTATTATATAATTCAAAGAGCTCGAGGGCATAGTCCTTTTGAAATTATTAATGTATTAAGAAGAAGTGATGGTGATTTTGTAGTCAAAGATTTTGTATATAGACATTATAAACCATTATTTTATTGATGTATATAGATCACTATGTTGTATTAGTTAAGGTGTGGTAAATGTCATTCATAATAGGTAAAGGATTTTGTATATAGGCCTTATTTTAATCATGATGTATTCGGTGTGGTAATTGTCAATGTTCATTTATTATGAATAAAAACAAGGCAGTTCTATACAAGTTTTCTTTTTATTGTGTTATACATTATTTTACATTCTTCTTTATTCAAAACATAGCATGAGAATTAGTTACATTTCAAAACACTTATTTTACAAACCCATTCAATGCATCGATAAACAAATGCCATTCATACCAATCTAAATTAATATATGTATCATAGACATTACATCCACGTTTGTAAATGCTATGAAAACTAGCATAGCACTGTCCATTACCAAACTCTATCATTTTAACATCTTCGTGTTCAGACAGTTTTAGTTCATATTCATGATCATTCATATCAATGTCCATCACCATAACACACATGGGATGTGTCAGCTCAATGGACTTGGTGCCCCGCATGAATTGCACTCCTTCCTCTTTGAATTCAAGCGTCAGATTCTTTCCAATCCAATGCTTGTAAGAGAGCGTACCATTCCACTGTGTTGAGGGTGATGTAGTCGTAGTCTCCTGTAAGCTCGTCATACTGACGAAATCGTACAAACACGTCTAGAGAGTTGTCAGTCACACGCACTTCTAAATCCTCTGAGAGTTTTAGAAGAAAGTCAGGTATCCTCAACTTCTCTAGATGGTCTTTCAACACGGATTGTTCGTCAAGTGATAGAATGATATACTTTCCAAAATGTCTTAACACAATGTCATCATATTCGTTTCTCAGATATGAGAATCCGCGTGTAATTGGTTCATATTCCGATAAAAAGTCTTCCATCTCGTTCAACAGTCAGATCAACTATGAGCTGTCTTCTCTGCAAAGATCTTTTTATGCTCGGATGATGTCAAACAGTGGATGTTGTATAACTTCTAGGAATCGTAAGACTGCGCGCCACTTCTTGATATCAAAGAGGATCAAATCTGTATATGGTGTATCTGGCACAACTCCCTTATAATCTGCTGGATAATCCTGTAAAAGATTTCTATAGATTTCTACACGTATGTTAGAATCATATTCAGCTACCGTCACTTCCACTTTATTTTCAAGTCTACGTTTAAACCCAGGTTCAAGCGGTATGTTTTTAAAGTCTTTCCACACTTCAGGTTTAAACCGATGATAACTTGTTCGAGAACCTATTATGACTTCATTCCTCTCATTTACAGTAAGGTAAGCACCATTCTTAAACATGTATGCATTCATGATTTTTCACCTTGTTATGCGCTGTCTTCTTGTCTGCGAAGCCTTTTATCCACTTCTTTCACTTGCTTCTTCAGCATTTTCCATTCAGGTATTGTCAGCAAAATACCCTTTTTCGTAGGACGGTTTCTTCCAGTCCCCTCATCTCTCAGGTACTTGCGAATGTTTACCACTCCTTCATTGCTTTGTTTCATAATCCTAATATACTTTCCATTTCCTAGAGAAAGCATTCCATCCCACGACTGTGGTGTTGGTACCGTCGTCGCCGTCGTCTCCACTTTCAATTTCTTGATGGTGGTGGTAGGATTTTTCACTTTTAAGTCTTTCACTGTATCTGCAAGAGTATCCATATCAGTTGCAGATCTTTTACGACTTTCACGTTCCATGTTCACGCTTCAATGTTCACACCTCAAATAACTCTTACGTTGGAGGACCTCCCCCTTTTATAACGTTGCTTTGTAATGTCCATGCGCCAAGGTGGAATAGCCATCATTCAGCACGTACCGCTTATCGTCATATGGAGAGAGGGCTACTTTCTTCAACTTCTCCGAAAAAAGCTGGTGGCCATGACTTCGAATAATGTGTCCTGTAGCCATCGTTTGAGTTTGATTGAGCAAACTGTCTCTATACTGTACATGTTGCATACGTCTTTGACAAGCTCGAGTGATGCCTTTGGCCGTATGTTTTTCTTTCCCGCCATACATTAAACTGTACATTTTGATTCTGAGTCCAACAAATTCTTCAATGGGGATGCCCGCCGTCTCATCCTTCATTTTTCCAAGCACTTTTTTGTTCACGTTGGAATGTAGGAAATGATCTGACGGATAGTCACTTGTGTCAAACAGGTCAGCATCTTGCTGCATATCTTTGTAGATATCTTCCGTTTCTATGTCATAACATAGACTGTCGGTGTCGCTGAACAACAACTTGGCATTGGGATACTTGGCCATGATGTAATTGTAATGAAAGTCAAACATAAGCACTTTGCTGAGATCGAGAATGGTGCAGCCAACTTGAATGGGCTTATCAAGAAGCAAATCCACTTTGCGTAAATGTACGGCGGTCAAATCTTCGTTGAAAATTTTAAATTTGCGGAAAGAAGGTTTAGCCACGAGTTTCTTGAACCGCTTTTCTTTGTGAACAAGTTCGACATTGATTCGCTTTCTCACATTTTCCATGGTTTTGCCAAACACAGAATTATTCATGAGTTTGAAGAAGTCTTTCTCAAATGGATTCTGAGCCAATTTTCTCTTTTCCGTGTTCAAGGTAATGTATTTCTCCAACCATTTGCTCTGTTCAAACATAATAGCACGGTGCACTTTGGTAACTTTCAACCCCAGTGAGACGTACTGCTGCAAATTCCTATAATGAAGCACATATTTCTTCTTGTTGTATAGGTTAGGTATGAGTTTTTCACCAGGTTTACCTTTCATGCTTAGATCTTTCCACAACTTCTGACTGTACTCGGACAATTCTTCTACTTTGACGCATTTCCGTTCTGGAGCCACTGGGTAGTGATTATGACGATCATGGATTGTATGTGGGTATTCTAAATCAACTTCTAAAATGTATCCAATGTCGTCATCTTCAGTCACATCCATGAAGTCGAGGGATTCAGGCTCGCTCACCCACATAAATCCACGTCGCGGCATGCTTTGCGACATGGCCCAGCCATACAGGTTGTTTGCGTCCAGGTACATCAGGTAGTTGTTTGGCATCTCAGAATTGTAATTTGACACGTAGGGATTATTTGCTTTCGCGTACTTGTGCGTGATCACAGATATTCCTCCACGTAGGCCTTGTTCAACCATTTGGTACATATCAATGTCAGTGATCAATTCCAACTTCACCTTCGTCGCTTTTAGCATAGCATCCCACGACAGTCCTGGCGCTGTATAATAATGGGCAGGATCCAATTCATATGTGTTAAGGCATACTTGACGAAAGTTTTCAAACACGTCAGCCAGCAGCAGCACATCCGATTTCAGGTACAGGTCATGGTATTCACCGAATGTGGTACAGTTGAATGTATTCCACACCTTCTGCGCATGCGCATAATCCTCGTCGCTGATGTCTTCTTCACTGAGCAGACTGTAAAACTTGTCCTTGGACGGCAGTTGTGTTTCAGCAAACTTGGATGACTCATCCACGTAATCATAGGGGTACACCCCCTTTCTCAGCAGTAAATCTTGTTGGTCACTATCGTGAATGTGAGACGTCATGTTGTAGAAATTATCTTTCCCTTCTGCCGCAAGGTTGGATACTAACTTCTGTAGAGAGGTACTCATAAACTGAAAGCTGTCAGTAAATTTCAGATTGCTCATGGTGAATGCAATATATTTCTCAATGGCGTTGGGAATGACCGTAATAGTTTCATTTTTGAATTTTCCAATTTCATCCATGATCAGGTGACTGTCATAGCCTCGCAAATTGTGGAAAAATACAGGAATGATAAAAGAATCTTTATCCCCCTGCTTATCCTTTCTAAGTCGAAATTGTAAGTTGCATTCATTGTGCGCTGCTCCGCGATATTTGCCATTGATATGATCATGATCTCTCACACGATCTGCTCCTAGAGGCTCATGACAAATGTAGCAATCGATGGCATTCTTAAAATTCTCTTGATCCTCATGAGTCATCACCATATCTACCGGCAGCTCTAAACCACGCACAATACGGTCACGCTCGTTGACCATATGGTCTAAAAAGACTTTTACAGCATTGCCTCCTCGATACACAACTGGTGCACGTGTGTCGTACTGGCTTACAACCACATAGGCAAAGCTGTTTGGACGATGATGTTGATACTTGTCTCCTTCATGCTTTTTCGTGAAACATTCAAAGTCGGCATAAATTACAAACGGTGCTCGCTGTTGTTTAGCCACATTCTTAAACTTGATAAAAGGTTCCTTGGGAAATGATAAACGTTGCGCCCCATGCTTGCCACACACTTCACGATGCTCATCTAAAAGCTCTTGTCGTATAAACCCGTGAAGACAGTTGAAACAATAAAATGCTGCATTCTTGCACTTTGATCGATAAGCCATAAGTCTGCTGAAATTCTTGATGAGACAGTAATGCCTTTTCTTACCATTGCTAATCATAAGTAAGTTGATTTCTCTTGCACTGACGTTTCGACTCAGTTGTATTGGAACAACTACATCATGTTCATATCCAAACACGTTGATTGACACATCGTTCTCCTTTTCAAACCTTGGAATGCTAGTAATGGACGTCGGAAATGTCATGCCCTCTACCTTTAATTCCTTCTCAAATGGTTTGTAATGATTCACGCGATTTGGATTGCTCTTGCAAGGGTGAAGATGAGCCAATACAGACCATAAGAAGCACTTGTTGTCATCATTCTTAATGTTTATCACACCCTCTGTTTTCTTTACTTTCTTCGGCAGCGGGATAAAACTGTTCGCTTCTAGAGGTGCTAACGTAGCTGTATGTACTTCAATGTACAGTATATTATCCAGAAACCAGCCAGAGCCTTGTCGCTCATGTTCATCAAACTGGGTAAACAATTCTTTATAGGCTGTTGGTAAGTCCTGATCAATATCCGCTGGATTGTACGCTGCATACGTTGGACTGCTGATAAATGCATTATCCAATTGTTCTATCATGATACCTTCTGCATTTGGTGTCATTTTCTTGAAGCGAGCATGCACTACAATGTACCATTTCATTCCATGTTCTAAAGTCTCCAGCAAATGTGCCTTGATACGGTTCTCTTGCTGTCGCATTTCAAGCAGTAAATCGGTTCCATTGTCGGGCTCAAACCGTTTCTCCTGCGCGTTTTCACCAAGACTAATCCTTCTGCCTTTCCCTACTTGCCCCGTCTTTCGCCTCTTTACAGTTTGTTCTTCCTGAGGTGGAGTGCATGTATGCGCATCAAACACATCCATTGAGGGAAGTATTACATTGCATCCATGGCAGAGAACTGAACTCGGTATGAAAATACCATCTTGCTCCATCTTTCGTCTCTTTGCTTCATTCTGTCGATCAAGCTCTTCAATAGCACCTTTCACAAGAGTTGTCATCTCATTTTCAGCGCATGTATGCGACTCCAACAATTCCACTGATGGAAATGTTGTATAACACTCATGGCAAAAGACTCGTGAGTCTGAACTATCAGCCATTGTTGCTGTCACATCAATTGCTTGAACTGAAATGCTTGAAATAGGTTCCCATACAGCCCCTTTTATACCACTCAGACTTCGTCATAACTATGCTGAAATCGCAAAATTTTCTTAGCCCTGGGGGGGGGGGGGGGAGGTCATACAAACTGAAGTTCTTCAGAATGGTCTGAAACATATAGCTATGCTGAAATCGTAAAATTTTCTTAGCCCTAGGGGGGGGGGGGGTCCTCAAAACCAAAGTTGTTCAGAATAGTCTGAAACGGATAACTATGCTAAAATCACAAAATTTTCTCGGCCCGGGTGGGGGGGGGGGGGGGTTCTCAAAACCAAAGTTGTTCAGAATCGTCTGAAAAGGATAACTATGCTAAAATCACAAAATTTTCTCAGCCCGAGGGGGGGGGGGTCCTCAAAACCAAAGTTGTTCAGAATAGTCTGAAACGGATAACTATGCTAAAATCACAAAATTTTCTCAGCCCGAGGGGGGGGGGGGGGGTCCTCAAAACCAAAGTTGTTCAGAATAGTCTGAAACGGATAACTATGCTAAAATCACAAAATTTTCTCGGCCCGGGTGGGGGGGGGGGCCTCAAAGCCAAAGTTGTTCATAATCGTCTGAAAAGGATAACTATGCTAAAATCACAAAATGTTGTCAGTCCTGGGGGGGGGTGTCCTCACCTCTGACAGTCGACCCCTGGGGGGGGGGGAGGGCATACAAACTGAAGTTCTTCAGAATGGTCTGAAACATATAGCTATGCTGAAATCGTAAAATTTTCTTAGCCCTAGGGGGGGGGGTCCTCAAAACCAAAGTTGTTCAGAATAGTCTGAAACGGATAACTATGCTAAAATCACAAAATTTTCTCGGCCCGGGTGGGGGGGGGGGTCCTCAAAACCAAAGTTGTTCAGAATCGTCTGAAAAGGATAACTATGCTAAAGTCACAAACTTTTCTCAGCCCGAGGGGGGGGGGGGTCCTCAAAACCAAAGTTGTTCAGAATAGTCTGAAACGGATAACTATGCTAAAATCACAAAATTTTCTCGGCCCGGGTGGGGGGGCCTCAAAGCCAAAGTTGTTCAGAATCGTCTGAAAAGGATAACTATGCTAAAATCACAAAATGTTGTCAGTCCTGGGGGGGGGGGGTGTCCTCACCTCTGACAGTCGACCCCTGGGGGGGGGGGTCCTCACCTCTGACAGTCGACCCCTAGGGGGGGGGTCCTTGACAGTCGACCCTAGGGGGGGTTGATGACGTCACTTCCTGTTTTCGAACCCTTATTTTCCTACTACTAACTTGATTTTTTTTAATTTCACAGAGATACTGAAACATTATTATAATAATAAAAAATGGGGGGGGGGGGGGTCTGTTCCTACCACTGCAAAAAGGGGGGGGGGTTCTGTTCCGTTTACCATACATAGCAACGCAAAATATGATTTGCCTTGCTTTGTGCCTAATTATATATCTTTTTCGGGGACTGGACGTTTCGTATCCTTTCCCTTCCGTACCCTGCCTTTCCGCACCTTTTTTGGCGTTCCGCACCCTACCAAAAGAGTTTTCGCACGCTATTGGGCCGAGCCGCACCCTTTCTCATTTTCAGCCTGGTATATCGGGGTATTTTTATCCTTCGGCACATGATTGCAATTTTATGTCTGAAGCATTTGATATTATAATAAATCACCCCTGAGTTAATACTATCAACAGCACAACGAATTTCATAATGCTTGAAAAAATTGCAATTTACCATACTGCCATCGGAGCTGTTCTCATTAAGAGATTTGTATGCTTTAGGCGATTTGGTTTTATTGTCATAATTTAGGAGCTGTGCCAAATGCAGCTGACAATTTAAAAATTCTTGTATTGATTGTAGTCTGAGATAATCAGACATTTGTCAGATAACAAGTACCTTCGGGAGGAAAATTGCAATTATCTATAATATTTGGTGAGCATGATGAAGGGGGAGCCTAATTTCTCACTGACACTGACTAGTTGTGTTTTATGGCTCAAAATTGTGACCGCATCAAATTTAGCCTCACATTTGTGTTTTTCTTTATTATTATTCACACCCTGTTTTTCCCAATTGAATTGTAAAATAAGACCATTTATACCCCGAGTCAACCTACTCGCCTAAAGCAGGACCTACTCACCAAAGACAGTATTTACTCGCCAAATGCAGGCCTTGCTTGTCCTTAGACAGGCTTTACTCCGGGGTGACATGCCGCGGTGCCGTGATTTCCGTTACTGTTTATCCCGAGGCATCTCAGTGATTAAAGTAAATTGCAGTTTTCGAAAGTTTTATTCAGTTCATTGTACTGCTGGCAGCATTTACTCAGGATTGACCTGATCAACTTGTAATGTCAAATCCTTCATTATATTAAAATTGCAATTAATGCTGGAAAAATTGAAATGATCACACGTTCACCTCAATATTTGTGATTGCAATCATCTTGTTAAGTCATCAAAACGCAAACCTTTGTCATTTCATTTATCATCCAATATGAAAATTTATCGAATAATTATCAATTGATCATGGTGGAATATCTGTTTTCCCGAAAAATAAAAACGCAAATGAAACAAAAATATCAAACTCGAAGAAAAGGCTGAAAATAAAGTGTACGGCTCTGCCAAATAGTGTGTGGAACGTCTTTTGGTAGGGTGCGGAAGGTCCAAAATAGAGTGCGGAATGGCTCAAAAAGGGTGCGGAAAGGAAAAGGTACGGAACGTTCAGGAACCTCTTTTTCGCCAAAAGGAAACTACAAGCATTAAAAAACACAAAATGTAGGGGTCTTACCCCTAGAAAAGCAAATTTTGTTTTGGAAGCGTTCTTTTTTGTTATTTTTTCAAGCCGTTCTTTTTTGTGTTTTTTTAGCTCAAAATGTTCTTTTTTGGCCTTCGGAGTACAAGGTGTCTATGGTGCTCAAGGTTTCTGTTCTTAGTAAAACAACTGTAAATCTTGTTGATTTTTAACTGAAATTCATTTATTTGACATAGCTTACGCAAAATTGATGTACGCTTACTGGTTTCAGTAATGTGCTAAAATATTTTGCGTAAATTGTGGTGTGTTAGATGGACTGTAGGTAGATTAATAGAAGTTACGGCGAGTAATTCAAGACATCTCGCCGTAAGTTTTGAAAGTCAAGACATATCGTCTTTTATACCCAAAGGGTCGAAAATAAGCTCTAGATCGCTCTGTCTGTAACTGCTTTCGAGATAAACTTCCGGTTTTTAGCATTGACGATGACCGAGGTCAAGGTCACCGAGGTACTTGTTACATATCGTGCTTTAGACCCAAAGGGTCGAAAATAAGCTCAAAATCGCTCAATCTCTGACAGTTTTCAAGATAATGACCCACGTCCTGTTTTTAAATTTGACCATGACCGAGGAGATTAAGCTCACCGAGGTACTTCTTACATATCGTCTTATAGATCCATATAGCCGAAAATTAGCTCAAAATCACTCTTTCTCTGACCGTTTTCGAGATAATGGCCCACTTCTGGTTTTTAGCATTGACCATGACCGAGGAGGTGAAGGTCACCGAGATACCGCTTACATATCGTCTTTTAGAACCAAGGGGTCGCAAAAGGCTCAAAATTCCTCCATCTCTGACCGTTTTCGAGATAATGGCCCACTTCCGGTTATTAACATTGACGATGACCGAAGTCAAGGTCACCGATGTACCTCTTATATATCGTGTTTTAGGTCTAAAGGGTCGAAAATAAGCTCAAAATCTAACCGTTTTCGAGATAATGACCCAGGTCCGGTTTTTGGCATTGACCATGGCCGAGGAGGTCAATCGTTCTCTTAGGTCATGGCGAAAAAAATGCGTATGTTACGGCGTCTAATCACCTTTTATCAGTGAGTAAAATTTCATCCCTCCTTAGCAATTGGGAAAGACCGAAACGCTGCAGCCAAGTTAAACTAGCACACGCATGCTGTGATTGCTCTTGTTGTAGACAGTTGGGCGATTAATACACCTAGGCTGATATCACGCCAATTTAAATCAAAAGCGTTTGCTTTCTTATAATGGGCGTAAGTGGCGTCATGTCCATTTTTACATATTAAATATTAATGAATTTCTAAACATACTGAGCTGGACCAACTACACATCCTACATTATCTCTGCCAAATTTGGTCGTCCTAGTCTTAGCAGTCTCAGGGCAGTTCGCGTGACAAGGTTTTCAAATTGAAATTTAAATGTCAATTTTTGCATATAAAATATTAATGAATTTCTTTAAAAAAATGGGATGGACCAACTAGACATGCTATACTACATCTCTGCCAAATTTGGTCGTCCTAGCCCCAGACATCTCAGAGGAGTTTTCGAATTTAAAATTTCATTATCCATTTTTTTTATATAAAATGTTAATGAATTTCTAAACAAAATTGAGCGTGACAAGGTTTTGGCGGAAAAAAGAAGCATACGGAAACACTTTACCGAATCGCACGAAAGCAATAAACTAGAGGATTGAAAATCCCCAAGTGTAATAAAAACCCAAACTTACTTCTGTTTGAGCCAATAGCAATAAAGGTATTTATGTAAATACATGACGTTTTAAATACTCAAAGCTATTCCTGTGTATGAAGCACAGCAAATAACCGTACATGCCCGTACACGCTCTAAGGCTTTTGCTTTCTGTACTCTGGCTCAGTTATGCTTGATGCTATAGCGACGTCGTCCTTATGCATACTATGATGCGTGGTATGGTCTCCACCCATCCACCGCTCCAACTCCTGCAAAGCGCCATCTCTGCAAGAACCAAAAAGACGTGGGTCGAGGCGAGCGTGACAACTTTGATCTCTCCTCACCCTTAGGACCAAAAATTGGGTAAAACAAACAAACAAAACCTTAATGGTCATAAAACGCTACTCCGACTTCGAATCCTCATTAAAATTCTCACTGAAACCAGCTTAAAGTAAGGCTTCCATACTGTTATAAGGTGTGGGTCACAAATCGTATCGTTTATCGTATGAGTTGGTGTTTATTATCAAAATCACCAATAAAGTAGGAAATTAGCGGTTTAGCGACCAACTTCCAAATATAGATTAAGGAGACTGCGGTAACCCCTCCCCTTCAAAAAATGGTATAAAAGTGATACGTAGCCCAACTTCTGGACATGAGGCTTGTGGCGCTGTTCTGCATCTTTTTTAGGTGAATTTCCATGACCTCTTGAAATAAATTTCCAGGACTCACCTTGGTTCATACCTATGATGTTCGAGTGAATGTGGCGAACGAACTTGAGTACCGAGTAAGACAACGCAAAATATGTGCTATAATTTTAATGCCGACGGAGATTCTCTCCATCTTATTGTTTTTGTACAATGCAAAACTGAAGACAATCTCTCCGCGGATGGCTTTGAGCTTCGAGACTGCTGACTGGCTCTCAATGCTGTCCCCTGGGGTGGGCTCCACTCTTCCACTTGGTGTGTACTCCTTGCTCTTGCAGGGCATCTCTTACAATGGCTTCAGCAGTGGATTGAATCCGGCGATGCCGGACGACGTTGTGGAGACAGACATGACGAAAATAATGGGGCCCACGATTTAACAGTTTTGGCTTTTGCGCGATTTATTTCGATGGGGGACTTGATAAGCTTTGTTACCACCAGCTGACCATCTGAATCTCTGCGCTCGTCCTGGCAGACGGCGTCTGCACAGCAGTTGCGCCCACTGACGATATTGTCTCCCACGATTGGTTTACGTAATTTACGCGATCTCAGTCTATTAAAAAGCTTCAGCTTTTTATACGATCAGTCTTGATACTTCACACGTTATTGTTCAATGCATGGGTCTATGAAGCGGATAGAGCAGTGTTGACAATAATCATGTGGATCTTCTTTCAGCTCAGTATGTCGGCACCTGATCTTCTTTACTATGACCGAAGGTGCATGTCTGCAACAGAGTAACGGCGTATTAATAACAATCAGGGTATTGGACAGTGTCGTTTTTTTCGCAATCTGTGACACCACTGCTTGAAGATGTGGGCACTTTTTGTTCTACTCTTACAGAAATGCAGGAATACGTCCACAATGCAGTGATGTTTGCTTCACACTCCATGTTCTCTTGCTCCCACAGCCCATTGCTATATTCTTCGTGACCCAGCGTTTCCTGGTTCGAAGAGTATCGTCGAGCTGGAGCAGAACTCTTTCTGCGTACACTAAAAAATTGCTTAAGCCGAAAATAATGTGGAATCGTGAAACTCGCGTTATGAATGGGCTCCCGCCCAACATGAATTTTAGCTCTAATTCCTGAACCGTAGATGCGGTTATCAAGAAATTAGGTTCGTAATGAAGACTTGTAGATCACTATGCAATTGATCTTTACTCTAGAATATGTGTCATGATGTCTCAGTACTACAAAATTTAACCAAGTACTTATTCGCACAAGTTTTCACTGTCACTAAATAACGGTCGAATATATTTTTGGTACTTGTTAAGAAACACTGCACCTTGCTAATGAAGTTGCTAGAAGGCGCAGATACCACTGCAAAACAACGAGGTTACTAATCACAGGCAGCGCATCTTCGTCAACCATCAACTGTAACAAATATCACAGCTACATGATCCTTAACCAATTATCTCCCCTTTCCCTTTACTGGTTGTCCTTATTCTACTACGATCACATCATGAGAAGCAAATTTCTTTTTTAACAGCAATATGCGGGCATTAGGATGAAAAGTGATATCTGGGGAGTAAATGGATAGGTTAGGAAACTCTTTTAATAATCAGAGCTCTATCACTAAATTTGAGAAACCTCCAATTTTATGTAGTTACGTGCGAGAAAAGATGTGGTTGGGTACTCATCCCAAAATTTATTGAATGTGTGACTGAGGAGACTCCTAAAGGCAGAGAATCAATGCTTAAAAATACCCTTTCACTTCGTAAAATCTCTGAATTCGCTTATCTCCACTTTTATACGGATTTTCTCGTAAACTCCAAGAATCACGAATAGTCCGGGCCTAGATATCGGCCAATAAGAATCGTTCGAACCTTGGTATCCAGCCTCGTTCTCGTATTGCGTGCGGCACCAACCATACGTGTTTTCTAGGCAAGCGCAATTTTAGTTTGCTGCCTTCAGTTAAAAGATGAATTTGTCATTTATTTGTTTGATAATATGTTCCTTTATCTGGGATATTGACGGCTCGCGAAATTTGGAGTATTTGACTTCGTACGCTCTCTGCTAGTAGATCTGAGTTTACATCACGGGGGGGGATTTCTTTCCCCCATAAGTGTTACTCGTAGGTCTCCACCGTTTACTAGTATGGGCGTATTAACTGGCGACCCACAAAGCAGCACAGTTCCTTTCAAATTGCTCACGCCTGTCCTGATTTCAATCTACTTACTGTAGGACTAGGTTACCTGAGAACGCCTGAATGCAGAGGGTTGATTCTCAACCGTCTTGATCGCCTCAGTGCTCTACAGACGTAAGTACCGACGAGCTTATGAAGCCTTGGTTACATTCCGTACCGATTACCGAGTACGCACCATTGCTGTGTTAAGTCTAGGTACAAGGTACCCACTGGGTATCTGAGTCTGGGCAAGGTGTCTTGGTGCTGAGTCACTGCTGTGGGCTCGTCACCAACCAAGTACCAAGCACGCAGGGCTTGTTGTTTCACCAAGGCTTGGTGTATCTTGGTCAGGTACACACTAACGACCTAGCATAAGCACATCCCTCGGTTCGTGACCAAGCCTTCGTGGGTTAGTGCTGCGTCCCGTGTTCGTACGTGCTAGGAGTCAGAAATACTAAATTATCTACATTGAGTAGCTTGGTTCAGTGCAGACTTCATTATTCTGAAATGTGTGTTGTTAATTTTACGAACAGGTTACTTATACACACCCTAGAGGAACTCCGCACGAAGAACATTAGGCGTAGGGTGTGTCGGAACATTCAATCTCTGTCTTTGGATATGCCGAAAGCCAGTTCACTCGTACTTGGCCAAGTTTCCTCCCCGGTGTGAGCAGACAGGGCTACGGAATCGGAATTCCCGAAAAGGAACAAGAAACCCAAGCCAAGCACTACGTGAGAAACAGCAGTGGAATTAAACTTGTCTGCAGAAGGAGAAAGGACAATCCTAGACAAAGCCTGGTAAGCCCTTCGCCAAAAAAACTGAAAAAGTCCTCTCGGAGGACTCACCGGAGATAGACACCAAGAAACTCAGGAGGCTATTGTGGTTAGTGAGAGTGAGTCCGGGGCTAGCTTCCCCTCGTATTTTTTCGTTTTTGTTTCTTTCCGTTCCCTGTTCACGCCCAAGCCATTCTAGCTTCCCCCTATTTTTCTCCATTTATTTTTCTTTCTGCTGCTGAATCACAGGCACAGTTGCAACCGATATGATCCTCTTGATAATATCCGAGTCCGTGATAAACAAAATTAGTAAGGTTGATCTGATTGTTTAATCCCCGTCGTATTTACCAATGGCAATCACATCGCGGCTGTAGTGAAATGAAACGAATCCACATCTCTTTTGCTTTAATTTGTATTTATGTATTGTAACAGGCGATTGAAGCAGCTAGATAAGAAATCTCGGGTAATTTTAAGTTGCTGCATAAGATTTAGTCCTGACTGAAAGTGTAAACTGGAAGCTTTTTCACCACCTGGTATCACTTTCTAAATGGAAGATAAATTTGAACATACAACACAGCGCTTCTTGCATAATGTGGGTGTTATGTATGATAATCTTAGCAATCAGAAGTATCCACCTCTCTCTCCAAAGATGCTAAAACGATATTAAGAGAAAAACAAAGAAGTTTCTGATCAAGGATCCCTTTTTATATTTTTGTTTGAATTATGTTGAATTTAGTCACTAAAGTAGTTTAGTGACTAAATAGGCATAGTCATAATAAGTATAGGCATAGTCAAAACAAGGCTCTATATTGCTAGCTTAAAACTGCCAGCCCATCTATGCTCCAGGCTATCCATAGATAGCCTAAATTAATCAGACCATTAACAGATAGTCTGAAAGGCCAGGCTATCTATTGATATCTATTATAGAGCTAGCCAGTAAAGCTCTGGCTGACGTTTTCCACATTGCTTATTATCTCACCGACCAAAGGGAGACATATGGTGTTTGTATGTTTTGTGTGTGTGTGTGTGTGTGTGTGTGTGTGTGTGTTGTGCGTGTGTGCGTGTGTGTGCTTCAGTCTGTTGTAAACAAAATGTGTGAGGGATCTTGAGAAAGAAAAGTTAGATCAGCTTGAAACTTGGTATCTTTATTTGCTTCTAAAGGTTGGATGGTTCTTCCAACTTCTGACATTTGTTACTCTATTAGAGGAAGGCCTATGGCGTCATTATGTAAAAATCTTGTGTGTAAAAAATTTGTCAGCCTCCGAACTTCAAAGATAATTTGAACTTAACGTTTTTGTTGCTTGATAGGTCCGAAAGATTCTGTCAAATTTTATCGCGAGTAGAAAGAACCAGTACAGAGAAAGACGTCTTTATGTAAAACATGTATTTTGCATAGTTTTGACGACTTTGGATGGTTATCACACTGCTGAATCGGATGACTCTGACAACTTTTGATGCTTGTGGTGAAATCAAGGAAGATATAACTAAGAAGGCGTGTAAGTAAACTGTATAGACAATAACGAAGGAAAGTTTTTTTTTATATTTTGACGTTTACTCATGTAAATAATTTTGTATTTTCTTTGAATTGTTCATTCTGAATTTTTATGATACGCGCAGAAAAGGAAAATTATTCTTTTATCTCTGTAAAAGAAAAATTTGGAACTGGGTATTGCTAAATCATGGATCTGGTCAGGAAAATACATGAATGTGTTTAAAAAACAAGAAATGAAATAAGTTTCGCATCAACTTATACGATATATCCCTGTATATTGATGTTTTCTGTGCATTGGCCGTTCTATTTCTTGTAGCTTTCACACATTTCTTAGCTTTTAAATCAATTATGTGGATAATTACCAATGTTTTTCCGTGTGATTCCTTTTCTTTTGCCGTAACCTTGTCAGGTGAACTCATGTAAAATGGTGAGCGCTTGGACAACCAAACATTTTACACGCAAAATGGACATTGAAATTTTGCCAGGGCAACCCACACATAAGGTTATGAGGGATAACAGTACATTATATTGATTTTGGTACTATCGACAATAAGTGAGCAAGAGTTGCGTGTATGTGTCATTTGTTGTATCTTGCTAGGTTGAACAGCAAATACCTCAGCGAGGATGCTTATCTTCCATATTTTGGGGTTGCTCACTTCCATAATTGCCATTAAGTTGTATTCATATCATAAATGAATGAAAATTATGAATATTTGGTTTTCCAGCTATGTCCCTCTTGTTCTTATGTATTTATGCATTATTATTATTATTATTATTATTATTATTATGGTTATTATTATTATTATTATTATTATTATTATTATTATTATTATTATTATTATTATTATTATTATTATTATTATTATTTCTAAAGGGTTAAAGTGTATTTCTCAATGAGAAATTCTACACTTTCTTTCATTTTGCCATTTCGGGTTTCCTTAACTGCACCGGCTCTAAAAATCTAAACTAGGCTTTTAAAAAGGCTCTGAGAGGTTTTTAAAATGTGCGTTCACTACGTTTTAAATATTCAGGCAACAGTGGCATAGAACAGGGGTACAGAATTGAATGGTATTGTCACAGAAATTTGTATCTTGGCTCACGACGATAAATTGATTGTTGGATTGCAGGGAAAGTGGCTGTGGTTTGGTGATCAGGCGTTCACGTGAGCACTAGAACTCACTACATTGAGCACATTATATGGTATACAGCTAGTTTTTATTTTATTCGACATCACATTAGCATCCAGTATAATCATATCAGAGCATCTCTAATGTGGTCACTTTTCTTGAAGTAAATACCAACCTTGTTACTGTATTTGGTACTCTTTCAAGGTGGTTGCGTAAATAGTCACCTAACACCAACGAACAAACTGCTGCAATATTCCTGTTGTGACATAATGCTTGCCCGTACAAGGGAATTTATGGTACTCACGCTTAGGTGCCTTCAAATGGAGTTGATTCATCGGAGGTTGCTGTGACACTTGGTGACATGCTCTTTCATTTCATTTCTCTATATCTAGAATGACTAAGAGATCGGGCACAGTGTAACTGCAATGGCTTATTTCTGCCCGATAACTGCAATTTTATGTTGTTCAGAATGATGTATTTAAGTAAATGAGCATCATCAATAATCGTATGGTAGAGGATAGACTGTGTTGAAAAGATACATTCAAGAGGGAATCTGTAATGCGGGTATTTCCCATGGCCAAAATTCGACCCCGAAACTCGAATAGGGGTGGTTTCGTACTGTGACCACACCGATAACTGGATAAATGGTGTATTTCGATGTGAGTGATTAGTTTTGACAGAAAAAGCTGGTTAGGAATACGTCTATAATTCTCTGAGTCGTTCTTAGCAGCAGGTTTCTTGGATATAGGTGTAGCGAATGCCCGTTTAGAGGGCTCGGGAAGACAATCAGATTCCATTGATTTTTATGAGGTCGCTGATTGCACGCAACGTCACATCGAGATTGTCTGTCTGCAGAGTTATAGGCAATAATGGAAAGCACACGATTTTGAATACGAATATATAATAAACCTTATGACTTCATCAGTTGTAACAACACAGAATACTGTAAAGGTTGAAGGCAATGTTGTGATAAAACTGTTGTCCACTAACGATAAATGACACCCTTATAAGCCTCCGACCTTGCCATAGGGGAATAGGGGAAATTTAAGAATATATTCACGTTTAAGACAAAAAGCAAACAAGGAGAATAAAAAAAAGATAAAAAACTACCACCACCCTTTGTTCCATCCACACCAATTTCCGACACAGGGTATTATGGTAAATTTAGTATTTTAATGACTGAATTAAGTTAAGTTGGTAAGTTAAATATAAAATATTTTCTAACCATCGTTGGGTAGCTGGGCACTCCAATAACGCATGTACAGGAGTATCTTTTCCTCCCAAGTTATAATAATTGCCAGTGTTGTGTTTATTATCCTCTATTTAGATCTACAGTTTACTATATCATATTTCATTTCCACGTGCAAACTTCGTTTGGTATGGGTATGCTTTGCTTGATATTCCAAAAATTTACAGAGAGAGGGTGACGAGACATGGTGAAATCGGTGAAGTTTTTTACCCTGACATTCAAGGTCAAGGTCAAATATGGGTCAAAGTATTTAATACTTCAAAATGGTTTTCAGAAAACTGCCTCTGGAAGATTTGACCTAGGAACACGACATTTGGCACAGGGGTAGAGGTAACGAAACCTCGAGAAAACCGCAATTTTTACCGTGACCTTCAAGGTCAAACTGAAGTCATACTCATCACGAAACGTTACTGGTTTGAATACGTAGACGGTTTGCGTAGGGAATAACCTCACAACCTGAGTCTTGATATTCAGGGTCAAAGTCAGACGTGACCTTTGTATCTGAAATACGGCTAGACAAAGGTTGATCGTTATTTCGAAACGGTTAGAGATATAACGATTTTGACCATTATTTCGAAAACGGCTGGAGATAAGGCCATTTTGAGTTAATTTTCGACCATTCAGGCCTCTAAAACGCTGTGAAAGAGGAACCTCGGTGACCTTCTCGGTCATGATCAAAAACCAGAATTGGTGAAATTTTCTACCGTATAGGCTTAAAAGTGTTAAATGTTACTAATAGGTACATCAGTGACTTCTTGGTGACCTTCTCGGTCATCTGTAAAACAAGCACACTTTCTTGTGGTTTTTGCAAGTGTGTGATTCGGTCTATTTTTTAAACTGTGCTGCAAGTAGTTCTGGTTCATTGTTTAGATTTTGACAAATAATACACTCCTGTAAAGCACGTCGTTTTTTTTATATTTCTTTCAACTCTCCATTTTAACAACGACGAAGAGAACTCTGTTATTTACCCAAGAACTTCCGAACAAAAAATTTTTCTGTTAATCTTGGACACATCAGCGCTATTCTACTCTTCAAATTAAATGTGGTGTCATTAAAACTATGTTTGGTCGTGCTTCAAATGGGGCAAAGAAATGTAAGTGTGATGAACATATGTTTTTGCTGAACATATGTTACTGTATGGCTTATATGTAGCTACCATAAAGCCTGATATTAATAAGTGATAATTTACATCTTCAAAAGTACCGGTCCAATAAATAGGTTATCAAGCACACATCTGATCTTATCGTAAAGTTAACTTCTCTTATCAATCTTTTATTAAGGAATTCGAGGAGTATTGATACACCCTGTCAGAAAGAAGATAGATAAGATATATTTAATCAAATATCCTTAGCTTTTATGAAGTACAAACACTCTGCACAATACACAAAGGCGTAGTAAAGGTAGCGCAACACATGAACGCATTTTAATCTACACATATCCTGAGAGACAACCTGGAATAATTTCAAGCTTCTGCTTTATGATTATCATTCACGGATCAGCTATTTTTTCCATAACAAGAGTGTTTCTCATATGAATGGGTATTAGGGCTGATAAAAAGTCATTTTTCATCACTACATTGAAACTTTTTAAACAAAAATTCAGATTTTAAATTTTCTTAAAACATTTCAACTTACACCATTCTGACAATTAGTAAAACGAATTAACAAACTGTAGATTCATTTAAAATTTTGAAAGGCCGTGGCAATAGAGTGCAATTATTTCAGATAAAATTGGAGATTTATAGGTCATTAATATGTCAGGGTTATACAAAACATAGAGTTATATAATATCCAAGATCGTCCTGTGATCGATTTCGAGAAAGCCTTCGCTACTATTGAGTTGATTTTTGTATTAACATTAGTACTTCGAAAATTTAATTTTGGAGAAAGCCTCATTTCTTGGGTCAAGTGTTGTCATAACAACATGTTGAGTTGAGTTAATAGTGGCGCCTTTACCACTTACTGGCTTTAGTTACATCTTGGGTGAGGCAAGGTTGCCCGCTTTCCAGTGTGCTGTTTGCCACATGTTCCAATCATACCTAATGCATGTAGTAACCACAGTAACCACGTTTACTTTGAACGCGGGCAATAACTATGACTATCAAAATAGCAATTCTGACTCCAGGTTTGTTTTAACTGTGTAGAGCAGTGGCTTAGGTATCATTGAGCCGCCCGTGTGTGTGACATGTCCAGGGCGTTAATGTTACACCTTTGCCAGGACTTCCGTCTTAGCAATGTGCTACCACTGTCATTTGATGCCGCATTTCTTCTTGTACGGATTGAGATTTGGTGTGTGGCGGTCTTTATGATCTCCACATCTCACTGCACACATAACAGAAATGTTACTAAACTGCATTCAGCATTGCAAACACGAATTTACGAAACAACTCGTACCAGTGGCCAATAACTGTTTTGTCAGGCTACCACTGTCATTTGATGCCGCATTTCTTCTTGTACGGATTGAGATTTGGTGTGTGGCGGTCTTTATGATCTCCACATCTCACTGCACACATAACAGAAATGTTACTAAACTGCATTCAGCATTGCAAACACGAATTTACGAAACAACTCGTACCAGTGGCCAATAACTGTTTTGTCAGGCGGGAGAGGGGTCAACTGCAAAATTCACCCGAAGTAGCGAGTTCACCAGTCAAAGCTGTTTTGTGAAAACATGAAACTTAGCAGTCTGTTGTTTCTTTGACTTTAGGGGGAGCTTGTAATCCCTGAGCCCCCCCCCCTTGACGTCCCTTCCCATGGGATCCGTGAATGCATACCAGGTCAACTTTTTTAGAGGAGAAGTTTTAAAAAGCTGACGGAGCAACTTTTTTCTCAAAATTTGAGATGGAAAACCATTTTTCTTCTTGGCCTAATGTTAAGCAATTATCTCCAATTTTATCAATGACCAGTATATATGATAAACAATGATAGAGATGTTAAAACATTTCAACAACAAAACTATATAATAACTGATTAATTGATTTCACTAAATCTTGCATACTGCGGTAGGTATCTTGACTATTTTTTAACTGATACAACTGAGAAGCCTACTCATATCATTCGAAAGGTAATTCAAATGGCAAAGGCTGGAAATTGACAGAAAATAGGCCCTGGTTCGAAATACGTTGTTTCGCGTGTCTGGATGGTTCAATAATCAAAACAGACACTTGGTAGACAGTGTGTGGAAAAATGACAAAAAAAATTGCTGGCGATAATATGTGAGCTGTGATGACACTTGGCGCAAGTTGACGCCTGCGCAGCGAAGGACGATTAATGAGTGAAGAAACAGTTGAAGTACTTGCTATCAAGATAGTCAGCAGGATTCATAGCTCTTGTTCACATGCATTATCTAATGGTGTCATCGCGTGTGGAGATATATAAAGAAACATTGGATTGCAAAGAGCTTCCATTCACAAACATAAAAACATGAACATTGTTAACTGTGGAAGCGAAGATGTAATGTATTAGAAACTACGCATATTTCATTCTCAAGTCTTCTTCTTTTCATACGAAAAAATGGCAGCACCAAACCGGATAATGTAAGACACATCGGTAAGTAAATGCGTCTATTGTTGACCGCAGATGGAAGAAAAACATCTCAGGCTGTGTCATGACATCCAAAGTGCGGAAATAAAATCGTTTAAAAAATTACGGCTCTTGTTGACAAATGCATAGAAAGACATTTTTTAAATGGTACAAAATCTGTTCTCTCAAGCAATTAACTGTTTTCAGGCAAATTTCTTAACTCTGATTTCCTCGAACCATCCGGGGCATTTTCATGCACATTTGTTATTGGAGCAACCGACTCATTTTTTTTTCTAAATTAGAAGGGAGTGGAAAGCGCCAGTAATGTTCTGAAAATTGGACTGTAACATTCTAATCCTCTTTTGTTTTTTGTTTTTTTTTGTTTTTTTTTAGTAAAATTGCTTCCATTTCAGATAATTCAAATTTTGCAAAATTCATAGACTGACGCCAGTTTAAAATGAAAGAAAGAAAAGGTGTGGAAATTTTTTTATCAGTCTTAGAATTTGTCGTATACATGTAACGTGCCATTGTATAACTGCGGGTCTAGAAGCGAGGGTCAACACTACTCTACAGAACCGTCCAGGTCTAGAAGCGAGGACCCACACTAATCTACAGAACCGTCCAGGTCTAGAAACGAGGACACACACTACTCTGCAGAACTGTCCATGTCTAGAAACGAAGGTCCACCCTCCTGTATAGAACCGTCTAGGTCTGGGAGCGAGGGTCCACACTACTATATACAACTGTCCACGTCTAGAAGCCAGGGTCCACACTACTGTACAGGACCGCCCAAGTCTTTAATTGAGGATCCAAGCAACTGTATAGAACCGTCTAGGTCTAGAAGCGGGGGTCCACACTACTGTACATAACCGTCCAGGTCTCGAAGCGAGGACACACACTACTCTGCAGAACTGTCCAGGTGTAGAAACGAGGATCCACACTACTCTACAGAACCGTCCAGGTTTAGAAGGGAGAACCCACACTACTCTACAGGACCGTCCAGGTCTAGAAGTAAGGGTCCACACTACTGTATAGAACCGTCTAGGTCTAGAAGCAAGGGTTCAGAGTAAACTGGAAGTGGGGGTCCACACTAATGTATAGAACCGTCCAGGTCTAAAAGCGAGGGTTCACACTACTCTACAGCACCGTCCAGGTCTAGAAGCGAGGGCCCACACTACTCTACAGAACCTCCCAGGTCTAGACGCTAGAGCCCACACTATGCAGAACCGTTCAGGTTTAGAAGCGAGCGTCCATACTACTCTATAGAACCGCCCCGGCTGAAACACTACATGGCTTTCTTTGTCACATTGACAATTCTATGAAGTTGTTATTGCTTTATAACCTCAATTGGCCGATTTCACAACTGAAGTCTAAGAATCCAGTACATTACGCCCCGCCCATTACACCCCAGCCCATATCGCCCCCGCTCATTATGCCCTCAGATGGAAAAGTGAACATTTCGCCCCCGAGATTTTAATACGCTATTTCAACTGAAAATTATCGGAGATCTATCATAAGCTATTTCGAGGGAACGAAGCCGCATCTTTATAAGGCGGATTACGGGGAGGTATTTAATTTAATCCTGTTGTAATTCGGTGTCGTATGGGGAAAGGATAGTTGTCGGAGGTGCTGTGTTATTACTGGCTTAATACGACTTGGGTTTAGAGATTATCTTTTGCTAATGCAATTTAATCGCTTATTAAAATTATTGTTTTTTAGTCGTTTGTATTTCGATTCGTTCGTTATAATATTGAAGAAATGTCGGAGATTAGTTTAGTCCCATATTTCACACACCAAAATGTACTGGAGAAAAATTTGAATTCATTACTGTGAAACGAACCCACATCTTGGTTTAAGTATAAAAAGCAAGCCCGATAAGGCCAAAATTCCTACAGCATTTCAATATCAATGTGATATCATGGAGTTTGTAGAAATTAACCGTGGAAAGCCAAAGTAATGCCCAGAGAACTTCCTCTGTACAAATAACAAGACGCTTAAATCAGGCAGGATTTCTTGGAGGTGGTTCGTCGTCTTACAAATTGCAGGGACGGTCACAACCTCTGGGGATCTGTTGGATCCACAGCTTCCTCAGGAACATAATTATTATCCGCGACTTGATGAAGTGCAAGCCGCAAAAGCAAACTGTGCCCTCAAAGTTCTAGACTTCCGGTGGATCCAGTTACCATCCTTTGCGATTTTGAGTTATCGGTCCTGCGGGCTTTTGAAACCGTCTTGGGACCAGGGCTTGATAAAAGGGGGTGCTTTTATCACCTCATGCGGGCATCTTGGAATCCAGAAATTAGGACTTGTGTCACGGTATCACAACGACGAAGAATTCAAACTGTTTTCTGGAAAGCTGACTGACTTGGCCTTCCTGCCGTTGGATGACGTTAACAATGGACTTCAGTATCTCCGCGAAACTACACCGGAAGGAGCAGAGCCGCTGTTGAGTTATTTTGCGTCAACTTACGTAAAGGGCACATACCGCAGGGTTCGAATCCCAAACGGCCAGGGCGGCAACGGGATTTGTGTTCGAAGGATTCCACCGCGGTTCCCACCAAAAGTCGGGAATGTCCACGAGGCAACCCTCAACGACGAGTCCAGGACCAACAACCAGTGCGAAGCCAAGAAGATTATGTTGTGTGTACACGTTTCACTGACTGAGATAGAACATTAGTTGTGAGATAGAGCATCTGTAGTTCCAGATTTGTTGTTTTGTTTCACTTTGTTTCTGAGATAAACCATTAGCAGCTGCTAGCTTTGTGTTTTTTTTTACTTTTCAGTAAAGGTATCCCTACTATGCATCTAGCGACAATTCACCTAGCGACAATTCATCTAAATGAGGGGGTACGACAATTCATCTAAATTTTATAACACTGTCAATTTTTATTTTTATTTCAATAAATATTTTAATAACCACGTGGCGCTATCGCGAAGTTGCCGTCCATGAGCCACGCACAGCTTGAGGCAAGTTTGTGCAGTGCCATTGGCGAGCCAAAGATGAGTAGCCTGGAATTTGAACCCTGGCCGTTGTCAAAAAAGAGGAACTGTTCTGGATTTTCATCAACGGTTTCAGCCCATTCACCCTCGACTACTAGGTCTTCCAGATCATCCGGTACCGCTGTCGTTGCACCAAACGCTTGAGTGTGTCCTTTCCCATCAATACCCGCACAGCTTCGGGAATTTCAGTGCACTTGGTGTTGACGATCGATGTGACCAGGATTCTCTCTATAGCAGCGGCTGCCAGCTTGATTTTGCTTTTTGCCTTGAGTGTGTCAATCTCATTGTTGTTTGAATCTTTGTTTAATATTTAAAAAAAAAATAAATAAAAATTGACAGTTTTATAAAATTTAGATGAACTGTCGTACCCCCTCATTTAGATGAATTGTCGCTAGATGAACTGTCGCTAGATGAATTGTCGCTAGATGAATTGTCGTGGATTCTTCAGTAAATTCTGGTACTGGATTACCTGTTTAAATTTGTTATAAAGGTCGCGGGCGAAATGTCTACTTTTTCATCTGCGAGCGTAATGGGCGGGGCGATATGGGCGGGGCGAAGTGTCCGGGGGGAGGGGGCGTAATGGGCGGATACCGAACTCTAGACCTGGGCTGAAACCAAGTTTCATCCCCAGTCTAGACAGGGTTTTGTTAGTTTTTGCAGACATAGAAGTTCATATATGAATTTTGTCCGGACCGAGGCTGTGAAATTCAATAGAGTCTGAAACCCAGCCTTAACCGCGGTCCAGACGGAGTTTGCTCCAAATCAAGTCTAGACTTAAGTGGTGAAATCAGCCCAATATGTGCACGGCGGCGTAATAATAACTTTTGATGGTTTCTTACGTCTACACAAATCAGTTAAACGACGTTAGGATTTCGTCCAAACATGCCTCGACCTTAAAAAGTCGTTGGATGAACTCCATTATGTTTACATAGGGCTTGTTTATTGGCGTTCCAGATTAGTTGAAGGCGGGCACAGATTGAGCGAGAATGTCTGTGCTTGACTGCAAGCGTGTGGCTTTTCTCATTACTACCCTCGCCATAGCAGTGATCAGTGTGGGTGTTATTATAACGACAGTCGTCCTCCACTCTCAGACCGACACACCAAGCGAACCGGAACGGGAGGACCACGGTAGGGAGTTATGACCAGATACGTGGAAATCTCCTACATGTAAAAAAAGTAGTACAGAACAGATTCACCTTCGCCAATTTGGCGAAGGTTGATTTTCCCATAATCAAACTTAACGGAAAGTTAAACGCTTTAGATGAAAGCTACAAATCGGTCAGGACTGATTAACTACCGATGTAGCTCTATAAAGACATAAACTGGACAATATAGTTAAGATGTATAGTTTATATGCAATAAGCAAATTACAGTTTTACTAAGGGGATTAATTTGGCGAAGGTGAATTCGATTTGGCGAAGGTGAGTTGAACGTCCTTCGCCAAATTGGCGAAGGTAAAAAAAATACTTATGTGCATCCCTGAACGTGTCACATGTTCAAAACCCTTCACAAAGTCCTCGAAAGCTGAGACCTAAAAAAAGCACAACAGGACCTGGCGTAACATTGGGTCAAGTTCGACTGGTCAAAATTTCGTGAACAACAATTTGCTCTTTAAAACAATCTATTAAATGTTTAGGTGTAAATTTGGCTTTGTCCTTTAGCATATTTTATTATTATTGTCATTATTGTCAATTTTGGATATTGAAAGAAAATATCAATAAATCAAGGAAATACGACTTAAGAACTTTGCAGCATAGATTATAACTGAATTGTTTCGCTGTTAAACAATGAAAAAAGGGAATCAGTGCAGAAGGGAGTCAGTGTGGAAGTTGTCTTCCTTCTCTCTCTCTCTCTCTCTCTCTCTCTCTCTCTCTCTCTCTCTCTCTCTCTCTCTCTCTCTCTATTTCCCTTC
Organism: Protula sp. h YS-2021; assembly: GCA_949752745.1. Taxonomy (NCBI): domain Eukaryota; kingdom Metazoa; phylum Annelida; class Polychaeta; order Sabellida; family Serpulidae; genus Protula; species Protula sp. h YS-2021. The sequence continues at coordinate 47,483,822 of OX457024.1, forward strand.
CCCCTCTGTCTCCCCCACTTGCTCTCTCTGTCTCTGTCTCTTCTCTCTCTCTCTCCCTGTCTCCATCTCCCTTCTCCCTCCCTCTCTCTCCTTCCTTGCTGTCTCTCACTTCCTCTCCCTCCTCTCTCCCTCCCTCCCTCCCTCCCTCCCTCCCTCCCTCCCTCCCTCCCTCCCTCCCTCCCTCCCTCCCTCCCTCCCTCCCTCCCTCCCTCCCTCCCTCCCTCCCTCCCTCCCTCCCTCCCTCCCTCCCTCCCTCCCTCCCTCCCTCCCTCCCTCCCTCCCTCCCTCAACTAACAACGCAGTAATTTAAACTCATACTGTAACGTCAGACCTGCGTATTTGTGTTTCAGGGAACAGGACATTCGGTCAGAACATTGAGGTATCCTACGATCCAGACCAAGGCGTCGAAATCCTCATCCATGACAACGCAGGCAAAGTCATCTTCAGGAGTTTACTCAACATGTACAAAGGCGTCAGAAGTGGCCAGAAAATTAAGGTCCTCACCAATCTTTTCTGCCCCCAAAACCCTCACCCCAACCCCATGGGAGATAAAGAGATGAGATTTTTTCTCCCATTACAAAAAATATTCCTACTGAAGACTTGAAAATACCTTTTTTTCTTTTATCCGAAGTTTGCTACGTAAATGTGTCATTATGTGACGTAAATACAACCCCGTGTTTACTTTTCCGAGTTTTCTCTTTGCATCCACAAAGTATATAGAATCTATGTGGTGTCCGATGCCATCGTGTTTGATAAAAAGACCAGAAGCCATTATAATTTTAAGCTTGATAAAGGTAAAAATCGGCGTAGATCAAATCAATATATTGACTTATGTAGGTCTGTCTCAACTAAGCAGATTTTAAATATTTTGTATTTAATAGTATACAGGTTACATATTTTAACATCTTGAACACAATCAGAGAGAAAATGGGCCTTTGGATAAGCAAAGCTGCTGTATATCATTGAAATTTGCAGGTTTGTGAGCTGGATCAGTTGGACGAGAGGTACGACTTTTTGGGCGAGTTGGTCGAGCAGGCCGGCTACTGCATTGAACTAGAGGGCAAAGCCAAATTTCAAACATACCCCATGGTGAACGACGAGAAGGGCATCGATTGCCAGTCCTTCAGCTGGGAAGCTTTGGACTGTCGCGAAGAAAAATTCGAAGTTTGCTTTAATATGACAGCCAGTCACTGGTATGGGGCGGCTCAGATCAAGGAGCAGCTGTGGCCCATCGACAAGTGGATGCGGCCCTCGACGCCTTTCATTAACGGCGATGCCTATAGCGACGAATACGGCGGCGTGATGCACCGCTACTTCCTCTCCTCAAGCGGTACAGCCATTACGGTCGAGTGGGATGTCCCTCTGTGGGTGGCCGTTAATAAAACAGGAGACAAAGGGTTGTGCTTAAAGGGGTCCTACAAAAACTCTCCATATAATAACTTCGATAACACACCTTTATACTTTAACTATACGCAGTGTAACGGGCGCAACATTAAACATGTCCATCAGTTTATGATTAACAACTACATTGGACTTCCAAGCGGGATTCCTGATACGGAACTGTTCCGGTACCCAATCTGGTCCACCTGGGCTCAGTATCACAAAGACATTAACCAAAGTACAATTATGGATTACGCCGAAAATATTGTGCGTCGTAATTTCAGCCGCACACAGCTCCAAATCGATGATAAATGGGAAAGTATATATGGTGCATTGGATTTCGATTTCCAAAAATTTCCCGACCCCGGCGATATGGTGAGTGATTTAGCGGACATGGGTTTCCGTACGACACTGTGGGTGCATCCTTTCGTAGAGATCACTTCAGAAGACCTACTGGATTCTGCAACAAACTTCAGATTAGTCCGTGACCCCGGGGCGTTGCTGCCCGGCCTGGTCACGTGGTGGAATGGCGTAGGGGCCATTCTTGATTTTACAAATAATCGCAGCATTTCGCATTTTAGAGAGCATCTCCTGGCACTGAAAAATAAATATGGAATAAGTTCCTTCAAATTTGATGCAGGGGAAACAAACTGGTTACCCGCGGCTTATATGCTTAGCACACCAAGTCGCAACCCAAGCCGCTACACAAACCGCTACGCCAGGGCAGCCTACGAGATCGATTCGTCACAGCGAAACCTCCACGTTAGGGTGGGCGCCAGAACGCAGCATCTGCCCATATTCGTGCGCATGATGAATAAGGCATCGAAATGGGATTATGATATGGGTCTCAAAAGTCTTATCCCGACAGCTTTAACTTTCAGCATCTTGGGCTATCCCTTTATTCTGCCAGATACGATTGGTGGAAGCGGACACAGTTATATGAAGCCCGATCGTGAATTGTATATTCGCTGGTTGGAAGTTAACGTATTTCTGCCCGCATTTCAATTTTCCACTCCGCCATGGAGCTTTGACGACGAAGTGGTGGAAATCTGCCAAGCCATGCTAGAGCTACACGAGAGGTACGCCGACGTCCTGATCGAGTTGGCCCAGAATGCCGTGCAGACTGGGGAGCCTATCATCCGACCCCTGTGGTGGATAGCCGTCCATGACGAGGAGGCTCTAGTCAATGACTCGCAGTTCCTCGTCGGTGACGATATCCTCGTCGCACCGGTGCTGGACAAAGGCGCCAGGTCACGTGATATATATTTTCCGAGTGGTGTCTGGACAGATGAACTGCGAGGGGGTGTAATCGAAGGACGTGACTGGGTCAGAGACTATCCAGTGGATTTACATCAATTGGCTTATTTTACGAGAGTAAAATAATCTAAACATGTAAACGTGTGTGTAAAGGTTATTTTAAATGGTGAAGGGTTGTGGTCAAACCCCTCAACCTTTTGATTGAGTTATAATAGTGTAAGAGTTCATCTTGTTCTTGCCTCGTACAGCTCTCCCTCCAACAAAACGCCTTAAGCCCTCAAGGACAATTTCTTTAGCAAAATATGTCCTGAAGAGTTTTTGCCTTGTGATTTTTCAGTCCCACGCCGGCGTGTAGCGCGAAGAGGGGGACTATAGGATTTGGATCCGTTCGTCTGTCCGTCCGTCCGTCGATACTTTTTTTGTCGGAGCTATATCTCCGTAACCGCTGAACCGATTCAATTGTTCGCTTGCACATGCAAAGAGTATATAGTGGAGCTGTGCAAAGAGGGTTATTTTGAGATTTTCGCAAAAACTGGGAAAATGGGCAAGCTTTGAAAATTCAACACAACTGACCTGTTTAATGGGTGTTTGTCAGCGCCATATCTCCGTAACCAATGAAGAGAATCAATTGTTCTTTTTTACATGCAAAGACTATATAATGGATCTGTGCCATGAGGGGTTATTTTGAAAATTTCACAAAAATTGGGAAAATGGGAAAACTTTGAAAATTCAACACAATTGACCTATTCAGTTGGTGTTTGTCGGCGCCATATCTCCGTAACCATTGAAGCGAATCAATTGTTCTCCTGCACCTGCAAAGACTATATAGTGGAGCTGTACAAAGAGGGTTTATTTTGGAATTTCGCAAAAATTGGGAAAATGGGAAAACTTTGAAAATACAGCACAATTAAGCTATTCAGTGGGTGTTTTTCGGCGCCATATTTCCGTAATCAATGAAGCGGTTCAATTGTTCTCTTGCACATAGAAAGATTATATAATGGATCTGTGCAACGAGAGGTTATTTTGAGATTTTCCTATAAAAATGGGAAAATGGAAATACCGTTAAAATTTCACCGTATTGATTTGTACAATGGCTGCTTGTCGGTGCCATGTCCCGTAACTGTTCAAGCTACTCAAATGTTGATTGAAATCCTGTGATTGCACGCCTGCAACTTGTTTAATTTTGGCTACAGCAACGTGAAAAGACCTTAACTCACCGACACACCCAAAAGGGATCTATTGCATGGATTAATTTCCCATTTTTCCGTAACTACATACAATTGGATTTTTCTGAACTTTAGCGGCAGAGCTCCGACTCTTGAAAAATTTTTCTGACTGCCTTTTCAACCCCTTAAGGGTAACCTACCCTTTTGCTCCCCAGATGTCACTTTGAATCCTCTCCCCAAAAACCAGAGCCCAAAGGCAGAGTCGGTTCGTTCCAACTATACATCTACAACATTTGTAAATACAATAAAATCATTTTTAATTTGATAAAAACCGAATCTCGTCCCTACACATAAGTTGTAGCTGCCGTTGGACCTCACCAAAGCTAGAAAAGCAAATTGCTATAGTGGACACGCTATCAGAGAGATGTTGTACAAAGGAATGCTCGGCTTGATTGCGATCCTCTATTTGCCACAACAATATCAAAATCAACTAGACCGTTTTCACTGCAGAGTAGAGAAAATTACACTTGATTCTGAACATCTGAAATTCGGAATTGATCATGAACAAGGAGGTCAAGGTCACCAAGGTGCCTCTTACATTTCTTCTCTTGGGCCCAAAGGGTCCAAAATAAGCCCGAAATCTCTAATCGTTTCCGAGATAATGGTCAACTTCCGGTTTTGGACATTGACCATGACCAAGTAGGTCAAGATCATCGAGGTACCTCTAAAACAACATCTTTTAGGCCCGAACGGTCGAAAATAAGCTCATATTCACTTTATCTCTAACCGTTTTCGAGAAATGGCTTGACCAAAAACGAGGAAGTCAAGGTACGTAGCATCTTACGTAACATCTTTAAGACCCAAAGGGTAGATAATGAATTCAAAATCGTTCTCTTACCATTTTCGAGATAATGGTCAATGGTTCTTTTAGGTCAAGGTAAAAAAAATGCGAATTGCAAGACGTCTCATCATCCATTTGTGAGCCAAATTTCATTCCCCAACGTCAACGTTAACTTGAATATATATATATATATATATATTATATATATACAGTGAAACCCCGCTATTAGGGACAAAAAGTGACTGAATAATTTTGTCCTTAATGGCGGGGTGTCCCTAATTTCGAGGTCCTGTTCTGTCTGACTACATCTAAAATCTTGGCTATTTTTCTTAGAATTTTTCCATCACTAGCTTTGATTATTTTAACTTTATCAGATAGCGAAAGTTCTTTCTGTTTTCTTTTCACACCACCGATATTCAGACTTAACACATTGTATAACATCTTAACTGAGTATAAAGACAATGAATTACTTGTTCCTTTATACGCATTTTAAAAGACGGAGCACATGTCACTCTGGTTTAGTGGTATAAAGCTTCTCTTAAGCACACATCTTTTGTAATAAGCCTTAATGTCACTACATGCACATTGTTTAATATAATGTACTCAATACCCACGGATAACAATAGCGAAAAAACAAACACCACCGAGTAACAAGCAGATAGGGGTTGTTTACATAACGTACAAAATACCAACAGCAATTTGACTGTCCACAATAGAGGGGTTGTTTTAAATGTGTAACCGTACTTACGGGATAAAAAGAGTGTCCCTAATTCTGAATAGAGGGGTGTCCACAATAGAGGGGTCTAGATATAACAGAACTCTATGGCCTTTTAAAACAGACTGAAAAATGCTGTCCATAATTCAGGGGTGTCCATAATAGAGGGGTGTCCATATCCGGGGTTTTACTGTATATATAAGTAGTGTGAAAACGGGGGTTCTAAAACAGGAAGTGACGTCATAGTGACGTCACATGGTGTTTTAGAACCCCCACGGGGGTTCTAAAACAGTGACGTCATATTGACGTCATATTAACGTCATATTGACGTCATATGGTTATCATATGGTTATCATATGGTTACCATATGGTTACCATATGGATGTCATAATGACGTCACGTGGTGTTTTAGAAGCCCCATGGGGTTTCTAAAACAGTGACGTCATTATGACGTGATCTAGACGTGTTATGGAGGTGATATGGAGGTGATATAGAGGTGATATGGAGGTGATATGAACGTCATATGAACGTCATATGAACTTCATATGAACGTCATATGAACGTCATATGAACGTCATAATGACGTAATATGGAGAGTGGGCGGCCATTCAAACAACCATTCAAACGGGCGGCCATTCAAACAACCATTCAAACGGGTGACCATTTTTTTTTTTTAAGCATTTCCCACACTCTCATGCATACACATACATACTAACACCATGACACGATTAGCGCTTATTTCAGTATCAGTGGTGGGCTCTTAAAAGAGCCAGGAGATGTTAGTTTTTCTCCTGCTGCTGCCGGTCCCGGTTTAAAAGAATGTCACAATGTCCTGCACTGGCCTACTGCAATGTGTGAGCTGTTGCCCGTTGAACAAAAAGTGGTCCCCTCGCATGCCGCAGGTAAAGCACCTCACAGAGTAGCGGTCATTTAGCGCCAGCAGTTCAGTCCACTGCGCCGCGCAGACCAGACACATTTGATGGTTGCACTCAGACAGCACCCGGTCTGGGGAGATCATACACCCACATCCTGGGCAAATATCCAAGTCTTGCTGGAGGAAGAATCTCCCCCAGGCCGGGTACTCTTCTTCTTCCATCCGCGAAGGTATTGACTCCCCTAGCATCATCGTTCTAAAGAACGCTTCTTCATAGTGACCAGCCTCTATATCTCTGAGCCTCTTTCCAATCGTGACTTGACGGTTGTACAGGACGGGCACGCACAGGACGGATCCATGAACCGGGTCTGGCAGCAGCTGGAAGAAGTAGACTCTTTCTGGCGGTGTCTGTGGCTGTGTGACAGGCAGGTGAAGTTCTCTAACTTCAGCAATGGTGCGAGCATCATGTAACCCGAAGAAGCACTCCATGTTGACGGAAGCGAGTGTGAGCCCAAACTGAAATGAGCATGCCTTATATACCACCTGAAGTCAGGATCGGACCCCCCCCCCCCCTAGTGGAGCAAAACTCGGACCCCCCCCCCTAGTGGAGCAAAACTCGGGACCCCCCCCCCCCCTAGTCGAGCAAAACTCAGGACCCCCCCCCCCCCCATCAGCATATAATGCGAGGATGTTCGCTAGTAGTATATAAAGGTGGGTTACAGCTTCATTATCCAACACAAGCAGCAAGATGTCAACAAATCGTAAAATCACAGTGATGCGAAACGGCAAGGCAGTGACGCTAACGACTGAGTGTTATAAGTCTTGGGTATGGTTGGAGTACCCAGGTCAACCACACAACTGCCCGGTGCACCACAATGCACCACGACATTACTGCTGCAAAACTTGCGGTGGACTGCTCTGGTACAAGTTTACTGCGAGATTGCCAGGACCGCAGCCATGCACGGACTGCTGGTGGTGTGGAGCGACACTAAAAAACTTTGGCTACTATAACCGTCATCCGTTCAAGTGCTCGCGACGACCGTTCTCCATGGAACAGTTTTACAGATACCAGTGCGACTGTGGCAATCCGACTTGCTGGTGAAGCGTCAAATTACTAACATCTTTCGGCCCTTTTAAGGGCCATCCTCTGTTATGAAATGAAAACGCAAATTCTGTCTATGTATGAATGTGTATAAAAGGGGGATGTTTGAGATTACATTTCAGCATTTTAGTTTCAGCAGTTGACGTAACAACAACTAGCTAAGATGGAACGTGAAGAGTATGGGAAAGGAGCAAAGAGACAAAAGATGGAAGAAGATGACATTTGGCCATACGGTCCAGTTCAGTGTGCGGAATGTAATGTAGAATTTCCATCTATGGATACTTTTGAAGCACATACATGCAAAGCTGAGATGAAAACTTTAGTGAAACATGAAGGGAAAGGAGCAAAGAGACAAAAGATGGAAGAAGATGACATTTGGCCATACGGTCCAGTTCAGTGTGCGGAATGTAATGTAGAATTTCCATCTATGGATACTTTTGAAGCACATACATGCAAAGCTGAGATGAAAACTTTAGTGAAACATGAAGGGAAAGGAGCAAAGAGACAAAAGATGGAAGAAGATGACATTTGGCCATACGGTCCAGTTCAGTGTGCGGAATGTAATGTAGAATTTCCATCTATGGATACTTTTGAAGCACATACATGTAAAGCTGAGATGAAAACTTTAGCGAAACATGAAGGGAAAGGAGCAAAGAGAGAAAAGATGGAAGAAGATGACATTTGGCCATACGGTCCAGTCCAGTGTGCGGAATGCAATGAAGAGTTTCCATCTATGGATACTTTTGAGGCACATGCATGTAAACCAGCTGAGATGGAAAATGTGTCTCAAGAACATGTTTCAAAGAAACAAAAGACAGGACAAGTAGGGAGAGGTAGAAGGGTTAGTCTTGGTGAAAACGCGCAGGAAAAACGGTTTGAGCCCGAGGATGGATCAGATTTACTGCTTGAAATGCGACAGCAAGAGAACCGTATCAAGGCACATTTGTTGGAGACCTTAAACCATGGAATGAAATGGTACATTGTCGTACATGCACGTTTCAAGAAACTGACAGCAAATGCTGAAGGTGTTATGGTAGAACAAGTGGATAATGCATTTATCAGCAGTCCAACATATACAGCATACAATCCAGCAGATATTGAACAGGACTTGCCAGAAGCCTATAAAGAATTATTTACTAATTTTGACGAACATGAGCGACAAGGCTCTGGCTGGGTATTGGATAACATACTATACATTGAAGTACATACAGCTACGTTGATGCCTCTAGAAGCGAGTAGTTTTATTCCACTGCCGAAGAAAGTGAAGAAAACAAAGGGTGTGATAAACATTAAGAATGATGATAACAAGTGTTTCTTATGGTCAGTATTGGCTTACCTTCACCCTCATGACGACAACCCAAATCGCGTGAATTACTACAAACCATTTGAGAAGGAATTAAAGGTAGAGGGTATGACATTTCCGACACCAATTACTGACATTCCAAAGTTTGAAAAGGAGAACGATGTAGCCATCAACGTGTTTGGATACGAACAAGATGTAGTTGTTCCAATACAACTTAGTCGAAACGTCAGTGTCAGAGAAATCAACTTACTTCTGATTAGCAATGACAAGACAAGGCATTACTGCCTCATCAAGAGTTTTAGCAGACTTATGGCTTATCGATCAAAGCATAAGTGTGCACATTTTTATTGCTTCAACTGTCTTCACGGGTTTATGCGACAAGAGCTTTTAGATAAGCATCGTGAAGTGTGTGACAAGAATGGAGCACAACGTTTATCATTTCCCAAGGAACCATTCATCAAGTTCAAGAATGTGGCTAAACAACAGCGAGCACCGTTTGTGATTTATGCTGACTTTGAATGTTTCACGCAAAAGCATGAAGAAGGAGACAAGTATCAACATCATCGTCCAAACAGCTTTGCCTATGTGGTTGTGAGCCAGTACAACACACGTGCACCAGTTGTGTATCGAGGAGACAATGCCGTAAAGGTCTTTTTAGACCATATGGTGAATGAACGCGATCGTATTGTACGTGGTTTAGAGCAACCAAAGGAAATGGTGATGACTCGTGAAGACAAAGAGAATTTCAAGAACGCCACTGATTGCTACATTTGTCATGAACCTCTTGGAGCAGATCGTGTGAGAGATCATGACCACATCAATGGCAAATATCGTTGAGCAGCACACAATGAATGCAACTTACAATTCCGTCTTAGAAAAGATCAGCAAGGGGATCAAGATTCTTTTATCATTCCCGTATTTTTCCACAATTTGCGAGGCTATGACAGTCACCTTATCATGGAGGAAATTGGGAAATTCAAAGGTGAAACGATTACAGTCATTCCCAACACCATTGAGAAATATATTGCATTCACCCTGAGCAATCTGAAATTTACAGACAGCTTTCAGTTCATGAGTACCTCTCTACAGAAGTTGGTATCCAACCTTGCAGCAGAAGGGAAAGATAACTTCTACAACATGACCTCTCACATTCACGATAGTGATCAACAAGATTTGCTGCTGAGAAAGTGTGTGTACCCCTATGATTACGTGGACGAACCATCCAAGTTTGCTGAAACACAGCTACCATCAAAGGATAAGTTTTATAGTCAGCTTAGCGAAGAGGACATTAGCGATGAGGATTATGCGCATGCACAGAAGGTGTGGGATACATTCAACTGTACAACATTTGGTGAATACCACGACCTGTACCTGAAATCAGATGTGTTATTACTAGCTGACGTGTTTGAAAACTTTCGTCAAGTATGCCTCAACACGTATGAATTGGATCCTGCTCATTACTATACAGCACCAGGACTGTCGTGGGATGCAATGTTGAAAGCGACAAAGGTGAAGTTGGAATTGATCAATGACATTGACATGTACCAAATGGTTGAGCAAGGCATACGTGGAGGAATATCTGTGATCACACACAAGTATGCGAAAGCGAATAATCCCTACGTAGCAGAATACAATTCTGAGATACCAAACAACTACCTGATGTACCTCGACGCAAACAACTTGTATGGCTGGGCCATGTCACAAAGCATGCCACAAAGAGGATTTATGTGGGTGAGCGAGCCAGAATCCCTCGACCTCATGGATGTGGATGAAGATGATGACATTGGATTCATTTTGGAAGTGGATTTAGAATATCCAAATTCAATCCATGATCATCATAATCACTACCCAGTGGCTCCAGAACGGAAATGTGTCAAAGTTGAAGAATTGTCAGAGTACAGTCAGAAGCTGCGGAAAGATCTAAACATGAAAGAGAAATCCAGTGAAAAGCTCATTCCTAACTTGTCTGACAAGAAGAAATATGTACTTCATTACAGGAATTTGCAACAGTACGTCTCACTGGGGTTGAAAGTCACTAAAGTACATCGCGCCATCATGTTTGAACAGAGCAAATGGTTGGCAAAATACATTGCCTTGAACACGGAAAAGAGAAAATTGGCCAAGAACCCATTTGAGAAAGACTTCTTCAAACTGATGAACAACTCGGTGTTTGGCAAAACCATGGAAAATGTGAGAAAGCGAATCAATGTTGAACTTGTTCACAAGGAAAAGCGGTTCAAGAAACTTGTAGCCAAACCTTCTTTCCACAAATTCAAAATTTTCAACGAAGATTTGACCGCGGTACATTTACGCAAAGTGGATTTGCTTCTGGATAAACCCATTCAAGTTGGTTTCACCATTCTCGACCTCAGCAAAGTGCTTATGTTCAACTTTCATTACAACTACATCATGGTCAAGTATCCCAATGCCAAGTTATTGTTCAGCGACACCGACAGTCTATGTTACGACATAGAAACGGAAGATATCTACAAGGATATGCAGCAGGATGCTGACCTGTTCGACACAAGTGACTATCCGCCGGATCATTTCCTACATTCCAACGTGAACAAAAAAATGCTTGGGAAAATGAAGGATGAGACGGCCGGCGTCCCCATTGAAGAGTTTGTTGGACTCAGACCGAAAATGTACAGTTTATTGTGTGGTGGGAAAGAAAAACGTACGGCCAAAGGCATCACTCGCGCGTGTCAAAGACGCATTAAACATGTGCAGTATAGAGACAGTTTGTTCAAGAAAACTCAAACGATGGCTACAGGACACATTATCCGAAGTCATAGTCACCAGCTTTTCTCGGAGAAGTTGAGGAAAGTAGCCCTCTCCCCATATGACGACAAGCGATATGTGCTGAATGATGGCTATTCCACTTTAGCGCATGGACATTACAAGGCTGTGGCATAAAAGGGGGAGGTCCTCCAACGGAAGAGTTATTTGAGGTGTGAACATTGAAGCGTTAACATGGAACGTGAAAGTCGTAAGAGATCTACAACTGATATGGATACTCTTGCAGATGCAGTTAAAGACTTAAAAGTGAAAAATCCTACCACTACCATCAAGAAATTGAAAGTGGAGACAGCACCAACACCACAGTCGTGGGATGGAATGCTTTCTCTAGGAAATGGAAAGTATATCAAGATTATGAAACAAAGCAATGAAGGAGTGGTAAACATTCGCAAGTACCTGAGAGATGAGGGGACTGGAAAAAACCGTCCAACGAAAAAGGGTATCTTGCTGACAATACCTGAATGGAAAATGTTGAAGAAGCAGGTGAAAGAAGTGGATAAAAGGCTTCGCAGACAAGAAGGTGGCTCATAACAAGGTAAAAACATGAATGCACTCATGCTGAACGGTGGTGCTTACCTTACTGTAAATGATAGGAATGAAGTGATACTAGATTCTCAGAGAAGTTATCATCGGTTTAAACCTGAAGTGTGGAAAGACTTTAAAAACATACCACTTGAACATGGGTTTAAACGTAGACTTGAAAATAAAGTGGAAGTGACGGTGGCTGAATATGATTCTAACATACGTGTAGAAATCTGTAGAAATCTTTTACAGGATTATCCAGAGGATTATAAGGGAGTTGTGCCAGATACACCATATACAGATTTGATCATCTTTGATATCAAGAACTGGCGCGCAGTCTTACGATTCTTAGAAGTGATACAACATCCACTCTTCACCATCTTGCGAGCATAAAAACGTCTTTGCAGACAAGGAGACAGCTCATAGTTCATCTGACTGTTGAACGAGATGGAAGACTTTTTATCGGAATATGAACCCATTACGCATGGATTCTCATATCTGAGAAACGTATATGATGACATCGTGCTAAAACATTTTGGAAAGTATATCATTCTATCAACTGACGAAAAATCTGTGTTGAAAGACCATCTAGAGAAGCTGAGGATACCTGGCTTTCTCCTGAAACTCTCAGAGGATTTAGAAGTGCGTGTGACTGAGAACTATTTAGACGTGTTTGTACGATTTCGCCAATATGACGAGCTTACAAAATGCTACGACTACATCACCCTCAACACAGTGGAATGGCACGCTCTGTTACAAGCATTGGATTGGAAAGAACCTGACGCTTGAATTCAAAGAGGAAGGAGTGCAACTCATGCGAGGCACCAAGTCCATTGAACTGACACATCCCATGTGTGTTATGGTGATGAACATTGACACGAATGATCATGGATATGAACTGAAACTGTCTGAACACAAAGATGTTAAAATAATAAAGTTTGGTAATGGACAGTGTTATGCTAGTTTTCATAACATTTACAAACGTGGATGTAATGTCTATGATACATATATTAATTTAGATTGGTATGAATGGCATGTGTTTATTGATGTATTGAATGTATTTGTAAAATAAAAGCTTAATGTGAAATAATTGTGAAATGTAAATAATGTATAACACAATAAAAAAAAAAGAATGTTGTATAAAACTGTCTTGTTTATTTACAATATTCATAATACAATTCACAATTACCAACAACTTAACTAATGCAACTTAACTAATACAACATCAATAAAATAATGGTTTATAATGTCTATATACAAAATCCTTTACAACAAAATCACCATCACTTCTTCTTAATACATCAATGATTTCAAAAGGACTATGTCCTCGAGCTCTTTGAATTATATAATATATACAATAAAATCCACATGTAGAGGATATCGGTGTTTGTAATGGAACTGAATTATAAATGAAATTAAACTTTAAAAACTTATTCAAACGACTGTCTATAGGTAAAAGTCCATAAGAGTCAAAATATTCTGCAGGGTCTTCGTCATAATATACTGCCACCCAATGCTCTCCTGGCTCATCATGATCGTCTGTGTTGATGACATAGGCACCGCGTTGTAAAGATGGTAACTGGTCCATGGCAAACACACCTTGAAACAAGTCTTTTGTCGTGGCATCATGGGATAGGATGGCTTCTATCTGCTTCGTGTTCATGACTGGTAGTCGAATTGAATGCTACGATTTGCACTTATTTCAACAATGTTATCAAACTCAGCATACACTATAACATTGACTGTATTTTGCAAGGCACCAGCAAAATTCATTTCTAGTCTCAAATTCCCATGTTTGATAAGGGCATAATGATCAGCACCATCATAATCAGGTGTTAAGTCAAAAGAAAACAACGAATAACCTCTGGGCCAATCTTCCCGTTTTATAATGGAACTTTTCTCGCCATCCAATCTATCAAAAGATTTGTAAAGAGTTTCAAAAGCATCAAGATATTTGCCTTGATTTATATCAAGCTTGAGAGGTTTGGATAGGACTGGTTCACCATCAGAGTAAAGCTGCATAAAGTTAAGATTAAAATGTTCAAAATTGTATGGATTTCTCAATACTGTTCCAGCAAAGGATTCATTATGAACCATTCCAATGACAATACGTTTTGGTAATTGGCCTAAAAAGATGCTATCTTTCACAAAAGATTGAAATCCAGTTGGAATAGCTAAAACTTTACATTCTTTTCTATTAACAATAAACTTAGCAGGACTTTTCATCAATGCATCTGCATGTCCCAACTGAATACCTGGACTAACCCTCACTTTGCGAATGGTTAAAAACGCTTCTCTCACTTCTACTTTAAAACCATTATTTGCAGCCATTAATACATATCCATCTTTTTGTCTATGTAAACGTAATTTCATACTAACACCATTGGGAAGATAACGATCCTGCTCAAACAAATCTACCCTTAAACCACCTGTAAGCGCAAACTCACGGCTTAGACGTGTATACAAATAGCGATTATGTAAACCATTATTTCCTGTTTCAGCTATATCACCACCTTCAATATTTACATGAAAACCTGATACATATCTTTCATGATTAGGTCTTTTCACCTCATAAGTATTCATTGACCCGGCAGTATCTTTAAAGATGAGACGCATAGAGCGCTCAGAATGGAGACTTTCTTCCGAGTCATGAATGAGATGAGATATGATGCTAGTATAACCATGGGTATTGTTACTATGTGATATCAAACGATCATTTAGAAATAATTCAATATTAGACCATAACCCATTAAACAAATCATTGATACATGACACGTTATCATCTACACCACACAGTGTTCCATCAGCCTTGACAATGCGACATACAATATGGAGTTTACTGTTCTTTAAATCTAGATATTCTTCTGTACTCGCAGGAATGTAGAATTCTATTGGAGCACCCTCTCTAATGGTAGTCATTGGTTGATAGTCTACATTATAACTTTTTTCTACAGCAGTTTGCGTTGGTGGTATGTGAAACCATTCTAATGGAGAAAGGCTACATTCACAAGAATGATTATGAATTAAAGACATGATTAAAAAATATCTTTCTTATGTTTTTTTGATGTTATCCGTTTAGCTGCCTTTCGCCTTCTGACACGTTTTGCTCGTTTCGGTCTCTTTTGTCCTCGTAACCCACCACCAAACATACGTTGTGCTACTCGACCTGTAACATCTTTCGCGATATCTTTTGCAGCCCTTTTAAGATGTGGTGCAACGATTTTAGCCCCTGTCTTAAGCAGTGGAATAGCTTTTCGAGCCAATGATCCCAGTATTGAACCAATACCATCTCCATATTGTATTCGCGCTCCTTTAAATCCTGGTAATTCTCCACCCACTTGACGAAGAAAATGGTTGTGATATATAGATGGATTGTGTGTGTATGCTTTCATAATGCTTTTGGTCGAAAATGAAGTTTACAGATCACCTTCCCAGTTTGAAATGGAACATTATGGTCTGTGTCATCCTTAATATTCATTTCTATCACGTCAAATTTGGATGTGTTTACAGGAACATAATGAGGTTCTCCATAAGTTTTCATGATAATGTCTCCATCATGTCCTTGTATTGCAACAGAACGTAGCAAAGGAACATAATAATCACCAACAACTTGTGGCTCGCAAATACTACAGTACACATAAAGTGTATAAAACCCCTGTTTCACATCAGCTTTATATTCAGCTGTACACGTTTCAGTATACCATTGATTTGGGATAAATCCTAAAATCTCAGCTAATCCAGTGGAGAATGACACTTCAAAGCCATAATTTAGATATAGAAAAACGCGTCGTCTAATTTTATCATACTTTATCCGAATACCTTCTTTAAGGTCATCTTTCATAGAATTAGTTGCTTCTTCATTAACTGCATGACATATTTCTTGTATGGATCTGTAGTAACCATAAGGAATATTGATTGTGTCAAGAACAATATTATTCAGTGGTTGTTGTCGATACTGAATAGAATAGTCCATTCCATGTCTCATGGTTGTCCATGTATGTGGATATTGAATTTCAGCTAATGCCACTTCATATTTTCCGTTCAGATAGATGGTTCGAGGCATACGAATTTGATAATTCGAAGTCTTGTTGTTGGGATAATAGTTCATACTAGCATTGCTGGGTAAAGTAATGTAAAAACTTGTTGACTCCATGACAGCTAAATCGTTTATGTGATGTAGATAGACTAGATGTGTATATACATTACTTCATGTTTGACACTCTTCATCCTCACTTTCTACATTGCTGTCTACATTATTGTCTAAATTGCTATCTACATGATCTAAATTGGTATCTACTACTTCTCCCTGACAACAAGCACTAACACACCTAATTTTTACAGGAATAGTATTTTTATTTCCATTTTCTTTACAACAACAACACCATAGCTCTTTAATCCATGTTAAAAAGTTTCCCATCCTTCTGGAAACAATCTTTGTTGACGTTGTTGTTGCTCTTTTGTAATATCTTCACGAGTTGTCTTTTTGCCAAAAACAGTTTTTGGAATATTAGCGTCTACAATTTCCTCAATAAACTGCTTCCAACCACGCGGTGGTTCTCGTCGTTCTTTTCTTTTTGTAGCAACCAACGCTTCTTTCAACAAATCAATAATGTTAGAATTTGTAATGACAGTACCTGTTTTTAAAACAAGTTCATTTTTATCTGTCCATCTCGTACCATATTTCTTAAGTTCTGCCAGAAGTTGTGTTAGTTTTACATGATAAATGGGTTGAAAATGGTTTAGAAACTGTTGGGACTTTTCTGATTTTTCTGCATTAGATGTTGTAACAGACTTTTGTCGTTGTTGTTGTTGTGATTGAATTGTTCGTAAATGACGTCCAAGCACTTGAGACATTTCTATTGCTTTTTCACGAGTTCGTTTCCCACGTAAAAGTTTATTCACTTTCGTTTTGATTTCAACATCTTTTCCCTTCTTTTCTAACAACATTTTATATTCATATTCAGGAATGAGAACCATTTTCAAAGTATGTTTCATTTTAACAGCAACTGAGCTAACAAGGGTAATGCAAATTTAGCAATAGCTCCAATAAATCCTCCTTTCTGATTAACCAACTTCTTTTTTCTTCGAAGTGATATCTTCTTATTTGCCAGTGTACGTAGGGTATGACGTTCACGCTTGAATAACTTATACCTTTTTGAGCTTAAGGGTAAATGTCCTCGCAATATATTCAAACAAATTTCAAACAAGCTAGTTAATTCCTCCTTAGTAGCTTGTTGTAGTAAGGATTTACGTCGTTTAGGCCCGCTGCGTGCAAGCAAGTGAAGGAAAGGTTGATTCGCTTGAATACGTTTAGACATCTTGGCTGCGAATGGTTAAGTGACTTGGTTCTTGTTCATACACCACCTTATCAACATATACGTAATGTGTATCTTTTGGTAAAATGCCTGTACGAATACGTAGTTGATCATTTGTCTTCGGCTTCAAATCAATGAATAAATAGCCGTGAGGTTTGCTGGTAGCATCTTGATAGGCTTCTATGAGAAATTGAGATTTTCCAGGATACATTTGTCGCGCTAATGTACTTATTTGTTGACTGTCTCTAGGATTTTTAAACAGAATGATGTAATGTGTATTCAAACTAATATTACGCATTTCTCTACCATGATGAAACAAATTATGCACAATAAAAATAATGCTTAGATTTTGATGACTGCTGCCAACACTAAATAGACGTGTCATGCGTTCATCACTATGACATTTGGTCATTAAGTCATCAATGATGAGTAAGTTTGGTTTTTTCGGGTTAAAACGCTCTT
This sequence comes from Protula sp. h YS-2021, assembly GCA_949752745.1. Classification (NCBI taxonomy): domain Eukaryota; kingdom Metazoa; phylum Annelida; class Polychaeta; order Sabellida; family Serpulidae; genus Protula; species Protula sp. h YS-2021. Next base: position 47,501,558 of record OX457024.1, read on the forward strand.
CAATGTTATCTGGAATGCCTTGGTAAAATTCCACACCTTTCATTCCCTTATACAAAGGCTGATCTGCTGCATAGAGCCATAAAATGGTTTTTGGAGAGGGTTTAATTAACTTTTGTTCTAGAATTTCTCTAACTAGAGAAGTTTTACCACTGCCTGTAGGTCCAGAGACCAAACACGTGAATGGATGCTTCATTTTCGAATATCTGTTTCTTTCACCCAACTGTTAAACTTCTTTGGCCAACCTAACCACTTCACAAATAATTCTTTAACACCTCGTCTTTTTCGTGTTTTCAAGACCTTTTCAATTCTGTAGACTGATTCAATATCTTTTGTCACTTTCTGCAGTTCTTCTTCATAAAAATGTCCGTCAATATCTTCATCCAAAAAGTCTTTCACACGATACAAGTGTATTCCTTGCTTCTTACAACGATGTGTGATAATGAACACTTCTTGCGTCCACTTTATATGATAATCCCGTTGAAATACATATTTCATGTGAGAAATGCGAACCTGATCACCAATTTTAAATTTGTAGGGTTTTTTCTTCTTCTTTGGTTTTAATTTCAATTTGTCTACATACATATACTTCCACACTTTCGATTCTATGTCTTTACGAATATCTGCAGGAGCATACTTATTAGGGAGGGAGCCATGAGGTCTATGGTTATAATTATACACTAAGTCTGGAAGGATGTCCATATATCGATACGTTTGATTATGAAGGAAATATCGATACATCATTCCCTTTAGAGTACGAATGACTCTCTCAGCAAAGTTGGCTTTGGTTTCATTCTTTGTCGTATAGGCATGTATTCCCTCCTTCTTCAAAAATGCTTTTACCCATCTGTTTTTAAATTCAGTTCCTTTATCTGACCTTAGAGTTCGTGGTCTTCGTTGTGTTTCATGAAAAATCTTTTGAAAGGCTTCTATGACGCTGGTATGTGATTTATTAGGCATTGGCTGCACCCACAAATATTTGGAAAACACATCAATGACAACTAATGAAAAGTGGGTGTCATCATTATAGGAAGCTATGTTTCCCATGTCAGCTAAATCAATGTCCCACATGTCATCAATTCCACGTGTAATGACACGTTGCCTTTTAAACCTGTATTTTACAGGTTGTAGTAAACTGAAGGCATCTTGATCCTGTAACCATTTCTTCACTTGTGAATGAGTGACTGGTTGATCATGTTTTTTTAATATGTGATATAGTTTGTAAGGACCAGCAAATGCCCCGGGTTGACCAGGTTTAAAGTAAATATTGGTTAAGTAGTCTTTCCACGTCGACATGTTAACACTAAATGATCAACACTTGTTAACATATCAAGCATTTTATTTTATCAACATATCTTGCATTTTATCAACACATCTTAAATTTTATTAACATATCTTAAATTTTATAAAAGCTCAATCAACATATCTTACAAATCAAGTATTGATACAATGGTGTGAATAATTGGAGTCCATTGATCTTCAATGAACATTAACCAACAACTTAATTCATCAAATGTGATAGCATCTACACCATATTTTTCACAGCGTTGATTTGCATTATCTAACACTTTATCTAAATGAATGTAATATTTAGCTTCATTCCAATATGTATAGACACATGCAGAATGACAGGTATGTTCTGAACACTCTTCATTTTGACAAGCAGGACATACTAAACATGCAAACTTTTTTACAGCTAATAACATTTCTTCACAATATGTCTTTTGCACAATATATTGTCTCAATGTAATGTCTGTCATTATACTGCAATGTAGATTAACCACTCTCTCACTTCATCAAACAGTCTTGGATCAAATCGAGCGAAGTGATATGCTGCTTCCACATCAAACTCCTCAGCTCCGTCAATGTTTGAAAACATACACTCTTTGATGAAATCCTCACGTAAGTTTGGTACACTTAACGTGGAATGCGCAAGTTCCCAATAAATGTCAAAGTGTTGCAGTTGTTGTTGAATAGATCCAAAACGCGCCAGTTCACTTATCATGTAGTCCACATACTTGTCCTTGAAACACGTTTCTACATCCATCTTTCACATATCCATATAACACGTCTGCACACTGTGACGGTTGGCAAACAAATGACTCTCAGTCTTACTCCGCAGAAACAGTTAGTGAGCCGCACTTGTTGCAGAAGTTGTCTGGTTCACACAACTTGCAATTGTACTTGTGGCAGTGACAATCATAATCCTCAGCATATCCGTAAGCACCACAATATTCACAGGTAAGTCCAAGTTGATTTTGCACATCCATATTCTCCAATTGAACTTCAGCCAGTCTTTTCTTGGATAACTTTGACACTTTCATCCGATTGTCCTTTTGTAGCTTGATAGGAGTTTTCTTACCATGACATTCCGTGCATGGCAATAAGGTTGAGTTAATGTTATCCATCTCCTGAAGCAATGTCTCCCATTCACCATCATTCATGTTGATGTAAAACTTGTATTCTTTCCCGTCAAACAGTGATGCTTGCACAAAACTCACATAGCGCATGTCCAAGTATGAAATGACGTCAAGCCATTTCGTTTGCGTTAAGTACAGTTTGAAGCCAATGTCACGTAATCTTGGTAAGTTCAGACACACAATCTTCCACAAGGATGGTGATAAAGCAAGCCATCTCTCTCCACGTTTGATTCGAAGAAATAATCCAAATTGTCCATGCTCCACAGTAATTGTTAAGTTTGCACTAATTTTAAAGCTGCTTGTCTTCTCCATGGCTGCGCGTCGAATGATGACTGCACTTGACACCTCACTCCTTTTATATGGACATTACATGTATGTTTTCATGAGATGTTTGCTAAATCGCGGAGTGATCTCGTTGAAACCATCCAGAAAGGCTGTTGGTAAACCGTCTGTTAGAGATTGTCTCATGACGATAACTAAAAAATCTCCTCGTTTGCGACTTCCAATTATCCATTGGAAGAGCATTGACATGGTGAAATATCCTTTTTCATAGAGGTAGGCCATCATCTCGTACACCTTAATACGTTCTTCAAGGTACTTGAAGCCATGTAGCATGACCTTTGCATATTTGGAATCGCGATCCTCATCAACACACTTTGGCGCCGGTAGACATAATGTCTTAAAAAGTTCCTCATGAAGACTTCTAATAAGTTGAACAAAACGTCGGGTCATGGCTTCGGAGAACTGTGGCTCTGACGCGGGAACATGCTCTATGTTTCCTTCTAGCATGTAGATAAGCTGAATGACAGTGTTCACTTCTTCCGTTAGGTATATGTATGTGTGTTGGTCGAAAAAGCCTTCTTCACATAAGCACCATAAAATGTTACAATCTATCAGAAGAATCACTGCTTGAAAGTTCCGTTTCAACAGCTTGACGTCTTCTTCAGTAACAGGAATACTTTTGCTCAATTCGAATTTAGATTTGAGCTGCTTTTCATCGTCGTCGCTGTCGTCATTGTCGTCATTGTCGCCATTGTCGTCATCGTCGTCGTCACCGTCGTCATCGCTTGACATGACCACTTCTTCCTCCTCAAGATGCTCTAGATGAGCCTGTAACTTTGTACTAAGTGGTTTGGCGCTACCATTTACAAGCGCATTGGCAACCCAGAACGAGTAGTCAGATCCCTCGGGATCGGGCATTGCTTGCTGTACTGGCTGTACTTCTTCAGGCCTAGTTTGCTGTACTGTAGACACGGCTGACGGAGCCCCTAATGCTTCCTCCAAGGCTTTTTCAGCTTCTTTTAGTGTACTTAGGAAGGCAGCAGTCTCCTCTGCAGTTAAAACTGCATCTGTAAAAGCCATTGTTTCATTGCTGAACAGGCTATCAATTTCCATGTTGCTAGCCGTTGTTGCGTTTCGAGACGTCTCCATGATGGTTTGGCAATACAATGATTAGAGTGGTGTCGACCCGACCTTTTTATACTACTGACGGTGAGCCGTGAGCCAGCGGCGTAAAAAGTAGCCGGGAGGGGGGGGGGGCTCACTAGGTAGCTGGGCCGGGGGGGGGGGGGGGGTCCCTACTATATACCGTCTGCTTCTGCCTCTGGGGAGGGGGGGGGGGTCGATCAGTTTGCTTTGCAGTCTGTGTGCAGTCAGTCTGCTTTGAACCTTTGAAGCGAACACATCGAAATTGAATCATGCAGTACAAGGACGAGTTTTTTTCGGATGAGCTTCGAGGTCGCTACTTTCTATCAGCGAGGGATGTCAACTTCTGGGAGGAGATATTTATAGAATATCAAATTTTTCTGTTTCGGAAGCGAGCACATCGAAATTCAACAATGTTGTATAAGGACGAGTTTTTTTCGGATGAGCTTCGGGGCCGCTACTTCCTATCACCGAAGGATATCAACTTCTGGGAGGAGATTTACATTGAATATCAAACTTTTCTGTTTCGAAAGTGGAGAAATTTCCTTGCGAACAGACCGGAGGAACGGTTCAACCTGTTTGGCAGGGCGGCGGAGGAGAGCCATAAGCGACTACGCCATCGTTCGCCGCCCAGGGACCCGTCACCCTGCCAGGAAGTGACCAAAGTGACCAGAGTGACCAGAGTGACCGCGGCAACGATGACAGAGACTCCTCCAGCCAGAGTGATCGCAGCAACGATGACAGAGACTCCTCCTGCCAGAGCAACTCCTGTCAAAGTCGCTGCGTCAACGATGACGACCCCGTTGAAAGTGAATCAAAAGGAAGCTGATGTGACTGTCCGGAAGGTGCTGGCGGCACCAAGCGCAACCGTTACAAGACCGGACAGTCCGCCACCAGCTCCTGACGATGAGCTTACAATCGCTGTCGCCAGTATTTCGGATACAGTCAGCTTCATACAGTCACCTTCAAACACTGACCGCAACAACGAACCTGCTCAGGTGAAACTGGAGAATGTCTCTAGAAAAGAGTCAGATTTCCAGGAGGTCATGCAAATCTTGGGCACTTTGGATAATGTTAAATATTGTGAATTCTGCCATTTTGGCTTTCCGGTAGAATATTCAATGAGATTGCATGAGCAGCAATGCCCGGAGGCTTTGAAGTCCCAATATTATTTTTGTAGTGTCCAGGGCAAAGGATTCACCTCGAGCAGGGCCGCGGTTGCGGCACATAAGCGGAAGTGTGGCTGTGGCGAGGTTGGTGGCGGCAGCGGTGCCAGCGGTGGCGTCAGCGGCGGCGCCAGTGGCGGCGACAGGAGAACCGATGGTGGGAGGCAGTGACAGCGGCAGGAGAACTGATGACAAGAGGCAGTGACTAGGACCAGACTACGGAAATCCCTCCAGGGCTGCTTTTTAGCGGCCCTCCCATTATTACGAAATGAAACGCTTCATCAGACAATCTTAGTATGAATGAGAGTGTGGGAAATGCTAAAAAAAAAAAGAGGACTATAAATCATTGATTTATAGCTCCATCTGTCCGTCTGACCGTCTGAAAAAGCTAAACAAATTGCTGCCTGGGTTAAAAATACCCTAGCATGAGAAATGAAACGCTAAATCTGTCCGTCTGCCCGTCTGAGAAAGCAAAACAAATTGCTGTCTGGGTTAAAAATACCCTGGCATGAGAAATGAAACGCTAAATCTGTCCGTCTGACCGTTTGAGAAAGCAAAAAGAATTTGCTGTCTGGGTTAAAAATATCCAGGCTTGAGAAATCGAACGCTAAATCTGTCTGTCTGACCGTTTGCTGTGTTATGTGTGTGAAGAGAGAGAGAGAGAGAGAGAAAAAAGCCACTGTCTGGGTTTAAAAAAAAAAATACCCAGGCTTGAGAAATATAACGCTGAATCAGTTGTGGCTATTGCTATATGTGTAGAGAGAGAGAGGGATAAACAAAAAACAAAAAAAAACCGACTGTCTGGGTGTCCGTGTGTCTGGGTGTCCGTGTCTGGGTGTCCGTGTGTCTGGGCGTCCGTTGGTTTGGTTGTCATAGGTGTTAGAATAGTGAGAAAGCTTTAAAGAAAGGATTGTTGCTTGTATATGGCCACAATGCATGGAGACACCTCTCTTCCTTAAGGAAAAAGAGTGCTCATTTTTAATTGCTGCCACGGCAATCCATTAGTGATGGTGTGTGTGCTTGGAGAACGGTAAAAGCCCTAAAAAACACTTGTTTCCGTGGTTTGGTTTGATGTGGGTGAAGAGGGATGAAAACTAAAAAAAAACAAAAAAAAGGATTGTATGGGTGTCCGTGTGTCTGGGTGTCCGTGTCTGGGTGTCCGTGTGTCTGGGTGTCCGTTGGTTTGGTTGTCATAGGTGTTAAAAGAGTGAGAAAGCTTTAAAGAAAGGATTGTTGCTTGTATATGGCCACAATGCATGGAGACACCTCTCTTCCTTAAGGAAAAAGAGTGCTCATTTTTAATTGCTGCCACGGCAATCCATTAGTGATGGTGTGTGTGCTTGGAGAACGGTAAAAGCCCTAAAAACACTTGTTTCCGTGGTTTGGTTTGATGTGGGTGAAGAGGGATGAAAACTAAAAAAAAACAAAAAAAAAGGATTGTATGGGTGTCCGTGTGTCTGGGTGTCCGTGTCTGGGTGTCCGTGTGTCTGGGTGTCCGTTGGTTTGGTTGTCATAGGTGTTAAAAGAGTGAGAAAGCTTTAAAGAAAGGATTGTTGCTTGTATATGGTCACAATGCATGGAGACCTCTCTGTGGTTAAAACACAGCATCCCTTAAGGAAAAGAGTGCTCATTTACTAATTGTTGCTGCAATGGCTTGGTTAGAGAGTGAGAAAACATCGAAAAACAGTTGCTGCCGTGATTTGGTGTGTGTGGAGAGAGAGAGGGATAAAAATAAAAAAAAACATATGTATGTGTGTCTATGTGTGTCTATGTGTGTGTGTGTGTGTGTGTGTGTGTGTGTGTGTGTGTGTGTGTGTGTGTGTGTGTGTGTGTGTGTGTGTGTGTGTGTGTGTGTGTGTGTGTGTGTGTGTGTGTGTGTTCGGTTTTCGTAGCCGCAATGCATGGAGAGTTCTCCCCCTTAAGGAAAAAGAGTGCTCATTTTTAATTGCTGCTACGGCAATCCATTAGTGAACGTGTGTGTGCTGGATGAACGGTAAAAGCCCTAAAAAACACTTGTTTCCGTGGTTTGGTTTGATGTGGGTGAAGAGGGATAAAAACTAAAAAAAAAACAAAAAAAAAAGGACTGTCTGGGTGTCCGTGTGTCTGGGTGTCCGTGTCTGGGTGTCCGTGTGTCTGGGTGTCCGTTGGTTTGGTTGTCATAGGTGTTAGAATAGTGAGAAAGCTTTAAAGAAAGGATTGTTGCTTGTATACGGCCACAATGCATGGAGACCTCTCTGTGGTTAAAACACAGCATCCCTTAAGGAAAAGAGTGCTCATTTACTAATTGCTGCCACGACAATCCATTAGTGATGGTGTGTGTGCGCTGGGAGAACGGGAAAAGCCCTAAAAACACTTGTTTCCGTGGTTTGGTTTGATGTGGGTGAAGAGGGATAAAAACTAAAAAAAAAACAAAAAAAAAGGACTGTATGGGTGTTCGTGTGTCTGGGTGTCCGTGTCTGGGTGTCCGTGTGTCTGGGTGTCCGTTGGTTTGGTTGTCATAGGTGTTAGAATAGTGAGAAAGCTTTAAAGAAAGGATTGTTGCTTGTATATGGTCGCAATGCATGGAGACACCTCTCTTCCTTAAGGAAAAAGAGTGCTCATTTGCTTGGTTAGAGAGCGAGAAAACGGCTCATGGGCCAGTGAGCCGGGGGGGGGGTGGGGGCTCATGGGCCGGTGAGCCGGGGGGGGGGTCTGTCGACTAGCTCACCCATATAGATACAGTGTATGCTGAAAGATTGCTGGGCCGGGGGGGGGGGGCTCATGGGTTGGTGAGCCGGGGGGGGGGCCTACCAACCTGATGTTGGTGGTGGCAGGCCCCGGGGGGCCTGTCGACCTACTGTACGGCTGGCCCCGGATTGCCTATCCATCAGTTGGTTGCAAGCTTGAGTCGCTCTGTGTGACGTCATTGATGGGTCAAAATACACAGCAGGCCAGCTCTAACCATGTCTCTATGAACCCTTTGCTGTCCGGGTGCTCAAGTGCTTGAGTGCTCAAGTGCTCGAGTGCTCGAGTGCTCGGGTGCTTGAGTGCTCGAGTGCTCGAGTGCTCGAGTGCTCAAGTGCTCGGGTGCTCGGGTGCTCAAGTGCTCGGGTGCTCGAGTGCTCGGGTGCTTGAGTGCTCGAGTGCTCGAGTGCTCGGGTGCTCAAGTGCTCGGGTGTCATTTTGTCCGGGCACCATTTTGTCCGGGTGTCATTTTGTCTGGCTGCCCGTTTGACTGGTCGTTTGAATGGTTGCCCGTTTGAATGGTTGTTTGAATCGCCGCCCGTTTGAATGGTTGTTTGAATGGTTGTTTGAATGGCCGCCCGTTTGAATGGCCGCCCACTCTCCATATTACGTCATTATGACGTTCATATGACGTTCATATGACGTTCATATGAAGTTCATATGACGTTCATATGACGTTCATATCACCTCCATATCACCTCTATATCACCTCCATATCACCTCCATAACACGTCTAGATCACGTCATAATGACGTCACTGTTTTAGAAACCCCATGGGGCTTCTAAAACACCACGTGACGTCATTATGACATCCATATGGTAACCATATGGTAACCATATGATAACCATATGATAACCATATGACGTCAATATGACGTTAATATGACGTCAATATGACGTCACTGTTTTAGAACCCCCGTGGGGGTTCTAAAACACCATGTGACGTCACTATGACGTCACTTCCTGTTTTAGAACCCCCGTTTTCACACTACTTATATATGTATATATATTGGGGATATATATATATATATATATATATATATATATATATATATATATATATATATATATATATATATCCCCATCTATATATAGAGTAAAACCTGAGGACCGGACACCCTTGATAAACCGGACAACTCCTCAAACCGGACACCCTTGATAAACCGGACAACTCCTCAAACCGGACAGATTTTCCCGGTCTCGATTTTCTGCCATAGATTTCCATTATAACAAAACCTATGTACATCAGACAACTCCTTATTCCCCACACCGGACACCAATCCTGATCCCAAATGCATGTTTTACTGTATAAAGAACCCTGATACACGGGACAGTGATACGCAAACATGGCTTGTGTACAAAAGCGAGCATGCATGATTTATTTGCTGAGAGATTGGCTGCAGCGGGGTTTTAATTGCAACGAGGGGTCGTTTCTTGTCGTAATGCCACGGGGTTTGCATATGTTTGGTTACCACTGTTGTTTTAAATAAATAACAGTGGAGTTCGGTGTCTGGACATCCCCTTTTGAGATGTGGTTTAATCAAATTGATAAAAGTGAGTAATGAAAAGTTAGTCGTCAGATTAGTAGAAGAATTTGTCTTAGCCAAGAAACACAGTGGCGGATATTTTAAAGAAGATGGATTGTTATTTGAAAGAGACTGAGGAATGTGAAAATCCTGGAATAAAAAGCTCATATATGTGTGTGTGTGTTGGGGGCAGTTTTTTGCAATATCATCTACGTTCCGTTTTAAGTTATCATTCCAAGTGGGGTCTAATTCGCTCTGCGAATTTCGGTCTGGTTTAAATATTTAAATTTTAAAGGCAAAATAAAATGGATAATTTAACACTTATTTTCTCATATATTCCTAATTGCAATTATACGATAATCCATCGCCTGTGTGTGTGTGTGTGGGGGGGGGGGGGTAAATAAGTACATTTTGAAACACAATGGTATTTAGTGACTTTGCCCACTAATCCGGGAGGGAGGGCAGAAAGGGCGAGTTTGGAGAAATGCAGCACTGTGTTTGTTACTTTTGTTTTGTTTTTTTTTTTAATAAGCGTTTTAAAGCATAGACATTAAAAAACTCCGTCGCCGTTTTGTCCGGGGTTGCACTTGTTGCCGTTTTGGCCAGCGCCGTTTCGGCCGTCGCCGTTGTGGTCTTCTCCGTTATGGCCGTCGCCGTTTTGGCCGTCGCCGTTATGTCCGGATACCCATAGAAACATATCGATAGGATTTTCAATTATTTGCTGAGGAGTTCCCTGCTGAATCCCATGTTGAGTTTTTATAATCTACGCTCTCTCATTATTTGCCATAATGGCAGGTATTCCAACTAACAATACGTCATTCGTTTGAAATAATTGCAATTGGGTATAGCCCGGCCAACTCTTGGCCACAATACATCACACACGCCATAGCGTAATTGCATTAATCGCATGTATTCCATACAACAATACATCATTCGCTTATGCAATTGCAACTGTCATTTTGATTGAGTCTTTATAGCAAATGGAAATAATATATCACAAGTACCTGCAAACAATGCAGCACACGGCACAGGTCTAAGCATGGATTTGCATTTTGTGAAAAAAAAACGTGCGCATTGATTGCAGTAAAATTATATTAAAATTTTCTTTTCGTTTATTTCTGAATTTGCAATTTTAACCCACCAAAACTTTTTCGTAAAAGGCTTAGCATCAAATTTCAAGCAAAGTGCGGAGAGGGTGCAAGCGTTGATCTTGAAGTTATTTGTGATTTACATGTATTTTTATGCAATATAAGACACATCATCTTGACCCCTCGATAAACCGGACACCTCCCTAAACCAGCCAAATTAGCTCGGTCCCAAAGGTGTCCGGCTTAAGCAGGTTTTACTGTATACATAAACGGGGGAAGGCTGCAGTCCACAGCACACACATGCTATAAATTATTGCTCTCATTGTGGACAGCTGGGCGATCAGTATGACTATACTGATATCATATTTGCGATTTAACTGCTAAATCGAAGCAATTGCCTGCCTTTTAATGGGCAAAATTCAAATTCACTGTCTATTAAAGTTTAAACGTTATCCAGACTCGTCTTACCAGTTACGATGTCACCAACTATTATCATTTAGCTATGCAGGTATCCCGGCTTAACTCTTTTAACTACCGGCGTGATGGGAAATGAGTGTCCAATGTTTCTCGTCATACACCCTGTTTTCTTAGTCACTGAACAACAAGGTGTGGAACCGTCACTGCTGTTTATCTCTACCTCTGAGTGCTCTTGTCAGATTCCAATGTCCGGCGCCACGCAACGCTCTGTATCTCGTGGAGATGTGTTATTCCTTCAGCACTTTACCAGATTTGAACTTACATTCGTAAGCGGCGATCACAGCTTTGCGATCACGGCTTTTGCTGCGGTCACCTGATTGTGTTTGCCGCTTCCACGTACTTGGGAAATGCGACCACTTGGTAATTTCTCCTTTGCTTACCCCTGCTTTATTCAGAGTTTGATATATATTTCATAAAACAAGTAATATTTGTTCCTCATCAACCAAGTAATTTTCATCTAGCGCATGGATCTCGCCTTGGATCACCTTTCGCGATTCTAGGGCGAAGAAAAAGACATACTTAATCTAAAGTTCCCGCGAAGGCACTTTTTCTATACATTGGAAGACTTCAGTCTGAAAATAACACAACACGATTTCGAGATATTCTGTATTCTGTGCTTCACCGGTGGAGGTCTCTGAATTTGAAATTTCATATCAGAACTCGTTCTGGCCTGGATCGTACCCCGGCGAGCTACGTAGATTCGCCCCAGAGCGGCTGTATAGCCTTCGATGGTGCGAACGGCCAGGCTGGTACTTCGATTAAGTATATCACAAAACCGGCTATTATCGGCGCCATAGTCACTACCAGATCGATTTGTTTCATGCGGCATTTTCATTGGGAGCCACACAACGTATTGATCTTGCATTTGTTCAACAGCTTCACGAGAAAACCTTTACTTCTTAACCACTGGTGTCACCACCAACCCATCCGGTTAGTTGTGGGTACCACGTTGCCGTCGAGTTGTCTGGGGCCACCAACGCTTTTTGAAACCTCGGTTCCTTCGACATGTGCTCCGGCATCGGTCTAAAATCATCGTTGGAAACGGTGACCCGAACCTATCCATGTGTTTAGCTTTGTCGCAAACAGATCTACTGTTGAGTTGCCCCGTGATTTGTTTTCAGCAATGGTATGCCCCACGACTATATCAGGAGCCACACTTTACGCGTTACCGCCACTAGTTCCCGAGAGCGTTTACATAATACTACCTGACCCAAAAGCTTTTCTAACAAATGTGCCCTGCAACTCGGTTGGCCATTGCTTCGAAGTGGACTCCCCAACCCTGCATTTGACGGGTCCGTCTGCACATGAGATTGGGAGCATTTACAACGAGCAGTAGGCCTGTGAGCGTTTACCGTCTGTTGCACCACCACTCGAGTTCTGCCCTGACTTCTTTGGTCGGTGTGCCTGGAGTGGCTTTGCAATGGCTTAATTGTGCTGTTTTCCTGACTTGCCTCTGGCATTGACGGAATCGCAAACTGCACACTGTTTTTCCTTAGCTCTCGGAACTCGGCGACGATAGGCAGCCGCCTTGTAACCCTGCAGCTTATCAGGCTTTCTATTTTCCCAGACGCTCTGTTGTTAGACGGATCACGCCTGTCATGAAATGGAACCGAACTCGTAGAAACACAATCACCTATTATAGAGTTGATTCAATGAGAGAGCTCTTTGAGAAGGTAAATTCCAACAAGGTCCTAGAATTTTTAAAAGAGATTAATATGTATTCCTATGTGTAGACTACCATTAAGTCTATTTTTAGTATATTTTTTAGTATATTTAAGATTTTATTTTATAATCATTTTTAATCAATAAAGTATAAATTCGACAAAGTTACCAGGAATGACACAATATGACCTGCAACAGGTTGGCGGTGTCGTGAAACCAATCAAATAACTAACTAACTAACACAATCACCTGCTTTGGGTCTAAGTTCTTCAGATTCACGAGAAGTCCGAGGTCTACGCAGTTGTCTAGTAGGGTTCGCCTTTGAGTAGAAGCAGTCGTCTGGAAACTGAAATAGCAACATGAGAAGTGGTCGGTTCCTCACCTTCAGCGGCCGCATCGCCTTGCTGAACACCCATGGGGCCGGCGAGACGCCAAATGGAAGTTCCGTTTGCCTCCGACCTGAAAGCAGAGGTTCTTGAAAACAGCTCAGGAGAATGCGGTTGTGGAAGTGTGTGTCTGGCAAGTGTGTTGATGTCGCCCACATACCCATGGGTACACATAAGGATTTTTTTACCTTCACCAGTTTGGCGAAGGACGTTCAGCTTATCTTCGCCAAATCGAAATCACCTTCGCCAAATTAACCCTCTTACCAAAACTGTAACTTAATTTGTTTATTGCATATAAAATATTCATCTTCTTAACTATTAACAGTTTATGTCTTTATAGAGTGAATATGTTCACCTTCGCCAAATGGATTTCACCTTCGCCATGGCGGAATGCGAAGGTCTTATGTGCAGCCCCGCATACCCCTCTCCACCACTTTCTTGACGCGTTGGCACGTATCTCTTTTGAATGACGGTGTTTGCAACATGTGGCTGAGGGGCTTGGGATCTGTTATCAAACGCCACCCCCCCCCCCCCCCCACCGTCCGCTTTGGCCGTACAAACGCTCGATTAAAGAAGCCCACCTGGTCTGAGGGTGTCTCTTCTATCGCTTGTTTCTCCAACGGCTAACTTAACATGTCTGCTGTTGCCAGTTGATTCTCCGATCCTTCACTACAGAAGATTATCAGGCTTGTCTGGTCAGTGGCACAACGGGAACTTGGACATTTCGTTTCATAAACCCATAACGTAGCCAACACAGGCTTTGTTGAATGTTCCGATGTTTTCCATTCACGCGAAAGGTCTCGAAGCTTGCCGTTACGAGAAAAGGGTTTGATAGCTGTATTTTTCCCTGATACTTTCTAACTGTGAGTAGCACATTTATCGAGAGAATTCTTTGGTTAAGTTTTCTCCGGATGTCTTGGCAAATTTATCACCTGTTTGGCCATTGGGAAAATACTGGACATCACTGCCTCATATCTGGGTTGCTGTTGCGCCGTAATCTTTGGAGGTCTGCATCTGCTGAGGGATGCTGCCTCAGCAGTGGCTTCTTCTTTTTGGCCGTTGTACTTGCGGTGGTCTTCTGGTAAAGCAATCTTGCAGTGCCTTATTTTTGAGTTCCTACACATGCCGATCGTCTAACTCATAAATCAGGCTGTGGAGGGAATAGGTGGCTTTTAGGCATGTAGGGCGAGTGCCGAAGCTGAAGCAATTTGTCTTCAACATTTTGTAAATACTGCTGCAGAGACGAGTTGACATTAATTAATTAAGTCTCTTGTGCATCTAACCAGACAGCTAATTAGCTTAGAGACTACTGTTGTCCGAGCTCTCCGCTGTGTTTAATAAAGTTTGATTGAAAAACAAACGACAGTACGTGTAGGCTGGTCCTCGCCGATGCTTCAGAACATGGCAGGTCTTTATCTCTGATGTAGAAAACCCATGGGCTTCCGTGAATGTGGCAGGACGTTTGACCTTACTGAGTTAAAGGCGAGGGTTTACTCTGCCTTTATTAAAATTTGCGCCCGTTAAAAACTCGTAAAAACTTAAAAAATTGCGCCCGTTTTTTTTTCTGTGCTCGCTAAATAAAAACAACAATTAATACTCAGAGTATCTAGACAACAAGAATAAACTTTAAGCAAGCGTGCTAAAATCAGAACAGATGCTTAAAAACACGTTAAGAGATGCGCTGCTGTGGCTTCATGCACTGATAGCAGGAGGCTCTTAACACTTGGTTCGAGTAACTCTTCTACCGTTAAGCGATCCTCTTTAAGCGTTAAGCGACAAGCGATTCTCTAATAACAGAGAAACAGAAAACATTTACATTAATTACTGGATTTTTACTCAATAGTATCTCAGTACTTACTCGTTCATTGAACGTTATCCAATTAATTTAACATCTACATACGTAAACTGAACACTGAAACCTTTATTTTTTACTGGGAGACGTTGTGAAAAGTCATTTAAATTCACTATAAAACAATTCAAGGACGCCGCGCTGAAACACTAAGCTGCTACTCTAATCCTAACACTAAATACAACGTTATCCAAACTGACATGCACTCAGACTTCATTATGCCCTTATCCGTACCAAACTATGCTCGCACTGCTCTTTTAACTTCTTTATTTCTGATTAACCTCTACTGTTGTTCAACGCGGTTGCTTGCTTCTCTGAGGCTTGATTGCAATATACCTTTTACTCAATTTACTGTTTTTAAAGTAACACTGGCTTAGAACATGTGACACAAAAAACACTGCAACGCGATTGGTAAACTTTCGCGCCGTTTTGCTCCCGAAAACTATATGTATGCAAAAGCCGGGTGACGTAGCACTGTCGCAAAACTGATGCACCAACGTAGCCCATCTTCGGCAAATAATCAAACCTTAGCGAGTCGAAAGAATGATCAGAAACTCGCGCTCCTATTGGCAGGCTCATTAATTATTTCGTTCCTTTTAGTAATTTCGCTCCTGTTTGAGGACCAACCTTTTCTTTTTACACTTTGTATTTATTTCAAAGGGGCGAAAGGTTTTGGCGAAGGAAAACTAAACAACACGCTAATAGAACATGAACCAACACTTTACTTGGCAAGGGGGCCAAAATTATCGAATTATCGCTTAAAGAAAAGGCAACACCAGTATAAAAGCCTTTGGTTCCGCCAGGGGTCGTATAAAACCCATCAAACTGATACTAAACATGTAAGTAACACCGCGAGACATTAAAGCAACATAAAACTGAACGTATGACACGTATAAAACCGAGGTACTTCTTTTTAACATTAAACAAGACACGATTGTAAAAAAACAGAAAAAGGTGAAGTCAAAACTACTTAACAGACGCGTAAATAAGCTGAAACCAGTTTAAACATGACACTGGCCTGAGACAAACTATGTGTTGCACAATGGTATAACATTTATGTTAAATACAGCTTTAATATTTTAAGTTGAAAAACGCCCAAACTGAAATGGAGCGAAACTACATGCTGACTATGTGACCCCAACAAAGGCGCACCTGTGATTGGTAAACTTTCGCTCCCTTAGAAAATTTCGCTCCCTTTCTGACACAAAAACGCCAGAAAGAAGCAAACTTGTGAAACACGCAAAACTTGATTTTATTTTAAGATTTAAACCGTTCAACTAGCAGCGAGACACACCGATAAGGCCTTTTAACACATGTATGTGACAAAAAACTGACTTTGATCGCGAAAAAAAAACCGCAATTTTGACCTAAAATGAAGTACCATCTTACTTTGCTGCCGCTGACTATTTTAAAAGAGGAAAATACTCCTGCTAAGCGAGCACCCTCCTAAACAATAAATAAACTTTTAGAAAGAAGTTTCCAAATCCGCCCAACCGGTAAAAATACGTTTGAGCAACGTTAAATACGCGTTCGAAGAAAACGTTCACAAAACACTGACAGAACACATTAAAACTGAGGCACAAGGGGCGAATGTCATGCAAACACATAAAGACGACACATAAACATTCCCTACGTGCGATTAACGTTTCAACGACGTAAAATAAACGTTTCTTATCTCATTTCACGTACTGGTGCTACAACAACCCAGACTGAAACTACTCAGTTTTATGACATCACACACTCCCTAAAAGCCTGTGACGATTCAGAAAACATACGTTACACGTCCAAAAACATTAAACGCACGGAACAAAACCTAAACGTCCACAAGGCGTTTACATCTGACATTTACATTATCATCTGGCTTTAATTGCAGAAGCCATACCGATGATCGCTTTGGGAAAGATATTGATGCGAATGGTATTTTGTCGTTACAGGACCTGTAAGCCGTATTCATTACCTTCATTTTCGACGAAATTTGCAACATGCCAACATCCAGCGCCGATATATAAATCCCTAACCAGGAATTCGGCCTCTTTTATACGCACTCTGTCCTAGACGGCCGTCGTACTCAGAGTTAAGACATCGGACCCCTGATCTTGTGGTCCCTCTTATTCCAGTCGAACCCCCGTTTCGCGGGTTTGTATGAGCTTGCCGACGCGTGCAAAATTCTGTATTACTTCAACCACATTCTGGAATGGGATTTCGCGAAAAAATCCGTGCCACTATCTCTTGCTTCAG
Source organism: Protula sp. h YS-2021 (assembly GCA_949752745.1). Lineage (NCBI taxonomy): Eukaryota > Metazoa > Annelida > Polychaeta > Sabellida > Serpulidae > Protula > Protula sp. h YS-2021. Next base: position 47,518,516 of record OX457024.1, read on the forward strand.
TTTTTCGTAGTGGAGTAGATTAGATGGAGCTTCTTCAAGGCTACCTGCCTGGTGTAGTGCGGTTCGATGCATCTTTTCTGTACCATATCGTCAAAATCTGGATGTTTAAATGGCGATTCTTGAACCATGAGCTGTTTAACGCCAGTGTTGTTCTCGCAGTCTTTTAGCCTGTAGACACTGGAACGGGGATGTCGACTGCACTAGATCTTCCCATTCCGTTGCTGCGTCGCCCCTCCCCACTCCCCCTCCCTCAGAATGTCTCCTGGGGTCGTCACCGGCTGCAGCTACTTGATCATGACTTAGATTTGTTGCAGTCCTACATGCTCTGTGTCATGTCTGTACACTTTGGAAAGGGGTGAGAGAAAGACGATTTATCCGCCGATGACGGCGCCGTTGGTGAGTTTCGAGAAGCCGATTACCACTAATTTGATGTTCTGACATGTTTTCGTTTGCTGTACCGCCTGTTGCGTCAGTGATACTCTCGACTGCCCCAGCACTGGCTGTGTGGCCCAGGCTCTTCCCAATGGTGCGGACCCCATGATTTGAGTTGCCGTTGGCCCCACCACCGCAGAAGTATTCTCAGTGTATGCAATTGCAGTCGGGGGCTACTCAGCCGCGCTACCCAGCGCTGTTGGACAATGAGATCTTTGGCCTGGAAGCTCTGTCGCAATGAAATTTTGTCGAGACAGCGCAGCTAAATAATTTTGGAACATCAGAGATTGGTGTTGCAGAGCATTTCTCACGAAGTCTGGCGGCAGATTGTATCCCAGCGATGACTAGAGATGTTGGAGAGACAGAGATGACCAACGCAAAAAAAGGGGGTCCATCGTTTGTACTGCCTGATGCTTTGACAGTCTCGATTGGCTCTTGGACTCTTGACTGCACAAACTGCGAGTTCGGTGATGGGGATCTACGTCCCGTATCCGTAACAGGTGTAATAGCTACGTTGCTACTACCAAACTCGTGCAATGATAACCGTGATCCTTGCGCATTTCTTTGCATAGCTTTGCGTATTTTTTACTTGCCATCAACTTACTATTTGAACTTCTGGGCTCGTCCGGGGTGGGGGGGGGGCGTACCCTTTGTGGACAGTGTCTCCACATCTAGTGTGCCGATTGACGACAGTCTCCCACAGCTGCTTTACTTATCTATTAGCAATTTACGCGATCTCACTCTATTAATAACTTTTCACTGTTTAGACAATAGCTCTTGACACGCTTTAAACGTTACTGGCCCATCGAAATCTTGGCCAATGAATCGGATGGAGCAGTCTTCGCAAAAGTCATGTGGATCTTTTAATCCAGTGTCAGTTTACCTGCTCTTCTTTACCATGACCTTAAGTGCATGTCTGCAACAAACTAATCGCGTATTAATAGAAGATCGGTGTGCTTTCAGCCCGACAGCGCTTTCTCTACAGCCTATATGGCACCGCAGAGTGAAGATGTTATGGCGGTATATTTGAACAAAAAATCAAAATGTACATGTTGCATATTTTATTTTTTTTCTCGCGTTCATTTGAATGGCCTCGCGGGAATGTTCTTAGTCGCGCAACATTTACATTTCATATGCTATACGCGAAAAGTTAATTATAGGGCGCGATAAATTGAATTCATTCTATCATTTATTTTTTAAATAATAAAAACCACGTGCAGAAATGAATAGCGACTTGTATAACATAAAAAGTGGTTCGCGAAAGAATTATAAATATTTTCTCATCTATTAAATTGTACAGAAACACCTTTGCGATCAAAAAATCAATGTTGGAGCGCGAACGTCATGACATTTTTGTACAAATATACCGCCATAAGAAGTGGCCTCCAACACCCTAGTATGGGACACCACAACTTATCTTCTACAGAAGCGTGGGAATGCGTCCACAATTCAGTCATGTTTGCTGCGCGCTCTATATTATACTCTTGCAAAATCGCGGAAGAATGGGCGCACAGCTCAATGGCTGAATTTTTTCGCAACTCGGCGTTTTTCAGCTCCGTGCTGGAGTAGCGCGTCTTTTTTTTATTTACACTGAAAACTAAAACAGAAGAAGCGGTGGAAACTTGAAACTCGAATTGTATTGGTTACTCGCTCTTGCCCAAACTTATTTTTAGCTCTAATTCCTGAATCCTTCATACGATTGACAAGAAATTAGGATCAAAATAACTGGGAATAGATTACTTTGCAATAATACTTCTCTCAAGCGACCATATATTGATGTGTCCACGCCATAAGATTGGACAAACTACGTATCGCGCGAGATTTCGCTGTAACAGCCATTAACATTGAATAAATTTTTGGTTTTTTTTTTTGACGTGAACAACGCCCTCGTATGCAAATTAATTCATGCCTCTAGGTTCTAGTGGAATTGCCAGGAGGCGTAGCTACCGCTGCAAAAGCCAGGAGGCTACTAACTACAGGCGCCCATCTGCTTCATCCCTCTAACTGCAAACGAAAATCGCGAGTGGACTGGCCGGCAGTTACAGCTATATGATTCTTGACTGATTCACTTCGCTTTCTTTGATTTTTTTTTATTCTTTTGTGGATCACATCAATCATTGCGTAAGGATGAAAAGTAACATCTGGGAGTAAATGGGTTACCCATGAGGGGGAGCACAGGGCAGTTGGGAAAATCGGAGCCCCATCACTAAAGCTGAGGAAATCCAATTCTTTGTAGTTATGGGCGAGAAAAGATATGGATGGCACGCTACGCCCTTGTAAGAATCAATCATAAGAGTTTGGACCAAGGGATCGATATTCTTATCTTCTATTAATATGTTTTCAAGGCCGAATCATTCTTAGCATCTTCAATGTTAAATTGTCTTACACCGAACATGTGAATACCAAAGTGTGAATTTTAAGATTATTTGAAATGATTAATACAATTAATATCCATCCACTTCTGCCCGTGTGATTAAGATTTGAAGCTGAAATTATAGAGGGAAAGTGAATATCGGACTAGAACATAATTCGAGGGTGGGGGAGGAAGGAGCCTGGGGGGGGGGGGGGAGAAGACACATTACCCCAACTCACCCCCTTCCCCACCCCCCCCCCCCCTATCCCCCACTCTGTGTTGGGACTGTATAGGAAGGACAAGATGCCTGCTTTAAGCCGAAATCCAAAACTCAGGAGAACCTGTAAATGATTTTTGAATATCCCTCGCACACCGAGTCCTAAAGCGGCATCGGCATAACTGTCGTGTAATAGTAATACCAATATTTCTCCAGAATAAAATGTATACTCTTTTTAATTTATCTTTTTAATTTATCTTATTTTTCATATGTGCAATTAAATCTATTTCATTGCCAATTCGGGTACAAAGGAAAGAGTAATATTATGGCTGGTATACACATCAAAGCTGTGTTAACCGTTCTTCCAGCATCGAAAACGTCAAGCACTGCTGAAAGCATGCACCTGACATGGCCATAACAACTGACTACGCGACAGAAAGCATCGCAGAGCAGTGCAGAAAATATCTAAATTATAAGAGGATTTATTATATGCCTAGAGGTCCGCGTACAAAGAAATGATAGGAAAAAAAAAACATAAAAACATAAAAAAAAAACAAAAAAAAACGAGCATGCAGTTTTCATAGGCCAGATTGCATGGTGCCCCCCTATAAGCATATTCATAATGCGATCAGATGTAAACAGTAAAAAAAAAAAAAAAAAAAAAAAAAAAAAAACACACACACACGTGTTTTCGGACTTGAAAGTGAAGAGAAAGTGGGTCACAATCAACCGCAACCGTCCTCAAAATCGATAAGTGAGCCTACGGGCGTGTCCGGACCTCCCCCTTCGGGGTCGGTCCGTACGGTCCTACGGCTTTAGGCAAAAACAATATCGTACCCACTCAGAATGAAGTATTACTATTATATTAACATGAAATAAAAATAAACTCACACTCTGGACAGATTAGAAGCCCCTTCCTTAGCCTTGCGCACTGTTCGCCCTCGCCTTTCGGGTTGGTGCTACCGGTGCTAGAGGCTGCGGTAGGGTTTTCGGATCAGTACATTCTTCTCACCCTGCCGTCTGTTCACTGGCCAAATCTTGTTATGTCTATCTGATCTTATATCTCTTTTAAATTAAAAAAGTACGACCTCGGTGGTGATGCCTTTTATCTTTGATAAAAAAGAAAATATCGTCTTTTAACACTCAATTCTATTATAACTGAATAATTTATAACTAAATTACAGTAGGATTAATCAGACTCGCACTGCTATGATGAAATCACAACGAGTTGCAATTAAACCCATCATCTAGAGCGAAGCCTGCTCTACAGTGGAATGATCCACTTAAAAAAACCTCGAAGGTTCCTACTCTAGTAAGCGTAAAACACCGATGGCGATTGTGTCTCTTGTAAATGTAAAAAATTGTGATCTTAGTTTTAAAAGTTGGCAATTCGGCCATCTTTTCACATGTTGGCTTAAAAATCTGCGATCTTTTTTTATTTTCATAGCGAGAAATGGGTGATCCTTTTGTTTTTATTTTATGCGACGAGATATAACCGAGACAATTGCCACCTGCGTGGGTTGAATTGCATATATACACATAAACCATCTGCTTAAAAAACAGTGAGATGTGTTTCACAAACCGATTGCCTCTTCTATATCTGAACGACAGCACAACACGTGAAAGCAGCGGTACAGTTTAAGAAACGTTCCACTGAGCCGCCCTTTTATGGTTAAATCAAAAACTTCCTTATTTGGCGGAGGCAATCTGTTAAGTCTTTGATATGATTATGTTAATGTTATGCAGTATAATAATCTCTTCTTATCAAAGCCGGAAACAAGAAGAACAAGAAGGGCCAATGCGGAGGAAAATCCTGTCCAGCTTGACCGGCAGTATTCTGGGCGGCGGGGGGGGGGGGGGAGAGAGAGGGGGAGGGGGGCACTCACGTACCAACTGGTTACCATGCGAGTCCATGACTTTTTAAAAGACCTCTAAACGCGGATCGCTGATTTCAAAGTAACACCCCCTTTTTTTAACCAAACTCGGAAAAATATTTCGAAATAACTCGTATCCCCTTTGTGGGCAACGCGGCAGTACTAACTGAAAATTACCCCACTTTTTAACCCCCACGATGTGCCATATTATTATAAACAAACATTGCGTCCATAACGCACCTATATATTTTTATGGACGATAGATGGTTTGCATTCGAACATGATGAAACCCTATGTAAATGTAAATTGGTATTCCGTATTTTTTTTTATATGGATACGCATGGTTACACATTTCATACCATGGTTCCCCCGAGGCAAAATTGAAAATGAAATTAGATGGGCACCCTTCACTCCCAGAAGATTACATTCTGTAGGAAGGGGCGGTTTGACCTGCCTCATTTGTTGTTTGTTTTGTTTTTGTTTTTTGTTTTGTTTTTTTGTTTTGTTTTTGTTTTTGCTCCTATATTCCTGATGAGCAACAATTCTGGCATAACCTTCTGGTTATTAATTAAAATATACTTTCAACTATATTTAATAATCACATAGTTATAAATTATCAATTTAGTGAAATACACACCCGTTGGGGGGGGGGGGGGGCACTTCGTATCTGTGTTGCTTGGCATACGTGTTACTATGCGCGTCCAAAAAAAGAGGGGGAGGGGAGGAGTAGTTATGAGGTCAGACGAAGTCCGAGCAGGGTTCTAATTTTGTTTAAAGGAGGGGGGGGGGGGGGTCATTCAGCACTCAGCGTACTCGCGTTTAGTGATAGTTTTAAAATTCCATAAATAAGCATGGTAACCAGTTGGTACATGAGTGTCCCCCCCCCCCCCACCCCGGGAAATATCATGCTTACACTGACATCGCTAATGCAAAAGACACAAAATCTATTGCAAAAAAAAAAAAAATACCAGAACAGTGGAAATTAACACACACCACAACGTTCGCACATGCTCTGGTTTCCTTATTTGAAGCACAGCTGAAAAATAAAATATGAAGAAAACTTATATTGTCTTTTTACAAATTGCTTTATATATATATATATATACTCAGCAAACATTAAGACGTCAGAATGACGTCGGGTCGGCGTCGTGACCCGACGTTTCCTACGTCAGACTGACGTTCCGGTTTTGGTTGTATATGAAATGGAACCGACGTCGGGTTTTCAACGACAGAATAACGTCGGGTTTACCACCTTGAAACGACCAGTCTTAGACACGTCTTACAAAAATAGTTTAGAGTTATATAATTAATAGATAATTAATCATTCAACTGCTGTTGTTAAATACATCCGAAAGCATTTTCCATGTAAATTTATACAATCTGGGAAGAAAAATACCGACGCGCCATCAAAATTCTGAAATTTTCATGTAAATATTAAGTTTTTTCTTCCTCTTTTTCAAAATGACTTCCATTTCCGGTGAGCGATAACAAATGTTCATCGCTTTTTGGTCGTTTTTGCAACGTCGGAATGACGTCAGAAAACCGACGTTTCCTCGACGTCGGAATAAAGTCGGGTTTTGGGGAAATAGTTCGTGCCGTAATTCTACCCATTTTACAACCTTATTTTATTCACAATATGGTTGTGAAGTGGTTGCGACCAAAATCCAACCTTTTTTTTCTACCAAAAAAGACGTCGGTTGTTTGCTGGGTATATATATATATATATATATATATATATATATATATATATATATATATATATATATATATATATATATATATATATATATATATATATATATATATATATATGCTGATCAAAAGTAGAAACGCAAAGGCTTTAAAGTGGTTTTTATCCTGTTTCTTTTGGGTTATGGAAATGAAACAAACGGGAAATGTTTAACGCATTTAGAATAGATTCTATTGGTTTTTTTTCACACCAATACACTTTAGCGATTATGAAAAAAGTAACACCTTGGTGTCTAGCACATATTGTAAAATGGCGCGTTGGTCAATTGAATCACACATTTTAAAACCACGTGAAAGCAGAGCTAAAGAAAAATCGAAAAGTTTGCAAAAAGTAAAATCTAAAAATTTCGAAAACCAAAATGCCACGAAAATGAGAGGTGGCAAGCCATCGGTGTGTTAGAGTCTGGCCTGTCACAATCAGCAATCGCTAGAAGGTTTGGAGTGGCGGTATCAACCATATGCAGACTGGAACAGCGTAAACTGCAGACCCCCTCTGTACAGGACCGTCCACGACCTGGTAAACCAAGAGTTACGACACCAGCGCAAGATTGATCTATGCGAACGGCGCATCTTCGAGACCGGTGTCGGACGGCAACTGCCACCACATCAGTTGACAGACAGTATTAAATCGATTGCGCGATAAAGGAATACGAGCTCGTAAAGCATACGTTGGACCAGTTTTAAACGAACGTCGATGGCGTATGAGACGGCACTGGGCGGCCAATAATTCGGGAAACCGATGGCCAAGAGCATTTTGGAGAAGACACTGTTCTCTGATGAATCTCGATTTCAACTGTTTCGACACGATGGTCGTAATCGAGTGTACCGGCGAAAGGAAGAGCAATTTGCGAGACCTTGTGTTCACGAGGAGGATAGATTTAGTGGAGGAAACGTTATGGTATGGGGTTCTTTGCTAGTTATTGAAGGCAAGTTAACCGCCACACGTTACGCCGACATCATGCTAGAGGGTCAGATTATACCGTACTGCACGAACGACCGGCAATCCATATTCATGCAGGACAATGCGCGTATGCATGTAGCAGAAATATGCATGAATCTGCTTCCGGGTAACAATGTGCAGACGCTAGAGTGGCCTCCATATTCATCTCACATGAATCTAATGCAGCATCTGTGCGATACGCTTGACCGAAGAATTCGAGCCCATACGCCGCCGCCTCAGAGCCATGTCGAACTCAGACAAGCCCTCACCGAGGAATGGCATAGGATACCACAACTGAGGATAAATAGACTGATAACGTCTATGCTGGGACGTGTTAATGCGTTGGCTGAGGCTCGAGGAGGGAACGCGAGATACTGTGGATGATTAGGTACGTAGGTACGTCAAATACCTTTTCAAATACAGCAATTAACATTTACCTGTGCGTTTTTACTTTGCGTCAGTATATGTCAAGGACTTTGCAAAAAGACATTATAAGTTTTCTTCATATTTTATGGTCAAGGTCAAATCGCGAAAAAGGTCAATCGGTTTTCAGACATGTACAGCAAGGCTGTTGAAGCTAGAAACAATGATTTATCTCGAAAACGGTAATTTTGACCTCATTTTCGATCTCCACCCCCTATACGACGATACGTAAGGTATAACTTCCGCTGTCCTTGACCTCCAGCTCAATTTCGAACCCCAAACCGAAAATTGGCCTTTATCTAAAAAAACGGTAAGAGATACAGCAGTTTTGACCTCATTTTCGACCTCCACCCAATATAGGACGATACATAAGGTATAACATCCGGTGTCCTTGACCTCCAGGTCAATTTCGAGCCCCAAACCGGAAGTTGGCCTTTATCTTGACCACGGTAAGAGATACAGCAATTTTGACCTCATTTTCGACCTCCACACCCTATACGACGTTACGTAAGGTATAACTTCCGGTGGCCTTGACCTCTAGGTCACTTTCTAGCCCCAAATCAGAAGTTGGCCTTTTTCTCGAAAATGGTAAGAGATAGAGCAATCGGTTTCCAGACATCTCCTCCAAGACCGCTGAAGCTAGACCAGCCAAACTTGGTACATGTATAGAGAGTCATCTGAAGTGGTGCACATGATATAATTTTTCATTTTGACCTTACCGGTATAGTTGGTAGTATTTAGGAATATATTCTACATTCAGACATGTGAATATTGTTAACAAATAGCAATATCATCTACGTTCCGTTTTAAGTTATCATTCCAAGTGGGGTCTAATTCGCTGTGCGAATTTCGGTCTATTTTTTATTTGCAATTATCTCCATGGTTTATCAGAAAATTTCCAATTTTTTGGGGCTTTTATAATGTTCTGATGACATATGAGTAGTTAGCTGTACCATGTGCAAAGGCATCTCTACTCTCCTAGCAACGCAGAAATAGGGATTATAAATACTCCTGGTATGCACGAGAGGCATGGCATCTTGTGGCATTTTTTCATTTCATTTTCATTTCTTGGTTTATTTCTGAAGAGAATTACAAAACAAAGTTTGCACAATTATATCAAGTTGTGATAAAAAAGGAAAAGAGACAATTTTAGATTCAGATTCAGAAATGGACAAAGCATAAGCTGAGCTTGTTTACTGCTTGTCCAATACAATGCTTATATGTATACGTGAACCACTTCTAAAAGAACAAAAAACTTTAAATGTCAAGTTTGCCACTCTTGTTTTAGTTCACAGTTTTTTACTTTATATGTTAAATATAACACCAGAAGGAACGTACTCAACCGGAAGCACAAAAGACATATGCAGTACAACTATCGACAACTATAAGACAGACTCTATAAAACACAAATATATCACTAGGTTATTAGGTCGTGTATGAGGAGATTAAACTAAACTTTAACTGAGATTTAAACGATTTTAAGCTGCTGATATTCTGAGTTCCAGAATTTTACCCCAACTATACTGACACAGTGTTGTTTTAACGTAGTAACTTGAGAATTTCCATATTGTCTTGTTTTCCTTTCATCTTGTACATTTATATTAAAATAACATTGTATATTTCTAGGAAGAAGGTAATATTTTTTGCTTTAAACATGATAACTAGCGCTTTAAGTTTGACGATATCGTAAAAGGTTAACAATTTCAAAGAATGAAATAATTGCTGAGAATGCGTTAGTTTAGGTGCCTTATTAATTAATCTTATAGCTCTCTTTTGTAGAATGAAAATACACCTTGTGTTAGTTTTGTAGGTGTTGCCCTAGACCTCTGCAGTAATCAAAGAAGGGAGAAACAATGTACAATAATTCATATATAGGGCATTAAACTCCAAGACGAAACTAGATTTGTACAATATGGAAATACATTTCGACAAATTACTTCTTACTTTTAATACGTGTTCTTCCCATGAGAGTTTCTCGTCTATAATAACACCTAGGAATTTAGTTGAGCTAGCACGCTTGACAGTATTTTCTGCGAACAAGATATTCACATCCAGACTTCTCTTTGAGTGTCAGAATACCATGAATTTTTTAGATACATTAAGAGAAAGCTTATTTAAACTGAACCCCGTGTTTAATTTTTTAAAAATAAAAAATATTTGTATAATACGAGAAGAGACTAAACTTTAGCAACTTTGAAACATTCACAATATCATCAATATATAAAACAAATAATTTTAGACCTAAAATAGAGCCTTGAGGGACACTACAGATTACATTAGATATAGTAGAAACAAAGTTATCGATCTGACCATATTGCTGACGATTTGCTAAATAACTTTTAATCCATTCATTTGAGATGCCTCTTATACCATAATGGCTAAGTTTTAGGCACTTAGTGCATTTTCTTGGATGTTGAATAGACCTGTGGGATAGTTTCTTGAATAAAATTAAACCTTATTTCAAATATGAAAAAAATATAATTTCCATTTTTAGCACTTTTTTCCTTTATTATTTTTCCCTTTACTATTTTTTCCCGCTTACCATTATATCCGTTACCATTTGTTCCGTTACCGTTTTTGCTACACCCAGTTGAAACAATTAATCCATCACCTTACTTTTGAAAGTCTTATTCGCGACACTGTGGGGCTCACCAAAGAATAAAGCTGGCTGCCGGTCGAGTGAATACTCCGGAGTAGAGGCTTCAGTACGGGGTGCTTTGTGCAGGCTGAAGGAGGCGGTAGTAGGAGATAGCGTGCAGGCGAAAGGATTAACCGTATTAGTAGTAAGAGTAAATACTCACAGGTACTCAATAAAACAGTTCGAATGGAGCGGAAGGGAGGGGGAACTTTTATTCGGATACGATTTTTAAGAACGTAGGATGACTGCCCCAACGGATGACTGGATGATGGAATACAAAAAGAGGGCGGGGTGGGGTAGAAGGCGGGAGAAAGGGGGGATCGAAAGGGAAGGTTTAGCCAAAAAAAAAAGTAAAGCTATCCAGACAGATGAAAAATAATTAGGAAGACTACTGGTGGAGCAGTCACCTGGTGGGGCATGACACTCCGCGTTTAGGGGGGGGGGTGACATTTACGTTTTACAATTAACCCCCCCCCCCCTTCCAATTTTAATCGAAATTGGCATTCCACGCGAGTCGCGCCTGGCCTCCAAATTATCCCCCTTTCTTCTCCGCGTTTGTTTTTTGACACGCATGGTGACGAATATGGTACCATGTGGTAGCGGTGGCGCACAAGCAAAATGCTTCTCTTAAAATAAATAAAAAATATTACTTCCCCACTTTTTTGGGAGGAGAGATCTGGTACCAAGGCAAGCACGTTTAGGAGATTTAAAAGAGAATCTTGGATACTCGCTTAAAAGGCAAGCGTTCAAATGGGTGATTGTCTTTGCCTCTGTGAAATGGTCGGTGGCAAAGTGACCGGTGGCAAACTGGAATGTGCACGTGTGAATTGCTTAACTTCGAAAAAGTCCCCATTTTAACAGCTACTTTGAAACTGGTTGAGACTGGTGGCTCCACTGTGGCCAGTTTTAAAATTCTGAGTTATCGGTCTTCCTGTGACATCAAGAGCCCTAGTTACGAAAACAGACAAGTAGTATGAAAATGACAGTTCCACCACACTTTGTGACGTCATACTATTTGGAAGTGACGACAGTTCCACCACACTTTGTGACGTCATACTGTCTGGAAGTGACGCCGGTTCCACCACACTTTGTGACGTCATACTGTCTGGAAGTGACGCCGGTTCCACCACACTTTGTGACGTCATACTGTCTGGAAGTGACGACAGTTCCACCACACTTTGTGACGTCATACTGTCTGGAAGTGACGACAGTTCCACCACACTTTGTGACGTCATACTGTCTGGAAGTGACGCCGGTTCCACCACACTTTGTGACGTCATACTGTCTGGAAATGACGACAGTTCCACCACACTTTGTGACGTCATACTGTCTGGAAGTGACGCCGGTTCCACCACACTTTGTGACGTCATACTGTCTGGAAGTGACGTCATAGCGTCTGGACCGGAAGTGGTGTCTGGAGCGGAAGTGTTGTCTGGAAGTGTTGTCTGGAGCGGAAGTCACGATAAGCGTTAGGATAGGCGCGGCCATCCATGAGGTTATAATGACGTCATGATGACGTCATACTGTCTGGAGCGAAAGTCTGGAGCGAAAGTTGTTTGAAAGTGTTGGCCGAGTCAATCATCATGAAGTCAACGCACTCCACCTGTCAATCAGTGTAACCATGGCAACAGACCCTAAAAAGGTCGACCACCCCCCCCCCCCCGAAATTGTGATTTTTGCATATTTATCCGTTTCAGACGATTCTGAACATTTTTCATTTTTTCGGTCGAACGACCCCCCCCCCCCCTCGAAATTGTGATTTTTGCATATTTATCCGTTTCAGACGATTCTGAACATTTTTCATTTTTTGGGTCGACCACCCCCCCCCCCCCTCGAAATTGTGATTTTTGCATATTTATCCGTTTCAGACGATTCTGAACATTTTTCATTTTTTTTGGGTCGACCGACCCCCCCCCACCCCCCCCCCACCCCCCCTCGAAATTGTGATTTTTGCATATTTATCCGTTTCAGACGATTCTGAACATTTCTCATTTTTTCGGTCGACCACCCCCCCCCCTAGGACATACTATGTACCGACCCCCCCCCCCCCCTAGGCGAGCAACATTCTGTCAAGTCAGCTTCAGTTCCATCAGAGGGGTATATAAGGGATGAGCATCCAGCAGTGACAGTCATTTCGGTGAGTGGAGCAAGGAAGCAAAAGTTACAGACAGCAATTGGATCACATCAGATCCAGTGACAACTATTTCGGTAAGTGTTTATTGAAACTTTATAAATAAAAAGTGAACTTTGTAAACAAACTTTAGTTATTTGCATAATTGAAACTTTGTAAACAAACTTTGCAAACAAACTGTGTAAACAAACTTTATAAACAAACTTTATAAACAAAATTTGTAAACAAACTTTGTAAACAAACTTTATAAACAAAATTTGTAAACAAAATTTGTAAACAAACTTTGTAAACAAACTTTGTAAACAAACTTTGGTTATTTGCATAATTGAAACTTTGTAAACAAACTGTGTAAACAAACTTTATAAACAAACTTTATAAACAAAATTTGTAAACAAACTTTGTAAACAAAATTTGTAAACAAACTTTATAAACAAAATTTGTAAGCAAACTTTGTAAACAAACTTGACTTATTTACATAATTGAAAATTTGTAAACAAACTTTGTAAACAAACTTTGTAAACAAACTTTGTAAACAAACTTTGTAAACAAACTTTGGTTATTTGCTTAATTGAAACTTTGTAAAACAATACCTTTCGTTATACTTAGTCGATTTAAATGAAAATTTCACCATTTGATTCAGTTTTATGTAAAGTTTTAACATGATCATAGGCTATTTGCGCAGCTGGCTGTATGCATTTTTACCGCCATTTTAACTTAAAATTGTGATAACTTTCGTTATAGTTGACTGAAAATTTCACCATTACAGTGCTTCTTCGCGGATGAATACCATTTGGCAGACCATTTAACTTCACCGCTAGATGTCTCTGCTGTGCAGCAGTACAGCTGTACAACTGTAAGTGAGATATTCAGATACACAAGTAAAATTCTGCTGAGTCAGCAGTTTTGAACAATTTTTGAAACAAGTTACACACCATATTTTGATTACATGGAAGTAGTATAAAAGCATGAGTGAAACATGTCAACTAGTCAACTAGTGATACATTCTGCTGAGTTAACACACCATTGAAGTGGTATAAAAGGAAGAGTGAAACGTATATTTTACTTCATTTCAGTTCTAGCAACAGCAACAACGATGGCAACAGTCTACTGTCATGAATGCGATGTGACATTTCCATCTCTGGAAGTGTTCGTGGCACATACATGCAAACCAGCTAGGTTGAAACGTGCTCGTGAAGAGCTTGTTGAGCAGATTGAAGCCAAGAGACAAAAGACGCTGGAAGATAGTATTATCAGACCTGATCCATTCCTTTGCTATGGATGTGTTAAGATATTTCCATCTATGGATGCGTTTGAGACGCATGCATGTGTTGAGATGGAAAATGTGTCTCATGAAGAACAAAGAAAGAAAGAGACAGGACAAGTAGGCAGAGGTAGAAGAGTGAGTCTTGGTGAAAACGCACAGGAAAGACGGTTTGAGCCTGAAGATGGATCGGATTTGCTACTCGAAATGCGACAACAAGAGAATAGAATCAAGAGACATTTGCTAGAGACGTTAAACCGTGGCATGAAATGGTACATTGTGGTACATGCACGCTTCAAGAAAATGACACCAAATGTTGAAGGCGTGATGGTAGAACAGGTGGATAATGCCTTCATCAGTAGTCCAACGTATGCAGCATACAATCCAACAGATATTGAGAAGGACTTGCCAGAAGCCTATAAAGAATTGTTTACAAGGTTTGATGAACATGAGCGACAAGGCTCTGGCTGGGTGTTAGATAACATATTATTCATTGAAGTGCATACAGCTACGTCAGCGCCACTGGAAGCGAGCAGTTTTATCCCACTACCGAAGAAAGTAAAGAATACAGGAGGTGTGTTAAACATTCAGAATAAAGACAACAAATGTTTCTTATGGTCTGTATTGGCTCACCTTCACCCTTCAACAGATAGAAACCCACAGCGTGTGCATCAATACAAAGCATTTGAGAACGAATTGAAGGTGGAAGGCATGACATTTCCCACACCGATTACAGACATTCCAAAATTTGAAAAGGAGAATGATGTGTCCATTAACGTGTTTGGATATGAACATGATGTCGTTGTTCCGATACAACTCAGTCGAAACACCAGCGCCAACAGCGCCAACAGCGCCAGAGAAATCAACTTGCTTTTGATTAGCAATGACAAGACAAGACATTACTGCCTCATCAAGAATTTCAGCAGACTGATGGCTTATCGATCAAAACATGATGGAGCTACTTTTTATTGTTTCAACTGTCTTCACGGGTTTATACGACAAGATCTGTTAGATGAGCATCGTGAAGTGTGTGGCAAGCATGGAGCACAACGTTTATCATTCCCCAAGGAACCTTTTATCAAGTTCAAGAATGTAGCCAAACAACAGCGAGCGCCGTTTGTCATTTATGCAGACTTTGAATGTTTCACGAAAAAGCATGAAGGAGACAAGTATCAGCATCATCGTCCAAACAGCTTTGCCTATGTGGTTGTCAGCCAGTATGATACACGTGCGCCAGTCCTGTATCGAGGTGATAATGCCGTGAAAGTCTTTTTAGACCATATGGTATATGAGCGTGATCGTATTGTACACGGTTTACAACAGAAAAAGAAAATGGTGATGACTCATGAAGATGAAGAGCATTATAAGAACGCCACAGATTGCTACATTTGTCATGAGCCTCTAGGAGCAGATCGTGTGAGAGATCATGACCATATCAATGGCAAATACCGTGGAGCTGTACATAATGAATGCAATTTACAATTTCGACTTCGAAAGGATAAGCAGGATGTTGAAGATTCTTTCATCATTCCTGTCTTTTTCCACAATTTACGAGGCTATGACAGCCATTTGATCATGGAAGAAATTGGAAAGTTCAAAAATGAGACGATTACAGTCATTCCCAACACCGTTGAGAAATATATTGCATTCACCATGAGCAATCTGAAATTTACAGACAGTTATCAGTTCATGAGTACTTCTCTACAGAAGCTGGTATCCAACCTGGCAGCAGAAGGGAAAGACAACTTTTATCACATGACGTCACACATTCACGATAGTGACCAACAAGAGTTACTGTTGAGAAAGGGAGTGTACCCTTATGATTACGTGGATGAGCCATCCAAATTTGCTGAAACACAACTGCCGTCCAAGGACAAGTTT
The DNA here is from genome assembly GCA_949752745.1 of Protula sp. h YS-2021. NCBI lineage: Eukaryota > Metazoa > Annelida > Polychaeta > Sabellida > Serpulidae > Protula > Protula sp. h YS-2021. The sequence goes on from OX457024.1 coordinate 47,534,415, forward strand.
TACAGTCTACTTAGTGAAGAAGGCATTAGCGATGAGGATTATGCGCATGCGCAGAAGGTGTGGGAGACATTCCAGTGTACTACATTTGGCGAATACCATGACCTATACCTGAAATCAGATGTGTTGCTGCTGGCTGACGTGTTTGAAAACTTTCGTCACGTATGTCTCAACACATATGAATTAGATCCTGCTCACTACTATACAGCGCCAGGACTGTCGTGGGATGCCATGTTAAAAGCGACAAAGGTGAAACTGGAATTGATCAACGACATTGACATGTACCAAATGGTTGAACAAGGCCTACGTGGAGGAATATCTGTCATCACACACAAGTATGCGAAAGCAAATAACCCCTACGTAGCAGATTACGATCCCACGAAACCGACCAACTACTTGACTTACCTGGATGCAAACAACTTGTATGGCTGGGCCATGTCACAAAGCATGCCACAAAGTGGATTTATGTGGGTGAGCGAGCCAGAATCCATTGACTTTATGGCTGTGGATGAAGATGACGAGATTGGATACATTTTAGAAGTGGATTTGGAATACCCATATTCAATTCATGATCGTCATAATCACTATCCAGTGGCTCCAGAACGGAAATGTGTGAAAGTGGGAGAATTGTCAGAACATAGTCAGAAGCTACGGAAAGATCTAAACATGAAATGTAAACCTAGTGAAAAGCTCATTCCCAACCTGTGTGACAAGAAGAAATATGTGCTTCATTATAGAAATTTACAGCAATATGTCTCACTGGGATTGAAAGTCACGAAGGTGCATCGTGCCATCATGTTTGCACAGAGCAAATGGTTGGCAAAATACATCTCCTTGAACACGGAAAAGAGAAAGTTGGCCAAGAACCCGTTTGAGAAAGACTTTTTCAAACTGATGAACAACTCTGTGTTTGGCAAAACCATGGAAAATGTAAGAAAGCGCATCAATGTGGAACTTGTTCACCAGGAAAAGCGGTTCAAGAAACTTGTGGCCAAACCGTCCTTCCACAAATTTAGAATTTTCAACGAACATTTGACCGCGGTACATTTGCGCAAAGTGGATCTGCTTCTGGATAAACCCATTCAAGTTGGTTTCACCATTCTCGACCTCAGCAAGGTGCTCATGTTTCACTTTCATTACAACTACATCATGACCAAGTATCCCGACGCCAAGCTGTTGTTCAGCGACACCGACAGTCTATGTTATGACATAGAAACGGACGATATCTACAAAGACATGCAGGAAGATGCCGACTTGTTCGACACAAGTGACTATCCCCCAGATCATTTCCTGCATTCCAACGTGAACAAGAAAGTGCTTGGGAAAATGAAAGATGAGACGGCGGGCATTCCCATTGAAGAGTTTGTTGGACTTCGACCGAAAATGTATAGTATGATATATGGTGGGAAAGAAAAACGTACGACTAAAGGCATCACTCGCGCGTGTCAAAGACGGATGAAACATCAGCAGTATAGAGACAGTTTGTTCAACCAAACGCAAACGATGACTACAGGGCACATCATTCGAAGTCATGACCACCAGATTTTCTCGGAGAAGTTGAGGAAAGTGGCTCTCTCTCCCTTTGATGATAAGCGATATGTGATGAGTGATGGCTATTCCACTTTGGCGCATAGGCATTACAGTATATAAGGGGGAGACACTTCAACTTTAGAGTCAGTTGAGGTGTGAACACTGAAGCGTCAACATGAAAAGATCTGCAACAGCGGATATGGATACTCTAGCAGATACGGTGAAAGACATGAATGTGAAACATTCTGACACTACCATCAAGAAATTAAAAGTGGAGACGGCGACGGCGACGGCACCAACACCACAGTCGTGGGATGGAATGCTTTCTCTAGGCAATGGAAAGTATATCAAGATTATGAAACAAAGTAATGAAGGTGTGGTGAACATTCGCAAATACCTCAGAGATGAGGGGACTGGAAAAAACCGTCCAACAAAAAAGGGAATTTTGCTGACAATACCTGAATGGAAAATGCTGAAGAAGCAGGTGAAAGAAGTGGATAAAAGGCTTCGCAGACAAGACGACAAGTCATAACAAGGTAACAATCATGAATGCACTCATGTTGGACGATGGTGTCTACCTTAAAGTTAATGAGAGGAATGAAGTGATGATGGGTTCTCGGAGATGTTCTGCTTATCGGTTTAAACCTGAAGTGTGGAAAGACTTTAAAAACATACCGCTTGAAGCTGGGTTTAAACGCAGACTTGAAAATAAACTGGAAGTGACGGTGGCTGAATATGATTCTAAGATACGCGTGACATTCTGTAGAAATCTTTTACAGGATTATCCAAAGGATTATAAGGGAGTTGTGCCAGACACACCCTATGCACAGTTGATCTTCTTTGATATCAAGAACTGGCGCGCAATCTTACGATTCCTAGAAGCGATACAACATCCGCTGTTCGACATCATCCGAGTATAAAATACATGGACGAGATGGAAGACGACTATGTGTTGGATTATGAACCCATAACATATGGATTCTCATACATGAGAAACTTATGTGATGATATTGTGCTACGACATTTTGGACAGTATCTCGTCCTATCGCTTGATGACCAATCCGTGTTGAAGGATCATCTAGACAAGTTGAGAATACCCGGCTTTCTCCTAGCAGTCTCAAATGAATTAGAAGTGCGTGTGACTGAGAACGGTCTAGACGTGTTTGTACAATTTCGCCAATATGACGAGCTTACAGAAGACTGCGACATCATCACCCTCAGCACCGTGGAATGGAACGCGCTGTTGCAAGCATTGGATTGGAAAGAACCTGACGCTTGAATTCAAAGAGCATGGAATACAACTTATGCGGGGTACCAAATCCATTGAGCTGCCACAACCTATGCGCGTGATAGACATAAATGAAAAAGGATATGAACTGAAACTGTCTGAACATGTAACTGTGAAAGTGATAAACTTTGGTGATGTGCGTTATGTGAGCTTTCATAGCATTTACAAACACGGATGTAATGTCTATGATACCTATATAAATTTAGATTCTAATGAATGGCATGCATTGATGAATGTATTGAAAAATGAATGTGATTGTAAATAGACTTTGTAAATAGTGTAAATAGACTTTGTAGTTAAGAATTTGTAAATAGTGTTTGATAACTTTGTAAATAGAATTTGTAAATAAAAGTTTGTAAATAGTGTAAATAAAAGTTTGTAAATAGTGTAAATAAAAGTTTATAAATAAAAGTTTGTAAATAGTGTAAATAGAATTTGTAGTTAAGAATTTGTAAATAGTGTAAATAGCGTTTGTAGTTAAGAGTTTGTAAATAGTGTTTGTAAACTTTGTAAATAGAACACAATAAACAAGACAGTTGTTTGAAACTTGGTTTGTTTTATTTAACAACAACAACTTAACTAATATAACAACAACTTAACTAATATAACAACAACAACTTAACTACTACAATAACAACATTAATAAAACAACAACATTAATAAAAACAACAACATTAATAAAACAACAACAACATGGTTTATAATGTCTATATACAAAGTCCTTTACAATAAAATCGCCATCCTTTCTTTTTAATATATTCACAATATCAAACATACTCTGACCTCGAGCTCTATGTAATATATAATATACACAATAAAAACCACATGACGATGATATTGGCGTTTGTAATGAGATAGAATTATACATATAGTCATTTCTTAAAAACATATCTAAACGATCATCGAGAGGGAACAGTCCATAAGAGTCAAAATATTCTGCAGGGTCTTTATCATAATACACTGCCACCCAATGTTCTCCTGGTTCATTGGGTAACTGGTCCATGGCAAACACGCCTTGAAACAAGTCTTTGGTCATGACATCATGACTCAATATGGCATCAATCTGCTTCGTGTTCATGACTGGTAGTCGAATTGGATGCTGCGATTTGCACTGATCTCAATAATGTTGTCAAATTCAGCATAGACAATGACATTGATGGTAGGTTGCAAAGCCGTAGCAAAGTTCATTTCTAGCCGCAAATTCCCATGCTTGATCAGTGGGAAATGATCATCACCATCATAATCCGGTGTTAAGTCAAACGAAAATAAAGCATAACCTCTAGGCCAATCTTCCCGTTTTATAATGGAACTTTTCTCACCATTCAACCGATCAAACGATTTGTAAAGCGTTTCAAAAGCGTTCAGGTATTTGTTCTGTGTAATGTCAAGCTTGAGAGGTTTGGATAGAACTGGTTCACCATCTGTGTACAGTTGCATATAGTCCAGATCAAAATGTTTGAAATCATATGGATTCCTCAATACTGATCCACCAAAAGCTTCATTATGAACCAGACCAATGACAATACGATTTGGTAATTGACCCAAAAAGATGTTATCTTTCACAAAAGACTGAAATCCTGCTGGAATAGCCAAGACTTTACATTCTTTTCTAGTGATGATGATCTTGGCAGGACTTTTCATCAATGCATCTGTATGTCCTAACTGAATACCTGGACTCACCCTCACTTTGCGAATGGTTAAAAATGCCTCTTTCACTTCTACCTTATAGGTATTATTTGCAGCCATCAATACATAGTCATCTTTTTGTCTATGGAAACGCAACTTCAAACTGATGCCATTCGGAAGATAACGATCCTGCTCAAACAAATCTATCCTTAAACCACCAGTAAGCATAACATCACGGCTAAGACGAGTATGTAAATAACGATGATGTAAGCCATTATTGCCTTGCTCAGCCAAGTCACCGCCGTCAGCATTGACATGAAACCCGGATACATATTGTTCATGATTAGGCCTTTTCACCTCATGACTATTCATTGACCCAGCAGTATCCTTGTACATGAGACGCATAGAGCGCTCAGAATGTAGACTTTCTTCCGAATCATGGATGAGATGAGAGATAATGCTGGTATAACCATGAGTATTATTGCTATGCGAAACCAAACGATCATTCAGAAACAATTCAATATTAGACCATAACCCATTAAACACATCATTGATGCAAGAGACATTATCATCTGCGCCACACGCTGTTCCATCAGCCTTTACAATGCGACATACAATATGAAGTTTGCTGTTCTTTAAATCTAGATATTCTTCTGTACTCGCAGGAATGTAGAATTCTATTGGAGCGCCTTCTCTAATACTTGTAAGTGGTTGATAGTCAACATTATAACTTTTCTCTACAGCAGTTTGCGTCGGTGGTACGTGAAACCATTCCAATGGAGAAAGACTACATTCACACGAATGATTATGAATGAGAGACATGATTTCAAAAGATATCTTTGCGATATTTTGATGTTATCCGTCTGGCTGTTTTTCGTCTTCTGGCACGTTTCGTCGGTTGCACTCTCTTTTTATGTACATCACCACCACCAAACACACGTTCTGCTACTCGGCCCGTCACATCTTTCGCGACATTCTTTGCAGCCTTCTTAAGATGTGGCGCAACGATCTTAGCCCCAGCCTTAAGTAGTGGAATAGCTTTGCGAGCCAATGATCCCAGTATTGAACCAATACCATCGCCATATTGGATTCGCGCTCCTTTGAATCCTGGTAATTCCCCGCCCACTTGACGAAGAAAATGGTTGCGATATGCAGACGGATCGTGTGTATAAGCTTTCATATTGCTTTTGGTCGAAAATGAAGTTTACAGATCACCTTTCCAGTTTGAAATGGAACATTATGGCCTGTGTCGTCCTTAATATTCATTTCTATCACGTCAAATTTGGACGTGTTTACAGGAACATAATGCGGTTCGCCATACGTTTTCATGATAATATCGCCATCATGGCCTTGTATGCCAACAGAACGTAGTAAGGGAACATAATAATCACCAACAACTTGTGGTTCACAAATGCTACAATACACATACAGTGTATAAAACCCCTGTTTCACATCCGCTTTATGGTCAGCTGTACATGTTTCAGTATACCATTGATCTGGGATAAATCCTAAAATCTCAGCTAATCCAGCGGAAAAGGACACTTCAAAGCCATAATCGAGAAATAGAAACACACGTCGTCTAATCTTATCATACTTTATTCGAATAGCTTCTGTAAGTTTCAGAGCATTAGTCGCTTCTTCATTCACTGCCTGACATATTTCTTGTATGGATCTATAGTAGCCATAAGGAATATTAATAGTCTCAAGTGTCTCTGTCAGTGGTTGTTGTCGATACTGAATAGAATAGTCCATGCCCTGTCTCATCGTTGTCCATGTATGTGGATATTGAATTTCAGCTAAAGCCACTTCATATCGTCCATTCAGATAGATGGTTCGAGGCATACGAATTTGATAATTCGAAGCCTTGTTGTTGGGATAATAGGTCATACTCGCATTGCTAGGCAAAGTAATGTAAAAGCTTGTCGACTCCATGATGGGAACTAAATGGTATAGGTGCGTTGACGTTGTCTATATACTTCACGATAGCGCGCGTCATTCAACCAAGTATGCCAAATCTCATCCTCATTCACATGGTCTTTTATTTCTCCTTCACAACACGCGCTTGTACATCTTATTTTTACAGGAATAGTTGGTTTATCTTCCTGACAACAACAACATAGCTCTTTCAACCATATTAAAAATTTTCCCATCCTTCAGGAAACTGTCTTTGTTGACGTTGTTTCATTTCTGTTGTAATGTCGTCACGAGTGGTCTTTTTACTAAACATTGTTTTTGGAATATTCGCATCTACAATTTCCTGGATAAACGGATGCCAGCCATGTGGTTTGACTCGTTCTTTTCTTCTTGTCGCCACCAATGCTTCTTTCATCAAATCAACCATGTTGGAATTTGTGATAATATCGCCCGTTTTCAACACAAGTTCATTCTTCTCTGTCCATTTAACACCATATTTCTTCAGTTCGGCTAAAAGTTGTGTTACTTTTCCATGATAGATAGGTTGAAAATGACTTAACACTAGCTTTTCTGGCTTTTCAGGTGGTGATGATGATGATGAGGGCTTTTGCTGCCTAGACTGACTTGTTCGTAGATGACGGCCAAGAAGTTGAGACATTTCTATAGCCTTTTCACGTGTTCGTTTCCCACGTAAAAGTGTATTCACTTTCGTTTTAATATCATTTTTCTTTTCTAGCAACATTTTATATTCATATTCAGGAATAAGAACCATTTTCATCATATGTTTCATTTTAGCAGTAGTTTGGCTAACAAGGGCAATGCCAATCTAGCAATAACTCCAATGAATCCTCCTTTCTGATTAATCAACTTCTTTTTTCGTCGAAGGGATATCTTCTTATCTGCTAGAGTACGTAGCGTATGACGTTCACGTTTAAATTCCTTAAACCGTTTTGAGCTTAAGGGTAAATGTCCTTGCAATATATTCAAACAAATTTCAAACAAGCTTGTTAATTCCTCCTTTGTAGCTTGCTGTAGCAAGGATTTACGTCGTTTAGGCCCACTGCGTGCAAGCAAATGAAGAAACGGCTGGTTCGCTCGAATACGTTTAGACATCTTGACTGCGAATGGTCAAATGAGTTGGTTCTTGTTCATACACTGCTTTATCAATATAGACATAATGTGTATCTTTTGGTAAAATGCCTGTACGAATACGTAGTTGATCATTTGTCTTTGGTTTTAAATCAATGAATAAATAACCATGAGGTTTGCTAGTAGCATCTTGATAGGCTTCTATGAGAAATTGAGATCTTCCAGGATACATTTGCCGCGCCAATGTACTAATTTGTTGACTGTCTCTCGGATTTTTAAACAGAATGATATAATGTGTATTCAAACTAATATTTCGCATCTCTTTCCCATGATGGAATAAATTATGCACAATAAAAATAATGCTTAGATTTTGATGACTGCTGCTAACACTAAAGAGACGTGTCATACGCTCATCACTATGACATTTGGTCATTAAGTCATCAATGATAAGTAAGTTTGGTTTCTTCGGGTTAAAACGCTCTTCAATGTCATCTGGAATGCCTTGGTAAAATTCCACGCCTTTCATTCCCTTGTACAAAGGCTGATCTGCTGCATAGAGCCATAAAATGTTTTTCGGAGAGGGTTGAATCAACTTTTGTTCTAGAATTTCCTTCACCAGAGACGTTTTGCCACTGCCTGTAGGTCCAGAGACCAAACATGTAAATGGATGCTTCATTGTTGAATGTCTGTTTCTTTCACCCAACTGTTAAACTTGTTTGGCCAACCTAACCACTTGACAAATAATTCTTTCACACCTCCTCCTCGTCTTTTACGTGTTTTCAAGACTTTTTCAATTCTATACACAGATTCAATATCTTTGGTCACTTTCTGTAGTTCTTCTTCATAGAAATGGCCATCAATATCTTCGTCTAAAAAGTCTTTCACACGATACAAATGTATTCCTTGCTTCTTACAACGATGTGTGACAATGAAGACTTCTTGCGTCCATTTGATGTGATAATCGCGTTGAAACACATATTTAATGTGGGAAATGCGAACATGATTGCCAATGTTAAATTTATACTTCTTCTTCTTCGGTTTCAATTTCAGTTTGTCGACATACATATACTTCCACACTTTTGATTCGTTGTCTTTACGAATCTCGGCTGGAGCATATTTATTAGGAAGAGAACCATGAGGTCTATGGTTGTAATTGTACACCAAGTCTGGAAGAATGTCTAAGTAACGGTAAGTTTGATTATGTAGAAAATACCGATACATCATTCCCTTCAGAGTACGAATGACTCTTTCAGCAAAGTTGGCTTTGGTTTCATTCTTTGTGGTATAAGCATGAATGCCTTCTTTCTTCAAAAATGCTTTTACCCATCTGTTTTTAAATTCTGTTCCTTTATCAGACCTTAGAGTTCGCGGTCTTCGTCGTGTGTCATGAAAAATCTTTTGGAAAGCTTGTATGACGCTGGTATGTGATTTATTAGGGATTGGCTGTACCCAAACATATTTGGAAAACACATCAATGACAATGAGTAAAAAGCGTATGTCATCATTATAGGGAGCTATGTTTCCCATATCAGCCAAGTCAATATCCCACATATCATCAATGCCACGTGTAATCACACGTTGTCTTTTGAACCTGTATTTGACAGGTTGGAGTAAACTGAAAGCATCTTGATCCTGTAGCCATTTCTTCACTTGTGAATGTGTGACTGGTTGATTATGTTTTCGTAAGATGTGATACAGTTTGTAAGGACCAGCAAATGCTCCAGGCTGTCCAGGTTTGAAGTAAATATTGGTCAAGTAGTCTTTCCACGTCGACATGGTCACACCGAATGAAAACCACCTTCTCAACAGAACAGCTTTTATTTTATAACTCAACCAACATCACTTAACTAACATAGTAACTTAACTAACATGTATTTATAACTAACATGTATTTATAACTAACATGTATTTACAAATCAAGTATGGATACAATGGTATGAATCACTGGAGACCATTGGTCTTCAATGAACATTAACCAATGACTGAGTTCATCCAATGTAATAGCATCTACACCATATTTCTCACAACGTTGATTTGCATTATCTAACACTTTATCTAAATGAATATAATATTTAGCTTCATTCCAATAAGTATAGACACATGCAAAATGACAAGTATGTTCTGAACACTCTTCAAGTTGACAAGCAGGACAGACTAAATAGGCAAACTTTTTTACAGCGGATAACATTTCTTCACAATAAGCTTTTTGCACAATATATTGTCTCAGTGTCATGTCCGCCATTATGCAGTCTTGTGGGTCTTGCAGCACAAGTCTGTCAGGTTTAGCAAGTTATGCTGCTCCGGCAATGTAGCACAAGTCTGTCAGGTTATGCTGCTCCGGCAATGCAAGTCTGTCAAATTCAGCATGTTTTTTTTTCCAGTTGCTGTTCACTTAACACACTTCTCCATGTTCACACGTCTGCACATCAAGTCTCACACAACAGTTCTAACAACTTTCCCATAATATTCTGACCAGGATATCCAGATGACACTTATTTCACACCAGCTCCCCACCAATGATCATACGTTGCTTCAACTAAAGTTTTGTCTTTACATTCTTTCAACTTGTTGCGAAACAATACACACTGATTCCATTTGACTTGTAAAACATCTTGCATTTTGCTTCTCTTCACTGTATGCCATAACGGACATGGCTTTATCACTTTAGCAATTCGTTTTGCTTCATATCCATTTCTGGATGACCCAATGGCTGAAGCAATATCTTGACGGTGATGAAACACTGCTTTCTCATATTGATACAAAGCTTCACTTGAGTTGAACACATGTCCATACTTTTCAAGTCGTGTTGGAAACATGTTTGAAAGAACGTCCTTATGACCGCTGAATAGTACAAGATTCTCCATGTTGACTTTGTTTCTGTTGTTTTATTCTGACATGTCGGTTTCTTCCTGTAATAAAATATCTTTTAATATAGTTGCTGCCTCTTCTATCATGTTCTTTCTTTGTTTACGTTGAAAACACTCACATAAAACTAAATTTGCTAGTAAGAAAAACATTGTTATCAATTCACTATGTTGTCATAAACATGTTTTAAAAGGTTTTTATATAACTTACCTGATAAAGCTGCTCGGTTTCCTCTTCTTCTTTACAACAATCTCTCAAATGATCCACTACGGTGAAATATACTTCAACATCAGTACGAGCAGAATAAAGTGCAGAATCAAAGTCAAAGTCAGGATCTTCTTCTATTCCAATTTTATGACATTCTCCAAGAAATCTTGAATGTAGTTCAATCACATCAAGACTATGATGTACAACATCCCAAAAAGCATCCAAATGATAAAGTTGATAGTCTGGAGTGCCACAGCAAGCAAGTTTAGCAATCATCAAGTCAATATAAGCATTTTTAAAACATGCATCCATCTTGATTCAGTGTGTCTTGTGAGCTTTTTACTTTGCTTCACTGACTTTAAGTACTCCACACTTGCCGCAGAAGTTGTTTGGTTCACACAACTTGCAATTATACTTGTGGCAGTGGCAATGATAATCTTCCACATATCCACAAGCACCACAATAGTCGCAGGTAAGTCCAAGTTGATTTTGTACGTTCATGTTCTCCAACTGAACTTCAGTCAGCCTTTTCTTGGATAGCTTTGACACCTTCATCCGACCATCCTTTTGCAGCTTGATGATCGTTTTCTTGTCATGACATTCCTCACATGGTGATAGGGCTGAGTTGATGTTGTCCATCTCCTGAAGCAGTGTCTCCCATTCACCATCATTCATGTTGATGTGATGTGTGTATTCTTTCCCTTCAAACCGTGACGTGCGCACAAAACTCACATAACGCATATCCAAGTATGAAATGACTTCAAGCCACTTCGTTTGCGTTAAGTATAGTTTGAAGCCAATGTCGCGTAAATTTTTCAAGCTCTGGCACACAATCTTCCACAAAGATGGTGAATAAGCACACCATCTCTCTCCACGTGTGATGCGTAGAAATGGCCCATATTCTCCATACTCCACAGTAATGGTTAAGTTAGCACTAATTTTAAAGCTGCTGCTGCGCTGCGTTGCGTTGCTTGTCTTGTTTTCCATGGCTGCAACAATGTATTGATGATCCACTCCCTCCAACTGTCTGCTGAGAAATGACTTCACTCTGCTGAGTTCACTCCCTTTTATACCCAACTGTCTGCTGAATCAGCTCCCTTTTCAAAGAACTTGCAAACGTTTGAATTCACTTCAACTCGTCCATGGTTGAACCGAACAAGGTCTGATACATTATTTGGAACATCATCATCATAATGTAGAATAATTCTAGTAGCTACAACTAACATGAGGTCAGTTGCCCAAATTGTATTCGCGTTGATAAATGCTAAATCAATGTTGTAAGTTGATAGTAAATGCAGTTCTTCACATTCATGTAGAAACGAGCGGATGAAACGATCTCTTGGAATAGCCTTTCCCACAGCTTCCCAATGCATATGCAAATTCTTCACTTGCAGCATCCAATCCGATTCAAAAGCAGGAAGCTTTGAAAACACATAGTCAATATAGTTCACTTTGAAGACGTCATCCATAGTCATACATCTGTCAAGAAGTAATGCCGACATTGTGAAGTATTTTCTCGTGACTCTTCCTTTTATAAAACTTAGATGGTATCTGGTGTGTAACTTGTTCAAACTTATTCAATACTCATGCTTTTATGCTACTTCCATGTAATCAGAGAAATGACTTCACTCTGCTGAGTTCACTCCCTTTTATACCCAACTGGTTGCTGAGTCAAGCTCTTCAAACTTCTTACAAACGTTTGAATTCACTTCAACTCGTCCATGGTTGAATCGAACAAGGTCTGATACATTCGTCGTCAATGGAACATCATCATCATAAAGTAAAATGATTCTTGCAGCTACAACTAACATGAGCTCAACTGCCCAAATTGTATTCGCGTTGATAAATGCTGAATCAATGTCATAAGTTGATATGATAAATGTTAAATCAATGTTATAAGTTGATAGTATATGTAGATCTTCACAGTCACGTAGAAACGAGTCGATGAAATCACTTGGAATAGTCTTTCCGACAGCTTCCCAATGCAGATGTAAATTCTTCACTTGCTGCATCCAATCCCATTCAAAAGTAGGAAGCTTTGAAAACACATAGTTAGTATAATTCACTTTGAAGACGTCGTCCATAGTCATACATCTGTCAAGAAGTAATGCTGACATTGTGAAGTCTTTTCTCGTCACACAATGTATTACTAGTTGACTAGTTGACATGTTTCACTCATGCTTTTATACTACTTCCATGTAATCAAAATATGGTGTGTAACTTTGTTCAAAAATTGCTGACTCAGCAGAATTTTACTTATGTATATGAATGTCTCACTTACAGTTGTACTGCTGAGTTCAGAATCGTCTGAAACGGATAAATATGCAAAAATCACAATTTCGAAGGGGGGGGGGGGTGGTCGACCCAAAAAAAATGAAAAATGTTCAGAATCGTCTGAAACGGATAAATATGCAAAAATCACAATTTCGAGGGGGGGGGGGGGGGTGGTCGACCGAAAAAATGAAAAATGTTCAGAATCGTCTGAAACGGATAAATATGCCAAAATCACAATTTCGAGGGGGGGGGTGGTCGACCGAAAAAATGAAAAATGTTCAGAATCGTCTGAAACGAATAAATATGCAAAAATCACAATTTCGAGGGGGGGGGGGGGGTGGTCGACCGAAAAAATGAAAAATGTTCAGAATCGTCTGAAACGGATAAATATGCAAAAATCACAATTTCGGGGGGGGGGGGGGGTGGTCGACCGAAAAAATGAAAAATGTTCAGAATCGTCTGAAACGGATAAATATGCAAAAATCACAATTTCGAGGGGGGGGGGGGGTGGTCGACCGAAAAAATGAAAAATGTTCAGAATCGTCTGAAACGGATAAACATGCAAAAATCACAATTTCGGGGGGGGGGGGGGTGGTCGACCGAAAAAATGAAAAATGTTCAGAATCGTCTGAAACGGATAAATATGCAAAAATCACAATTTCGAGGGGGGGGGGGTGGTCGACCTTTTTAGGGTCTGTTGCCATGGTTACACTGATTGACAGGTGGAGTTGGTTGACTTCATGATGATTGACTCGGCCAACACTTTCAAACAACTTTCGCTCCAGACTTTCGCTCCAGACTTTCGCTCCAGACAGTATGACGTCATCATGACGTCATTATAACCTCATGGATGGCCGCGCCTATCCTAACGCTTATCGTGACTTCCGCTCCAGACAACACTTCCAGACAACACTTCCGCTCCAGACACCACTTCCGGTCCAGACGCTATGACGTCACTTCCAGACAGTATGACGTCACAAAGTGTGGTGGAACCGGCGTCACTTCCAGACAGTATGACGTCACAAAGTGTGGTGGAACTGTCGTCACTTCCAGACAGTATGACGTCACAAAGTGTGGTGGAACTGTCATTTTCATACTACTCAGACAGTAAAGGTTGTTGTCTGCTCGGGACCTCAGTACCACTGGTGGTACTGAGATCCCGAGCAGACGGCAACCCCGTCTCATGATATATAGACTGACGTCGCACCATTAATCACCCCACCTCCACCCTAGTCACTCATTTTCGAGTGCCCCCTCCACCCAAGCCCCCCCCCCCCGCCCCCACCCCACACACCCATTTACACCTCCATCACCCAACCTCCACCCCACCCGCACCACCATCCCCACTTCCCGCCCCACTCCCCATCCCCAATCCACACCCACTGACATCCCTATAACTTAAAAAAAACAATGTGCCCCCTATTTTAGTATTAGGCCAGTCCCTACGAAAAACATGCCTCACCCATTTATCATTAGGCCAGCCCTGTCCCTTTGGAAAGACGTGCCCCCTCCCACCCACCATTTTGATATTACCTTTGTCCTGTCCTAAATACCTGCCCCATCCATTTGGCATTATGTCATTCCTGTCCCTAAAAGAACTTGCCCCCTCCCCACCCCACGTCAGCATTAGGCTTGCCCGGTCCGAATAACACCCCACATCACACCACACACAAACCGCACCCCACACCCCCACTAAACCCACTCATTTTACATTTAGGCCATCCCTGCCCCTTTAAAATCATGGCTGTATTGCCTACTGTAGGTAATAGAGACGGTAGGTAGTAGAGCCTACCTACAGACCATTCCACAAAGGAACTGGCGGATAAGGTACCGTCCGATTTGCCAAACGCCGGGATCGATCCAGAATGCATTGAATCAGCTGAAGGAGATAATGCCGAAATCACTGTCCGCCTCGCTGATAAGACTGGGAAGGACGGCTCCAACACTTGACACTGATTCGAAAAGTGTAGGCACTAAACAGAATAATTTTAAAGATGTACATATATTTCTTATGTATGTATTCTTCTTAAATTTGAGCAGATATTTTAGTCGAAATCACAACACCAATATATCAGAAGAAATGGAAGAAGATAAGAGATTTCATATTTATCATTTCAGTCTGATGTCGATCCCACAAAACTGCCGGGATGGAACAAAGTCATGTAGTTAGCGGCCGTACTGTTTATCCTTCGAGGTGAAGACGTCCATTCCATTTCCGAGGAAAGTGTGGAGAGAATAACTGAACTCTGGGAAACCCTCGAGAAAAGGGACAAGTAACGAATCGTTTACGCAAGGCGGTTCCAAGATAGATTGGCGACTGGTCGATTCAAGGTCGCCGAGTCCGTTGCTGCACCAGGAATGAACAGCGTCAGTAGGCAACCAATTTGTTATTTTTTGCAATAATATTGTGTTACCATAACGTTTCACATGAAAATGTCCGCATTGTTATGCAGACCTTTACCTTTACTATGAAACCATAAATAATATAATTAAGTTTTTTTCTGTTTTTTTTTCTAGATGTTTCCTGGGCGAGGGAAAAATAACAAACCAGCTCAAAACCCAGATGTGTCGCGGGTTGTAGAGGCATTGTGCATCCTTCTGTGCAGTGCACACCCATCACTCAAAAAGGACCCTGGGAGAAAGCAAACATCGACGAGGTGGGATCTGGCTCTGAGGGACTACAGGAAGATCAGGCAGCTGGTTGAACAATGCCAGACTGATGGAATCAACCATCCTTCAGTTGCCAGAATTAAAACGCAACGGCTTTGACCCAGTGGTATGAATAAATTTGCTATCACTTGCTTTCCTTGTTTTCTTCAAACTAAGCGAAAATAATGTATGCTCCGCTGAATTATCGACCTTTAATATTAATTATTATATAAACAGGTACAACAAATGGGAAGATACGCAGGAAGAGCACATATTGCACCAGGTGCTCTCACTCCCTCAAGCGTACACAACAGCAAAGCAGAAACTGCCAAAGGCACTAGCTTGCATGAGGAGAAGCCGGTGGTCAGTTCATTTTTCTTTTACTTCCAATTTGTAAAATTGTTTTCAAATGTCTGCTTACCAGACTTTCTGATTTCTTTTCTAATACTTTTTTAAATTTTTTCTTGTTCGTATATGTGAAAGAAGACAAAATTTGGCCAACGGTAGAGGATGCTGAGACATGGTACAGCCGGCCCTAGCAGGGAGACCAGAAGAAACCACCGAAGCCCCTGCCTCAAAGCCTGTAGAGGTAATCACCTCCACAAAAGTGCCTTACACTGTGCCACATATTTTGGTCCCTCGAACCTCCTTCAAGACTGCATAAATGCCTACAGTGATTATTTTACCAGGTGCACCTTCTGCACTACTGTCCTTTGCTGCACCAACACCTGCACCTTGGTGCTCCCGAGCCACGCAGTATCGCAAGCGAAAGATGGAGAGAGATGGCAAATGTGCTAAGTACTTGCTTAAAGATCCCGCTGTCAAATGCAGTGTGGAGAGAAGAGGGTTGTGGAGACAGGCCACAGCCAGTACAAAGGTTTTCCAAGACTGCAAATAAAACAAAAGATGAATGGCTGGAGGAACTAAAAACAAATAATTCGGTTTTTTTAGATGTAATCGGAGATTATCTACCAGAGGGTTGATATGGGTTTGAATGTTGTCGATCGTGTAGCCTTCCGTCCATAGAGGGCTGTTACTCGCACTCTTCTAATATGTTCCCCCTGGAAATTAGGTATAAAGATGACCTTTAAAACTTGGTAGGTGCGTGTTGTTTCCTTCTGATTTTTTTTTTTGTATTTATTCCTTTTCTTTCAGAGGTCACAAGGAGCATTAGTTTATTAGCTTATGTACGACTCGCTTGCGATTTGGAACATATTATCTGTAAGGCATATGTTTACCACGGGTCCGTTTAAAAAGAACATAGACGCCACAAGAGTTTGAACGATGACAATGATAGGCTAGTAAAGTGTTTTAAAGGAGCAAACCTGTGTCCGTTCTTTAACATAAAACATTAAATGTTGTTCGTACTTTGATTTTGTATTACGATAACGATTTTGTGTATTATTTTTAACGAGGGACAAATATTTTTGTTTTGCCGGATTTAGGTGACACATTAAAAAAAAAACAGTGTTTCAGTAAAAAAAAATTAACATATGAAATAAGATTTTACTTGCCATATTGACTGAGTTCGTAGTGAAAAGGGGAAGACGGGGAGAAGTTTCTACCCCAATTTTCCAATTGTTGCCCCCTCACCCGTACTATTGTTTCCCAACTTTAGCTCAAGTGGGGAACAACTTGCTTGTAACAGGGGGAAGAAGGAAGACGAAAGGGGAGCAAATCTTCCCCGTGCATATTGTTCTCATCTAAACTTAAACTGTAATTTAAACTGCCGAGATACCATCATTGCGATATGATATATCCTTATGGGGTATCAAAAGCAGTCAGCATAGGCACGGCCATGGTGAATGCTCACTGCTGCCTCTACTGGGTTTATGAAATCAATACATGTTATATTTTGTGAAGGAAGTGTGTGAAAACTAAAACGTGATCTATGGCCAGTTAATAAAAATGCACGGTGCTCTAAAATATGCCGCTAGGTCTGAAGGATAATGTATACAGAACTAAAAAATAATGTTAACGCCAGTACAGTGGTTAACAACATTGAAGATCTCGTACACACCACAATGTGATCAAATGGAATTACACATCAGCTATAAACCTACAATGACAAGACCATACACTGAGGTCCGGATGGGATGGGTTATCTCTCAACCTGCTTGAACTTCATCGCTATCCCAAACACTCGACCTGATATTTTTTATTTTCTGTGTAATGCTCTTTGTGCAATTCACATCGAAATTATCCTTAAATTAACAAAGCAAAGAGGGAACTTGATACGAAACAGAACCTTGTATATCATACAAGGTTTAATCAGTTTTAACGAATTTAACAGGTTTCGCTGGAAAGTCGGAAGGGTAGGAAATCTTCCTTGTTCATAATGTTCTCATCTAAACTTAAACTGAAATAATTTCTTTTTATTTGTAAATTTTCTATTTGAAGCAGATTTTTTTAATCTTTGACACTAAGCACTAGACATGCACACAATTTTATGCTTTACAATGCTACAAATAAATATTTTCCTTTGAAAACCTGAAATTATTTTTCATCCTTACAAAAATTCAATTTTAATACTACGCCCCCTGGTTCGAATCCAGCGAGAGACACACCTGAATTAAAAATGCACCAAACACATCTGAATACAAAATTAACAACAACTGAGCAATACACATTATATCTAAATGCTTTTTATTGTTACCAATAACTGTATTCCTTTGAAAACCTCAAATTATTTTTCATCCTTGAAATTCAATCTCAATGCTACGGTACCCGATTCGACTTCCTCGAGAGACACCCCTGAATAAAAATTGTACAAAATCTGAAAACCACTATATCTGAATTTTACTAAAATCAGCCTTCAAACGTCCCAAAAGTTGAAACGGTCGGCGGACCTACCCAATGATTCAATTCTCAAGACTTCAGGTCAATCGGGCGTACCGCTGGCAAGATATCGGGCTAATACTGACTTTGCGTTAGCATTAAACAGGCTAACGTGCAAATATACAGACAACTGTTCCATATGAAAACTTAATTACAAAAAGTTATCTGTTACGCTATTTCGGCATATAGGTCAAAATATTAATCAGTGTTAATCGGCAAGGATATGGTAACGAACACTAAAAAATAATGAAATAAATAACCAACACCAAAAAAGCCGAACGATCTAAGACAGCTTACACAGTAAGCTCGGTTAATAAAGCATTTAACAAACTTACAATAAACTGCTTTATCTCTTGCATGGTCTTTGGCTGCTGAGTGTTTAGAACTTTTGGTCTGCCTTGAGTAAACTTCTGTGTGACAGTTACTCTGGGTGTTTGCTGCTCTTTGATTTCTGAAGGCGTCCTACTACTTTCATCAGTAAGAGAAGTTGAAGCGACTTGAGGCGTTGCGTTTGAATCGTATGGTTTCTATAAAGTATTATAAAATTTGCGCTTTCTGTAGATTTCCTGAATTCCCATGGGCCTTACCTTTAAAACATATTTTAAGAATTGTTAAAGCTGCCAGGACCAAACGCATACGTCACAAACCAACAACAAGAACAACACTAAGTTTGGCTGTTAATTTTGAACAGACTGGACGGACGAACGAAATACTTCTTGTACATCTACAATGCAAATTACTTCTGCAAAGGAATCAAAATTTTATTGCTTCTACATGATTTTATATGAATTGCATAAAATTAGGTACAAAGTGTCGACAGATGAACAGACAGACGGACAGACCCAGATACAATAGTCTCCGCTCCACGCTCCGCGACGGCATGGGATTAATTAATATTTTCCAAGCAAAATCTTTTCAATTCTTAAAATATAAGTGTTAGCAACATTTTCATAAATGAAGCCTCCATTAACTATATAGAGGTTCATTCCAACATCATCTTACATGATATCCACAGGTGCATTTTCTCTCTCCACCAATAAGGAGTGTTTGGCTACCATAGGTTTTAGCACAGTGTTCAACCTGAATTATTATTTAATTCTTGCTGAATTTTCGCGTTCTCTATATTAACATATACGGCTTTCTTCTCGTTTTGCTTAATTTCTCATTTTTGAATTTTATTGATTGTCACTGTTTATTCAATTATTTCCTTATTTATATGTTTATTCACTAATTTTCAATTTTTGTATTCATTAAAATATTTCTTTCTGTTATTTCTTCGTTTTTCAATTATATATTACTTAACTAATTTATTCATTTATGTGCTTATTTATTTACTATTTACTAAAGTATTTACTTTCTCATACATTCATTATTTATTTATTGGATAACTTGCAGCTAGGTATGCTGCATGCAATTTCTTTTGTCGTGGTGCAGGCCGGTTTCCCAGTTCTTTGGTCCACTGACCAGTGGCTGCAAAATTTCGGAGCCGCTTGTGCCATTCGGCATCCAGCATTGCTTAGTGTGATATCTTAGGAGCGTCCGACATTCTTCTTAATCAACAAAATATACGGTGATATCATAAGTGATAAAGAAGGAACAGAGGGGAAAGCCCTGTAGATTTATTTCATTCTCTGTAATACAGCAGATCCCTCTACCCACACCTACGAGAGAGGCCTCAACCTCGACCCTAAACTTCCCACTCCCATCCTTGCCAATTTATGGACCATAACAAAATCCAAACAAACATATAAGGCATGAAAACAACGTCAACATAACCATGACAAACAAAGAAATTATACAGAGAGAGAGAGAGAGAGAGAGAGAGAGAGAGAGAGTGAGAGAGAGATAGAGAGAGAGAGAGAGAGGCAGAGAGTGAGAGAGAGAGAGAGAGAGTCATTTAATAAAAAAATGTACAGTGCTCTAAAATATGCTGCTAAATCTGTAGGATAATGTATGCAAACTAAAAAATAATGCTAACGCAAGGAAAGTGGTTAACAACATTGAAGATCTCGTACACACCACAATGTGAACAAATTGAATTTCACATCAGCTATAAACCTACAATGACAAGACATACGGTGAGGTCCGGATGGGATGGGTTATCTCTCAACCAGCTTGAACTTCATCGCTATCCCAAACACTCGACCTGATATTTTTTATTTTTTATTTTCTGTGTAATGCCCATTTGCAAGGGCAGAGACACAACATATTTGGTGAAAAACACATTTTTCAGTGTTTCGACATTATTGTCAGCTTCCGGATTATTATCTTGAACGAGGCGATCGAAGTAAATATAATGTAACCTCATTTGGGTACAAATAAATCAAATTCACTTTTTTAACCGTTTTCGAGATGCTGATCAGCTTTCAGTTTTTGAGCTTGACCATGATGGAAGAGGTCATGATAAAGTACCTCTTATGTAGCGTTGTTTAGGCCCAAAAGGACGAAAATCTCTAACCGTTTTCGAGATAATAGTCAACTTCCAGTTTTTGACCTTGACCCTCTGACACAGAAGGTCAAGGTCACCGAGATACCTCTTATGTAACATTGTTTAGGCCAAAAGGGTCGAAATTGAGCTAAGAATCGCTTTATCTCTAACCGTTTTCTAAATAATAATCAAATTCCGGTTTTTTACCTTCACCTTGGCCCAGAATTTCAAGTTCGTTGAGATACCTCTTATGTAACGTTGTTTAGGCAAAAAGGGTCGAAAATGAGCTCAAAATTCCTCTATCTCTAATCGTTTTCGAGATAATAGTCAACTTCCGGTTTTTGACCTTGACCGTGACCGAGAAGGTCAAGGTCACCGAGATACCTCTTATGTAACATTGTTTAGGCCCAAAGGGTCGAAAATGAGTTCAAAATCACTCTCTCAATAACCATTTTCGCGATAATTGACAACTTCCGGTTTTTGACCTTGAAAGCGACCCAGAATGTCAATGTCAGCGTAATACCTGTTATGTAACGTTGCTTAGGCATAAAGGGTAGAAAATAAGCTTAAAATCGCTCTACCTCTAGCCGTTTTCGGGATAATAGTCAACTTCAGGTTCTCACCTTGACCGTGAAACAGAAGGTCAAGGTCACCGCAGTACCTCTTATGTAACCTTCTTTAGGCCCAAAGGGTCGAAAATGAGATAACAATCGCTTTATCTCTAACCGATTTCGAGACAATAGTGAACTTGGGGTTTTTTACCTTGACCGTGACCGAGAAGATCAAGGTCACCGAAATACCTCTTATGTAACGTTCTTTAGGCAAAAAGGATCGAAATAACTTCAAAATCGCTCTACCTCTAGCCGTTTTCGAGATAATAGTCAACTTCCGGTTTCTCACCTTGACCGTGCCCCAGAAGCTCAAACTCACCGAGATACCTGTTATGTAACGTTGTTTAGGCCCAAAGGGTCGAAAATGAGCTCAAAATCGTTCTGCCTCTAATCGTTTTCGAGATAATAGGCAACTTCCGGTTTTTGACTTTGACGTGACCAAGTAGGTCAAGGTCACCGAAGTACCTCTTATGCTTAGGCCCAAAGTGTCGAAAATGAGATAAAAATCGCTCTATCCCTAACCGTTTTCGAGGTAATAGTCAACTTCCGGTTTTTGACCTTATTTGACATGGGATTAATTAATATTCTCCAAGCAAAATTTTTTCAATTCTAAAAATATAAGTGTTAGCAACATTTTCGTAAATGAAGCCTCCATTAACTATACAGAGGTTCATTCTAACATCATCTTACATGATATCCACAGGTGCATTTTCTCTCTCCAGTAATAAGGAGTGCCTGGCTACCATAAGTTTTAGCACAGTGTTCAACCTGAAGAATTATTTAATTCTTGCTGAATTTTCGCGTTCTCTATATTAACATATGCGGCTTTCTTCTCGTTTTGCTTAATTTTCATTTTTTTCAATTTTATTGATTGTCACTATTTATTCAATTATTTCCTTATTTATATGTTTATTCACTAATTTTCAATTTTTGTATTCATTAAAATATTTTCTTCTTTTATTTCTTATTTTTTCAACTATATATTACTTAACTAATTTATACATTATGTACTTATCTTCTTACATTTATTTTTTTAATATTTTCAAAGCAAACTTTTTTCAATTCTTAAAATATAAATGTTAGGAACATTTTCATAAATGTAGCCTCCATTAACTATACAGAGGTTCATTCCAACATCATCTTACATGATATCCACAGGTGCATTTTCTCTCTCCAGTAATAAGGAGTGTCTGGCTACCATAGGTTTTAGCATGTTCAACCTGAAGAATTATTTAATTCTTGCTGAATTTTCGCGTTCTCTATATTAACATATGCGGCTTTCTTCTCGTTTTGCTTAATTTCTCATTTTTCAATTTTATTGATTGTCACTATTTATTCAATTATTTCCTTATTTATATGTTTATTCACTAATTTTCTATTTTTCTATTCATTAAAATATTTCTTTCTTTTATTTCTTATTTTTTCAATTATATATTACTTAACTAATTTATTCATTTATGTGCTTATTTATTTACTATTTACTAACGTATGCTGCATGCTGCATACAATTTCTTTTGTCGTGTTGCAGGCCGATTTCCCAGTTCTTTGGTCCACTGACCAGTGGCTGCAAAATTTCGGAGCCGCTTGTGCCATTCGGCATCCAGCATTGCTTGATGTGATATCTTCGGAGCGTCCGACATTCTTCTTAATCTACAAAATATACGGTGATATCATAAGTGATAAAGAAGGAACAGAGGGGAAAACCCTGTAGGTTCATTTCATTCTCTGTAATACAGCAGACCCCCCTCCCCACACCTACGAGAGAGGCCTCAACCTCGACCCTAAACTTCTCACTCCAATCCTTGCCAATTTATGGACCATAACAAAAACCAAACAAACATATAAGGCATGAAAACAACGTCAACATAACCATGAAAAAGAAAGAAAGTATAGAGAGAGAGAGAGAGAGAGAGAGAGAGAGAGAGAGAGAGAGAGAGAAAGACAGAGAGAGAGAGAGAGAGAGAGAGAGAGAGAGAGAGAGAGAGAGAGGCAGAGAGTGAGAGAGAGGACAGAGAGAGAGAGAGAGTCATTTAATAAAAAAAATGTACAGTGCTCTTAAATATGCAGCTAAATCTGTAGGATAATGTATACAAACTAAAAAATAATGCTAACGCAAGGAAAGTGGTTAACAACATTGAAGATCTCGTACACACCACAATGTGAACAAATGGAATTTCACATCAGCTATAAACCTACAATGACAAGACATACGGTGAGGTCCGGATGGGATGGGTTATCTCTCAACCAGCTTGAACTTCATCGCTATCCCAAACACTCGACCTGATATTTTTTTTATTTTCTGTGTAATGCCCATTTGCAAGGGCAGAGACACAACATATTTGGTGAAAGACACATTTTTCAGTGTTTCGACATTATTGTCAGCTTCCGGATTATTATCTTGAAAGAGGCGAACGAAGTAAATATAATGTAACCTCATTTGGGTACAAATAAATCAAATTCACTTTTTTAACCGTTTTCGAGATGCTGATCAGCTTTCAGTTTTTGAGCTTGACCATGATGGAGGTCATGATAAAGTACCTCTTATGTAACGTTGTTTAGGCAAAAAGGGTCGAAAATGAGCTCAAAATTCCTCTATCTCTAATCGTTTTCGAGATAATAGTCAACTTCCGGTTTTTGACCTTGACCGTGACCGAGAAGGTCAAGGTCACCGAGATACCTCTTATGTAACATTGTTTAGGCCCAAAGGGTCGAAAATGAGTTCAAAATCACTCTCTCAATAACCATTTTCGAGATAATTGACAACTTCCGGTTTTTGACCTTGAAAGCGACCCAGAATGTCAAGGTCAACGTAATACCTGTTATGTAACGTTGCTTAGGCATAAAGGGTAGAAAATAAGCTCAAAATCGCTCTACCTCTAGCCGTTTTCGAGATAATAGCCAACTTCAGGTTCTCACCTTGACCGTGAAACAGAAGGTCAAGGTCACCGCAGTACCTCTTATGTAACCTTCTTTAGGCCCAAAGGGTCGAAAATGAGCTACCAATCGCTTTATCTCTAACCGATTTCGAGACAATAGTGAACTTGGGGCTTTTTACCTTGACCGTGACCGAGAAGATCAAGGTCACCGAAATACCTCTTATGTAACGTTCTTTAGGCAAAAAGGGTCGAAAATAACTTCAAAATCGCTCTACCTCTAGCCGTTTTCGAGATAATAGTCAACTTCCGGTTTCTCACCTTAACCGTGCCCCAGAAGCTCAAAGTCACCGAGATACCTCTTATGTAACGTTGTTTAGGCCCAAAGGATCGAAAATGAGCTCAAAATCGCTCTGTCTCTAATCGTTTTCTAGAGAGTAGTCAACTTCCGGTTTTTGACCTTGACCGTGACCAAGAAGGTCAAGGTCACCGACGTACCTCTTATGCTTAGGTCCCAAGTGTCGAAAATGAGATAGCAATCGCTCTATCCCTAACCGTTTTCGAGGTAATAGTCAACTTCCGGTTTTTGACCTTATTTGACATGGGATTAATTAATATTTTCCAAGCAAAATTTTTTCAATTCTTAAAATATAAGTGTTAGCAACATTTTCGTAAATGAAGCCTCCATTAACTATACAGAGGTTCATTCTAACATCATCTTACATGATATCCACAGGTGCATTTTCTCTCTCCAGTAATAAGGAGTGCCTGGCTACCATAAGTTTTAGCACAGTGTTCAACCTGAAGAATTATTTAATTCTTGCAGAATTTTCGCGTTCTCTATATTAACATATGCGGCTTTCTTCTCGTTTTGCTTAATTTTCAATTTTTCAATTTTATTGATTGTCACTATTTATTCAATTATTTCCTTATTTATATGTTTATTCACTAATTTTCAATTTTTGTATTCATTAAAATATTTTCTTCTTTTATTTCTTATTTTTTCAACTATATATTACTTAACTAATTTATTCATTATGTACTTATCTTTTTACATTTATTTTTTTAATATTTTCAAAGCAAACTTTTTTCAATTCTTAAAATATAAGTGTTAGGAACATTTTCAGAAATGTAGCCTCCATTAACTATACAGAGGTTCATTCCAACATCATCTTAAATGATATCCACAGGTGCATTTTCTCTCTCCAGAAATAAGGAGTGTCTGGCTACCTTAGGTTTTAGCATGTTCAACCTGAAGAATTATTTAATTCTTGCTGAATTTTCGCGTTCTCTATATTAACATATGCGGCTTTCATCTCGTTTTGCTTAATTTTTAATTTTTGAATTTTATTGATTGTCACTATTTATTCAATTATTTCCTTATTTATATGTTTATTCACTAATTTTCTATTTTTGTATTCATTAAAATATTTCTTTCTTTTATTTCTTATTTTTTCAATTATATATTACTTAACTAATTTATTCATTTATGTACTTATTTATTTACTATTTACGAACGTATTTACTTTCTCATTCGTTCATTATTTACTTATTAGATAACTTGCAGCTAGGTATGCTGCATGCAATTTCTTTTGTCGTGTTGCAGGCCGATTTCCCAGTTCTTTGGTCCACTGACCAGTGGCTGCAAAATTTTGGAGCCGATTGTGCCATTCGGCATCCAGCATTGCTTAGTGTGATATCTTAGGAGCGTCCGACATTCTTCTTAATCTACAAAATATATGGTGATATCATAAGTGATAAAGAAGGAACAGAGGGGAAAGCCCTGTAGATTCATTTCACTCTGTGTAATACAACAGTCCCCCCTCCCCACACCTAAGAGAGAGGCCTCAACCTCGACCCTAAACTTCCCACTCCCATCCTTGCCAATTTATGGACCACAATAAAAACCAAACAAGCATATAAGGCATGAAAACAACGTCAACATAACCATGAAAAAGAAAGAAAGTATAGAGAGAGAGAGAGAGAGAGAGAGAGAGAGAGAGAGAGAGAGAGAGAGAAAGACAGAGAGAGAGACAGAGAGAGAGAGAGAGTGTGTGTGTCATTTAATAAAAAAATGGGCAGTGCTCTTAAATATGCTGCTAAATGTGTAGGATAATATATACAAACTAAATAATAATGCTTACGCAAGGAAAGTGGTTAACAACATTGAAGTTTTCGTACACACCACAATGTGATCAAATAGAATTTCACATCAGCTATAAACCTACAATGACAAGACATACAGTGAGGTCCGGATGGGATGGGTTATCTCTCAACCAGCTTGAACTTCATCGCTATCCCAAACACTCGACCTGATATTTTTTTAATTTTTTATTTTCTGTGTAATGCTCTTTGTGAAATTCACATCTAAATTATCCTTAAATAGGAAAAGCAAAGAGCGAACTTGATACGAAACAGAACCTTGTGTATTACATTCAAGGTTTAATAGGTTTTAACAGGTTTAACAGGTTTCGCTCGAAAGCCTGGGATGGATTTCCACGCCAGGTTCACTTCCGACCAGCTGAGCTAAAGTTTGGGAACAACTGTCTTGTAAGAGAGGGAAAGAAGGAAGTAGAAAGAGGAACAAATGTTCCTCGTTCATAATGTTCTCATCTAAACTTAAACTGAAATAATTTCTTTTTATTTGTAAACTTTTTATTTGAAGCAGATTTTTTAATCTTTGTCACTAAGCACTAAAAATGCTCACAATTTTATGCTTTACAATGCTACAAATAAATATTTTCCTTTGAAAACCTGAAATATTTTTCATCCTTGCAAAAATTCAATCTGAATACTACGTCCGCATCCCTGGTTCGAATCCAGCGACAGACAGACCTGAATCAAAAATGCACCAAAGTAAAAAAATTAAAATATTCATTTTATCTGAAGTTTACTGAAGTAGACCTGCACACTTTAATAAAATAACCAAGTCATACCTGAATGAAAATTCACTGATACACATCTGAATACAAAAACTCCGAAGAAATCACATCAAGCAATGCTGGATGCCGAATGGCACAAGCTGCTCCGAAATTTTGCAGCCACTGGTCAGTGGACCAAAGAACTGGGAAATAGGCCTGCACCACGACAAAAAGTACATAAATGCATAAATTAGTTAAGTAATATATAATTGTAAAAATAAGAAAAAAAAGAAAGAAATATTTTAATGAATACAAAAATTGAAAATTAGTGAATAAACATATAAATAAGGAAATAATTGAATAAATAGTGACAATCAATAAAATTCAAAAATTAAAAATTAAGCAAAACGAGAAGAAAGCCGCATATGTTAACATAGAGAACGCGAAAATTCAGCAAGAATTAAATAATTCTTCAGGTTGAACACTGTGCTAGAACCTATGGTAGCCAGACACTCCCTATTGCTGGAGAGAGAAAATGCACCTGTGTATATCATGTAAGATGATGTTGGAATGAACCTCTATATAGTTAATGGAGGCTTTAGCAGGGAGAGACATAAGGTGCTCATAGCAGGAAACAGGGCAACGTGCAAACACACAGACAACTGTTCCATATGACAACTTAATTACAAAAAGTTATCTGTTACGCTATTTCGGCATATAGGTCAAAATATTAATCAGTGTTAATCGGCAAGGATATGGTAACAAACACTAAAAAATAATTAAATAAATAACCATAACCACAACAATAGTCTCCAGCTCCGAACTTGGCGGCGGCATTCGATTAATTGATGTTTTCCAAGCAAATTTTTTTCAATTCTTAAAATATAAGTGTTAGCCACATTTTCATAAATGAAGCCTCCATTAACTATGAATTTTCGCGTTCTCTGTATTAAGGTATCCGGCTTCCTATTCTTTTAGCTTAATTTTTCATTTTTAAATTTTTATTGATTGTCACTATTTATTCAATTATTTCCTTATTTATATGTTTATTCACCAAATGTTTCTTTTTGTATTCACTGAAACATTTTTTCTTTGATTTCTTATTTGTTCAATTATTTATTATTTAGCTAATTTATTCTTTTACGTACTTATTGATTTACTATTTATTAAAGTATTTCTCATTCACTCATTATTTATTTTTTCTTTGGATTACTTACAGCTAGGTATGCTGCATGCCATTTTGTTGTCGTGGTGCAGGCCGATACATCAGTTCCATGGTCCACTGACCAGTGGCTGCAAAACTTCGGAGCCACTTGTGCCTTTCGGAATCCGGCATTACTTTATGTGCTTTCTTCGGAGCGTCCGACATTCTTCTTAATCTGCAAAATATACGTTGATATCATAAGTAATAAAGAACGAACAGAGGGGAAAGCCCTGTAGATTTATTTCATTCTCTGTAATACAGCAGAAACCCCTTCCCCCACACATATGAGAGAGGCCTTAACCTCGATCCTAAACTGGCCACCCCATCCTCTCAACCTTATGAATACCAATAAAATCAAAAAAAGATATAAGGAATGAAAACAACGTCAACTTGACCATGAAAAAGAAAGTATAAAGAGAAAGAGAAAGAGAGGGATAGAGAGAGAGAGAGAGAGAGAGAGAGAGAGAGAGAAAGAGAGAGAAAGAGAGAGAGATAGGAGCGAAGGGGAGAGAGTCATCTAATAAAACATATACAGTGCTCTTAAATATGCCGCTAGGTCTGTATGATAATGTATACAAACTAAAAAAATAATGCTAACGCCAGTGAAGTGGTAAACAATATTGGAGATCTCGTACACACCACAATGTGAACAAATGGAATTACACATCAGCTATAAACCTACAATGAGAAGATTCACATTGAGGTCCGGATGGGATGGGTTATCTCTCAAACAACTTGAACTTCATCGCTATCCCAAACACTCGACCTGATATTTTTTTATTTTCTGTGTAATGCCCATTTGCAAGGGCAGAGACACAACATTTTTGTGAAAGACACATTTTTCAGTGTTTCGACATTATTGTCAGCTTCCGGATTATTATCTTGAACGAGGCGATCGAAGTAAATATAATGTAACCTCATTTGGGTACAAATAAGTCAAATTCACTTTTCTAACCGTTTTCGAGATGCTGATCAGCTTTCAGTTTTTGACCTTGACCATGATGGAGGAGGTCATGATAAAGTACCTCTTATGTAGCGTTGTTTAGGCCCAAAAGGACGAAAATGAGCTCAAAATCGCTCTATTTCAAACCGTTTTCGAGATAATAGTCAACTTCAAGTTTTTGACCTTGACCGTGACACAGAAGGTCAAGGTTACCGAGATACCTCTTATGTAACATTGTTTAGGCCAAAAGGTCGCAAATGAGCTAACAATCGCTCTATCTCTAACCGTTTTCTCAATAATAACCAACTTCCGGTTTTTGACTTTGACCATGGCCCAGGATTTCAAGTTCGTCGAGATACCTCTTATGTAACGTTGTTTAGGCAAAAAGGGTCGAAAATAAGCTCGAAATCGCTCTATCTTTAACCATTTTCCAGAAAATACTCAACTTCAGATTGTCTACCTCGACCGTGGCCAAGAAGGTCAAGGTCACCGAGATACCTCTTATGCTGCGTAGTTTAGGCCCAAAGAGTCGAAAATGAGCTCAGAATTGCTCTATCTCTAATCGTTTTCGAGATAATAGCCAACTTCCGGTTTTTGACCTTGATCGTGACCCAGAAGATCAAGGTCATCGAGATACCTCTTATGTAACATTGTTTAGGCCCAAAGGATCGAGAATGAGTTCAAAATCACTCTCTCTATAACCGTTTTCGAGATAATAGACAACTTCCGGTTTTTGATCTTGAAAGCGACCCAGAATGTCAAGGTCAACGTAATACCTGTTATGTTACGTTGCTTAGGCAAAAAGGGTAGAAAATAAGCTCAAAATCGCTCTACCTCTAGCCGTTTTCGAAATAATAGTCAACTTCAGGTTCTCACATTGACCGTGAAACAGAAGGTCAAGGTCACCGCAATACCTCTTATGTAACCTTCTTTAGGCCCAAACGGTCGGAAATGAGCTAACAATCGCTCTATCTCTAACCGATTTCGAGACAATAGTCAGCTTGGGGTTTTTTACCTTGACCGTGACCGAGAAGATCAAGGTCACCGAAATACCTCTTATGTAACGTTCTTTAGGCAAAAAGGATCGAAATAACTTCAAAATCGCTCTACCTCTAGCCGTTTTCGAGATAATAGTCAACTTCCGGTTTCTCACCTTGACCGTGCCCCAGAAGCTCAAACTCACCGAGATACCAGTTATGTAACGTTGTTTAGGCCCAAAGGGTCGAAAATGAGCTCAAAATCGTTCTGTCTCTAATCGTTTTCGAGATAATAGGCAACTTCCGGTTTTTGACTTTGACGTGACCAAGTAGGTCAAGGTCACCGAAGTACCTCTTATGTAACGTTGTTTAGGCCCAAAGGGTTGAAAATGAGCTCAAAATCGCTCTGTCTTTAATCGCTTTCGAGATAATAGTCAACTTCCGGTTTGTGACCTTGACTGTGACCCAGAAACTCAAGGTCACCTAGGTACCTCTTATGTAACGTTCTTTAGGTTCAAAGGGTCGAAAATGAGCTAAGAATAGCTCAATCTCTAACCGTTTTCGAGATAATAGTCAACTTCCGGTTTTTGACCTTATTTGACATGGGATTGATTAATATTTTCAAAGAAAACTTTTTTCAATTCTTAAAATATAAGTGTTAGCAACATTTTCATAAATGAAGCCTCCATTAACTATACAGAGGTTCATTCCAACATCATCTTACATGATATCCACAGGTGCATTTTCTCTCTCCAGTAATAAGGAGTGTTTGGCTACCATAGGTTTTAGCACAGTGTTCAACCTGAAGAATTATTTAATTCTTGCTGAATTTTCGCGTTCTCTATATTAACATATGCGGGTTTCTTCTCATTTTGCTTAATTTTTCATTTTTGAATTTTATTGATTGCCACTATTTATTCAATTATTTCCTTATTTATATGTTTATTCACAAATTGTCTCTATTTGTATTCATTAAAATATTTCTTTCTTTTATTTCTTATTTTTTCAACTATATATTATTTAACTAATTTATTCATTTATGTATTTATTTATTTACATTTATTTTTAATATTTCGAAAGCAAACTTTTTTCAATTCTTAAAATATAAGTGTTAGGAACATTTTCATAAATGAAGCCTCCATTAACTATATAGAGATTCATTCCCATATCATCTTACATGATATCCACAGGTGCATTTTCTCTCTCCAGTAATAAGGAGTGTCTGGCTACCAT
The DNA here is from genome assembly GCA_949752745.1 of Protula sp. h YS-2021. NCBI lineage: Eukaryota > Metazoa > Annelida > Polychaeta > Sabellida > Serpulidae > Protula > Protula sp. h YS-2021. Next base: position 47,565,822 of record OX457024.1, read on the forward strand.
AGGTTTTAGCACAGTGTTCAACCTGAAGAATTATTTAATTCTTGCTGAATTTTCGCGTTCTCTATATTAACATATGCGGCTTTCTTCTCGTTTTGCTTAATTTTTCGTTTTTGAATTTTATTGATTGTCACTATTCATTCAATTATTTCCTTATTTATATGTTTATTCACAAATTGTCTATTTTTGTATTCATTAAAATATTTCTTTCTTTTATTTCTTATTTTTACAATTATATATTACTTAACTATTTAGTTCATTTATGTACTTATTTATTTAGTATTTACTAAAGTATTTACTTTCTCATTCTTCCCTGAGAGACATACATGAATAAAAATTGTACAAAAACTGAAAAGCACTATATCTGAATTTTACTAAAATCAGCCTTTAAACGTCCCAAAGGTTGATTCGGTCGGTGGACCTATCCAATGATTCATTGCCAAAGACTTCAGGTCAATCGGGCCTACCGTTGGCAAGATATCGTGCTAACACTGACTTTGAGTTGTGACGTCATGTGACGTCACTGATCGTGCGTCACGTCCCGAAAGTTCATACTTTCGGCGAACCTACCCAATGAACCATCGCCGAAATGTTCAAGTCGGCCGGACATACCGTTCCCAAGCTATCGTGCTAACAAACTCCATTGTACAACAAACACACAGAGAGAAAATTCTAAAACAAAATATCTCCCCCTTTAGCAGGCAACAGGCCAACGTGCAAACACACAGACAACTGTTCCATATGACAACTTAATTACAAAAAGTTATCTGTTACGCTATTTCGGCATATAGGTCAAAATATTAATCAGTGTTAATCGGCAAGGTTATGGTAACAAACACTAAAAAATAATTAAATAAATAAACAAAACCAAAAAAAGGTGACTGATCTAAGACAGCTCACACAGTAAGTTCGATTAATAAAACTTTAATAAACTCACAATAAACTGCTTTATCTCTTGCATGGTCTTTGGCTGCTGAGTGTGTAGAACTTTTGGACTGACTTGAGTAAACTTCTGTGTGACACAGTTACTCGGGGTATTTGTTGCTCTTTGATTTCTGCAGACGTCCTACTACTTTCATCAGTAAGAGAAGTTGAAGCGACTTGAGGCGTTGCGTTTGAATCGTTTGGTTTCTATAAAGTATTATAAAATTTAATTAGTTGCTAAAATTTTGCAAGTAACACTTTGACGATGTGATTGAGAAAATAACTGATGTCTTAAACCCGTTTGCTGAACTTTATATTTATTACTTAAAGTAGGAAACAGTTGCGCTTTCTGTAGTTTTCGTGAATTCCCATGGGCCGTACCTTTAAAACATATTTTAAGAATTGTTTAAGCTGCCAAGAACAAACGCATACGTCACAAACCAACAAGAACAACATTAAGTTTGGCTGTTAATTTTAAAAAGACTGGACGGGCGAACGGAATACTTCTTGCACATCTACAATGTATTTTACTTCGGAAAAGGCATCAAAATTTTATTGCTTCTGCATGATTATATATGAATTGCATAAAATTAGGTACAAAGTGTCGACAGATGAACATACAGACGGACAGACCAAGATACAATAGTCCCCGCTCCATGTTACTCAACGGCATGGGATTAATTAATATTTTCCAAGAAAATTTTTTTTAATTCTTAAAATATAAGTGTTAGCAACATTTTCGTAAATGAAGCCTCCATTAACTATACAGAGGTTCATTCCAACATTATCTTACATGATATCCGCAGGTGCATTTTTTCTCTCCAGCAATAAGGAGTGTCTGGCCACATGGGTTATAGCACAGTGTTCAACCTGAAGAATTATTTAATTCTTGCTGAATTTTCGCGTTCTCTATATTAACATATGCGGCTTTCATCTCGGTTTTCTTAATTTTTCATTTTTGAATTTTATTGGTTGTCACTATTTATTCAATTAGTTCCTTATTTATATGTTTATTCACTAATTTTCTATTTTTGTATTCATTAAAATATTTCTTTCTTTTATTTCTTATTTTTTCAATTATATATTACTTAACTAATTTATTCATTTATGTACTTATATATTTTCTATTTACTAAAGTATTTACTTTCTCATTCATTCATTATTTATTTATTGGATAACTTGCGGCTAGGTATGCTGCATGCAATTTCTTTTGTCGTGGTGCAGGCCGATTTCCCAGTTCTTTGGTCCACTGACCAGTGGCTGCAAAATTTCGGAGCCGCTTGTGCCATTCGGCATCCAGCATTGCTTTATGTGATTTCTTCGGAGCGTCCGACATTCTTCTTACTCTACAAAATATACGGTGATATCATAAGTAATAAAGAAGGAACAGAGAGCAAAACCCTGTAGATTTATTTCATTCTCTGTAATACAGCAGACCCCCCTCCCCACACCTACGAGAGAGGCCTAAACCTCGACCCTAAACTGCCCACTCCCATCCTTACCAATTTATGAACCATAACAAAAACCAAACAAACAAATAAGGCATGAAAACAACGTCAACATAACAATGAAAAAGAAAGAAAGTATAGAAAGAGAGAGAGAGAGAGAGAGAGAGAGAGAGAGAGAGAGAGAAAGAAAGAGAGAGAGAGAGAGAGAGAGAGAGAGAGAGAGAGAGAGAGAGAGAGAGAGTCATTTAATAAAAAAATGTACAGTGCTCTTAAATATGCTGCTAAATCTGTAGGATAATGTATACAAACTAAAAAATAATGCTAACGCAAGGAAAGTGGGTTAACAACATTGAAGATCTCGTACACACCACAATGTGAACAAATGGAATTTCACATCAGCTATAAACCTAAAATGTCAAGACATAAAGTGAGGTCCGGATGGGATGGGTTATCTCTCAACCAGCTTGAATTTCATCGCTATCCCAAACACTCGACCTGATATTTTTTTTATTTTTTTTATTTTCTGTGTAATGCTCTTTGTGAAATTCACATATAATTATCCTTAAATAGGAAAAGCAAAGAGCGAACTTGATACGAAACAGAACCTTGTGTATTACATTCAAGGTTTAATAGGTTTTAACAGGTTTAACAGGTTTCGCTCGAAAGCCTGGGATGGATTTCCACGCCGAGTTCACCTGCGAGCAGCTGAGCTAAAGTTGGGGAATAACTGTCTTGTAAGAGAGGGAAAGAAGGGAGTAGAAAGGGGAGGAAATCTTCCTCGTTCATAATGTTCCCATCTAAACTTAAACTGAAATATTTTCTTTTTATTTGTAAACGTTTTATTTGAAGCAGATTTTTTAATCTTTGTCACTAAGCACTAAAAATGCTCACAATTTTATGCTTTACAATGCTACAAATAGCTATTTTCCTTTGAAAACCTGAAATTATTTTTCATCCTTGCCAAAATCCAATCTTAATACTACGTCCTCCTCCCTGGTTCGAATCCAGCGAGAGACACACCTGAATCAAAAATGCACCAAAGTAAAAAAAATTATTATTATTATTATAGAAACATTTATAGAGCCCGTTCATCAATATTAGTTCGAAAGGCTTTACAATATATAACAATAATCACATAATAGTCAAAATTGATTTAAAACATTACTAAAGTGCGACTAGAATTAAACATTCTTAAAAAATGAATAAAATCACTAATACTGAAATAAATCAACAATTGAATGCCTTGGTGAAAAAATAAGTTTTAAGCTTCTTCCTAAAATCTATAATGGTTGCAGCATTTTTTATACTTTCTGGAAGCTGATTCCATAGGGAAGGTCCTTGACTATTAAACGCTTTTGAGCCATAACAAGTTCGACATTTCAGCTCATCTAACAAAAGTTTTGATGATGACCTTAGAGTGCGACTACATTTCCCAACACTGATAAGCTCAGAAATGTACAATGGTGCATTGCCTTTTAATGAGTTGAAAACTAAAACCAGAAGTTTAAACTTAATGCGGTACTCGATCGGTAACCAATGCAATTGATAAAATAAAGGAAGGCTTTTCTGTCTGTAATCAAATCTGTATATAAGCTTTGCAGCATATTTTTGAATTGTACTGAGTTTCCTTAGATTTCCTTTTGAAATTCCTACTAGCAAAGAATTACAGTAGTCTAATCGTGAAATAACCATAGACTGTACTAATGCTTGTGTAGCATCTCTTGTAAGATATTTGCGTATTTTACCGATAGTTTTCAAGTAATACATACATGTTGAAACCTTTTGGTTGACAAATTTTGTCATAGTCAAATTCTTGTCAAAAATAGCCCCTAAATTAGTAACAGACTCTGAGGAACTTACACTTTGGTTACCAATTAAAACACTCACGGAGTCTAACTTTCGGAAGGCTTGATGAGATCCCACCAATAACAGTTCAGTTTTGCTATCATTTACTTTCAACTTATTGGCAATCATCCACTTTCTTAATTCCGATAAACAACTATTTACCTTGCCCATGTTTTATAAAAATAAAATATTCATTTTATCTGAATTTTACTGAAGTAAACCTGCACACTTTAATAAAATAACCAAGTCATACCTGAATAAAAAGTCATAGACACACATCTGAATACAAAATTAACAACAATTGAGCAATACATATTATATCTAAATGCTTTACAATGTTACCAATAACTGTATTCCTTTGAAAACCTAAAAGTATTTTTCGTCCTAGAATTTCAATCTCAATGATACTATGCCCGGTTTTTCATCCTTGAGAGACATACCTGAATAAAAATTGTACAAAAACTGAAAAGCACTATATCTGAATTTTACTAAAATCAGCCTTTAAACGTCCCAAAGGTTGATTCGGTCGGTGGACCTATCCAATGATTCATTGCCAAAGACTTCAGGTCAATCGGGCCTACCGTTGGCAAGATATCGTGCTAACACTGACTTTGAGTTGTGACGTCATGTGACGTCACTGGTCGTGCGTCACGTCCCGAAAGTTCATACGTTCGGCGGACCTACCCAATGAACCATCGCCGAAAATTTCAAGTCGGCCGGACATACCGTTCCCAAGCTATCGTGCTAGCAAACTCCATTGTCCAACAAACACACAGAGAGAAAATTCTAAAACAAAATGTCTCCCCCTTTAGCAGGCAACAAGCCAACATGCAAACACACAGACAACTGTTCCATATGACAACTTAATTACAAAAAGTTATCTGTTACGCTATTTCGGCATATAGGTCAAAATATTAATCAGTGTTAATCGGCAAGGTTATGGTAATAAACACTAAAAAATAATTAAATAAATAACCAAAACCAAAAAAAGGCGACTGATCTAAGACAGCTCACACAGTAAGTTCGATTAATAAAACTTTAATAAACTCACAATAAACTGCTTTATCTCTTGCATGGTCTTTGGCTGCTGAGTGTGTAGAACTTTTGGACTGACTTGAGTAAACTTCTGTGTGACACAGTTACTCGGGGTATTTGTTGCTCTTTGATTTCTGCAGACGTCCTACTACTTTCATCAGTAAGAGAAGTTGAAGCGACTTGAGGCGTTGCGTTTGAAGCGTTTGGTTTCTATAAAGTATTATAAAATTTAATTAGTTGCTAAAATTTTGCAAGTAACACTTTGACGATGTGATTGAGAAAATAACTGATGTCTTAAACCCGTTTGCTGAACTTTATATTTATTACTTAAAGTAGGAAACAGTTGCGCTTTCTGTAGTTTTCGTGAATTCCCATGGGCCGTACCTTTAAAACATATTTTAAGAATTGTTAAAGCTGCCAAGAACAAACGCATACGTCACAAACCAACAACAAGAACAACATTAAGTTTGGCTGTTAATTTTAAAAAGACTGGACGGGCGAATGGAATACTTCTTGCACATCTACAATGTATTATACTTCTGAAAAGGCATCAAAATTTTATTGCTTCTGCATGATTTTTTATGAATTGCATAAAATTAGGTACAAAGTGTCGACAGATGAACATACAGACGGACAGACCAAGATACAATAGTCCCCGCTCCACGTTACTCAACGGCATGGGATTAATTAATATTTTCCAAGCAAAATTTTTTTAATTCTTAAAATATAAGTGTTAGCAACATTTTCGTAAATGAAGCCTCCATTAACTATACAGAGGTTCATTCCAACATCATCTTACATGATATCCACAGGTGCATTTTGTCTCTCCAGCAATAAGGAGTGTCTGGCCACATGGGTTATAGCACAGTGTTCAACCTGAAGAATTATTTAATTCTTGCTGAATTTTCGCGTTCTCTATATTAACATATGCGGCTTTCATCTCGTTTTTCTTAATTTTTCATTTTTGAATTTTATTGATTGTCACTATTTATTCAATTATTTCCTTATTTATATGTTTATTCACTAATTTTCTATTTTTGTATTCATTAAAATATTTCTTTCTTTTATTTCTTATTTTTTCAATTATATTTTACTAAACAAATTTATTCATTTACGTACTTATATATGTTCTATTTACTAAAGTATTTACTTTCTCATTCATTCATTATTTATTTATTGGATAACTTGCGGCTAGGTATGCTGCATGCAATTTCTTTTGTCGTGGTGCAGGCCGATTTCCCAGTTCTTTGGTCCACTGACCAGTGGCTGCAGAATTTCGGAGCCGCTTGTGCCATTCGGCATCCAGCATTGCTTTATGTGATTTCTTCGGAGCGTCCGACATTCTTCTTACTCTACAAAATATACGGTGATATCATAAGTAATAAAGAACGAACAGAGGGCAAAGCCCTATAGATTTATTTCATTCTCTGTAATACAGCAGACCCCCCTCCCCACACCTACGAGAGAGGCCTCAACCTCGACCCTAAACTGCCCACTCCCATCCTTACCAATTTATGAACCATAACAAAAACCAAACAAACAAATAAGGCATGACAACAACGTCAACATAGCAATGAAAAAGAAAGAAAGTATAGAAAGAGAGAGAGAGAGAGAGAGAGAGAGAGAGAGAGAGAGAGAGAGAGAGAGAGAGAGAGAGAAAGAAAGAGAGCGAGAAAGAAAGAGAGAGAGAGAGAGAGTCATTTAATAAAAAATGTACAGTGCTCTTAAATATGCTGCTTAATCTGTAGGATAATGTATAGAAACTAAAAAATAATGCTAACGCAAGGAAAGTGGTTAACAACATTGAAGATCTCGTACACACCACAATGTGAACAAATGGAATTTCACATTAGCTATAAACCTACAATGACAAGACATAAAGTGGGGTCCGGATGGGATGGGTTATCTCTCAACCAGCTTGAACTTCATCGCTATCCCAAACACTCGACCTGATATTTTTTTTTTATTTTCTGTGTAATGCTCTTTGTGAAATTCACATTTAAATTATCCTTAAATAGGAAAAGCAAAGAGCGAACTTGATACGAAACAGAACCTTGTGTATTACATTCAAGGTTTAATAGGTTTTAACAGGTTTAACAGGTTTCGCTCGAAAGCCTGGGATGGATATCCACGCCGAGTTCACCTGCGAGCAGCTGAGCTAAAGTTGGGGAATAACTGTCTTGTAAGAGAGGGAAAGAAGGGAGTAGAAAGGGGAGGAAATCTTCCTCGTTCATAATGTTCCCATCTAAACTTAAACTGAAATATTTTCTTTTTATTTGTAAACGTTTTGTTTTAAAATCTATAATGGTTGCAGCATTTTTTATACTTTCTGGAAGCTGATTCCATAGGGAAGGTCCTTGACTATTAAACGCTTTTGAGCCATAACAAGTTCGACATTTCAGCTCATCTAACAAAAGTTTTGATGATGACCTTAGAGTGCGACTACATTTCCCAACACTGATAAGCTCAGAAATGTACAATGGTGCATTGCCTTTTAATGAGTTGAAAACTAAAACCAGAAGTTTAAACTTAATGCGGTACTCGATCGGTAACCAATGCAATTGATAAAATAAAGGAAGGCTTTTCTGTCTGTAATCAAATCTGTATATAAGCTTTGCAGCATATTTTTGAATTGTACTGAGTTTCCTTAGATTTCCTTTTGAAATTACTACTAGCAAAGAATTACAGTAGTCTAATCGTGAAATAACCATAGACTGTACTAATGCTTGTGTAGCATCTCTTGTAAGATATTTGCGTATTTTACCGATAGTTTTCAAGTAATACATACATGTTGAAACCTTTTGGTTGACAAATTTTGTCATAGTCAAATTCTTGTCAAAAATAGCCCCTAAATTAGTAACAGACTCTGAGGAACTTACAATTTGGTTACCAATTAAAACACTCACGGAGTCTAACTTTCGGAAGGCTTGATGAGATCCCACCAATAACAGTTCAGTTTTGCTATCATTTACTTTCAACTTATTGGCAATCATCCACTTTCTTAATTCCGATAAACAACTATTTACCTTGCCCATGTTTTATAAAAATAAAATATTCATTTTATCTGAATTTTACTGAAGTAAACCTGCACACTTTAATAAAATAACCAAGTCATACCTGAATAAAAAGTCATAGACACACATCTGAATACAAAATTAACAACAATTGAGCAATACATATTATATCTAAATGCTTTACAATGTTACCAATAACTGTATTCCTTTGAAAACCTAAAAGTATTTTTCGTCCTAGAATTTCAATCTCAATGATACTATGCCCGGTTTTTCATCCTTGAGAGACATACCTGAATAAAAATTGTACAAAAACTGAAAAGCACTATATCTGAATTTTACTAAAATCATCCTTTAAACGTCCCAAAGGTTGATTCGGTCGGTGGACCTATCCAATGATTCATTGCGAAAGACTTCAGGTCAATCGGGCCTACCGTTGGCAAGATATCGTGCTAACACTGACTTTGAGTTGTGACGTCATGTGACGTCACTGGTCGTGCGTCACGTCCCGAAAGTTCATACGTTCGGCGGACCTACCCAATGAACCATCGCCGAAAATTTCAAGTCGGCCGGACATACCGTTCCCAAGCTATCGTGCTAGCAAACTCCATTGTACAACAAACACACAGAGAGAAAATTCTAAAACAAGATGTCTCCCCCTTTAGCAGGCAACAAGCCAACATGCAAACACACAGACAACTGTTCCATATGACAACTTAATTACAAAAAGTTATCTGTTACGCTATTTCGGCATATAGGTCAAAATATTAATCAGTGTTAATCGGCAAGGTTATGGTAACAAACACTAAAAAATAATTAAATAAATAACCAAAACCAAAAAAAGGCGACTGATCTAAGACAGCTCACACAGTAAGTTCGATTAATAAAAATTTAATAAACTCACAATAAACTGCTTTATCTCTTGCATGGTCTTTGGCTGCTGAGTGTGTAGAACTTTTGGACTGACTTGAGTAAACTTCTGTGTGACACAGTTACTCGGGGTATTTGTTGCTCTTTGATTTCTGCAGACGTCCTACTACTTTCATCAGTAAGAGAAGTTGAAGCGACTTGAGGCGTTGCGTTTGAATCGTTTGGTTTCTATAAAGTATTATAAAATTTAATTAGTTGCTAGTAGTTAAGTAGCACTTTGACGATGTGATTGAGAAAATAACTGATGTCTTAAACCCGTTTGCTGAACTTTATATTTATTACTTAAAGTAGGAAACAGTTGCGCTTTCTGTAGTTTTCGTGAATTCCCATGGGCCGTACCTTTAAAACATATTTTAAGAATTGTTAAAGCTGCCAAGAACAAACGCATACGTCACAAACCAACACAAGAACAACATTAAGTTTGGCTGTTAATTTTAAAAAGACTGGACGGGCGAATGGAATACTTCTTGCACATCTACAATGTATTATACTTCTGAAAAGGCATCAAAATTTTATTGCTTCTGCATGATTTTTTATGAATTGCATAAAATTAGGTACAAAGTGTCGACAGATGAACATACAGACGGACAGACCAAGATACAATAGTCCCCGCTCCACGTTACTCAACGGCATGGGATTAATTAATATTTTCCAAGCAAAATTTTTTTAATTCTTAAAATATAAGTGTTAGCAACATTTTCGTAAATGAAGCCTCCATTAACTATACAGAGGTTCATTCCAACATCATCTTACATGATATCCACAGGTGCATTTTGTCTCTCCAGCAATAAGGAGTGTCTGGCCACATGGGTTATAGCACAGTGTTCAACCTGAAGAATTATTTAATTCTTGCTGAATTTTCGCGTTCTCTATATTAACATATGCGGCTTTCATCTCGTTTTTCTTAATTTTTCATTTTTGAATTTTATTGATTGTCACTATTTATTCAATTATTTCCTTATTTATATGTTTATTCACTAATTTTCTATTTTTGTATTCATTAAAATATTTCTTTCTTTTATTTCTTATTTTTTCAATTATATTTTACTAAACAAATTTATTCATTTACGTACTTATATATGTTCTATTTACTAAAGTATTTACTTTCTCATTCATTCATTATTTATTTATTGGATAACTTGCGGCTAGGTATGCTGCATGCAATTTCTTTTGTCGTGGTGCAGGCCGATTTCCCAGTTCTTTGGTCCACTGACCAGTGGCTGCAAAATTTCGGAGCCGCTTGTGCCATTCGGCATCCAGCATTGCTTTATGTGATTTCTTCGGAGCGCCCGACATTCTTCTTACTCTACAAAATATACGGTGATATCATAAGTAATAAAGAACGAACAGAGGGCAAAGCCCTGTAGATTTATTTCATTCTCTGTAATACAGCAGACCCACCTCCCCACACCTACGAGAGAGGCCTCAACCTCGACCCTAAACTGCCCACTCCCATCCTTACCAATTTATGAACCATAACAAAAACCAAACAAACAAATAAGGCATGACAACAACGTCAACATAGCAATGAAAAAGAAAGAAAGTATAGAAAGAGAGAGAGAGAGAGAGAGAGAGAGAGAGAGAGAGAGAGAGAAAGAAAGAGAGCGAGAAAGAAAGAGAGAGAGAGAGAGAGAGAGAGAGAGAGAGAGAGTCATTTAATAAAAAATGTACAGTGCTCTTAAATATGCTGCTTAATCTGTAGGATAATGTATAGAAACTAAAAAATAATGCTAACGCAAGGAAAGTGGTTAACAACATTGAAGATCTCGTACACACCACAATGTGAACAAATGGAATTTCACATTAGCTATAAACCTACAATGACAAGACATAAAGTGGGGTCCGGATGGGATGGGTTATCTCTCAACCAGCTTGAACTTCATCGCTATCCCAAACACTCGACCTGATATTTTTTTATTTTTTATTTTCTGTGTAATGCTCTTTGTGAAATTCACATTTAAATTATCCTTAAATAGGAAAAGCAAAGAGCGAACTTGATACGAAACAGAACCTTGTGTATTACATTCAAGGTTTAATAGGTTTTAACAGGTTTAACAGGTTTCGCTCGAAAGCCTGGGATGGATATCCACGCCGAGTTCACCTGCGAGCAGCTGAGCTAAAGTTGGGGAATAACTGTCTTGTAAGAGAGGGAAAGAAGGGAGTAGAAAGTGGAGGAAATCTTCCTCGTTCATAATGTTCCCATCTAAACTTAAACTGAAATATTTTCTTTTTATTTGTAAACGTTTTGGTTGAAGCAGATTTTTTAATCTTTTCCACTAAGCACTAAAAATGCTCACAATTTTATGCTTTACAATGCTACAAATAGCTATTTTCCTTTGAAAACCTGAAATTATTTTTCATCCTTGAAAAAATTCAATCTGAATACTACGTCCCCTCCCTGGTTCGAATCCAGCGAGAGACACACCTGAATCAAAAATGCACCAAAGTAGAAAAATAAAATATTCATTTTATCTGAATTTTAATGAAGTAAACCTGCACACTTTAATAAAATAACCAAGTCATACCTGAATAAAAAGTCATAGACACACATCTGAATACAAAATTAACAACAATTGAGCAATACATATTATATCTAAATGCTTTACAATGTTACCAATAACTGTATTCCTTTGAAAACCTAAAAGTATTTTTCGTCCTAGAATTTCAATCTCAATCAGCCTTTAAACGTCCCAAAGGTTGATTCGGTCGGTGGACCTATCCAATGATTCATTGCCCAAGACTTCAGGTCAATCGGGCCTACCGTTGGCAAGATATCGTGCTAACACTGACTTTGAGTTGTGACGTCATGTGACGTCACTGGTCGTGCGTCACGTCCCGAAAGTTCATACGTTCGGCGGACCTACCCAATGAACCATCGCCGAAAATTTCAAGTCGGCCGGACATACCGTTCCCAAGCTATCGTGCTAACAAACTCCATTGTACAACAAACACACAGAGAGAAAATTCTAAAACAAAATGTCTCCCCCTTTAGCAGGCAACAGGCCAACGTGCAAACACACAGACAACTGTTCCATATGACAACTTAATTACAAAAAGTTATCTGTTACGCTATTTCGGCATAAAGGTCAAAATATTAATCAGTGTTAATCGGCAAGGTTATGGTAATAAACACTAAAAAATAAGTCAGCTCACACAGTAAGTTCGATTAATAAAACTTTAATAAACTCACAATAAACTGCTTTATCTCTTGCATGGTCTTTGGCTGCTGAGTGTGTAGAACTTTTGGACTGACTTGAGTAAACTTCTGTGTGACACAGTTACTCGGGGTATTTGTTGCTCTTTGTCTGCAGACGTCCTACTACTTTCATCAGTAAGAGAAGTTGAACGACTTGAGGCGTTGCGTTTGAATCGTTTGTTTTCTATAAAGTATTATAAAATTTAATTAGTTGCTAAAATTTTGCAAGTAACACTTTGACGATGTGATTGAGAAAATAACTGATGTCTTAAACCCGTTTGCTGAACTTTATATTTATTACTTAAAGTAGGAGACAGTTGCACTTTCTGTAGTTTTCGTGAATTCCCATGGGCCGTACCTTTAAAACATATTTTAAGAATTGTTAAAGCTGCCAAGAACAAACGCATACGTCACAAACCAACAACAAGAACAACATTAAGTTTGGCTGTTAATTTTAAAAAGACTGGACGGGCGAACGGAATACTTCTTGCACATCTACAATGTATTTTACTTCTGAAAAGGCATCAAAATTTTATTGCTTCTGCATGATTTTATATGATTTGCATAAAATTAGGTACAAAGTGTCGACAGATGAACATACAGACGGACAGACCAAGATACAATAGTCCCCGCTCCACGTTACTCAACGGCATGGGATTAATTAATATTTTCCAAGCAAAATTTTTTTAATTCTTAAAATATAAGTGTTAGCAACATTTTCGTAAATGAAGCCTCCATTAACTATACAGAGGTTCATTCCAACATCATCTTACATGATATCCACAGGTGCATTTTGTCTCTCCAGCAATAAGGAGTGTCTGGCCACATGGGTTATAGCACAGTGTTCAACCTGAAGAATTATTTAATTCTTGCTAAATTTTCGCGTTCTCTATATTAACATATGCGGCTTTCATCTCGTTTTTCTTAATTTTTCATTTTTGAATTTTATTGATTGTCACTATTTATTCAATTATTTCCTTATTTATATGTTTATTCACTAATTTTCTATTTTTGTATTCATTAAAATATTTCTTTCTTTTATTTCTTATTTTTTTCAATTATATATTACTTAACTAATTTATTCATTTATGTACTTATATATTTTCTATTTACTAAAGTATTTACTTTCTCATTCATTCATTATTTGTTTATTGGATAACTTGCGGCTAGGTATGCTGCATGCAATTTCTTTTGTCGTGGTGCAGGCCGATTTCTCAGTTCTTTGGTCCACTGACCAGTGGCTGCAAAATATCGGAGCCGCTTGTGCCATTCGGCATCCAGCATTGCTTTATGTGATTTCTTCGGAGCGTCCGACATTCTTCTTACTCTACAAAATATACGGTGATATCATAAGTAATAAAGAACGAACAGAGGGCAAAGCCCTGTAGATTTATTTCATTCTCTGTAATACAGCAGACCCCCCTCCCCACACCTACGAGAGAGGCCTCAACCTCGACCCTAAACTGCCCACTCCCATCCTTACCAATTTATGAACCATAACAAAAACCAAACAAACAAATAAGGCATGACAACAACGTCAACATAGCAATGAAAAAGAAAGAAAGTATAGAAAGAGAGAGAGAGAGAGAGAGAGAGAGAGAGAGAGAGAGAGAGAGAGAGAGAGAAAGAAAGAGAGCGAGAAAGAAAGAGAGAGAGAGAGAGAGAGAGAGAGAGTCATTTAATAAAAAATGTACAGTGCTCTTAAATATGCTGCTAAATCTGTAGGATAATGTATACAAACTGAAAAATAATGCTAGCGCAAGGAAAGTGGTTAACAACATTGAAGATCTCGTACACACCACAATGTGAACAAATGGAATTTCACATCAGCTATAGACCTACAATGAGAAGACATAAAGTGAGGTCCGGATGGGATGGGTTATCTCTCAACCAGCTTGAACTTCATCGCTATCCCAAACACTCGACCTGATATTTTTTTAGTTTTTTATTTTCTGTGTAATGCTCTTTGTGAAATTAACATCTAAATTATCCTTAAATAGGAAAAGCAAAGAGCGAACTTGATACGAAACAGAACCTTGTGTATTACATTCAAGGTTTAATAGGTTTTAACAGGTTTAACAGGTTTCGCTCGAAAGCCTGGGATGGATTTCCACGCCGAGTTCACCTGCGAGCAGCTGAGCTAAAGTTGGGGAATAACTGTCTTGTAAGAGAGGGAAAGAAGGGAGTAGAAAGGGGAGGAAATCTTCTTCGTTCATAATGTTCCCATCTAAACTTAAACTGAAATATTTTCTTTTTATTTGTAAACGTTTTATTTGAAGCAGATTTTTTAATCTTTGTCACTAAGCACTAAAAATGCTCACAATTTTATGCTTTACAATGCTACAAATAGCTATTTTCCTTTGAAAACCTGAAATTATTTTTCATCCTTGCCAAAATCCAATCTGAATACTACGTCCCCCTCCCTGGTTCGAATCCAGCGAGAGACACACCTGAATCAAAAATGCACCAAAGTAAAAAAAATAAAATATTCATTTTATCAGAATTTTACTGAAGTAAACCTGCACACTTTAATAAAATAACCAAGTCATACCTGAATAAAAAGTCATAGACACACATCTGAATACAAAATTAACAACAATTGAGCAATACATATTATATCTAAATGCTTTACAATGTTACCAATAACTGTATTCCTTTGAAAACCTAAAAGTATTTTTCGTCCTAGAATTTCAATCTCAATGATACTATGCCCGGTTTGTCATCCTTGAGAGACATACCTGAATAAAAATTGTACAAAAACTGAAAAGCACTATATCTGAATTTTACTAAAATCAGCCTTTAAACGTCCCAAAGGTTGATTCGGTCGGTGGACCTATCCAATGATTCATTGCCCAAGACTTCAGGTCAATCGGGCCTACCGTTGGCAAGATATCGTGCTAACACTGACTTTGAGTTGTGACGTCATGTGACGTCACTGGTCGTGCGTCACGTCCCGAAAGTTCATACGTTCGGCGGACCTACCCAATGAACCATCGCCGAAAATTTCAAGTCGGCCGGACATACCGTTCCCAAGCTATCGTGCTAACAAACTCCATTGTACAACAAACACACAGAGAGAAAATTCTAAAACAAAATGTCTCCCCCTTTAGCAGGCAACAGGCCAACGTGCAAACACACAGACAACTGTTCCATATGACAACTTAATTACAAAAAGTTATCTGTTACGCTATTTCGGCATATAGGTCAAAATATTAATCAGTGTTAATCGGCAAGGTTATGGTAACAAACACTAAAAAATAATTAAATAAATAACCAAAACCAAAAAAGGCGACTGATCTAAGACAGCTCACACAGTAAGTTCGATTAATAAAACTTTAATAAACTGACAATAAACTGCTTTATCTCTTGCATGGTCTTTGGCTGCTGAGTGTGTAAAACTTTTGGACTGACTTGAGTAAACTTCTGTGTGACACAGTTACTCGGGGTATTTGTTGCTCTTTGATTTCTGCAGACGTCCAACTACTTTCATCAGTAAGAGAAGTTGAAGCGACTTGAGGCGTTGCGTTTGAATCGTTTGGTTTCTATAAAGTATTATAAAATTTAATTAGTTGCTAAAATTTTGCAAGTAACACTTTGACGATGTGATTGAGAAAATAACTGATGTCTTAAACCCGTTTGCTGAACTTTATATTTATTACTTAAAGTAGGAAACAGTTGCGCTTTCTGTAGTTTTCGTGAATTCCCATGGGCCGTACCTTTAAAACATATTTTAAGAATTGTTAAAGCTGCCAAGAACAAACGCATACGTCACCAACCAACAACAAGAACAACATTAAGTTTGGCTGTTAATTTTAAAAAGACTGGACGGGCGAACGGAATACTTCTTGTACATCTACAATGTATTTTACTTCTGAAAAGGCATCAAAATTTTATTGCTTCTGCATGATTTTATATGAATTGCATAAAATTAGGTACAAAGTGTCGACAGATGAACATACAGACGGACAGACCAAGATACAATAGTCCCCGCTCCACATTATTCAGCGGCATGGGATTAATTAATATTTTCCAAGCAAAATCTTTTTAATTCTTAAAATATAAGTGTTAGCAACATTTTCGTAAATGAAGCCTCCATTAACTATACAGAGGTTCATTCCAACATCATCTTACATGATATCCACAGGTGCATTTTGTCTCTCCAGCAATAAGGAGTGTCTGGCCACATGGGTTATAGCACAGTGTTCAACCTGAAGAATTATTTAATTCTTGCTGAATTTTCGCGTTCTCTATATTAACATATGCGGCTTTCATCTCGTTTTTCTTAATTTTTCATTTTTGAATTTTATTGATTGTCACTATTTATTCAATTATTTCCTTATTTATATGTTTATTCACTAATTTTCTATTTTTGTATTCATTAAAATATTTCTTTCTTTTATTTCTTATTTTTTCAATTATATATTACTTAACTAATTTATTCATTTATGTACTTATATATTTTCTATTTACTAAAGTATTTACTTTCTCATTCATTCATTATTTATTTATTGGATAACTTGCGGCTAGGTATACTGCATGCAATTTCTTTTGTCGTGGTGCAGGCCGATTTCCCAGTTCTTTGGTCCACTGACCAGTGGCTGCAAAATTTCGGAGCCGCTTGTGCCATTCGGCATCCAGCATTGCTTTATGTGATTTCTTCGGAGCGTCCGACATTCTTCTTACTCTACAAAATATACGGTGATATCATAAGTAATAAAGAACGAACAGAGGGCAAAGCCCTGTAGATTTATTTCATTCTCTGTAATACAGCAGACACCCCTCCCCACACCTACGAGAGAGGCCTCAACCTCGACCCTAAACTGCCCACTCCCATCCTTACCAATTTATGAACCATAACAAAAACCAAACAAACATATAAGGCATGAAAACATCGTCAACATAACAATGAAAAAGAAAGAAAGTATAGAAAGAGAGAGACAGAGAGAGAGAGAGAGAGAGAGAGAGAGAGAGAGAGAGAGAGAGAGAGAGAGAGAGAGAGAGAGAGAGAGGAAGAAAGAGAGAGAGAGAGAGAGTCATTTAATAAAAAATGTACAGTGCTCTTAAATATGCTGCTAAATCTGTAGGATAATGTATACAAACTAAAAAATAATGCTAGCGCAAGGAAAGTGGTTAACAACATTGAAGATCTCGTACACACCACAATGTGAACAAATGGAATTTCACATCAGCTATAGACCTACAATGACAAGACATAAAGTGGGGTCCGGATGGGATGGGTTATCTCTCAACCAGCTTGAACTTCATCGCTATCCCAAACACTCGACCTGATATTTTTTTATTTTTTTTATTTTCTGTGTAATGCTCTTTGTGAAATTCACATCTAAATTATCCTAAAATAGGAAAAGCAAAGAGCGAACTTGATACGAAACAGAACCTTGTGTATTACATTCAAGGTTTAATAGGTTTTAACAGGTTTCGCTCGAAAACCTGGGATGGATACAAAGAGGAGGAAATCTTCCTCGTTCATAATGTTCCCATCTAAACTTAAACTGAAATATTTTCTTTTTATTTGTAAACGTTTTATTTGAAGCAGATTTTTTAATCTTTGTCACTAAGCACTAAAAATGCTCACAATTTTATGCTTTACAATGCTACAAATAGCTATTTTCCTTTGAAAACCTGAAATTATTTTTCATCCTTGCCAAAATCCAATCTGAATACTACGTCCCCTCCCTGGTTTGAATCCAGCGAGAGACACACCTGAATCAAAAATGCACCAAAGTAAAAAAAAATAAAATATTCATTTTATCTGAATTTTACTGAAGTAAACCTGCACACTTTAATAAAATAACCAAGTCATGCCTGAATAAAAAGTCATAGACACACATCTGAATACAAAATTAACAACAATTGAGCAATACATATTATATCTAAATGCTTTACAATGTTACCAATAACTGTATTCCTTTGAAAACCTAAAAGTATTTTTCGTCCTAGAATTTCAATCTCAATGATACTATGCCCGGTTTGTCATCCTTGAGAGACATACCTGAATAAAAATTGTACAAAAACTGAAAAGCACTATATCTGAATTTTACTAAAATCAGCCTTTAAACGTCCCAAAGGTTGATTCGGTCGGTGGACCTATCCAATGATTCATTGCCCAAGACTTCAGGTCAATCGGGCCTACCGTTGGCAAGATATCGTGCTAACACTGACTTTGAGTTGTGACGTCATGTGACGTCACTGGTCGTGCGTCACGTCCCGAAAGTTCATACGTTCGGTGGACCTACCCAATGAACCATCGCCGAAAATTTCAAGTCGGCCGGACATACCGTTCCCAAGCTATCGTGCTAACAAACTCCATTGTACAACAAACACACAGAGAGAAAATTCTAAAACAAAATGTCTCCCCCTTTAGCAGGCAACAGGCCAACGTGCAAACACACAGACAACTGTTCCATATGACAACTTAATTACAAAAGTTATCTGTTACGCTATTTCGGCATATAGGTCAAAATATTAATCAGTGTTAATCGGCAAGGTTATGGTAATAAACACTAAAAAATAATTAAATAAATAAACAAAACCAAAAAAAGGTGACTGATCTAAGACAGCTCACACAGTAAGTTCGATTAATAAAACTTTAATAAACTCACAATAAACTGCTTTATCTCTTGCATGGTCTTTGGCTGCTGAGTGTGTAGAACTTTTGGACTGACTTGAGTAAACTTCTGTGTGACACAGTTACTCGGGGTATTTGTTGCTCTTTGATTTCTGCAGACGTCCTACTACTTTCATCAGTAAGAGAAGTTGAAGCGACTTGAGGCGTTGCGTTTGAATCGTTTGGTTTCTATAAAGTATTATAAAATTTAATTAGTTGCTAAAATTTTGCAAGTAACACTTTGACGATGTGATTGAGAAAATAACTGATGTCTTAAACCCGTTTGCTGAACTTTATATTTATTACTTAAAGTAGGAAACAGTTGCGCTTTCTGTAGTTTTCGTAAATTCCCATGGGCCGTACCTTTAAAACATATTTTAAGAATTGTTAAAGCTGCCAAGAACAAACGCATACGTGACCAACCAACAACAAGAACAACATTAAGTTTGGCTGTTAATTTTAAAAAGACTGGACGGGCGAACGGAATACTTCTTGCACATCTACAATGTATTTTACTTCTGAAAAGGCATCAAAATTTTATTGCTTCTGCATGATTTTGTATGAATTGCATAAAATTAGGTACAAAGTGCGGCTTTCATCTCGTTTTTCTTAATTTTTCATTTTTGAATTTTATTGATTGTCACTATTTATTCAATTATTTCCTTATTTATATGTTTATTCACTAATTTTCTATTTTTGTATTCATTAAAATATTTCTTTCTTTTATTTCTTATTTTTTCAATTATATATTACTTAACTAATTTATTCATTTATGTACTTATATATTTTCTATTTACTAAAGTATTTACTTTCTCATTCATTCATTATTTATTTATTGGATAACTTGCGGCTAGGTATGCTGCATGCAATTTCTTTTGTCGTGGTGCAGGCCGATTTCCCAGTTCCTTGGTCCACTGACCAGTGGCTGTAAAATTTCGGAGCCGCTTGTGCCATTCGGCATCCAGCATTGCTTTATGTGATTTCTTCGGAGCGTCCGACATTCTTCTTACTCTACAAAATATACGGTGATATCATAAGTAATAAAGAACGAACAGAGGTCAAGGCCCTGTAGATTTATTTCACTCTCTGTAATACAGCAGACCCCCCTCCCCACACCTACGAGAGAGGCCTCAACCTCGACCCTAAACTGCCCACTCCCATCCTTACCAATTTATGAACCAAAACAAAAACCAAACAAACATATAAGGCATGAAAACATCGTCAACATAACAATGAAAAAGAAAGAAAGTATAGAAAGAGAGAGAGAGAGAGAGAGAGAGAGAGAGAGAGAGAGAGTCATGTAATAAAAAATGTACAGTGCTCTTAAATATGCTGCTAAATCTTTGAGTTGTGACGTCATGTGACGTCACTGGTCGTGCGTCACGTCCCGAAAGTTCATACGTTTCGGCGGACCTACCAAATGAACCATCGCCGAAAATTTCAAGTCGGCCGGACATACCGTTCCCAAGCTATCGTGCTAACAAACTCCATTGTACAACAAACACACAGAGAGAAAATTCTAAAACAAAATGTCTCCCCCTTTAGCAGGCAACAGGCCAACGTGCAAACACACAGACAACTGTTCCATATGACAACTTAATTACAAAAAGTTATCTGTTACGCTATTTCGGCATATAGGTCAAAATATTAATCAGTGTTAATCGGCAAGGTTATGGTAATAAACACTAAAAAATAATTAAATAAACAACCAAAACCAAAAAAAGGCGACTGATCTAAGACAGCTCACACAGTAAGTTCGATTAATAAAACTTTAATAAACTCACAATAAACTGCTTTATCTCTTGCATGGTCTTTGGCTGCTGAGTGTGTAGAACTTTTGGACTGACTTGAGTAAACTTCTGTGTGACACAGTTACTCGGGGTATTTGTTGCTCTTTGATTTCTGCAGACGTCCAACTACTTTCATCAGTAAGAGAAGTTGAAGCGACTTGAGGCGTTGCGTTTGAATCGTTTGGTTTCTATAAAGTATTATAAAATTTAATTAGTTGCTAAAATTTTGCAAGTAACACTTTGACGATGTGATTGAGAAAATAACTGATGTCTTAAACCCGTTTGCTGAACTTTATATTTATTACTTAAAGTAGGAAACAGTTGCGCTTTCTGTAGTTTTCGTAAATTCCCATTGGCCGTACCTTTAAAACATATTTTAAGAATTGTTAAAGCTGCCAAGAACAAACGCATACGTCACCAACCAACAACAAGAACAACATTAAGTTTGGCTGTTAATTTTAAAAAGACTGGACGGGCGAACGGAATACTTCTTGCACATCTACAATGTATTTTACTTCTGAAAAGGCATCAAAATTTTATTGCTTCTGCATGATTTTATATGAATTGCATAAAATTAGGTACAAAGTGCGGCTTTCATCTCGTTTTTCTTAATTTTTCATTTTTGAATTTTATTGATTGTCACTATTTATTCAATTATTTCCTTATTTATATGTTTATTCACTAATTTTCTATTTTTGTATTCATTAAAATATTTCTTTCTTTTATTTCTTATTTTTTCAATTATATATTACTTAACTAATTTATTCATTTATGTACTTATATATTTTCTATTTACTAAAGTATTTACTTTCTCATTCATTCATTATTTATTTATTGGATAACTTGCGGCTAGGTATGCTGCATGCAATTTCTTTTGTCGTGGTGCAGGCCGATTTCCCAGTTCTTTGGTCCACTGACCAGTGGCTGCAAAATTTCGGAGCCGCTTGTGCCATTCGGCATCCAGCATTGCTTTATGTGATTTCTTCGGAGCGTCCGACATTCTTCTTACTCTACAAAATATACGGTGATATCATAAGTAATAAAGAACGAACAGAGGGCAAAGCCCTGTAGATTTATTTCATTCTCTGTAATACAGCAGACCCCCCTCCCCACACCTACGAGAGAGGCCTCAACCTCGACCCTAAACTGTCCACTCCCATCCTTACCAATTTATGAACCATAACAAAAACCAAACAAACATATAAGGCATGAAAACATCGTCAACATAACAATGAAAAAGAAAGAAAGTATAGAAAGAGAGAGAGAGAGAGAGAGAGAGAGAGAGAGAGAGTCATTTAATAAAAAATGTACAGTGCTCTTAAATATGCTGCTAAATCTTTGAGTTGTGACGTCATGTGACGTCACTGGTCGTGCGTCACGCCCCGAAAGTTCATACGTTTCAGCGGACCTACCCAATGAACCATCGCCGAAAATTTCAAGTCGGCCGGACATACCGTTCCCAAGCTATCGTACTAACAAACTCCATTGTACAACAAACACACAGAGAGAAAATTCTAAAACAAAATGTCTCCCCCTTTAGCAGGCAACAGGCCAACGTGCAAACACACAGACAACTGTTCCATATGACAACTTAATTACAAAAAGTTATCTGTTACGCTATTTCGGCATATAGGTCAAAATATTAATCAGTGTTAATCGGCAAGGTTATGGTAATAAACACTAAAAAATAATTAAATAAACAACCAAAACCAAAAAAAAAGGCGACTGATCTAAGACAGCTCACACAGTAAGTTCGATTAATAAAACTTTAATAAACTGACAATAAACTGCTTTATCTCTTGCATGGTCTTTGGCTGCTGAGTGTGTAGAACTTTTGGACTGACTTGAGTAAACTTCTGTGTGACACAGTTACTCGGGGTATTTGTTGCTCTTTGATTTCTGCAGACGTCCAACTACTTTCATCAGTAAGAGAAGTTGAAGCGACTTGAGGCGTTGCGTTTGAATCGTTTGGTTTCTATAAAGTATTATAAAATTTAATTAGTTGCTAAAATTTTGCAAGTAACACTTTGACGATGTGATTGAGAAAATAACTGATGTCTTAAACCCGTTTGCTGAACTTTATATTTATTACTTAAAGTAGGAAACAGTTGCGCTTTCTGTAGTTTTCGTGAATTCCCATGGGCCGTACCTTTAAAACATATTTTAAGAATTGTTAAAGCTGCCAAGAACAAACGCATACGTCACCAACCAACAACAAGAACAACATTAAGTTTGGCTGTTAATTTTAAAAAGACTGGACGGGCGAACGGAATACTTCTTGCACATCTACAATGTATTTTACTTCTGAAAAGGCATCAAAATTTTATTGCTTCTGCATGATTTTATATGAATTGCATAAAATTAGGTACAAAGTGTCGACAGATGAACATACAGACGGACAGACCAAGATACAATAGTCCCCGCTCCACATTATTCAGCGGCATGGGATTAATTAATATTTTCCAAGCAAAATCTTTTTAATTCTTAAAATATAAGTGTTAGCAACATTTTCGTAAATGAAGCCTCCATTAACTATACAGAGGTTCATTCCAACATCATCTTACATGATATCCACAGGTGCATTGTGTCTCTCCAGCAATAAGGAGTGTCTGGCCACATGGGTTATAGCACAGTGTTCAACCTGAAGAATTATTTAATTCTTGCTGAATTTCCGCGTTCTCTATATTAACATATGCGGCTTTCATCTCGTTTTTCTTAATTTTTCATTTTTGAATTTTATTGATTGTCACTATTTATTCAATTATTTCCTTATTTATATGTTTATTCACTAATTTTCTATTTTTGTATTCATTAAAATATTTCTTTCTTTTATTTCTTATTTTTTCAATTATATATTACTTAACTAATTTATTCATTTATGTACTTATATATTTTCTATTTACTAAAGTATTTACTTTCTCATTCATTCATTATTTATTTATTGGATAACTTGCGGCTAGGTATGCTGCATGCAATTTCTTTTGTCGTGGTGCAGGCCGATTTCCCAGTTCTTTGGTCCACTGACCAGTGGCTGCAAAATTTCGGAGCCGCTTGTGCCATTCGGCATCCAGCATTGCTTTATGTGATTTCTTCGGAGCGTCCGACATTCTTCTTACTCTACAAAATATACGGTGATATCATAAGTAATAAAGAACGAACAGAGGGCAAAGCCCTGTAGATTTATTTCATTCTCTGTAATACAGCAGACCCCCCCTCCCCACACCTACGAGAGAGGCCTCAACCTCGACCCTAAACTGCCCACTCCCATCCTTACCAATTTATGAACCATAACAAAAACCAAACAAACATATAAGGCATGAAAACATCGTCAACATAACAATGAAAAAGAAAGAAAGTATAGAAAGAGAGAGAGAGAGAGAGAGAGAGAGAGAGAGAGAGAGAGAGAGAGAAAGAAAGAGAGAGAGAGAGAGAGTCATTTAATAAAAAATGTACAGTGCTCTTAAATATGCTGCGAAATCTGTAGGATAATGTATACAAACTAAAAAAATAATGCTAGCGCAAGGAAAGTGGTTAACAACATTGAAGATCTCGTACACACCACAATGTGAACAAATGGAATTTCACATCAGCTATAAACCTACAATGACAAGACATAAAGTGAGGTCCGGATGGGATGGGTTATCTCTCAACCAGCTTGAACTTCATCGCTATCCCAAACACTCGACCTGATATTTTTTTATTTTTTTATTTTCTGTGTAATGCTCTTTGTGAAATTAACATCTAAATTATCCTTAAATAGGAAAAGCAAAGAGCGAACTTGATACGAAACAGAACCTTGTGTATTACATTCAAGGTTTAATAGGTTTTAACAGGTTTCGCTCGAAAGCCTGGGATGGATTTCCACGCCGAGTTCACCTGCGAGCAGCTGAGCTAAAGTTGGGGAATAACTGTCTTGTAAGAGAGGGAAAGAAGGGAGTAGAAAGGGGAGGAAATCTTCCTCGTTCATAATGTTCCCATCTAAACTTAAACTGAAATATTTTCTTTTTATTTGTAAACGTTTTATTTGAAGCAGATTTTTTAATCTTTGTCACTAAGCACTAAAAATGCTCACAATTTTATGCTTTACAATGCTACAAATAGCTATTTTCCTTTGAAAACCTGAAATTATTTTTCATCCTTGCCAAAATCCAATCTGAATACTACGCCCCCCCTCCCTGGTTCGAATCCAGCGAGAGACACACCTGAATCAAAAATGCACCAAAGTAAAAAAAATAAAATATTCATTTTATCTGAATTTTACTGAAGTAAACCTGCACACTTTAATAAAAAAACCAAGTCATACCTGAATAAAAAGTCATAGACACACATCTGAATACAAAATTAACAACAATTGAGCAATACATATTATATCTAAATGCTTTACAATGTTACCAATAACTTTATTCCTTTGAAAACCTAAAAGTATTTTTCGTCCTAGAATTTCAATCTCAATGATACTATGCCCGGTTTGTCATCCTTGAGAGACATACCTGAATAAAAATTGTACAAAAACTGAAAAGCACTATATCTGAATTTTACTAAAATCAGCCTTTAAACGTCCCAAAGGTTGATTCGGTCGTTGGACCTATCCAATGATTCATTGCCCAAGACTTCAGGTCAATCGGGCCTACCGTTGGCAAGATATCGTGCTAACTGACTTTGAGTTGTGACGTCATTTGACGTCACTGGTCGTGCGTCACGTCCCGAAAGTTCATACGTTCGGCGGACCTACCCAATGAACCATCGCCGAAAATTTCAAGTTGGCCGGACATACCGTTCCCAAGCTATCGTACCAACAAACTCCATTGTACAACAAACACACAGAGAGAAAATTCTAAAACAAAATTCTCCCCCTTTAGCAGGCAACAGGCCAACGTGCAAACACACAGACAACTGTTCCATATGACAACTTAATTACAAAAAGTTATCTGTTACGCTATTTCGGCATATAGGTCAAAATATTAATCAGTGTTAATCGGCAAGGTTATGGTAATAAACACTAAAAAATGATTAAATAAATAACCAAAACCAAAAATAGGCGACTGATCTAAGACAGCTCACACAGTAAGTTCGATTAATAAAACTTTAATAAACTGACCATAAACTGCTTTATCTCTTGCATGGTCTTTGGCTGCTGAGTGTGTAGAACTTTTGGACTGACTTGAGTAAACTTCTGTGTGACACAGCTACTCGGGGTATTTGTTGCTCTTTGATTTCTGCAGACGTCCTACTACTTTCATCAGTAAGAGAAGTTGAAGCGACTTGAGGCGTTGCGTTTGAATCGTTTGGTTTCTATAAAGTATTATAAAATTTAATTAGTTGCTAAAATTTTGCAAGTAACACTTTGACGATGTGATTGAGAAAATAACTGATGTCTTAAACCCGTTTGCTGAACTTTATATTTATTACTTAAAGTAGGAAACAGTTGCGCTTTCTGTAGTTTTCGTAAATTCCCATGGGCCGTACCTTTAAAACATATTTTAAGAATTGTTAAAGCTGCCAAGAACAAACGCATACGTCACCAACCAACAACAAGAACAACATTAAGTTTGGCTGTTAATTTTAAAAAGACTGGACGGGCGAACGGAATACTTCTTGCACATCTACAATGTATTTTACTTCTGAAAAGGCATCAAAATTTTATTGCTTCTGCATGATTTTATATGAATTGCATAAAATTAGGTACAAAGTGTCGACAGATGAACATACAGACGGACAGACCAAGATACAATAGTCCCCGCTCCACGTTACTCAACGGCATGGCATTAATTAATATTTTCCAAGCAAAATTTTTTTAATTCTTAAAATATAAGTGTTAGCAACATTTTCGTAAATGAAGCCTCCATTAACTATACAGAGGTTCATTCCAACATCATCTTACATGATATCCACAGGTGCATTTTGTCTCTCCAGCAATAAGGAGTGTCTGGCCACATGGGTTATAGCACAGTGTTCAATCTGAAGAATTATTTAATTCTTGCTGAATTGTCGCATTCTCTGTATTAACATATGCGGCTTTCATCTCGTTTTTCTTAATTTTTCATTTTTGAATTTTATTGATTGTCACTATTCATTCAATTATTTCCTTATTTATATGTTTATTCACTAATTTTCTATTTTTGTATTCATTAAAATATTTCTTTCTTTTATTTCTTATTTTTTCAATTATATATTACTTAACTAATTTATTCATTTATGTACTTATATATTTTCTATTTACTAAAGTATTTACTTTCTCATTCATTCATTATTTATTTATTGGACAACTTGCGGCTAGGTATGCTGCATGCAATTTCTTTTGTCGTGGTGCAGGCCGATTTCCCAGTTCTTTGGTCCACTGACCAGTGGCTGCAAAATTTCGGAGCCGCTTGTGCCATTCGGCATCCAGCATTGCTTTATGTGATTTCTTCGGAGCGTCCGACATTCTTCTTACTCTACAAAATATACGGTGATATCATAAGTAATAAAGAACGAACAGAGGGCAAAGCCCTGTAGATTTATTTCATTCTCTGTAATACAGCAGACCCCCCTCCCCACACCTACGAGAGAGGCCTCAACCTCGACCCTAAACTGTCCACTCCCATCCTTACCAATTTATGAACCATAACAAAAACCAAACAAACATATAAGGCATGAAAACATCGTCAACATAACAATGAAAAAGAAAGAAAGTATAGAAAGAGAGAGAGAGAGAGAGAGAGAGAGAGAGAGAGAGAGAGAGAGAGAGTCATTTAATAAAAAATGTACAGTGCTCTTAAATATGCTGCTAAATCTTTGAGTTGTGACGTCATGTGACGTCACTGGTCGTGCGTCACGTCCCGAAAGTTCATACGTTTCGGCGGACCTACCCAATGAACCATTGCCGAAAATTTCAAGTCGGCCGGACATACCGTTCCCAAGCTATCGTGCTAACAAACTCCATTGTACAACAAACACACAGAGAGAAAATTCTAAAACAAAATGTCTTCCCCTTTAGCAGGCAACAGGCCAACGTGCAAACACACAGACAACTGTTCCATATGACAACTTAATTACAAAAAGTTATCTGTTACGCTATTTCGGCATATAGGTCAAAATATTAATCAGTGTTAATCGGCAAGGTTATGGTAATAAACACTAAAAAATAATTAAATAAACAACCAAAACCAAAAAAAGGCGACTGATCTAAGACAGCTCACACAGTAAGTTCGATTAATAAAACTTTAATAAACTCACAATAAACTGCTTTATCTCTTGCATGGTCTTTGGCTGCTGAGTGTGTAGAACTTTTGGACTGACTTGAGTAAACTTCTGTGTGACACAGCTACTCGGGGTATTTGTTGCTCTTTGATTTCTGCAGACGTCCTACTACTTTCATCAGTAAGAGAAGTTGAAGCGACTTGAGGCGTTGCGTTTGAATCGTTTGGTTTCTATAAAGTATTATAAAATTTAATTAGTTGCTAAAATTTTGCAAGTAACACTTTGACGATGTGATTGAGAAAATAACTGATGTCTTAAACCCGTTTGCTGAACTTTATATTTATTACTTAAAGTAGGAAACAGTTGCGCTTTCTGTAGTTTTCGTGAATTCCCATGGGCCGTACCTTTAAAACATATTTTAAGAATTGTTAAAGCTGCCAAGAACAAACGCATACGTCACCAACCAACAACAAGAACAACATTAAGTTTGGCTGTTAATTTTAAAAAGACTGGACGGGCGAACGGAATACTTCTTGCACATCTACAATGTATTTTACTTCTGAAAAGGCATCAAAATTTTATTGCTTCTGCATGATTTTATATGAATTGCATAAAATTAGGTACAAAGTGCGGCTTTCATCTCGTTTTTCTTAATTTTTCATTTTTGAATTTTATTGATTGTCACTATTTATTCAATTATTTCCTTATTTATATGTTTATTCACTAATTTTCTATTTTTGTATTCATTAAAATATTTCTTTCTTTTATTTCTTATTTTTTTCAATTATATATTACTTAACTAATTTATTCATTTATGTACTTATATATTTTCTATTTACTAAAGTATTTACTTTCTCATTCATTCATTATTTATTTATTGGATAACTTGCGGCTAGGTATGCTGCATGCAATTTCTTTTGTCGTGGTGCAGGCCGATTTCCCAGTTCTTTGGTCCACTGACCAGTGGCTGCAAAATTTCGGAGCCGCTTGTGCCATTCGGCATCCAGCATTGCTTTATGTGATTTCTTCGGAGCGTCCGACATTCTTCTTACTCTACAAAATATACGGTGATATCATAAGTAATAAAGAACGAACAGAGGGCAAAGCCCTGTAGATTTATTTCATTCTCTGTAATACAGCAGACCCCCCTCCCCACACCTACGAGAGAGGCCTCAACCTCGACCCTAAACTGTCCACTCCCATCCTTACCAATTTATGAACCATAACAAAAACCAAACAAACATATAAGGCATGAAAACATCGTCAACATAACAATGAAAAAGAAAGAAAGTATAGAAAGAGAGAGAGAGAGAGAGAGAGAGAGAGAGAGAGAGAGAGAGAGAGAGTCATTTAATAAAAAATGTACAGTGCTCTTAAATATGCTGCTAAATCTTTGAGTTGTGACGTCATGTGACGTCACTGGTCGTGCGTCACGTCCCGAAAGTTCATACGTTTCGGCGGACCTACCCAATGAACCATTGCCGAAAATTTCAAGTCGGCCGGACATACCGTTCCCAAGCTATCGTGCTAACAAACTCCATTGTACAACAAACACACAGAGAGAAAATTCTAAAACAAAATGTCTTCCCTTTAGCAGGCAACAGGCCAACGTGCAAACACACAGACAACTGTTCCATATGACAACTTAATTACAAAAAGTTATCTGTTACGCTATTTCGGCATATAGGTCAAAATATTAATCAGTGTTAATCGGCAAGGTTATGGTAATAAACACTAAAAAATAATTAAATAAACAACCAAAACCAAAAAAAGGCGACTGATCTAAGACAGCTCACACAGTAAGTTCGATTAATAAAACTTTAATAAACTCACAATAAACTGCTTTATCTCTTGCATGGTCTTTGGCTGCTGAGTGTGTAGAACTTTTGGACTGACTTGAGTAAACTTCTGTGTGACACAGCTACTCGGGGTATTTGTTGCTCTTTGATTTCTGCAGACGTCCTACTACTTTCATCAGTAAGAGAAGTTGAAGCGACTTGAGGCGTTGCGTTTGAATCGTTTGGTTTCTATAAAGTATTATAAAATTTAATTAGTTGCTAAAATTTTGCAAGTAACACTTTGACGATGTGATTGAGAAAATAACTGATGTCTTAAACCCGTTTGCTGAACTTTATATTTATTACTTAAAGTAGGAAACAGTTGCGCTTTCTGTAGTTTTCGTGAATTCCCATGGGCCGTACCTTTAAAACATATTTTAAGAATTGTTAAAGCTGCCAAGAACAAACGCATACGTCACCAACCAACAACAAGAACAACATTAAGTTTGGCTGTTAATTTTAAAAAGACTGGACGGGCGAACG
Organism: Protula sp. h YS-2021; assembly: GCA_949752745.1. Taxonomy (NCBI): domain Eukaryota; kingdom Metazoa; phylum Annelida; class Polychaeta; order Sabellida; family Serpulidae; genus Protula; species Protula sp. h YS-2021. The sequence continues at coordinate 47,596,123 of OX457024.1, forward strand.
GAATACTTCTTGCACATCTACAATGTATTTTACTTCTGAAAAGGCATCAAAATTTTATTGCTTCTGCATGATTTTATATGAATTGCATAAAATTAGGTACAAAGTGCGGCTTTCATCTCGTTTTTCTTAATTTTTCATTTTTGAATTTTATTGATTGTCACTATTTATTCAATTATTTCCTTATTTATATGTTTATTCACTAATTTTCTATTTTGTATTCATTAAAATATTTCTTTCTTTTATTTCTTATTTTTTTCAATTATATATTACTTAACTAATTTATTCATTTATGTACTTATATATTTTCTATTTACTAAAGTATTTACTTTCTCATTCATTCATTATTTATTTATTGGATAACTTGCGGCTAGGTATGCTGCATGCAATTTCTTTTGTCGTGGTGCAGGCCGATTTCCCAGTTCTTTGGTCCACTGACCAGTGGCTGCAAAATTTCGGAGCCGCTTGTGCCATTCGGCATCCAGCATTGCTTTATGTGATTTCTTCGGAGCGTTCGACATTCTTCTTACTCTACAAAATATACGGTGATATCATAAGTAATAAAGAACGAACAGAGGGCAAAGCCCTGTAGATTTATTTCATTCTCTGTAATACAGCAGACCCCCCTCCCCACACCTACGAGAGAGGCCTCAACCTCGACCCTAAACTGTCCACTCCCATCCTTACCAATTTATGAACCATAACAAAAACCAAACAAACATATAAGGCATGAAAACATCGTCAACATAACAATGAAAAAGAAAGAAAGTATAGAAAGAGAGAGAGAGAGAGAGAGAGAGAGAGAGAGAGAGAGAGAGAGAGAGAGAGAGAGAGAGAGAGAGAGAGTTATTTAATAAAAAATGTACAGTGCTCTTAAATATGCTGCTAAATCTTTGAGTTGTGACGTCATGTGACGTCACTGGTCGTGCGTCACGTCCCAAAAGTTCATACGTTTCGGCGGACCTACCCAATGAACCATTGCCGAAAATTTCAAGTCGGCCGGACATACCGTTCCCAAGCTATCGTGCTAACAAACTCCATTGTACAACAAACACACAGAGAGAAAATTCTAAAACAAAATGTCTCCCCCTTTAGCAGGCAACAGGCCAACGTGCAAACACACAGACAACTGTTCCATATGACAACTTAATTACAAAAAGTTATCTGTTACGCTATTTCGGCATATAGGTCAAAATATTAATCAGTGTTAATCGGCAAGGTTATGGTAATAAACACTAAAAAATAGTTAAATAAACAACCAAAACCAAAAAAAGGCGACTGATCTAAGACAGCTCACACAGTAAGTTCGATTAATAAAACTTTAATAAACTCACAATAAACTGCTTTATCTCTTGCATGGTCTTTGGCTGCTGAGTGTGTAGAACTTTTGGACTGACTTGAGTAAACTTCTGTGTGACACAGTTACTCGGGGTATTTGTTGCTCTTTGATTTCTGCAGACGTCCTACTACTTTCATCAGTAAGAGAAGTTGAAGCGACTTGAGGCGTTGCGTTTGAATCGTTTGGTTTCTATAAAGTATTATAAAATTTAATTAGTTGCTAAAATTTTGCAAGTAACACTTTGACGATGTGATTGAGAAAATAACTGATGTCTTAAACCCGTTTGCTGAACTTTATATTTATTACTTAAAGTAGGAAACAGTTGCGCTTTCTGTAGTTTTCGTAAATTCCCATGGGCCGTACCTTTAAAACATATTTTAAGAATTGTTAAAGCTGCCAAGAACAAACGCATACGTCACCAACCAACAACAAGAACAACATTAAGTTTGGCTGTTAATTTTAAAAAGACTGGACGGGCGAACGGAATACTTCTTGCACATCTACAATGTATTTTACTTCTGAAAAGGCATCAAAATTTTATTGCTTCTGCATGATTTTATATGAATTGCATAAAATTAGGTACAAAGTGCGGCTTTCATCTCGTTTTTCTTAATTTTTCATTTTTGAATTTTATTGATTGTCACTATTTATTCAATTATTTCCTTATTTATATGTTTATTCACTAATTTTCTATTTTTGTATTCATTAAAATATTTCTTTCTTTTATTTCTTATTTTTTCAATTATATATTACTTAACTAATTTATTCATTTATGTACTTATATATTTTCTATTTACTAAAGTATTTACTTTCTCATTCATTCATTATTTATTTATTGGATAACTTGCGGCTAGGTATGCTGCATGCAATTTCTTTTGTCGTGGTGCAGGCCGATTTCCCAGTTCTTTGGTCCACTGACCAGTGGCTGCAAAATTTCGGAGCCGCTTGTGCCATTCGGCATCCAGCATTGCTTTATGTGATTTCTTCGGAGCGTCCGACATTCTTCTTACTCTACAAAATATACGGTGATATCATAAGTAATAAAGAACGAACAGAGGGCAAAGCCCTGTAGATTTATTTCATTCTCTGTAATACAGCAGACCCCCCTCCCCACACCTACGAGAGAGGCCTCAACCTCGACCCTAAACTGTCCACTCCCATCCTTACCAATTTATGAACCATAACAAAAACCAAACAAACATATAAGGCATGAAAACATCGTCAACATAACAATGAAAAAGAAAGAAAGTATAGAAAGAGAGAGAGAGAGAGAGAGAGAGAGAGAGAGTCATTTAATAGAAAATGTACAGTGCTCTTAAATATGCTGCTAAATCTTTGAGTTGTGACGTCATGTGACGTCACTGGTCGTGCGTCACGTCCCAAAAGTTCATACGTTTCGGCGGACCTACCCAATGAACCATTGCCGAAAATTTCAAGTCGGCCGGACATACCGTTCCCAAGCTATCGTGCTAACAAACTCCATTGTACAACAAACACACAGAGAGAAAATTCTAAAACAAAATGTCTCCCCCTTTAGCAGGCAACAGGCCAACGTGCAAACACACAGACAACTGTTCCATATGACAACTTAATTACAAAAAGTTATCTGTTACGCTATTTCGGCATATAGGTCAAAATATTAATCAGTGTTAATCGGCAAGGTTATGGTAATAAACACTAAAAAATGATTAAATAAACAACCAAAACCAAAAAAAGGCGACTGATCTAAGACAGCTCACACAGTAAGTTCGATTAATAAAACTTTAATAAACTCACAATAAACTGCTTTATCTCTTGCATGGTCTTTGGCTGCTGAGTGTGTAGAACTTTTGGACTGACTTGAGTAAACTTCTGTGTGACACAGTTACTCGGGGTATTTGTTGCTCTTTGATTTCTGCAGACGTCCTACTACTTTCATCAGTAAGAGAAGTTGAAGCGACTTGAGGCGTTGCGTTTGAATCGTTTGGTTTCTATAAAGTATTATAAAATTTAATTAGTTGCTAAAATTTTGCAAGTAACACTTTGACGATGTGATTGAGAAAATAACTGATGTCTTAAACCCGTTTGCTGAACTTTATATTTATTACTTAAAGTAGGAAACAGTTGCGCTTTCTGTAGTTTTCGTAAATTCCCATGGGCCGTACCTTTAAAACATATTTTAAGAATTGTTAAAGCTGCCAAGAACAAACGCATACGTCACCAACCAACAACAAGAACAACATTAAGTTTGGCTGTTAATTTTAAAAAGACTGGACGGGCGAACGGAATACTTCTTGCACATCTACAATGTATTTTACTTCTGAAAAGGCATCAAAATTTTATTGCTTCTGCATGATTTTATATGAATTGCATAAAATTAGGTACAAAGTGTCGACAGATGAACATACAGACTGACAGACCAAGATACAATAGTCCCCGCTCCACATTACTCAGCGGCATGGGATTAATTAATATTTTCCAAGCAAAATTTTTTTAATTCTTAAAATATAAGTGTTAGCAACATTTTCGTAAATGAAGCCTCCATTAACTATACAGAGGTTCATTCCAACATCATCTTACATGATATCCACAGGTGCATTGTGTCTCTCCAGCAATAAGGAGTGTCTGGCCACATGGGTTATAGCACAGTGTTCAACCTGAAGAATTATTTAATTCTTGCTGAATTTTCGCGTTCTCTATATTAACATATGCGGCTTTCATCTCGTTTTTCTTAATTTTTCATTTTTGAATTTTATTGATTGTCACTATTTATTCAATTATTTCCTTATTTATATGTTTATTCACTAATTTTCTATTTTTGTATTCATTAAAATATTTCTTTCTTTTATTTCTTATTTTTTCAATTATATATTACTTAACTAATTTATTCATTTATGTACTTATATATTTTCTATTTACTAAAGTATTTACTTTCTCATTCATTCATTATTTATTTATTGGATAACTTGCGGCTAGGTATGCTGCATGCAATTTCTTTTGTCGTGGTGCAGGCCGATTTCCCAGTTCTTTGGTCCACTGACCAGTGGCTGCAAAATTTCGGAGCCGCTTGTGCCATTCGGCATCCAGCATTGCTTTATGTGATTTCTTCGGAGCGTCCGACATTCTTCTTACTCTACAAAATATACGGTGATATCATAAGTAATAAAGAACGAACAGAGGGCAAAGCCCTGTAGATTTATTTCATTCTCTGTAATACAGCTGACACCCCTCCCCACACCTACGAGAGAGGCCTCAACCTCGACCCTAAACTGCCCACTACCATCCTTACCAATTTATGAACCATAACAAAAACCAAACAAACATATAAGGCATGAAAACATCGTCAACATAACAATGAAAAAGAAAGAAAGTATAGAAAGAGAGAGAGAGAGAGAGAGAGAGAGAGAGAGAGAGAGAGAAAGAAAGAGACAGACAGAGAGAGAGAGAGAGAGAGAGAGAGAGAGAGAGAGAGAGAGAGAGAGAGAGTCATTTAATAAAAAATGTACAGTGCTCTTAAATATGCTGCTAAATCTGTAGGATAATGTATACAAACTAAAAAATAATGCTAGCGCAAGGAAAGTGGTTAACAACATTGAAGATCTCGTACACACCACAATGTGAACAAATGGAATTTCACATCAGCTATAAACCTACAATGACAAGACATAAAGTGAGGTCCGGATGGGATGGGTTATCTCTCAACCAGCTTGAACTTCATCGCTATCCCAAACACTCGACCTGATATTTTTTTATTTTTTTATTTTCTGTGTAATGCTCTTTGTGGAATTAACATCTAAATTATCCTTAAATAGGAAAAGCAAAGAGCGAACTTGATACGAAACAGAACCTTGTGTATTACATTCAAGGTTTAATAGGTTTTAACAGGTTAACAGGTTTCGCTCGAAAGCCTGGGATGGATTTCCACGCCGAGTTCACCTGCGAGCAGCTGAGCTAAAGTTGGGGAATAACTGTCTTGTAAGAGAGGGAAAGAAGGGAGTAGAAAGGGGAGGAAATCTTCCTCGTTCATAATGTTCCCATCTAAACTTAAACTGAAATATTTTCTTTTTATTTGTAAACGTTTTATTTGAAGCAGATTTTTTAATCTTTGTCACTAAGCACTAAAAATGCTCAAAATTTTATGCTTTACAATGCTACAAATAGCTATTTTCCTTTGAAAACCTGAAATTATTTTTCATTCTTGCCAAAATTCAATCTGAATACTACGTCCCCCTCCCTGGTTCGAATCCAGCGAGAGACACACCTGAATCAAAAATGCACCAAAGTAAAAAAAATAAAATATTCATTTTATCAGAATTTTACTGAAGTAAACCTGCACACTTTAATAAAATAACCAAGTCATACCTGAATAAAAAGTCATAGACACACATCTGAATACAAAATTAACAACAATTGAGCAATACATATTATATCTAAATGCTTTACAATGTTACCAATAACTGTATTCCTTTGAAAACCTAAAAGTATTTTTAGTCCTAGAATTTCAATCTCAATGATACTATGCCCGGTTTGTCATCCTTGAGAGACATACCTGAATAAAAATTGTACAAAAACTGAAAAGCACTATATCTGAATTTTACTAAAATCATCCTTTAAACGTCCCAAAGGTTGATTCGGTCGGTGGACCTATCCAATGATTCATTGCCCAAGACTTCAGGTCAATCGGGCCTACCGTTGGCAAGATATCGTGCTAACACTGACTTTGAGTTGTGACGTCATGTGACGTCACTGGTCGTGCGTCACGTCCCGAAAGTTCATACGTTCGGCGGACCTACCCAATGAACCATCGCCGAAAATTTCAAGTCGGCCGGACATACCGTTCCCAAGCTATCGTGCTAACAAACTCCATTGTACAACAAACACACAGAGAGAAATTTCTAAAACAAAATGTCTCCCCCTTTAGCAGGCAACAGGCCAACGTGCAAACACACAGACAACTGTTCCATATGACAACTTAATTACAAAAAGTTATCTGTTACGCTATTTCGGCATATAGGTCAAAATATTAATCAGTGTTAATCGGCAAGGTTATGGTAATAAACACTAAAAAATAATTAAATAAACAACCAAAACCAAAAAAAGGCGACTGATCTAAGACAGCTCACACAGTAAGTTCGATTAATAAAACTTTAATAAACTCACAATAAACTGCTTTATCTCTTGCATGGTCTTTGGCTGCTGAGTGTGTAGAACTTTTGGACTGACTTGAGTAAACTTCTGTGTGACACAGTTACTCGGGGTATTTGTTGCTCTTTGATTTCTGCAGACGTCCTACTACTTTCATCAGTAAGAGAAGTTGAAGGGAACTTGAGGCGTTGCGTTTGAATCGTTTGGTTTCTATAAAGTATTATAAAATTTAATTAGTTGCTAAAATTTTGCAAGTAACACTTTGACGATGTGATTGAGAAAATAACTGATGTCTTAAACCCGTTTGCTGAACTTTATATTTATTACTTAAAGTAGGAAACAGTTGCGCTTTCTGTAGTTTTCCTGAATTCCCATGGACCGTACCTTTAAAACACATTTTAAGAATTGTTAAAGCTGCCAAGAACAAACGCATACGTCACCAACCAACAACAAGAACAACATTAAGTTTGGCTGTTAATTTTAAAAAGACTGGACGGGCGAACGGAATACTTCTTGCACATCTACAATGTATTTTACCTCTGAAAAGGCATCAAAATTTTATTGCTTCTGCATGATTTTATATGAATTGCATAAAATTAGGTACAAAGTGTCGACAGATGAACATACAGACTGACAGACCAAGATACAATAGTCCCCGCTCCACATTACTCAGCGGCATGGGATTAATTAATATTTTCCAAGCAAAATTTTTTTAATTCTTAAAATATAAGTGTTAGCAACATTTTCGTAAATGAAGCCTCCATTAACTATACAGAGGTTCATTCCAACATCATCTTACATGATATCCACAGGTGCATTGTGTCTCTCCAGCAATAAGGAGTGTCTGGCCACATGGGTTATAGCACAGTGTTCAACCTGAAGAATTATTTAATTCTTGCTGAATTTTCGCGTTCTCTATATTAACATATGCGGCTTTCATCTCGTTTTTCTTAATTTTTCATTTTTGAATTTTATTGATTCTCACTATTTATTCAATTATTTCCTTATTTATATGTTTATTCACTAATTTTCTATTTTTGTATTCATTAAAATATTTCTTTCTTTTATTTCTTATTTTTTCAATTATATATTACTTAACTAATTTATTCATTTATGTACTTATATATTTTCTATTTACTAAAGTATTAACTTTCTCATTCATTCATTATTTATTTATTGGATAACTTGCGGCTAGGTATGCTGCATGCAATTTCTTTTGTCGTGGTGCAGGCCGATTTCCCAGTTCTTTGGTCCACTGACCAGTGGCTGCAAAATTTCGGAGCCGCTTGTGCCATTCGGCATCCAGCATTGCTTTATGTGATTTCTTCGGAGCGTCCGACATTCTTCTTACTCTACAAAATATACGGTGATATCATAAGTAATAAAGAACGAACAGAGGGCAAAGCCCTGTAGATTTATTTCATCCTCTGTAATACAGCAGACCCCCCTCCCCACACCTACGAGAGAGGCCTCAACCTCGACCCTAAACTGCCCACTCCCATCCTTACCAATTTATGAACCATAACAAAAACCAAACAAACATATAAGGCATGAAAACATCGTCAACATATCAATGAAAAAGATAGAAAGTATAGAAAGAGAGAGAGAGAGAGAGAGAGAGAGAGAGAGAGAGAGAGAGGGAGAGAGAGAGAGAGAAAGAAAGAGAGAGAGAGAGAGAGAGAGAGTCATTTAATAAAAAAATGTACAGTGCTCTTAAATATGCTGCTAAATCTGAAGGATAATGTATACAAACTAAAAAATAATGCTAGCGCAAGGAAAGTGGTTAACAACATTGAAGATCTCGTACACACCACAATGTGAACAAATGGAATTTCACATCAGCTATAGACCTACAATGACAAGACATAAAGTGAGGTCCGGATGGGATGGGTTATCTCTCAACCAGCTTGAACTTCATCGCTATCCCAAACACTCGACCTGATATTTTTTTATTTTTCTATTTTCTGTGTAATGCTCTTTGTGAAATTCACATCTAAATTATCCTTAAATAGGAAAAGCAAAGAGCGAACTTGATACGAAACAGAACCTTGTGTATTACATTCAAGGTTTAATAGGTTTTAACAGGTTTAACAGGTTTCGCTCGAAAGCCTGGGATGGATTTCCACGCCGAGTTCACCTGCGAGCAGCTGAGCTAAAGTTGGGGAATACCTGTCTTGTAAGAGAGGGAAAGAAGGGAGTAGAAAGGGGAGGAAATCTTCCTCGTTCATAATGTTCCCATCTAAACTTAAACTGAAATATTTTCTTTTTATTTGTAAACGTTTTATTTGAAGCAGATTTTTTAATCTTCGTCACTAAGCATAAAAATGCTCACAATTTTATGCTTTTCAATGCTACAAATAGCTATTTTCCTTTGAAAACCTGAAATTATTTTTCATCCTTGCCAAAATCCAATCTGAATACTACGTCCCCCCTCCCTGGTTCGAATCCAGCGAGAGACACACCTGAATCAAAAATGCACCAAAGTAAAAAAAATAAAATATTCATTTTATCTGAATTTTACTGAAGTAAACCTGCACACTTTAATAAAATAACCAAGTCATACCTGAATAAAAAGTCATAGACACACATCTGAATACAAAATTAACAACAATTGAGCAATACATATTATATCTAAATGCTTTACAATGTTACCAATAACTGTATTCCTTTGAAAACCTAAAAGTATTTTTCGTCCTAGAATTTCAATCTCAATGATACTATGCCCGGTTTGTCATCCTTGAGAGACATACCTGAATAAAAATTGTACAAAAACTGAAAAGCACTATATCTGAATTTTACTAAAATCAGCCTTTAAACGTCCCAAAGGTTGATTCGGTCGGTGGACCTATCCAATGATTCATTGCCCAAGACTTCAGGTCAATCGGGCCTACCGTTGGCAAGATATCGTGCTAACACTGACTTTGAGTTGTGACGTCATGTGACGTCACTAGTCGTGCGTCACGTCCCGAAAGTTCATACGTTCGGCGGACCTACCCAATGAACCATCGCCGAAAATTTCAAGTCGGCCGGACATACCGTTCCCAAGCTATCGTGCTAACAAACTCCATTGTACAACAAACACACAGAGAGAAAATTCTAAAACAAAATGTCTCCCCCTTTAGCAGGCAACAGGCCAACGTGCAAACACACAGACAACTGTTCCATATGACAACTTAATTACAAAAAGTTATCTGTTACGCTATTTCGGCATATAGGTCAAAATATTAATCAGTGTTAATCGGCAAGGTTATGGTAATAAACACTAAAAAATGATTAAATAAATAACCAAAACCAAAAAAGGGGACTGATCTAAGACAGCTCACACAGTAAGTTCGATTAATAAAACTTTAATAAACTGACAATAAACTGCTTTATCTCTTGCATGGTCTTTGGCTGCTGAGTGAGTAGAACTTTTGGACTGACTTGAGTAAACTTCTGTGTGACACAGTTACTCGGGGTATTTGTTGCTCTTTGATTTCTGCAGACGTCCTACTACTTTCATCAGTAAGAGAAGTTGAAGCGACTTGAGGCGTTGCGTTTGAATCGTTTGGTTTCTATAAAGTATTATAAAATTTAATTAGTTGCTAAAATTTTGCAAGTAACACTTTGACGATGTGATTGAGAAAATAACTGATGTCTTAAACCCGTTTGCTAAACTTTATATTTATTACTTAAAGTAGGAAACAGTTGCGCTTTCTGTAGTTTTCCTGAATTCCCATGGGCCGTACCTTTAAAACATATTTTAAGAATTGTTAAAGCTGCCAAGAACATACGCATACGTCACAAACCAACAACAAGAACAACATTAAGTTTGGCTGTTAATTTTAAAAAGACTGGACGGGCGAACGGAATACTTCTTGCACATCTACAATGTATTTTACTTCTGAAAAGGCATCAAAATTTTATTGCTTCTGCATGATTTTATATGAATTGCATAAAATTAGGTACAAAGTGTCGACAGATGAACATACAGACGGACAGACCAAGATACAATAGTCCCCGCTCCACGTTACTCAACGGCATGGCATTAATTAATATTTTCCAAGCAAAATTTTTTTAATTCTTAAAATATAAGTGTTAGCAACATTTTCGTAAATGAAGCCTCCATTAACTATACAGAGGTTCATTCCAACATCATCTTACATGATATCCACAGGTGCATTTTGTCTCTCCAGCAATAAGGAGTGTCTGGCCACATGGGTTATAGCACAGTGTTCAATCTGAAGAATTATTTAATTCTTGCTGAATTGTCGCATTCTCTGTATTAACATATGCGGCTTTCATCTCGTTTTTCTTAATTTTTCATTTTTGAATTTTATTGATTGTCACTATTCATTCAATTATTTCCTTATTTATATGTTTATTCACTAATTTTCTATTTTTGTATTCATTAAAATATTTCTTTCTTTTATTTCTTATTTTTTCAATTATATATTACTTAACTAATTTATTCATTTATGTACTTATATATTTTCTATTTACTAAAGTATTTACTTTCTCATTCATTCATTATTTATTTATTGGACAACTTGCGGCTAGGTATGCTGCATGCAATTTCTTTTGTCGTGGTGCAGGCCGATTTCCCAGTTCTTTGGTCCACTGACCAGTGGCTGCAAAATTTCGGAGCCGCTTGTGCCATTCGGCATCCAGCATTGCTTTATGTGATTTCTTCGGAGCGTCCGACATTCTTCTTACTCTACAAAATATACGGTGATATCATAAGTAATAAAGAACGAACAGAGGGCAAAGCCCTGTAGATTTATTTCATTCTCTGTAATACAGCAGACCCCCCTCCCCACACCTACGAGAGAGGCCTCAACCTCGACCCTAAACTGCCCACTCCCATCCTTACCAATTTATGAACCATAACAAAAACCAAACAAACATATGGCATGAAAACAACGTCAACATAACAATGAAAAAGAAAGAAAGTATAGAGAGAGAGAGAGAGAGAGAGAGAGAGAGAGAGAGACAGAGAGAGAGGGAGAGAGAGAGAGAGAGAGAGAAAGAAAGAGAGAGAGAGAGAGAGTCATTTAATAAAAAATGTACAGTGCTCTTAAATATGCTGCTAAATCTGTAGGATAATGTATACAAACTAAAAAATAATGCTAACGCAAGGAAAGTGGTTAACAACATTGAAGATCTCGTACACACCACAATGTGAACAAATGGAATTTCACATCAGCTATAGACCTACAATGACAAGACATAAAGTGAGGTCCGGATGGGATGGGTTATCTCTCAACCAGCTTGAACTTCATCGCTATCCCAAACACTCGACCTGATATTTTTTATTTTTTTATTTTCTGTGTAATGCTCTTTGTGAAATTCACATCTAAATTATCCTTAAATAGGAAAAGCAAAGAGCGAACTTGATACGAAACAGAACCTTGTGTATTACATTCAAGATTTAATAGGTTTTAACAGGTTTCGCTCGAAAGCCTGGGATGGATTTCCACGCCGAGTTCACCTGCGAGCAGCTGAACTAAAGTTGGGGAATAACTGTCTTGTAAGAGAGGGAAAGAAGGGAGTAGAAAGGGGAGGAAATCTTCCTCGTTCATAATGTTCCCATCTAAACTTAAACTGAAATATTTTCTTTTTATTTGTAAACGTTTTATTTGAAGCAGATTTTTTAATCTTTGTCACTAAGCACTAAAAATGCTCACAATTTTATGCTTTACAATGCTACAAATAGCTATTTTCCTTTGAAAACCTGAAATTATTTTTCATCCTTGTCAAAATCCAATCTGAATACTACGTCCCCCTCCCTGGTTCGAATCCAGCGAGAGACACACCTGAATCACAAATGCACCAAAGTAAAAAAAATAAAATATTCATTTTATCTGAATTTTACTGAAGTAAATCTGCACACTTTAATAAAATAACCAAGTCATACCTGAATAAAAAGTCATAGACACACATCTGAATACAAAATTAACAACAATTGAGCAATACATATTATATCTAAATGCTTTACAATGTTACCAATAACTGTATTCCTTTGAAAACCTAAAAGTATTTTTCGTCCTAGAATTTCAATCTCAATGATACTATGCCCGGTTTGTCATCCTTGAGAGACATACCTGAATAAAAATTGTACAAAAACTGAAAAGCACTATATCTGAATTTTACTAAAATCAGCCTTTAAACGTCCCAAAGGTTGATTCGGTCGGTGGACCTATCCAATGATTCATTGCCCAAGACTTCAGGTCAATCGGGCCAACCGTTGGCAAGATATCGTGCTAACACTGACTTTGAGTTGTGACGTCATGTGACGTCACTGGTCGTGCGTCACGTCCCGAAAGTTCATACGTTCGGCGGACCTACCCAATGAACCATCGCCGAAAATTTCAAGTCGGCCGGACATACCGTTCCCAAGCTATCGTGCTAACAAACTCCATTGTACAACAAACACACAGAGAGAAATTTCTAAAACAAAATCTCTCCCCCTTTAGCAGGCAACAGGCCAACGTGCAAACACACAGACAACTGTTCCATATGACAACTTAATTACAAAAAGTTATCTGTTACGCTATTTCGGCATATAGGTCAAAATATTAATCAGTGTTAATCGGCAAGGTTATGGTAACAAACACTAAAAAATAATTAAATAAATAACCAAAACCAAAAAAAAGGCGACTGATCTAAGACAGCACACACAGTAAGTTCGATTAATAAAACTTTAATAAACTCACAATAAACTGCTTTATCTCTTGCATGGTCTTTGGCTGCTGAGTGTGTAGAACTTTTGGATTGACTTGAGTAAACTTCTGTGTGACACAGTTACTCGGGGTATTTGTTGCTCTTTGATTTCTGCAGACGTCCTACTACTTTCATCAGTAAGAGAAGTTGAAGCGACTTGAGGCGTTGCGTTTGAATCGTTTGGTTTCTATAAAGTATTATAAAATTTAATTAGTTGCTAAAATTTTGCAAGTAACACTTTGACGATGTGATTGAGAAAATAACTGATGTCTTAAACCCGTTTGCTGAACTTTATATTTATTATTTAAAGTAGGAAACAGTTGCGCTTTCTGTAGCTTTCCTGAATTCCCATGGGCCGTACCTTTAAAACATATTTTAAGAATTGTTAAAGCTGCCAAGAACAAACGCATACGTCACAAACCAACAACAAGAACAACATTAAGTTTGGCTGTTAATTTTAAAAAGACTGGACGGGCGAACGGAATACTTCTTGCACATCTACAATGTATTTTACTTCTGAAAAGGCATCAAAAATTTTATTGCTTCTGCATGATTTTATATGAATTGCATAAAATTAGGTACAAAGTGTCGACAGATGAACATACAGACGGACAGACCAAGATACAATAGTCCCCGCTCCACGTTACTCAACGGCATGGGATTAATTAATATTTTCCAAGCAAAATTTTTTTAATTCTTAAAATATAAGTGTTCGCAACATTTTCGTAAATGAAGCCTCCATTAACTATACAGAGGTTCATTCCAACATCATCTTACATGATATCCACAGGTGCATTTTGTCTCTCCAGCAATAAGGAGTGTCTGGCCACATGGGTTATAGCACAGTGTTCAACCTGAAGAATTATTTAATTCTTGCTGAATTTTCGCGTTCTCTATATTAACATATGCGGCTTTCATCTCGTTTTTCTTAATTTTTCATTTTTGAATTTTATTGATTGTCACTATTTATTCAATTATTTCCTTATTTATATGTTTATTCACTAATTTTCTATTTTTGTATTCATTAAAATATTTCTTTCTTTTATTTCTTATTTTTTCAATTATATATTACTTAACTAATTTATTCATTTATGTACTTATATATTTTCTATTTACTAAAGTATTTACTTTCTCATTCATTCATTATTTATTTATTGGATAACTTGCGGCTAGGTATGCTGCATGCAATTTCTTTTGTCGTGGTGCAGGCCGATTTCCCAGTTCTTTGGTCCACTGACCAGTGGCTGCAAAATTTCGGAGCCGCTTGTGCCATTCGGCATCCAGCATTGCTTTATGTGATTTCTTCGGAGCGTCCGACATTCTTCTTACTCTACAAAATATACGGTGATATCATAAGTAATAAAGAACGAACAGAGGGCAAAGCCCTGTAGATTTATTTCATTCTCTGTAATACAGCAGACCCCCCTCCCCACACCTACGAGAGAGGCCTCAACTTCGACCCTAAACTGCCCACTCCCATCCTTACCAATTTATGAACCATAACAAAAACCAAACAAACATATAAGGCATGAAAACAACGTCAACATAACAATGAAAAAGAAAGAAAGTTTAGAAAGAGAGAGAGAGAGAGAGAGTCATTTAATAAAAAATGTACAGTGCTCTTAAATATGCTGCTAAATCTGTAGGATAATGTATACAAACTAAAAAATAATGCTAGCGCAAGGAAAGTGGTTAAAAACATTGAAGATCTCGTACACACCACAATGTGAACAAATGGAATTTCACATCAGCTATAGACCTACAATGACAAGACATAAAGTGAGGTCCGGATGGGATGGGTTATCTCTCAACCAGCTTGAACTTCATCGCTATCCCAAACACTCGACCTGATATTTTTATTTTTTTATTTTCTGTGTAATGCTCTTTGTGAAATTAACATCTAAATTATCCTTAAATAGGAAAAGTAAAGAGCGAACTTGATACGAAACAGAACCTTGTGTATTACATTCAAGGTTTAATAGGTTTTAACAGGTTTAACAGGTTTCGCTCGAAAGCCTGGGATGGATTTCCACGCCGAGTTCACCTGCGAGCAGCTGAGCTAAAGTTGGGGAATAACTGTCTTTTAAGAGAGGGAAAGAAGGGAGTAGAAAGGGGAGGAAATCTTCCTCGTTCATAATGTTCCCATCTAAACTTAAACTGAAATATTTTTTTTTATTTGTAAACGTTTTATTTGAAGCAGATTTTTTAATCTTTGTCGCTGAGCACTAAAAATGCTCACAATTTTATGCTTTACAATGCTACAAATAGCTATTTTCCTTTGAAAACCTGAAATTATTTTTCATCCTTGCCAAAATTCAATCTGAATACTACGTCCCCCTCCCTGGTTCGAATCCAGCGAGAGACACACCTGAATCAAAAATGCACCAAAGTAAAAAAAATAAAATATTCATTTTATCTGAATTTTACTGAAGTAAACCTGCACACTTTAATAAAATAACCAAGTCATACCTGAATAAAAAGTCATAGACACACATCTGAATACAAAATTAACAACAATTGAGCAATACATATTATATCTAAATGCTTTACAATGTTGCCAATAACTGTATTCCTTTGAAAACCTAAAAGTATTTTTCGTCCTAGAATTTCAATCTCAATGATACTATGCCCGGTTTGTCATCCTTGAGAGACATACCTGAATAAAAATTGTACAAAAACTGAAAAGCACTATATCTGAATTTTACTAAAATCAGCCTTTAAACGTCCCAAAGGTTGATTCGGTCGGTGGACCTATCCAATGATTCATTGCCCAAGACTTCAGGTCAATCGGGCCTACCGTTGGCAAGATATCGTGCTAACACTGACTTTGAGTTGTGACGTCATGTGACGTCACTGGTCGTGCGTCACGTCCCGAAAGTTCATACGTTCGGCGGACCTACCCAATGAACCATCGCCGAAAATTTCAAGTCGGCCGGACATACCGTTCCCAAGCTATCGTGCTAACAAACTCCATTGTACAACAAACACACAGAGAGAAATTTCTAAAACAAAATCTCTCCCCCTTTAGCAGGCAACAGGCCAACGTGCAAACACACAGACAACTGTTCCATATGACAACTTAATTACAAAAAGTTATCTGTTACGCTATTTCGGCATATAGGTCAAAATATTAATCAGTGTTAATCGGCAAGGTTATGGTAACAAACACTAAAAAATAATTAAATAAATAACCAAAACCAAAAAAGGCGACTGATCTAAGACAGCTCACACAGTAAGTTCGATTAATAAAACTTTAATAAACTCACAATAAACTGCTTTATCTCTTGCATGGTCTTTGGCTGCTGAGTGTGTAGAACTTTTGGACTGACTTGAGTAAACTTCTGTGTGACACAGTTACTCGGGGTATTTGTTGCTCTTTGATTTCTGCAGACGTCCTACTACTTTCATCAGTAAGAGAAGTTGAAGCGACTTGAGGCGTTGCGTTTGAATCGTTTGGTTTCTATAAAGTATTATAAAATTTAATTAGTTGCTAAAATTTTGCAAGTAACACTTTGACGATGTGATTGAGAAAATAACTGATGTCTTAAACCCGTTTGCTGAACTTTATATTTATTATTTAAAGTAGGAAACAGTTGCGCTTTCTGTAGTTTTCCTGAATTCCCATGGGCCGTACCTTTAAAACATATTTTAAGAATTGTTAAAGCTGCCAAGAACAAACGCATACGTCACAAACCAACAACAAGAACAACATTAAGTTTGGCTGTTAATTTTAAAAAGACTGGACGGGCGAACGGAATACTTCTTGCACATCTACAATGTATTTTACTTCTGAAAAGGCATCAAAATTTTATTGCTTCTGCATGATTTTATATGAATTGCATAAAATTAGGTACAAAGTGTCGACAGATGAACATACAGACGGACAGACCAAGATACAATAGTCCCCGCTCCACGTTACTCAACGGCATGGGATTAATTAATATTTTCCAAGCAATTTTTTTTAATTCTTAAAATATAAGTGTTAGCAACATTTTTGTAAATGAAGCCTCCATTAACTATACAGAGGTTCATTCCAACATCATCTTACATGATATCCACATGTGCATTTTAAAAACCTGAAGAATTATTTAATTCTTGCTGAATTTTCGCGTTCTCTATATTAACATATGCGGCTTTCATCTCGTTTTTCTTAATTTTTCATTTTTGAATTTTATTGATTGTCACTATTTATTCAATTATTTCCTTATTTATATGTTTATTCACTAATTTTCTATTTTTGTATTCATTAAAATATTTCTTTCTTTTATTTCTTATTTTTTCAATTATATATTACTTAACTAATTTATTCATTTATGTACTTATATATTTTCTATTTACTAAAGTATTTACTTTCTCATTCATTCATTATTTATTTATTGGATAACTTGCGGATAGGTATGCTGCATGCAATTTCTTTTGTCGTGGTGCAGGCCGATTTCCCAGTTCTTTGGTCCACTGACCAGTGGCTGCAAAATTTCGGAGCCGCTTGTGCCATTCGGCATCCAGCATTGCTTTATGTGATTTCTTCGGAGCGTCCGACATTCTTCTTACTCTACAAAATATACGGTGATATCATAAGTAATAAAGAACGAACAGAGGGCAAAGCCCTGTAGATTTATTTCATTCTCTGTAATACAGCAGACCCCCCTCCCCACACCTACGAGAGAGGCCTCAACCTCGACCCTAAACTGCCCACTCCCATCTTTACCAATTTATGAACCATAACAAAAACCAAACAAACATATAAGGCATGAAAACAACGTCAACATAACAATGAAAAAGAAAGAAAGTTTAGAAAGAGAGAGAGAGAGAGAGAGTCATTTAATAAAAAATGTACAGTGCTCTTAAATATGCTGCTAAATCTGTAGGATAATGTATACAAACTAAAAAATAATGCTAGCGCAAGGAAAGTGGTTAACAACATTGAAGATCTCGTACACACCACAATGTGAACAAATGGAATTTCACATCAGCTATAGACCTACAATGACAAGACATAAAGTGAGGTCCGGATGGGATGGGTTATCTCTCAACCAGCTTGAACTTCATCGCTATCCCAAACACTCGACCTGATATTTTTATTTTTTTTATTTTCTGTGTAATGCTCTTTGTGAAATTAACATCTAAATTATCCTTAAATAGGAAAAGTAAAGAGCGAACTTGATACGAAACAGAACCTTGTGTATTACATTCAAGGTTTAATAGGTTTTAACAGGTTTAACAGGTTTCGCTCGAAAGCCTGGGATGGATTTCCACGCCGAGTTCACCTGCGAGCAGCTGAGCTAAAGTTGGGGAATAACTGTCTTTTAAGAGAGGGAAAGAAGGGAGTAGAAAGGGGAGGAAATCTTCCTCGTTCATAATGTTCCCATCTAAACTTAAACTGAAATATTTTCTTTTTATTTGTAAACGTTTTATTTGAAGCAGATTTTTTAATCTTTGTCACTAAGCACTAAAAATGCTCACAATTTTATGCTTTAAAATGCTACAAATAGCTATTTTTCCTTTGAAAACCTGAAATTATTTTTCATCCTTGCCAAAATCCAATCTGAATACTACGTCCCCTTCCCTGGTTCGAATCCAGCGAGAGACACACCTGAATCAAAAATGCACCAAAGTAAAAAAAATAAAATATTCATTTTATCTGAATTTTACTGAAGTAAACCTGCACACTTTAATAAAATAACCAAGTCATACCTGAATAAAAAGTCATAGACACACATCTGAATACAAAATTAACAACAATTGAGCAATGCATATTATATCTAAATGCTTTACAATGTTACCAATAACTGTATTCCTTTGAAAACCTAAAAGTATTTTTCGTCCTAGAATTTCAATCTCAATGATACTATGCCCGGTTTGTCATCCTTGAGAGACATACCTGAAAAAAAATTGTACAAAAACTGAAAAGCACTATACCTGAATTTTACTAAAATCAGCCTTTAAACGTCCCAAAGGTTGATTCGGTCGGTGGACCTATCCCATGATTCATTGCCCAAGACTTCAGGTCAATCGGGCCTACCGTTGGCAAGATATCGTGCTAACACTGACTTTGAGTTGTGACGTCATGTGACGTCACTGGTCGTGCGTCACGTCCCGAAAGTTTATACGTTCGGCGGACCTACCCAATGAACCATCGCCGAAAATTTCAAGTCGGCCGGACATACCGTTCCCAAGCTATCGTGCTAACAAACATTGCCCAAGACTTCAGGTCAATCGGGCCTACCGTTGGCAAGATATCGTGCTAACACTGACTTTGAGTTGTGACGTCATGTGACGTCACTGGTCGTGCGTCACGTCCCGAAAGTTTATACGTTCGGCGGACCTACCCAATGAACCATCGCCGAAAATTTCAAGTCGGCCGGACATACCGTTCCCAAGCTATCGTGCTAACAAACTCCATTGTACAACAAACACACAGAGAGAAAATTCTAAAACAAAATGTCTCCTCCTTTAGCAGGCAACAGGCCAACGTGCAAACACACAGACAACTGTTCCATATGACAACTTAATTACAAAAAGTTATCGGTTACGCTATTTCGGCATATAGGTCAAAATATTAATCAGTGTTAATCGGCAAGGTTATGGTAATAAACACTAAAAAATAATTAAATAAATAACCAACACCAAAAAAAAAGGCGACTGATCTAAGACAGCTCACACAGTAAGTTCGATTAATAAAACTTTAATAAACTCACAATAAACTGCTTTATCTCTTGCATGGTCTTTGGCTGCTGAGTGTGTAGAACTTTTGGACTGACTTGAGTAAACTTCTGTGTGACACAGTTACTCGGGGTATTTGTTGCTCTTTGATTTCTGCAGACGTCCTACTACTTTCATCAGTAAGAGAAGTTGAAGCGACTTGAGGCGTTGCGTTTGAATCGTTTGGTTTCTATAAAGTATTATAAAATTTAATTAGTTGCTAAAATTTTGCAAGTAACACTTTGACGATGTGATTGAGAAAATAACTGATGTCTTAAACCCGTTTGCTGAACTTTATATTTATTATTTAAAGTAGGAAACAGTTGCGCTTTCTGTAGTTTTCCTGAATTCCCATGGGCCGTACCTTTAAAACATATTTTAAGAATTGTTAAAGCTGCCAAGAACAAACGCATACGTCACAAACCAACAACAAGAACAACATTAAGTTTGGCTGTTAATTTTAAAAAGACTGGACGGGCGAACGGAATACTTCTTGCACATCTACAATGTATTTTACTTCTGAAAAGGCATCAAAATTTTATTGCTTCTGCATGATTTTATATGAATTGCATAAAATTAGGTACAAAGTGTCGACAGATGAACATACAGACGGACAGACCAAGATACAATAGTCCCCGCTCCACGTTACTCAACGGCATGGGATTAATTAATATTTTCCAAGCAATTTTTTTTAATTCTTAAAATATAAGTGTTAGCAACATTTTTGTAAATGAAGCCTCCATTAACTATACAGAGGTTCATTCCAACATCATCTTACATGATATCCACATGTGCATTTTAAAAACCTGAAGAATTATTTAATTCTTGCTGAATTTTCGCGTTCTCTATATTAACATATGCGGCTTTCATCTCGTTTTTCTTAATTTTTCATTTTTGAATTTTATTGATTGTCACTATTTATTCAATTATTTCCTTATTTATATGTTTATTCACTAATTTTCTATTTTTGTATTCATTAAAATATTTCTTTCTTTTATTTCTTATTTTTTCAATTATATATTACTTAACTAATTTATTCATTTATGTACTTATATATTTTCTATTTACTAAAGTATTTACTTTCTCATTCATTCATTATTTATTTATTGGATAACTTGCGGATAGGTATGCTGCATGCAATTTCTTTTGTCGTGGTGCAGGCCGATTTCCCAGTTCTTTGGTCCACTGACCAGTGGCTGCAAAATTTCGGAGCCGCTTGTGCCATTCGGCATCCAGCATTGCTTTATGTGATTTCTTCGGAGCGTCCGACATTCTTCTTACTCTACAAAATATACGGTGATATCATAAGTAATAAAGAACGAACAGAGGGCAAAGCCCTGTAGATTTATTTCATTCTCTGTAATACAGCAGACCCCCCTCCCCACACCTACGAGAGAGGCCTCAACCTCGACCCTAAACTGCCCACTCCCATCTTTACCAATTTATGAACCATAACAAAAACCAAACAAACATATAAGGCATGAAAACAACGTCAACATAACAATGAAAAAGAAAGAAAGTTTAGAAAGAGAGAGAGAGAGAGAGAGTCATTTAATAAAAAATGTACAGTGCTCTTAAATATGCTGCTAAATCTGTAGGATAATGTATACAAACTAAAAAATTATGCTAGCGCAAGGAAAGTGGTTAACAACATTGAAGATCTCGTACACACCACAATGTGAACAAATGGAATTTCACATCAGCTATAGACCTACAATGACAAGACATAAAGTGAGGTCCGGATGGGATGGGTTATCTCTCAACCAGCTTGAACTTCATCGCTATCCCAAACACTCGACCTGATATTTTTATTTTTTTTATTTTCTGTGTAATGCTCTTTGTGAAATTAACATCTAAATTATCCTTAAATAGGAAAAGTAAAGAGCGAACTTGATACGAAACAGAACCTTGTGTATTACATTCAAGGTTTAATAGGTTTTAACAGGTTTAACAGGTTTCGCTCGAAAGCCTGGGATGGATTTCCACGCCGAGTTCACCTGCGAGCAGCTGAGCTAAAGTTGGGGAATAACTGTCTTTTAAGAGAGGGAAAGAAGGGAGTAGAAAGGGGAGGAAATCTTCCTCGTTCATAATGTTCCCATCTAAACTTAAACTGAAATATTTTCTTTTTATTTGTAAACGTTTTATTTGAAGCAGATTTTTTAATCTTTGTCACTAAGCACTAAAAATGCTCACAATTTTATGCTTTAAAATGCTACAAATAGCTATTTTTCCTTTGAAAACCTGAAATTATTTTTCATCCTTGCCAAAATCCAATCTGAATACTACGTCCCCTTCCCTGGTTCGAATCCAGCGAGAGACACACCTGAATCAAAAATGCACCAAAGTAAAAAAAATAAAATATTCATTTTATCTGAATTTTACTGAAGTAAACCTGCACACTTTAATAAAATAACCAAGTCATACCTGAATAAAAAGTCATAGACACACATCTGAATACAAAATTAACAACAATTGAGCAATGCATATTATATCTAAATGCTTTACAATGTTACCAATAACTGTATTCCTTTGAAAACCTAAAAGTATTTTTCGTCCTAGAATTTCAATCTCAATGATACTATGCCCGGTTTGTCATCCTTGAGAGACATACCTGAAAAAAATTGTACAAAAACTGAAAAGCACTATACCTGAATTTTACTAAAATCAGCCTTTAAACGTCCCAAAGGTTGATTCGGTCGGTGGACCTATCCCATGATTCATTGCCCAAGACTTCAGGTCAATCGGGCCTACCGTTGGCAAGATATCGTGCTAACACTGACTTTGAGTTGTGACGTCATGTGACGTCACTGGTCGTGCGTCACGTCCCGAAAGTTTATACGTTCGGCGGACCTACCCAATGAACCATCGCCGAAAATTTCAAGTCGGCCGGACATACCGTTCCCAAGCTATCGTGCTAACAAACTCCATTGTACAACAAACACACAGAGAGAAAATTCTAAAACAAAATGTCTCCTCCTTTAGCAGGCAACAGGCCAACGTGCAAACACACAGACAACTGTTCCATATGACAACTTAATTACAAAAAGTTATCGGTTACGCTATTTCGGCATATAGGTCAAAATATTAATCAGTGTTAATCGGCAAGGTTATGGTAATAAACACTAAAAAATAATTAAATAAATAACCAACACCAAAAAAAAAGGCGACTGATCTAAGACAGCTCACACAGTAAGTTCGATTAATAAAACTTTAATAAACTGACAATAAACTGCTTTATCTCTTGCATGGTCTTTGGCTGCTGAGTGTGTAGAACTTTTGGACTGACTTGAGTAAACTTCTGTGTGACACAGTTACTCGGGGTATTTGTTGCTCTTTGATTTCTGCAGACGTCCTACTACTTTCATCAGTAAGAGAAGTTGAAGCGACTTGAGGCGTTGCGTTTGAATCGTTTGGTTTCTATAAAGTATTATAAAATTTAATTAGTTGCTAAAATTTTGCAAGTAACACTTTGACGATGTGATTGAGAAAATAACTGATGTCTTAAACCCGTTTGCTGAACTTTATATTTATTATTTAAAGTAGGAAACAGTTGCGCTTTCTGTAGTTTTCCTGAATTCCCATGGGCCGTACCTTTAAAACATATTTTAAGAATTGTTAAAGCTGCCAAGAACAAACGCATACGTCACAAACCAACAACAAGAACAACAATAAGTTTGGCTGTTAATTTTAAAAAGAATGGACGGGCGAACGGAATACTTCTTGCACATCTACAATGTATTTTACATCTGAAAAGGCATCAAAATTTTATTGCTTCTGCATGATTTTATATGAATTGCATAAAATTAGGTACAAAGTGTCGACAGATGAACATACAGACTGACAGACCAAGATACAATAGTCCCCGCTCCACGTTACTCAACGGCATGGGATTAATTAATATTTTCCAAGAAAATTTTTTCTAATTCTTAAAATATAAGTGTTAGCAACATTTTCGTAAATGAAGCCTCCATTAACTATACAGAGGTTCATTCCAACATCATCTTACATGATATCCACAGGTGCATTTTGTCTCTCCAGCAATAAAGAGTGTCTGGCCACATGGGTTATAGCACAGTGTTCAACCTGAAGAATTATTTAATTCTTGCTGAATTTTCGCGTTCTCTATATTAACATATGCGGCTTTCATCTCGTTTTTCTTAATTTTTCATTTTTGAATTTTATTGATTGTCACTATTTATTCAATTATTTCCTTATTTATATGTTTATTCACTAATTTTCTATTTTTGTATTCATTAAAATATTACTTTCTTTTATTTCTCAATTTTTCAATAATATATTACTTAACTAATTTATTCGTTTATGTACTTATATATTTTCTATTTACCAAAGTATTTACTTTCTCATTCATTCATTATTTATTTATTGGATAACTTGCGGCTAGGTATGCTGCATGCAATTTCTTTTGTCGTGGTGCAGGCCGATTTCCCAGTTCTTTGGTCCACTGACCAGTGGCTGCAAAATTTCGGAGCCGCTTGTGCCATTCGGCATCCAGCATTGCTTTATGTGATTTCTTCGGAGCGTCCGACATTCTTCTTACTCTACAAAATATACGGTGATATCATAAGTAATAAAGAACGAACAGAGGGCAAAGCCCTGTAGATTTATTTCATTCTCTGTAATACAGCAGACCCCCCTCCCCACACCTACGAGAGAGGCCTCAACCTCGACCCTAAACTGCCCACTCCCATCCTTACCAATTTATGAACCATAACAAAAACCAAACAAACATATAAGGCATGAAAACAACGTCAACATAACAATGAAAAAGAAAGAAAGTATAGAAAGAGAGACAGAGAGAGAGAGAGAGAGAGAGACAGAGAGAGAGAGAGAGAGAGAGAGAGAGAAAGAAAGAAAGAGAGAGAGAGAGTCATTTAATAAAAAATGTACAGTGCTCTTAAATATGCTGCTAAATCTGTAGGATAATGTATACAAACTAAAAAAATAATGCTAGCGCAAGGAAAGTGGTTAACAACATTGAAGATCTCGTACACACCACAATGTGAACAAATGGAATTTCACATCAGCTATAAACCTACAATGACAAGACATAAAGTGAGGTCCGGATGGGATGGGTTATCTCTCAACCAGCTTGAACTTCATCGCTATCCCAAACACTCGACCTGATATTTTTTTATTTTTTTATTTTCTGTGTAATGCTCTTTGTGAAATTAACATCTAAATTATCCTTAAATAGGAAAAGCAAAGAGCGAACTTGATACGAAACAGAACCTTGTGTATTACATTCAAGGTTTAATAGGTTTTAACAGGTTTCGCTCGAAAGCCTGGGATGGATTTCCACGCCGAGTTCACCTGCGAGCAGCTGAGCTAAAGTTGGGGAATAACTGTCTTGTAAGAGAGGGAAAGAAGGGAGTAGAAAGGGGAGGAAATCTTCCTCGTTCATAATGTTCCCATCTAAACTTAAACTGAAATATTTTCTTTTTATTTGTAAACGTTTTATTTGAAGCAGATTTTTTAATCTTTGTCACTAAGCACTAAAAATGCTCACAATTTTATGCTTTACAATGCTACAAATAGCTATTTTCCTTTGAAAACCTGAAATTATTTTTCATCCTTGCCAAAATCCAATCTGAATACTACGCCCCCCCCCCTCCCTGGTTCGAATCCAGCGAGAGACACACCTGAATCAAAAATGCACCAAAGTAAAAAAAATAAAATATTCATTTTATCTGAATTTTACTGAAGTAAACCTGCACACTTTAATAAA
Organism: Protula sp. h YS-2021; assembly: GCA_949752745.1. Classification (NCBI taxonomy): domain Eukaryota; kingdom Metazoa; phylum Annelida; class Polychaeta; order Sabellida; family Serpulidae; genus Protula; species Protula sp. h YS-2021. The sequence goes on from OX457024.1 coordinate 47,621,733, forward strand.
ATAACCAAGTCATACCTGAATAAAAAGTCATAGACACACATCTGAATACAAAATTAACAACAATTGAGCAATACATATTATATCTAAATGCTTTACAATGTTACCAATAACTTTATTCCTTTGAAAACCTAAAAGTATTTTTCGTCCTAGAATTTCAATCTCAATGATACTATGCCCGGTTTGTCATCCTTGAGAGACACACCTGAATAAAAATTGTACAAAAACTGAAAAGCACTATATCTGAATTTTACTAAAGTCAGCCTTGAAACGTCCCAAAGGTTGATTCGGTCGGTGGACCTATCCAATGATTCATTGCCCAAGACTTCAGGTCAATCGGGCCTACCGTTGGCAAGATATCGTGCTAACACTGACTTTGAGTTGTGACGTCATATGACGTCACTGGTCGTGCGTCACGTCCCGAAAGTTCATACGTTCGGCGGACCTACCCAATGAACCATCGCCGAAAATTTCAAGTCGGCCGGACATACCGTTCCCAAGCTATCGTACTAACAAACTCCATTGTACAACAAACACACAGAGAGAAAATTCTAAAACAAAATGTCTCCCTCTTAGCAGGCAACAGGCCAACGTGCAAACACACAGACAACTGTTCCATATGACAACTTAATTACAAAAAGTTATCTGTTACGCTATTTCGGCATATAGGTCAAAATATTAATCAGTGTTAATCGGCAAGGTTATGGTAATAAACACTAAAAAATAATTAAATAAACAACCAAAACCCAAAAAAAGGCGACTGATCTAAGACAGCTCACACAGTAAGTTCGATTAATAAAACTTTAATAAACTCACAATAAACTGCTTTATCTCTTGCATGGTCTTTGGCTGCTGAGTGTGTAGAACTTTTGGACTGACTTGAGTAAACTTCTGTGTGACACAGTTACTCGGGGTATTTGTTGCTCTTTGATTTCTGCAGACGTCCTACTACTTTCATCAGTAAGAGAAGTTGAAGCGACTTGAGGCGTTGCGTTTGAATCGTTTGGTTTCTATAAAGTATTATAAAATTTAATTAGTTGCTAAAATTTTGCAAGTAACACTTTGACGATGTGATTGAGAAAATAACTGATGTCTTAAACCCGTTTGCTGAACTTTATATTTATTACTTAAAGTAGGAAACAGTTGCGCTTTCTGTAGTTTTCGTAAATTCCCATGGGCCGTACCTTTAAAACATATTTTAAGAATTGTTAAAGCTGCCAAGAACAAACGCATACGTCACCAACCAACAACAAGAACAACATTAAGTTTGGCTGTTAATTTTAAAAAGACTGGACGGGCGAACGGAATACTTCTTGCACATCTACAATGTATTTTACATCTGAAAAGGCATCAAAATTTTATTGCTTCTGCATGATTTTATATGAATTGCATAAAATTAGGTACAAAGTGTCGACAGATGAACATACAGACGGACAGACCAAGATACAATAGTTCCCGCTCCACATTACTCAGCGGCATGGGATTAATTAATATTTTCCAAGCAAAATCTTTTTAATTCTTAAAATATAAGTGTTAGCAACATTTTCGTAAATGAAGCCTCCATTAACTATACAGAGGTTCATTCCAACATCATCTTACATGATATCCACAGGTGCATTGTGTCTCTCCAGCAATAAGGAGTGTCTGGCCACATGGGTTATAGCACAGTGTTCAACCTGAAGAATTATTTAATTCTTGCTGAATTTTCGCGTTCTCTATATTAACATATGCGGCTTTCATCTCGTTTTTCTTAATTTTTCATTTTTGAATTTTATTGATTGTCACTATTTATTCAATTATTTCCTTATTTATATGTTTATTCACTAATTTTCTATTTTTGTATTCATTAAAATATTTCTTTCTTTTATTTCTTATTTTTTCAATTATATATTACTTAACTAATTTATTCATTTATGTACTTATATATTTTCTATTTACTAAAGTATTTACTTTCTCATTCATTCATTATTTATTTATTGGATAACTTGCGGCTAGGTATGCTGCATGCAATTTCTTTTGTCGTGGTGCAGGCCGATTTCCCAGTTCTTTGGTCCACTGACCAGTGGCTGCAAAATTTCGGAGCCGCTTGTGCCATTCGGCATCCAGCATTGCTTTATGTGATTTCTTCGGAGCGTCCGACATTCTTCTTACTCTACAAAATATACGGTGATATCATAAGTAATAAAGAACGAACAGAGGGCAAAGCCCTGTAGATTTATTTCACTCTCTGTAATACAGCAGACACCCCTCCCCACACCTACGAGAGAGGCCTCAACCTCGACCCTAAACTGCCCACTCCCATCCTTACCAATTTATGAACCATAACAAAAACCAAACAAACATATAAGGCATGAAAACAACGTCAACATAACAATGAAAAAGAAAGAAAGTATAGAAAGAGAGAGAGAGAGAGAGAGAGAGAGAGAGAGAGAGAGAGAGAGAGAGAGAGAGAGAGAGAGAGAGAAAGAAAGAGAGAGAGAGAGAGAGTCATTTAATAAAAAATGTACAGTGCTCTTAAATATGCTGCTAAATCTGTAGGATAATGTATACAAACTAAAAAAATAATGCTAGCGCAAGGAAAGTGGTTAACAACATTGAAGATCTCGTACACACCACAATGTGAACAAATGGAATTTCACATCAGCTATAAACCTACAATGACAAGACATAAAGTGAGGTCCGGATGGGATGGGTTATCTCTCAACCAGCTTGAACTTCATCGCTATCCCAAACACTCGACCTGATATTTCTTTTATTTTTTTATTTTCTGTGTAATGCTCTTTGTGAAATTCACATCTAAATTATCCTTAAATAGGAAAACCAACGAGCGAACTTGATACGAAACAGAACCTTCTGTATTACATTCAAGGTTTAATAGGTTTTAACAGGTTTAACAGGTTTCGCTCGAAAGCCTGGGATGGATTTCCACGCCGAGTTCACCTGCGAACAGCTGAGCTAAAGTTGGGGAATAACTGTCTTGTAAGAGAGGGAAAGAAGGGAGTAGAAAGGGGAGGAAATCTTCCTCGTTCATAATGTTCCCATCTAAACTTAAACTGAAATATTTTCTTTTTATTTGTAAACGTTTTATTTGAAGCAGATTTTTTAATCTTTGTCACTAAGCACTAAAAATGCTCACAATTTTATGCTTTACAATGCTACAAATAGCTATTTTCCTTTGAAAACCTGAAATTATTTTTCATCCTTGCCAAAATTCAATCTGAATACTACGTCCCCCTCCCTGGTTCGAATCCAGCGAGAGACACACCTGAATCAAAAATGCACCAAAGTAAAAAAAATAAAATATTCATTTTATCTGAATTTTACTGAAGTAAACCTGCACACTTTAATAAAATAACCAAGTCATACCTGAATAAAAAGTCATAGACACACATCTGAATACAAAATTAACAACAATTGAGCAATACATATTATATCTAAATGCTTTACAATGTTACCAATAACTGTATTCCTTTGAAAACCTAAAAGTATTTTTCGTCCTAGAATTTCAATCTCAATGATACTATGCCCGGTTTGTCATCCTTGAGAGACATACCTGAATAAAAATTGTACAAAAACTGAAAAGCACTATATCTGAATTTTACTAAAATCATCCTTTAAACGTCCCAAAGGTTGATTCGGTCGGTGGACCTATCCAATGATTCATTGCCCAAGACTTCAGGTCAATCGGGCCTACCGTTGGCAAGATATCGTGCTAACACTGACTTTGAGTTGTGACGTCATGTGACGTCACTGGTCGTGCGTCACGTCCCGAAAGTTCATACGTTCGGCGGACCTACCCAATGAACCATCGCCGAAAATTTCAAGTCGGCCGGACATACCGTTCCCAAGCTATCGTGCTAACAAACTCCATTGTACAACAAACACACAGAGAGAAATTTCTAAAACAAAATCTCTCCCCCTTTAGCAGGCAACAGGCCAACGTGCAAACACACAGACAACTGTTCCATATGACAACTTAATTACAAAAAGTTATCTGTTACGCTATTTCGGCATATAGGTCAAAATATTAATCAGTGTTAATCGGCAAGGTTATGGTAACAAACACTAAAAAATAATTAAATAAATAACCAAAACCAAAAAAAAAAAGGCGACTGATCTAAGACAGCTCACACAGTAAGTTCGATTAATAAAACTTTAATAAACTCACAATAAACTGCTTTATCTCTTGCATGGTCTTTGGCTGCTGAGTGTGTAGAACTTTTGGATTGACTTGAGTAAACTTCTGTGTGACACAGTTACTCGGGGTATTTGTTGCTCTTTGATTTCTGCAGACGTCCTACTACTTTCATCAGTAAGAGAAGTTGAAGCGACTTGAGGCGTTGCGTTTGAATCGTTTGGTTTCTATAAAGTATTATAAAATTTAATTAGTTGCTAAAATTTTGCAAGTAACACTTTGACGATGTGATTGAGAAAATAACTGATGTCTTAAACCCGTTTGCTGAACTTTATATTTATTATTTAAAGTAGGAAACAGTTGCGCTTTCTGTAGTTTTCCTGAATTCCCATGGGCCGTACCTTTAAAACATATTTTAAGAATTGTTAAAGCTGCCAAGAACAAACGCATACGTCACAAACCAACAACAAGAACAACATTAAGTTTGGCTGTTAATTTTAAAAAGACTGGACGGGCGAACGGAATACTTCTTGCACATCTACAATGTATTTTACTTCTGAAAAGGCATCAAAATTTTATTGCTTCTGCATGATTTTATATGAATTGCATTATATTAGGTACAAAGTGTCGACAGATGAACATACAGACGGACAGACCAAGATACAATAGTCCCCGCTCCACGTTACTGAACGGCATGGGATTAATTAATATTTTCCAAGGAAAATTTTTTTAATTCTTAAAATATAAGTGTTCGCAACATTTTCGTAAATGAAGCCTCCATTAACTATACAGAGGTTCATTCCAACATCATCTTACATGATATCCACAGGTGCATTTTGTCTCTCCAGCAATAAGGAGTGTCTGGCCACATGGGTTATAGCACAGTGTTCAACCTGAAGAATTATTTAATTCTTGCTGAATTTTCGCGTTCTCTATATTAACATATGCGGCTTTCATCTCGTTTTTCTTAATTTTTCATTTTTGAATTTTATTGATTGTCACTATTTATTCAATTATTTCCTTATTTATATGTTTATTCACTAATTTTCTATTTTTGTATTCATTAAAATATTTCTTTCTTTTATTTCTTATTTTTTCAATTATATATTACTTAACTAATTTATTCATTTATGTACTTATATATTTTCTATTTACTAAAGTATTTACTTTCTCATTCATTCATTATTTATTTATTGGATAACTTGCGGCTAGGTATGCTGCATGCAATTTCTTTTGTCGTGGTGCAGGCCGATTTCCCAGTTCTTTGGTCCACTGACCAGTGGCTGCAAAATTTCGGAGCCGCTTGTGCCATTCGGCATCCAGCATTGCTTTATGTGATTTCTTCGGAGCGTCCGACATTCTTCTAACTCTACAAAATATACGGTGATATCATAAGTAATAAAGAACGAACAGAGGGCAAAGCCCTGTAGATTTATTTCATTCTCTGTAATACAGCAGACCCCCCTCCCCACACCTACGAGAGAGGCCTCAACCTCGACCCTAAACTGCCCACTCCCATCCTTACCAATTTATGAACCATAACAAAAACCAAACAAACATATAAGGCATGAAAGCAACGTCAACATAACAATGAAAAAGAAAGAAAGTTTAGAAAGAGAGAGAGAGAGAGAGTCATTTAATAAAAAATGTACAGTGCTCTTAAATATGCTGCTAAATCTGTAGGATAATGTATACAAACTAAAAAATAATGCTAGCGCAAGGAAAGTGGTTAAAAACATTGAAGATCTCGTACACACCACAATGTGAACAAATGGAATTTCACATCAGCTATAGACCTACAATGACAAGACATAAAGTGAGGTCCGGATGGGATGGGTTATCTCTCAACCAGCTTGAACTTCATCGCCATCCCAAACACTCGACCTGATATTTTTATTTTTTTATTTTCTGTGTAATGCTCTTTGTGAAATTAACATCTAAATTATCCTTAAATAGGAAAAGTAAAGAGCGAACTTGATACGAAACAGAACCTTGTGTATTACATTCAAGGTTTAATAGGTTTTAACAGGTTTAACAGGTTTCGCTCGAAAGCCTGGGATGGATTTCCACGCCGAGTTCACCTGCGAGCAGCTGAGCTAAAGTTGGGGAATAACTGTCTTTTAAGAGAGGGAAAGAAGGGAGTAGAAAGGGGAGGAAATCTTCCTCGTTCATAATGTTCCCATCTAAACTTAAACTGAAATATTTTCTTTTTATTTGTAAACGTTTTATTTGAAGCAGATTTTTTAATCTTTGTCACTAAGCACTAAAAATGCTCACAATTTTATGCTTTAAAATGCTACAAATAGCTATTTTTCCTTTGAAAACCTGAAATTATTTTTCATCCTTGCCAAAATCCAATCTGAATACTACGTCCCCTTCCCTGGTTCGAATCCAGCGAGAGACACACCTGAATCAAAAATGCACCAAAGTAAAAAAAATAAAATATTCATTTTATCTGAATTTTACTGAAGTAAACCTGCACACTTTAATAAAATAACCAAGTCATACCTGAATAAAAAGTCATAGACACACATCTGAATACAAAATTAACAACAATTGAGCAATACATATTATATCTAAATGCTTTACAATGTTGCCAATAACTGTATTCCTTTGAAAACCTAAAAGTATTTTTCGTCCTAGAATTTCAATCTCAATGATAATATGCCCTGTTTGTCATCCTTGAGAGACATACCTGAATAAAAATTGTACAAAAACTGAAAAGTACTATATCTGAATTTTACTAAAATCAGCCTTTAAACGTCCCAAAGGTTGATTTGGTCGGTGGACCTATCCAATGATTCATTGCCCAAGACTTCAGGTCAATCGGGCCTACCGTTGGCAAGATATCGTGCTAACACTGACTTTGAGTTGTGACGTCATGTGACGTCACTGGTCGTGCGTCACGTCCCGAAAGTTCATACGTTCGGCGGACCTACCCAATGAACCATCGCCGAAAATTTCAAGTCGGCCGGACATACCGTTCCCAAGCTATCGTGCTAACAAACTCCATTGTACAACAAACACACAGAGAGAAATTTCTAAAACAAAATCTCTCCCCCTTTAGCAGGCAACAGGCCAACGTGCAAACACACAGACAACTGTTCCATATGACAACTTAATTACAAAAAGTTATCTGTTACGCTATTTCGGCATATAGGTCAAAATATTAATCAGTGTTAATCGGCAAGGTTATGGTAACAAACACTAAAAAATAATTAAATAAATAACCAAAACCAAAAAAAAAGGCGACTGATCTAAGACAGCTCACACAGTAAGTTCGATTAATAAAACTTTAATAAACTCACAATAAACTGCTTTATCTCTTGCATGGTCTTTGGCTGCTGAGTGTGCAGAACTTTTGGACTGACTTGAGTAAACTTCTGTGTGACACAGTTACTCGGGGTATTTGTTGCTCTTTGATTTCTGCAGACGTCCTACTACTTTCATCAGTAAGAGAAGTTGAAGCGACTTGAGGCGTTGCGTTTGAATCGTTTGGTTTCTATAAAGTATTATAAAATTTAATTAGTTGCTAAAATTTTGCAAGTAACACTTTGACGATGTGATTGAGAAAATAACTGATGTCTTAAACCCGTTTGCTGAACTTTATATTTATTATTTAAAGTAGGAAACAGTTGCGCTTTCTGTAGTTTTCCTGAATTCCCATGGGCCGTACCTTTAAAACATATTTTAAGAATTGTTAAAGCTGCCAAGAACAAACGCATACGTCACAAACCAACAACAAGAATAACATTAAGTTTGGCTGTTAATTTTAAAAAGACTGGACGGGCGAACGGAATACTTCTTGCACATCTACAATGTATTTTACTTCTGAAAAGGCATCAAAATTTTATTGCTTCTGCATGATTTTATATGAATTGCATAAAATTAGGTACAAAGTGTCGACAGATGAACACACAGACGGACAGACCAAGATACAATAGTCCCCGCTCCACGTTACTCAACGGCATGGGATTAATTAATATTTTCCAAGCAAATTTTTTTTAATTCTTAAAATATAAGTGTTAGCAGCATCTTCGTAAATGAAGCCTCCATTAACTATACAGAGGTTCATTCCAACATCATCTTACATGATATCCACAGGTGCATTTTGTCTCTCCAGCAATAAGGAGTGTCTGGCCACATGGGTTATAGCACAGTGTTCAACCTGAAGAATTATTTAATTCTTTCTGAATTTTCGCGTTCTCTATATTAACATATGCGGCTTTCATCTCGTTTTTCTTAATTTTTCATTTTTGAATTTTATTGATTGTCACTATTTATTCAATTATTTCCTTATTTATATGTTTATTCACTAATTTTCTATTTTTGTATTCATTAAAATATTTCTTTCTTTTATTTCTTAATTTTTCAATTATATATTACTTAACTAATTTATTCATTTATGTACTTATATATTTTCTATTTACTAAAGTATTTACTTTCTCATTCATTCATTATTTATTTATTGGATAACTTGCGGCTAGGTATGCTGCATGCAATTTCTTTTGTCGTGGTGCAGGCCGATTTCCCAGTTCTTTGGTCCACTGACCAGTGGCTGCAAATTTTCGGAGCCGCTTGTGCCATTCGGCATCCAGCATTGCTTTATGTGATTTCTTCGGAGCGTCCGACATTCTTCTTACTCTACAAAATATACGGTGATATCATAAGTAATAAAGAACGAACAGAGGGCAAAGCCCTGTAGATTTATTTCATTCTCTGTAATACAGCAGACCCCCCTCCCCACACCTACGAGAGAGGCCTCAACCTCGACCCTAAACTGCCCACTCCCATCCTTACCAATTTATGAACCATAACAAAAACCAAACAAACATATAAGGCATGAAAACAACGTCAACATAACAATGAAAAAGAAAGAAAGTTTAGAAAGAGAGAGAGAGAGAGAGTCATTTAATAAAAAATGTACAGTGCTCTTAAATATGCTGCTAAATCTGTAGGATAATGTATACAAACTAAAAAATAATGCTAGCGCAAGGAAAGTGGTTAACAACATTGAAGATCTCGTACACACCACAATGTGAACAAATGGAATTTCACATCAGCTATAGACCTACAATGACAAGACATAAAGTGAGGTCCGGATGGGATGGGTTATCTCTCAACCAGCTTGAACTTCATCGCTATCCCAAACACTCGACCTGATATTTTTATTTTTTTATTTTCTGTGTAATGCTCTTTGTGAAATTAACATCTAAATTATCCTTAAATAGGAAAAGTAAAGAGCGAACTTGATACGAAACAGAACCTTGTGTATTACATTCAAGGTTTAATAGGTTTTAACAGGTTTAACAGGTTTCGCTCGAAAGCCTGGGATGGATTTCCACGCCGAGTTCACCTGCGAGCAGCTGAGCTAAAGTTGGGGAATAACTGTCTTTTAAGAGAGGGAAAGAAGGGAGTAGAAAGGGGAGGAAATCTTCCTCGTTCATAATGTTCCCATCTAAACTTAAACTGAAATATTTTCTTTTTATTTGTAAACGTTTTATTTGAAGCAGATTTTTTAATCTTTGTCACTAAGCACTAAAAATGCTCATAATTTTATGCTTTAAAACGCTACAAATAGCTATTTTCCCTTTGAAAACCTGAAATTATTTTCATCCTTGCCAAAATCCAATCTGAATACTACGTCCCCCTCCCTGGTTCGAATCCAGCGAGAGACACACCTGAATCAAAAATGCACCAAAGTAAAAAAAATAAAATATTCATTTTATCTGAATTTTACTGAAGTAAACCTGCACACTTTAATAAAATAACCAAGTCATACCTGAATAAAAAGTCATAGACACACATCTGAATACAAAATTAACAACAATTGAGCAATACATATTATATCTAAATGCTTTACAATATTACCAATAACTGTATTCCTTTGAAAACCTAAAAGTATTTTTCGTCCTAGAATTCCAATCTCAATGATACTATGCCCGGTTTGTCATCCTTGAGAGACATACCTGAATAAAAATTGTACAAAAACTGAAAAGCACTATATCTGAATTTTACTTAAATCAGCCTTTAAACGTCCCAAAGGTTGATTCGGTCGGTGGACCTATCCAATGATTCATTGCCCAAGACTTCAGGTCAATCGGGCCTACCGTTGGCAAGATATCGTGCTAACACTGACTTTGAGTTGTGACGTCATGTGACGTCACTGGTCGTGCGTCACGTCCCGAAAGTTCATACGTTCGGCGGACCTACCCAATGAACCATCGCCGAAAATTTCAAGTCGGCCGGACATACCGTTCCCAAGCTATCGTGCTAACAAACTCCATTGTACAACAAACACACAGAGAGAAAATTCTAAAACAAAATGTCTCCCCCTTTAGCAGGCAACAGGCCAACGTGCAAACACACAGACAACTGTTCCATATGACAACTTAATTACAAAAAGTTATCTGTTACGCTATTTCGGCATATAGGTCAAAATATTAATCAGTGTTAATCGGCAAGGTTATGGTAACAAACACTAAAAAATAATTAAATAAATAACCAAAACCAAAAAAAGGCGACTGATCTAAGACAGCTCACACAGTAAGTTCGATTAATAAAACTTTAATAAACTCACAATAAACTGCTTTATCTCTTGCATGGTCTTTGGCTGCTGAGTGTGTAGAACTTTTGGACTGACTTGAGTAAACTTCTGTGTGACACAGTTACTCGGGGTATTTGTTGCTCTTTGATTTCTGCAGACGTCCTACTACTTTCATCAGTAAGAGAAGTTGAAGCGACTTGAGGCGTTGCGTTTGAATCGTTTGGTTTCTATAAAGTATTATAAAATTTAATTAGTTGCTAAAATTTTGCAAGTAACACTTTGACGATGTGATTGAGAAAATAACTGATGTCTTAAACTCGTTTGATGAACTTTATATTTATTACTTAAAGTAGGAAACAGTTGCGCTTTCTGTAGTTTTCGTGAATTCCCATGGGTCGTACCCTTAAAACATATTTTAAGAATTGTTAAAGCTGCCAAGAACAAACGCATACGTCACAAACCAACAACAAGAACAACATTAAGTTTGGCTGTTAATTTTAAAAAGACTGGACGGGCGAACGGAATACTTCTTGCACATCTACAATGTATTTTACTTCTGAAAAGGCATCAAAATTTTATTGCTTCTGCATGATTTTATATGAATTGCATAAAATTAGGTACAAAGTGTCGACAGATGAACATACAGACGGACAGACCAAGATACAATAGTCCCCGCTCCACGTTACTCAACGGCATGGGATTAATTAATATTTTCCAAGCAAAATTTTTTTAATTCTTAAAATATAAGTGTTAGCAACATTTTCGTAAATGAAGCCTCCATCAACTATACAGAGGTTCATTCCAACATCATCTTACATGATATCCACAGGTGCATTTTGTCTCTCCAGCAATAAGGAGTGTCTGGCCACATGGGTTATAGCACAGTGTTCAACCTGAAGAATTATTTAATTCTTGCTGAATTTTCGCGTTCTCTATATTAACATATGCGGCTTTCACCTCGTTTTTCTTAATTTTTCATTTTTGAATTTTATTGATTGTCACTATTTATTCAATTATTTAATTATTTATATGTTTATTCACTAATTTTCTATTTTTGTATTCATTAAAATATTTCTTTCTTTTATTTCTTATTTTTTCAATTATATATTACTTAACTAATTTATTCATTTATGTACTTATATATTTTCTATTTACTAAAGTATTTACTTTCTCATTCATTCATTATTTATTTATTGGATAACTTGCGGCTAGGTATGCTGCATGCAATTTCTTTTGTCGTGGTACAGGCCGATTTCCCAGTTCTTTGGTCCACTGACCAGTGGCTGCAAAATTTCGGAGCCGCTTGTGCCATTCGGCATCCAGCATTGCTTTATGTGATTTCTTCGGAGCGTCCGACATTCTTCTTACTCTACAAAATATACGGTGATATCATAAGTAATAAAGAACGAACAGAGGGCAAAGCCCTGTAGATTTATTTCATTCTCTGTAATACAGCAGACCCCCCTCCCCACACCTACGAGAGAGGCCTCAACCTCGACCCTAAACTGCCCACTCCCATCCTTACCAATTTATGAACCATAACAAAAACCAAACAAACATATAAGGCATGAAAACAACGTCAACATAACAATGAAAGAGATAGAAAGTGTAGAAAGAGAGAGAGAGAGAGAGAGAGAGAGAGAGAGAGAGAGAGAGAGAGAGAGAGAGAGAAAAGAAAGAGAGAGAGCGAGAGAGAGAGTCATTTAATAAAAAATGTACAGTGCTCTTAAATATGCTGCTAAATCTGTAGGATAATGTATATAAACTAAAAAATAATGCTAACGCAAGGAAAGTGGTTAACAACATTGAAGATCTCGTACACACCACAATGTGAACAAATGGAATTTCACATCAGCTATAAACCTACAATGACAAGACATAAAGTGAGGTCCGGATGGGATGGGTTATCTCTCAACCAGCTTGAACTTCATCGCTATCCCAAACACTCGACCTGATATTTTTTTATTTTTTTTATTTTCTGTGTAATGCTCTTTGTGAAATTCACATCTAAATTATCCTTAAATGGGAAAAGCAAAGAGCGAACTTGATACGAAACAGAACCTTGTGTATTACATTCAAGGTTTAATAGGTTTTAACAGGTTTAACAGGTTTCGCTCGAAAGCCTGGGATGGATTTCCACGCCGAGTTCACCTGCGAGCAGCTGAGTGTGTTGTAAGAGAGGGAAAGAAGGGAGTAGAAAGGGGAGGAAATCTTCCTCGTTCATAATGTTCCCATCTAAACTTAAACTGAAATATTTTCTTTTTATTTGTAAACGTTTTATTTGAAGCAGATTTTTTAATCTTTGTCACTAAGCACTAAAAATGCTCACAATTTTATGCTTTACAATGCTACAAATAGCTATTTTCCTTTGAAAACCTGAAATTATTTTTCATCCTTGCCAAAATTCAATCTGAATACTACGCCCTCCTCCCTGGTTCGAATCCAGCGAGAGACACACCTGAATCAAAAATGCACCAAAGTAAAAAAAATAAAATATTCATTTTATCTGAATTTTACTGAAGTAAACCTGCACACTTTAATAAAATAACCAAGTCATACCTGAATAAAAAGTCATAGACACACATCTGAATACAAAATTAACAACAATTGAGCAATACATATTATATCTAAATGCTTTACAATGTTACCAATAACTGTATTCCTTTGAAAACCTAAAAGTATTTTTCGTCCTAGAATTTCAATCTCAATGATACTATGCCCGGTTTGTCATCCTTGAGAGACATACCTGAATAAAAATTGTACAAAAACTGAAAAGCACTATATCTGAATTTTACTTAAATCAGCCTTTAAACGTCCCAAAGGTTGATTCGGTCGGTGGACCTATCCAATGATTCATTGCCCAAGACTTCAGGTCAATCGGGCCTACCGTTGGCAAGATATCGTGCTAACACTGACTTTGAGTTGTGACGTCATGTGACGTCACTGGTCGTGCGTCACGTCCCGAAAGTTCATACGTTCGGCGGACCTACCCAATGAACCATCGCCGAAAATTTCAAGTCGGCCGGACATACCGTTCCCAAGCTATCGTGCTAACAAACTCCATTGTACAACAAACACACAGAGAGAAAATTCTAAAACAAAATGTCTCCCACTTTAGCAGGCAACAGGCCAACGTGCAAACACAGACAACTGTTCCATATGACAACTTAATTACAAAAAGTTATCTGTTACGCTATTTCGGCATATAGGTCAAAATATTAATCAGTGTTAATCGGCAAGGTTATGGTAACAAACACTAAAAAATAATTAAATAAATAACCAAAACCAAAAAAAAGGCGACTGATCTAAGACAGCTCACACAGTAAGTTCGATTAATAAAACTTTAATAAACTCACAATAAACTGCTTTATCTCTTGCATGGTCTTTGGCTGCTGAGTGTGTAGAACTTTTGGATTGACTTGAGTAAACTTCTGTGTGACACAGTTACTCGGGGTATTTGTTGCTCTTTGATTTCTGCAGACGTCCTACTACTTTCATCAGTAAGAGAAGTTGAAGCGACTTGAGGCGTTGCGTTTGAATCGTTTGGTTTCTATTAAGTATTATAAAATTTAATTAGTTGCTAAAATTTTGCAAGTAACACTTTGACGATGTGATTGAGAAAATAACTGATGTCTTAAACCCGTTTGCTGAACTTTATATTTATTACTTAAAGTAGGAAACAGTTGCGCTTTCTTGTAATTTTCGTGAATTCCCATGGGCCGTACCTTTAAAACATATTTTAAGAATTGTTAAAGCTGCCAAGAACAAACGCATACGTCACAAACCAACAACAAGAACAACATTAAGTTTGGCTGTTAATTTTAAAAAGACTGGACGGGCGAACGGAATACTTCTTGCACATCTACAATGTATTTTACTTCTGAAAAGGCATCAAAATTTTATTGCTTCTGCATGATTTTATATGAATTGCATAAAATTAGGTACAAAGTGTCGACAGATGAACATACAGACGGACAGACCAAGATACAATAGTCCCCGCTCCACGTTACTCAACGGCATGGGATTAATTAATATTTTCCAAGCAAAATTTTTTTAATTCTTAAAATATAAGTGTTAGCAACATTTTCGTAAATGAAGCCTCCATTAACTATACAGAGGTTCATTCCAACATCATCTTACATGATATCCACAGGTGCATTTTGTCTCTCCACCAATAAGGAGTGTCTGGCCACATGGGTTTTAGCACAGTGTTCAACCTGAAGAATTATTTAATTCTTGCTGAATTTTCGCGTTCTCTATATTAACATATGCGACTTTCAGCTCGTTTTTCTTAATTTTTCATTTTTGAATTTTATTGATTGTCACTATTTATTCAATTATTTAATTATTTATATGTTTATTCACTAATTTTCTATTTTTGTATTCATTAAAATATTTCTTTCTTTTATTTCTTATTTTTTCAATTATATATTACTTAACTAATTTATTCATTTATGTACTTATATATTTTCTATTTACTAAAGTATTTACTTTCTCATTCATTCATTATTTATTTATTGGATAACTTGCGGCTAGGTATGCTGCATGCAATTTCTTTTGTCGTGGTACAGGCCGATTTCCCAGTTCTTTGGTCCACTGACCAGTGGCTGCAAAATTTCGGAGCCGCTTGTGCCATTCGGCATCCAGCATTGCTTTATGTGATTTCTTCGGAGCGTCCGACATTCTTCTTACTCTACAAAATATACGGTGATATCATAAGTAATAAAGAACGAACAGAGGGCAAAGCCCTGTAGATTTATTTCATTCTCTGTAATACAGCAGACCCCCCTCCCCACACCTACGAGAGAGGCCTCAACCTCGACCCTAAACTGCCCACTCCCATCCTTACCAATTTATGAACCATAACAAAAACCAAACAAACATATAAGGCATGAAAACAACGTCAACATAACAATGAAACAGATAGAAAGTGTAGAAAGAGAGAGAGAGAGAGAGAGAGAGAGAGAGAGAGAGAGAGAGAGAGAGAGAGAGAGAGTCATTTAATAAAAAATGTACAGTGCTCTTAAATATGCTGCTTAATCTGTAGGATAATGTATAGAAACTAAAAAATAATGCTAACGCAAGGAAAGTGGTTAACAACATTGAAGATCTCGTACACACCACAATGTGAACAAATGGAATTTCACATCAGCTATAAACCTAAAATGACAAAACATAAAGTGAGGTCCGGATGGGATGGGTTATCTCTCAACCAGCTTGAACTTCATCGCTATCCCAAACACTCGACCTGATATTTTTTTATTTTTTTATTTTCTGTGTAATGCTCTTTGTGAAATTAACATCTAAATTATCCTTAAATAGGAAAAGCAAAGAGCGAACTTGATACGAAACAGAACCTTGTGTATTACATTCAAGGTTTGATAGTTTTTAACAGGTTTAACAGGTTTCGCTCGAAAGCCTGGGATGGATTTCCACGCCGAGTTCACCTGCGAGCAGCTGAGCTAAAGTTGGGGAATAACTGTCTTGTAAGAGAGGGAAAGAAGGGAGTAGAAAGGGGAGGAAATCTTCTTCGTTCATAATGTTCCCATCTAAACTTAAACTGAAATATTTTCTTTTTATTTGTAAACGTTTTATTTGAAGCAGATTTTTTAATCTTTGTCACTAAGCACTAAAAATGCTCACAATTTTATGCTTTACAATGCTACAAATAGCTATTTTCCTTTGAAAACCTGAAATTATTTTTCATCCTTGCCAAAATCCAATCTGAATACTACGTCCCCCTCCCTGGTTCGAATCCAGCGAGAGACACACCTGAATCAAAAATGCACCAAAGTAAAAAAAATAAAATATTCATTTTATCTGAATTTTACTGAAGTAAACCTGCACACTTTAATAAAATAACCAAGTCATACCTGAATAAAAAGTCATAGACACACATCTGAATACAAAATTAACAACAATTGAGCAATACATATTATATCTAAATGCTTTACAATGTTACCAATAACTGTATTCCTTTGAAAACCTAAAAGTATTTTTCGTCCTAGAATTTCAATCTCAATGATACTATGCCCGGTTTGTCATCCTTGAGAGACATACCTGAATAAAAATTGTACAAAAACTGAAAAGCACTATATCTGAATTTTACTTAAATCAGCCTTTAAACGTCCCAAAGGTTGATTCGGTCGGTGGACCTATCCAATGATTCATTGCCCAAGACTTCAGGTCAATCGGGCCTACCGTTGGCAAGATATCGTGCTAACACTGACTTTGAGTTGTGACGTCATGTGACGTCACTGGTCGTGCGTCACGTCCCGAAAGTTCATACGTTCGGCGGACCTACCCAATGAACCATCGCCGAAAATTTCAAGTCGGCCGGACATACCGTTCCCAAGCTATCGTGCTAACAAACTCCATTGTACAACAAACACACAGAGAGAAAATTCTAAAACAAAATGTCTCCCCCTTTAGCAGGCAACAGGCCAACGTGCAAACACACAGACAACTGTTCCATATGACAACTTAATTACAAAAAGTTATCTGTTACGCTATTTCGGCATATAGGTCAAAATATTAATCAGTGTTAATCGGCAAGGTTATGGTAACAAACACTAAAAAATAATTAAATAAATAACCAAAACCAAAAAAAGGCGACTGATCTAATACAGCTCACACAGTAAGTTCGATTAATAAAACTTTAATAAACTCACAATAAACTGCTTGGTCTTTGGCTGCTGAGTGTGTAGAACTTTTGGACTGACTTGAGTAAACTTCTGTGTGACACAGTTACTCGGGGTATTTGTTGCTCTTTGATTTTTGCAGACGTCCTACTACTTCCATCAGTAAGAGAAGTTGAAGCGACTAGAGGCGTTGCGTTTGAATCGTTTGGTTTCTATAAAGTATTATAAAATTTAATTAGTTGCTAAAATTTTGCAAGTAACACTTTGACGATGTGATTGAGAAAATAACTGATGTCTTAAACCCGTTTGCTGACCTTTATATTTATTACTTAAAGTAGGAAACAGTTGCGCTTTCTGTAGTTTTCGTGAATTCCCATGGGCCGTACCTTTAAAACATATTTTAAGAATTGTTAAAGCTGCCAAGAACAAACGCATACGTCACAAACCAACAACAAGAACAACATTAAGTTTGGCTGTTAATTTTAAAAAGACTGGACGGGCGAACGGAATACTTCTTGCACATCTACAATGTATTTTACTTCTGAAAAGGCATCAAAATTTTATTGCTTCTGCATGATTTTATATGAATTGCATAAAATTAGGTACAAAGTGTCGACAGATGAACATACAGACGGACAGACCAAGATACAATAGTCCCCGCTCCACGTTACTCAACGGCATGGGATTAATTAATATTTTCCAAGCAAAATTTTTTTAATTCTTAAAATATAAGTGTTAGCAACATTTTCGTAAATGAAGCCTCCATTAACTATACAGAGGTTCATTCCAACATCATCTTACATGATATCCACAGGTGCATTTTGTCTCTCCAGCAATAAGGAGTGTCTGGCCACATGGGTTTTAGCACAGTGTTCAACCTGAAGAATTATTTAATTCTTGCTGAATTTTCGCGTTCTCTATATTAACATATGCGACTTTCAGCTCGTTTTTCTTAATTTTTCATTTTTGAATTTTATTGATTGTCACTATTTATTCAATTATTTAATTATTTATATGTTTATTCACTAATTTTCTATTTTTGTATTCATTAAAATATTTCTTTCTTTTATTTCTTATTTTTTCAATTATATATTACTTAACTAATTTATTCATTTATGTACTTATATATTTTCTATTTACTAAAGTATTTACTTTCTCATTCATTCATTATTTATTTATTGGATAACTTGCGGCTAGGTATGCTGCATGCAATTTCTTTTGTCGTGGTACAGGCCGATTTCCCAGTTCTTTGGTCCACTGACCAGTGGCTGCACAATTTCGGAGCCGCCTGTGCCATTCGGCATCCAGCATTGCTTTATGTGATTTCTTCGGAGCGTCCGACATTCTTCTTACTCTACAAAATATACGGTGATATCATAAGTAATAAAGAACGAACAGAGGGCAAAGCCCTGTAGATTTATTTCATTCTCTGTAATACAGCAGACCCCCCTCCCCACACCTACGAGAGAGGCCTCAACCTCGACCCTAAACTGCCTACTCCCATCCTTACCAATTTATGAACCATAACAAAAACCAAACAAACATATAAGGCATGAAAACAACGTCAACATAACAATGAAAAAGAAAGAAATTATAGAAAGAGAGAGAGAGAGAGAGAGAGAGAGAGAGAGAGAGAGAGAGAAAGAAAGAGAGAGAGAGAGAGAGAGAGTCATTTAATAAAAAATGTACAGTGCTCTTAAATATGCTGCTTAATCTGTAGGAGAATGTATAGAAACTAAAAAATAATGCTAACGCAAGGAAAGTGGTTAACAACATTGAAGATCTCGTACACACCACAATGTGAACAAATGGAATTTCACATCAGCTATAAACCTAAAATGACAAAACATAAAGTGAGGTCCGGATGGGATGGGTTATCTCTCAACCAGCTTGAACTTCATCGCTATCCCAAACACTCGACCTGATATTTTTTTATTTTTTTATTTTCTGTGTAATGCTCTTTGTGAAATTAACATCTAAATTATCCTTAAATAGGAAAAGCAAAGAGCGAACTTGATACGAAACAGAACCTTGTGTATTACATTCAAGGTTTGATAGTTTTTAACAGGTTTAACAGGTTTCGCTCGAAAGCCTGGGATGGATTTCCACGCCGAGTTCACCTGCGAGCAGCTGAGCTAAAGTTGGGGAATAACTGTCTTGTAAGAGAGGGAAAGAAGGGAGTAGAAAGGGGAGGAAATCTTCCTCGTTCATAATGTTCCCATCTAAACTTAAACTGAAATATTTTCTTTTTATTTGTAAACGTTTTATTTGAAGCAGATTTTTTAATCTTTGTCACTAAGCACTAAAAATGCTCACAATTTTATGCTTTACAATGCTACAAATAGCTATTTTCCTTTGAAAACCTGAAATTATTTTTCATCCGTGCCAAAATCCAATCTGAATACTACGTCCCCCTCCCTGGTTCGAATCCAGCGAGAGACACACCTGAATCAAAAATGCACCAAAGTAAAAAAAATAAAATATTCATTTTATCTGAATTTTACTGAAGTAAACCTGCACACTTTAATAAAATAACCAAGTCATACCTGAATAAAAAGTCATAGACACACATCTGAATACAAAATTAACAACAATTGAGCAATACATATTATATCTAAATGCTTTACAATGTTACCAATAACTGTATTCCTTTGAAAACCTAAAAGTATTTTTAGTCCTAGAATTTCAATCTCAATGATACTATGCCCGGTTTGTCATCCTTGAGAGACATACCTGAATAAAAATTGTACAAAAACTGAAAAGCACTATATCTGAATTTTACTAAAATCAGCCTTTAAACGTCCCAAAGGTTGATTCGGTCGGTGGACCTATCCAATGATTCATTGCCCAAGACTTCAGGTCAATCGGGCCTACCGTTGGCAAGATATCGTGCTAACACTGACTTTGAGTTGTGACGTCATGTGACGTCACTGGTCGTGCGTCACGTCCCGAAAGTTCATACGTTCGGCGGACCTACCCAATGAACCATCGCCGAAAATTTCAAGTCGGCCGGACATACCGTTCCCAAGCTATCGTGCTAACAAACTCCATTGTACAACAAACACACAGAGAGAAAATTCTAAAACAAAATGTCTCCCCCTTTAGCAGGCAACAGGCCAACGTGCAAACACACAGACAACTGTTCCATATGACAACTTAATTACAAAAAGTTATCTGTTACGCTATTTCGGCATATAGGTCAAAATATTAATCAGTGTTAATCGGCAAGGTTATGGTAACAAACACTAAAAAATAATTAAATAAATAACCAAAACCAAAAAAAGGCGACTGATCTAATACAGCTCACACAGTAAGTTCGATTAATAAAACTTTAATAAACTCACAATAAACTGCTTTATCTCTTGCATGGTCTTTGGCTGCTGAGTGTGTAGAACTTTTGGACTGACTTGAGTAAACTTCTGTGTGACACAGTTACTCGGGGTATTTGTTGCTCTTTGATTTTTGCAGACGTCCTACTACTTCCATCAGTAAGAGAAGTTGAAGCGACTAGAGGCGTTGCGTTTGAATCGTTTGGTTTCTATAAAGTATTATAAAATTTAATTAGTTGCTAAAATTTTGCAAGTAACACTTTGACGATGTGATTGAGAAAATAACTGATGTCTTAAACCCGTTTGCTGACCTTTATATTTATTACTTAAAGTAGGAAACAGTTGCGCTTTCTGTAGTTTTCCTGAATTCCCATGGGCCGTACCTTTAAAACATATTTTAAGAATTGTTAAAGCTGCCAAGAACAAACGCATACGTCACAAACCAACAACAAGAACAACATTAAGTTTGGCTGTTAATTTTAAAAAGACTGGACGGGCGAACGGAATACTTCTTGCACATCTACGATGTATTTTACTTCTGAAAAGGCATCAAAATTTTATTGCTTCTGCATGATTTTATATGAATTGCATAAAATTAGGTACAAAGTGTCGACAGATGAACATACAGACGGACAGACCAAGATACAATAGTCCCCGCTCCACGTTACTCAACGGCATGGGATTAATTAATATTTTCCAAGCAAAATTTTTTTAATTCTTAAAATATAAGTGTTAGCAACATTTTCGTAAATGAAGCCTCCATTAACTATACAGAGGTTCATTCCAACATCATCTTACATGATATCCACAGGTGCATTTTGTCTCTCCACCAATAAGGAGTGTCTGGCCACATGGGTTTTAGCACAGTGTTCAACCTGAAGAATTATTTAATTCTTGCTGAATTTTCGCGTTCTCTATATTAACATATGCGACTTTCAGCTCGTTTTTCTTAATTTTTCATTTTTGAATTTTATTGATTGTCACTATTTATTCAATTATTTAATTATTTATATGTTTATTCACTAATTTTCTATTTTTGTATTCATTAAAATATTTCTTTCTTTTATTTCTTATTTTTTCAATTATATATTACTTAACTAATTTATTCATTTATGTACTTATATATTTTCTATTTACTAAAGTATTTACTTTCTCATTCATTCATTATTTATTTATTGGATAACTTGCGGCTAGGTATGCTGCATGCAATTTCTTTTGTCGTGGTACAGGCCGATTTCCCAGTTCTTTGGTCCACTGACCAGTGGCTGCACAATTTCGGAGCCGCCTGTGCCATTCGGCATCCAGCATTGCTTTATGTGATTTCTTCGGAGCGTCCGACATTCTTCTTACTCTACAAAATATACGGTGATATCATAAGTAATAAAGAACGAACAGAGGGCAAAGCCCTGTAGATTTATTTCATTCTCTGTAATACAGCAGACCCCCCTCCCCACACCTACGAGAGAGGCCTCAACCTCGACCCTAAACTGCCTACTCCCATCCTTACCAATTTATGAACCATAACAAAAACCAAACAAACATATAAGGCATGAAAACAACGTCAACATAACAATGAAAAAGAAAGAAATTATAGAAAGAGAGAGAGAGAGAGAGAGAGAGAGAGAGAGAAAGAAAGAAAGAGAGAGAGAGAGAGAGAGAGAGAGAGAGTCATTTAATAAAAAATGTACAGTGCTCTTAAATATGCTGCTTAATCTGTAGGAGAATGTATAGAAACTAAAAAATAATGCTAACGCAAGGAAAGTGGTTAACAACATTGAAGATCTCGTACACACCACAATGTGAACAAATGGAATTTCACATCAGCTATAAACCTAAAATGACAAAACATAAAGTGAGGTCCGGATGGGATGGGTTATCTCTCAACCAGCTTGAACTTCATCGCTATCCCAAACACTCGACCTGATATTTTTTTATTTTTTTATTTTCTGTGTAATGCTCTTTGTGAAATTAACATCTAAATTATCCTTAAATAGGAAAAGCAAAGAGCGAACTTGATACGAAACAGAACCTTGTGTATTACATTCAAGGTTTGATAGTTTTTAACAGGTTTAACAGGTTTCGCTCGAAAGCCTGGGATGGATTTCCACGCCGAGTTCACCTGCGAGCAGCTGAGCTAAAGTTGGGGAATAACTGTCTTGTAAGAGAGGGAAAGAAGGGAGTAGAAAGGGGAGGAAATCTTCCTCGTTCATAATGTTCCCATCTAAACTTAAACTGAAATATTTTCTTTTTATTTGTAAACGTTTTATTTGAAGCAGATTTTTTAATCTTTGTCACTAAGCACTAAAAATGCTCACAATTTTATGCTTTACAATGCTACAAATAGCTATTTTCCTTTGAAAACCTGAAATTATTTTTCATCCGTGCCAAAATCCAATCTGAATACTACGTCCCCCTCCCTGGTTCGAATCCAGCGAGAGACACACCTGAATCAAAAATGCACCAAAGTAAAAAAAATAAAATATTCATTTTATCTGAATTTTACTGAAGTAAACCTGCACACTTTAATAAAATAACCAAGTCATACCTGAATAAAAAGTCATAGACACACATCTGAATACAAAATTAACAACAATTGAGCAATACATATTATATCTAAATGCTTTACAATGTTACCAATAACTGTATTCCTTTGAAAACCTAAAAGTATTTTTAGTCCTAGAATTTCAATCTCAATGATACTATGCCCGGTTTGTCATCCTTGAGAGACATACCTGAATAAAAATTGTACAAAAACTGAAAAGCACTATATCTGAATTTTACTAAAATCAGCCTTTAAACGTCCCAAAGGTTGATTCGGTCGGTGGACCTATCCAATGATTCATTGCCCAAGACTTCAGGTCAATCGGGCCTACCGTTGGCAAGATATCGTGCTAACACTGACTTTGAGTTGTGACGTCATGTGACGTCACTGGTCGTGCGTCACGTCCCGAAAGTTCATATGTTCGGCGGACCTACCCAATGAACCATCGCCGAAAATTTCAAGTCGGCCGAACATACCGCTCCCAAGCTATCGTGCTAACAAACTCCATTGTACAACAAACACACAGAGAGAAAATTCTAAAACAAAATATCTGCCCCTTTAGCAGGCAACAGGCCAACGTGCAAACACACAGACAACTGTTCCATATGACAACTTAATTACAATAAGTTATCTGTTACGCTATTTCGGCATATAGGTCAAAATATTAATCAGTGTTAATCGGCAAGGTTATGGTAACAAACACTAAAAAATGATTAAATAAATAACCAAAACCAAAAAAAGGCGACTGATCTAAGACAGCTCACACAGTAAGTTCGATTAATAAAACTTTAATAAACTCACAATAAACTGCTTTATCTCTTGCATGGTCTTTGGCTGCTGAGTGTGTAGAACTTTTGGATTGACTTGAGTAAACTTCTGTGTGACACAGTTACTCGGGGTATTTGTTGCTCTTTGATTTCTGCAGACGTCCTACTACTTTCATCAGTAAGAGAAGTTGAAGCGACTTGAGGCGTTGCGTTTGAATCGTTTGGTTTCTATAAAGTATTATAAAATTTAATTAGTTGCTAAAATTTTGCAAGTAACACTTTGACGATGTCATTGAGAAAATAACTGATGTCTTAAACCCGTTTGTTGAACTTTATATTTATTACTTAAAGTAGGAAACAGTTGCGCTTTCTGTAGTTTTCCTGAATTCCCATGGGCCGTACCTTTAAAACATATTTTAAGAATTGTTAAAGCTGCCAAGAACAAACGCATACGTCACCAACCAACAACAAGAACATTAAGTTTGGCTGTTAATTTTAAAAAGACTGGACGGGCGAACGGAATACTTCTTGCACATCTACAATGTATTTTACTTCTGAAAAGGCATCAAAATTTTATTGCTTCTGCATGAATTTATATGAATTGCATAAAATTAGGTACATAGTGTCGACAGATGAACATACAGACGGACAGACCAAGATACAATAGTCCCCGCTCCACGTTACTCAACGGCATGGGATTAATTAATATTTTCCAAGCAAATTTTTTTTAATTCTTAAAATATAAGTGTTAGCAACATTTTCGTAAATGAAGCCTCCATTAACTATACAGAGGTTCATTCCAACATCATCTTACATGATATCCACAGGTGCATTGTGTCTCTCCAGCAATAAGGAGTGTCTGGCCACATGGGTTATAGCACAGTGTTCAACCTGAAGAATTATTTAATTCTTGCTGAATTTTCGCGTTCTCTGTATTAACATATGCGGCTTTCATCTCGTTTTTCTTAAGTTTTCATTTTTGAATTTTATTGATTGTCATTATTTATTCAATTATTTCCTTATTTATATGTTTATTCACTAATTTTCTATTTTTGTATTCATTAAAATATTTCTTTCTTTTATTTCTTATTTTTTCAATTATATATTACTTAACTAATTTATTCATTTATGTACTTATATATTTTCTATTTACTAAAGTATTTACTTTCTCATTCATTCATTATTTATTTATTGGATAACTTGCGGCTAGGTATGCTGCATGCAATTTCTTTTGTCGTGGTGCAGGCCGATTTCCCAGTTCTTTGGTCCACTGACCAGTGGCTGCAAAATTTCGGAGCCGCTTGTGCCATTCGGCATCCAGCATTGCTTTATGTGATTTCTTCGGAGCGTCCGACATTCTTCTTACTCTACAAAATATACGGTGATATCATAAGTAATAAAGAACGAACAGAGGGCAAAGCCCTGTAGATTTATTTCATTCTCTGTAATAGAGCAGACCCCCCTCCCCACACCTACGAGAGAGGCCTCAACCTCGACCCTAAACTGCCCACTCCCATCCTTACCAATTTATGAACCATAACAAAAACCAAACAAACATATAAGGCATGGCATGAAAACATCGTCAACATAACAATGAAAAAGAAAGAAAGTATAGAAAGAGAGAGAGAGAGAAAGAAAGAGAGAGAGAGAGAGAGAGAGAGAGAGAGAGAGAGAGAGAGTCATTTAATAAAAAAATCTACAGTGCTCTTAAATATGCTGCTAAATCTGTAGGATAGTGTATACAAACTAAAAAATAATGCTAACGCAAGGAAAGTGGTTAACAACATTGAAGATCTCGTACACACCACAATGTGAACAAATGGAATTTCACATCAGCTATAAACCTACAATGACAAGACATAAAGTGAGGTCCGGATGGGATGGGTTATCTCTCAACCAGCTTGAACTTCATCGCTATCCCAAACACTCGACCTGATATTTTTTTTATTTTTTTTTATTTTCTGTGTAATGCTCTTTGTGAAATTCACATCTAAATTATCCTTAAATAGGAAAAGCAAAGAGCGAACTTGATACGAAACAGAACCTTGTGTATTACATTCATGGTTTAATAGGTTTTAAAAGGTTTCGCTCGAAAGCCTGGGATGGATTTCCACGCCAAGTTCACCTGCGAGCAGCTGAGCTAAAGTTGGGGAATAATTGTCTTGTAAGAGAGGGAAAGAAGGGAGTAGAAAGGGGAGGAAATCTTCCTCGTTCATAATTTCCCATCTAAACTTAAACTGAAATATTTTCTTTTTATTTGTAAACGTTTTATTTGAAGCAGATTTTTTAATCTTTGTCACTAAGCACTAAAAATGCTCACAATTTTATGCTTTACAATGCTACAAATAGCTATTTTCCTTTGAAAACCTGAAATTATTTTTCATCCTTGCCAAAATCCAATCTGAATACTACGTCCCCCTCCCTGGTTCGAATCCAGCGAGAGACACACCTGAATCAAAAATGCACCAAAGTAAAAAAAATAAAATATTCATTTTATCTGAATTTTACTGAAGTAAACCTGCACACTTTAATAAAATAACCAAGTCATACCTGAATAAAAAGTCATAGACACACATCTGAATACAAAATTAACAACAATTGAGCAATACATATTATATCTAAATGCTTTACAATGTTACCAATAACTGTATTCCTTTGAAAACCTAAAAGTATTTTTCGTCCTAGAATTTCAATCTCAATGATACTATGCCCGGTTTGTCATCCTTGAGAGACATACCTGAATAAAAATTGTACAAAAACTGAAAAGCACTATATCTGAATTTTACTAAAATCAGCCTTTAAACGTCCCAAAGGTTGATTCGGTCGGTGGACCTATCCAATGATTCATTGCCCAAGACCTCAGGGCCAATCGGGCCTACCGTTGGCAAGATATCGTGCTAACACTGACTTTGAGTTGTGACGTCATGTGACGTCACTGGTCGTGCGTCACGTCCCGAAAGTTCATACGTTCGGCGGACCTACCCAATGAACCATCGCCGAAAATTTCAAGTCGGCCGGACATACCGTTCCCAACCCGAACACTCGCGTAACGTCGGGCCGACGTCGGAACGGTATAAACCAGGTCGGAAAACGTCGGCATCGGCTTCGATGCATCGGTAATGCATCGGTTATAGGTTGGCAATAGTCGAATTTCCATTTTTTTCTCATTCGTCGGAAGTTCATCGGTTACCGAAGTTGGCCCGATGATTATTTTCCTCAGTTTAATAGATGTTGGCAACTATTCATCGGGCCGACATCTTTTTCCGACGAACTTCCGACCAATTGGGAATTTTTTTTTGCTAAAAATATTATATTCATATATTACACGTATTTCTCAATGCATATATTATACATATATTTTTATGCATTGGTTATACGTTGGAAATAGATTAACTTCCGACCAATGGTAAGAAAAATGAAACGGATATTGCATACGTATATTCGATGTATTTAGTTATACGTGCATTATACATATATTTGTATATGTTGGCCCAACGTCTGACATAGACGTACTTCCGACGGAACAAAACTTAATTGTTTTTGAAAAAGATCTTACTGATGTATAACCGACGGATTACAATAATCGTATAATATACAAATATATCACTACATCGGCTATACGTCGGAAATATACCGAATTCCGACGAAAACTAATGTTTTTATTTGAGATATTACAAGCATGTAATATGCGTATAAAAATACACGCATATTATACATATAGTTATATTTGTCGGTGAAACGTCGGAAATATACCGATTTCCAATGGATCTCTAAATTTGTGTATTTCACGCATAACTTGAAATGAAAACTATATATATATAGATATATTGCGTTGTGTACGAGTGCTCCACATATTCCACAGCGTCGGAAAAAAGATGCCGATATTGCCAACGCGTATTATACGTATTTTTTTAAACGTCTATAAAACGCATATTTTCCTATGTATAAACGACGTCGGAAATACATCGGAAAAAGATGCCGATATTGCAATCGTATATTATACGTATTTTTTATACGTCTATAAAACACATATTTTCCTATGCTTATTCGGCGTCGGAAATTTATCGATTGACGTTTTGTAGGGGACGTTATGAAGAATCAATAGTGGAGCATTATGAATATATTTGAAAATTATCATTTGCCTCAATAAACTAGCCCCAGCCGCCGTGGAGTAGAGGTATGTTCCGCCACTAGGATGCAAGAGGTCCCCGGTTCAAACCCGAGTAAGTACTAGTGTTCAGTTGCAATATATAGATATGCTATGTTGTATATTGATATGCTATGGTGTATGTATGAATATGTGAATTATGAATGGTTGGTAAAGGTTCAATGGGTCAGTTAAGGTTAGAAATAATATTTTTTACGTATAAAAATCATCGGAAGTTCGTCGGAAATGCATCGGAATATAAACGTATAACCGACGTATAGCCGACGGTTGGTATCCGACGTCGAAGAATTTGTAGGGATATTTCCGACGGTGGCCCGACGTATTAAAGATATATCGGCCCGATGTATATCTGATGTACGAAGCCGCTATATCTATTATGCGTCGGGCCATAGTTAATCCTATGTGCAACCGATACATCGGCCGACGAAGTTGCCGATATTGCCGATCTAGTATAGATGTATTTTAGACGTTACGCGAGTGTTCGGGAAGCTATCGTGCTAACAAACTCCATTGTACAACAAACACACAGAGAGAAAATTCTAAAACAAAATGTCTCCCCCTTTAGCAGGCAACAGGCCAACGTGCAAACACACAGACAACTGTTCCATATGACAACTTAATTACAAAAAGTTATCTGTTACGCTATTTCGGCATATAGGTCAAAATATTAATCAGTGTTAATCGGCAAGGTTATGGTAATAAACACTAAAAAATAATTAAATAAATAACCAAAACCAAAAAAGGCGACTGATCTAAGACAGCTCACACAGTAAGTTCGATTAATAAAACTTTAATAAACTCACAATAAACTGCTTTATCTCTTGCATGGTCTTTGGCTGCTGAGTGTGTAGAACTTTTGGACTGACTTGAGTAAACTTCTGTGTGACACAGTTACTCGGGGTATTTGTTGCTCTTTGATTTCTGCAGACGTCCTACTACTTTCATCAGTAAGAGAAGTTGAAGCGACTTGAGGCGTTGCGTTTGAATCGTTTGGTTTCTATAAAGTATTATAAAATTTAATTAGTTGCTAAAATTTTGCAAGTAACACTTTGACGATGTCATTGAGAAAATAACTGATGTCTTAAACCCGTTTGCTGAACTTTATATTTATTACTTAAAGTAGGAAACAGTTGCGCTTTCTGTAGTTTTCCTGAATTCCCATGGGCCGTACCTTTAAAATATATTTTAAGAATTGTTAAAGCTGCCAAGAACTAACGCATACGTCACCAACCAACAACAAGAACAACATTCAGTTTGGCTGTTAATTTTAAAAAGACTGGACGGGCGAAGGGAATACTTCTTGCACATCTACAATGTATTTTACTTCTGAAAAGGCATCAAAATTTTATTGCATCTGAATGATTTTATATGAATTGCATAAAATTAGGTACAAAGTGTCGACAGATGAACATACAGACGGACAGACCAAGATACAATAGTCCCCGCTCCACGTTACTCAACGGCATGGGATTAATTAATATTTTCCAAGCAAAATTTTTTTAATTATTAAAATATAAGTCTTAGCAACATTTTCGTAAATGAAGCCTCCATTAACTATACAGAGGTTCATTCCAACATCATCTTACATGATATCCACAGGTGCATTTTGTCTCTCCAGCAATAAGAAGTGTCTGGCCACATGGGTTATAGCACAGTGTTCAACCTGAAGAATTATTTAATTCTTGCTGAATTGTCGCGTTCTCTGTATTAACATATGCGGCTTTCATCTCGTTTTTCTTAATTTTTCATTTTTGAATTTTATTGATTGTCACTATTTATTCAATTATTTCCTTATTTATATGTTTATTCACTAATTTTCTAATTTTGTATTCATTAAAACATTTCTTTCTTTTATTTCTTATTTTTTCAATTATATATTACTTAACTAATTTATTCATTTATGTACTTATATATTTTCTATTTACTAAAGTATTTACTTTCTCATTCATTCATTATTTATTTATTGGATAACTTGCGGCTAGGTATGCTGCATGCAATTTCTTTTGTCGTGGTGCAGGCCGATTTCCCAGTTCTTTGGTCCACTGACCAGTGGCTGCAAAATTTCGGAGCCGCTTGTGCCATTCGGCATCCAGCATTGCTTTATGTGATTTCTTCGGAGCGTCCGACATTCTTCTTACTCTACAAAATATACGGTGATATCATAAGTAATAAAGAACGAACAGAGGGCAAAGCCCTGTAGATTTATTTCATTCTCTGTAATACAGCAGACCCCCCTCCCCACACCTACGAGAGAGGCCTCAACCTCGACCCTAAACTGCCCACTCCCATCCTTACCAATTTATGAACCATAACAAAAACCAAACAAACATATAAGGCATGAAAACAACGTCAACATAACAATGAAAAAGAAAGAAAGTATAGAAAGAGAGAGAGAGAGAGAGAGAGAGAGAGAGAGAGAGAGAGAGAGAGAGAAAGAGAGAGAAAGAAAGAGAGAGAGAGAGAGTCATTTAATAAAAAATGTACAGTGCTCTTTAATATGCTGCTAAATCTGTAGGATAATGTATACAAACTAAACAATAATGCTAGCAGAAGGAAAGTGGTTAACAACATTGAAGATCTCGTACACACCACAATGTGAACAAATGGATTTCACATCAGCTATAGACCTACAATGACAAGACATAAAGTGAGGTCCGGATGGGATGGGTTATCTCTCAACCAGCTTGAACTTCATCGCTATCCCAAACACTCGACCTGATATTTTTTTATTTTTTCATTTTCTGTGTAATGCTCTTTGTGAAATTCACATCTAAATTATCCTTAAATAGGAAAAGCAAAGAGCGAACTTGATACGAAACAGAAGCTTGTGTATTACATTCAAGGTTTAATAGGTTTTAACAGGTTTAACAGGTTTCGCTCGAACGCCTGGGATGGATTTCCACGCCGAGTTCACCTGCGAGCAGCTGAGCTAAAGTTGGGGAATAACTGTCTTGTAAGAGAGGGAACGAAGGGAGTAGAAAGGGGAGGAAATCTTCCTCGTTCATAATGTTCCCATCTAAACTTAAACTGAAATATTTTCTTTTTATTTGTAAACGTTTTATTTGAAGCAGATTTTTTAATCTTTGTCACTAAGCACTAAAAATGCTCACAATTTTATGCTTTACAATGCTACAAATAGCTATTTTCCTTTGAAAACCTGAAATTATTTTTCATCCTTGCCAAAATCCAATCTGAATACTACGTCCCCCTCCCTGGTTCGAATCCAGCGAGAGACACACCTGAATCAAAAATGCACCAAAGTAAAAAAAATAAAATATTCATTTTATCTGAATTTTACTGAAGTAAACCTGCACACTTTAATAAAATAACCAAGTCATACCTGAATAAAAAGTCATAGACACACATCTGAATACAAAATTAACAACAATTGAGCAATACATATTATATCTAAATGCTTTACAATGTTACCAATAACTGTATTCCTTTGAAAACCTAAAAGTATTTTTCGTCCTAGAATTTCAATCTCAATGATATTATGCCCGGTTTGTCATCCTTGAGAGACATACCTGAATAAAAATTGTACAAAAACTGAAAAGCACTATATCTGAATTTTACTAAAATCAGCCTTTAAACGTCCCAAAGGTTGATTCGGTCGGTGGACCTATCCAATGATTCATTGCCCAAGACTTCAGGTCAATCGGGCCTACCGTTGGCAAGATATCGTGCTAACACTGACTTTGAGTTGTGACGTCATGTGACGTCACTGGTCGTGCGTCACGTCCCGAAAGTTCATACGTTCGGCGGACCTACCCAATGAACCATCGCCGAAAATTTCAAGTCGGCCGGACATACCGTTCCCAAGCTATCGTGCTAACAAACTCCATTGTACAACAAACACACAGAGAGAAAATTCTAAAACAAAATGTCTCCCCCTTTAGCAGGCAACAGGCCAACGTGCAAACACACAGACAACTGTTCCATATGACAACTTAATTACAAAAAGTTGTCTGTTACGCTATTTCGGCATATAGGTCAAAATATTAATCAGTGTTAATCGGCAAGGTTATGGTAATAAACACTAAAAAATGATTAAATAAATAACCAAAACCAAAAAAGGCGACTGATCTAAGACAGCTCACACAGTAAGTTCGATTAAAAAACTTTAATAAACTCACAATAAACTGCTTTATCTCTTGCATGGTCTTTGGCTGCTGAGTGTGTAGAACTTTTGGACTGACTTGAGTAAACATCTGTGTGACACAGTTACTCGGGGTATTTGTTGCTCTTTGATTTCTGTAGACGTCCTACTACTTTCATCAGTAAGAGAAGTTGAAGCGACTTGAGGCGTTGCGTTTGAATCGTTTGGTTTCTATAAAGTATTATAAAATTTAATTAGTTGCTAAAATTTTGCAAGTAACACTTTGACGATGTGATTGAGAAAATAACTGATGTCTTAAACCCGTTTGCTGAACTTTATATTTATTACTTAAAGTAGGAAACAGTTGCGCTTTCTGTAGTTTTCCTGAATTCCCATGGGCCGTACCTTTAAAACATATTTTAAGAATTGTTAAAGCTGCCAAGAACAAACGCATACGTCACAAACCAACAACAAGAACAACATTAAGTTTGGCTGTTAATTTTAAAAAGACTGGACGGGCGAAGGGAATACTTCTTGCACATCTACAATGTATTTTACTTCTGAAAAGGCATCAAAATTTTATTGCTTCTGCATGATTTTATATGAATTGCATAAAATTAGGTACAAAGTGTCGACAGATGAACATACAGACGGACAGACCAAGATACAATAGTGCCCGCTCCACATTACTCAGCGGCATGGGATTAATTAATATTTTCCAAGCAAATTTTTTTTAATTCTTAAGATATAAGTGTTAGCAACATTTTCGTAAATGAAGCCTCCATTAACTATACAGAGGTTCATTCCAACATCATCTTACATGATATCCACAGGTGCATTGTGTCTCTCCAGCAATAAGGAGTGTCTGACCACATGGGTTATAGCACAGTGTTCAACCTGAAGAATTATTTAATTCTTGCTGAATTTTCGCGTTCTCTATATTAACATATGCGGCATTCATCTCGTTTTTCTTAATTTTTCATTTTTGAATTTTATTGATTGTCACTATTTATTCAATTATTTCCTTATTTATATGTTTATTCACTAATTTTCTATTTTTGTATTCATTAAAATATTTCTTTCTTTTATTTCTTATTTTTTCAATTATATATTACTTAACTAATTTATTCATTTATGTACTTATATATTTTCTATTTACTAAAGTATTTACTTTCTCATTCATTCATTATTTATTTATTGGATAACTTGCGGCTAGGTATGCTGCATGCAATTTCTTTTGTCGTGGTGCAGGCCGATTTCCCAGTTCTTTGGTCCACTGACCAGTGGCTGCAAAATTTCGGAGCCGCTTGTGCCATTCGGCATCCAGCATTGCTTTATGTGATTTCTTCGGAGCGTCCGACATTCTTCTTACTCTACAAAATATACGGTGATATCATAAGTAATAAAGAACGAACAGAGGGCAAAGCCCTGTAGATTTATTTCATTCTCTGTAATACAGCAGACCCCCCTCCCCACACCTACGAGAGAGGCCTCAACCTCGACCCTAAACTGCCCACTCCCATCCTTACCAATTTATGAACCATAACAAAAACCAAACAAACATATAAGGCATGAAAACAACGTCAACATAACAATGAAAAAGAAAGAAAGTATAGAAAGAGAGAGAGAGAGAGAGAGAGAGAGAAAGAAAGAAAGAGAGAGAGAGAGAGAGTCATTTAATAAAAAATGTACAGTGCTCTTAAATATGCTGCTAAATCTGTAGGATAATGTATACAAACTAAAAAATAATGCTAACGCAAGGAAAGTGGTTAACAACATTGAAGATATCGTACACACCACAATGTGAACAAATGGAATTTCACATCAGCTTTAAACCTACAAAGACAAGACATAAAGTGAGGTCCGGATGGGATGGGTTATCTCTCAACCAGCTTGAACTTCATCGCTATCCCAAACACTCGACCTGATATTTTTTTATTTTTTTTTTATTTTCTGTGTAATGCTCTTTGTGAAATTCACATCTAAATTATCCTTAAATAGGAAAAGCAAAGAGCGAACTTGATACGAAACAGAACCTTGTGTATTACATTCATGGTTTAATAGGTTTTAAAAGGTTTCGCTCGAAAGCCTGGGATGGATTTCCACGCCCAGTTCACCTGCGAGCAGCTGAGCTAAAGTTGGGGAATAATTGTCTTGTAAGAGAGGGAAAGAAGGGAGTAGAAAGGGGAGGAAATCTTCCTCGTTCATAATTTCCCATCTAAACTTAAACTGAAATATTTTCTTTTTATTTGTAAACGTTTTATTTGAAGCAGATTTTTTAATCTTTGTCACTAAGCACTAAAAATGCTCACAATTTTATGCTTTACAATGCTACAAATAGCTATTTTCCTTTGAAAACCTGAAATTATTTTTCATCCTTGCCAAAATCCAATCTGAATACTACGTCCCCCTCCCTGGTTCGAATCCAGCGAGAGACACACCTGAATCAAAAATGCACCAAAGTAAAAAAAATAAAATATTCATTTTATCTGAATTTTACTGAAGTAAACCTGCACACTTTAATAAAATAACCAAGTCATACCTGAATAAAAAGTCATAGACACACATCTGAATACAAAATTAACAACAATTGAGCAATACATATTATATCTAAATGCTTTACAATGTTACCAATAACTGTATTCCTTTGAAAACCTAAAAGTATTTTTCGTCCTAGAATTTCAATCTCAATGATACTATGCCCGGTTTGTCATCCTTGAGAGACATACCTGAATAAAAATTGTACAAAAACTGAAAAGCACTATATCTGAATTTTACTAAAATCAGCCTTTAAACGTCCCAAAGGTTGATTCGGACCTATCAAATGATTCATTGCCCAAGACTTCAGGTCAATCGGGCCTACCGTTGGCAAGATATCGTGCTAACACTGACTTTGAGTTGTGACGTCATGTGACGTCACTGGTCGTGCGTCACGTCCCGAAAGTTCATACGTTCGGCGGACCTACCCAATGAACCATCGCCGAAAATTTCAAGTCGGCCGGACATACTGTTCCCAAGCTATCGTGCTAACAAACTCCATTGTACAACAAACACACAGAGAGAAAATTCTAAAACAAAATGTCTCCCCCTTTAGCAGGCAACAGGCCAACGTGCAAACACACAGACAACTGTTCCATATGACAACTTAATTACAAAAAGTTATCTGTTACGCTATTTCGGCATATAGGTCAAAATATTAATC
The DNA here is from genome assembly GCA_949752745.1 of Protula sp. h YS-2021. Classification (NCBI taxonomy): domain Eukaryota; kingdom Metazoa; phylum Annelida; class Polychaeta; order Sabellida; family Serpulidae; genus Protula; species Protula sp. h YS-2021. Next base: position 47,657,160 of record OX457024.1, read on the forward strand.
AGTGTTAATCGGCAAGGTTATGGTAATAAACAAATAAATAAATAACCAACACCAAAAAAAGGCGACTGATCTAAGACAGCTCACACAGTAAGTTCGATTAATAAAACTTTAATAAACTCACAATAAACTGCTTTATCTCTTGCATGGTCTTTGGCTGCTGAGTGTGTAGAACTTTTGGACTGACTTGAGTAAACTTCTGTGTGACACAGTTACTCGGGGTATTTGTTGCTCTTTGATTTCTGTAGACGTCCTACTACTTTCATCAGTAAGAGAAGTTGAAGCGACTTGAGGCGTTGCGTTTGAATCGTTTGGTTTCTATAAAGTATTATAAAATTTAATTAGTTGCTAAAATTTTGCAAGTAACACTTTGACGATGTGATTGAGAAAATAACTGATGTCTTAAACCCGTTTGCTGAACTTTATATTTATTACTTAAAGTAGGAAACAGTTGCGCGTTCTGTAGTTTTCCTGAATTCCCATGGGCCGTACCTTTAAAACATATTTTAAGAATTGTTAAAGCTGCCAAGAACAAACGCATACGTCACAAACCAACAACAAGAACAACATTAAGTTTGGCTGTTAATTTTAAAAAGACTGGACGGGCGAACGGAATACTTCTTGCACATCTACAATGTATTTTACTTCTGAAAAGGCATCAAGATTTTATTGCTTCTGCATGATTTTATATGAATTGCATAAAATTAGGTACAAAGTGTCGACAGATGAACATACAGACGGACAGACCAAGATACAATAGTCCCCGCTCCACGTTACTCAACGGCATGGGATTAATTAATATTTTCCAAGCAAAATTTTTTTAATTCTTAAAATATAAGTGTTAGCAACATTTTCGTAAATGAAGCCTCCATTAACTATACAGAGGTTCATTCCAACATCATCTTACATGATATCCACAGGTGCATTTTGTCTCTCCAGCAATAAGGAGTGTCTGGCCACATGGGTTATAGCACAGTGTTCAACCTGAAGAATTATTTAATTCTTGCTGAATTGTCGCGTTCTCTGTATTAACATATGCGGCTTTCATCTCGTTTTTCTTAATTTTTCATTTTTGAATTTTATTGATTGTCACTATTTATTCAATTATTTCCTTATTTATATGTTTATTCACGAATTTTCTATTTTTGTATTCATTAAAATATTTCTTTCTTTTATTTCTTATTTTTTCAATTATATATTACTTAACTAATTTATTCATTTATGTACTTATATATTTTCGATTTACTAAAGTATTTACTTTCTCATTCATTCATTATTTATTTATTGGATAACTTGCGGCTAGGTATGCTGCATGCAATTTCTTTTGTCGTGGTGCAGGCCGATTTCCCAGTTCTTTGGTCCACTGACCAGTGGCTGCAAAATTTCGGAGCCGCTTGTGCCATTCGGCATCCAGCATTGCTTTATGTAATTTCTTCGGAGCGTCCGACATTCTTCTTACTCTACAAAATATACGGTGATATCATAAGTAATAAAGAACGAACAGAGGGCAAAGCCCTGTAGATTTATTTCATTCTCTGTAATACAGCAGACCTCCCTCCCCACACCTACGAGAGAGGCCTCAACCTCGACCCTAAACTGCCCACTCCCATCCTTACCAATTTATGAACCATAACAAAAACCAAACAAACATATAAGGCATGAAAACAACGTCAACATAACAATGAAAAAGAAAGAAAGTATAGAAAGAGAGAGAGAGAGAGAGAGAGAGAGAGAGAGAGACAGACAGACAGAGAGAGACAGAGAGAGAAAGAAAGAGACAGAAAGAAAGAGAGAGAGAGAGAGAGAGAGAGAGTCATTTAATAAAAAAATGTACAGTGCTCTTAAATATGCTGCTGAATCTGTAGGATAATGTATACAAACTAAAAAATAATGCTAACGCAAGGAAAGTGGTTAACAACATTGAAGATCTCGTACACACCACAATGTGAACAAATGGAATTTCACATCAGCTATAAACCTACAATGACAAGACATAAAGTGAGGTCCGGATGGGATGGGTTATCTCTCAACCAGCTTGAACTTCATCGCTATCCCAAACACTCGACCTGATATTTTTTTATTTTTTTATTTTCTGTGTAATGCTCTTTGTGAAATTCACATCTAAATTATCCTTAAATGGGAAAAGCAAAGAGCGAACTTGATACGAAACAGAACCTTGTGTATTACATTCAAGGTTTAATAGGTTTTAACAGGTTTCGCTCGAAAGCCTGGGATGGATTTCCACGCCCAGTTCACCTGCGAGCAGCTGAGCTAAAGTTGGGGAATAACTGTCTTGTAAGAGAGGGAAAGAAGGGAGTAGAAAGGGGAGGAAATCTTCCTCGTTCATAATGTTCCCATCTAAAGTTAAACAGAAATATTTTCTTTTTATTTGTAAACGTTTTATTTGAAGCAGATTTTTTAATCTTTGTCACTAAGCACTAAAAATGCTCACAATTTTATGCTTTACAATGCTACAAATAGCTATTTTCCTTTGAAAACCTGAAATTATTTTTCATCCTTGCCAAAATCCAATCTGAATACTACGTCCCCCTACCTGGTTCGAATCCAGCGAGAGACACACCTGAATCAAAAATGCACCAAAGTAAAAAAAATAAAATATTCATTTTATCTGAATTTTACTGAAGTAAACCTGCACACTTTAATAAAATAACCAAGTCATACCTGAATAAAAAGTCATAGACACACATCTGAATATAAAATTAACAACAATTGAGCAATACATATTATATCTAAATGCTTTACAATGTTACCAATAACTGTATTCCTTTGAAAACCTAAAAGTATTTTTCGTCCTAGGATTTCAATCTCAATGATACTATGCCCGGTTTGTCATCCTTGAGAGACATACCTGAATAAAAATTGTACAAAAACTGAAAAGCACTATATCTGAATTTTACTAAAATCAGCCTTTAAACGTCCCAAAGGTTGATTCGGACCTATCCAATGATTCATTGCCCAAGACTTCAGGTCAATCGGGCCTACCGTTGGCAAGATATCGTGCTAACACTGACTTTGAGTTGTGACGTCATGTGACGTCACTGGTCGTGCGTCACGTCCCGAAAGTTCATACGTTCGGCGGACCTACCCAATGAACCATCGCCGAAAATTTCAAGTCGGCCGGACATACTGTTCCCAAGCTATCGTGCTAACAAACTCCATTGTACAACAAACACACAGAGAGAAAATTCTAAAACAAAATGTCTCCCCCTTTAGCAGGCAACAGGCCAACGTGCAAACACACAGACAACTGTTCCATATGACAACTTAATTACAAAAAGTTATCTGTTACGCTATTTCGGCATATAGGTCAAAATATTAATCAGTGTTAATCGGCAAGGTTATGGTAATAAACACTAAAAATAATTAAATAAATAACCAAAACCAAAAAAAGGCGACTGATCTAATACAGCTCACACAGTAAGTTCGATTAATAAAACTTTAATAAACTCACAATAAACTGCTTTATCTCTTGCATGGTCTTTGGCTGCTGAGTGTGTAGAACTTTTGGACTGACTTGAGTAAACTTCTGTGTGACACAGTTACTCGGGGTATTTGTTGCTCTTTGATTTCTGCAGACGTCCTACTACTTTCATCAGTAAGAGAAGTTGAAGCGACTTGAGGCGTTGCGTTTGAATCGTTTGGTTTCTATAAAGTATTATAAAATTTAACTAGTTGCTAAAATTTTGCAAGTAACACTTTGACGATGTGATTGAGAAATTAACTGATGTCTTAAACCCGTTTGCTGAACTTTATATTTATTACTTAAAGTAGGAAACTGTTGCGCGTTCTGTAGTTTTCCTGAATTCCCATGGGCCGTACCTTTAAAACATATTTTAAGAATTGTTAAAGCTGCCAAGAACAAACGCATACGTCACAAACCAACAACAAGAACAACATTAAGTTTGGCTGTTAATTTTAAAAAGACTGGACGGGCGAACGGAATACTTCTTGCACATCTACAATGTATTTTACTTCTGAAAAGGCATCAAGATTTTATTGCTTCTGCATGATTTTATATGAATTGCATAAAATTAGGTACAAAGTGTCGACAGATGAACATACAGACGGACAGACCAAGATACAATAGTCCCCGCTCCACGTTACTCAACGGCATGGGATTAATTAATATTTTCCAAGCAAAATTTTTTTAATTCTTAAAATATAAGTGTTAGCAACATTTTCGTAAATGAAGCCTCCATTAACTATACAGAGGTTCATTCCAACATCATCTTACATGATATCCACAGGTGCATTTTGTCTCTCCAGCAATAAGGAGTGTCTGGCCACATGGGTTATAGCACAGTGTTCAACCTGAAGAATTATTTAATTCTTGCTGAATTGTCGCGTTCTCTGTATTAACATATGCGGCTTTCATCTCGTTTTTCTTAATTTTTCATTTTTGAATTTTATTGATTGTCACTATTTATTCAATTATTTCCTTATTTATATGTTTATTCACGAATTTTCTATTTTTGTATTCATTAAAATATTTCTTTCTTTTATTTCTTATTTTTTCAATTATATATTACTTAACTAATTTATTCATTTATGTACTTATATATTTTCTATTTACTAAAGTATTTACTTTCTCATTCATTCATTATTTATTTATTGGATAACTTGCGGCTAGGTATGCTGCATGCAATTTCTTTTGTCGTGGTGCAGGCCGATTTCCCAGTTCTTTGGTCCACTGACCAGTGGCTGCAAAATTTCGGAGCCGCTTGTGCCATTCGGCATCCAGCATTGCTTTATGTGATTTCTTCGGAGCGTCCGACATTCTTCTTACTCTACAAAATATACGGTGATATCATAAGTAATAAAGAACGAACAGAGGGCAAAGCCCTGTAGATTTATTTCATTCTCTGTAATACAGCAGACCTCCCTCCCCACACCTACGAGAGAGGCCTCAACCTCGACCCTAAACTGCCCACTCCCATCCTTACCAATTTATGAACCATAACAAAAACCAAACAAACATATAAGGCATGAAAACAACGTCAACATAACAATGAAAAAGAAAGAAAGTATAGAAAGAGAGAGAGAGAGAGAGAGAGAGAGAGAGAGAGACAGACAGAGAGAGACAGAGAGAGAAAGAAAGAGACAGAAAGAAAGAGAGAGAGAGAGAGAGAGAGAGAGAGTCATTTAATAAAAAATGTACAGTGCTCTTAAATATGCTGCTGAATCTGTAGGATAATGTATACAAACTAAAAAATAATGCTAACGCAAGGAAAGTGGTTAACAACATTGAAGATCTCGTACACACCACAATGTGAACAAATGGAATTTCACATCAGCTATAAACCTACAATGACAAGACATAAAGTGAGGTCCGGATGGGATGGGTTATCTCTCAACCAGCTTGAACTTCATCGCTATCCCAAACACTCGACCTGATATTTTTTTATTTTTTTATTTTCTGTGTAATGCTCTTTGTGAAATTCACATCTAAATTATCCTTAAATGGGAAAAGCAAAGAGCGAACTTGATACGAAACAGAACCTTGTGTATTACATTCAAGGTTTAATAGGTTTTAACAGGTTTCGCTCGAAAGCCTGGGATGGATTTCCACGCCCAGTTCACCTGCGAGCAGCTGAGCTAAAGTTGGGGAATAACTGTCTTGTAAGAGAGGGAAAGAAGGGAGTAGAAAGGGGAGGAAATCTTCCTCGTTCATAATGTTCCCATCTAAAGTTAAACAGAAATATTTTCTTTTTATTTGTAAACGTTTTATTTGAAGCAGATTTTTTAATCTTTGTCACTAAGCACTAAAAATGCTCACAATTTTATGCTTTACAATGCTACAAATAGCTATTTTCCTTTGAAAACCTGAAATTATTTTTCATCCTTGCCAAAATCCAATCTGAATACTACGTCCCCCTACCTGGTTCGAATCCAGCGAGAGACACACCTGAATCAAAAATGCACCAAAGTAAAAAAAATAAAATATTCATTTTATCTGAATTTTACTGAAGTAAACCTGCACACTTTAATAAAATAACCAAGTCATACCTGAATAAAAAGTCATAGACACACATCTGAATACAAAATTAACAACAATTGAGCAATACATATTATATCTAAATGCTTTACAATGTTACCAATAACTGTATTCCTTTGAAAACCTAAAAGTATTTTTCGTCCTAGGATTTCAATCTCAATGATACTATGCCCGGTTTGTCATCCTTGAGAGACATACCTGAATAAAAATTGTACAAAAACTGAAAAGCACTATATCTGAATTTTACTAAAATCAGCCTTTAAACGTCCCAAAGGTTGATTCGGACCTATCCAATGATTCATTGCCCCAGACTTCAGGTCAATCGGGCCTACCGTTGGCAAGATATCGTGCTAACACTGACTTTGAGTTGTGACGTCATGTGACGTCACTGGTCGTGCGTCACGTCCCGAAAGTTCATACGTTCGGCGGACCTACCCAATGAACCATCGCCGAAAATTTCAAGTCGGCCGGACATACTGTTCCCAAGCTATCGTGCTAACAAACTCCATTGTACAACAAACACACAGAGAGAAAATTCTAAAACAAAATGTCTCCCCCTTTAGCAGGCAACAGGCCAACGTGCAAACACACAGACAACTGTTCCATATGACAACTTAATTACAAAAAGTTATCTGTTACGCTATTTCGGCATATAGGTCAAAATATTAATCAGTGTTAATCGGCAAGGTTATGGTAATAAACACTAAAAATAATTAAATAAATAACCAAAACCAAAAAAAGGCGACTGATCTAATACAGCTCACACAGTAAGTTCGATTAATAAAACTTTAATAAACTCACAATAAACTGCTTTATCTCTTGCATGGTCTTTGGCTGCTGAGTGTGTAGAACTTTTGGACTGACTTGAGTAAACTTCTGTGTGACACAGTTACTCGGGGTATTTGTTGCTCTTTGATTTCTGCAGACGTCCTACTACTTTCATCAGTAAGAGAAGTTGAAGCGACTTGAGGCGTTGCGTTTGAATCGTTTGGTTTCTATAAAGTATTATAAAATTTAATTAGTTGCTAAAATTTTGCAAGTAACACTTTGACGATGTGATTGAGAAATTAACTGATGTCTTAAACCCGTTTGCTGAACTTTATATTTATTACTTAAAGTAGGAAACAGTTGCGCGTTCTGTAGTTTTCCTGAATTCCCATGGGCCGTACCTTTAAAACATATTTTAAGAATTGTTAAAGCTGCCAAGAACAAACGCATACGTCACAAACCAACAACAAGAACAACATTAAGTTTGGCTGTTAATTTTAAAAAGACTGGACGGGCAAACGGAATACTTCTTGCACATCTACAATGTATTTTACTTCTGAAAAGGCATCAAAATTTTATTGCTTCTGCATGATTTTATATGAATTGCATAAAATTAGGTACAAAGTGTCGACAGATGAACATACAGACGGACAGACCAAGATACAATAGTCCCCGCTCCACGTTACTCAACGGCATGGGATTAATTAATATTTTCCAAGCAAAATTTTTTTAATTCTTAAAATATAAGTGTTAGCAACATTTTCGTAAATGAAGCCTCCATTAACTATACAGAGGTTCATTCCAACATCATCTTACATGATATCCACAGGTGCATTTTGTCTCTCCAGCAATAAGGAGTGTCTGGCCACATGGGTTATAGCACAGTGTTCAACCTGAAGAATTATTTAATTCTTGCTGAATTTTCGCGTTCTCTATATTAACATATGCGGCTTTCATCTCGTTTTTCTTAATTTTTCATTTTTGAATTTTATTGATTGTCACTATTTATTCAATTATTTCCTTATTTATATGTTTATTCACGAATTTTCTATTTTTGTATTCATTAAAATATTTCTTTCTTTTATTTCTTATTTTTTCAATTATATATTATTTAACTAATTTATTCATTTATGTACTTATATATTTTCTATTTTCTAAAGTATTTACTTTCTCATTCATTCATTATTTATTTATTGGATAACTTGCGGCTAGGTATGCTGCATGCAATTTCTTTTGTCGTGGTGCAGGCCGATTTCCCAGTTCTTTGGTCCACTGACCAGTGGCTGCAAAATTTCGGAGCCGCTTGTGCCATTCGGCATCCAGCATTGCTTTATGTGATTTCTTCGGAGCGTCCGACATTCTTCTTACTCTACAAAATATACGGTGATATCATAAGTAATAAAGAACGAACAGAGGACAAAGCCCTGTAGATTTATTTCATTCTCTGTAATACAGCAGACCCCCCTCCCCACATCCACGCCTCAACCTCGACCCTAAACTGCCCACTCCCATCCTTACCAATTTATGAACCATAACAAAAACCAAACAAACATATAAGGCATGAAAACAACGTCAACATAACAATGAAAAAGAAAGAAAGTATAGAAAGAGAGAGACAGAGAGAGAGAGAGAGAGAGAGAAAGAAAGAGAGAGAGAGAGAGAGAGTCATTTAATAAAAAAATGTACAGTGCTCTTAAATATGCTGCTAAATCTGTAGGATAATGTATACAAACTAAAAAATAATGCTAACGCAAGGAAAGTGGTTAACAACATTGAAGATCTCGTACACACCACAATGTGAACAAATGGAATTTCACATCAGCTATAAACCTACAATGACAAGACATAAAGTGAGGTCCGGATGGGATGGGTTATCTCTCAACCAGCTTGAACTTCATCGCTATCCCAAACACTCGACCTGATATTTTTTTTTTTTCTGTGTAATGCTCTTTGTGAAATTCACATCTAAATTATCCTTAAATAGGAAAAGCAAAGAGCGAACTTGATACGAAACAGAACCTTGTGTATTACATTCAAGGTTTAATAGGTTTTAACAGGTTTAACAGGTTTCGCTCGAAAGCCTGGGATGGATTTCCACGCCGAGTTCGGCTGCGAGCAGCTGAGCTAAAGTTGGGGAATAACTGTCTTGTAAGAGAGGGAAAGAGGGGAGTAGAAAGGGGAGGAAATCTTCCTCGTTCATAATGTTCCCATCTAAACTTAAACTGAAATATTTTCTTTTTATTTGTAAACGTTTTATTTGAAGCAGATTTTTTAATCTTTGTCACTAAGCACTAAAAATGCTCACAATTTTATGCTTTACAATGCTACAAATAGCTATTTTCCTTTGAAAACCTGAAATTATTTTTCATCCTTGCCAAAATTCAATCTGAATACTACGTCCCCCTCCCTGGTTCGAATCCAGCGAGAGACACACCTGAATCAAAAATGCACCAAAGTAAAAAAAATAAAATATTCATTTTATCTGAATTTTACTGAAGTAAACCTGCACACTTTAATAAAATAACCAAGTCATACCTGAATAAAAAGTCATAGACACACATCTGAATACAAAATTAACAACAATTGAGCAATACATATTATATCTAAATGCTTTACAATATTACCAATAACTGTATTCCTTTGAAAACCTAAAAGTATTTTTCGTCCTAGAATTTCAATCTCAATGATACTATGCCCGGTTTGTCATCCTTGAGAGACATACCTGAATAAAAATTGTACAAAAACTGAAAAGCACTATATCTGAATTTTACTAAAATCAGCCTTTAAACGTCCCAAAGGTTGATTCGGACCTATCCAATGATTCATTGCCCAAGACTTCAGGTCAATCGGGCCTACCGTTGGCAAGATATCGTGCTAACACTGACTTTGAGTTGTGACGTCATGTGACGTCACTGGTCGTGCGTCACGTCCCGAAAGTTCACACTTTCGGCGGACCTATCCAATGAACCATCGCCGAAAATTTCAAGTCGGCCGGACATACCGTTCCCAAGCTATCGTGCTAACAAACTCCATTGTACAACAAACACAGAGAGAGAAAATTCTAAAACAAAATGTCTCTCCCTTTAGCAGGCAACAGGCCAACGTGCAAACACACAGACAACTGTTCCATATGACAACTTAATTACAAAAAGTTATCTGTTACGCTATTTCGGCATATAGGTCAAAATATTAATCAGTGTTAATCGGCAAGGTTATGGTAACAAACACTAAAAAATAATTAAATAAATAACCAAAACCAAAAAAAGGCGACTGATCTAATACAGCTCACACAGTAAGTTCGATTAATAAAACTTTAATAAACTCACAATAAACTGCTTTATCTCTTGCATGGTCTTTGGCTGCTGAGTGTGTAGAACTTTTGGATTGACTTGAGTAAACTTCTGTGTGACACAGTTACTCGGGGTATTTGTTGCTCTTTGATTTCTGCAGACGTCCTACTACTTTCATCAGTAAGAGAAGTTGAAGCGACTTGAGGCGTTGCGTTTGAATCGTTTGGTTTCTATAAAGTATTATAAAATTTAATTAGTTGCTAAAATTTTGCAAGTAACACTTTGACGATGTGATTGAGAAAATAACTGATGTCTTAAACCCGTTTGATGAACTTTATATTTATTACTTAAAATAGGAAACAGTTGCGCTTTCTATAGTTTTCCTGAATTCCCATGGGCCGTACCTTTAAAACATATTTTAAGAATTGTTAAAGCTGCCAAGAACAAACGCATACGTCACAAACCAACAACAAGAACAACATTAAGATTGGCTGTTAATTTTAAAAAGACTGGACGGGCGAACGGAATACTTCTTGCACATCTACAATGTATTTTACTTCTGAAAAGGCATCAAAATTTTATTTGACCCTAAACTGCCCACTCCCATCCTTACCAATTTATGAACCATAACAAAAACCAAACAAACATATAAGGCATGAAAACAACGTCAACATAACAATGAAAAAGAAAGAAAGTATAGAAAGAGAGAGAGAGAGAGAGAGAGGGAGAGAGAAAAAGAAAGAGAGAGAGAGAGTCATTTAATAAAAAATGTACAGTGCTCTTAAATATGCTGCTAAATCTGTAGGATAATGTATACAAACTAAAAAATAATGCTAACGCAAGGAAAGTGGTTAACAACATTGAAGATCTCGTACACACCACAATGTGAACAAATGGAATTTCACATCAGCTATAAACCTACAATGACAAGACATATAGTGAGGTCCGGATGGGATGGGTTATCTCTCAACCAGCTTGAAATTCATCGCTATCCCAAACACTCGACCTGATATTTTTTTATTTTTTTATTTTCTGTGTAATGCTCTTTGTGAAATTCACATCTAAATTATCCTTAAATAGGAAAAGCAAAGAGCGAACTTGATACGAAACAGAACCTTGTGTATTACATTCAAGGTTTAATAGGTTTTAACAGGTTTAACAGGTTTCGCTCGAAAGCCTGGGATGGATTTCCACGCCGAGTTCACCTGCCAGCAGCTGAGCTAAAGTTGGGGAATAACTGTCTTGTAAGAGAGGGAAAGAAGGGAGTAGAAAGGGGAGGAAATCTTCCTCGTTCATAATGTTCCCATCTAAACTTAAACTGAAATATTTTCTTTTTATTTGTAAACGTTTTATTTGAAGCAGATTTTTTAATCTTTGTCACTAAGCACTAAAAATGCTCACAATTTTAAGCTTTACAATGCTACAAATAGCTATTTTCCTTTGAAAACCTGAAATTATTTTTCATCCTTGCCAAAATCCAATCTGAATACTACGTCCCCCTCCCTGGTTCGAATCCAGCGAGAGACACACATGAATCAAAAATGCACCAAAGTAAAAAAAATAAAATATTCATTTTATCTGAATTTTACTGAAGTAAACCTGCACACTTTAATAAAATAACCAAGTCATACCTGAATAAAAAGTCATAGACACACATCTGAATACAAAATTAACAACAATTGAGCAATACATATTATATCTAAATGCTTTACAATTATAACCAATAACTGTATTCCTTTGAAAACCTAAAAGTATTTTTCGTCCTAGAATTTCAATCTCAATGATACTATGCCCGGTTTGTCATCCTTGAGAGACATACCTGAATAAAAATTGTACAAAAAATGAAAAGCACTATATCTGAATTTTACTAAAATCAGCCTTTAAACGTCCCAAAGGTTGATTCGGTCGGTGGACCTATCCAATGATTCATTGCCCAAGACTTCAGGTCAATCGGGTCTACCGTTGGCAAGATATCGTGCTAACACTGACTTTGAGTTGTGACGTCATGTGACGTCACTGGTCGTGCGTCACGTCCCGAAAGTTCACACGTTCGGCGGACCTACCCAATGAACCATCGCCGAAAATTTCAAGTCGGCCGGACATACCGTTCCCAAGCTATCGTGCTAACAAACTCCATTGTACAAAAAACATACAGAGAGAAAATTCTAAAACAAAATGTCTCCCCCTTTAGCAGGCAACAGGCCAACGTGCAAACACACAAACAACTGTTCCATATGACAACTTAATTACAAAAAGTTATCTGTTACGCTATTTCGGCATATAGGTCAAAATATTAATCAGTGTTAATCGGCAAGGTTATGGTAACAAACACTAAAAAATAATTAAATAAATAACCAAAACCAAAAAAAAGGCGACTGATCTAAGACAGCTCACACAGTAAGTTCGATTAATAAAACTTTAATAAACTCACAATAAACTGCTTTATCTCTTGCATGGTCTTTGGCTGCTGAGTGTGTAGAACTTTTGGACTGACTTGAGTAAACTTCTGTGTGACACAGTTACTCGGGGTATTTGTTGTTCTTTGATTTCTGCAGACGTCCTACTACTTTCATCAGTAAGAGAAGTTGAAGCGACTTGAGGCGTTGCGTTTGAATCGTTTGGTTTCTATAAAGTATTATAAAATTTAATTAGTTCCTAAAATTTTGCAAGTAACACTTTGACGATGTGATTGAGAAAATAACTGATGTCTTAAACCCGTTTGCTGAACTTTATATTTATTACTTAAAGTAGGAAACAGTTGCGCTTTCTGTAGTTTTCCTGAATTCCCATGGGCCGTACCTTTAAAACATATTTTAAGAATTGTTAAAGCTGCCAAGAACAAACGCATACGTCACAAACCAACAACAAGAACAGCATTAAGTTTGGCTGTTAATTTTAAAAAGACTGGACGGGCGAACGGAATACTTCTTGCACATCTACAATGTATTTTACTTCTGAAAAGGCATCAAAATTTTATTGCTTCTGCATGATTTTATATGAATTGCATAAAATTAGGTACAAAGTGTCGACAGATGAACATACAGACGGACAGACCAAGATACAATAGTCCCCGCTCCACGTTACTCAACGGCATGGGATTAATTAATATTTTCCAAGCAAAATTTTTTAATTCTTAAAATATAAGTGTTAGCAACATTTTCGTAAATGAAGCCTCCATTAACTATACAGAGGTTCATTCCAACATCATCTTACATGATATCCACAGGTGCATTTTGTCTCTCCAGCAATAAGGAGTGTCTGACCACATGGGTTATAGCACAGTGTTCAACCTGAAGAATTATTTAATTCTTGCTGAGTTTTCGCGTTCTCTATATTAACATATGCGGCTTTCATCTCGTTTTTCTTAATTTTTCATTTTTGAATTTTATTGATTGTCACTATTTATTCAATTATTTCCTTATTTATATGTTTATTCACTAATTTTCTATTTTTGTATTCATTAAAATATTTCTTTCTTTTATTTCTTATTTTTTCAATTATATATTACTTAACTAATTTATTCATTTATGTACTTATATATTTTCTATTTACTAAAGTATTTACTTTCTCATTCATTCATTATTTATTTATTGGATAACTTGCGGCTAGGTATGCTGCATGCAATTTCTTTTGTCGTGGTGCAGGCCGATTTCCCAGTTCTTTCGTCCACTGACCAGTGGCTGCAAAATTTCGGAGCCGCTTGTGCCATTCGGCATCCGGCATTGCTTTATGTGATTTCTTCGGAGCGTCCGACATTCTTCTTACTCTACAAAATATACGGTGATATCATAAGTAATAAAGAACGAACAGAGGGCAAAGCCCTGTAGATTTATTTCATTCTCTGTAATACAGCACATCCCCCTCCCCACACCTACGAGAGAGGCCTCAACCTCGACCCTAAACTGCCCACTCCCATCCTTACTAATTTATGAACCATAACAAAAACCAAACAAACATATAAGGCATGAAAACAACGTCAACATAACAATGAAACAGAAAGAAAGTAAAGTAAGAGAGAGAGAGAGAGAGAGAGAGAGAGAGAGAGAGAGAGAGAGAGAGAGAGAGAGAGAGAGAGAGACGGAGAAAGAAAGAGAGAGAGAAAGAAAGAGAGAGAGAGAGAGAGTCATTTAATAAAAAATGTACAGTGCTCTTAAATATGCTGCTAAATCTGTAGGATAATGTATACAAACTAAAAATAATGCTAACGCAAGGAAAGTGGTTAACAACATTGAAGATCTCGTACACACCACAATGTGAACAAATGGAATTTCACATCAGCTATAAACCTACAATGACAAGACATAAAGTGAGGTCCGGATGGGATGGGTTATCTCTCAACCAGCTTGAACTTTATCGCTATCCCAAACACTCGACCTGATATTTTTTTATTTTTTTATTTTCTGTGTAATGCTCTTTGTGAAATTCACATCTAAATTATCCTTAAATAGGAAAAGCAAAGAGCGAACTTGATACGAAACAGAACCTTGTGTATTACATTCAAGGTTTACTAGGTTTTAAAAGGTTTCGCTCGAAAGCCTGGGATGGATTTCCACGCCGAGTTCACCTGCGAGCAGCTGAGCTAAAGTTGGGGAATAACTGTCTTGTAAGAGAGGGAAAGAAGGGAGTAGAAAGGGGAGGAAATCTTCCTCGTTCATAATGTTCCCATCTAAACTTAAACTGAAATATTTTCTTTTTATTTGTAAACGTTTTATTTGAAGCAGATTTTTTAATCTTTGTCACTAAGCACTAAAAATGCTCACAATATTATGCTTTACAATGCTACAAATAGCTTTTTTCCTTTGAAAACCTGAAATTATTTTTCATCCTTGCCAAAATCCAATCTGAATACTACGTCCCCCTCCCTGGTTCGAATCCAGCGAGAGACACACATGAATCAAAAATGCACCAAAGTAAAAAAAATAAAATATTCATTTTATCTGAATTTTACTGAAGTAAACCTGCACACTTTAATAAAATAACCAAGTCATACCTGATTAAAAATCATAGACACACATCTGAATACAAAATTAACAACAATTGAGCAATACATATTATATCTAAATGCTTTACAATATTACCAATAACTGTATTCCTTTGAAAACCTAAAAGTATTTTTCGTCCTAGAATTTCAATCTCAATGATACTATGCCCGGTTTGTCATCCTTGAGAGACATACCTGAATAAAAATGGCACAAAAACTGAAAAGCACTATATCTGAATTTTACTAAAATCAGCCTTTAAACGTCCCAAAGGTTGATTCGGTCGGTGGACCTATCCAATGATTCATTGCCCAAGACTTCAGGTCAATCGAGCCTACCGTTGGCAAGATATCGTGCTAACACTGACTTTGAGTTGTGACGTCATGTGAACAATGAACTGGTCGTATGAACTGGCCGTGCGTCACGTCCCGAAAGTTCATACGTTCGGCGGACCTACCCAATGAACCATCGCCGAAAATTTCAAGTCGGCCGGACATACCGTTCCCAAGCTATCGTGCTAACAAACTCCATTGTACAACAAACACACAGAGAGAAAATTCTAAAACAAAATGTCTCCCCCTTTAGCAGGCAACAGGCCAACGTGCAAACACACAGACAACTGTTCCATATGACAACTTAATTACAAAAAGTTATCTGTTACGCTATTTCGGCATATAGGTCAAAATATTAATCAGTGTTAATCGGCAAGGTTATGGTAACAAACACTAAAAAATAATTAAATAAATAACTAAAACCAAAAAAAAGGCGACTGATCTAATACAGCTCACACAGTAAGATCGATTAATCAAACTTTAATGAACTCACAATAAACTGCTTTATCTCTTGCATGGTCTTTGACTGCTGAGTGTGTAGAACTTTTGGACTGACTTGAGTAAACTTCTGTGTGACACAGTTACTCGGGGTATTTGTTGCTCTTTGATTTCTGCAGACGTTCTACTACTTTCATCAGTAAGAGAAGTTGAAGCGACTTGAGGCGTTGCGTTTGAATCGTTTGGTTTCTATAAAGTATTATAAAATTTAATTAGTTGCTAAAATTTTGCAAGTAACACTTTGACGATGTGATTGAGAAAATAACTGATGTCTTAAACCCGTTTGCTGAACTTTATATTTATTATAAAGTCCCCGCTCCACGTTACTCAACGGCATGGGATTAATTAATATTTTCAAAGCAAAATTTTTTTAATTCTTAAAATATAAGTGTTAGCAACATTTTCGTAAATGAAGCCTCCATTAACTATACAGAGGTTCATTCCAACATCATCTTACATGATATCCACAGGTGCATTTTGTCTCTCCAGCAATAAGGAGTGTTTGGCCACATGGGTTATAGCACAGTGTTCAACCTGAAGAATTATTTAATTCTTGCTGAATTTTCGCGTTCTCTATATTAACATATGCGGCTTTCACCTCGTTTTTCTTAATTTTTCATTTTTGAATTTTATTGATTGTCACTATTTATTCAATTATTTAATTATTTATATGTTTATTCACTAATTTTCTATTTTTGTATTCATTAAAATATTTCTTTCTTTTATTTCTTATTTTTTCAATTATATATTACTTAACTAATTTATTCATTTATGTACTTATATATTTTCTATTTACTAAAGTATTTACTTTCTCATTCATTCATTATTTATTTATTGGATAACTTGCGGCTAGGTATGCTGCATGCAATTTCTTTTGTCGTGGTGCAGGCCGATTTCCCAGTTCTTTGGTCCACTGGCCAGTGGCTGCAAAATTTCGGAGCCGCTTGTGCCATTCGGCATCCAGCATTGCTTTATGTGATTTCTTCGGAGCGTCCGACATTCTTCTTACTCTACAAAATATACGGTGATATCATAAGTAATAAAGAACGAACAGAGGGCAAAGCCCTGTAGATTTATTTCATTCTCTGTAATACAGCAGACCCCCCTCCCCACACCTACGAGAGAGGCCTCAACCTCGACCCTAAACTGCCCACTCCCATCCTTACCAATTTATGAACCATAACAAAAACCAAACAAACATATAAGGCATGAAAACAACGTCAACATAACAATGACAAAGAAAGAAAGTATAGAAAGAGAGAGAGAGAGAGAAAGAAAGAAAGAGAGAGAGAGAAAGAGAGAGAGAGAGAGTCATTTAATAAAAAATGTACAGTGCTCTTAAATATGCTGCTAAATCTGTAGGATAATGTATACAAACTAAAACATAATGCTAACACAAGGAAAGTGGTTAACAACATTGAAGATCTCGTACACACCACAATGTGAACAAATGGAATTTCACATCAGCTATAAACCTACAATGACAAGACATAAAGTGAGGTCCGGATGGGATGGGTTATCTCTCAACCAGCTTGAACTTCATCGCTATCCCAAACATTCGACCTGATATTCTTTTTATTTTTTTATTTTCTGTGTAATGCTCTTTGTGAAATTCACATCTAAATTATCCTTAAATAGGAAAAGCAAAGAGCGAACTTGATACGAAACAGAACCTTGTGTATTACATTCAAGGTTTAATAGGTTTTAACAGGTTTAACAGGTTTCGCTCGAAGGCCTGGGATGGATTTCCACGCCGAGTTCACCTGCGAGCAGCTGAGCTAAAGTTGGGGAATAACTGTCTTGTAAGAGAGGGAAAGAAGGGAGTAGAAAGGGGAGGAAATCTTCCTCGTTCATAATGTTCCCATCTAAACTTAAACTGAAATATTTTCTTTTTATTTGTAAACGTTTTATTTGAAGCAGATTTTTTAATCTTTGTCACTAAGCACTAAAAATGCTCACAATTTTATGCTTTACAATGCTACAAATAGCTATTTTCCTTTGAAAACCTGAAATTATTTTTCATCCTTGCCAAAATTCAATCTGAATACTACGTCCCCCTCCCTGGTTCGAATCCAGCGAGAGACACACCTGAATCAAAAATGCACCAAAGTAAAAATAATAAAATATTCATTTTATCTGAATTTTACTGAAGTAAACCTGCACACTATAATAAAATAACCAAGTCATACCTGAATGAAAAGTCATAGACACACATCTGAATACAAAATTAACAACAATTGAGCAATACATATTATATCTAAATGCTTTACAATGTTACCAATAACTGTATTCCTTTGAAAACCTAAAAGTATTTTTCGTCCTAGAATTTCAATCTCAATGATACTATGCCTTTAAAATCAGCCTTTAAACGTCCCAGAGGTTGATTCGGTCGGTGGACCTATCCAATGATTCATTGCCCAAGACTTCAGGTCAATCGGGCCTACCGTTGGCAAGATATCGTGCTAACACTGACTTTGAGTTGTGACGTCATGTGACGTCACTGGTGGTGCGTCACGTCCCGAAAGTTCATACGTTCGGCGGACCTACCCAATGAACCATCGCCGAAAATTTCAAGTCGGCCGGACATACCGTTCCCAAGCTATCGTGATAACAAAATCCATTGTACAACAAACACACAGAGAGAAAATTCTAAAACAAAATGTCTCCCCCTTTAGCAGGCAACAGGCCAACGTGCAAACACACAGACAACTGTTCCATATGACAACTTAATTACAAAAAGTTATCTGTTACGCTATTTCGGCATATAGGTCAAAATATTAATCAGTGTTAATCGGCAAGGTTATGGTAACAAACACTAAAAAATAATTAAATAAATAACCAAAACCAAAAAAAGGCGACGAATCTAAGACAGCTCACACAGTAAGTTCGATTAATAAAACTTTAATAAACTCACAATAAACTACTTTATCTCTTGCATGGTCTTTGGCTGCTGAGTGTGTAGAACTTTTGGACTGACTTGAGTAAACTTCTGTGTGACACAGTTACTCGGGGTATTTGTTGCTCTTTGATTTCTGCAGACGTCCTACTACTTTCATCAGTAAGAGAAATTGAAGCGACTTGAGGCGTTGCGTTTGAATCGTTTGGTTTCTATAAAGTATTATAAAATTTAATTAGTTCCTAAAATTTTGCAAGTAACACTTTGACGATGTGATTGAGAAAATAACTGATGTCTTAAACCCGTTTGCTGAACTTTATATTTATTACTTAAAGTAGGACACAGTTGCGCTTTCTGTAGTTTTCCTGAATTCCCATGGGCCGTACCTTTAAAACATATTTTAAGAATTGTTAAAGCTGCCAAGAACAAACGCATACGTCACAAACCACAACAAGAACAACACTAAGTTCGGCTGTTAATTTTAAAAAGATTGGACGGGCGAACGGAATACTTCTTGCACATCTACAATGTATTTTACTTCTGAAAAGGCATCAAAATTTTATTGCTTCTGCATGATTTTATATGAATTGCATAAAATTAGGTACAAAGTGTCGACAGATGAACATACAGACGGACAGACCAAGATACAATAGTCCCCGCTCCACGTTACTCAACAGCATGGGATTAATTAATATTTCCCAAGCAAAATTTTTTTAATTCTTAAAATATAAGTGTTAGCAACATTTTCGTAAATGAAGCCTCCATTAACTATACAGAGGTTCATTCCAACATCATCTTACATGATATCCACAGGTGCATTTTGTCTCTCCAGCAATAAGGAGTGTCTGGCCACATGGGTTATAGCATAGTGTTCAACCTGAAGAATTATTTAATTCTTGCTGAATTTTCGCGTTCTCTGTATTAACATATGCGGCTTTCACCTCGTTTTTCTTAATTTTTCATTTTAGAATTTTATTGATTGTCACTATTTATTCAATTATTTAATTATTTATATGTTTATTCACTAATTGTCTATTTTTGTATTCATTAAAATATTTCTTTCTTTTATTTCTTATTTTTTCAATTATATATTACTTAACTAATTTATTCATTTATGTACTTATATATTTTCTATTCACTAAAGTATTTACTTTCTCATTCATTCATTATTTATTTATTGGATAACTTGCGGCTAGGTATGCTGCATGCAATTTCTTTTGTCGTGGTGCAGGCCGATTTCCCAGTTCTTTCGTCCACTGACCAGTGGCTGCAAAATTTCGGAGCCGCTTGTGCCATTCGGCATCCAGCATTGCTTTATGTGATTTCTTCGGAGCGTCCGACATTCTTCCTACTCTACAAAATATACGGTGATATCATAAGTAATAAAGAACGAACAGAGGGCAAAGCCCTGTAGATTTATTTCATTCTCTGTAATACAGCAGACCCCCCTCCCCACACCTACGAGAGAGGCCTCAACCTCGACCCTAAACTGCCCACTCCCATCCTTACCAATTTATGAACCATAACAAAAACCACACAAACATATAAGGCATGAAAACAACGTCAACATAACAATGAAAAAGAAACAAAGTATAGAAAGAGAGAGAGACAGAGAGAGAGAAAGAAAGAGAGAGAGAGAAAGAAAGAGAGAGAGAGAGAGAGAGAGAGAGAGACAGAGTCATTTAATAAAAAATGTACAGTGCTCTTAAATATGCTGCTAAATCTGTAGGATAATGTAGACAAACTAAAAAATAATGCTAACGCAAGGAAAGTGGTTAACAACATTGAAGATCTCGTACACACCACAATGTGAACAAATGGAATTTCACATCAGCTATAAACCTACAATGACAAGACATAAAGTGAGGTCCGGATGGGATGGGTTATCTCTCAACCAGCTTGAAATTCATCGCTATCCCAAACACTCGACCTGATATTTTTTTATTTTTTTATTTTCTGTGTAATGCTCTTTGTGAAATTCACATCTAAATTATCCTTAAATAGGAAAAGCAATGAGCGAATTTGATACGAAACAGAACCTTGTATATTACATTCAAGGTTTAATAGGTTTTAACAGGTTTAACAGGTTTCGCTCGAAAGCCTGGGATGGATTTCCACGCCGAGTTCACCTGCGAGCAGCTGAGCTAAAGTTGGGGAATAACTGTCTTGTAAGAGAGGGAAAGAGGGGAGTAGAAAGGGGAGGAAATCTTCCTCGTTCATAATGTTCCCATCTAAACTTAAACTGAAATATTTTCTTTTTATTTGTAAACGTTTTATTTGAAGCAGATTTTTTAATCTTTGTCACTAAGCACTAAAAATGCTCACAATTTTATGCTTTACAATGCTACAAATAGCTATTTTCCTTTGAAAACCTGAAATTATTTTTCATCCTTGCCAAAATTCAATCTGAATACTACGTCCCCCTCCCTGGTTCGAATCCAGCGAGAGACACACCTGAATCAAAAATGCACCAAAGTAAAAAAAATAAAATATTCATTTTATCTGAATTTTACTGAAGTAAACCTGCACACTTTAATAAAATAACCAAGTCATACCAGAGTAAAAAGTCATAGACACACATCTGAATACAAAATTAACAACAATTGAGCAATACATATTATATCTAAATGCTTTACAATGTTACCAATAACTGTATTCCTTTGAAAACCTAAAAGTATTTTTCGTCCTAGAATTTCAATCTCAATGATACTATGCCCGGTTTGTCATCCTTGAGAGACATACCTGAATAAAAATTGTACAAAAACTGAAAAGCACTATATCTGAATTTTACTAAAATCAGCCTTTAAACGTCCCAAAGGTTGATTCGGTCGGTGGACCTATCCAATGATTCATTGCCCAAGACTTCAGGTCAATCGGGCCTACCGTTGGCAAGATATCGTGCTAACACTGACTTTGAGTTGTGACGTCATGTGACGTCACTGGTGGTGCGTCACGTCCCGAAAGTTCATACGTTCGGCGGACCTACCCAATGAACCATCGCCGAAAATTTCAAGTCGGCCGGACATACCGTTCCCAAGCTATCGTGATAACAAAATCCATTGTACAACAAACACACAGAGAGAAAATTCTAAAACAAAATGTCTCCCCCTTTAGCAGGCAACAGGCCAACGTGCAAACACACAGACAACTGTTCCATATGACAACTTAATTACAAAAAGTTATCTGTTACGCTATTTCGGCATATAGGTCAAAATATTAATCAGTGTTAATCGGCAAGGTTATGGTAACAAACACTAAAAAATAATTAAATAAATAACCAAAACCAAAAAAAGGCGACGAATCTAAGACAGCTCACACAGTAAGTTCGATTAATAAAACTTTAATAAACTCACAATAAACTACTTTATCTCTTGCATGGTCTTTGGCTGCTGAGTGTGTAGAACTTTTGGACTGACTTGAGTAAACTTCTGTGTGACACAGTTACTCGGGGTATTTGTTGCTCTTTGATTTCTGCAGACGTCCTACTACTTTCATCAGTAAGAGAAATTGAAGCGACTTGAGGCGTTGCGTTTGAATCGTTTGGTTTCTATAAAGTATTATAAAATTTAATTAGTTCCTAAAATTTTGCAAGTAACACTTTGACGATGTGATTGAGAAAATAACTGATGTCTTAAACCCGTTTGCTGAACTTTATATTTATTACTTAAAATAGGAAACAGTTGCGCTTTCTGTAGTTTTCGTGAATTCCCATGGGCCGTACCCTTAAAACATATTTTAAGAATTGTTAAAGCTGCCAAGAACAAACGCATACGTCACAAATCAACAACAAGAACAACATTAAGTTTGGCTGTTAATTTTAAAAAGACTGGACGGACGGACGCAATACTTCTTGCACATCTACAATGTATTTTACTTCTGAAAAGGCATCAAAATTTTATTGCTTCTGCATGATTTTATATGAATTGCATAAAATTAGGTACAAAGTGTCGACAGATGAACAGACAGACGGACAGACCAAGATACAATAGTCCCCGCTCCACGTTACTCAACGGCATGGGATTAATTAATATTTTCCAAGCAAAATTTTTTTAATTCTTAAAATATAAGTGTTAGCAACATTTTCGTAAATGAAGCCTCCATTAACTATACAGAGGTTCATTCCAACATCATCTTACATGATATCCACAGGTGCATTTTGTCTCTCCAGCAATAAGGAGTGTCTGGCCACATGGGTTATAGCATAGTGTTCAACCTGAAGAATTATTTAATTCTTGCTGAATTTTCGCGTTCTCTTTATTAACATATGCGGCTTTCATCTCGTTTTTCTTAATTTTTCATTTTTGAATTTTATTGATTGTCACTATTTATTCAATTATTTCCTTATTTATATGTTTATTCACTAATTTTCTATTTTTGTATTCATTAAAATATTTCTTTCTTTTATTTCTTATTTTTTCAATTATATATTACTTAACTAATTTATTCATTTATGTACTTATATATTTTCTATTTACTAAAGTATTTACTTTCTCATTCATTCATTATTTATTTATTGGATAACTTGCGGCTAGGTATGCTGCATGCAATTTCTTTTGTCGTGGTGCAGGCCGATTTCCCAGTTCTTTGGTCCACTGACCAGTGGCTGCAAAATTTCGGAGCCGCTTGTGCCATTCGGCATCCAGCATTGCTTTATGTGATTTCTTCGGAGCGTCCGACATTCTTCTTACTCTACAAAATATACGGTGATATCATAAGTAATAAAGAACGAACAGAGGGCAAAGCCCTGTAGATTTATTTCATTCTCTGTAATACAGCAGACCCCCCTCCCCACACCTACGAGAGAGGCCTCAACCTCGACCCTAAACTGCCCACTCCCATCCTTACCAATTTATGAACCGTAACAAAAAGCAAACAAACATATAAGGCATGAAAACAACGTCAACATAACAAGAGATAGAAAGAGAGAGAGAGAGAGAGAGAGAGAGAGAGAGAGAGAGAGAGAGAGAGAAAGAAAGAGAGAGAGAGAAAGAGAAAGAGAGAGAGAGTTACCCAGCAATAATTTTTTCTATATCTCATCTGTTACCTCTCTGAATCTCGCTTTGATCAGTTTCAGAACAGTTTTTGTGTTGAAACTGGTCTGAAAGTGGTCTTTTAAAAAGAATCTAACTTATAGACGAGATTGTCATTAATTGCTTGTAATAAAACTGGTCCAAATCTCGTCTTCACAAAAGAGACCAATTCTAGACGAGTTTTTTGTGAATTGTATTGGGGCATTATGAAAATTATTAGAACATTATGAAAATCAATATGATTGATTGCCCTGTATTGGAGCGTCGTTGGAAACCATATGTACTAACTACCGTTTTCCGTGTATTGGGGCCGTCATTTCCGTTTTTCTTTTGTTTTTAGATACTAGATAGCAAATTTAAATATTAATAGTTATTTGAATATTTAATTCTAAATTAAATTAAGTTATTCCTTTGATTTTAAATATTTGTCATTATTTTAGGATACTGAAATGATATTCTATGTAATAAATGTAATTGTAAGTGCTACATAAATCAATTTAAAATGCCAATAATAATAATAATTCGTAATGCAAAAAACTTTTTGGGACCAAATAGAAATGTTTTATGGTTGAACGTTATCGTTAACCGTACCGTGGTGTATGGGTAAGGTACACGCGTTGCGTGCCAGAGGTTCCCGGATCGATCCCAGGTAAGTGCGAGTAAGTAATAAAAAAACCACTTGTTAAATCTGAGAACGTAAATTGTGATAATAATAACTGAAATTGATTTTTTTTCTTTTGGGGATTTTTTTTAAGTTTCACACACACAAAAAAAGATTTTAAAGCGTTTAAACTAGAAATGTTTACAGGGAAACTTTTCTAGAACTGATCAAAAACTGGTTGCTACATTAACCAAGAAATAGCTGTGTTTCAGACATGTCATTCTAGAGCAGAAATAGACGACAAAAAGTCGTCTATATCTCAGTAACAAACACCTCTCGTTCTCGCCTGAAACTCGAAATATGTTTGCTGGGAGAGAGTCATTTAATAAAAAATGTACAGTGCTCTTAAATATGCTGCTAAATCTGTAGGATAATGTAGACAAACTAAAAAATAATGCTAACGCAAGGAAAGTGGTTAACAACATTGAAGATCTCGTACACACCACAATGTGAACAAATGGAATTTCACATCAGCTATAAACCTACAATGACAAGACATAAAGTGAGGTCCGGATGGGATGGGTTATCTCTCAACCAGCTTGAACTTCATCGCTATCCCAAACACTCGACCTGATATTTTTTTTTTTTATTTTCTGTGTAATGCTCTTTGTGAAATTCACATGTAAATTATCCTTAAATAGGAAAAGCAAAGAGCGAACTTGATACGAAACAGAAACTTGTGTATTACATTCAAGGTTTAATAGGTTTTAACAGGTTTAACAGGTTTCGCTCGAAAGCCTGGGATGGATTTCCACGCCGAGTTCACCTGCGAGCAGCTGAGCTAAAGTTGGGGAATAACTGTCATGTAAGAGAGGGAAAGAAGGGAGTAGAAAGGGGGGGAAATCTTCCTCGATCATAATGTTCCCATCTAAACTTAAACTGAAATATTTTCTTTTTATTAGTAAACGTTTTATTTGAAGCAGATTTTTTAATCTTTGTCACTAAGCACTAAAAATGCTCACAATTTTATGCTTTACAATGCTACAAATAGCTATTTTCCTTTGAAAACCTGAAATTATTTTTCATCCTTGCCAAAATTCAATCTGAATACTACGTCCCCCTCCCTGGTTCGAATCCAGCGAGAGACACACCTGAATCAAAAATGCACCAAAGTAAAAAAAATAAAATATTCATTTTATCTGAATTTTACTGAAGTAAACCTGCACACTTTAATAAAATAACCAAGTCATACCTGAATAAAAAGTCATAGACACACATCTGAATACAAAATTAACAACAATTGAGCAATACATATTATATCTAAATGCTTTACAATGTTACCAATAACTGTATTCCTTTGAAAACCTAAAAGTATTTTTCGTCCTAGAATTTCAATCCCAATGATACTATGCCCGGTTTGTCATCCTTGAGAGACATACCTGAATAAAAATTGTACAAAAACTGAAAAGCACTATATCTGAATTTTACTAAAATCAGCCTTTAAACGTCCCAAAGGTTGATTCGGTCGGTGGACCTATCCAATGATTCATTGCCCAAGACTTCAGGTCAATCGGGCCTACCGTTGGCAAGATATCGTGCTAACACTGACTTTGAGTTGTGACGTCATGTGACGTCACTGGTCGTGCGTCACGTCCCGAAAGTTCATACGTTCGGCGGACCTACCCAATGAACCATCGCCGAAAATTTCAAGTCGGCCGGACACACCGTTCCCAAGCTATCGTGCTAACAAACTCCATTGTACAACAAACACACAGAGAGAAAATTCTAAAACAAAATGTCTCCCCCTTTAGCAGGCAACACGCCAACGTGCAAACACACAGACAACTGTTCCATATGACAACTTAATTACAAAAAGTTATCTGTTACGCTATTTCGGCATATAGGTCAAAATATTAATCAGTGTTAATCGGCAAGGTTATGGTAATAAACACTAAAAAATAATTAAATAAATAACCAAAACCAAAAAAAGGCGACGAATCTAAGACAGCTCACACAGTAAGTTCGATTAATAAAACTTTAATAAACTCACAATAAACTGCTTTATCTCTTGCATGGTCTTTGGCTGCTGAGTGTGTAGAACTTTTGGACTGACTTGGGTATACTTGTGTGTGACACAGTTACTCGGGGTATTTGTTGCTCTTTGATTTCTGCAGACGTCCTACTACTTTCATCAGTAAGAGAAGTTGAAGCGACTTGAGGCGTTGCGTTTGAATCGTTTGGTTTCTATAAAGTATTATAAAATTTAATAAGTTGCTAAAATTTTGCAAGTAACACTTTGACGATGTGATTGAGAAAATAACTGAGGTCTTAAACCCGTTTGCTGAACTTTATATTTATTACTTAAAGTAGGAAACAGTTGCGCTTTCTGTAGTTTTCGTGAATTCCCATGGGCCGTACCTTTAAAACATATTTTAAGAATTGTTAAAGCTGCCAAGAACAAACGCATACGTCACCAACCAACAACAAGAACAACACTAAGTTTTGCTGTTAATTTTAAAAAGACTGAACGGACGAATGGAATACTTCTTGCACATCTACAATGTATTTTGCTTCTGAAAAGGAATCAAAATTTTATTGCTTCTGCATGATTTTATATGAATTGCATAAAATAAGGTACAAAGTGTCGACAGATGAACAGACAGACGGACACACCCAGATATAATAGTCCCCGCTGCACGTTAGGCAACGGCATGGGATTAATTAATATTTTCAAAGCAAAATTTTTTTAATTCTTAAAATATAAGTGTTAGCAACATTTTCATAAATGAAGCCTCCATTAACTATACAGAGGTTCATTCCAACATCATCTTACATGATATCCACAGGTGCATTTTGTCTCTCCAGCAATAAGGAGTGTCTGGCCACATGGGTTATAGCACAGTGTTCAACCTGAAGAATTATTTAATTCTTGCTGAATTTTCGTGTTCTCTATATTAACAGATGCCTCTTTCTTCTCGTTTTGCTTGATTTTTCATTTTAGAATTTTATTGATTGTCACTGTTTATGCAATTATTTCCTTATTTATATGTTTATTCACTAATTTTCTATTTTTGTATTCATTAAAATATTTCTTTCTTTTATTTCTTATTTTTCCAATTATATATTACTTAATTAATTTATTCATTTGTGTAGTTATTTATTTTCCATTTACTAAAGTATTTACTTTCTCGTTCATTCATTATTTATTTATTGGATAACTTGCAGCTAGGTATGTTGCATGACACTTCTTTTGTCGTGGTGCAGGCCGATTTCCCAGTTCTTTGGTCCACTGACCAGTGGTTGCAAAATTTCGGAGCCGCTTGTACCATTCGGCATCCAGCATTACTTTATGTGATTTCTTCGGAGCCTCCGACATTTTTCTTAATCTACCAAATATACGGTGATATCATAAAAAATAAAGAGCGAACAGAGGGCAAAGCCCTGTAGATTTATTTCATTCTCTGTAATACAGCAGACTTCCCTCCCTACACCTACGAGAGAGGCCTCAACCTCGACCCTAAACTGCCCACTCCTTTCCTTAAAAATTATGGATCACAACAAAAACCAAACAAACATATAAAGCATGGAAGCAACGTCAACAAAACCAAGAAAAACAAAGAAAGTATATATATATATATATATATATATATATATATATATATATATATATATATATATATATATATATATATATATATATATATATATATATATATATATATATATAGAGAGAGAGAGAGAGAGAGAGAGAGAGAGAGAGAGAGAGAGAGAGAGAGAGAGAGAGAGAGAGAGAGAGAGAGAGAGAAAGAGAGAGAGAGAGAGAGAGAGAGAGAGAGTGAGAGAGTCATTTAATAAGAAATGTACAGTGCTCTTAAATATGCTGCTAAATCTGTAGGATAATGTATACAAACTAGAAAATAATGCTAACGTAAGGAAAGTGGTTAACAACATTGAAGATCTCGTACACACCACAATGTGAACAAATGGAATTTCACATCAGCTATAAACCTACAATGACAAGACATACAGTGAGGTCCGGATGGGATGGGTTATCTCTCAACCAGCTTGAACTTCATCGCTATCCCAAACACTCGACCTGATATTCTTTTCTATTTTCTGTGTAATGCTCTTTGTGAAATTCACATCTAAATTATCCTTAAATAGGAAAAGCAAAGAGCGAACTTGATACGAAACAGAACCTTGTGTATTACATTCAAGGTTTAATAGGTTTTAGCAGGCTTAACAGGTTTCGCTCGAAAGCCTAGGATGGATTTCCACACTGGGTTCACCTGCGACCAGCTGAGCTAAAGTTGGGGAACAACTGTCTTGTAAGAGAGGGAAAGAAAGAAGTAGAAAGAGGAAGAAATCTTCCTCGTTCATAATGTTCTCATCTAAACTTAAACTGAAATAATTTCTTTTTATTTATAAACTTTTTATTTCAAGCAGATTTTTTAATCTTTGTCACTAAGCACTAAAAATGCTCACAATTTTATGCTCTACAATGCTACAAATAAATATTTTCCTTTGAAAACCTGAAATTATTTTTCATCCTTGCAAAAATTCAATCTGAATGCTAGGCCGCCCTTCCTGGTTCGAATCCAGCGAGAGACACACCTGAATCGAAAATGTACCAAAGTAAAACAATTAAAATATTCATTTTATCTGAATTTTACTGAAGTAAACCTGCACACCGTAATAAAATAACCAAGTCATATCTGAATAAAAAGTCATATACACACATCTGAATACAAAATTAACAACAATTGAGCAATACATATTGTATCTAAATGCTTTACAATGTTTCCAATAACTATTCCTTTGAAAACCTAAAAGTATTTTTCGTCCTAGAATTTCAATGCCCGGTTCAACATCCTTGAGAGACATACCTGAATAAAAATTGTACAAAAACTGAAAAGCACTATATGTGAATTTTTCTAAAATCAGCCTTTAAACTTCAAAAAAGTTGATTCGGTCGGTGGACCTATCCAATGATTCATTCCCAAAGACTTCAGGTCAGTCGGGCGTACCGTTGGAAAGATATCGTGCTAACACTGACTTTGCGTCATGACGTCATGTGACGTCACTGGTCGTGTATCAGCTCCCGAAAGTTCATAAGTTCGGCAGACCTACCCAATGACCCGACTCCGAAATATTCAAGTCAGTCGGACATACCGTTCCCAAGCTATCGTGCTAACAAACTCTATGGCACAACAAACACACACACAGAGAAAATTCTAAAACAAAATGTCTCCCCCTTTAGCAGGGAGAGACATAAGGTGCTCATAGCAGGAAACAGGCCAACGTGCAAACACACAGACAACTGTTCCATATGACAACTTAATTACAAAAAGTTATCTGTTACGCTATTTCGGCATATAGGTCAAAATATTAATCAGTGTCAATCGGCAAGGATATGGTAACAAACACTAAAAAATAATTAAATAAGTAAGAAAAAACCAAAACAAGGCGACTGATCTAAGACAGCTCACACAGTAAGTTCGATTAATAAAACTTTAAGAAACTCATAATACTGTACTTTATCTCTTGCATGGTCTTTGGCTGCTGAGTGTGTAAAACTTTGGGACTGACTTGAGTAAACTTCTGCGTGATACAGTTACTCGGGGTATTTGTTGCTGTCTGATTTCTGCAGACGTCCTACTACTTTCATCAGTAAGAGAAGTTGAAGCGACTTGAGGCGTTGCGATTGAATCGTTTGGTTTCTGTAAAGTATTATAAAGTTTAATTAGTTGCTAAAATTCTGCAAATAACACTTTGACCGTGTGATTGAAAAAATAACTGATGTCTTAAACCCGTTTGCTGAACTTTATATTCATTACTTAAAGTAGGAAACAGTTTCGCTTTCTGCAGTTTTCCTGAATTCCCATGAGCCGTACCTTTAAAACGTATTTTGAGAATTGTTAAAGCTGCCAAGAACAGACGCATACGTCACAAACCAATAATAAGAACAACACTAAGTTTGGTTGTTAATTTTAAACAGACTGGACGGGCGATCGGAATACTTCTTGCACATCTACAATGTATATTACCTCTGCAAAGGAATCAAAATTTTATTGCTTCTACATGATTTTATATGAATTGCATAAAATTAGGTACAAAGTGTCGACAGATGAACAGACAGACGGACAGACCCAGATACAATAGTCCCCGCTCCACGCTAGGCGACGGCGTGGGATTAATTAATATTTTCAGGAAAATTTTTTCAATTCTTAAAATATAAGTGTTAGCAACATTTTCAAAAATGAAGCATTTTCTCTCTTCAGAAGTAAAGAGTGTCTGGCTACCATAAGGTTTAGCACAGTGTTCATCCTGAAGAATTATTTAATTCTTGCTGAATTTTCGCGTTCTCTATATTAACATATGCGGCTTTCTTCTCGCTTTGCTTAATTTTTCATTTTATTGATTGTCACTTGAGGCGTTGCATTTGAATCGTTTGATTTCTATAAAATATTATAAAATTTAATTAGTTGCTAAATTTATGCAAGTAACACTGTGACCATGTGATTAAGAAAATAACTGATATCTTAATCCCATTTGCTGAACTTTATATTTATTGCTTACGTAGGAAACAGTTGCGCGTTCTGTAGTTTTCCTGGATTCCCCTGGGTCGTAGTATTGCTGTTGCTGTTCTCTCTTCTTTTTTGCCTTTAAACATATTTTAAGAATTGTTAAAAACTGTCAGGACAAACGCATACATCACAAACCACAACAAGAACAACATTAAGTTTGGCTGTTAATTTTAAACAGACCGGAGGGACGAGCGAAATACTTCTTGCACATCTACAATGTAGATTACTTCAGCAAAGGAATCAAAATTTTATTGCTTCTACAAGATTTTATATGAATTGCATAAATTAGGTACACAGTTTCGACTAATGGACAGACAGACGGACAGACCCAGCAACAATAGTCCCCAGCTCTGTGCTTGGCGGCGGCATTCGATTAATTGATATTTTCCAAGCAATTTTTATTCAATTCTTAAAATATAAGTGTTAGCAACATTTTCATAAATGAAGCCTCCATTAACTATATAGAGGTTCATTCCAACGTCATCTTACATGATATCCACAGGTGTATTTTCTCTCTCCAGCCGTAATGAGTGTCTGGCTACCACAGGTTTTAGTGCAGCGTTCAACCTGAAAAATTATTTTATTCTTGCTGAATTGTCGCGTTCTCTGTATTAAATATCCGGCTTCCTATTCTTTTTGCTTAATTTTTCATTTTAAAATTTTTATTGATTGTCACTATTTATTCAATTATTTCCTTATTTATATGTTTATTCACTAAATTTTTCCTTTTGTATTCACTGAAACATTTTTCTTTTATTGCTTTTTTGTTCAATTATTTATTATTTAGTTAATTTATTCAGTTACGTACTTATTGATTTACTATTTATTAAAGTATTTCTCATTCACTCATTATTTATTTTTCAATTGGATAACTCACAGCTAGGTATGCTGCATGCCATTTCTTTTGTCGTGGTGCAGGCCGATATATCAGTTCCATAGTCCACTGACCAGTGGCTGCAAAACTTCGGAGCCACTTGTGCCTTTCGGAATCCAGCATTAATTTATGTGATTTCTTCGGAGCGTCCTACATTCTTCTTAATCTGCAAAATATACGGTGATATCATAAGTAATAAAGAACGAACAGAGGGGAAAGCCCTGTAGATTTATTTCATTCTCTGTAATACAACAGAAACCCCCTCCCCCACACCTATGAGAGAGGCCTTAACATCGACCCTTAACTGCCCATCCCATCCTCTCAACCTTATCAATACCAATAAAATCAAACCAAGATATAAGAAATGAAAACAACGTCAACTTGACCATGAAAAAGAAAGTATAAAGAGAAAGAGAAAGAGAGAGACAGAGAGAGAGAGATAGGAGCGAAGGGGAGATAGTCATCTAATAAAACATACAGTGCTCTTAAATATGCCGCTAGGTCTGTAGGATAATGCATACAAACTAAAAAATAATGCTAACGCCAGTGAAGTGGTAAACAATATTGAAGATCTCGTACACACCACAATGTGAACAAATGGAATTTCACATCAGCTATAAACCTACAATGACAAGATACACATTGAGGTCCGGATGGGATGGGTTATCTCTCAACCAGCTTGAACTTCATCGCTATCCCAAACACTCGACCTGATATTTTTTATTTTCTGTGTAATGCCCATTTGCAAGGGCAGAGACACAACATATTTGGTGAAAGACACATTTTTCAGTGTTTCGACATTATTGTCAGCTTCCGGATTATTATCTTGAACGAGGCGATCGAAGTAAATATAATGTAACCTCATTTGGGTACAAATAAATCAAATTCACTTTTCTAACCGTTTCCGAGATGCTGATCAGCTTTCAGTTTTTGACCTTGACCATGATAGAGGAGGTCATGATAAAGTCCCTCTTATGTAGCCTTGTTTAGACCCAAAAGGACGAAAATGAGCTCAAAATCGCTCTATCTCTAACCGTTTTCGAGATAATAGTCAACTTCCAGTTTTTGAACTTGACCGTGACACAGAAGGTCAAGGTCACCGAGATACCTCTTATATAACATTGTTTAGGCCAAAAGGGTCGAAAATGAGCTAACAATCGCTCTATCTCTATCCGTTTTCTAAATAATAACCAACTTCCGGTTATTGACCTTGACTGTGGCCCAGAATGTCAAGGTCAACGTAATACCTGTTATGTAACGTTGTTTAGGCAAAAAGGGTCGAAAATAAGCTCAAAATAAGCTCAAAAATAAGCTCAAAATCTCTAACCGTTTTCCAGAAAATACTCAACTTCAGATTTTCTACCTCGACCGTGGCCAAAAAGCTCAAAGTCACCAAGTTACCTCTTATGCTGCGTAGTTTAGGCCCAAAGGGTCGAAAATGAGCTCAAAATTGCTCTCTCTCTCTCTCTCTCTCTCTCTCTCTCTCTCTCTAATCGATTTCGAGATAATAGCCAACTTCCGGTTTTTGACCTTGAAAGCGACCCAGAATGTCAAGGTCACCGAGGTACCTCTTATGTAACTTTCTTTAGGTTCAAAGGGACGAAAATGAGCTAAGAATAGCTCAATCTCTAACCGTTTTCGAGATAATAGTCAACTTCCGGTTTTTTACCTTGACCGTGACCCAGAAGGTCAAAGTCACCGACGTACCGCTTATGTAACGTTCTTTAGGCCCAAAGTGTCGAAAATGAGCTAACAATCGCTCTATCTCAAACCGTTTTCGAGATTAAATGTAAATTTCCGGTTTCTGACCTTATTTGACATAAGATTAATTAACATTTTCCAAGCAAACTTTTTCAATTCTTAAAATATAGGTGTTAGCAACATTTTCATAAATGAAGCCTCCATTAACTATACAGAGGTTCATTCCCATATCATCTTACATGATATCCACAGGTGCATTTTCTCTCTCCAGTAATAAGGAGTGTCTGGCTACCATAGGTTTTAGCATGTTCAACCTGAAGAATTATTTAATTCTTGCTGAATTTTCGCGTTCTCTATATTACCATATTCGGCTTTCTTCTCGTTTTGCTTAATTTTTCATTTTTCAATTTTATTGATTGTCACTATTTATTCAATTATTTCCTTATTTATGTGTTTATAAACTAATTTTCTATTTTTGTATTCATTAAAATATTTCTTTCTTGTATTTCTTATTTTGTCAATTATATATTACTTAACTCTTTTATTCATTTATGTACTTATTTATTTACTATTTACTAAAGTATTTATTTTCTCATTCATTCATTATTTATTTATTGGATAACTTGCAGCTAGATATGCTGCATGCAATTTCTTTTGTCGTGGTGCAGGCCGATTTCCCAGTTCTTTGGTCCACGGACCAGTGGCTGCAAAATTTTCGGAGCCGCTTGTGCCATTCGGCATCCAGCATTGCTTTATGTGATTTCTTCGGTGCGTCCGACATTCTTCTTACTCTACAAAATATACGGTGATATCATAAGTAATAAAGAACGAACAGAGGGGAACGCCCTGTAGATTTATTTCATTCTCTGTAATACAGCAAACCCCCTCCCCACACCTACGGGAGAGGCCTCAACCTCGACCCTAAAGTGCCCACTCCTATTCTTACCAATTTATGAACCATAAAAAAAACTAAACAAACATATAAGGCATGAAAACAACGTCAACATAACCATGAAAAAGAAAGAAAGTATAGAGAGAGAGAGAGAGAGAGAGAGAGAGAGAGAGAGAGAGAGGGAGAGAGAGAGAGAGAGAGTAATTTAATAAAAAATGTACAGTGCTCTTAAATATGCTGCTAAATCTGTAGGATAATGTATACAAACTGAAAAATAATGCTAACGCAAGGAAAGTGGTTAACAACATTGAAGATCTCGTACACACCACAATGTGAACAAATGGAATTTCACATCAGCTATAAACCTACAATGACAAGACATACAGTGAGGTCCGGATGGGATGGGTTATCTCTCAACCAGCTTGAAATTCATCGCTATCCCAAACACTCGACCTGATATTTTTTTATTTTTTTATTTTCTATGTAATGCTCTTTGTGAAATTCACATCTAAATTATTCTTAAATACGAAAAGCAGAGAGCGAACTTGATACGAAACAGAACCTTGTGTATTACATTCAAGGTTTAATAGGTTTTAACAGGTTTAACAGGTTTCGCTCGAAAGCCTGGGATGGATTGAAACGCCGGGTTCACTTCCGACCAGCTGAGCTAAAGTTGGGAAACAACTGTCTTGTAAGAGAGGGAAAGAAGGAAGTAGAAAGAGGAAAAAATCTTCCTCGTTCATAATGTTCTCATCTAAACTTTAACTGAAATAATTTCTTTTTATTTGTAAACTTTTTATTTGAAGCACATTTTTTAATCTTTGTCACTAAGCACAAAAAACGCTCACAATTTTATGCTTTACAATGCTACAAATAAATATTTTCCTTTTAAACCCTGAAATTATTTTTCATCCTTGCAAATATTCAATCTGAATACTACGTCCTCCTCCCTGGTTCGACAGACACACCTGAATAAAAAATGCAGCAAAGAAAAAAAAATAAAATATTCATTTTATCTGAATTTTACTGAAGTAAACCTGCACACTTTAATAAAATAACCAAGTCATACCTGAATAAAAAGTCATAGACACACATCTGAATACAAAATTAACAACAATTGAGCAATACATATTATATCTAAATGCTTTACAATGTTACCAATAACTGTATTCCTTTGAAAACCTAAAAGTATTTTTCGTCCTAGAATTTCAATCTCAATGATACTATGCCCGGTTTGTAATCCTTGAGAGACATACCTGAATAAAAATTGTACAAAAACTGAAAAGCACTATATCAGAATTTTACTAAAATCAGCCTTTAAACGTCCCAAAGGTTGATTCGGTCGGTGGACCTATCCAATGATTCATTGCTCAAGACTTCAGGTAAATCGGGCGTATCGTTGGCAAGATATCGTGCTAACACTGACTTTGAGTTGTGACGTCATGTGACGTCACTGGTAGTGCGTCACGTCCCGAAAGTTCATACGTTCGGCGGATCTACGCAATGAACCATCACCGAAAATTTCCAGTCGGTCGGACAAGCCGTTCCAAAGCTATCCTGCTAACAAACTCCATTGTACAACAAACACACAGAGAGAAAATTCTAAAACAAAAGTCTCCCCCTTTAGCAGAGAGAGACATAAGGTGCTCACAGCTGGCAACAGGCCAACGTGCAAACACACAAACAACTGTTCCACATGAGAACTTAATTACAAAAGTTATCTGTTACGCTATTTCGGCATATAGGTCAAAATATTAATCAGTGTTAATCGGCAAGGATATGGTAACAAACACTAAAAAAATAATTAAATAAAAAACCAAAACCAAAAAACGGCGACTGATCTAAGACAGCTCACACAGTAGGTTCGATTAATAAAACTTTAAGAAACTCACAATAAACTGCTTTATCTCTTGCATGGTCTTTGGCTTCTGAGTGTGTAGAACTTTTGGACTGACTTGAGTAAACTTCTGTGTGACGCAGTCACTCGGGGTATTTGTTGCTCTTTGATTGTTGCAGACGTCCTACTACTTTCATCAGTAAGAGAAGTTGAAGCGACTTGAGGCGTTGCGTTTGAATCGTTTGGTTTCCACAAAGTATTATAAAATTTAATTAGTTGCTAAAGTTTTGCAAGTAACACTTTGACCATGTGATTGAGAAAATAACTGCTGTCTTAAACCCGTTTGCTGAACTTTATATTTATTCCTTAAAGTAGGAAACAGTTGCGCTTTCTGTAGTTTTCCTGAATTCCCATGGGCCGTACCTTTAAAACATATTTTAAGAATTGTTAAAGCTGCCAAGAACAAACGCATACGTCACAAACCAACAACAAGAACAACATTAAGTTTGGCTGTTAATTTTAAAAAGACTGGACGGACGGACGCAATACTTCTTGCACATCTACAATGTAGATTACTTCTGAAAAGGCATCAAAATTTTATTGCTTCTGCATGATTTTATATGACTTGCATAAAATTAGGTACAAAGTGTCGACGGATGAACATACAGACGGACAGACCCGATACAATAGTCCCCGCTCCACGCTAGGCGACGGCATGGGATTCATTAATATTTTCCAAGCAAAATTTTTTTAATTCTTAAAATATAAGTGTTAGCAACATTTTCGTATATGAAGGCTCCATTAGCTATACAGAGGTTCATTCTAACATCATCTTACATGATATCCACAGCCGCATTTTCTCTCTCCAGCAATAAGGAGTGTCTGGCTACCATAGGTTTTAACAGTGTTCAACCTGAAGAATTATTTAATTCTTTGACGATGTGATTGAGAAAATAACTGATGTCTTTAACCGGTTTGCTGAACTTTATATTTATTACTTAAAAAAGGAAACAGTTGCGCTTTCTGTAGTTTTCCTGAATTCCCATGGGCCGTACCTTTAAAACATATTTTAAGAATTGTTAAAGCTGCCAAGAACAAACGCATACGTCACAAACTAGAAAGAAGCACAACACTAAGTTTGGCTGTTAACTTAAAACAGACTGGACGTATGAACGAAATACTTCTTGCACATCTATAATGTAGATTACTTCTGCAAAGGAATAAAAAAATTTATTGCTTCTACATGATTTTATATGAATTGCATAAAATTAGGCACAAAGTGTCGACAGATGAACAGACAGACGGACAGACCCAGATACAATAGTCCTCACTCCACGCAACTCGACGGCATGGGATTAATTAATATTTTCAGCAACTTTTTTTCAATTCTTAAAATATAAGTGTTAGCAACATTTTCATAAATGAAACCTCCATTAACTATATAGAGGTTCATTCCAACATCATCTTACCTGATATCCGCAGGCGCATTTTCTCTCTCCAGTAATAAGGAGTGTCTGGCTACCATAGGTTTTAGCACAGTGTTCAACCTGAAGAATTATTTAATTCTTGCTGAATTTTCGCGTTATCTATATTAACATATGCGGCTTTCTTCTCGTTTTGCTTAATTTTTCATTTTTCTATTTTATTGATTGTCACTATTTATTCAATTATTTCCTTATTTATATGTTTATTCACTTATTTTCTATTTTTGTATTCATTAAAATATTTCTTTCTTTTATTTCTTATTTTTCCAATTATATATTACTTAAATAATTTATTCGTTTATATATTTATTTATTTGCTATTTACTAAAGTATTTACTTTCTCATTCATTCATTATTTATTTATTGGATAACTTGCAGCTAGGTATGCTGCATGCAATTTCTTTTGTCGTGGTGCAGCCCGATTTCCCAGTTCTTTGGTCCACGGACCAGTGGTTGCAAAATTTCGGAGCCACTTGTACCATTCGGCATCCAGCATTGCTTGATGTGATTTCTTCGGAGTGTCCGACATTCTTCTTAATCTACCAAACATACGGTGATATCATAAGTAATAAAGAACGAACAGAGGGGAAAGCCCTGTAGATTTATTTCACTAGCACAGTGTTCAACCTCAGAGAGAGAGAGAGAGAGAGAGAGAGAGAAAGAGATAGAGTCATTTAATAAGAAATGTACAGTGCTCTTAAATATGCTGCTAAATATGTAGGATAATGTATACAAACTAGAAAATATTGCTAACGCAAGGAAAGTGGTTAACAACATTGAAGATCTCGTACACACCACAATGTGAACAAATGGAATTTCACATCAGCTATAAACCTACAATGACAAGACATACAGTGAGGTCCGGATGGGATGGGTTATCTCTCAACCAGCTTGAACTTCATCGCTATCCCAAACACTCGACCTGATATTTTTTTATTTTTTTTATTTTCTGTGTAATGCTCTTTGTGAAATTGAAATCTAAATAATCCTTAAATAGGAAAAGCAAAGAGCGAACTTGATACGAAACAGAACCTTGTGTATTACATTCAAGGTTTAATAGGTTTTAGCAGGTTTAACAGATTTCGCTCGAAAGCCTGGGATGGATTTCCACACCGAGTTTACCTGCGACCAGCTAAGCTAAAGTTGGGGGAACAACTGTCTTGTAAGAGAGGGAAAGAAGGGAGTAGAAAGGGGAGGAAATCTTCCTCGTTCATAATGTTCTCATCCACACTTAAACTGAAATAATTTCTTTTTATTTCTAAACTTTTTATTTGAAGCAGATTTTTTAATATAAATAAATATTTTCCTTTCAAAACCTGAAATTATTTTTCATCCTTGCAAAAATTCAATCTGAATACTACGTACCCATCCCTGGTTCGAATCCAGCGAGAGACACACATGAATAAAAAATGCACCAAAGTAAAAAAATTAAAATATTCATTTTATTTGAATTTTACTGCACACTTTAATAAAATAACCAAGTCGTGCCTGAATAAAAAGTCATAGACACACATCTGAATACAAAATTAACAACAATTGAGCAATACATATTAAATCTAAATGCTTAAGAATGATACCAATAACTGTATTCCTTTGAAAACCTAAAAGCATTTTTCGTCCTAGAATTTCAATCTCAATGCTACTATGCCCGGTTCGACATCCTTGATAGACACCCCTGAATAACAACTGTACAAAAACTGAAAAGCACTATATCTGAATTTTACTAAAATCAACCTTTAAACATCCCAAAAGTTGATTCGGTCGATGGACCTATCCAATGATTCATTCCCCAAGCCTACCGTTGGCAAGATATCGTGCTAACACCGACTTTGCGTTGTGACGTCATGTGACGTCACTGGTCGTGCGTCAAGTCCCGAAAGTTCATACATTCGGCGGATCTACCCAATGAACCATCGCCGAAAATTTCCAGTCGGTCGGACATACCGTTCTCAAGCTATCGTGCTAGCAAATTCCATGGCACAACAAACACACACACAGAGAAAATTCTGAAACAAAATGTCTCCCTCTTTAGCAGGGAGAGACATAAGGTGCTCACAGCAGGCAACAGGCCAACGTTCAAACACACAGACAACTGTTCCATATGACAACTTAATTACAAAAAGTTATCTGTTACGCTATTTCGGCAGATAGGTCAAAATATTAATCAGTGTCATTCGGCATGGATATGGTAACAAACACTAAAAAAAATTTTATAAATAACCAAAACTAAAAAAAGGCGACTGATCTCAGACAGCTCACACAGTAAGTTCGATTAATAAAACTTTAAGAAACTCACAATAAACTGCTTTATCTCTTGCATGGTCTTTGGCTGCTCAGTGTGTAGAACTTTTGGACTGACTTGAGTAAACTTCTGCGTGATACAGTTACTCGGGGTATTTGTTGCTCTTTGATTTCTGCAGACGTCCTACTACTTTCATCAGTAAGATAAGTTGAAGCGACTTGAGGCCTTGCGTTTGAATCGTTTGGTTTCTATAAAGTATTATAAAATTTAATTAGTTGCTAAAATTTTGCAAGTAACACTTTGACCATGTGACTGAGAAAATAACTGATGTCTTAAACGCGTTTGCTGAACTTTATATTTATTACTTAAAGTAGGAAAAAGTTGCGCTTTCTGTAGTTTTCCTGAATTCCCATGGGCCGTACCTTTAAAACATATTTTAAGAATTGTTAAAGCTGTCAAGAACAAACGCATACGTCACAAACCAACAACAAGAACAACATTAAGTTTGGTTGTTAATTTTAAAAAGACTGGACTGACGAACGAAATACTTCTTGCACATCTACAATGTACATTACTTCTGCAAAGGAATCAAAATTTTATTGCTTCTACATGATTTTATATGAATTGCATAAAATTAGGTACAAAGTGTCGACAGATGAACAGACAGACGGACAGACCCAGATACAATAGTCTCCGCTCCACGCTAGGCGACGACATGGGATTAGTTAATATTTTCCAAGCAAAATTTTGCAATACTTAAGATATAAGTGTTAGCAACATTTTCATAAATGAAGCCTCCATTAACTATATAGAGGATCATTCCAACATCATCTTACATGATATCCACAGGTGCATTTTCTCTCTCCAGCAAAAAGCAGTATCTGGCTACCATAGGTTTTAGCACAGTGTTCAACCTGAAGAATTATTTAATTCTTGCTGAATTTTCGCGTTCTCTATATTAACATATTCGGCTTTCTTCTCGTTTTGCTTAATTTTTCATTTTTGAATTTTATTGATTGGCACGATTTATTCAATTATTTCCTTATTTATATGTTTATTCACTAATTTTCTATTTTTGTATTCATTAAAATATTTCTTTCTTGTATTTCTTATTTTTTCAATTATATATTACTTGACTAATTTATTAATTTATGTACTTATTTATGTACTATTTACTAAAGTATTTACCTTCTCATTCATTCATTATTTATTTATTGGATAACTTGCAGCTAGATATGCTGCATGCAATTTCTTTTGTCGTGGTGCAGGCCGATTTCCCAGTTCTTTGGTCCACTGACCAGTGGCTGAAAAATTTCGGAGCCGCTTGTGCCATTCCGCATCCAGCATTGCTTTATGTGATTTCTTCGGAGCGTCCGACATTCTTCTTAATCTACAAAATATACGGTGATATCATAAGTAATAAAGAACGAGCAGAGGGGAAAGCCCTATAGAAAACAACGTCAACATTACCATTAAAGACAAAGAAAGTAGAGAGAGAGAGAGAGACAGACAGACAGAGAGAGACAGAGAGAGACAGAGAGAGAGAGAGAGAATCATTTAATAAAGAAATGTACAGTGCTCTTAAATATGCTGCTAAATCTGTAGGATATTGTATACAAACTAAAAAATAATGCTAACGTAAGGAAAGTGGTTAACAACATTGAAGATCTCGTACACACCACAATGTGAACAAATGGAATTTCACATCAGCTATAAACCTACAATGACAAGACTTATAGTGAGGTCCGGATGGGATGGGTTATCTTTCAACCAGCTTGAACTTCATCGCTATCCCAAACACTCGACCTGATATTTTTTTTTATTTTTACTTTATTTTCTGTGTAATGCTCTTTGTGAAATTCACATCTGAATTATCCGTAAATATGAAAAGCAAAGAGGGAACTTGATACGAAACAGAATCTTGTGTACTACATTCAATGTTTAATAGATTTAAACAGGTTTAACAGGTTTCGCTCGAAAGCCTGGGATGGATTTCCACGCCGAGTTCACATGCGACCAGCTGAGCTAAAGTTGGGGAACAACTCTCTTGTAAGAGAGGGAAAGAAGGGAGTAGAAAGGGGAGGAAATCTTCCTCGTTCATAATGTTCTCATTTAAACTTAAACTGAAATAATTTCTTTTTATTTGTAAGCTTTTTATTTGAAGCAGATTTTTTAATCTTTGTCACTAAGCACTAAAAATGCTCACAATGTTATGCTTTACAATGCTACAAATAAATATTTTCCTTTCAAAACCTGAAATTATTTTTCATCCTTGCAAAAATTCAATCTGAATACTACGTCCCCCTCCCTGGTTCGAATCCAGCGAGAGACACACATGAATCAAAAATGCACCAAAGTAAAAAAATTAAAATATTCATTTTATCTGAATTTTACTGAAGTAAACCTGCACACTTTAATAAAATAACCAAGTCATACCTGAATAAAAAGTCACAAAATTAACAACAATTGAGCAATACATATTATATCAAAATGCTTTACAATGTTACCAATAACTGTATTCATTTGAAAACCTAAAAGTATTTTTCGTCCTAGAGTTTCGATCTCAATGCTACTATGCCTGGTTCGACATCCTTGAGAGATACACCTAAATAAAAATTGTACAAAAACTGAAAAGCACTATATCTGAATTTTACTAAACTCAGCCTTTAAACGTCCCAAAACTTGACTCGGTCCAATGATTCATCCTTAAAGACTACAGGTCAATCGGACGTACCGTTGGCAAGATATCGTACTGACACTGACTTTGCGTTGTGACGTCATGTGACGTCACTGGTCGTGCGTCACGTCACGAAAATTCATACGTTCGTTGGACCTAACAAACTCCATGGCACAACAAACACACACACAGAGAAAATTCTAAAACAAAATGTCTCCCCCTTTAGCAGGGAGAGACATAAGGTGCTCACAGCAGGCAACAGGCCAACGTGCAAACACACAGACAACTGTTCCATATGACAACTTAATTACAAAAAGTTATCTGTTACGCTATTTCGGCATATAGGTCAAAATATTAATCAGTGTTAATCGGCAAGGATATGGTAACAAACACTAAAAAATAATTAAATAACCAAAACCAAAAAAGGCGACTGATCTAAGACAGCTCACACAGTAAGTTCGATTAATAAAACTTTAAGAAACTCACAATAAACTGCTTTATCTCTTGCATGGTCTTTGGCTGCTCAGTGTGTAGAACTTTTGGACTAACTTCAGTAAACTTCTGCGTGATACAGTTTCTCGGGATATTTGTTGCTCTTTGATTTCTGCAGACGTCCTACTACTTTCACCAGCAAGAGAAGTTGAAAAGACTTGAGGCCTTGCGTTTGAATCGTTTGGTTTCTGTAAAGTATTATAAAATTTAATTAGTTGCTAAAATTTTGCAAGTAACACTTTGACCATGTGACTGAGAAAATAACTGATGTCTTAAACGCGTTTGCTGAACTTTATATTTATTACTTAAAGTAGGAAAAAATTGCGCTTTCTGTAGTTTTCCTGAATTCCCATGGGCCGTACCTTTAAAACATATTTTAAGAATTGTTAAAGCTGTCAAGAACAAACGCATACGTCACAAACCAACAACAAGAACAACATTAAGTTTGGTTGTTAATTTTAAAAAGACTGGACTGACGAACGAAATACTTCTTGCACATCTACAATGCACATTACTTCTGCAAAGGAATCAAAATTTTATTGCTTCTACATGATTTTATATGAATTGCATAAAATTAGGTACAAAGTGTCGACAGATGAACAGACAGACGGACAGACCCAGATACAATAGTCTCCGCTCCACGCTAGGCGACGACATGGGATTAGTTAATATTTTCCAAGCAAAATTTTGCAATACTTAAGATATAAGTGTTAGCAACATTTTCATAAATGAAACCTCCATTAACTATATAGAGGATCATTCCAACATCATCTTACATGATATCCACAGGTGCATTTTCTCTCTCCAGCAAAAAGCAGTATCTGGCTACCATAGGTTTTAGCACAGTGTTCAACCTGAAGAATTATTTAATTCTTGCTGAATTTTCGCGTTCTCTATATTAACATATTCGGCTTTCTTCTCGTTTTGCTTAATTTTTCATTTTTGAATTTTATTGATTGGCACGATTTATTCAATTATTTCCTTATTTATATGTTTATTCACTAATTTTCTATTTTTGTATTCATTAAAATATTTCTTTCTTTTATTTTTATTTTTTCAATTATATATTACTTGACTAATTTATTAATTTATGTACTTATTTATGTACTATTTACTAAAGTATTTACCTTCTCATTCATTCATTATTTATTTATTGGATAACTTGCAGCTAGATATGCTGCATGCAATTTCTTTTGTCGTGGTGCAGGCCGATTTCCCAGTTCTTTGGTCCACTGACCAGTGGCTGAAAAATTTCGGAGCCGCTTGTGCCATTCCGCATCCAGCATTGCTTTATGTGATTTCTTCGGAGCGTCCGACATTCTTCTTAATCTACAAAATATACGGTGATATCATAAGTAATAAAGAACGAACAGAGTTGAGGAAAAGCCCTGTAGATTTATTTCACTCCCTGTAATACAACAGAAACCCCCTCCCCCACACCTATGAGATAGGCC
Organism: Protula sp. h YS-2021; assembly: GCA_949752745.1. Taxonomy (NCBI): domain Eukaryota; kingdom Metazoa; phylum Annelida; class Polychaeta; order Sabellida; family Serpulidae; genus Protula; species Protula sp. h YS-2021. The sequence continues at coordinate 47,701,807 of OX457024.1, forward strand.
TTAACCTCGACCCTAAAGTGCCCACCCCATCCTCTCAACCTTATGAATACCAATAAAATCAAACAAAGATATAAGGCATGAAAACAACGTCAACAAATCCATGAAAAAGAAAGTATAGAGGGAAAGAGAAAAAGAGACAGAGAGAGAGAGAGAGAGAGAGAGAGAGATAGGAGCGAAGGGGAGCGAGTCATCTAATAAAACATATACAGTGCTCTTAAATATGCCGCTAGGTCTGTAGGATAATGTATACAAACTAAAAAATAATGCTTACGCCAGTGAAGTGGTAAACAATATTGAAGATCTCGTACACACCACAATGTGAACAAATGGAATTTCACATCAGCTATAAACCTACAATGACAAGATACACATTGAGGTCCGGATGGGATGGGTTATCTCTCAACCAGCTTGAACTTCATCGCTATCCCAAACACTCGACCTGATATTTTTCATTTTCTGTGTAATGTCCATTTGCAAGGGCAGAGACACAACATATTTGGTGAAAGACACATTTTTCAGTGCTTCGACATTATTGTCAGCTTCCGGATTATCTTGAACGAGGCGATCGAAGTAAATATAATGTAGCCTCATTTGGGTACAAATAAATCAAATTCACTTTTCTAACCGTTTTCGAGATGGTGATCAGCTTTCAGTTTTTGACCTTGACCATGATGGAGGAGGTCATGATAAAGTCCCTCTTATGTAGCGTTGTTTAGGCCCAAAAGGACGAAAATGAGCTCAAAATCGCTCTATCTCTAACCGTTTTCGAGATAATAGTCAACTTCCAGTTTTTGAACTTGACCGTGACACAGAAGGTCAAGGTCACCGAGATACCTCTTATGTTACATTGTTTAGGCCAAAAGGGTCGAAAATGAACTAACATTCGCTCTATCTCTAACAGTTTTCTAAATAATAACCAACTTCCGGTTTTTGACCTTGACTGTGGCCCAGAATTTCAAGTTCGTCGAGATACCTCTTATGTAACGTTGTTTAGGCAAAAAGGGTCGAAAATAAGCTCAAAATCGCTCTATCTCTAACCGTTTTCCAGAAATACTCAACTTCAGATTTTCTACCTCGACCGTGGCCAAGAAGGTCAAGGTCACCAAGATACCTCTTATGCTGCGTAGTTTAGGCTCAAAATTGCTCTATCTCTAATCGTTTTCGAGATAATAGCCAACTTCCGGTTTTTGACCTTGGCCGTGACCCAGAAGGTCAAAGTCACCGAGATACCTCTTATGTAATATTGCTTAGGCCCAAAGGGTCGAAAATGAGTTCAAAATCACTCTCTGTATAACCGTTTTCGAGATAATAGACAACTTCCGGTTTTTGACCTTGAAAGCGACCCAGAATGTCAACGTCAACGTAATACCTGTTATGTAACGTTGCATAGGCAAAAAGGGTAGAAAATAAGCTCAAAATCGCTCTACCTCTAGCCGTTTTCGAGATAATAGTCAACTTCAGGTTCTCACATTGACCGTGAAACAGAAGGTTAAGGTCACCGCGGTACCTCTTATGTAGCGTTGTTTAGGCCCAAAAGGACGAAAATGAGCTCAAAATCGCTCTATCTCTAACCGTTTTCGAGATAATAGTCAACTTCCACTTTTTTAACTTGACCGTGACACAGAAGGTCAAGGTCACCGAGATACCTCTTATGTAACATTGTTTAGGCCAAAAGGGTCGAAAATGAACTAACATTCGCTCTATCTCTAACAGTTTTCTAAATAATAACCAACTTCCGGTTTTTGACCTTGACTGTGGCCCAGAATTTCAAGTTCGTCGAGATACCTCTTATGTAACGTTGTTTAGGCAAAAAGGGTCGAAAATAAGCTCAAAATCGCTCTATCTCTAACCGTTTTCCAGAAATACTCAACTTCAGATTTTCTACCTCGACCGTGGCCAAGAAGGTCAAGGTCACCAAGATACCTCTTATGCTGCGTAGTTTAGGCTCAAAATTGCTCTATCTCTAATCGTTTTCGAGATAATAGCCAACTTCCGGTTTTTGACCTTGGCCGTGACCCAGAAGGTCAAAGTCACCGAGATACCTCTTATGTAATATTGCTTAGGCCCAAAGGGTCGAAAATGAGTTCAAAATCACTCTCTGTATAACCGTTTTCGAGATAATAGACAACTTCCGGTTTTTGACCTTGAAAGCGACCCAGAATGTCAACGTCAACGTAATACCTGTTATGTAACGTTGCATAGGCAAAAAGGGTAGAAAATAAGCTCAAAATCGCTCTACCTCTAGCCGTTTTCGAGATAATAGTCAACTTCAGGTTCTCACATTGACCGTGAAACATAAGGTTAAGGTCACCGCGGTACCTCTTATGTAACCTTCTTTAGGCCCAAAGGGTCGAAAATGAGCTAACAATCGCTCTATCTCTAACCGATTTCGAGATAATAGTCAGCTTGGGGTTTTTTACCTTGACCGTGACCGAGAAGATCAAGGTCACCGAGGTATTTCTTATGTAACGTTCTTTAGGTTCAAAGGGTAGAAAATGAGCTAAGAATAGCTCAATCTCTAACCGTTTTCGAGATAACAGTCAACTTCCGGTCTTTGACCTTGACCGTGATCCAGAAGGTCAAAGTCACCGACGTACCGCTTGTGTAACGTTGTTTAGGCCCAAAGTATCGAAAATAAGCTAGTAATCGCTCTATCTCTAACCGTTTTCGAGATAAAAATAGTCCACTTCCGGTTTTTGACCTTATTTGACATGGGATTAATTAATATTTTCCAAGCAAACTTTTTTCAATTTTTCAAATATAAGTGTTAGCAACATTTTCATAAATGAAGCCTCCATTAACTATACAGAGGCTCGTTCCAACATCATCTTACATGATATCCGCAGGTCCATTTTCTCTCTCCAGTAATAAGGAGTGTCTGGCTACCATAGGTTTTAGCACAGTGTTCAACCTGAAGAATTATTTAATTCTTGCTGAATTTTTGCGTTCTCTATATTAACATATGCGGCTTTCTTCTCGTTTTGCTTAATTTTTCATCTTTGAATTTTATTGACTGTCACTATTTATTCAATTATTTCGTTATTTATATGATTATTCACTAATTTTCTATTTTTGTATTCATTAAAATATTTCTTTCTTTTATTTCTTATTTTTTCAATTATATATTACTTAACTAATTTATTCATTTATGCACTTATTTATTTACATTTATTTTTAAATATTTTCAAAGCAAACTTTTTTCAATTCTTAAAATATAAGTGTTAGCAACATTTTCATAAATGAAGCCGCCCTTAACTTTACAGAGGATCATTCCCACTTCATCTTACATAATATCCACAGGTGCATTTTCTCTCTCCAGTAATAAGGAGTGTCTGGCTACAATAGGTTTTAGCATCTTCAACCTGAAGAATTATTTAATTCTTGCTGAATTTTCGCGTTCTCTATATTAACATATGCGGCTTTCTTCTCGTTTTGCTTAATTTTTCATTTTTGAATTTTATTGATTGTCACTATTTATTCAATTATTTCCTTATTTATATGATTATTCACTAATTTTCTATTTTTGTATTCATTAAAATATTTCTTTCTTGTATTTCTTATTTTTTCAATTATATGCTACTTAGCTATTTTATTCATTTATGTACTTATTTATTTACTATTTACTAAAGTATTTACTTTCTCATTCATTCATTATTTATTTATTGGATAACTTGCAGTTAGGTTTGCTGCATGCAATTTCTTTTGTCGTGGTGCAGCCCGATTTCCCAGTTCTTTGGGCCACTGACCAGTGGCTGCAAAATTTCGGAGCCGCTTGTGCCATTCGGCATCCAGCATTGCTTGATGTGATTTCTTCGGAGCGTCCGACATTCTTCTTAATCTACAAAATATACGGTGATATCATAAGTGATAAAGAAGGAACAAAGGGCAAAGCCCTGTAGATTTATTTCATTCTCTGTAATACAGCAGACCCCCCTCCCCACACCTACGAGAGAGGCCTCAACCTCGACCCTAAACTGCCCACTCCCATCCTTGCCAATTTATGAACCATAACAAAAATCAAACAAACATAAGGCATGAAAACAACGTCAACAAATCCATGAAAAAGAAAGAAAGCATTGAGAGAGAGAGAGAGAGAGAGAGAGAGAGAGAGAGAGAGAGAGAGAGAGAGAGAGAGAGAGAGAGAGAGAAAGAGAGAGAGTCATTACATAATGTATACAAACTAAACAATAATGCTAACGCAAGGAAAGTGGTTAACAACATTGAAGATCTCGTACACACCACAATGTGAACAAATGGAATTTCACATCAGCTATAAACCTACAATGACAAGACATACAGTGAGGTCCGGATGGGATGGGTTATCTCTCAACCAGCTTGAACTTCATCGCTATCCCAAACACTCGACCTGATATTTTTTTTTTATTTTATTTTCTGTGTAATGCTCTTTGTGTAATTCACATCTAAATTATCCGTAAATAGGAAAAGCAAAGGGGGAACTTCATACGAAACAGAACCTTGTGTATTACATTCAAGATTTAATAGGTTTTAACAGGTTTAACAGGTTTCGCTCGAAAGCCTGGGATGGATTTCCACGCCGAGTTCATATGCGACCAGCTGAGCTAAAGTTGGGGAACAACTGTCTTGTAAGAGAGGAAAAGAGGGGAGTAGAAAGGGGAGAAAATCTTCCTCGTTCATAATGTTCTCATCTAAACTTAAACTGAAATAATTTCTTTTTATTTGTAAACTTTTTATTTGAAGCAGATTTTTTAATCTCTGTCACTAAGCACTAAAAATGCTCACAATTTTATGCTTTACAACGCTACAATTAAATATTTTCCTTTGAAAACCTGAAATTATTTTTCATCCTTGCAAAAATTCAATCTGAACACTACGTCCCCCTCCCTGGTTCGAATCCAGCGAGAGACACACATGAATCAAAAATGCACCAAAGTAAAAAAATTAAAATATTCATTTTATCTGAATTTTACTAAAGCAAACCTGCACACTTTAATAAAATAACCAAGTCATACCTGAATAAAAAGTCATAGACACACATCTGAATACAAAATTAACAACAATTGAGCAATACATATTGTATCTAAATGCTTTACAATGTTTCCAATAACTGTATTCCTTTGAAAACCTAAAAGTATTTTGCGTCCTAAAATTTCAATCTCAATGCTACTATGCCGGGTTCAATATCCTTGAGAGACAACCCTGAATAAAAATTGTACAAAAACTGAAAAGCACTATATCTGAATTTTACTAAAATCAGCCTTTAAACTTCCCAAAAGTTGATTCGGTTGGTGGACCTATCCAATGATTCATTCCCCAAGACTTCAGGTCAATCGGGCGTACCGTTGGCAAGATATAGTGCTAACACTGACTTTGCGTTGTGACGTCATGTGACGTCACTGGTCGTGCATCACGTCCCGAAAGTTCATAAGTTTCGCGGACCTACCCAATGAGCCAACGCCGAAAATTTCAAGTCGGTCGGACATACCGTTCCCAAGCTATCGTGCTAACAAACTCCATCTCACAACAAACACACACACAGAGAAAATTCTAAAACAAAATGTCTCCCCCTTTAGCAGGGAGAGACATAAGGTGCTCACAGCAGACAACAGGCCAAGGTGGAAACACACAGACAACTGTTCCATATGACAACTTAATTACAAAAAGTTATCTGTTACGCTATCTCGGCATATAGGTCAAAATATTAATTAGTGGTAATCGGCAAGGATATGGTAACAAACACTAAAAAATAATTAAATAGATAACCAAAACCAAAAAATGGCGACTGATCTAAGACAGCTCACACAGTAAGTTCGATTAATAAAACTTTAAGAAACTCACAATAAACTGCTTTATCTCTTGCATGGTCTTTGGCTGCTGAGTGTCTAGGACTTTTGGACTGACTTGAGTAAACTTATCTGTGACACAGTTAATCGTAGAATTTGCTGCTCTTTCATTTCTGCAGGCGTCCTACTACTTTCTTCAGTAAGAGAAGTTGAAAAGACTTGAGGCCTTGCGTTTGAATCGTTTCGTTTCTAAAAATTATTATAGAATTTAATTAGTTGCTAAAATTTTGCAAGTAACACTTTGACCATGTGATTGAGAAAATAACTGATGTGTTAAACCCGTTTGCTGAACTTTATATTTAATACTTAAAGTATGAAACAGTTGCGCTTTCTGTAGTTTTCCTGAATAACCATGGGCCGTACCTTTAAAACATATTTTAAGAATTGTCAAAGCTGCCAAGAACAAACGCATACTTCACAAACCAACAACAAGAGCAACACTAAGTTTTGCTGTTAATTTTAAACAGACTGGACTGACGAAAGAAATACTTCTTGCACATCTACAATGTAGATTATTTCTGCAAAGGAATCAAAATTTTATTGCTTCTACATGATTTTATATGAATTGCATAAAATTAGGTACAAAGTGTCGACGGATGAACAGACAGACGGACAGACCCAGATACAATAGTCCCCGCTCCACGCTTGGCGACGCCATGGATTAATTAATATTTTCCAAGCAAACTTTTTTCAATTTTTCAAATATAAGTGTTAGCAACATTTTCATAAATGAAGCCTCCATTAACTATACAGAGGCTCGTTCCAACATCATCTTACATGATATCCGCAGGTCCATTTTCTCTCTCCAGTAATAAGGAGTGTCTGGCTACCATAGGTTTTAGCACAGTGTTCAACCTGAAGAATTATTTAATTCTTGCTGAATTTTTGCGTTCTCTATATTAACATATGCGGCTTTCTTCTCATTTTGCTTAATTTTTCATCTTTGAATTTTATTGATTGTCACTATTTATTCAATTATTTCGTTATTTATATGATTATTCACTAATTTTCTATTTTTGTATTCATTAAAACATTTCTTTCTTTTATTTCTTATTTTTTCAATTATATATCACTTAACTAATTTATTCATTTATGTACTTATTTATTTACATTTATTTTTTAATATTTTCAAAGCAAACTTTTTTCAATTCTTAAAATATAAGTGTTAGCAACATTTTCATAAATGAAGCCTCCATTAACTATACAGAGGTTCATTCCCACTTCATCTTACATGATATCCACAGGTGCATTTTCTCTCTCCAGCAATAAGGAGTGTCTGGCTACCATAGGTTTTAGCATCTTCAACCTGAAGAATTATTTAATTCTTGCTGAATCTTCGCGTTCTATATATTAACATATGCGGCTTTCTTCTCGTTTTGCTTAATTTTTCATTTTTGAATTTTATTGATTGTCACTATTTATTCAATTATTTCCTTTTTTATATGTTTATTCACTAATTTTCTATTTTTGTATTCATTAAAATGTTTCTTTCTTTTATTTCTTATTTTTTCAATTATATATTACTTAACTAATTTATTCATTTATGTACTTATTTATTTACTATATACTAAAGTATTTACTTTCTCATTCATTCATTATCTATTTATTGGATAACTTGCAGCGAGGTATGCTGCATGCAATTTCTTTTGTCGTGGTGCAGCCCGATTTCCCACTTCTTTGGTCCACTGACCAGTAGCTGAAAAATTTCGGAGCCGCTTGTGCCATTCGGCATCCAGCATTGCTTTATGTGATTTCTTCGGAGCGTCCGACATTCTTCTTAATCTACAAAATATACGGTGATATCATAAGTAATAAAGAACGAACAGAGGGGAAGCCCTGTAGATTTATTTCATTCTCTGTAATACAGCAGACCCCCCTCCCCACACTTACGAGAGAGGCCTCAACCTCGACCCTAAACTGCCCACTCCCATCCTTGCCAATTTATGAACCATAACAAAAATCAAACAAACATAAGGCATGAAAACAACGTCAACAAATCCATGAAAAAGAAAGAAAGCATTGAGAGAGAGAGAGAGAGAGAGAGAGAGAGAGAGAGAGAGAGAGAGAGAGAGAGAGAGAGAGAGAGAAGAGAGAGAGTCATTACATAATGTATACAAACTAAACAATAATGCTAACGCAAGGAAAGTGGTTAACAACATTGAAGATCTCGTACACACCACAATGTGAACAAATGGAATTTCACATCAGCTATAAACCTACAATGACAAGACATACAGTGAGGTCCGGATGGGATGGGTTATCTCTCAACCAGCTTGAACTTCATCGCTATCCCAAACACTCGACCTGATATTTTTTTTTTATTTTATTTTCTGTGTGATGCTCTTTGTGTAATTCACATCTAAATTATCCGTAAATAGGAAAAGCAAAGGGGGAACTTCATACGAAACAGAACCTTGTGTATTACATTCAAGATTTAATAGGTTTTAACAGGTTTAACAGGTTTCGCTCGAAAGCCTGGGATGGATTTCCACGCCGAGTTCATATGCGACCAGCTGAGCTAAAGTTGGGGAACAACTGTCTTGTAAGAGAGGAAAAGAGGGGAGTAGAAAGGGGAGAAAATCTTCCTCGTTCATAATGTTCTCATCTAAACTTAAACTGAAATAATTTCTTTTTATTTGTAAACTTTTTATTTGAAGCAGATTTTTTAATCTCTGTCACTAAGCACTAAAAATGCTCACAATTTTATGCTTTACAACGCTACAATTAAATATTTTCCTTTGAAAACCTGAAATTATTTTTCATCCTTGCAAAAATTCAATCTGAACACTACGTCCCCCTCCCTGGTTCGAATCCAGCGAGAGACACACATGAATCAAAAATGCACCAAAGTAAAAAAATTAAAATATTCATTTTATCTGAATTTTACTAAAGCAAACCTGCACACTTTAATAAAATAACCAAGTCATACCTGAATAAAAAGTCATAGACACACATCTGAATACAAAATTAACAACAATTGAGCAATACATATTGTATCTAAATGCTTTACAATGTTTCCAATAACTGTATTCCTTTGAAAACCTAAAAGTATTTTGCGTCCTAAAATTTCAATCTCAATGCTACTATGCCGGGTTCAATATCCTTGAGAGACAACCCTGAATAAAAATTGTACAAAAACTGAAAAGCACTATATCTGAATTTTACTAAAATCAGCCTTTAAACTTCCCAAAAGTTGATTCGGTTGGTGGACCTATCCAATGATTCATTCCCCAAGACTTCAGGTCAATCGGGCGTACCGTTGGCAAGATATAGTGCTAACACTGACTTTGCGTTGTGACGTCATGTGACGTCACTGGTCGTGCATCACGTCCCGAAAGTTCATAAGTTTCGCGGACCTACCCAATGAGCCAACGCCGAAAATTTCAAGTCGGTCGGACATACCGTTCCCAAGCTATCGTGCTAACAAACTCCATCTCACAACAAACACACACACAGAGAAAATTCTAAAACAAAATGTCTCCCCCTTTAGCAGGGAGAGACATAAGGTGCTCACAGCAGACAACAGGCCAAGGTGGAAACACACAGACAACTGTTCCATATGACAACTTAATTACAAAAAGTTATCTGTTACGCTATCTCGGCATATAGGTCAAAATATTAATTAGTGGTAATCGGCAAGGATATGGTAACAAACACTAAAAAATAATTAAATAGATAACCAAAACCAAAAAATGGCGACTGATCTAAGACAGCTCACACAGTAAGTTCGATTAATAAAACTTTAAGAAACTCACAATAAACTGCTTTATCTCTTGCATGGTCTTTGGCTGCTGAGTGTCTAGGACTTTTGGACTGACTTGAGTAAACTTATCTGTGACACAGTTAATCGTAGAATTTGCTGCTCTTTCATTTCTGCAGGCGTCCTACTACTTTCTTCAGTAAGAGAAGTTGAAAAGACTTGAGGCCTTGCGTTTGAATCGTTTCGTTTCTAAAAATTATTATAGAATTTAATTAGTTGCTAAAATTTTGCAAGTAACACTTTGACCATGTGATTGAGAAAATAACTGATGTGTTAAACCCGTTTGCTGAACTTTATATTTAATACTTAAAGTATGAAACAGTTGCGCTTTCTGTAGTTTTCCTGAATAACCATGGGCCGTACCTTTAAAACATATTTTAAGAATTGTCAAAGCTGCCAAGAACAAACGCATACTTCACAAACCAACAACAAGAGCAACACTAAGTTTTGCTGTTAATTTTAAACAGACTGGACTGACGAAAGAAATACTTCTTGCACATCTACAATGTAGATTACTTCTGCAAAGGAATCAAAATTTTATTGCTTCTACATGATTTTATATGAATTGCATAAAATTAGGTACAAAGTGTCGACGGATGAACAGACAGACGGACAGACCCAGATACAATAGTCCCCGCTCCACGCTTGGCGACGCCATGGATTAATTAATATTTTCCAAGCAAACTTTTTTCAATTTTTCAAATATAAGTGTTAGCAACATTTTCATAAATGAAGCCTCCATTAACTATACAGAGGCTCGTTCCAACATCATCTTACATGATATCCGCAGGTCCATTTTCTCTCTCCAGTAATAAGGAGTGTCTGGCTACCATAGGTTTTAGCACAGTGTTCAACCTGAAGAATTATTTAATTCTTGCTGAATTTTTGCGTTCTCTATATTAACATATGCGGCTTTCTTCTCATTTTGCTTAATTTTTCATCTTTGAATTTTATTGATTGTCACTATTTATTCAATTATTTCGTTATTTATATGATTATTCACTAATTTTCTATTTTTGTATTCATTAAAACATTTCTTTCTTTTATTTCTTATTTTTTCAATTATATATCACTTAACTAATTTATTCATTTATGTACTTATTTATTTACATTTATTTTTTAATATTTTCAAAGCAAACTTTTTTCAATTCTTAAAATATAAGTGTTAGCAACATTTTCATAAATGAAGCCTCCATTAACTATACAGAGGTTCATTCCCACTTCATCTTACATGATATCCACAGGTGCATTTTCTCTCTCCAGCAATAAGGAGTGTCTGGCTACCATAGGTTTTAGCATCTTCAACCTGAAGAATTATTTAATTCTTGCTGAATCTTCGCGTTCTATATATTAACATATGCGGCTTTCTTCTCGTTTTGCTTAATTTTTCATTTTTGAATTTTATTGATTGTCACTATTTATTCAATTATTTCCTTTTTTATATGTTTATTCACTAATTTTCTATTTTTGTATTCATTAAAATGTTTCTTTCTTTTATTTCTTATTTTTTCAATTATATATTACTTAACTAATTTATTCATTTATGTACTTATTTATTTACTATATACTAAAGTATTTACTTTCTCATTCATTCATTATCTATTTATTGGATAACTTGCAGCGAGGTATGCTGCATGCAATTTCTTTTGTCGTGGTGCAGCCCGATTTCCCACTTCTTTGGTCCACTGACCAGTAGCTGAAAAATTTCGGAGCCGCTTGTGCCATTCGGCATCCAGCATTGCTTTATGTGATTTCTTCGGAGCGTCCGACATTCTTCTTAATCTACAAAATATACGGTGATATCATAAGTAATAAAGAACGAACAGAGGGGAAGCCCTGTAGATTTATTTCATTCTCTGTAATACAGCAGACCCCCCTCCCCACACTTACGAGAGAGGCCTCAACCTCGACCCTAAACTGCCCACTCCCATCCTTGCCAATTTATGAACCATAACAAAAATCAAACAAACATAAGGCATGAAAACAACGTCAACAAATCCATGAAAAAGAAAGAAAGCATTGAGAGAGAGAGAGAGAGAGAGAGAGAGAGAGAGAGAGAGAGAGAGAGAGAGAGAGAGAGAGAGAGAGAGAGAGAGAGAGAAAGAGAGAGAGTCATTACATAATGTATACAAACTAAACAATAATGCTAACGCAAGGAAAGTGGTTAACAACATTGAAGATCTCGTACACACCACAATGTGAACAAATGGAATTTCACATCAGCTATAAACCTACAATGACAAGACATACAGTGAGGTCCGGATGGGATGGGTTATCTCTCAACCAGCTTGAACTTCATCGCTATCCCAAACACTCGACCTGATATTTTTTTTTTATTTTATTTTCTGTGTGATGCTCTTTGTGTAATTCACATCTAAATTATCCGTAAATAGGAAAAGCAAAGGGGGAACTTCATACGAAACAGAACCTTGTGTATTACATTCAAGATTTAATAGGTTTTAACAGGTTTAACAGGTTTCGCTCGAAAGCCTGGGATGGATTTCCACGCCGAGTTCATATGCGACCAGCTGAGCTAAAGTTGGGGAACAACTGTCTTGTAAGAGAGGAAAAGAGGGGAGTAGAAAGGGGAGAAAATCTTCCTCGTTCATAATGTTCTCATCTAAACTTAAACTGAAATAATTTCTTTTTATTTGTAAACTTTTTATTTGAAGCAGATTTTTTAATCTTTGTCACTAAGCACCAAAAATGCTCACAATTTTATGCTTTACAAAGCTACAAATAAATATTTTCCTTTGAAAACCTGAAATTATTTTTCATCCTTGCAAAAATTCAATCTGAACACTACGTCCCCCTCCCTGGTTCGAATCCAGCGAGAGACACACCTGAATCAAAAATGCACCAAAGTATAAAAAGTTAAATATTCATTTTATCTGAATTTTACTTAAGTAAACCTGCACAACTTAATAAAATAACCAAGTCATACCTGAATGAAAAGTCATAGACACACATCTGAATACAAAATGAACAACAATTGAGCAATACATATTGTATCTAAATGCTTTACAATGTTTCCATTAACTGTATTCCTTTGAAAACCTAAAAGTATTTTTCATCCTAGAATTTCAATCTCAATGCTACTATGCCCGGTTTAATATCCTTGAGAGACAACTCTGAATAAAAATTGTACAAAAACTGAAAAGCACTATATCTGAATTTTACTAAAATCAGCCTTTAAACTTCCCAAAAGTTGACTCGGATGGTGGGCCTATCCAATGATTCATTCCCCAAGACTTCAGGTCAATCGGGCGTACCGTTGGCAAGATATCGTGCTAACACTGACTTTGCGTTGTGACGTCATGTGACGTCACTGGTCGTGCATCACGCACCGAAAGTTCATAAGTTTGGCGGACCTACCCAAGGAGCCAACGCCAAAAATTTCAAGTCATTCGGACATACCGTTCCCAAGCTATCGTGCTAACAAACTCCATGGCACAACAAACACACACACAGAGAAAATTCTAAAACAAAATGTCTCCCTCTTTAGCAGGAAGAGACATAAGGTGCTCACAGCTTGCAACAGGCCAACGTGCAAACACACTTAATTACAAAAAGTTATCTGTTACGCTATCTCGGCATACAGGTCAAAATATTAATTAGTGTTAATCGGCAAGGATATGGTAACAAACACTAAAATATAATTAAATAGATAACCAAAACCAAAAAATGGCGACTGATCTAAGACAGCTCACACAGTAGGTTCGATTAATAAAACTTTAAGAAACTCACAATAAACTGCTTTATCTCTTGCATGGTCTTTGGCTGCTGAGTGTCTAGGACTTTTGGACTGACTTGAGTAAACTTATCTGTGACACAGTTAATCGTGGAATTTGCTCTTCTTTCATTTCTGCAGACGTCCTACTACTTTCTTCAGTAAGAGAAGTTGAAGCGACTTGAGGCCTTGCGTTTGAATCGTTTCGTTTCTAAAAATTATTATAGAATTTAATTAGTTGCTAAAATTTTGCAAGTAACACTTTGACCATGTGATTGAGAAAATAACTGATGTGTTAAACCCGTTTGCTGAACTTTATATTTAATACTTAAAGTGGAAAACAGTTGCGCTTTCTGTAGTTTTCCTGAATTACCATGGGCCGTACCTTTAAAACATATTTTAAGAATTGTTAAAGCTGCCAAGAACAAACGCATACGTCACAAACCAACAACACGAGCAACACTAAGTTTGTCTGTTAATTTTAAACAGACTGGACTGACGAACGAAACACTTCTTGCACATCTACAATGTAGATTACTTCTGCAAAGGAATCAAAATTTTATTGCTTCTACATGATTTTATATGAATTGCATAAAATTAGGTACAAAGTGCATAAAATTAGATACAAAATGTGATGAACAGACAGACGGACAGACCCAGATACAATAGTCCCCGCTCCACGCTAGGCGACGCCATGGGATTAATTAATATTTTTCAAGCAAAATTTTTTCAATTCTTAAAATATAAGTGTTAGCAACATTTTCATAAATGAAGCCTCCATTAACTATATAGAGGTACATTACAACATCATCTTGCATGATATCCACAGGTGCATTTTCTCTCTCCAGCAATAAGGAGTGTCTGGCTATCATAGGTTTTAGCACAGTGTTCAACCTGAAGAATTATTTAATTCTTGCTGAATTTTCGCGTTCTCTATATTAACATATGCGGCTTTCTTCTCGTTTTGCTTAATTTTTCATTTTTCAATTTTATTGATTGTCACTATTTATTCAATTATTTCCTTATTTATATGTTTATTCACTAATTTTCTATTTTTGTATTCATTAAAATATTTCTTTCTTTTATTTCTTATTTTTTTTCAATTATATATTACTTAACTAATTTATTCATTTATGTACTTATTTATTTACTATTTACTAAAGTATTTACTTTCTCATTCATTCATTATTTATTTATTGGATAACTTGCAGCTCCGTATGCTGCATGCAATTTCTTTTGTCGTGATGCAGGCCGATTTCCCACTTCTTTGGTCCGCTGACCAGTGGCTGAAAAATTTCGGAGGCGCTTGTGCCATTCGGCATCCAGCATTGCTTTATGTGATTTCTTCGGAGCGTCCGACATTCTTCTTAATCTACAAAATATACGATGATATCATAAGTAATAAAGAACCAACAGAGGAGAAAGCCCTGGAAATTTACTTCATTCTCTGTAATACAGCAGACCCCCTCCCCACACCTACGAGAGAGGCCTCAATCTCGACCCTAATCTTCCCAATCCCATCCTTACCAATTTATGAACCATAACAAAAACAAATCAAAAATATAAGGCATGAAAACAACGTCAACATAACCATGAATAACAAAGAAAGTACAGAGAGAGAGAGAGAGAGAGAGAGAGAAAGAGAGAGAGAGAGAGAAAGAGAGAGAGAGAGAGTCATTTAATAAAAAATGTACAGTGCTCTTAAATATGCTGCTAAATCTGTAGGATAATGTATACAAACTAAAAAATAGTGCTAACGCAAGGAAAGTGGTTAACAACATTGAAGATCTCGTACACACCACAATGTGAACAAATGGAATTTCACATCAGCTATAAACCTACAATGACAAGACATACAGTGAGGTCCGGATGGGATGGGTTATCTCTCAACCAGCTTGAACTTCATCGCTATCCCAAACACTCGACCTGATATTTTTTTATTTTCTGTGTAATGCTCTTTGTGAAATTCACATCTAAATTATCATTAAATAGGAAAAGCAAAGAGGGAACTTGATACGAAACAGAACCTTGTGTATTGCATTCAAGGTTTAATAGGTTTCAACAGGTTTAACAGGTTTCGCTCGAAAGCCTGGGATGGATTTCCACGCCGAGTTCACCTGTGACCAGCTGAGCTAAATTATTTTTCAGCCTTGCAAAAATTCAATCTGAATACTACGTCCCCCTCCCCGGGTTCGAATCCAGCGAGAGGCACACCGGAATCAAAAATGCACCAAAGTAAAACAATTAAAATATTCCTTTTATCTGAATTTTACTCAAGTAAACCTGCACACTTTAATAAAATAACAAAGTCATAATTGAATAAAAAGTCATAGACACACATCTGAACACGCCGAGTTCACATGCGACCAGCTAAGTTAAAGTTGGGGAACAACTGTCTTGTAAGAGAGGGAAAAATGGGAGTAGAAAGGGGAGGAAATCTTCCTCGTTCATAATGTTCTCATCTAAACTTAAACTGAAATAATTTCTTTTTATTTGTAAACTTTTTATTTGAAGCAGATTTTTTAATCTTTGTCACTAAGCACTAAAAATGCTCACAATTTTATGCTTTACAATGCTACAAATAAATATTTTCCTTTGAAAACCTGAAATTATTTTTCATCCTTGCAAAAATTCAATCTGAATACGTCAACCTCCCTCGTTCGAATCGAGCGAGAGACACACATGAATCAAAAATGCACCAAAGTAAAACAATTAAAATATTCCTTTTATCTGAATTTTACTGAAGTAAACCTGCACACTTTAATAGAATAACAAAGTCATAATTGAATAAAAAGTCATAGACACATATCTGAACACAAAATGAACAACAATTGAGCAATACATATTATATCTAAATGCTTTACAATGTTACCAATAAATGTATTCCTTTGAAAACCTAAAAGTATTTTTCGTCCTAGAATTTCAATCTCAATGCTAATATGCCCGGTTCAACATCCTTGAGAGACACCCTGAATAATAATTGTACAAAAACTGAAAAGCACTATATCTGAATTTTACTAAAATCAGCCTTTAAACTTCCCAAAAGTTGATTCGGCCGGTGGACCTATCCAATGATTCATTCCCCAAGACTTCAGGTCAATCGGGCGTACCGTTGGCAAGATATCGTGCTAACACTGACTTTGCGTTGTGACGTCATGTGACGTCACTGGTCGTGCATCACGTACCGAAAGTTCATACTTTCGGCATACCTACCCAATGAACCATCGCCAAAAATTTCAAGTCGGTCGGACATACCGTTCCCAAGCTATCGTGCTAATAAACTCCATGGCACAACAAACACACACAGAGAAAATTCTAAAACAAAATGTCTCCCCCTCTAGCAGGGAGAAACATAAGGTGCTCACAGCAGGCAACAGGCCAACGTGCAAACACACAGACAACTGTTCCATATGACAACTTAATTACAAAAAGTTATCTGTTACGCTATTTCGGCATATAGGTCAAAATATTAATCAGTGTCAATCGGCAAGAATATGGTAACAAACACTAAAAAATAATTAAATAAATAACCAAAACCAAAAAAAAGGCGACTGATCTATGACAGCTCATACAGTAAGTTCGATTAATAAAACTTAAAGAAACTCACAATAAACTGCTTTATCTCTTGCATGGTCTTTGGCTGCTCAGTGAGTAGAACTTTTGGACTGACTTGAGTAAACTTCTGTGTGACACAGTTACTCGGGGTATTTGTTGTTCTTTGATTTCTGCAGACGTCTTACTACTTTCATTAGTAAGAGAAGTAGAAGCGACTTGAGGCGTTGTGTTTGAATCGTTTCGTTTCTATGAAGTATCATAAAATTTAATTAGTTGCTAAAATTTTGCAAGTAACACTTTGACCATGTGACTGAGAAAATAACTGATGTCTTGAAACCGTTTGCTGAACTTTATATTTATTACTTAAAGTAGGAAACAGTTGCGCTTTCTGTAGTCTTCCTGAATTACCATGGGCCGTACCTTTAAAACATATTTTAAGAATTGTTAAAGCTGCCAAGAACAAACGCATACGTCACAAACCAACAGCAAGTACAACACTAAGTTTGGCTCTTAATTATAAACAGACTGGACAGACGAACGGAATACTTGTTGCACATCTACAATGTAGATTACTTCTGCAAAGGAATCAAAATTTTATTGCTTCTACATGATTTTATATGAATTACATAAAATTAGGTACAAAGTGTCGACAGATGAACAGACAGACGGACAGACCCAGATACAATAGTTCCCGCTCCACGCTAGGCGACAACCTGGGATTAATTAATATTTTTCAAGCAAAATTATTTAAATTCTTAAAATATAAGTGTTAGCAACATTTTCAGAAATGAAGCCTCCATTAAATATAAAGAGGTTCATTCCAACATCATCTTACTTGATATCCACAGGTGCATTTTCTCTCTCCAGCAATAAGGAGTGTCTGGCCACCATAGGTTTAAGCACAGTGTTGAACCTGAAGAATTATTTAATTCTTGCTGAATTTTCGCGTTCTCTATATTAACATATGCGGCTTTCATCTCGTTTTTCTCAATTTTTCATTTTTGAATTTTATTGATTGTCACTATTTATTCAATTATTTCCTTATTTATATGTTTATTCACTAATTTTCTATTTTTGTATTCATTAAAATATATCTTCTTTCATTTCTTTTTTTTTTTTCAATTATATATTTCTTAACTAATTTATTCATTTATGATACTTATTTATTTCCTATTTACTAAAGTATTTACTTTCCCATTCATTCATTATTTATTTATTGGATAACTTGCAGCGAGGTATGCTGCATGCAATTTCTTTTGTCGTGGTGCAGGCCGATTTCCCAGTTCTTTGGTCCACTAACCAGTGGCTGAAAATTTTCGGAGCCGCTTGTGCCATTCGGCATCCAGCATTGCTTTATGTGATTTCTTCGGAGCGTCCGACATTCTTCTTAATCTACAAAATATACGGTGATATCATAAGTAATAAAGAACGAACAGAGGGGAAGCGCTGTAGATTTATTTCATTCTCTGTAATACAGCAGACCCCCCTCCCCAAACCTACGAGAGAGGCCTCAACCTCGACCCTATACTGGCCACTCCCATCCTTACCAATTTAAGGATCACAACAAAAACCAAACAAACATATAAAGCATGAAAACAACGTCAACATAACCATAAAAAACAAAGAAAGTATAGAGAAAGAGAGAGAGAGAGAGAGAGAGAGAGAGAGTGACAGAGAGAGAGAGAGTCATCTAATAAGAAATGTACAGTGTTCTTAAATACGCTGCTAAATCTGTAGGATAATGTATACAAACTAAAAAATAATGCAATCGCAAGGAAAGTGGTTAACAACATTTAAGATCTCGTACACACCACAATGTGAACAAATGGAATTTCAAATCAGCTATAAACCTACAATGACAAGACATACAGTGAGGTCCGGATTGGATGGATTATCTCTCAACCAGCTTGAACTTCATCGCTATCCAAAACACTCGACCTGATATTTTTTTTTTTTTATTTTCTGTGTAATGCTCTTTGTGAAATTCACATATAAATTATCATTAAATAGGAAAAGCAAAGAGGGAACTTGATACGAAACAGAACCTTGTGTATTACATTCAAGGTTTAATAGGTTTTAACAGGTTTAACAGGTTTCGCTCGAAAGCCTGGGATGGATTTCCACGCCGAATTCACCTGCGACCAGCTGAGCTAAAGTTGAGGAACAACTGTCTTGTAAGAGGGGGAAAGAAGGCAGTAGAAAGGGGAGGAAATCTTCCTAGTTCATAATGTTCTCATCTAAACTTAAACTGAAATAATTTCTTTTTATTTGTAAACTTCATATTTGAAGCAGATTTTTTAATCTTTGTCAGTAAGCACTAAAAATGCTGACATTTTTATGCTTTACAGTACTACAAATAAATATTTTCCTTTGAAAACCTGAACTTATTTTTCAGCCTTGCAAAAATTCAATCTGAATACTACGTCCCCCTCCCTGGTTCGAATAGCGAGAGACACACATGAATAAAAACTGCACCAAAGTAAAAAAATTAAAATATTCAATTTACCTGAATTTTACTGAAGTAAACCTGCACACTTTAATAAAATAACCAAGTCATACATGAATAATAAGTCACAAATTTTGCAACGATTGAGCAATACATATTATATCTAAATGCTTTACAATGTTATCAATCACTGTATTCCTTTGTAAATCTCAAATCATTTTTCGTCCTAGAATTTCAATCTCAATGCTACTATGCCCGGTTCGACAGCCTTGAGACACCCTTGAATAAAAATTGTACAAAAATTGAAAAAGACTATATCTGAATTTTACTAAGATCAGCCTTTAAACGTCCCAAAAGTTGATTCGGTCGGTGGACCTATCCAATGATTCATTCCCCCAAGACTTCAGGTCAATCGGGCGTACCGTTGGCAAGATATCGGGCCAACACTGACTTTGCGTTGTGACGTCATGTGACGTCACTGGTCGTGCGTCACGTCCCGAAAGTTCACACTTTCGGCGGACCTACTCAATCAACCATCATCGAAAATTTCAAGTCGGTCGGACATACCGTTCCCAAGCTCTCGTGCTAACAAACTCCATGGCACAACAAACACTCACACAGAGAAAATTCTAAAACAAAATATCTTCCCCTTTAGCAGAGAGAGAAATAAGGTGCTCACAGCTGGCAACAGGCCAAACGTGCAAACACATCGAAAACTGTTTCATATGATAACTTAATTATAAAAGGTTATCTGTTACCCTATTTCGGCATATAGGTCAAAATATTAATTAGTGTTAATCGGCAAGGATATAGTAACAAACTCTAAAAATAATTAAATAAATAACCAAAACCAAAAAATGGCGAGTGATCTAAGACAGCTCAAACAGTAAGTTCGATTAATAAAACTTTAAGAAGCTCACAATAAACTGCTTTATCTCTTGCATGGTCTTTGGCTGCTGAGTGTGTAGAACTTTTGGACTGACTTGAGTAAACTTCTGTGTGACAGTTAATTGGGGTATTTGTTGCTCTTTGATTTCTGCAGACGTCCTACTACTTTCTTCAGTAAGAGAAGTTGAAGCGACTTGAGGCCTTGCGTTTGAATCGTTTCATTTCTAAAAAGTATTATAAAATTTAATTAGTTGCTAAAATTTTGCAAGTAACACTTTGACCATGTGATTGAGAAAATAACTGATGTCTTAAACCCGTTTGCTGAACTTTAAATTTATTCCTTAAAGTAGGAAACAGTTGCGCTTTCTGTAGTTTTCCTGAATTCATATGGGCCCTACCTTTAAAACATATTTTAAGAATTCTTAAAGCTGCCAAGAACAAACGCATACGTCACAAACCAACAAGAACAACACTAAGTTTGGCTGTTAATTTTAAACAGACTGGACGGGCGAACGAAATATTTCTTGCACATCTACAATGTAGATTACTTCTGCAAAGGAATCAAAATTTTATTGCTTCTACATGATTTTATATGAATTGCATAAAATTTGGTACAAAGTGTCGGCAGATGAACAGACAGACGGACAGACCCAGATACAATAGTCCCCGCTCCACGCTAGGCGACGCCATGGGATTAATTAATATTTTCCAAGCAAAATTTTTTCAGTTCTTAAAATATAAGTGTTAGCAACATTTTCATAAATGAAGCCTCCATTACATATATAGAGGTTCATTCCAACATCATCTTACATGACATCCACAGGTGCATTTTCTCTCTCCAGCAATAAGGAGTGTCTGGCTACCATAGTTTTAGCACAGTGTTGAACCTGAAGAATTATTTAATTCTTGCTGAATTTTCGCGTTCTCTATATTAACATATGCGGCTTTCTTCTCGTTTTGCTTAATTTCTCATTTTTGAATTTTATTGATTGTCACTATTTTTCAATTATTTCCTTATTTATATGTTTATTCACTAATTTTCTAATTCTGTATTCATTAAAATATTTCTTTCTTTTCTTTCTTATTTTTTTCAATTATTTATTACTTAACTAATTTATTCATTTATTTACTTATTTATTTACTATTTACTAAAGTATTTACTTTCTCATTTATTCATTATTTATTTATTGGATAACTTGCAGCTCCGTATGCTGCATGCAATTTCTTTTGTCGTGGTGCAGGCCGATTTCCCAGTTCTTTGGTCCACTAACCAGTGGCTGAAAATTTTCGGAGCCGCTTGTGCCATTCGGCATCCAGCATTGCTTTATGTGATTTCTTCGGAGCGTCCGACATTCTTCTTAATCTACAAAATATACGGTGATATCATAAGTAATAAAGAACGAACAGGGGGAAAGCCCTGTAGATTTATTTCATTCTCTGTAATACAGCAGACCCCCCTAATCACACCTACGAGAGAGGCCTCAACCTCGACCATAAACTGCCCACTCCTATCCTTACCAATTTATGATCCACAACAAAAACCAAACAAACATATAAGACATGAAAACAACGTCAACATAACCATGAAAAACAAAGAAAGTATAGAGAAAGAGAGAGAGAGAGAAAGAGAGAGAGAGAGAGAGAGAGAGAGAGAGAGAGAGTAATTTGATAAAAATAAAATGTACAGTGCTCTTAAATATGCTGCTAAATCTATAGGACAATGTATACAAACTAAAAAAAGTACTAGCGCAAGGAAAATGGTTAACAACATTGAAGATCTCGTACACACCACAATGTGAACAAATGGATTTTCACATCAGCTATAAACCTACAATGACAAGACATACAGTGAGGTCCGGATGGGATGGGTTATCTCTCAACCAGCTTGAACTTCATCGCTATCCCAAACACTCGACCTGATATTTTTTTAATTTTTTTTATTTTCTGTGTAATGCTCTTTGTGAAATTCAAATCTAAATTATCCTTAAATAGTTAAAGCAAAGAGGGAACTTGATACGAAACAGAACCTTGTGTATTACATTCAAGGTTTAATAGGTTTTAACAGGTTTAACAGGTTTCGCTCACAATTTTATGCTTTACAATGCTACAAAGTTGCAAAGTCATCCCTGAATAAAAAGTCATAGACACACCTCTGAAAACAAAATTAACAACAATTGAGCAATACATATTATATTCATTTTATCTGAATTTTACTGAAGTAAACCTGCACACTTTCATAAAATAACAAAGTCATACCTGAATAAAAAGTCATAGACACATATCTGAATCCAAAATCAACAACAATTGAGCAATACATATTATATCTAAATGCTTTACAATGTTACCAATAACTGTATTACTTTGAAAACCTAAAAGTATTTTTCGTCCTAGAATTTCAATCTCAATGATACTATGCCCGGTTCAATATCCTTGAGAGACATACCTGAATAAAAAATGTACAAAAACTGAAAAGCACTATATCTGAATTTTTCTAAAATCAGCCTTTAAACGTCCCAAAAGTTGATTCGGTCGGTGGACCTATCCAATGATTCATTCCGAAAGATTTCAGGTCAATCGGGCGTACCGTTGGCAAGATATCGGGCCAACACTGACTTTGCGTTGTGACGTCATGTGACGTCACTGGTCGTGCATCACGTCCCGAAAGTTCATAAGTTCGGCCGACCTACATAATGAACCATCGCCGAAAATTTCAAGTCGGTCGGACATACCGCTCCCAAGCTATCGTGCTAACAAACTCCATGGCACAACAAACACACAGAGAAAATTCTAAAACAAAATGTCTCCCCCCAACAGGCCAACGTGCAAACACACAGACAACTGTTCCATATGACAACTTAATTACAAAAAGTTATCTGTTACGCTATTTCGACATATAGGTCAAAATATTAATCAGTGTTAATCGGCAAGGATATTGTAACAAACACTAAAAAATAATTAAATAAATAACCAAAACCAAAAAAATGGCTACTGATCTAACCCGTACAGAGAAGTAACCGATATTCAATCCATAAATTACCCATATTATGGCCGTAAAATGAAGTTTATGGCTCATTTAGACCCAGACATGTGAATTAGACCAATAATCCGGCAAAAATTTCAAAGTTTTGGGTCAAAATTATCACCCATAATTTTAAACCCATAATCCGTGTCATACTTCCATTTTTACCTATAATATAGAACTTAACGTTTTCTTTCTGAATTAAAGTAACTTCACAAAAAATAAATTAATGGAATCATTAGTACAGTTAGATATGGTCGTGAATAATGGATATCCCCAGATAACATTTTTCAGCATAATTGAAGTTAAAGGCCGAACTCATTCATTTTGTTATTATTATGTATTGCTTCCAATCGTCGGGTTGTTGCTCGAAATGGAAATTTTAAGAATTCTTGCAACCCCCCCTCCCACCCCCTCCCCGTCTCTTTTTCTTTTCTTTATTACTACTATTTACAACCATAGCAAGTAGGAAGTCGTCGTGGCCAAGTGGTTAACGCGGTTGACTGGAAATCAGATTTATGGTTCGAATCCCAACAACACCCGTATTTTGTTTCTAAAGGACAGCTGAAATATGGGTCAAAATATCACCTTCATGTGAAATTCTGGTGTTAAATTTTGGGTTATTTTTATGACCATAACGGGAAGATTATGGGTCTTAACTAATATTTTGGGTCTTGACTTGAAATACTGGTGTTAAATTCAGGTCATTCTTATGGCCATAACGGCACATTAGGGGCCATAATAGTGGGGGGAAATACAGTCATAGTCTGGGTCACAATATGGGTCTGTTTTTTCGTACGGGAAGACAGCTCACACCTTAAGTTTGATTAATAAAACTTTAAGAAACTCACAATAAACTATTTTATCTCTTGCATGGTCTTTGGCTGCTGAGTGTGTAGAACGTTTGGACTGACTTGAGTAATCTTCTGTGTGACACTGTTAATCGGGGTATTTGTTGCTCTTTGATTTCTGCAGACGTCCTACTACTTTTTTTCAGTTAGAGAAGTTGAAGCGACTTGAGGCGTTGCGTTTGAATCGTTCCATTTCCATAAATTATTATAAAATTTAATTAGTTGCTAAAATTTTGCAAGTAACACTTTGACCATGTGATTGAGAAAATAACTGATGTCTTAAACCCGTTTGCTGAACTTTAAATTTATTAATCGAACTTACTGTGTGAGCTGTCTTAGATCACTCGCCATTTTTAGGTTTTGGTTATTTATTTAATTATTTTTAGAGTTTGTTACTATATCCTTGCCGATTAACACTAATTAATATTTTGACCTATATGCCGAAATAGGGCATATTGCTTCTACATGATTTTATATGAATTGCATAAAATTTGGTACAAAGTGTCGACAGATGAACAGACAGACGGACAGACCCAGATACAATAGTCCCCGCTCCACGCTAGGCGACGGCATGGGATTAATTAATATTTTCGAAAGAATATTTTTTTCAATTCTTAAAATATAAGTGTTAGCAACATTTTCATAAATGAAGCCTCCATTAACTATATAGAGGTTCATTCCAACATCATCTTACATGATATCCACAGGTGCATTTTCTCTCTCCAGCAATAAGGAGTGTCTGGCTACCATAGTTTTAGCACAGTGTTGAACCTGAAGAATTATTTAATTCTTGCTGAATTTTCGCGTTCTCTGTATTAACATATGCGGCTTTCTTCTCGTTTTGCTTAATTTTTCATTTTTGAATTTTATTGATTGTCACTATTTATTCAATTATTTCCTTATTTATATGTTTATTCACTAATTTTCTAATTCTGTATTCATTAAAATATTTCTTTCTTTTATTTCTTATTTTTTTCAATTATTTATTACTTAACTAATTTATTCATTTATTTACTTATTTATTTACTATTTACTAAAGTATTTACTTTCTCATTTATTCATTATTTATTTATTGGATAACTTGCAGCTCCGTATGCTGCATGCAATTTCTTTTGTCGTGGTGCAGGCCGATTTCCCAGTTCTTTGGTCCACTGACCAGTGGCTGCAAAATTTCGGAGCCGCTTGTGCCATTCGGCATCCAGCGTTGCTTTATGTGATTTCTTCGGAGCGTCCGACATTCTTCTTAGTCTACAAAATATACGGTGATATCATAAGTAATAAAGAACGAACAGGGGGAAAGCCCTGTAGATTTATTTCATTCTCTGTAATACAGCAGACCCCCCTAACCACACCTACGAGAGAGGCCTCAACCTCGACCATAAACTGCCCACTCCTATCCTTACCAATTTATGGACCATAACAAAAACAAAACAAACATATAAGGCATGAAAACAACGTCAACATAACCATGAAAAACAAAGAAAGTATAGAGAGAGAGAGAGAGAGAGAGAGAGAGAGAGAGAGAGAAAGACAGAGAGAGAGAGAGAGAGAGAGAGGGAGAGAGAGAGAGAGGGTGAGAGAGAGAGATAGAGAGAGAGTTATTTAATAAAAAAATGTACAGTGCTCTTAAATATGCTTCTAAATCTGTAGGATAATGTATACAAACTAAAAAATAATGCTAACGCAAGGAAACTGGTTACAACATTTAAGATCTCGTACACACCACAATGTGAACAAATGGAATTTCACATCAGCTATAAACCTACAATGACAAGACATAAAGTGAGGTCCGGATGGGATGGGTTATCTCTCAACCAGCTTGAACTTCATCGCTATCCCAAACACTCGACCTGATATTTTTTTTATTTTCTGTGTAATGCTCTTTGTGAAATTCAAATCTAAATTATCCTTAAATAGGAAAAGTAAAGGGGGAACTTGATACAAAACAGAACCTTGTGTATTACATTCAAGGTTTAATAGGTTTTAACAGGTTTAACAGGTTTCGCTCGAAAGCCTGGGATGGATTTCTACGCCGAGTTCACCTGCGACCAGCTGAGCTAAAGTTGGGGAACAACTGTCTTGTAAGAGAGGGAAAGAAGGGAGTAGAAAGGGGAGGAAATCTTCCTCGTTCATAATGTTCTCATCTAAACTTAAACTGAAGAAGATTTTTTAATCTTTGTCACTAAGCACTAAAAGTGCTCACAGTTTTATGCTTTACAATGCTACAAATAAATATTTTCCTTTGAAAACCTGAAATTATTTTTCATCCTTGCAAAAATTCAATCTGAATACTTCGTCACCCTCCCTGGTTCGAATCTAGGGAGAGACACACCTGAATCAAAAATGCACCAAAGTAAAAATATTAAAATAATCATTTTATCTGAATTTTACTGAAGTAAACCTGCACACTTCCCGGCATACAAAAGACGTAAAATATGGTCTGAAAAAGGTCTCAATATGGTCACGACGTGATTCAGACCAAATCAAGACATTTAGAAAATCCCAAAAAGGTCCCATTCTGGTCGCGACGTAATTGAGACCATATATGGATATTCGACAAGTCCAAAAAAGGTCCTATTTTGCTCACATCGTAAAGAGGTCACAAAATAAGCTCTGCAATCCAATGTTGCCTTCTTTGCTTGTTTCATCCAATAATTAATAAATATTTTCAGTTCTAACGCCAGTTAAAACAAGATTTTAAAAAGTTTCAGATCGTAATTGTTTAAAATATGCCAAGTGTTAGTATTTTCAGTTTGGTTAAATATATATTAGCGGGACGACATATATTTGCATATTTTTTATTTTTTTCTTATGAATATATTTGAATTATTGGGCAATTTTGATTGAAAGTCAATATTTGATATATAAAATCACGCATAAAGTAAAAAATAAATAATCTTTGGATATATAATATTATTTGTCAAGCATCGATTGGTCTCGATAATGCCTATTTTTTACAATATATAATATATACAAGAGAAAAGTAATAAAACTAAAAATCTATCAAAATAACAAAACGCTCGCAAAATATTGGAATGCAAGTGATATTCCGATATATTAATTTTGTACAACAATGGCTATATATATATATATATTGGAATATATATATATATATATATATATATATATATATCTGTGTGTGTGTTTTATAAGTATTATTTTCCGCGGAATCCCAGTAGGTCTCCGAAAAAGGTGTTATCCACAAAAATCCCAACAGTAGAGGTTAGCTGTTGAGCAACAACGTATCTGTAACAGACATATCTCATCAGAAGCCAGCTGTTTTATAACAACGTTGTCCGGTTGAACACAAGGCGGTTTAATTATAATCATGGATTCAATTTTTTGCTATATTTTAGAGAAATTAGGATTTAAATATCAATTTAAAAGGTAAGGTTTATTACTGGTTTTATTATAAATGATTTGATTTGTTTGCTGATTATGTCGTGTAAAGTGTATTTTGAAATCAGTGCTCTAAATGGACGATAATATGTGATTGTAGGAAAACGGCAAAATAAAATATTTCTCTGGCAGTTTTGTTTTACCTGACAGGTTTGTCAACAGTTTTGTCGGACAGTTTTGTTGAAGCGAAGTAAATGGCAAAATTATAATACGTAGCAACAGCAGTGATATTACCGGTATAAGCCAAATCACTTTTTATATGATGTTCCGAATAAAATGCACAACAATTCTGCGTTTCGATTACAAACTAACCTAGTATAAAAATAAAAGAAATGGTAGAGAGAGTTCGCCTAAATGTCAAAGTTCTCTTACACCAAAGAGCATGCCATTTTAAAAATTTATAAAAAGTTTTAGCAAATAGTTTTTAAGTTCCAATTTCTTTTATGTTCCGTGTATGAACTGCTTTTGCTATAATTCTTCTATCGTTTCTTTCATTTGCAGTTGCAGTCGAAATTCAAAATTTTTTCGAATTTTATTCGAAACACCCGCAGTGTGATAAGGTTTATTAAGTATATTTCAGGGTTCTCTACGGCTCTCCTGTCTGTCTACGTGGTGTACTGGGCCTGTCAAATGAAAGTAAGGAGGCTTTGATATCGGTAAATAAAATAACTTTGCGCGATTTGGTATTGATCTGTTGCAATAAACAAAATGTTGGTGTTAGTATATTCACTCCAATGCCTTATTGCTTAATGGGATTTATGAGAAATTATTCAGTAATAAATTACTCTTATTGGTGTAAATCTGATCACAGATTCTGTCGTATTATTTAACTGGACTGACAGTGACAAATTACTTAAATTGAATGGTTTTTGTTGTTTATTTAAAGTGAATGTCAAGCGAATTAAATTGAGTATATGTATTCAATAATTTATATTTTGCTATACAGTTTCAACGTTCATTTGGGAGAAATAAAGAAATACGTCTGTTTGGAGTACGCACTTCCACAGTGAAACAATGAACTCTAAAGATAGTTCGGACCACCAAGAGCCTCCTTTGTTGTTCAGCGCGCTTTGTGTGATTCGGCGCGCTTTTTTCACTGCAATTTGTGATTCAGCGCTTTTCCGCAGCGCACTTCGTGATTTAGTGCGCATTTAGTAAGACAGTTGCGTGCATTTTTTATGTATTTGCGTGTTAGGGTAAAAGAATAATGATTCAGGTTAGCTTCAAGGACAAGATTTTTATTGCTAATGCGTTCATTTTATAATGAAGCAATACAATTGTATAGAGCAACAATGTTGTATTTTCTTGTGTTTAATCTAGTTTGATTCCCAAACAGACGTCATAAAATTGACAGAAGACTCAGAAAAAAATGCGGAATCGACCTTTCCCAGATGTCAGAAATAGGTCCGAAAACGACGTCTTTTCACGTCCCACAAAAGACGTCCTTTTTTGTTGCAAAATCGACCTTTTATAGACGTCTTAAAGACGTCATAAAAACGACTGAATACACAGTCATAGACACACATCTGAACACAAAATTAACAACAATTGAGCAATACATATTACATCTAAATGCTTTACAATGTTACCAATCACTGTATTCCATTGAAAATTTAAAATTATTTTTCGTCCTTGAAATTCAATCTCGATGCCACGATCCGCGGTTTGACATCCTCGAGAGACACCCCTGAAAAAAACTGTACAAAAACTGACAAGCACTATATCTGAATTTTACTAAAATCAACCTTTAAACGTCCCAAAAGTTGATACGCTCGGTGGACATATCCAATGATTCATTTCCCAAGATTTCAGGTCAATCGGGCGTACCGTTGGCAAGATATCGGGCCAACACTGACTTTGCGTTGTGACGTCATGTAACGTCACTGGTCGTGCGTCACGTCCCGAAAGTTCATACGTTCGGCGAACCTACCCAATGACCCATCCCGGAAAATTTCAAGTCGGTCGGACATACCGTTCCCAAGCTCTCGTGCTAACAAACTCCATGGCACAACAAACACACACACAGAGAAAATTCTAAATGAAAATGTCACCCCGTTTAGCGGTGGGGTGGGTGCGAAAACATAATAAGCTGTTCACTACAGGCAACTGGATAACGTGCAAACAGACAGACAACTGTTCCATATGACAACTTAATTACACAAAGTTATCTGTTACGCTATTTCGGCATATAGGTCAAAATATTAATCAGTGTTAATCGGCAAGGAAATGGTAGCAAACACTAAAAATAATTAAATAAATAAACAACACCAAAAAAGGACGATCTAAGACAGCTTACACAGTAAGTTCGGTTAATAAAACTTTTAAGAAAGTCACAATAAACTGCTTTATCCCTTTCATGGTCTTTGGCTGCTGAGTGTGTAGAACTTTTGGACTGACTTGAGTAAACTTCTATGTGACACAGTTACTCGGGGTGTTTGCCGCTTTTTGATTTCTGCAGACGTCCTACTACTTTCATCAGTAAGAGAAGTTGAAGCGACTAGAGGCGTTGCGTTTGAATCGTTTGGTTTCTATAAAGTATTATAAAATTTAATTAGTTCCTAAAATTTTGCAAGTAACACTTTGACGATGTGATTGAGAAAATAACTGATGTCTTAAACCCGTTTGCTGAACTTTATATTTAAAGCCGAGTAAGCCGAGTAGTGTTTGGGTTTTGTTGACTGAAGGTTTTATTGGCTGATCAGGCACACGCCGTGTTATCTATTTACGCAGTGAGAGCTCGCACAAAGCTAAGCCAACTGTGTGTTCTGTGATAAATGCCCCACATATGGCGTTTTAAACAAGAAAACGAAATCAAAGGAGAAAAAAGTGTCATGCACACGTTTATATCAAGTTCTACCTAAGTCCCACGTTTCGTGGCCCTAGGGCCCGTAGTGTCAGCTGAGCAGATGACACAAAAACTCCGTTCACTGTCAAGAACAAAAAAAGATACTAACAGCTGCTCGCACAAATTCAGAAACACCTTGCAAGCCAAAGGCTTGTCAAGCGTTAAATATGGATGTAAAGCAAGAAAACGAGATAGTGACTAAACGTAGTAAACCAGGTAGACCAGTAAAATGTTCGGATACAAAACAAAATGGGATGGATAAAGTACACCAAATAAAGTAAGTGACTAAGATTAAATAAGTATTTACATTTGAGATAAATCAGACATGAATGTGCGGTTGACATAATTTGTTAATTTGTAATTGGCTAAATTTTTTAGAAATAAATTGTTATGCAAATAAAACAATAATTTTCTCAGAGACTTATTATACAATTAAATCTGACATGTATTTGAGATAAGTTGAAAATGTGTAATTGGCTGATTATTTGGACAATGTAATTGGCTATAAATATATCTGCTACGCAATAGTGTTTTTTAGAAATAACAAAATTATTTATTCTTTCCTTTTTAGAGTATCAATGTTATTAATGTTAGAGAAAGAAATATGTAAGAGAACTCAAAGTGGATGTGTTTTATTTTCTAGAAAATTACGAAATTTATTGTAATAAATGTTGCTTATTAATGTTAGAGAAAGAAATATGTTTTTGGTAAATAAAGAAGGCATTAAAAATCCCCCGTGTTTGTCTTTCGACGCCCCAGTATTTATCTTTGGGTTAAACAAACAAAGGATTAGGATCAATTTAATGGACGGGTCCATTTCCAAATCGCGTAAGGTGTGTGACCAAAATGGACGTCCATTTACATCACGGTCCATTTACATCACCCAACAGCGGCACAATCTGCTGCGTTGTAACACAAAGCGCGGAAAAACCACCACTTGCGAAAACTTGGCTGAGACGTTTCGTACGTTGCCAAATATTTTCTCATAGGTGGCCACCAGCTTCCTACACTCTCTTGACCAGAAGTTAGGAATGTAACGTTGTTAGCAGACCCGCGGTCAAATTGCCGTACTGTGGGCGCCTTCCCACCAAAATTAAAAACTGCTCATTTCTCCGTGTGACTTGATCAAAACCCAAAGTTGTAGGTAGCTAAAAGAAGTATGG
Source organism: Protula sp. h YS-2021 (assembly GCA_949752745.1). Classification (NCBI taxonomy): domain Eukaryota; kingdom Metazoa; phylum Annelida; class Polychaeta; order Sabellida; family Serpulidae; genus Protula; species Protula sp. h YS-2021. The sequence continues at coordinate 47,733,285 of OX457024.1, forward strand.
GGAGCCCTTTAACATTGGTGAAGTTGGAGATCTGGAAAATACCCTCGTTTCCCATAAAATTGACAATTCTGGTTTACCCACGTGTTGAAGGCACCGCCGCGTTATTCACAACCAAAACAGCTAAAACAGTCTAAAAACAGTCAAAATTAGCCGTGTAGCGGTCCGAACTTCTCTGTAGCGTAGCAAAGCCTATGGTTCGACGGAAGATGTGCGTGAAAGCGGTACGCTAGCGACACAAACAACTAGGCTACTCAGAGTTAGGGACAAATCGTACCCAAGACAAATCGTACCCAGGTCAAATCGTACCCAAGACAAATCGTACCCAAGACAAATCGTGCCCAGGACAAATCGTACCTGGGTCAAATCGTACCCAAGACAAATCGTACGCAAGACAAATCGTACGCAAGACAAATCGTACCAAATACTCCGAATAAACAATGCGTGTTGAAGAAATGAAGAAAAATAGAATGTTAATTACATCTTGCGTATTTATTTCTAGTTGTTCTGATCTACATTCTACCTTTAAAAATACATAAACATACCATGCAGCCATGCAAAGACTAACGGATTACATCACATGTAAATTGTCCAATCCCAATAACACAATTTGTTCCATTTCTCAAAAGTTTCTAAGCTGTGTCCAGAATTCCTCCAGCCGATTTCAACAGCTGTGATGACGACACTTCTCCAGCCTCGTAATCATTCCATAACTTGGCAAGTTTTCCAGAGAATTCTCCAGATTACTTTTTTTGCTGGAGTTGGAGTTTTGATAAGCTTCAGTTCGACTGAGATAAGTCTTGCTTCATCTTAAAGTAAACTGACCAGAAAGTAGAAGTGGATATTTCCGTACGCTGCACGATGATTGAATCTTCGGTGCAATATAGTGTAAATAATCATCTCTAAACCGTCGCAGTTTGTTCAAATTCAATTCAATTGATCAACGGATTGACAAAAATTAAATAATCATACTGCTGACCTGAACTTAATTGTTGTTTTGGAATTATAAAGGAAAACTTTTTGGCCAGTCTGCATTCAGTTTGAGTTAACCCCGGAGGGGCACGCACATTTTTACATTTGGTACATCGCAGCACTTGCTGTTTTGAACGAATATCCTGTCTGCAGTGCAGACATATTGTTTCATGAATTTTTATCCTTGTCTACTCGTTAGTTGCATAATTCCAAATGAAATCCTTATTTATGGTAAACTTGATTATTAATCAAAACCACAATGAAATCTGTTAATATGTACTTTAACGATGACCACTCCGGATTGTCTACTGACCAACGAAAATCCTTAAATTTTTCGGCTAGCCAATAACTTTGATTTAAATTGTCCAGCCTGTGATGTTTAGTCAACACAGTATTATAAGATTGCAATTGATCATTGCAATTACACTCAAAGCGTGAGAGCAGGCTATTAAATTGCAATTACATTCAGGGCCTGTTTACAAACACAATTACTCGAACATGTAATTGAACTTTGCATGAAAGGGATCACAGATGAGTGAGCGACTATAATTGATTAAGTTACAGAGTTTCGGATAATGACGCATTCAGATAAAAGGCCTTTTGATTGAACAAAATGAATGAGAAGAAAAGGCTCTTTCATATGCAATTTGGTTTCTGTGCATCTCCAGTAATAACTGGCAAATTTAAATACACACCATGGTATGTTTCAAAACCAGTCGATGTGGAAAATTAAAATATTTTTGCACCTGAATAAAATTGGTACGATTTGTCTTGGGTACGACTTGACGGGGGTACGATTTGTCCTGTCCAAAGTGTTGACACCGCATTTGGCAGATCAAACTGTTGCTGCGCCGCTCCCTCTGGATGCAATTACACAGACTTCACCCAATTGATCTTCAAGATTTCCAGCAACTTTCTGCAATGTTCATTCCTTCATCGGACCTTTGGAAGGGCCCACAAAAATCAAAAACTTTACTGGTGCTACAAGCTGTGTTTTTTCGCAGGCGTAAGGATGAAAAGTGAACATCGGGAGTGGTATTCTGCTGTCCTTATTTTTAAGGATATCCTTATTTTTAAAAATAAGGATAAAAAAGCTATTCTACTCTATCCTCGAACTTAACAAAGTCTTTTAAAAATAAGGATAAAAATAAAGGATGAACCATCTAATCTCAAGAATAAGGACGTCCTTAAATATAAGGACAGAGCAGAATACCACTCCGGATCCAAGTACAGGTAAACATGATGTTACCCATGTACTCCAGTGAAATTCATTCGAAATTTTATTTGAAATTACATTTCAACTGTGTTACGGGCACAGAAAGATAGGATGATACTTTTCAAAGCATCGGATCGGTCCAACGGCAGCTGCACGGCATTTGTATGAACAAAAAAGGCATTTCATTGCCAAATCAGCCCTCCCCCCCCCCCCCAGCAAACAACCGACGTCTTTTTTGGTTGAAAAAAGGTTGGATTTTGGTCGCGACGACTTCACAACCATATTCTGAACTATTACCCCAAAACCCGACTTTATTCCGACGTCGAGGCGACGTCGGTTTTCTGAGTCATTCCGACGTTGCAAAAACGACCAAAAAGCGATGAACATTATTATCGCTCACCGGAAAAGGAAGTCATTTTGAAAAAGAGGAAGAAAAAAAACGTAATTTTTACATGAAAATTTTAGAATTTTGATGGCGCGCCGGTATTTTTCTTCCTAGATTGTAAAAATGTACATGGAAAATGCTTTCGTATGTATTTCACAACAGCAGTTGATTGATTAATTATCTATTAATTATATAACTCTAGTCAGTTTCAGGTCGGAATCCGACGTCGGTTCCAATTTCATATACAACCTAAAACCGACTTAATTCCGACGTCGGATTTAGGTCGGAACCCGACGTCATTCTGACGTTGAAAACCCGACGTCGGTTCCATTTCATATACAACCAAAACCGGTACGTCAGTCCGACGTCGGAAACGCCGGGTCACGACGTCGACCCGACGTCATTCTGACGTCTTAATGTTTGCTGGGCTGCTTCGGCAAACACCAGGAGTGAACTGACTGAGTTGTCAGAAAGCTCAAGTAACAGGAGCTTTGATAGTGCAAACTGCAGACAATACGCCCCATTATAATTCGGTGGGGTGGGGGTTACTGGTGAAGCCCATAAAATGATCCAATACATTTATTAAGAGCAACTGAGTTATCAATCTTAACGCAACAAAAACTTGGATAAAATTTAGCACCACACCTAATTTAACAATTCCTCGCACATAACCTTACCCCTCCCCCACCAAGCAACTGCCCCCTCCCCGAAAAAAAAACAAAACAAAACACAAAAGATTGTCCGTTCCGAATTTATCATTTCACCGAAAAGCCGACAACACACGTGTTTTGCCTCATTGGGAGAGAGGGAGGGAGGGAGAACGAGAGAGAGAGAGAGAGATGGATGAATTAATCTGCTCTGTCACAAAATAATGTCCATCATGTTTTAAAATAAGAAATCAGTGTTGTAAGAATGATAGAATGGCATACCTTTGGGCTAAAAATGTTCTGTGTTTTCATTCCTTTATTAAAATGCCATTTTAAAAATGTATCCGAAAACACAATAAAATGTTTTTAAAAAGCACATTTTCACTGTGCTTCTTCCTCGTAAGAACTGTATGTTTTCACGAAAAGGTGAAGGCCGATACGTTGTGTGCATCACTTAGTTTGCTGAAAACATCTCCGATTTCTGCAAGCATTTTTCCAATAATCATACTGTAACGCCACACTGTGACTGATACATGTGTTTTATATCAGTGCATCATGAGCAGAAGAAATCAGCCAGTTGCAACAGTTTACATTGATACACTGAGACTGATCACAGTTTTGATTGGCCGAGCAGTCTCAATTTTTTCTCAGTAGTTCTCAATATTTCTCAAATTGGCACATGTATGGAGGGTCATCTGAAATGGCGCACCTGATAAAAAATTGTTGACCTTGACCTAACTTTAATTATTGAATGACAATTACCCACCCCTGCCCCCTTTTCTTTAGGAAACTGGCATTCCATGCGGATTAGGTCCAGCCTCAAAAATACGCCCTTTCTCTGCGTTTGGTTTTGTTTGTTTGTTTGTTTTTTTTTGTTTGTTTGTTTTTTTTTACACTTATGATAACACATTTCATACCAAGAGAGTTAGAGAAAAATTTCAACATTGTGGCTTAAATTCTGACAGCGTAACAACAGTTTCACCTTTTATTCAGTGATAAAGTAGATTTCTTTGGGATTCACCGGCATTTGGCAGCATATCTGTGTGTGTGTGTGGGTGTTTTTTTTTTTTAATTCTGATGGCGTATTAGGTCGTTTAGTGGTGTTTGCGATGTCGGATTGACGTTGTTTATATTTAAGAAAAGAATACTCAGACCAAATGACCGCCTGCGGAAGTCAGTTTGACGAAAATACACCAATTCACCACTCAGAATGCAAAACACTGCAGCGGTGTATTGACAGACTGTAGAAGTCCTTCGTGAAAACTGCTTATTCCTGTTGTAATAATTTCGTTTTTATTAAATTCGACAAATGCGACATCTTGTGGCGTTCAACGGAAGTGTGGCGTTGTCACTTCGGCTGGCACAACGTTTACTTGTAACGTTTTAAACACCACAATGTGTGTGAAACTGGCTGATATAAGATTATAACACCGAGCTGTACGTCTTTCTGTGCGAGGTCCGGATTGATTGGGTTATCTGAGCCAATGTCAATACCAACTTAATTAACACCCAGTCATAATATTAGACCTCTTTTTTTCACTTTAAAAGTGAAATTGAAATGACAACACAAGCAAGATGCATTTTTCTTCATAGGTCAGCAGTGGACCGTTTTGATACGTTATGGTAATTGGGTTCCAGTTATTTTATATATATATATCAAACGATATATACTTAAGTCAGGACGGGAAAGTTTTTCCCTTAACGTCAGGAAATACATAACGTCACATCTATGACTGAAACATAAGCAGTTGCTCAACTCGAAGTTTTAAAAACTTTTGTATAGCAGAACCTTGCTAACGCATGTGTGTTGTAGCACTGGTGAGCACGCAGGCATTCTGCGCCGTTTCCAAAATTATAGGTCAGTTATACAAAAAGTGATCTTTTTAAAGATATAGACGAGCAGAGCAGATCACGTGGGGCACAATGCCAACGCAATCTGTTCTTAACTGGGCAAGAACGGTGAGAAAAAAGACACTAAAGCGTTCGTCTTCATTAGGTCTTTATTCAAAGGATGCATGCATAGTTCATGGTTCAAATGCCAAGTTAAAACAGTACAAATAAAATATCCAAATGTATAAGGATGTGCCTAATTTTTTTTTCCAAATAAGCCTGCGCAAAACATAACAATAATTTAGTCAATGTCAGACCGTTTTAGAATCCCGCCAGAACGACACCCGATAATCAGCATCAGATAAGATGGCTCCCTAAAATATGAGGAGGGGGCGGTGGTCGGGGGGGGGGGGGGGGGGGGGTAAAGACCCGAACAGCCCTGTTTGATCTGTGGTTAAAGAATTGTTTAGTTTTATTCATAATTTAAAACCGATCAAAACTAACCTTAGTTCACCGATATGAAAGCGTTTATGGATTACGTGCTGTTTCAAGGAATGCAAATTTGGTGCCATTTTAACCCGCATTTACTCCAAATGTTTACGAAATAGCATCGAAATCAATTCTGAAATGTCTTACATTTCAGTTGGAACACAACACTGACTAGTCTGTATGACAGAAGGGCTGACAGATGGCGTAAAACATAAACAGCTAACAGCGAGAGTTGACGACAACCAAAACAGTAGCACCATGTGTATGAAAGAACCAACAAATGGGATTCTATAACACAATACATATAGGGTTATAAACACGTTGTAATTTATAAAAAACAAAAATATAAATATATAAATAAAAAAAAAAGATTTCGATAGCTTGATAACGTACGTTAATTTTTATAATTTGCTTTGAATATTAAACCCCGGCTTCGATTATTTTCCTATCAAAACAAAGCGACAAACTGTATTCGAAAAATGTTATTTTTAATGTACTCAGCATTTTGGGTCCAAATCGATCTCTTGTCAGTCATGCATCACAGTTCTTTTAACAATTTTTAGCTTAATGAAATTATAACCATCAAGGTTTTTCCCACAATGCCTTTCCTTCGTCCTCCCAGGCCTGTGTATTGCATGCATTAATTAACTCAATTAATTAACTAATTAATTAATTAATTAACTCAATGAACCAAAATTCCCGTACAATAAATATGTTTGATCTTATCCCAAAGATTAAATTGTCATTTAATACTGCATCAATAAAGTGTAATAAAACGCAAAGCTTTTATCCCTTATCACAAAATTATTGCGCGTCGCGACGAAAATTAAGCTATAACTTCATCAGATCCATCAGCGAACCGTCAACAAAAGTGAAAAAGAAAACGAAACATCTCTTCTGCAATAAGTTGGCGTGCGTGATCAGGAACAGCAAGAGGGACTTTCTGACACCGCTCTCTGGACTTCTAACAGTTTGTTCATGGCACTATCCCGTCGTATTTGCGGCAGCCAGTTGCCATGGCAGCGGTTGTTACTGGTGACCGCTGGCAGCGATTTCCTCTTCGTACTGCTTGCGGAAACAATCGCCGACCGGTATGAAATCCCACGAGCGTTGCTGGTATAACTCCCACACGTACGTTTCCTGTAAATGTCAAACACGTCGTGAATTACATCAAATATTTGCTATAGCCTGAATGCCTGATCAGTCACTAGGCTATCCAACCATTAAAATCACTCTTACAACGATTGTTTTTCAAACACAGTTGTGTCAAGATGCCAGTTTAACCAAACTGATGCGCTGCAAACCTGGCTCAGAAGTAACACTGGGTGCAATAAGTAGAGCAATAGGCAATTTGTTAACAACCGGTAGCTTAACACTGATATTGCTACCCACTTTGAAATTCGAACAAGTGTGTAAAGTGTTCTTCAGATTCAAGCTTTAAGAACTCCTCAATTTCTTCGCCCTGAACACTTGATCAAGCCTGACACCTGACACCCGTGGCCCTTATCGCTAAACCAGTCTTCAGTTCCTCACTAACACTAAGTACCTCATTAACCCTCAGCTCCCCGCAGTCCTTATCACTCAATCACTCCTCAGTTCCTCACCAACCCCTAAGCACCACACCACTCCTCAGTTCCCCACTAATCCCAAGCACCTCACCAACCCTCAGCTCCCCGCAGCCGCCATAATTAACCCCCCCCCCCTCAGTTCCTCACTAACTCTAAGCACTTCACCAACCCTCAGCTCCCCGCAGCCCTCATCACTCAACCCCTCCTCAGTTCCTCACTAACCCTATGCACCTCACCAAGCCCTGTACACTCACCTGGCCCGTGTACTCGGTGTCGGGCTTGTTAATGAGATGCATCAGGAAGAACATATAGTTTGCGAAGTTATGCTCTTTCTGACAATGGGTTTCAAAACCCCTCGGTATCTTATCTAGGTAGTCCTTCCCAATGCCGCAGATAAAGCAGGAAGACTGTATCACAAAAAAGAGAAAAGAAAAGAAAGAATTTACACATGGCAGATGAAGACATTTTTTGTTCATTGTTCGTTTGCTTTTTCTTAAACAGAAAAGTATAAGAAAATCCAGACTTTAGCCTGGATCAAAACACGTGACAAGAGCTGGTTTCCATGGCAGTATGCTCGCCACAAAGACCGACTCTTACACACAGCGAAGCAATGACACTTTGTGGCAAATTTTTTGAAGAAATGTTTTGTGTTGTACATAGAACCGGCACCTCTCCCTGGTGTACAGCCTGCAAACAACAGCCTTTTTAGTGTATCCGGATGAACACCACCAACATTGACAGAAATGACTAAGATGATGCGCCTATGGCAGACTGGTGAACTGGGATGTGTGCCTTACCTCCAGATCTGGCGAATTGGGATGTGCGCCTTACCTCCAGATCTGGCGAAGTGGGATGTGTGCCTTACCTCCAGATCTGGCGAACTGGGATGTGTGCCTTACCTCCAGATCTAACGAACTGGGATGTGTGCCTTACCTCCAGATCTGGTGAACTGGGATGTGTGCCTTACCTCCAGATCTGGCGAACTGGGATGTGTGCCTTACCTCCAGATCTGGCGAACTGGGATGTGTGCCTTACCTCCAGATCTGGTGAACTGGGATGAGTGCCTTACCTCCAGATCTGGTAAACTGGGATGTGTGCCTTACCTCCAGATCTGGTGAACTGGGATGTGTGCCTTACCTCCTGGTCCGGTGAAGTGGGATGTGTGCCTTACCTCCAGATCTTCCTTGACTTGTTCCAGCTGACTTCTCAGTTCTCCAAAGGCGTCAATGATCAAACCTATAGCAGTAACAGGCACCGTGTCAGGTAAACTCGTCATACATCACGTGTCTTGCTACAGTAACAGGCACCGCGTGAGGCACACTGCACTCGTCTCATGCCTTGTTGCAGTAACAGGCACCGCGTGAGGCACACTGCACTCGTCTCATGCCTTGCTGCAGTAACAGGCACCGCGTGAGGCACACTGCACTCGTCTCATGCCTTGCTGCAGTAACAGGCACCGCGTGAGGCACACTGCACTCGTCTCATGCCTTACTGCAGTAACAGGCACCGCGTGAGGCAAACTGCACTCGTCTCATGCCTTACTGCAGTAACAGGCACCGCGTGAGGCACACTGCACTCGTCTCATGCCTTGCTGCAGTGACAGGCACCGCGTCAGTCACACGCACACACTCGTCACTTGCAACAGGCACCGCGTGAGGGACATACGTGACGTGCCTTACTGCAGGTGGGCAGTTATTGCATCAAACATTTCGTGTTTTTATTCATTCAATTAAAAACTATGAAGTACGTATACCTTCATCTCTAACAAAAGTTTTTAGCGCACTCAGAACGTATTATAAACGGATGTGCGTAAGATCCGGTGGGTGGGGGGGGAGAAGGGGTGGCGGTGGAGGGGTGCGACTTACCCTGGATGATGGCGAGCAGGATGATGATGACAAAGAAGAAGAAAGTGATGTCGAAAAGGATGCGGTACACTTCGGCCGGGTCGCCGTCCGGGGATTCGATCTCGTCACCGATGCCGCCGCCCGCGCGCACGCCCTTGTAGAGGTGGAAGACGAAGCACTGCGAACGCAAAGCACAGGTGTTACATACGTCACACATTCACACTGATCACGTCACATACTTGCACCGATAACGTCACACTTGCCCAGATCACGTGACAAATTTACACTGATCACGTCACGAATTACATTGATCACGTCGCACCTTAACACCGATAACGTCACACTTACACAGATTACTCGACAAACTTACACTAAGCACGTCACACACTTAAACTGAGCACGTCACACACTTACACTGAGCACGTCACATCTACACTCAGCACGTCACACACTTACGCTGAGCACGTCAAACTTACACTCAGCACGTCACACACTTACACTCAGCACGCCACAAACTTACACTCAGCACGTCACACACTTACAATGAGCATGTCACACACCTAGACTAAGCACGTCACAGACTTACACTAAGCACGTCACACACTTACACTGAGCACGTCACACACTTACACTGAGCACGTCACGCACTTACACTGAGCACGTCACACACTTACACTGAGCACGTCACACACTTACACTGAGCATGTCGTGGCACTTGTAATCTGCGTCGCCCTCCTCCTCCTCCTGGATGTAGAACTTGCGGAAGCAGTTGAAGGCTATGACCGTGTACAGATAGACCACGATGCTGGTCAGCAGCACCGTCAACACCAGCTGCAAAGCCCAGCACATACCCGCCTTGCATGCTTCGTTTCACATATATAAGCTCATTTTGTTCTAAAACCATACTTTTTTAAGCGTAGTAGATGTGAGAGAAAAAGTAAATTTTGATAGGCAGGCCAACAATTTTTAACAGTGTAAGCCACACTGAATTAAGTACCGGTACTGCATATTTCACGCGTATTCGAGAAAACCAGCTCTGGTTTTTTGTTTTTTTTTTTTTTTGTAGCATCAAAAAATTGTAATGACTGAATTAAATCTACCAGTTTTAGTGCAATATTTAAAAATAAGTCATCGTCTAATCAATGACCAGAACCATTAAAATAATGAGTTTTAATATTACACAATCCGAAACGAACGCAGAAAGAAATAAAACACACGGAGATAGTTTAGCTGAATGCAAAAAAAAAAAAAACAAAATTGTAAGACTTAAAATGTAAAAACAACCGAAATGCAAGTTTGACTTCGTCCATTAGCGACAATCTACACCAGCTATGGTGGATCAATCATCGGAGTTTTGCAACCATACTGAAGAAAAAAACTGCATGGTAGAACGCAATGCGCGGTTACCTGCTTGCCGTTGTGCGTGACGGATTGGAGGATGGTGCCGAGGGTCTTGAAGCAGATGGCGATGTCCATGAGGTGTACGGCGAAGAAGAAAGCGTTGAAATTGCCGAGCACGGAGACGACGAAGTAGCCGGCGATGTACAGGAACGACTGGCAATACAAGACCACGCCGCAGTCAGTGTGCGAGTGTGTGTGTCAATGCATGCCATGTAATACATGTACGCTTGCCACAATTCTCCTGCCTTCTTCGTGTGTGGGTGCGGGGGGGGGGGAGGGAAGGGGTTGGGAACGTGACCTACATGACCTTAGAATATAATGGTTTTTAAGAAACCGTCGAATCACACTTGCACCACTGACCCAAGCCTCCTCTCCCACCCCACCAAAAAAAAAAAAAAGCTAAAAAATGGGTTAAAAAGTTGAAGTGACACATAAAGGACTGAAATCACCGATTTTTGTGTTATCTTTTTTATTTTTTGCTGTCCTGGCGACTAAAGGCTCTCTGGACCTCTTGTCGTCTAAATAACTTAACGACGTTAAACGTTATATAGCAAACACATCTATGCAGTAAGTACTTACATTATCCGTGAAGATAATACCCCACTTCCAGATCTGATAGCGCCAGTCGACATCACTCATGCTGAAACACCCAACACCGTCACAGGGCTTACACTTTCGCAATAATGATGCCAATCTTTGCGCAATGTTTTTCTTCACTCTTGAAATCTAGTTTTTAAAATTATATACATACAGCAGGAGTCACGTGACTGCAAAATATTCGCCAATGTCTGTGTTGTTACTCTGTGCTGTTTTTTTTTTTTTTTTTTTTTTTTTTTTTTGAGGTGCCGTGTGACATCTGAAGGTGACTTACAAGGCGGGTAGAATGGAGTCTTTCTTCTCCTTGACCTTCAGGCCACTCGTCTTTTCCATGCCGAGGAGATTGCTGATCTGGTCGTAGTCGTACTGCTCCGAGTACCTCTGTCTCACCTGTCACACATGCCCGATACTCATTCAAATAACAGTCAGTACAACACAGCCAAGTCAAATACGCCACAGCATCCGCCACAAAATTCCCCCAAAACATACTGTTATCTTGAAATAGGTGGTTAAATCTGAATTTATTTTTTGAGAAGTATTTGTATCTTTCTTGAACATAAGCAAACATGCTCCCTTGTTATAGAGAGCACATGGCGCCCGGGTTGAGAGCTCACCTTTTTACAGTGAAATACGTGGCGCCAAGGTTGAGAGCTCACCTTTTTACAGTGAAATACGTGGCGCCAAGGTTGAGAGCTCACCATGTTACTGTGAAGCACGTGTCGCCCCCATTGACAGCTCACCTTTTACAGTGAAGCACGTGTCACCCCCATTGACAGCTCACCTTTTACAGTCAAGCACGTGTCACCCCCATTGACAGCTCACCTTTTTACAGTGAAGCACGTGTCACCCCCATTTACAGCTCACCTTGTTACTGTGAAACACGTGGCGCCCGCATTGACAGCTCACCTTGTTACTGCGAAACACGTGGCGCCTGCATTGACAGCTCACCTTTTACAGTGAAGCACGTGTCACCCCCATTGACAGCTCACCTTTTACAGTGAAGCACGTGTCACCCCCATTGACAGCTCACCTTTTACAGTGAAGCACGTGTCACCCCCATTGACAGCTCACCTTTTTACAGTGAAGCACGTGTCACCCCCATTGACAGCTCACCTTTTACAGTGAAGCACGTGTCACCCCCATTGACAGCTCACCTTTTTACAGTGAAGCACGTGTCACCCCCATTGACAGCTCACCTTGTACAGTGAAGCACGTGTCACCCGCGTTGAGAGCTCACCTTTTTCTTGACGAACTTGTCCCAGTACTTGTCGGGAAAGGAGCGCGTACTGATGACGATCTTGTCCCAGTAGCCCCGGAAATCGTCTGCCGGCTGCTCCACGATCCACATGCCGTCAAACTCGAGACTTCGCGAGATCTCCTTCTCGCTCTTGAAGATCACAAGTGGTACCTGTAAGCAGGCACGTGACTTGCTTTACATTTCATGACTGCCAGCGCGCACCTGCCCCCCCCCCCCCTCCCCCCGGAGCAAGTTTCAAGGCAACAGACGCCACTCAAACGCACATCTACACCACGACTGCAGTACCTTAGCGGAATCTGTACACTTGCACCACATTTCTTTACACTATGTGGCAGTTTCACAGACTGACGACAATTCATGCATTTCCGTTTCTCACTAACTTTTCACCGACTTTTTCAAGTCAAAAATACATTTTCTTGTTGAGTGTGGAAGGTCTAAATGAACCAGGCTAAGAGTAAAACGGATGCCAGGGACACAGAACTGATGTCACCACTTTCCAAACGGGATGGAATAAGCGCTTTCAGCAGGTCTTTATAGTCTTCATATAAATAAAGTGAGATTTCTGCTGTGGACTGCTGAAAACTAAAGAATAGCCTTTACTTGTGACATACCTTGAGCACATAGTAAGCGACGAGCATACAGAGTGAGATGAGGGTGTGACACAGGGCAAGCAGGCGCAGCAGTGGGCCTAGGTAGCGCACGTCATCGGCGATAGAGACCCACTCATAGGCCTCCTCCTCCTCGCCCTCCTCCAAACCCTCCATCATGTCGTCACCACCCTCCCCGGCGTCGCCATCCACCTCCGCATCCTCGCGGGTCACCTGCAGCAATCACAGTCACGTGATAGTCACGTGGCCTAAATCGCATGCCATTTCCTAATGCTCTTGATTTGCAAAAAGCGGGGAATGGGGTGATCCTGAACATGCACATGTCACACTTCGTATTGCAGTATTAATTTTTCTTTCTTAAAAACACCAGGCTTTTATGTTCTTTTAGTCCGTTTTACGTACTGAATCAGACTTGTTAAAAATTACTACAACTGTTTACTTCATTAGATTTTAAAGAAACGAATCTTGGCTTAAAAGCACTGATTCGTCAATGACTTTGTGTAGTCCACTAAATATTGGTACATGATCTCTGGTTCTGGTCACATTTCTCCAAGCCGAAAGAAATCGTTTTACGCTTTATGGTTTGTACGAACTTACTTTGAAGAACAGCAATATGAAGTTGATTGCAAAGGCCATGAAGAGCGCAATGACTTTCATGTTGTAGAAGTTCCTCGCACACACTCCCTGTTCAAAGCAATGCATACCATTTGCACTCGACTTTAACTACCACTGCAGGCACATTTGAAGAACTTGAAGCCCATCACGTATGTAATTCCACATAGAAACAGCCGGATTAATTCTGAGAGCGGATAGACGGAAGACACAACGCAAATTTCTTGTGTAAAAATCTTTTTTTTTCTTCGGACAATTGATCGCACTGGACAACTGATCGCACAGGACAACTGATTGTACCGGACAAATGATTGTACTGGACAACTGATCGCACAGGACAACTGATTATACTGGGCCGCCATCTTATACTTTGTTTTGGTACGGATTTACCGGACACAGCGTACCGGACAATTTGCAGCTCTGCTGAACCAATGTATAATACAAATTTCTGACGCTGGTCAGTTTGACAGGACTCATTTAGCGGACGGGACCATCTGGGTGGTAGGACGTACCATGGCCCACTTGGCGAGGTTGATGCCCTTGCCAGGGGTGTCTGCGGTGAGGGGCGGCTCCTTCTCCAGCGCGGCCACGCTCAGGTCCTCCTGCTCCTCATCATAATACGCGGGCACGTTTAGCGCGCTGAAACCACAGCCCATACACGCTCGTCTTAGCCACTTTATACGCTCTCCAGCTAAAAATATGTGGGCTTTTAAGAATCTTCCAGGAGAGCGCTAAAGCTTCACCCCAACCCCCGTCTCCAAGTTTTCCACCCCTTTTTAACGGCATGTACGACTTCCTAACTTCTCCATAAAGGACAGCAAAACACACTCTACATGATTTCAGGTTTCTGGGACTGTTGAATAGTTTCATGAAAGAGACGCGAATACCGACACATTCAACACACAAACGAGGCAATGTAGAGACTGAAGTACCTCTTTCTCCTGGCAGGCTTCACCTCGGCCTCGGGCCTGGCCTCGGTCACCTCGTCGGCCGGCAACTCGCTCTCCTCGCCACTCAGCTCGGACCCACTCGACTCGTCCTTCTTGTGAGGCTTCATTGAATACCTTTCCGCCGAATAAACACGTTGCCATTAAAACACTACGGCTTAATGCCACAGTGTGCGGCTCTTTGACCGCCATTTTGCGCATGCGCTACACACTGGTTAATCGACCACATAAACACTGTTCCATAGTCGCTAATAATGAATATGATGTAAAACATTAATTAAGAATATAGCCCATGACGTTTGAAAGCATCACTGATTGCAACGCTTTTCTTTAGTTTCCTTTTTCCAATCTGCTGACGTCATCACACCCACCCCCCACCCACCCCACCTCCCCCACTTTAAGAACACAATACGACACGTATCGTACTTAATCTCGCCGTCCTCGCCCTCCTCCCGTGTAATGTCAAGGCCGAAAGCCTCAATCGTGCCGCTCTTTGCCGTCTCTTCCGGGACCTGCGTGCCGTCGGCCAGGCTGAGGGACCGCGTCGTGTCGAAGCCGACGTGCGGTCGAGGCTTGCTCCTCTCAAGCCGCGAGTCACCGCGCATCATCATGTACACAAACCGCACCAGAGTCCTGCACACACAGTGACATCGGTCGTTAGCATGTACACAAACCGCACCAGACTCCTACACACACAGTGACATCGGCCGTTATCATGTACACAAACCGCACCAGACTCGTACACACACAGTGACATCGGTCGTTATCATGTACACGAACCAAATAAGAGTCCTGCACACACAGTGACCTCGTTAGTGATCATGTACGCAAACCGCACTAGTTCTGTGCACACTATGACCTCGTTAACCGCAATCACGTACACAAACGGGCACACCTCATCAGCACACCTCATCAGCCACCATAGACAACAATGATTAACGCAGCAGGCTTTCATATGAAGAAATGCGGAATTACACTAATTCATATGTTTTAAATTTAGAGGGGTAACACAAACATTTTTTTCTGCTGAGGTTTTTACAATGAACAACTACGACAGTGTCTAATCTTGGCTTACTTACCAGGCTATTGTGAAGAGGAACTGCAGTAACGTTAGAAGTATGTTCCAGTTGAGTTTGGCGAACGACAGGGCAAGTTCTTGCCACGTCATCGCACGCATCGTCGTGTACTTGGCTCTGATGTTGGACGGATGCAGACACGACAATAAGAAGAATATGCCATCTTTCAAATGGCCCAAGCCCGATCTTGTTATGTCAAACACACCCCTGCAACAGGTACCAGTATCGCGTAAGTGGGGCATCGGCATTCCGCAACGCCAACCCTGAAGCTATTTGCTTATTTCTCCATCCACTCTACGGTTGACAGAGCCCGTGGGGGTTGGAGGGCGAGGATGGTGTACTCACTGGCTGGGGGCGGCCTCGCCGTCTCACTTGGTGTGGCCGGGACTGTAGGACTGTCACGGGGCATGGGGGCTGGGAGGGATGTACTCATTGGCTAGGGGCGGCCTCGCCGTCTTCCTCAGTGCGGACAGGACTGTAGGGCTGACACAAGCCATGGGGGCTGGGGGATGTACTCACTGGCTGGGGCCGCCTCGCCGTCTTCCTCAGTGCGGACAGGACTGTAGGGCTGACACAGGCCATGGGGGCTGGGGGATGTACTCACTGGCTAGGGCCGCCTCGCCGTCTTCCTCAGTGCGGACAGGACTGTAGGGCTGACACAGGCCATGGGGGCTGGGTGATGTACTCACTGGCTAGGGCCGCCTCGCCGTCTTCCTCAGTGCGGACAGGACTATAGGGCTGACACAGGCCATGGGGGCTGGGGGATGTACTCACTGGCTGGGGGCGGCCTCGCCGTCTTCCTCAGTGCGGACAGGACTGTAGGGCTGACACAGGCCATGGGGGCTGGGGGATGTACTCACTGGCTGGGGCCGCCTCGCCGTCTTCCTCAGTGCGGACAGGACTGTAGGGCTGACACAGGCCATGGGGGCTGGGGGATGTACTCACTGGCTGGGGCCGCCTCGCCGTCTTCCTCAGTGCGGACAGGACTGTAGGGCTGACACAGGCCATGGGGGCTGGGGGATGTACTCACTGGCTGGGGGCGGCCTCGCCGTCTTCCTCAGTGCGGACAGGACTGTAGGGCTGACACAGGGCATGGGGGCTGGGAGGGATGTACTCACTGGCTGGGGGCGGCCTCGCCATCTTAGGTACGGACGGGACCGTAGGACTGACACAGAGCATGGGGGCTGGGAGGGATGTACTCACTGGCTGGGGGCGGCCTCGCCGTCTTCCTCAGTGCGGACAAGACTGTAGGGCTGACACAGGGCATGGGGGCTGGGGGATGTACTCACTGGCTGGGACCGCCTCGCCGTCTTCCTCAGCGCGGACAGGACTGTAGGGCTGACACAGGCCATGGGGGCTGGGGGATGTACTCATTGGCTAGGGGCGGCCTCGCCGTCTCCCTCAGTGCGGACAGGACTGTAGGGCTGACACAGGCCATGGGGACTGGGGGATGTACTCACTGGCTGGGGCCGTCTCGCCGTCTTTGGTACGGACGGGACCGTAGGACTGACATAGGGCATGGGGACTGGGAGGGATATACTCACTGGCTGGGGGTGGCCTCGCCATCTTAGGTACGGACGGGACCGTAGGACTGACACAGAGCATGGGGGCTGGGAGGGATGTACTCACTGGCTGGGGGCGGCCTCGCCATCTTAGGTACGGACGGGACCGTAGGACTGACACAGAGCATGGGGGCTGGGAGGGATGTACTCACTGGCTTGGGGCGGCCTCGCCGTCTTCCTCAGTGCGGACAGGACTGTAGGGCTGACACAGGCCATGGGGGCTGGGGGATGTACTCACTGGCTGGGGCCGCCTCGCCGTCTTCCTCAGTGCGGACAGGACTGTAGGGCTGACACAGGCCATGGGGGCTGGGGGATGTACTCACTGGCTGGGGCCGCCTCGCCGTCTTCCTCAGTGCTGACAGGACCGTAGGGCTGACACAGGCCATGGGGGCTGGGGGATGTACTCACTGGCTGGGGGCGGCCTCGCCGTCTTCCTCAGTGCGGACAGGACTGTAGGGCTGACACAGGCCATGGGGCTGGAGGATGTACTCACTGGCTAGGGCCGCCTCGCCGTCTTCCTCAGTGCGGACAGGACTGTAGGGCTGACACAGGCCATGGGGGCTGGGGGATGTACTCACTGGCTGGGGGCGGCCTCGCCGTCTTCCTCAGTGCGGACAGGACTGTAGGGCTGACACAGGGCATGGGGGCTGGGGGATGTACTCACTGGCTGGGGGCGGCCTCGCCGTCTTCCTCAGTGCGGACAGGACTGTAGGGCTGACACAGGCCATGGGGGCTGGGGGATGTACTCACTGGCTGGGGGTGGCCTCGCCATCTTAGGTACGGACGGGACCGTAGGACTGACACAGAGCATGGGGGCTGGGAGGGATGTACTCACTGGCTGGGGGTGGCCTCGCCATCTAAGGTACGGACGGGACCGTAGGACTGACACAGAGCATGGGGGCTGGGAGGGATGTACTCACTGGCTGGGGGCGGCCTCGCCGTCTTCCTCAGTGCGGACAGGACTGTAGGGCTGACACAGGCCATGGGGGCTGGGGGATGTACTCACTGGCTGGGGCCGCCTCGCCGTCTTCCTCAGTGCGGACAGGACTGTAGGGTTGACACAGGCCATGGGGGCTGGGGGATGTACTCACTGGCTGGGGGTGGCCTCGCCGTCTCCCTCAGTGCGGACAGGACTGTAGGGCTGACACAGGCCATGGGGGCTGGGGGATGTACTCATTGGCTAGGGGCGGCCTCGCCGTCTCCCTCAGTGCGGACAGGACTGTAGGGCTGACACAGGCCATGGGGGCTGGGGGATGTACTCACTGGCTGGGGGCGGCCTCGCCGTCTTCCTCAGTGCGGACAGGACTGTAGGGCTGACACAGGGCATGGGGGCTGGGGGGAGGGGGTGTACTCACTGGCTGGGGTTAGCCTCGCCGTCTTTGGCACGGACGGGACTGTAGGACTGGCACAGGCCATGGGGGCTGGGGGATGTACTCACTGGCTGGGGGCGGCCTCGCCTGTTTCTCAGAGCGGACAGGACTGTAGGGCTGACACAGGCCATGGGGGCTGGGGGATGTACTCATTGGCTGGGGGCGGCCTCGCCGTCTTCCTCAGTGCGGACAGGACTGTAGGGCTGACACAGGGCATGGGGGCTGGGAGGGATGTACTCACTGGCTGGGGGCGGCCTCGCCGTCTCCCTCAGTGCGGACAGGACTGTAGGGCTGACACAGGCCATGGGGGCTGGGGGATGTACTCACTGGCTGGGGGCGGCCTCGCCGTCTTCCTCAGTGCGGACAGGACTGTAGGGCTGACACAGGGCATGGGGGCTGGGAGGGATGTACTCACTGGCTGGGGGTGGCCTCGCCATCTTAGGTACGGACGGGACCGTAGGACTGACACAGAGCATGGGGGCTGGGAGGGATGTACTCACTGGCTGGGGGCGGCCTCGCCGTCTTCCTCAGTGCGGACAAGACTGTAGGGCTGACACAGGGCATGGGGGCTGGGGGATGTACTCACTGGCTGGGGCCGCCTCGCCGTCTTCCTCAGTGCGGACAGGACTGTAGGGCTGACACAGGCCATGGGGGCTGGGGGATGTACTCACTGGCTGGGGGCGGCCTCGCCGTCTTCCTCAGTGCGGACAGGACTGTAGGGCTGACACAGGGCATGGGGGCTGGGAGGGATGTACTCACTGGCTGGGGGCGGCCTCGCCATCTTAGGTACGGACGGGACCGTAGGACTGACACAGAGCATGGGGGCTGGGAGGGATGTACTCACTGGCTGGGGGCGGCCTCGCCTGTTTCTCAGAGCGGACAAGACTGTAGGGCTGACATAGGGCATTGGGGCTGGGGGGGGATGTACTCACTGGCTGGGGGCGGCCTCGCCGTCTTCCTCAGTGCGGACAGGACTGTAGGGCAGGCTGAAAGACTGTTCCTCCGCGCTCAGGCTCGTTGCATGTTGCATCTGATTCAGTGTTAACACATCGTCAACTTTATGCACAGTTCATATTGGGCAAAACCTTGATACATATTTTGAAAAAATTTTTCAGCCCGCTCTCCGCCCCCCCCCCTCTCCCCACCCCCTCCTCCTCGCCTGAGAACTGTTTGTTGAATATTCATAAATGAGTAGAAGCAGCCCGTCGATAAGTTCACAAATCCATTGGTTCGCCCCAGCCTGAGTAACACACAGGTCCGTGCCTTTAATGACTTGGTCTGAGAAATCCCGTGTGTTCAAACAACGCCTCATCTTTTACTTCAGAAATTTTCCGGTATACATATAGACCATTTAAAAATGTTGAAAGGGTTCTGAATCATCATCACCATCACGTTACCTTTTTCACCTTGTAGCACCGAGTAGCTTTTTCATAACGCCATCAAATTTTCAATCAGTTAATGATTACACATAAAGCGCTATCCAAATCAACTTCAAAAATGATAAACTTCTACAGGAAACACTTAAGATTTCACGTAAAACATACAGGTAAATACATGCACGCTGAAACTATAAGCCGCCCAACGTCGCCTGCCCTCCACCAGAAGTAGCCCGGAAGCTAGCGCGCGGACGTGCATGATGAGCCATCATACACGTGAACCTAATACAATCTAAATGAAACCGCACACAACTTTACCTCAAAGATTGTGTCCTCACAGAAGTTAATAAATGTTTCAAGTTTTTCTTTCTCATCGCCTTCATTAACACAGTCGTGCAAAAATGCTCGCTTTGAATCCTGCAAAAACACAACCCGCAAAATGGACGTCACAACGGGTCTACACGTCACTACTGTCTAGACACAACGCGTCAGTGACATGCACACAAAGGGCGGGAGGGTGCATGCACACACATTAACACCACAGACGCCTCGGTACAGCGCCGTCCTTCATGCTACAGTCCAGTCCGTCGCGGACAATAACAGCTCATGTTCCTACTATGTGAGTGATAACAGAAACCCAGAAGAAGTGCTCTAATTCAATTTTCCACAAACAATGTTTCAAAGAAAAGGAGCGTTAAAACCAGTCCCGTGAAAGTAAAACGGAAAAGAATTTCGGTTTCGAAGCACAAATCATGAAGTAAAATCATGAAGTAATGTTTTGATGCTTTTACTTGAGAAAATATGGTAGATGCTCGTAAGAAATACATAACACATGAAAATTATGTGAAATCGGATACTGCAGAGTTCTTAATGTTGGCAAATGTCTAATTTTGAAACGGCCATTGAAATTTAGCCTTATTTTAAGAGATACATTGTTTCTAGAGCGAAGGAAAATCAATTGACATTGTGCCCTCCCTTCCCCCGCCAGCCAAAGCAGGAAGCATTGTCTATAGGCGCGCAGATTCAAGCAGACAACACACCGTTGCGAGCACAGGAACCATGGCAACGCCACGGCCTTTTCACGTCACCACAACTGACGTCATACTCATAAAAACGCGAAAGTTGAGACCGACACAACGACATGGAGTAGAAAAAATGATGGCGAGCAGTTGTAGCTGGAGACAATACGACGCGGCAAATCTAAATTTGTTTTATGTTTTTTTTAAACGCGAAAATAGCCAGAAAGGAAAGTGAAGTTAAGCGCTTCCAGTGTTTTAAGCGCTTACTTGCACTGAGCGATGACAGTGTTCTGACGTTAATAGAGAAATAAAATGGTCTCGTTTTCTAATACAGCCGTGCACAATTTAGCGACAGCGACATTAAAAGAAGAGGAAAGGAAAAAGAAAAGAAATGTGTCGCCAGGTGGTCGTAAACTTTTTTTGTGGATTATCAGTTACATAACTTTTAAGATCTACATCTGCTTATGACAAAAGAAAATGTGAAGGAGACTGTACAGTGAGTGAGAAGCAAGCACGGGCGGCTACGAGCACATGCAGTGGGGTGGGCGTCCTCCCCCATGACACCACACACACGGCGTGGTTACCTCAAAAATAGTGTCCTCACAGAAATTGATAAAACTCTCTAATTTTCCCTTGTCTCCCTCTTCGTTGACAATGTCGTGCAGGAATGCTCGCTTAGACTCCTGCAACGTGGGCGGCACGTGTGTTAGAAACCATGGCAACACGTCACGCGGCTCCATCGCCACACATGATTGGCCAATACAACCCCTCTCACAGTACTCACCTTAAATGTGTTATATCTTAAATCCGCTTCTCCATAAATACGGCCCTTCCTACAGAATGTCTACACCAAGCTGTGTCAAATACACACGTGATGAAATTGCATCAACACGTCCGGAGAAATTTCGTTTAAAAAAATTAACATGACTCCTTGTCACATCATTTTTCTGCGTTTTTTGAACTGCAAAAGATCACGTGACTCATGACTGTGGCTGGCATCCGCTCGAATTAACCGATATAGGGTATTGGCAGCTTTGCCAAATTTCTTCTCTTTGGCAAATGCGTTGAAACGGAAGAGATTGGTCGAAATCGATGCGGAAATATCACACAGAGGAGAAAAAGGAACGGGTAGAGGGCGAGGTAAACAATTTTCAAACGGTACCATTTATTTATTTATTTGCGGGGGGAAGGGGGTAGGAGGGGGACAGGTAACAGATATGTGCATATTAAAATTATACTTTAGCGCATAAAAACCGAATATGAGATTTTCAAGGGAAACAGCCATTCGCGGGAATGCCTCTTCTTATTAATACGTGTGGGGGTGCGGGGTGGGGTGGGGGTGGGGGGATGGGAAGCAAACAACACAATGGCGCCCACTGGCCAATCACGACGGTTTCCCTTTGTACAGCATGACCCACAACAGTGGCTTCTAATTTCCTCGTACAACACGCAGAATACGGTTTATGCACACATTTGAAAAGAAAACGGTTGAAGTTATATCAGAGGTAAGCAGAACAAGTCCAACATTTGCTTTAGAATAACATTCCGGTGAAATACTGTCCAAAAAAAGTTAAGCCCCCCTATTTTGACCATAGACATACAGTAAAGCATAATAATCGGGGGGGGGGGCTTAACTTTTTTGGACAGTATATTTTCAGTGGACGGAGACTTCCCACCCATGAATTGGCATATAATTCCCCTTTTTTTAACCCTAAAGCGCCTAATAATCCCCCTTCATTTGCCATTCGCGGCTTTGGCTTCCCCCTCCCCTCTCCCTCCCCTCACCATTTATTTGAGAATTCTCTTTTTAATCATGTAGGTTTTTTATTTGTCTGGGTTGTCTTGGGTTAACTTCAATTGTGTTGACTGTTACTTGTCAACCATATTAAACATAAGTGACCATTAAAGTAACAGCCGTGATATTCGTGTGGTGATTCTCCGTCAGTTCTCCTCAAAATTCCACAAAATAAACTTAGGATTGGATCGTTAACTGGTTAGGAATAACCGCTTTTCAGAAAGAAAAATTATCATGAGAATGGAAAATCTCCGTTATAAAACATCAGAGACTACGCCATGTGGATCATCAACAGCCGCTATAAAAACTTCTCTCAAACTGTTATCAGTCTGTGAACTGAGAATAAAAATACTTTACGAACGTTCGTTTATTTATATTATTACTGAACGTTAAGACCTGTTTGCATCCACTTTTGTATGCAAAAACTCGCCTTAATTTGTGGCTTCTCCCATTGGTCAATATTGGACTGCTTGATTTCGAAGTAGACCCTTTCTATTCTTCCGGCGCCGCCCATGATCTCAATGCGCCCCAGGTAAGGCTCGAAGTAGTCCAGCACACAGCGCGCCTTCTCCAGAAAGCGCTCCAGTCTGTCACAAAATAACAGCACGTGAAAAAAAGATGATGGAGTGGGGTGAGGGTTAAAAGGTCGGGACTAGGCCACAAGCGCCAAAAAATTATACTGCCTCCCGATAAATGCGCAAAAAAATGTTGAAGACATTTGAGCCAAGCCATATTATGCACCGATTAAGATGCTGCGTCATTTGAGTATGGGCGGCAAGTACAGTCAATCCCTGTTAGATGTTAGATGTCATCTGTTAGATGTCAGCTTGGGTCCGGAAGAACCTGTTGGGTTCTTAAAGCAATGTAAGGCTGAACAAAATGCGATTAACATAACACAATAATCTTCTGCTTGTACTCTCTTATATATCTATGAGGAATCCTTTACATTTATATTTTCCTGATCATCAATCAAGGAGACTCGACACGTGTGGACTGAAAAAGGCATCGAAGTTAGATTCATTTTGAAAATATCCCTTGAATAAGATCACTTGGAATTTAAAACGTTGCTAAATCGACAGCGTTGCTACATTTCCGCCAGATTTGTGGGCCGAAGTGCCATCTGACTGGCGCAGAACAAACACTGGACCGGAAGGATTTCACAGAAACCACAATACGCTGTTCTCTCACCCAAAGCACGAATATTGTTTAGAGTCCCCTTAACTGCTCGTGAGACCCATACCCGAGGGGAATCGCGTGGCATGTGCTCGGAGAGAACGGAATTTGCCGGGAATCGCCGGGGTGCGCTTGGACGGAACGGGACTCACCAAGAATCGACGGGCCTGCGCTCGGAGATCACGGGACTCACTGGAATCGCCGGGCATGTGCACTGATAGAACGAAACTTACCGGTAATCGCCGAGTATGTGCTCGGAGAGAACGAAACTTATCGGTAATCGCCGAGCATGTACTCGGAAAGAACAAGACTTACCGAGAATCGCCGGGCATGTGCTCGGAGAGGTTCGTGAGCAGCACGGCCACGTTGAAGCCGATGTCCTTGGCCGGATTGTGGAAGCGGTCGGTGAACTCATGGAAGTCCACCTTGCCGTCCTGGTTGGCATCCACGCACATCATGATGTACTCGATCTCCTCTCTGTCAAGCACATGACGTCATGATGTGTGCGCTTGGGGGACCGAGGACAACATATCGACTTGCAAGTGAACGCCATCTTCCTCTTACGGGCCATCCATAAAGCATATACACCAAAATGGTTTTCACACCCACAAAATGTGTAACGCCACACGCTGACCACAACCTTTGCCTGAGAACCCCCCCCCCCCCCCACCCTCCATCACATGTACGTGCTTCATGGATGGCTCCTTTCACAAACAGCCGCCGTTCTAAACCCCTAACCTTCAGGTTAAAACCTGTAATTTAATTAAACTGTGTCTTTGCTGAAATTGATTCAACCAAACATTTATAACGCCCAATCATCACATTTTAATAATTTACCATTGTAAAAGTATTTCTTTACAATACATTCAGTATTTACAAAGCCAACATGATATATATATATATATAGTAACGTCCCACATTGCTAGACCAGGGTTCCCGCGCTTTTCGCTCAAAAAATTCCAGGACTTTCCACGACTTTTTTAGGTAAATTTTCAGCTTTCAGGACTTTCAGGGCCTCTAGAGACAAATTTTCCAGGACTTTTTGAGACAAATTTCCCGAAATTTATGTTCGATTGAAAGTGACGACTGAACTTTAATACACGGTTAGAAAAGGCAAAATTTACTTATCACCCCTTTATACGAGAGTGCATGGTCACTCGGTGCGTATTATAATTTTAATTGATTTTGTTTTCAATTTTCAGGACTTTCCAGGACTATTTAAAAAAAAATCCAGGACTCCTACAAAATTTTAGGACTTTCCAGGATGGCGGGAACACTGTATGACTAACCATCATTTCAAGTCTGCCTTGTGCTTCAGCTGAAAGAGATGTGGTTTGGAAAACGTAATGCTGTCACAGTCTGACATGTTCCTGATATCCCCGCGTAACAAAACAGGAATACGGAACAGGGAAACCATGCGAGACAGGCAGATAAAGCAGTGCGGGTTAAAACAGTGAAATGACATTAAACGGTAATCCAAATCTGAATGCTTAACTACAGTAATGAAAATGACAAAAGTCCACTGGCAGGTGAAGGGTAAAGGCTAACAGGAACTTTCTAACAGAGGAAAATGTATTTGTTGACGCAACCACCGGATCTACTGACACTGCTGCACGATAACAAAACATGAACTCAGCGTCGTCAAAAAGCCAGCGAATGCGTGTACGCGTTAGCAATAAACAACGCACAAACTGAAAGTGACACTAAAACCTCTCGATGGTAATTAGAATTAGCAGCGCATAAAACGATCATCGCTTATAGATTTTGTTTAATATTGGAGAAGTTTATTTAACACTTGACAAGCCTTTTCCTTGCAAGGGTTATATGAATTTTTGCGAGCAAAATTCGTCCTTTTTTTCTTCTTGACACTTTTTCCGATTTTTTGTGTCTTCTTCTTCTCTGACACTATGGGCCCTACGACCATGAAACTTGGGATTATGAAGAGCTTGATCTGAACATGTGCATGCCACTTTTTATTTTCGTCTTTGATTTCGTTTTTCTTTGTTAAAACGCCATGTGAAAAGAGTGTGTGTGTGTTTTTTTTGCAAGTAAATGCGTAGCATTTAACGACAGCACGGAATACACATTTCCTCAGTGAGTTTTGTGCGAGCTCTCACTGCGTAAATAGATAACACGGCGTATGCCTGATCAGTCAAAAAAACTTTAAGTCAACAACAACCAAACACCACTCGGCTTATAAGACGTATTCAAGCTGTGTTGTTTGCAATATATTATTCAAGAAATCACCCACTGAAGAAAGTATTTTTGCGTTTTAGCTTTTGTCAAGTGTTTAACATTTCGCTAGCGGAATGAGCTTCTAGTCCAATATTCGAGAAACGGAGCATGATAATTCTATTAATCTCTTCATTAACTTGAATGAACTCGAAAATTTAGATTATTTCAACAA
This sequence comes from Protula sp. h YS-2021, assembly GCA_949752745.1. NCBI lineage: Eukaryota > Metazoa > Annelida > Polychaeta > Sabellida > Serpulidae > Protula > Protula sp. h YS-2021. The sequence continues at coordinate 47,759,434 of OX457024.1, forward strand.
GAAATGTCCTTTTTATGTCAGATCCTCACAGCATGGCAGTATGAGTGGTTGTTGCGAAGAACATAGTCTGGACATCTTTAATCTTGGTCAAGATTCACCTTCAACTCCTAAAACTGCTTGCTTCTGTGCCTGTTGCATAATAACATGATGCTTTGCTCAGCGAAACCATATATCCCAGCAAACTTCTGCTTGTATTTCTCCTAAAAAGCCACTGAAAAGCTGTTCTGGCGGTTCCCTCTGGAATTCTCGAATTTCTTGCTGCTCTGTCAGTTAAACTACAATCCAGCAACTCAGTGACGTCATCTCTACAACATACCGCAGCTCTTGTCTTTGTAGACGGATGCTTCATATCAAGTGTTTCAGAAGTCTGCGTTGGACTGTGTAATCTGATGTACACATTGCTTTGTCTAAATGTCTAGACTGAGCAATAGGGTCAAGGTCAGTGCTGTCTGACAAAAAGTCCATTCCCTATCTGCCAACGCATTTTTTAAACGATGCCTTTTGATGGAGAATATAATAAGGTTCTTACAGTCACATCACTACCGTAAAAAAGAAACACTAACAACAAAACAACAAACGCCAATATATGTCGATAACAAGGGTTCTGGGCTCCAGGCATTTTTTGTCACGACATTCTGGGGGGTTATTTGATTAACCTGCAAGTATTTTGATTCCGATTCTATGAAATTCAAAACCTTGAAAGGTATCACGTTTATTTCAAGATCTGCAAAAGGTATAAACACGGTTAATTAAAATCAAGCACATTTATTTTATTGATATTGACTAAAGCGCAAATCCAAGGTCACTTCAAGGTCATTTCCAAGTCACTTCAACGCCATTCCAAGGTCTCACATGCTTTTCAGGACTTACTCAGAGTAGACTTTTTGCATTTCCATAGCTCGTCTGAATTCCTTAGGACTTACAAATCCATCTTTGTTTACATCGAATTCCTAAATGAAAATAAACAAATAACGTGACAAAATGGCGGACACACGGTGAATCGGCCCTTTTCACTTGATGCCGCTCAAGGGGAAAGACTGAGAAGCAGCCAGTCATTCCGCCACACGCCACAACAACAGCAATGTGAAAACAATACATCAGCACATCAGACATGCCTACGTATAATGCGTGTTTCATGCAACACATGGATTCTATGAATGTAACATAAGACTTATTTATAACGTCTGATCTGATTCTATACTCCTAAAAGAAGAGAAAACTGGTGCATATTAATCAAAATTTATTTTCGCTCTACAAGCACAAGAATAGCATGACTATGTTCGTTACGTCATTCCCGGCTATAACAATGCAGTCATTCCTACACCCATACTCTACTTAAAAATTAGAGAGAAAAAAAGAAAGGAAAAAAATTTAGTTCCACATTAAATCAGTTTGTTTTCGCAAACACTGACTTCTATAAGCCCAAACCACACAAAAACATGTCTTTTGTTTATACGTACGCAAAAGCGAAAACTCAAAATAATTAGACCAGATTTAATTTCCCTCCAAAGGCTGCATCTGATAAAGTTTAACTGATTTAATCTGAAACCGGTGACAGAGTGCTATGGCAGAACAGCTCTCAAACCTACTGGGGGTCTGCTCACAAATCAGCTTTTAAAAAGCTTAACTTGTGTGTAGTGTCCACTAACTGTTCGGCTGATTTAAAAAGGAAACAAGAAAACCTAAATATTTCTGGCTTTCCTCTTACAATATTGATGACGTTAAGCAGAGTTAGGTCATGGTTAATATCTCCAACAGATATCGTCTGTAGCTGAAAAGCCAGGAAACTCGTGCGGGTTCTATTCGTAAATGCAAAGCATGATTCCAGAAAAATTGCGAATGCATGCAAATTGTCCGAATTTAATCTTTTCACTTCGCATCATCCGTTGCGGAGGATACAAATTGAAAGCAAATTTTATTGATTTCCACCACCTTGTACTAGCGACATTGAGGGAGCTGTGAACATTTAACAGATATTTTGCATCAACATGAAACATAAGAAAATGTTGACCTAGCTGGTCAATAACATCTTCATATTGACTAGAAATAAGTCAACATATGCCTTGTTACAAGACTTAACTGCCCTTTTAATTACAAATAGCTACAGTTTCTACCGACTTTTGTGTTTCGGTCAACACTGAAAAAATGTTGACTCGGAAATGAACTAGTCAGTTTGCAACATTTACCCAAGTCAAGTAACAACTGCAGATGTTTACTGTGTCTGAAAGTTGGCACGTCCGGTAGCTGGAGGTGTGTGAGCCTCGGTGGTTGTAATACATATGTACGGTAGTAAAAAAAACTTTCATTTTTTTTTAAGAACATCAATTTCCCAGCTACAAAAACGCGGAAAGAGAGTGATACTTGTTCAATTGTGAGAGCTGTTCTGTCAAATCTATACATAATGAAATCAAGACATTCAGTCCTATATTGGAAAAGATTACAAACCGTCTATACAGCTTTTGTGAGTGCAGAGCTCTACGAAATTCTTTGTACGATAGAACTCCATCGTGGTTTAGATCAAAAGCCTACAAGTCAAGTCATCACATACTACCCCACAAGTATGCCGTTATTGTTTCAACTTCACAGTTAAAACACGTGAATTGTTCACAACAAACCTTTCTGTTTATTTCTGGATCTAAACTGTACTGATTGATTTTCTGATTCTCACTGAGTTGTTGTACGTTTGTATCAATATGACAACAGTTACTTCTGATCTAATATTAAGCACAGTGGTTGGGAAAAATATTGTTAGTTGATAAGGCAGCACATTTTCTTTATGAGTGATTTTAAAATTAAGTAAATAGCCGAGTCGCGAAAAAAAATAGTTAAAAGTAACTGATAAATGCAGGATAATGAATCTTAAACAAAGTAATATCAATGATTCTCAAAGTGGAATCGTTGAGGAAAATACGGCGAGCGAAATGTCAGCGAAGCGATCAACCTTGACATTATTGCGCGGCATCGTCATACGCTTCCGTGGACGACGCCGCCTAACCCAGCCTCAAACTTTGCCCTAAACACCACAGCATTCCGTTTATTTATGCCTCTGTCCACGTTCAAGCAAAGCCATTACTTTTACCACTCTTCACAAATCAAACTATTGTTTATATCGAATCTACATTATATTTTAATAAATTCATCCGGTTTTGAATTGTCGAATATTAACTGTATTTTCTACCGTTATGAATGTAAGTCGCATGAATTATCTACAAAAAAATACTCACCATGAACGCCTCGGATGTGGTCAAATCTTTCATCTTGAGGAAAATATCGAAGAACTTGAGAATCATTTCAAAAGTGGCCGATGACTCGACGAGGGTGTCCACCATTTGCTTTCCGATGGGCCCATTCACTACGTTACCTGGGATAACAAAACACATGAGGTGTAGCTGCCATATAATAGTTTTTTGTACAAAGACACAAAAAACAATGGCGTAGAAACAATGGCGTTTTCAACATGGCGAAGAAGGGGATTGGTGGGTTCGGTCTGACAGTGAAGAGGGGAGGTTAAGGTCTTAAGACGCTGCAGCCGCTACAGAAAAATTATTAGGTGAGGGGGGAGGGGGGGCACACGTAAGACATTTATTACTTGAGCTATTGAATAAAAAGACACACTTATAAATCATGGGACTGCTTATATCACTCAAGATCGAACACACATCAGGTTATGGCCCGTGTGAGTAGTTGTGTGAGCACGTGTGGCACACCCGCGCGTGAACGCGCAAGACGCGGAGTAAATATGCTACCTTCCAGCATGGACAGCATCATGATCATCATGTCCTTCTGTAGCTTCATGAACTCTCGCAGTAACTCGAGCTGCTCGGGATCTTTCGATAGCTTATCCTGCATGTGAGCAAACAGGAAGAGGAAGCCGCCGACGGCGTCCCACAGTCTGCTGTGCGCCAACGCCAGCTGATTGCCCGTACACGGCCCCTATCACAAAACAATCAGACCCTCAGCCCAGCCAGACACTTAAACACATGCACATTCCATTATACGCTTTTGTATTTGGCGGTATTTCTGGCCATATTTCACACTTCAAACATTTGCCTCATAATGGCAGGATGAGGTCACGTGGCAGATCGCTGGCTGGAGGGTACAGTGTGAAGAAGGAGCAACAATGCCTCTCCAATCCCCGTCCCACTATCGCGCCTGGGACGGAGGAGGGGGTGGGTGGGTGCTGCAGGGAGGGGAAAAACGCCTCTCAAACCGCCTCCCCAGTACACCGTGGGCTAACACAGCGCCAGCACTTGCCTGTATGAACTCGGTGATGCTGGCGAACAGCTGTGCCGCCACCTTGATGGCGCGGAAGAAGGAACCCTTGCCCGCCTCGTCGATCGTGTCCTGGCCCGAGTAGTTCCAGTAGAAGTCCATGATGGATTCCTGCAGGCGTAGCAGGTAGTCGACCGTGCATATGATCACATTCACCGTCGTCGTGTTGCCAGCCTGCGTGCGCAGGTAGTTCTGGAAGTCTGTACGACACAGTCATTACATCAACTCATTTAATTAAATCAAAGCTGACTTCATTATCTCTCCATTTCCACTTCTGTGTACCAATTAAACACACATCAGACACGAACCGGTTTCACACTACTTCAAAATTTCTTATTCTTTTAAGTTTAAAAAAAATGCTGGATAAACATGATAAATGCATATGTTTGGGCTTTTTAATGAAAACGTGACTTCATGACAAGTAGGCGCACATTCTTGATTCCGTTTCTAAATGCCCTTGAATGACGCTTATCGACATGTGAGGGGCCTGCCAGCGCCTGTGACTATCACTGACTACTATTTATAAGAGCTTTTGACTTTCTCAGGACGACAATTAGGTAGGCTTGAGCCTTCACAGAATAGCGTTGACCTAGGACAACACCGCCACAAAGCGACAATTACCTAGGCATAACCTTCACAGTGCGACATTCATCTAGGCCGTGGCCTTGGCAGAGCCACACTTATCCAGGTTGTGGCCTTCACAAAGCGACACTTACCTAGTTTGTGGCCTTCACAGAGCGATATTTACCAAGGCTGCGGCTTTACAGAGCGATATTTACCCAGATTACTTCCTTCACACAGCGATATTTACCCAGGTGGCGGCCTTCACAGAGCGATATTTGCCCGGGCTGTAGCTTTCACAGAGCGATATTTACCCAGGTTGTGGCCTTCACAGAGGAGCTGGAGGAAGCGGAAGAGCTTGCAGATCTCGTCGTTATCCTGCAGGTTCTTCCAGTGCGTCGACGCGTCGGTCACGCCCAGGCCCTCCGCCTTATTCGCTCTCTCAAACGCATCCAGATCCAGGACGCTGCAACACAAAGCGAACCTTACACTCCTCCACACACGCACTACTGATTCCTCCCAGCTTTGTGCTTAACATCAATCAAGGGCTTCAAAACCAAATAAAACATTGCATTGCACTTTCAGCGGATAATGTTAAAATAAACCTAAATCAGTCTTCTAAAATGACGTGATAATAGCGTGACAGTGTGTTTGGAGTGGGGGCGGGGGGGGGGGGGGGGGGGAGGTGGGGGCTTACCTGCACTGCTGCATGAGTCCGGCCACGGACGTGAAGAATCCAACGTCTTTCTTTTCCTTCAAATGCTCAAGCATTCTCTGCAAATGTCAATTTTTCTTCTTAAACTATAAAGTTAATTGGTTGAAGATGAAAGCCAGCTGTGTTTTAAGTTTAGAGTACCAGACTTCCACAGTGAAAGGAGTTTTATTCTTTCTCTTTAAAGGAATGGCCGAAAACCTCAGCAGGCGTTCATTTTGAATTCTGTGATAGGTCATCTGAGCCACTGCTCTCGCTTATCTTGGGTAATAGGGACGAACGTCACACCCTCACTTAACCATCGTTAGCTGGGTCTAGGACAACTGTCGCTTGGACAAGTGCTACTGGGACAAATCGCCACTGGCCGTCGGAAATCACCCCAAAGAATTTGACACCGTTTTAAACCCCCCCCCCCCCCCCGTGTTTCTACACATTTTAGTTGTTCTATAGGAAATTCCACCCTCTCCGGAGCCCCACACACGCGGGGAATCTTCTATTCCGGATCGCAATACATGGCACGCACTTCACTGTTTTACCCTATTGCACTTCATTTCATTCTTAATTGTGAAATATCATAGAGGCTAATCCACCACAGGAATCCGAATTGCAATTTTTATAAAACTAAAAAATTACACGAATTGTCTCGGGAATTCATAGAAACCATAAGTGCAATTTAGAAAATGTGATTATCCATAAAAAAGAAACATTAACTGCATGTTATTTTGTAAAGCTGCCAATTATTTATACATTACAGTATAAGGGTAATAAAGCATCAAATGACCTAACCTAACGTGCGTTACCGCGCTATGAAAAATAACAATAAAATTAAATGGGCGACATTATTCCAGGCGGCGCTTGTCCCAGCTGTCCAGTACCCCACTAGTTGGATTCGAGCCAAGACCTTGGGATTACCAAACCGAAGATCTAACCAACGGTGATCCAACCTTCACCCCCAACCCCCGACCCCCACCCCTATTCTACAGTAAGCAGCCACAAAACAAGCAACCAGGGCTTTCCATTTTCCTTTTTTTTTTTTTTCTTTTTTTTTTTTGGGGGGGGGGGGGTTCAGCGGTTCACGTGAACCGCCTGTCATTTTGGGTTTATGGTATAAAAAGGTTTCTGTCGTGACGTTGAACCGCCTGTTTCTGTCCTCTGAACCGCCTGTTTCGTTCCTCTGAACCGCCTGTTTCGTTCCTCTGAACCGCCTGTTTTGGTCCTCTGAACCGCCTGTGCCCAGCCAAATGGAAAACCCTGGGTAAAAGATCATGGCTTGGGTACTCAACTAAATTAAAAAACCAGTGACTTTATTTCCACTCCCTTGCTATAACAATAGCGAGACATGCCCTGTGGGAAACTACTCACTGATGGTAAACCTGACGCGGGCCACTTACCTTCTGATGCGGGCCACTTACCTTCTGAATGTCGACATTGCCGCCTCTTAGAATAGATATGCCCAGATCCAGGGTGGCAATGACCATGTCACTCCACTGACCTGCAAAGCCGTTAATACTGTCCATCATTCGTGCCAAGTCACTCATGTTCAAACATAATAAGTTAACAGTGTAATTATATACAACAGATAAAAGTGCATTTGGGATTGGGGAATAAACCAGCTAAATACCATTTTCATTTAAAAATTCCTCAACCTGCCTTTTTTTAATCAGATAATTGCATTGCCGGACAAAAAGGCCACATAGTTTTGTGCTGGGGCTAAGCAATTAAGTTTAAGTGGTGATGGAGAGTAACAAAGGCAGACGCTGATGTGCTTGAGGGCAGAGCATTGTAATGAGAAGCGTTACCCTGACAGGCGCTGATGTACATGAGTACCATCTCGGCGGCGCCGCGGTCAGAAAGGCGCGCCTGCTCAAACAGCAGCTTCTGCTTCTCCATTTCCTGCTCCTGTACAACACGTGACAACAACATGTGACCGGACACGTGGCAACAACATATTGCCGGAAACGTGACAACAGCATGTTACTGGACACGTGACAACATGTGACCGGACACAAGACAACAACATATGACCGGACACGTGACAACAACATGTGACCGAACACGTGACAACATGTGACCGGACACGTGACAAGGGGAACGGTTTGATCTATTTTTGTTTAAGCTGGGACAGTTCACTGTTCACTGACTCGTGCTTTATATGAATAATTACCAACATTTTTACAGGAAAAGAATAAAACAAAACGCACGGTTAAAATTTATCCCACACAAACTATACCACATGGAGAGTTATTTACTTTTTTCAGATTTTTATTGTCCTTCTAGCAACAGTTTAACTTACTTTACGTTTCATAAAGAAACCAGATTTAAAAGCGTCGCCCTGTTTTTATTGGACCAGGAAGTAACCAAGTACGGCCTGAAAACGCAAGTCCTTGTACTTCACCAATGGCCTTACATTACTTAGTAGTGGTCTGGCTTCAGTCACAAACACTCGTGCCAGTCGTGATTACTTGTTCAGCTTGTTTCATTCTTCGTGTTTTTTTTGTTTTTTTTTTTGGTCACAGCTACAGCTATACTAAATTCTTGGTGTAAACTGTAGCGTAGTGAATGGCCACTTCGAGCTAGATTTAAGAGAGATTAAGACAGTTAAAATCATGTTTGTTCCTTTTTTAAAGTAATTTCTGTTTCCCGCTGGAGGTGTTTCCGGTGTTTGGAAATACAAGGACAAGGTCAGACCGGAAACGGGACATGACGTCACAGTACGTGACAAACGCTTTACGGTTTACCTATAAGAACTTCATGTTAGTTTTTATTTGTGCATAATTCTCTGTTCAGATAAGATATTATATTTAACTGGGTAGTGTACCACGCCGCTTTTTGTACTAAAAACGACCTACTAGGGGTCATTCATAAAGTGCGTACGCACAGAGGGGGGAGGGGGTTTCACGGTCGGTGCGTGCTCACTGCGTACAGGGGAAGGGGGGGGGGGTGCTGTGTACGTACGCATTTTTTTAAACATATCGCAAACATTTTTTATGTAATTATTATCCTCTTTTTAATGCACTGCCTATTTAATTCACATTTTAATGTATGCTGGTATGTAAACTTTCAATTTTGTCACTGATTACATGGCATTATAGTTTTTAAAACAAAGTGATATTTTTTTCAATATAGCAAAACATATTGCGTACGTGCGTATAGGGGAAGGGGATCTAGCCCAATGCGTACGCGCTGGGCACACAGGGCAGGGGGGTCAAAAATTGACAAATTTTTGCGTACGTACTTTATGGATTACCCCTTATGACTCACATAAATCGTTCTGAGGTCTTCACATGGCTTTGTATATAACAAAACTTCTCCCGTGCACTGACCCTTATTGGTCAGTTTCGTGAGGCAGTCCCGCGGGATATCCATGCCATACGAACTAAACTTTCATCTGGCTCAAGCATGACAACGAAAACACGACGAGCACGTGGCACTACGAGCACGTGACACTGCGAGCACGTGACACTGTGAGCACGTGACACACTACACGAGCGGCGAGAGGGCGTAAGAGACCGCAGCTCCTAACATTTCAGCAAAAGAAAGCACATAAAAAAGGCTTCACTGACAATGGGCATGCGCTTGAAAACACCTGCAGGTTGTGCGATCATTTCACTGTCAACAGAGCCAGGCAGAAGGTTACACTGATTAGCCAAGCCGCAAACCGCGAGCAACGACGACACTCACAACATTCAAAAACGAAAGTAAAAGGACAAAACAGAAGGCCCATGCAATCCAGAACAGCGAAGTGTTAAATACAAAACGTGGTGCTAAGCGTAATGGGCTCTGTTGGCGAGACGCATCCCCCACGCAAATCTTATACATGCACATACATACACATTCAAAATGTTATCATGCAATTTTTCTTTCTTAAATCTTGCATTTTAATTCGACACAGAAAGGGGCGAGTGTAGTTGTTATGGCGGTATATTTGTACAAAAATTTCATGGCGTTTGCGCTCCAGCATTTATTTTTGATCGCTATGGTATTTATGTACAATTAATAGACGAGAAAATATTTCATTCTTTCGCGAACCACTTTTTATGTTACCCAAATCACTATTAATTTCTGCACGTGGTTTTTATTATTAAAAAAATAAATGATAGAATGAATTCAATTTATCGCGCCGTATAATTAACTTTTCGTGTTCCAAAATTAAGAAATCAAATTACATGATAAAACGCGTGGTCAGACAAACGTTCTTTAAAACACAAGACGTTTAATTATGGTGCCGGATAAAATTATGGCGAAATTAACGAGCGCGAAATAAATAGTCAAATAACATATGAAACGTAAATATTGCACGGCTAAGAAAATTGCCGAGAGGCCATTAAAATGAACGCGAGAAAAAAATAAAATATACAACATGTACGTTTTGATTTTTTGTTCAAATATACCGCCATAAGTTGTTCTCGTGTTTAGGATTACGTTACCCAGAGAACATCAGCCGCGAGCTGCATGCGTAGATATTATACACACTTCATATAAGCAAGGCCATGTATTATACATGTTAGTAATTTCGTCCTGGTCAGGACGTTTTAGAATACGTTAATACGATGCTACCAGGACAACAGAGAGCCGTTTCATCAGCCATAGAAACATTTAACAAAAGGTATTTTTTCGTCAGTTTTATTTTAAAAGGATGCAATGTTGAGAGTCATCACGCAGATAGTCATGACTTAGGGTTTTGCTTGCCTCGGGGCCGACCTTAAGACCCACCTTAGACTGTTACCATACCGCAAATTCGACTGGGCCGGGCGTTGGAGGAAGGCGGGAAAGAGAGGGGGTGGGGTGGGGTGGGGTGGGGGGGGGAGTCAGGTGACCTACCTGGAAAGACACGGAGGCGTCTCCCTCTTCGCCTCCCTCCTCCTCATCATCATCAGATCCATGGCAACTCTACAACAAGCAACACACAATCGACATGTTGTACGGGGCTACACTTCACCAAAACATGCCACGCCCAGAGGCCGATCCAAGCCCCCCCCCCCCCCCCCACCCCTTAAATCCGAAAAAAACATAGACGGTTAAACTCTGTGTTTTCGCAGAAAAAAGTTGGACTGTTTAACTCCGAGTTTCCCAAGCTCAACCCGCCCCCACCACCACCCCACCCCCTGCCCGAAACTGTATCCGCCACTGCTTTGCCCCCGTCCACCTACAGTGTTTCTCAAAGAAATGACATGAACCAAGTCTACAGAGGAACACCTGCAGAACAGACACTCACTAAATTATAAGGTAAACTTTAAGATGTCACTGCAGCGTTTTCTGAACCATAGTCTATATCCATCACCTATTTGCCCCAGCAGTGAACTTCTTACCACGCTTATGTTAATTTTATTTTTTTTAGAAAAGAAAACTGATTTTTCCGTTCGAGAATTGTAAAAATTGTGGGACAATCCGACCCGCCTTCCCACGAAATACTCAGTTGTGAAGTTGAGCTTTTCAACCCGAAGACATGCAACTTGCCACAATCCATGTCGCGGGGCGTCATCAAAATCAAATTGCGGTCTACTGGATTTAAAAGATGAAGACGCTGTCAAAACAACACTTAATTTACCCACAGAAATCGGCATTCAGATAATATTAATACAGGCGTAGATAGGAAATATTTGTTTAGTTCAACTGGTTTTTCACTCAGTCGCTGCAGTCCGTACTTTTTAACGTTCAGTTATATAATACCAAACGTTTACTGATTTTTTTTTTTGACACAGCGGGGCAAAGTGAGCATGTGATGACGTCAGCCCCCACCTGGCTCTTGATCCTGGCGTAGGCTATGTAGAGCTGATCGGCCTGTAGCCTCTCCAGCGATTCGGTAGTGGCCGAGCGGCTGAAGGCCGTGATGAGCTGTGACAGCGGCTGCGGCCTGTCCACACACTCCTCCTCCTCCTCTTCCGGTATCTCCTCCTCCCCGAACTCTTTCGTTCCCTGACAATAATATCAATATCACTACTTTAAAATTATTAATCATTCACAGTGCAAAGACAATTTAAAAAAAAAAAAAACGAAAAATCTGACATCGTATAATATAACTCTGAAGTGCAACTACCTAAAACCTTGACATCTGTTATAGGGTTGGCAACTCACTGATTTAAATTTTAAGAAAGCAGAATACTATTTCAATCTTGTCATTATAACAAGAACACGCCACAGTAAGTGCTTTTGCCTTTGGCAAGGTTCTTCACGATAGGCAGTGGCGAGGGAATCCCACAGGCAAAGTGTTTCCGTGTCCTCGACGCGCCCCCCCCCCCCTCCCCCACCCCCCAGTTACCAATGGCTCGTCACATGAAAGGGTTATTCCCCAGGGTAACCCGTAGGATAATAGACGCGGGTTCGGTCAACATTCACGTTTGACTTCGGGACGTACTTCCGCGTACTTCCCTCTTGACCATGTTGTATTCCTTTTATTATATGGTCTGGATTTCTTTTGTACCGTTTAGGCCCACTTTGAAATCAATTTAAATTGCACTATTTTTATCAAAAGCTAATCACCCTATTACTCCGTATTTTAATGACAATAATTAATACTTTGAAAAAATATTTTGAAAATCCATCAAAGAAATGTGAACTTATTTTTAAAGTCCAGCTGGTTGAATGTCTTTGGACCCACCTGGCTCATTTACAATACCAACTCTTGTTAGCACTCATACTACCTTTAATGTAAAATATTTTGACAATTGGTCAAGAAATGTAGGTTTGAGTGTGTTAAAAAACTCACTCAAGTGCTCAAGGAATGTGTAACTTTTTAAAGTCCAGCGTTGTCAATGTCCTTGGACCGACCTAGCTCATTTGCAATACTAATCCTTACAAGTACCCACACTATCTATATCTAAATATTTCGACAACTGAGTAAGAAATTTACGCCTGAGTGTGTTAACAAACTCATTCAAGTGCTCAAAGACTGTGTGAATTTCTAAAGTCCAGCTGGGCCAATGTCCTCGGGCCTACGTGGCTCATTTACAATAGAGATAACTGTTCCGTCCGAGGGAACATCATTGGCGTTTCCGATAAGGTAGCTATTCGCTCGGACACCCCCCCCCCCCTCTCGCCCGACATCGCTGACCCTTCGCCTGACATCGATCACTGGCTCTGCGCGTAAGATACCTAGCTCTTCCGGTAACGTTTCTTTCCCAAAGCAGTCACGGACAAGTGAATGAAGAAAAGGGAGGAAAATGGCGGTAGAAACCGAAGGGCTAGAATTCAAAAGTACGAGAGGAAGGAAGCTAAAATTATGTGTAAAAAGTGCGGAAAAGAGCTAAGTCGCGAAACTGGCCACAGTTTAAAGGCAAAGTATTTTGCCGAGATATTGACCAAGCGTTGCGTGAAGAATGGTTTTCAAATATGAAAACTATACAAATAAATAATTATGCATATTCCATCCTCTATAAATAACGTACAATTTGACATATTTTGCCTTTAAAACTAATTAGGTGTTCTGCCGCAATATAGTATGACAGATGTGCACACAGATGTAACCGTTTTTCGTGAAATAGGTTTTGTGAAGTATTGAGTTTCTTCAGTTGCGCGATGCACAACTTAACTGTTGACCCTCCAAAGAGTGGAAATATGCGTTTTTAAGTTTTCCATACCGTAGGTATATTAGCTTAAATATAAAGTTTTATACATATATTTCAAAGAACCAGTTGCAGTATATAGGACAGTATTACACATTTAGTCAGTATTCGAACCAACAACCTTCAGATCATCAGCGTTCTTCCCTTTTCTTCCCCTCGATCAATGAGGATTATGGGGAAATATACGAGTGTACATTATATGAGCGCTTTGCATAGTGGAGGTAGGTGGATTCGAACCACGAACTTTCGGATTACTTGCTGCCCTCCCCCTTCCTCCCCTTTTTTTCAACCCCCCCCCCCCCTCCCACCCCCCTCTCCTGGCGTCGCCGATTGTTCCTCAGCCTCTAACCATATAATAAAATCGCAGGCGACTTTTTACATGCTCCAATATAATATAGGCATACATTTATACGCGGTATCGACAAGTGTACAACGGTGACATCTGATGGTGAAAAACAGAAAGAGCAATCCCCTCGTAGCGCTTTCCTTTTAAGATATTTCAAGCCATATAAAGTAAGGCTCTCCTATTATATTATGTCCGATTATGTCCGTAAATGCTGATGCCGTGTGTAATTTACTGGCGACTTGGAAAACTATTAAATGATAAACGACCGTAAGCAAGGACCACTTATTTAGAAAAAAACATTGGGGAGTGAAACATTTGTCATTCATATCAGCACGATAACACATGCTTCAACTTTCGAAATTGTCAAGTGCCTTGATGCTAAAAGTGGCAAAGAAACGTAGTAAGAAAAACACAAGTGTACACACCACAATGTGATCAAATGGAAATACATACCTGTCATAATGCCAATACGGCCCGATTGTTAGCGAGGTCCGGATGGGGTGGGTTATCGCAAATTTGTGAACAGAACAGCCCACCTCAAGCACTTGACCTTTTTTTAATACAGATAAAATCACTTAATCGCATACCGGTTAAACGCACAAATCGGTTAACCGCATATTATTGGCAAATCCCAAACCATTTCCAATGCTATCTATTGGAAACTTATCGGACAATTGCATACCGCTCAATTGCATAAACTGGATAAACGCATAGCTTTTTCACGTTAAAATTGGAAGCACACCGGTTAATTGCATAATTCTGGGTGACTATCCAAACAGTGCCACACTTAAAGCGAACTAAGGGAGTGAGCACCTCCTCGTTTATTTATCTAATGCATTGTCTTCTGTTTGGTTGACCCATTGTGCACATTACCAACCCCACTCGCGGCTGTTAACAGTGAGCCTCGAACTCTTAATCACCGCACTCTCTCAGCTCTCCCTAGATAATGACATTTATCCTTAATCCCCGCACTGTCTTAGCTGACGCTAGATAATGACCTGCAACTCCTAATCCCCGTGCTGCCTGAGCTCCCACTAATAATGATCTGAAACCATAAATTCCCACGTTGCCTCAGATAACAGTGAGCGCGAAGTCATTATTTAAATACGCAGCCAAAATGAAATATTACCATTTCAAAATGGCAGAAAGTAAATCGAAATGAAATGACCTAAGCAACAAATGAAAAACATAGGCACGGCAAGAGCACTCCAGATAAACGCATATATCGGATAAACGCATAACAGGGCTTGGCAAATTGGCTATGCGATTAACCGGTTTCGTCTGTAGTTACAAAAGTTCAGAGGCAACTCAGGTCTGAACAGAACGGGTTATTTTTTCCCATATCTCGTCTCCAATAGCTACCGTCACCTTTTTTTTACAATTTTAGTGATTTCCTTAGTGCATGATACGTTAGGAGTGATATGTTCCGTTTAAGTGTGGGGCTAGAGGAAACCTGATGGTGCACGACGCGACCACTGTTATGTTTTATCACTGTCATATTTTCTGGCCGCAGGAATGAGTAAGGGGTGTCCTAACTGAACAGTTCATCCCCTCTGATGAGATCACACAGATTAAAATAACGCGTGTAATACTGTGTAATACTCTACCGAAACCTTAAACTTTTCGTTAAATGTAGGTTTGGCGGTCCAATGTTTTCATTTTAAGAAAGTACAATACTATTTCAGTCTTGTCATAGGTAACAAGAACAAGCCATTTCTTTCAGTAAGCACTTATGCATAGAAAGCGTTGGCGTTAATTCGAATCTTCACGTTTAACCTCTTACAGGAGATCCAGTTTGTTGCCTACGCCCCTTCCCCGTCCCTCACCCCCCTTCCCCATACTCCACAATTCCTCGATTAATACAAGAAAGTCTTGTTATGCGCAAAACCAATGTCACAACCTAAAAAATCTCGTACTTATGTAGAACACCTGACCTCGAGGAGATCAATCAATTATGTATAAACACACAGCGGATGAATATTTTTATCTATCTAGCCGTACATTGGTGAAAAAGGTGCATCTGAGTGTCCAAGTGACTCAAATCTATATTTTAGTGACTTTGAAAAAAAATGATTGCTCTCCTTTATGAGTAATATTTTCCCAGTGATTTCCCAGTGGGTTTGTGGAGTAAAAACGTGTTATACACAACAGACCAAACCGCCGTAGAGGTCGGCTATAGGACAACAACGCAAACACCTCACACCTCGCCCCCTTATACATACAAGAGAAAAATGCTGTTTTGGTTTACTCATTGCATGGCCGACTAGCGGGCTCGTCCCCGATCATCCTTCCTACATGAGAAAAGGTAATCACGTCAATGCCGAGATACCATTATCGATATATGATATGTCCTTATATGGTATCAAAACAGACAACATAGACGCGGCCATGATGAATTCTCTACTGGTGTTACTGGGTTTGTGGAATGATACATGTTATATTTTATGAAGGAAGTGTGTGGAAATTAAAATGTGATCTATGGCCATTTAATTAAAAATGTACGGTGCTCTTAAATATGCCGCTGGATCTGTAGGATAATGTATACAGAACTTTAAAATATTGCAAACGTAAGTAAAGTGGCCAAGAACACTGAACTCCTCGTACACACCACAATGTGAATAAATGGAATTACACATCAGCTATAAACTTACAATGACACAACGATACACTGAGGTCCGGATGGGATGGGTTATCTCAACCTGCTTGAACCTAATCGTCTATCCCAAACACTCGACCTGTTTTTTATTGGTGGTTTTAATGTCAAACTTTATTTAAACATTTTTTTGGTGTCTGTCCGTCTTGCCGTCCGTCCGTTCGTCAGCATTTTCGGCTCTGTTTTGAAATATCAAGGTTGAAGATGTGCAACGGCGTATTATTTTTCAAATCGTCAAAAATTGTCGAATTGTGAAAAATATGATACTGTGGGATAGGACTTTATGCAAACGCTGTATTTTGTCGATACAATATCTCGCTAACTATCGAGCGGATTGGTTTGCTTTTTCACCAAGTGAAAATATATATCATGTACATATGCAACAGCGTATTATTTTTGAAATCTGCCAAAAATTGACGAAATGGGAAATTGTGAAAAATGTAATACTGTCGGATAGAACTTTGTGCAAACGCTGTATTTTGTCGACACTATATCTCGCTAACTATCACGCGGATTGGTTTGATATTTCACCGAGTAAAAATATATATCATGTAGATGTGCAACGGCGTATTATGTTTTAAATCGACTAAAAGTTCTCGAAACTACAACTTGTCCAAGTTAATGAATTTTCTTACTTCCAACATTTTGGGCACTGTTTTGTCGACGCCGTAGCGCCGAAACTATTTCATGCTGAAATTTGATACAATGAATTGCATAGATGGGTCCGAGCTAAGAACCGCCCAGTGTGGGAAAAAAATATATGTCTGTCGTCGGTAATTATTTCCAAATTTAGGAAATAGTGCTTTCCGGTATAAGGTCCCATTACGCTAAATATTTAGGAATTTATTCTTTTCCGTCAATTTAAGGCTCAATTATGCTTCATTTTTTTTCGTAATGTATTTCTTTCTGCGGTGGACCTGGAAACAGGGGTTCTACTTAGGGAACTTAGTATTCCCCTGGCTGATCTTATCAAATGTGCTTGCTTCATTCCTTCAACAGGACAAATTATTTTACATTTATAAATTCATCCAAAAAGTGGAAGTATTGGCTCCCAACAAATGAAGCACATACATCTGTAGTTAAGCTGCGTATTTTACATAGAGTAGATTCTCCGATATGTCAACCACGCCCACACCAAATTTTTTAAAATTTTTATCAGAACTTGAAATTTATATCTACAATTCCGTTTCAGTCACAAAATTTACTCATCCGAAAGCATTTTTTCCCCGGGTAACTGTTCGCCACAAGGTAGGGGCCTGTGAAATCTACGATTACTTGTTTTTCCCATATCTCGTCTCGAATACACTACAATCATCTTTTTTTACAATTTTAGTGATTTCCTTAGTGCATGATACGTTAGGAGTGATATGTTCCGTTTAAGTGTAGGGTTAGAGGGAACCTGATGGTGCACGATGCGACCACTATTATGTTATATTACTGTCATATTTTCTGGCCGCAGGCATGAGTAAGGGGTGTCCTAACTGAACAGTTCATCCCCTCTGATGAGATAACACAGATTAAAATAACGCGTGTAATACTGTATAATACTCTACCGAAACCTTAAACTTTTCGTTACATGTACGTTTGGCGGTCCAATGTTTTCATTTTAAGAAAGTGCAATACTATTTAAGTCTTGTCATAAGTAACAAGAACAAGCCATTTCTTTCAGTAAGCACTTATGCATAGAAAGCGTTGGCGTTAATTCGAATCTTCACGTTTAACCTCTTACAGGAGATCCAGTTTGTTGCCTACGCCCCTTTCCCGCCCCCTCACCTCCCCTCCATACTCCACACTTCCTCGATTAATACAAAAAAGTCTTGTTATGCGCAAAACAAATGACACAACCTCAAAAATCTCGTTCTTATGTAGAACACCTGACCTCGAGGAGATCAATCTATTATGTATAAACACACAGCGGGTGAACATTTCTATCTATCTAGCCGTACATTGGTGAAAAAGGTGCACTTGAGTGTCCAAGTGACTCAAATCTATATTTTAGTGCCTTTGAAAAAAAGTGATTGCTCTCCTTTATGAGTACTATTTTCCCAGTGATTTCCCAATGGGTCCCAGTGGGTCTGGGAGTAAAAAGGTGTTATACACAACAGACCAAACCGCCGTAGAGGTCGGCTATAGGACAACAACGCAAACACCTAACACCTCGCCCCCTTCCACATACAAGAGAAAAATGCTGTTTTGGTTTACTCATTGCATGGCCGACTAACGGGCTCGTCCCCGATCTTCTTTCCAACATGAGAAAAAGGTAATCACGTCAATGCCGAGATACTATTATCGATATATGATATGTCCTTATATGGTATCAAAACAGACAACATAGACGCAGCCATGATGAATGCTCTCTGCTGGTCTTACTGGGTTTGTGGAATGATACATGTTATATTTTATGAAGGAAGTGTGTGAAAATTAAACTGTGATCTATGGCCATTTAATTAAAAATGTACGGTGCTCTTAAATATGCCGCTGGATTTGTAGGATAATGTATACAGAACTTTAAAATATTGCAAACGTCAGTAAAGTGGCCAAGAACACTGAACACCTCGTACACACCACAATGTGAATAAATGGAATTACACACCAGCTATAAACTTACAATGACACAACGATACACTGAGGTCCGGATGGGATGGGTTATCTCAACCTGCTTGAACCTAATCGTCTATCCCAAACACTCGACCTGGTTTTTTATTGGTGGTTTTAGTGTCAAACTTTATTTAAACATTTTTTTGGTGTCTGTCCGTCTTGCCGTCCGTCCGTTCCTCAGCATTTTCGGCTCTGTTTTGAAATATCAAGGTTGAAGATGTGCCACGGCGTATTATTTTTCAAATCGGTCAAAAATTGTCGAATTGTGAAAAATATGATACTGTGGGATAGAACTTTGTGCAAACGCTGTATTTTGTCGACACAATATCTCGCTAACTATCAAGCGGATTGGTTTGCTTTTTCACCAAGTGAAAATATATATCATGTACATGTGCAACAGCGTATTATTTTTGAAATCTGCCAAAAATTGACGAAATGGGAAATTGTGAAAAATGTAATACTGTGGGATAGAACTTTGTGCAAACGCTGTATTTTGTCGACACTATATCTCGCTAACTATCAGGCGGATTGGTTTGATATTTCACCGAGTAAAAATATATATCATGTAGATGTGCAACGGCGTATTATGTTTTAAATCGACTAAAAATTCTCGAAACTACAACTTGTCCAAGTTGATGAATTTTCTTACTTCCAACATTTTGGGCACTGTTTTGTCGACGCCGTAGCGCCGAAACTATTTCATGTAGGGAGCTGAAATTTTATTCAATGAATTGCATAGATGGGTCCGAGCTTGGAACCGCCCAGTGTGGGAAAGAAATATATGTCTGTCGTCGGTAATTATTTCTAAATTTAGGAAATAGTGCTTTCCAGTATAAGGTTCCATTACGCTAAATATTTAGGAATTTATTCTTTTCCGTCAATTTAAGGCTCAATTATGCTTCATTTTTTTTCGTAATGTATTTCTTTCTGCGGTGGACCTGGAAACAGGGGTTCTACTTAGGGAACTTAGTATTCCCCTGGCTGATCTTATCAAATGTGCTTGCTTCATTCCTTCAACAGGAAAAATTATTTTACATTTATAAATTCATCCAAAAAGTGGAAGTATTGGCTCCCAACAAATGAAGCACATACATCTGTAGTTAAGCTGCGCATTGTACATAGAGTAGATTCTCCGATATGTCAACTACGCACACATCAATTATTTTAAATTTTTATCAGAACTTGAAATTTATATCTACAATTCGGTTTCAGTCACAAAATTTACTCATCCGAAAGCAATTTTCCCCGGGTAACTATTCGCCACAAGGTGGGGACCTGTGAAATCTACGATTACTTGTTTTTCCCATATCTCGTCTCGAATACACTACGATCATCTTTTTTTACAATTTTAGTGATTTCCTTAGTGCATGATACTTTACGAGTGATATGGTCTGCTTAAGTGTGGGGCTAGAGGGAACCTGATGGTGCACGAGGCGACCACTGTTAAGTTATATCACTGTCATATATTCTGCACGCAGGCATGAGTAAGGGGTGTCCTAACTGAACAGTTCATCCCGAGAAGATCAATCTATTATGTATAAACACACAGCGGATGAATATGTCTATCTATCTAGCCGTACATTGGTGAAAAAGGTGCATCTGAGTGTCCAAGTGACTCAAATCTATATTTTACTGACTTTGAAAAAAAAGTGATTGCTCTCCTTTATGAGTACTATTTTCCCAGTGATTTCCCAGTGGGTCTGCGGAGTAAAACGGTGTTATACACAACAGACCAAACATCCGTAGAGGTCGGCTATTGGACAACACCGCAAACACCTAACACCTCGCCCATTTCCACATACAAGAGAAAAATGCTGTTTTGGTTTACTCATTGCATGGCCGACTAACGGGCTCGTCCCCGATCATCCTTCCTACAGGAGGAAAAGGTAATCACGTCAATGCCGAGATACCACTATCGATATATGATATGTCCTTATATGGTATCAAAACAGACAACATAGACGCGGCCATGATGAATGCTCTCTGCTGCTGTTACTGGGTTTGTGGAATGATACATGTTGTATTTTATGAAGGAAGTGTGTGAAAATTAAACTGTGATCTATGGCCATTTAATTAAAAATGAACGGTGCTCTTAAATATGCCGCTGGATCTGTAGGATAATGTATACAGAACTTTAAAATATTGCAAACGTCAGTAAAGTGGCCAAGAACACTGAACACCTCGTACACACCACAATGTGAATAATGGACAACACCGCAAACACCTAACACCTCGCCCATTTCCACATACAAGAGAAAAATGCTGTTTTGGTTTACTCATTGCATGGCCGACTAACGGGCTCGTCCCCGATCATCCTTCCTACAGGGGGAAAAGGTAATCACGTCAATGCCGAGATACCATTATCGATATATATGTCCTTATATGGTATCAAAACAGACAACATAGACGCGGCCATGATGAATGCTCTCTGCTGCTGTTACTGGGTTTGTGGAATGATACATGTTATATTTTATGAAGGAAGTGTGTGAAAATTAAACTGTGATCTATGGCCATTTAATTAAAAATGAACGGTGCTCTTAAATGTGCCGCTGGATCTGTAGGATAATGTATACAGAACTTTAAAATATTGCAAACGTCAGTAAAGTGGCCAAGAACACTGAACACCTCGTACACACCACAATGTGAATAAATGGAATTACACACCAGCTATAAACTTACAATGACACAACGATACACTGAGGTCCGGATGGGATAGGTTATCTCAACCTGCTTGAACCTAATCGTCTATCCCAAACACTCGACCTGGTTTTTTATTGGTGGTTTCAGTGTCAAACTTTATTTAAACATTTTTTTGGTGTCTGTCCGTCTTGCCGTCCGTCCGGTCCTTAGCATTTTCGGCTCTGTTTTGAAATATCAAGGTTGAAGATGTGCAACGGCGTATTATTTTTCAAATTGGTCAAAAATTGTCGAATTGTGAAAAATATGATACTGTGGGATAGAACTTTGTGCAAACGCTGTATTTTGTCGACACAATATCTCGCTAACTATCAAACGGATTGGTTTGATATTTCACCAAGTGAAAATATATATCATGTACATATGCAACAGCGTATTATTTTTGAAATCTGCCAAAAATTGACGAAATGGGAAATTGTGAAAAATGTAATACTGTGGGATAGAACTTTGTGCAAACGCTGTATTTTGTCGACACTATATCTCGCTAACTATCAGGCGGATTGGTTTGATAATTCACCGAGTAAAAATATATATCATGTAGATGTGCAACGGCGTATTATGTTTTAAATCGACTAAAAATTCTCGAAACCACAACTTGTCCAAGTTAATGAATTTTCTTACTTCCAACATTTTGGGCACTGTTTTGCCGACGCCGTAGCACCGAAACTATTTCATGTAGAGAGCTGAAATTTTATACAATGAATTGCACAGATGGATCCGAGCTAAGAACCGCCCAGTGTGGGAAGGAATTATGTGTCTGTCGTTGGTAATTATTTCTTAATTTAGGAAATAGTGCTTTCCGGTATAAGGTCCAATTACGCTAAATGTTTAGGAATTTATTCTTTTCGTCAATTAAAGGCTCAATTATGCTTCATATTTTTCGTAATGTATTTCTTTCTCTGGTGGACCTGGAAACAGGGGTTCTACTTAGGGAACTTTGTAATTCCCTGGCTGATCTTAGCAAATGTGTTTGCTTCATTCCTTTCAAAAGGAAAAATTATTTTACATTTATAAATTCATCCAAAAAGTGGAAGTAATGGCTCCCAACAAATGAAGCACACACATCTTTAGTTAAGCTGCGTATTTTACATAGAGTAGATTCTCCGATATGTCAACCACGCCCACACCAAATTTTTTAAAATTTTTATCAGAACTTGAAATTTATATCTACAATTCCGCTTCAGTAACAAAATTTACTCATCCGAAAGCATTTTTTCCTCGGGTAACTGTTCGCCACAAGGTGGGGGCCTGTGAAATCTACGATTACTTGTTTTTCCCATATCTCGTCTCGAATACACTTCAATCATCTTTTTTTACAATTTTAGTGATTTCCTTAGTGCATGATACGTTAGGAGTGATATGTTCCGTTTAAGTGTGTGGTTAGAGGGAACCTGATGGTGCACGATGCGACTACTATTATGTTATATTACTGTCATATTTTCTGGCCGCAGGCATGAGTAAGGGGTGTCCTAGCTGAACAGTTCATCCCCTCTGATGAGATCACACAGATTAAATTAACGCGTGTAATACTGTGTAATACTCTACCGAAACCTTAAACTTTTCGTTACATGTACGTTTGGCGGTCCAATGTTTTCATTTTAAGAAAATACAATACTATTTCAGTCTTGTGATAAGTAACAAGAACAAGCCATTTCTTTCAGTAAGCACTTATGCATAGAAAGCGTTGGCGTTAATTCGAATCTTCACGTTTAACCTCTTACAGGAGATCCAGTTTGTTGCCTACGCCCCTTCCCCGCCCCCTCACCTCCCCCCCCCCCCCCCATACTCCACACTTCCTCGATTAATACAAGAAAGTCTTGTTATGCGCAAAACAAATGTCACAACCTCAAAAATCTCGTTCTTATGTAGAACACCTGACCTCGGGGAGATCAATCTATTATATATAAACACAGAGCGGGTGAACATTTCTATCTATCTAGCCGTACATTGGTGAAAAAGATGCATCTGAGTGTCCAAGTGACTCAAATCTATATTTTACTGACTTTGAAAAAAAAAGTGATTGCTCTCCTTTATGAGTACTATTTTCCCAGTGATTTCCCAGTGGGTCTGCGGAGTAAAACGGTGTTATACACAACAGACCAAACATCCGTAGAGGTCGGCTATTGGACAACACCGCAAACACCTAACACCTCGCCCATTTCCACATACAAGAGAAAAATGCTGTTTTGGTTTACTCGTTGCATGGCCGACTAACGGGCTCGTCCCCGATCTTCTTTCCAACATGAGAAAAAGGTAATCACGTCAATGCCGAGATACCATTATCGATATATGATATGTCCTTATATGGTATCAAAACAGACAACATAGACGCGGCCATAATGAATGCTCTCTGCTGGTCTTACTGGGTTTGTGGAATGATACATGTTATATTTAAAGAAAGAAGTGTGTGAAAATTAAACTGTGATCTATGGCCATTTAATTAAAAATGTACGGTGCTCTTAAATTTGCCGCTGGATCTGTAGGATAATGTATACAGAACTTTAAAATATTGCAAACGTCAGTAAAGTTGCCAAGAACACTGAACACCTCGTACACACCACAATGTGAATAAATGGAATTACACATCAGCTATAAACTTACAATGACACAACGAAACACTGAGGTCCGGATGGGATAGGTTATCTCAACCTGCTTGAACCTAATCGTCTATCCCAAACACTCGACCTGGTTTTTTATTGGTGGTTTTAATGTCAAACTTCATTTAAACATTTTTTTGGTGCTGAGTGGCGGGGAGGGGGAGGCACGGGGTGTATTTAAGAATCGAAAGCTGCCCTGAACAGCGAAAACGCCAATGTAACTACAGTGACAGGTCAACGACTCGAGTCACAGACCAAAAAATCATACCCGACTAGAGTGCCCAATGTGATGAGCTGGGGTGCCATACGTAAAAATACTGCACCTTTCGTTTCCCTATCATTTTTTACGTACAGCACTCTAACCACATAATAAAAACGACTGCCGTTGTAGGAATCCTCTTTTGAATTCTCCAATATAATCAAGGCATTCATGTAAACGGTATCGGCAAGTGTACAGCGGTGACATCTGGTAGTGAGGAACAGAAAGAGCAATCCCCTCGTGGCGCTTTCCTTTTATGGTATCTCAAGCCATATAAAGTAAGACCCTCCTATGATTACACGCGAATGTTGCTGCAGTGTGTACTTTACTGACGACTGACGAAAAATGTAATTAAACTTACCACTTACTTAGAACCACTTACTTAGAAATACATTGGGCAGTGAAACATTTGTCATTCATATCGGCATGATAACACATGCTTAAACATTCGAAATTGTCAAGTACCTTGGATGCTAAACAAACGTGGTAAAATAAACACAAGTATACACACCACAATGTGATCAAATGGAATTACGTATGCGACATAACACCAACACAGCCCGACTGTTAGCGAGGTCCGGATGGGGTGGGTTATCGCATAATCGTGAACCAAACAGCCCACCTCAAGCACTTGACCTTTTTTTTCTTTAATAGTTAAAAAAGTTCACATGCAATTCAGGTCTGAACAGAACGGGTTATTTTTTCCCATATGTCGTCTCGAATAGCTACGGTCATCTTTTCTCACATTTTTAGTGATTTCCTTAGTGCATGATGCGCTAGGAGTGATATGTTCTGTCAAAGTGTGGGGCTAGCGGGAACCGGACGGTTCACGAGGCGACTACTGTTATGTTATATCACTGGCATATTTTCTGGCCGCAGGCCTGAGTAGGGGGTGTCCTAACTGAACAGTTCATCCCCGCTGATGAGATCACACAGATTAAAATAACGCCGTACAAAAGCCACAGATGAGACGGCGTACAGGCTGATTTATGGTACTAATTAAGGCGCGTTTTGAAACCATCCTTAATCGTATTTACACTAAAAAACTGTTTTTCTATGAAACGGCAAAATATTTTGACGTTTCCCTCGTTTGACTCGAATTTCCACGCTTGAACTTTTTCTGGGGATCCTCCTCCTCAATTACCAATTAAAAGAAAAACGCCGGAAATTTTTTCACATTTCCGTTTTAATTATTCTATGGGCGAGTAACGCTCCACTCCTCATACCGCCAACCTCGAGGATAAAAAAATCACTTCACGTCACTGCCATGGTACCATCATCACAACATAATATGTCCTTCCCTACAAAACTGCCGACATATAAGCGACGTCGGCAATCTCTAAAATGTATCGGCAGCGTCGGCAGCAGATTTGAAGCATCGTTTATACGTCGGATATATGTCGGAATATAAACGCATTTTTTAGAAACATCGTATATACATCGAAAATGCGTCGGAAAAAGAGATGCCGATATTGCAGACGTATATACTATACGTATTTTTTAGACGTCTATAAACCGCATATTTTCCTATGTATAAACGACGTCGGAAATACATCGAAAAAAAAATGCCAATATTCCCAACGTGTATTATACGCATTTTTTCATACGTCTATCAAACGCATATTTTCCGATGCATAAATGACGAAGAAATACATCGGTAAAAAGATGCCGATTTTGCAGACGTGTATTATGCGTATTCTTAATACATCTATAAAATGCATATTTTCCTATGTATAAACGACGTTGGAAATACATAGGAAAAAACCATGCCAATATTGCCAACGTGTACTATACGCATTTTTTATACGTATATCAAACGCATATTTTGCGATGCATAAATGACGAAGGCAATACATCGGTAAAAAGATGCCTATATTGCCAACGTGACGTGTATTATACGCATATTTTTTATTATACACCTGACCGTGCACGTATAAGGTCAGTTTTTTCCGTATTGCACGCTCCCACCCCCTGATAAGTATACTTTTTTCCAAGACTGAAATACACTGACTCAAACCTACAGGAATGAGTACGTTGTAACTAACATGTGTGAATGTTTATGGACATATAATTGCAAACGTCATATAACTACAAATGTCATTTGTGTTTTGTTGCGTTGTTATTTCGCGATTTGAGTTGAAATAGGTTACTTCCGTTGAACTGTCAAAATAACAAGAAACATTCGAAAGGAAAAAATACCTGTTTAGCGAGCGTGCTTGTGAGGTTGGGTCTTAAACCACACGAGTCTGAAGGCATATAAATTAGTGTGTTTGTAATTTCCCTGATGGGAAAAAGAAAGGTAAGTTTTTATTTTTAAAAGTAATTGTTGTTTGTAAAACTGCTTATAAGCAAACAAGCAGCACAAATTATTAAATTAAAAGAAATTTTGTTAACAGTTCATGTTAATATAATTTGCAGAAACTTACTACTTGGTTGTCTTTATTTTTCGTACAGAAGGCATTCTGTCATATGACTTTCTATTTTTAGACTTCCAAGAATTGCATTTGAATTTGCTAGATCAGTTGGCATTTTTCATACAGAAACTTTTACTTGGGTAATGCGCATGAAGAAGTGTCTTCTCATATAAAAAATCAATAAGAACGGTATTTTTCTAGATGCATAAAATGCATGTTGAAATATACCACGGACGTATGCATCAGTAATGCATCGTTTATGTGTCAAAAGTATTTGTATATGGGAAAATCGGATGACAATATGCATCGTATATGCATAGGAAATAATGCGGATAATATACACATGGAAAAAACGTATAAAAACATCGGCAAAGTGTGTAATAAATGTATCGGTTATACGTATAAAAACAATGATATTATGTGCATAATATGCGTCGGAAGTAGATAGTATTATTAAATAACAGATCGGCAAAAACACGTAGGATAAATGCATAAAATAAGTAGAAAAACTGATTGGAAGTTCATCGAAAAACAGTCGCATTTCCGACGCAGTGATAATGATTATCATTTGATCGGAAATGCGTTGGAAAACGTCGGAAATATGCATTTTATACGCATAAAAATAATCGGAATTCGTCGGAAATGCATCGGAATATCTACGTATAACCGAAGTATAGCCGACGGTTGGTAAAGCCTAAAATAAAAATCTTCGTCGGAAAATATGTGCATAAACGACTAATAAACGATGAGCAAAACAAAAAAAATATGCCCATATCAGACGTATGCTGCCGATATTGCCGACGCGTTTTATATACATATCCAATTTGTAGGGTTATGTGGTATCAAAAACAGTCCACATGGACAGTTGCGAATGCTCACTGCTGGTGTTACTGGGTTTGTGGACTGAATACATCTCATATATCATCAAGTGTGTGAAGATTAAAATATGATCTACGAGTATGTCCAATTGCTTTAAAAATGTACTGTGACTATCAACATGCCGCCAAATCTTAGGATAATGTATACAGAACCTTAAAAATATTGCAAACGCCAGCAAAGTGGCCAAGCACACTGAAGACCTCGTACACACAACAATGTGAACAAATGGAATTCTACATAAGCTATCAAACTACCATCAAAACACCATACACTGAGGTCCGGACGGGACGGGTTATCACAAAACGCCTGAACTTAACCGCCCACCCCAAACACTCGACCTTTTATCTTTATTTTTTTTCTTTTGCAAACATCAAACACTTCCTGTGTAATACTCTACCGAAACCTTAAACTTTTCGTTACATCTAGGTTTGGCGATCCAATGATTTTCATTTTATGCTATTTCAGTCTTGTCATAAGTAACAAGAACAAGCCATTTCTTTCAGTAAGCGCTTATGCATAGAAAGCGTTGGCGTTAATTCGAATCTTCACGTTTAACCTCTTACAGGAGATCTAGTTTGTTGCCTACGCCCCTTCGACGCCCCCCTCACCCCCAACCTCCCCCCCATACTCCGCAATTCCTCGATTAATACAAGAAAGTCTTGTTATGCGCAAAACCAATGTCACAACCTCAAAAATCTCGTTCTTATGTAAAACACCTGACCTCGAGGAGATCAATCTATTATGTATAAACACAGAGCGGATGAATATTTCTATCTATCTAGCCGTACATTGGTGAAAAAGGTGCATCTGAATGTCCAAGTGACTCAAATCTATATTTTAGTGACTTTGAAAAAAAGTGATTGCTCTCCTTTATGAGTACTATTTTCCCAGTGATTTCCCAGTGGGTCTGCGGAGTAAAAAGGTGTTATACACAACAGACCAAACCGCCGTAGAGGTCGGCTATTGGACAACAACGCAAACACCTAACACCTCGCCCCCTTATACATACAAGAGAAAAATACTGTTTTGGTTTACTCATTGCATGGCCGACTAACGGGCTCGTCCCCGATCTTCTTTCCAACAGGCAAAAAAGGTAATCACGTCAATGCCGAGATACCATTATCGATATATAATATGTCCTTATATGGTATCAAAACAGACAACATAGACGCGGCCATGATGAATGCTCTCTGCTGGTCTTACTGGGTTTGTGAAATGATACATCTTATATTTTATGAAGGAATTGTGTGAAAATTAAACTGTGATCTATGGCCATTTAATTAAAAATGTGCGGTGCTCTTAAATATGCCGCTGGATCTGTAGGATAATGTATACAGAACTTTAAACTGTCAGGAAAGTGGCCAAGAACACTGAACACCTCGTACACACCACAATGTGAATAAATGGAATTACACATCAGCTATAAACTTACAATGACACAACGATACACTGAGGTCCGGATGGGATGGGTTATCTCAACCTGCTTGAACCTAATCGTCTATCCCAAACACTCGACCTGTTTTTTATTGGTGGTTTTAATGTCAAACTTTATTTACACATTTTTTGGTGTCTGTCCGTCTTGCCAAAGAGCTTGTATTTATTTAAGGGTCTTTGGTCTTGCCGTCCGTCCGTTTGTCAGCATTTTGGGTTCTGTTTTGGAATATCAAGGTTGAAGATGTGCAACGGCGTATTATTTTTCAAATCGGTCAAAAATTGTCGAATTGTGAAAAATGTGATACTGTGGGATAGAACTTTATGCAAACGCTGAATTTTGTCGACACAATATCTCGCTAACTATCAGGCGGATAGGTTTGATATTTCACCAAGTGAAAATATATATCATGTACATATACAACAGCGTATTATTTTTGAAATCTGCCAAAAATTGACGAAATGGGAAATTGTGAAAAATGTAATACTGTGGGATAGAACTTTGTGCAAACGCTGTATTTTGTCGACACTATATCTCGCTAACTATCACGCGGATTGATTTAATATTTCACCGAGTAAAAATATATATCATGTAGATGTGCAACGCCGTATTATGTTTTAAATCGACTAAAAATTCTCCAAACTACAACCAGTCCAAGTTGATGAATTTTCTTACTTCCAACATTTTGGGCACTGTTTTGTCGACGCCGTAGCGCCGAAACTATTTCATGTAGAGAGCTGAAATTTTATACAATGAATTGCATAGATGGGTCCGAGCTAAGAACCGCCCAGTGTGGGAAAGAAATATATGTCTGTCGTCGGTAATTCTTTCTAAATTTAGGAAATAGTGCTTTCCGGTATAAGGTCCCATTACGCTAAATCTTTAGGAATTTATTCCTTTCCACCAATTTTTTTGAAATTTTTATCAGAACTTGAAATTTATATCTACAATTCCGTTTCAGTCACAAAATTTACTCATCCGAAAGCATTTTTTCCCCGGGTAGCTGTTCGCCACAAGATGGGGGCCTGTGAAATCTACGATTACTTGTTTTTCCCATATCTCGTCTCGAATACACTACGATCATCTTATTTTTACAATTTTAGTGATTTCATTAGTGCACGATACGCTAGGAGTGATATGTTCCGTTTCAGTGTGGGGTTAGAGGGAATCTGATAGTGCACGACGCGACCACTATTATGTTATATTACTGTCATATTTTCTGGCCGCAGGCATGAGTAAGGGGTGTCCTAACTAAACAGTTCATCCCCTCTGATGAGATCACACAGATTAAAATAACGCGTGTAATATTGTGTTATACTCTACCGAAACCTTAAACTTTTCGTTACATGTAGATTTGGCGGTCCAATGTTTTCATTTTAAGAAAGTACAATACTATTTCAGTCTTGTCATAAGTAACAAGAACAAGCCATTTCTTTCAGTAAGCACTTATGCATAGAAAGCGTTGGCGTTAATTCGAATCTTCACGTTTAACCTCTTACAGGAGATCCAGTTTGTTGCCTACGCCACTTTCCCTTCCCCGAACCCTCAACCCCCCCCCCCCCCCCCCCAATACTCCGCAATTCCTCGATTAATACAAGAAAGTCTTGCTATGCGCAAAACCAATGTCACAACCTCAAAAATCTCGTTCTTATGTAGAACACCTGACCTCGAGGAGATCAATCTATTATGTATAAACACAGAGCGGATGAACATTTCTATCTATCTAGCCGTACATTGGTGAAAAAGGTGCACCTGAGTATCCAAGTGACTCAAATCTATATTTTAGTGACTTTGAAAAAAAGTGATTGCTCTCCTTTATGAGTACTATTTTCCCAGTGATTTCCCATTGGGTCTGCGGAGTAAAAACGTGTTATACACAACAGACCAAACCGCCGTAGAGGTCGGCTATTGGACAACAACGCAAACACCTAACACCTCGCCCCCTTCCACATACAGGTGAAAAAATGCTGTTTTGGTTTACTCATTGCATGGCCGACTAACGGGCTCGTCCCCGATCACCCTTCCTACAGGAGAAAAAGGTAATCACGTCAATGCCGAGATACTATTATCGATATATGATATGTCCTTATATGGTATCAAAACAGACAACATAGATGCGGCCATGATGAATGCTCTCTGCTGGTCTTACTGGGTTTGTGGAATGATACATGTTATATTTTATGAAGGAAGTGTGTGAAAATTAAACTGTGATCGATGGCCATTTAATTAAAAATGTACGGTGCTCTTAAATATGCCGCTGGATCTGTAGGATAATGTATACAGAACTTTAAAATATTGCAAACGTCAGTAAAGTGGCCGAGAACACTGAACACCTCGTACACACCACAATGTGAATAAATGGAATTACACACCAGCTATAAACTTACAATGACACAACGATACACTGAGGTCCGGATGGGATAGGTTATCTCAACCTGCTTGAACCTAATCGTCTATCCCAAACACTCGACCTGTTTTTTATTGGTGGTTTTAGTGTCATACTTTATTTAAACATTTTTTTGGTGTCTGTCCGTCTTGCCGTCCGTCCGTTCCCCAGCATTTTGGGCTCTGTTTTGAAATATCAAGATTGAAGATGTGCAACGGCGTATTATTTTTCAAATCGGTCAAAAATTGTCGAATTGTGAAAAAAATGATACTGTTGGATAGAACATTATGCAAACGCTGTATTTTGTCGACACAATATCTCGCTAACTGTCAAACCGATTGCTTTTATATTTCACCTATTGAAAATATATATATTCAATGTTTTCATTTTAAGAAAGTACAATACTATTTCAGTCTTGTCATAAGTAACAAGAACAAGCCATTTCTTTCAGTAAGCACTTATGCATAGAAAGCGTTGGCGTTAATTCGAATCTTCACGTTTAACCTCTTACAGGAGATCCAGTTTGTTGCCTACGCCCCTTTCCCGCCATCTAACCCCCCCCCCCCCCAAATACTCCGCAATTCCTCGATTAATACAAGAAAGTCTTGCTATGCGCAAAACCAATGTCACAACCTCAAAAATCTCGTTCTTATGTAGAACATCTGACCTCGAGGAGATCAATCTATTATGTATAAACACAGAGCGGATGAACATTTCCATCTATCTAGCCGTACATTGGTGAAAAAGGTGCCACTGAGTATCCAAGTGACTCAAATCTATATTTTAGTGACTTTGAAAAAAAGTGATTGCTCTCCTTTATGAGTACTATTTTCCCAGTGATTTCCCATTGGGTCTGCGGAGTAAAAAGGTGCTATATACAACAGACCAAACCGCCGTAGAGGTCGGTTATAGGACAACAACGCAAACACCTAACACCTCGCCCCCTTCCACATACAAGGGGAAAATGCTGTTTTGGTTTACTCATTGCATGGCCGACTAACGGGCTCGTCCCCGATTTTCCTTCCAACAGGCAAAAAAGGTAATCGCGTCAATGCCGAGATACTATTATCGATATATGATATGTCCTTATATGGTATCAAAACAGACAACATAGATGCGGCCATGATGAATGCTCTCTGCTGGTGTTACTGGGTTTGTGGAATGATACATGTTATATTTTATGAAGGAAGTGTGTGAAAATTAAACTGTGATCTATGGCCATTTAATTAAAAATGTACGGTGCTCTTAAATATGCCGCTGGATCTGTAGGATAATGTATACAGAACTTTAAAATATTGCAAACGTCAGTAAAGTGGCCAAGAACACTGAACACCTCGTACACACCACAAGGTGAATAAATGGAATTACACATCAGCTATAAACTTACAATGACACAACGATACACTGAGGTCCGGATGGGATGGGTTATCTCAACCTGCTTGAACCTAATCGTCTATCCCAAACACTCGACCTGCTTTTTATTGGTGGTTTTAGTGTCATACTTTATTTAAACATTTTTTTGGTGTCTGTCCGTCTTGCCGTCCGTCCGTTCCCCAGCATTTTGGGCTCTGTTTTAAAATATCAAGATTGAAGATGTGCAACGGCGTATTATTTTTCAAATCGGTCAAAAATTGTCGAATTGTGAAAAAAATGATACTGTGGGATAGAACATTATGCAAACGCTGTATTTTGTCGACACAATATCTCGCTAACTGTCAAACCGATTGGTTTTATATTTCACCTATTGAAAATATATATCATGTACATATGCAACAGCGTATTATTTTTGAAATCTGCCAAAAACAGACGTAATGGGAAATTGTGAAAAATGTAATACTGTGGGATAGAACTTTGTGCAAACGCTGTATTTTGTCGACACTATATCTCGCTAACTATCAGGCGAATTAATTTGATATTTCACCGAGTAAAAATATATATCATGTAGATGTGCAACGGCGTATTATGTTTTAAATCGACTAAAAATTCTCCAAACTACAACTTGTCCAAGTTGATGAATTTTCTTACTTCCAACATTTTGGGCACTGTTTTGTCGACGCCGTAGCGCCGAAACTATTTCATGTAGAGAGCTGAAATTTTATACAATGAATTGCATAGATGGGTCCGAGCTAAGAACCGCCCAGTGTGGGAAAGAAATATATGTCTGTCGTCGGTAATTATTTCTAAATTTAGGAAATAGTGCTTTCCGGTATAAGGTCCCATTACGCTAAATATTTAGGAATTTATTCTTTTCCGTCAATTTAAGGCTCAATTATGCTTCATTTTTTTTCGTAATGTATTTCTTTCTGCGGTGGACCTGGAAACAGGGGTTCTACTTAGGGAACTTAGTATTCCCCTGGCTGATCTTATCAAATGTGCTTGCTTCATTCCTTCAACAGGAAAAATTATTTTACATTTATAAATTCATCCAAAAAGTGGAAGTATTGGCTCCCAACAAATGAAGCACATACATCTGTAGTTAAGCTGCGTATTGTACATAGAGTAGATTCTCCGATATGTCAACTACGCACACATCAATTTTTAAAAATTTTTATCAGAACTTGAAATTTATATCTACAATTCGGTTTCAGTCACAAAATTTACTCATCCGAAAGCAATTTTCCCCGGGTAACTGTTCGCCACAAATTGGGGACCTGTGGAATCTACGATTACTTGTTTTTCCCATATCTCGTCTCGAATACACTACGATCATCTTTTTTTTTACAATTTTAGTGATTTCCTTAGTGCATGATACATTACGAGTGATATGGTCTGCTTAAGTGTGGGGCTAGAGGGAACCTGATGGTGCACGAGGCGACCACTATTAAGTTATATCACTGTCATATTTTCTGGCAGCAGGCATGAGTAAGGGGTGTCCTAACTGAACAGTTCATCCCGAGAAGATCAATCTATTATGTATAAACACAGAGCGGGTGAACATTTCTATCTATCTAGCCGTACATTGGTGAAAAAGGTGCACTTGAGTGCCCAAGTGACTCAAATCTATATTTTACTGACTTTGAAAAAAAGTGATTGCTCTCCTTTATGAGTACTATTTTCCCAGTGATTTCCCAGTGGGTCTGCGGAGTAAAACGGTGTTATATACAACAGACCAAACCGCCGTAGAGGTCGCCTATAGGACAACAACGCAAACACCTAACACCTCGCCCCCTTCCACATACAAGAGAAAAATGCTGTTTTGGTTTACTGATTGCATGGCCGACTAACGGGCTCGCCCCCGATCTTCTTTCCAACATGAGAAAAAGGTAATCACGTCAATGCCGAGATACTATTATCGATATATGATATGTCCTTATATGGTATCAAAACAGACAACATAGACGCGGCCATGATGAATGCTCTCTGCTGGTCTTACGGGGTTTGTGAAATGATACATCTTATATTTTATGAAGGAAGTGTGTGAAAATTAAACTGTGATCTATGGCCATTTAATTAAAAATGTGCGGTGCTCTTAAATATGCCGCTGGATCTGTAGGATAATGTATACAGAACTTTAAACTGTCAGTAAAGTGGCCAAGAACACTGAACACCTCGTACACACCACAATGTGAATAAATGGAATTACACATCAGCTATAAACTTACAATGACACAACGATACACTGAGGTCCGGATGGGATGGGTTATCTCAACCTGCTTGAACCTAATCGTCTATCCCAAACACTCGACCTGGTTTTTTATTGGTGGTTTTAGTGTCAAACTTTATTTAAACATTTTTTTGGTGTCTGTCCGTCTTGCCGTCCGTCCGTTCCTCAGCATTTTCGGCTCTGTTTTGAAATATCAAGGTTGAAGATGTGCAACGGCGTATTATTTTTCAAATCGGTCAAAAATTGTCGAATTGTGAAAAATATGATACTGTGGGATAGAACTTTGTGCAAACGCTGTATTTTGTCGACACAATATCTCGCTAACTATCAAGCGGATAGGTTTGATATTTCACCAAGTGAAAAAATATATATCATGTACATATGCAAAAGCGTATTATTTTTGAAATCTGCCAAAAATTGACGAAATGGGAAATTGTGAAAAATGTAATACTGTGGGATAGAACTTTGTGCAAACGCTGTATTTTGTCGACACTATATCTCGCTAACTATCAGGCGAATTGGTTTGATATTTCACCGAGTAAAAATATATATCATGTAGATGTGCAACGGAGTATTATGTTTTAAATCGACTAAAAATTCTCCAAACTACAACTTGTCCAAGTTGATGAATTTTCTTACTTCCATCATTTTGGGCACTGTTTTGTCGACGCCGTAGCGCCGAAACTATTTCATGTAGAGAGCTGAAATTTTATACAATGAATTGCATAGATGGGTCCGAGCTAAGAACCGCCCAGTGTGGGAAAGAAATATATGTCTGTCGTCGGTAATTATTTCTAAATTTAGGAAATAGTGCTTTCCGGTATAAGGTCCCATTACGCTAAATATTTAGGATTTATTCTTTTCCGTCAATTTAAGGCTCAATTATGCTTCATTTTTTTTCGTAATGTATTTCTTTCTGCGGTGGACCTGGAAACAGGGGTTCTACTTAGGGAACTTAGTATTCCCCTGGCTGATCTTATCAAATGTGCTTGCTTCATTCCTTCAACAGGAAAAATTATTTTACATTTATAAATTCATCCAAAAAGTGGAAGTATTGGCTCCCAACAAATGAAGCATATACATCTGTAGTTAAGCTGCGTATTGTACATAGAGTAGATTCTCCGATATGTCAACTACGCACACATCAATTTTTTTTAATTTTTATCAGAACTTGAAATTTATATCTACAATTCGGTTTCAGTCACAAAATTTACTCATCCGAAAGCAATTTTCCCCGGGTAACTGTTCGCCACAAGGTGGGGACCTGTGAAATCTACGATTACTTGTTTTTCCCATATCTCGTCTCGAATACACTACGATCATCTTTTTTTACAATTTTAGTGATTTCCTTAGTGCATGATACATTACGAGTGATATGGTCTGCTTAAGTGTGGGGCTAGAGGGAACCTGATGGTGCACGAGGCGACCACTATTAAGTTATATCACTGTCATATTTTCTGGCCGCAGGCATGAGTAAGGGGTGTCCTAACTGAACAGTTCATCCCGAGAAGATCAATCTATTATGTATAAACACACAGCGGATGAATATTTCTATCTATCTTGCCGTACATTGGTGAAAAAGGTGCATCTGAGTGTCCAAGTGACTCAAATCTATATTTTAGTGACTTTGAAAAAAAGTGATTGCTGTTCTTTATGAGTACTATTTTCCCAGTGATTTCCCAGTGGGTCTGCGGAGTAAAACGGTGTTATACACAACAGACCAAACATCCGTAGAGGTCGGCTATTGGACAACACCGCAAACACCTAACACCTCGCCCCCTTCCACATACAAGAGAAAAATGCTGTTTTGGTTTACTCATTGCATGGCCGACTAACGGGCTCGTCCCCGATCATCCTTCCTACAGGAGGAAAAGGTTATCACGTCAATGCCGAGATACCATTATCGATATATGATATGTCCTTATATGGTATCAAAACAGACAACATAGACGCGGCCATGATGAATGCTCTCTGCTGCTGTTACTGGCTTTGTGGAATGATACATGTTATATTTTATGAAGGAAGTGTGTGAAAATTAAACTGTGATCTATGGCCATTTAATTAAAAATGTACGGTGCTCTTAAATATGCCGCTGGATCTGTAGGATAATGTATACAGAACTTTAAAATATTGCAAACGTCAGTAAAGTGGCCAAGAACACTGAACACCTCGTACACACCACAATGTGAATAAATGGAATTAGACATCAGCTATAAACTTACAATGACACAACGAAACACTGAGGTCCGGATGGGATAGGTTATCTCAACCTTCTTGAACCTAATCGTCTATCCCAAACACTCGACCTGTTTTTTATTGGTGGTTTTAATGTCAAACTTCATTTAAACATTTTTTTGGTGCTGAGTGGCGGGGAGAGGGAAGGCAGGGGGTGTATTTAAGAATCGAAAGCTGCCCTGAACAGCGAAAACGCCAATGTAACCACAGTGACCTTTCAACGACTCGAGTCACAGACCAAAAAATCATACCCGACTAGAGTGCCCAATGTGATGAGCTGGGGTGCCATACGTAAAAATACTGCACCTTTCGTTTCCCTATCATTTTTACGTACAGCGCTCTAACCACATAATAAAAACGACTGCCGTTGTAGGAATCCTCTTTTGAATTCTCCAATATAATCAAGGCATTCATGTAAACGGTATCGGCAAGTGTACAGCGGTGATATCTGGTAGTGAGGAACAGAAAGAGCAATCCCCTCGTGGCGCTTTCCTTTTATGGTATCTCAAGCCATATAAAGTAAGACCCTCCTATGATTACACGCGAATGTTGCTGCAGTGTGTACTTTACTGACGACTGACGAAAAATGTAATTAAACTTACCACTTACTTAGAACCACTTACTTAGAAATACATTGGGCAGTGAAACATTTGTCATTCATATCGGCATGATAACACATGCTTAAACATTCGAAATTGTCAAGTACCTTGGATGCTAAAAAAACGTGATAAAATAAACACAAGTATACACACCACAATGTGATCAAATGGAATTACGTATGTGACATAACACCAACACGGCCCGACTGTTAGCGAGGTCCGGATGGGGTGGGTTATCGCATAATCGTGAACCAAACAGCCCACCTCAAGCACTTGACCTTTTTTTTCTTTAATAGTTAAAAAAGTTCACATGCAATTCAGGTCTGAACAGAACGGGTTATTTTTTCCCATATGTCGTCTCGAATAGCTACGGTCATCTTTTCTCACATTTTTAGTGATTTCCTTAGTGCATGATGCGCTAGGAGTGATATGTTCTGTCAAAGTGTGGGGCTAGCGGGAACCGGACGGTTCACGAGGCGACTACTGTTATGTTATATCACTGGCATATTTTCTGGCCGCAGGCCTGAGTAGGGGGTGTCCTAACTGAACAGTTCATCCCCGCTGATGAGATCACACAGATTAAAATAACGCCGTACAAAAGCCACAGATGAGACGGCGTACAGGCTGATTTATGGTACTAATTAAGGCGCGTTTTGAAACCATCCTTAATCGTATTTACACTAAAAAACTGTTTTTCTATGAAACGGCAAAATATTTTGACGTTTCCCTCGTTTGACTCGAATTTCCACGCTTGAACTTTTTCTGGGGATCCTCCTCCTCAATTACCAATTAAAAGAAAAACGCCGGAAATTTTTTCACATTTCCGTTTTAATTATTCCATGGGCGAGTAACGCCCCACTCCTCATACCGCCAACCTCGAGGATAAAAAAATCACTTCACGTCACTGCCATGGTACCATCATCACAACATAATATGTCCTTCCCTACAAAACTGCCGACATATAAGCGACGTCGGCAATCTCTAAAATGCATCGGCAGCGTCGGCAGCAGATTTGAAGCATCGTTTATACGTCGGATATATGTCGGAATATAAACGCATTTTTTAGAAACATCGTATATACATCGAAAATGCGTCGGAAAAAGAGATGCCGATATTGCAGACGTATATACTATACGTATTTTTTAGACGTCTATAAACCGCATATTTTCCTATGTATAAACGACGTCGGAAATACATCGAAAAAAAAATGCCAATATTCCCAACGTGTATTATACGCATTTTTTCATACGTCTATCAAACGCATATTTTCCGATGCATAAATGACGAAGAAATACATCGGTAAAAAGATGCCGATTTTGCAGACGTGTATTATGCGTATTCTTAATACATCTATAAAATGCATATTTTCCTATGTATAAACGACGTTGGAAATACATAGGAAAAAACCATGCCAATATTGCCAACGTGTACTATACGCATTTTTTATACGTATATCAAACGCATATTTTGCGATGCATAAATGACGAAGGCAATACATCGGTAAAAAGATGCCTATATTGCCAACGTGACGTGTATTATACGCATATTTTTTATTATACACCTGACCGTGCACGTATAAGGTCAGTTTTTTCCGTATTGCACGCTCCCACCCCCTGATAAGTATACTTTTTTCCAAGACTGAAATACACTGACTCAAACCTACAGGAATGAGTACGTTGTAACTAACATGTGTGAATGTTTATGGACATATAATTGCAAACGTCATATGTCATTTGTGTTTTGTTGCGTTGTTATTTCGCGATTTGAGTTGAAATAGGTTACTTCCGTTGAACTGTCAAAATAACAAGAAACATTCGAAAGGAAAAAATACCTGTTTAGCGAGCGTGCTTGTGAGGTTGGGTCTTAAACCACACGAGTCTGAAGGCATATAAATTAGTGTGTTTGTAATTTCCCTGATGGGGAAAAAGAAAGGTAAGTTTTTCTTTTTAAAAGTAATTGTTGTTTGTAAAACTGCTTATAAGCAAACAAGCAGCACAAATTATTAAATTAAAAGAAATTTTGTTAACAGTTCATGTCAATATAATTTGCAGAAACTTACTACTTGGTTGTCTTTATTTTTCGTACAGAAGGCATTCTGTCATATGACTTTCTATTTTTAGACTTCCAAGAATTGCATTTAAATTTGGCATTTTTCATACAGAAACTTTTACTTGGGTAATGCGCATGAAGAAGTGTCTTCTCATATAAAAAATCAATAAGAACGGTATTTTTCTAGATGCATAAAATGCATGTTGAAATATACCACGGACGTATGCATCAGTAATGCATCGTTTATGTGTCAAAAGTATTTGTATATGGGAAAATCGGATGACAATATGCATCGTATATGCATAGGAAATAATGCGGATAATATACACATGGAAAAAACGTATAAAAACATCGGCAAAGTGTGTAATAAATGTATCGGTTATACGTATAAAAACAATGATATTATGTGCATAATATGCGTCGGAAGTAGATAGTATTATTAAATAACAGATCGGCAAAAACACGTAGGATAAATGCATAAAATAAGTAGAAAAACTGATTGGAAGTTCATCGAAAAACAGTCGCATTTCCGACGCAGTGATAATGATTATCATTTGATCGGAAATGCCTTGGAAAACGTCGGAAATATGCATTTTATACGCATAAAAATAATCGGAATTCGTTGGAATTGCATCGGAATATCTACGTATAACCGAAGTATAACCGACGGTTGGTAAAGCCTAAAATAAAAATCTTCGTCGGAAAATATGTGCATAAACGACTAATAAACGATGAGCAAAACAAAAAAAATATGCCCATATCAGACGTATGCTGCCGATATTGCCGACGCGTTTTATATACATATCCAATTTGTAGGGTTATGTGGTATCAAAAACAGTCCACATGGACAGTTGCGAATGCTCACTGCTGGTGTTACTGGGTTTGTGGACTGAATACATCTCATATATCATCAAGTGTGTGAAGATTAAAATATGATCTACGAGTATGTCCAATTGCTTTAAAAATGTACTGTGACTATCAACATGCCGCCAAATCTTAGGATAATGTATACAGAACCTTAAAAATATTGCAAACGCCAGCAAAGTGGCCAAGCACACTGAAGACCTCGTACACACAACAATGTGAACAAATGGAATTCTACATAAGCTATCAAACTACCATCAAAACACCATACACTGAGGTCCGGATGGGACGGGTTATCACAAAACGCCTGAACTTAACCGCCCACCCCAAACACTCGACCTTTTATCTTTATTTTTTTTCTTTTGCAAACATCAAACACTTCCTGTGTAATACTCTACCGAAACCTTAAACTTTTCGTTACATCTAGGTTTGGCGATCCAATGATTTTCATTTTATGCTATTTCAGTCTTGTCATAAGTAACAAGAACAAGCCATTTCTTTCAGTAAGCGCTTATGCATAGAAAGCGTTGGCGTTAATTCGAATCTTCACGTTTAACCTCTTACAGGAGATCTAGTTTGTTGCCTACGCCCCTTCGACGCCCCCCTCACCCCCAACCTCCCCCCCATACTCCGCAATTCCTCGATTAATACAAGAAAGTCTTGTTATGCGCAAAACCAATGTCACAACCTCAAAAATCTCGTTCTTATGTAAAACACCTGACCTCGAGGAGATCAATCTATTATGTATAAACACAGAGCGGATGAATATTTCTATCTATCTAGCCGTACATTGGTGAAAAAGGTGCATCTGAATGTCCAAGTGACTCAAATCTATATTTTAGTGACTTTGAAAAAAAGTGATTGCTCTCCTTTATGAGTACTATTTTCCCAGTGATTTCCCAGTGGGTCTGCGGAGTAAAAAGGTGTTATACACAACAGACCAAACCGCCGTAGAGGTCGGCTATTGGACAACAACGCAAACACCTAACACCTCGCCCCCTTATACATACAAGAGAAAAATACTGTTTTGGTTTACTCATTGCATGGCCGACTAACGGGCTCGTCCCCGATCTTCTTTCCAACAGGAGAAAAAGGTAATCACGTCAATGCCGAGATACCATTATCGATATATAATATGTCCTTATATGGTATCAAAACAGACAACATAGACGCGGCCATGATGAATGCTCTCTGCTGGTCTTACTGGGTTTGTGAAATGATACATCTTATATTTTATGAAGGAATTGTGTGAAAATTAAACTGTGATCTATGGCCATTTAATTAAAAATGTGCGGTGCTCTTAAATATGCCGCTGGATCTGTAGGATAATGTATACAGAACTTTAAACTGTCAGGAAAGTGGCCAAGAACACTGAACACCTCGTACACACCACAATGTGAATAAATGGAATTACACATCAGCTATAAACTTACAATGACACAACGATACACTGAGGTCCGGATGGGATGGGTTATCTCAACCTGCTTGAACCTAATCGTCTATCCCAAACACTCGACCTGTTTTTTATTGGTGGTTTTAATGTCAAACTTTATTTACACATTTTTTGGTGTCTGTCCGTCTTGCCAAAGAGCTTGTATTTATTTAAGGGTCTTTGGTCTTGCCGTCCGTCCGTTTGTCAGCATTTTGGGTTCTGTTTTGGAATATCAAGGTTGAAGATGTGCAACGGCGTATTATTTTTCAAATCGGTCAAAAATTGTCGAATTGTGAAAAATGTGATACTGTGGGATAGAACTTTATGCAAACGCTGAATTTTGTCGACACAATATCTCGCTAACTATCAGGCGGATAGGTTTGATATTTCACCAAGTGAAAATATATATCATGTACATATACAACAGCGTATTATTTTTTAAATCTGCCAAAAATTGACGAAATGGGAAATTGTGAAAAATGTAATACTGTGGGATAGAACTTTGTGCAAACGCTGTATTTCGTCGACACTATATCTCGCTAACTATCACGCGGATTGATTTGATATTTCACCGAGTAAAAATATATATCATGTAGATGTGCAACGCCGTATTATGTTTTAAATCGACTAAAAATTCTCCAAACTACAACTTGTCCAAGTTGATGAATTTTCTTACTTCCATCATTTTGGGCACTGTTTTGTCGACGCCGTAGCGCCGAAACTATTTCATGTAGAGAGCTGAAATTTTATACAATGAATTGCATAGATGGGTCCGAGCTAAGAACCGCCCAGTGTGGGAAAGAAATATATGTCTGTCGTCGGTAATTATTTCTAAATTTAGGAAATAGTGCTTTCCGGTATAAGGTCCCATTACGCTAAATCTTTAGGAATTTATTCGTTTCCACCAATTTTTTTGAAATTTTTATCAGAACTTGAAATTTATATCTACAATTCCGTTTCAGTCACAAAATTTACTCATCCGAAAGCATTTTTTCCCCGGGTAGCTGTTCGCCACAAGATGGGGGCCTGTGAAATCTACGATTACTTGTTTTTCCCATATCTCGTCTCGAATACACTACGATCATATTTTTTTTACAATTTTAGTGATTTCCTTAGTGCACGATACGCTAGGAGTGATATGTTCCGTTTCAGTGTGGGGTTAGAGGGAATCTGATAGTGCACGACGCGACCACTATTATGTTATATTACTGTCATATTTTCTGGCCGCAGGCATGAGTAAGGGGTGTCCTAACTAAACAGTTCATCCCCTCTGATGAGATCACACAGATTAAAATAACGCGTGTAATATTGTGTAATACTCTACCGAAACCTTAAACTTTTCGTTACATGTAGATTTGGCGGTCCAATGTTTTCATTTTAAGAAAGTACAATACTATTTCAGTCTTGTCATAAGTAACAAGAACAAGCCATTTCTTTCAGTAAGCACTTATGCATAGAAAGCGTTGGCGTTAATTCGAATCTTCACGTTTAACCTCTTACAGGAGATCCAGTTTGTTGCCTACGCCACTTTCCCTTCCCCGAACCCTCACCCCCCCCCCCCCCCAATACTCCACAATTCCTCGATTAATACAAGAAAGTCTTGCTATGCGCAAAACCAATGTCACAACCTCAAAAATCTCGTTCTTATGTAGAACACCTGACCTCGAGGAGATCAATCTATTATGTATAAACACACAGCGGGTGAACATTTCTATCTATCTAGCCGTACATTGGTGAAAAAGGTGCACCTGAGTATCCAAGTGACTCAAATCTATATTTTAGTGACTTTGAAAAAAAGTGATTGCTCTCCTTTATGAGTACTATTTTCCCAGTGATTTCCCATTGGGTCTGCGGAGTAAAAACGTGTTATACACAACAGACCAAACCGCCGTAGAGGTCGGCTATTGGACAACAACGCAAACACCTAACACCTCGCCCCCTTCCACATACAGGTGAAAAAAATGCTGTTTTGGTTTACTCATTGCATGGCCGACTAACGGGCTCGTCCCCGATCACCCTTCCTACAGGAGAAAAAGGTAATCACGTCAATGCCGAGATACTATTATCGATATATGATATGTCCTTATATGGTATCAAAACAGACAACATAGATGCGGCCATGATGAATGCTCTCTGCTGGTCTTACTGGGTTTGTGGAATGATACATGTTATATTTTATGAAGGAAGTGTGTGAAAATTAAACTGTGATCGATGGCCATTTAATTAAAAATGTACGGTGCTCTTAAATATGCCGCTGGATCTGTAGGATAATGTATACAGAACTTTAAAATATTGCAAACGTCAGTAAAGTGGCCGAGAACACTGAACACCTCGTACACACCACAATGTGAATAAATGGAATTACACACCA
Source organism: Protula sp. h YS-2021 (assembly GCA_949752745.1). Taxonomy (NCBI): domain Eukaryota; kingdom Metazoa; phylum Annelida; class Polychaeta; order Sabellida; family Serpulidae; genus Protula; species Protula sp. h YS-2021. The sequence goes on from OX457024.1 coordinate 47,803,956, forward strand.
GCTATAAACTTACAATGACACAACGATACACTGAGGTCCGGATGGGATAGGTTATCTCAACCTGCTTGAACCTAATCGTCTATCTCAAACACTCGACCTGTTTTTTATTGGTGGTTTTAGTGTCATACTTTATTTAAACACTTTTTTGGTGTCTGTCCGTCTTGCCGTCCGTCCGTTCCCCAGCATTTTGGGCTCTGTTTTGAAATATCAAGATTGAAGATGTGCAACGGCGTATTATTTTTCAAATCGGTCAAAAATTGTCGAATTGTGAAAAAAATGATACTGTGGGATAGAACATTATGCAAACGCTGTATTTTGTCGACACAATATCTCGCTAACTGTCAAACCGATTGGTTTTATATTTCACCTATTGAAAATATATATATTCAATGTTTTCATTTTAAGAAAGTACAATACTATTTCAGTCTTGTCATAAGTAACAAGAACAAGCCATTTCTTTCAGTAAGCACTTATGCATAGAAAGCGTTGGCGTTAATTCGAATCTTCACGTTTAACCTCTTACAGGAGATCCAGTTTGTTGCCTACGCCCCTTCCCCGCCACCTAACCCCCCCCCCCCCCCAATACTCCACAATTCCTCGATTAATACAAGAAAGTCTTGCTATGCGCAAAACCAATGTCACAACCTCAAAAATCTCGTTCTTATGTAGAACATCTGACCTCGAGGAGATCAATCTATTATGTATAAACACAGAGCGGATGAACATTTCCATCTATCTAGCCGTACATTGGTGAAAAAGGTGCCACTGAGTATCCAAGTGACTCAAATCTATATTTTAGTGACTTTGAAAAAAAGTGATTGCTCTCGTTTATGAGTACTATTTTCCCAGTGATTTCCCATTGGGTCTGCGGAGTAAAAAGGTGCTATATACAACAGACCAAACCGCCGTAGAGGTCGGTTATAGGACAACAACGCAAACACCTAACACCTCGCCCCCTTCCACATACAAGGGGAAAATGCTGTTTTGGTTTACTCATTGCATGGCCGACTAACGGGCTCGTCCCCGATTTTCCTTCCAACAGGCAAAAAAGGTAATCGCGTCAATGCCGAGATACCATTATCGATATATGATATGTCCTTATATGGTATCAAAACAGACAACATAGATGCGGCCATAATGAATGCTCTCTGCTGGTCTTACTGGGTTTGTGGAATGATACATGTTATATTTTATGAAGGAAGTGTGTGAAAATTAAACTGTGATCTATGGCCATTTAATTAAAAATGTACGGTGCTCTTAAATATGCCGCTGGATCTGTAGGATAATGTATACAGAACTTTAAAATATTGCAAACGTCAGTAAAGTGGCCAAGAACACTGAACACCTCGTACACACCACAAGGTGAATAAATGGAATTACACATCAGCTATAAACTTACAATGACACAACGATACACTGAGGTCCGGATGGGATGGGTTATCTCAACCTGCTTGAACCTAATCGTCTATCCCAAACACTCGACCTGTTTTTTATTGGTGGTTTTAGTGTCATACTTTATTTAAACATTTTTTTGGTGTCTGTCCGTCTTGCCGTCCGTCCGTTCCCCAGCATTTTGGGCTCTGTTTTGAAATATCAAGATTGAAGATGTGCAACGGCGTATTATTTTTCAAATCGGTCAAAAATTGTCGAATTGTGAAAAAATGATACTGTGGGATAGAACATTATGCAAACGCTGTATTTTGTCGACACAATATCTCGCTAACTGTCAAACCGATTGGTTTTATATTTCACCTATTGAAAATATATATCATGTACATATGCAACAGCGTATTATTTTTGAAATCTGCCAAAAACAGACGTAATGGGAAATTGTGAAAAATGTAATACTGTGGGATAGAACTTTGTGCAAACGCTGTATTTTGTCGACACTATATCTCGCTAACTATCAGGCGAATTAATTTGATATTTCACCGAGTAAAAATATATATCATGTAGATGTGCAACGGCGTATTATGTTTTAAATCGACTAAAAATTCTCCAAACTACAACTTGTCCAAGTTGATGAATTTTCTTACTTCCAACATTTTGGGCACTGTTTTGTCGACGCCGTAGCGCCGAAACTATTTCATGTAGAGAGCTGAAATTTTATACAATGAATTGCATAGATGGGTCCGAGCTAAGAACCGCCCAGTGTGGGAAAGAAATATATGTCTGTCGTCGGTAATTATTTCTAAATTTAGGAAATAGTGCTTTCCGGTATAAGGTCCCATTACGCTAAATATTTAGGAATTTATTCTTTTCCGTCAATTTAAGGCTCAATTATGCTTCATTTTTTTTCGTAATGTATTTCTTTCTGCGGTGGACCTGGAAACAGGGGTTCTACTTAGGGAACTTAGTATTCCCCTGGCTGATCTTATCAAATGTGCTTGCTTCATTCCTTCAACAGGAAAAATTATTTTACATTTATAAATTCATCCAAAAAGTGGAAGTATTGGCTCCCAACAAATGAAGCACATACATCTGTAGTTAAGCTGCGCATTGTACATAGAGTAGATTCTCCGATATGTCAACTACGCACACATCAATTTTTAAAAATTTTTATCAGAACTTGAAATTTATATCTACAATTCGGTTTCAGTCACAAAATTTACTCATCCGAAAGCAATTTTCCCCGGGTAACTGTTCGCCACAAGGTGGGGACCTGTGAAATCTACGATTACTTGTTTTTCCCATATCTCGTCTCGAATACACTACGATCATCTTTTTTTTTACAATTTTAGTGATTTCCTTAGTGCATGATACATTACGAGTGATATGGTCTGCTTAAGTGTGGGGCTAGAGGGAACCTGATGGTGCACGAGGCGACCACTATTAAGTTATATCACTGTCATATTTTCTGGCCGCAGGCATGAGTAAGGGGTGTCCTAACTGAACAGTTCATCCCGAGAAGATCAATCTATTATGTATAAACACAGAGCGGGTGAACACTTCTATCTATCTAGCCGTACATTGGTGAAAAAGGTGCACTTGAGTGCCCAAGCGACTCAAATCTATATTTTACTGACTTTGAAAAAAAGTGATTGCTCTCCTTTATGAGTACTATTTTCCCAGTGATTTCCCAGTGGGTCTGCGGAGTAAAACGGTGTTATATACAACAGACCAAACCGCCGTAGAGGTCGCCTATAGGACAACAACGCAAACACCTAACACCTCGCCCCCTTCCACATACAAGAGAAAAATGCTGTTTTGGTTTACTGATTGCATGGCCGACTAACGGGCTCGTCCCCGATCTTCTTTCCAACATGAGAAAAAGGTAATCACGTCAATGCCGAGATACTATTATCGATATATGATATGTCCTTATATGGTATCAAAACAGACAACATAGACGCGGCCATGATGAATGCTCTCTGCTGGTCTTACTGGGTTTGTGAAATGATACATCTTATATTTTATGAAGGAAGTGTGTGAAAATTAAACTGTGATCTATGGCCATTTAATTAAAAATGTGCGGTGCTCTTAAATATGCCGCTGGATCTGTAGGATAATGTATACAGAACTTTAAACTGTCAGGAAAGTGGCCAAGAACACTGAACACCTCGTACACACCATAATGTGAATAAATGGAATTACACATCAGCTATAAACTTACAATGACACAACGATACACTGAGGTCCGGATGGGATGGGTTATCTCAACCTGCTTGAACCTAATCGTCTATCCCAAACACTCGACCTGGTTTTTTATTGGTGGTTTTAGTGTCAAACTTTATTTAAACATTTTTTGGTGTCTGTCCGTCTTGCCGTCCGTCCGTTCCTCAGCATTTTCGGCTCTGTTTTGAAATATCAAGGTTGAAGATGTGCAACGGCGTATTATTTTTCAAATCGGTCAAAAATTGTCGAATTGTGAAAAATATGATACTGTGGGATAGAACTTTGTGCAAACGCTGTATTTTGTCGACACAATATCTCGCTAACTATCAAGCGGATAGGTTTGATATTTCACCAAGTGAAAATATATATATCATGTACATATGCAAAAGCGTATTATTTTTGAAATCTGCCAAAAATTGACGAAATGGGAAATTGTGAAAAATGTAATACTGTGGGATAGAACTTTGTGCAAACGCTGTATTTTGTCGACACTATATCTCGCTAACTATCAGGCGAATTGGTTTGATATTTCACCGAGTAAAAATATATATCATGTAGATGTGCAACGGAGTATTATGTTTTAAATCGACTAAAAATTCTCCAAACTACAACTTGTCCAAGTTGATGAATTTTCTTACTTCCATCATTTTGGGCACTGTTTTGTCGACGCCGTAGCGCCGAAACTATTTCATGTAGAGAGCTGAAATTTTATACAATGAATTGCATAGATGGGTCCGAGCTAAGAACCGCCCAGTGTGGGAAAGAAATATATGTCTGTCGTCGGTAATTATTTCTAAATTTAGGAAATAGTGCTTTCCGGTATAAGGTCCCATTACGCTAAATATTTAGGAATTTATTCTTTTCCGTCAATTTAAGGCTCAATTATGCTTCATTTTTTTTCGTAATGTATTTCTTTCTGCGGTGGGCCTGGAAACAGGGGTTCTACTTAGGGAACTTAGTATTCCCCTGGCTGATCTTATCAAATGTGCTTGCTTCATTCCTTCAACAGGAAAAATTATTTTACATTTATAAATTCATCCAAAAAGTGGAAGTATTGGCTCCCAACAAATGAAGCATATACATCTGTAGTTAAGCTGCGTATTGTACATAGAGTAGATTCTCCGATATGTCAACTACGCACACATCAATTTTTTTTAATTTTTATAAGAACTTGAAATTTATATCTACAATTCGGTTTCAGTCACAAAATTTACTCATCCGAAAGCAATTTTCCCCGGGTAACTGTTCGCCACAAGGTGGGGACCTGTGAAATCTACGATTACTTGTTTTACCCATATCTCGTCTCGAATACACTACGATCATCTTTTTTTACAATTTTAGTGATTTCCTTAGTGCATGATACATTACGAGTGATATGGTCTGCTTAAGTGTGGGGCTAGAGGGAACCTGATGGTGCACGAGGCGACCACTATTAAGTTATATCACTGTCATATTTTCTGGCCGCAGGCATGAGTAAGGGGTGTCCTAACTGAACAGTTCATCCCGAGAAGATCAATCTATTATGTATAAACACACAGCGGATGAATATTTCTATCTATCTAGCCGTACATTGGTGAAAAAGGTGCATCTGAGTGTCCAAGTGACTCAAATCTATATTTTAGTGACTTTGAAAAAAAGTGATTGCTGTCCTTTATGAGTACTATTTTCCCAGTGATTTCCCAGTGGGTCTGCGGAGTAAAACGGTGTTATACACAACAGACCAAACATCCGTAGAGGTCGGCTATTGGACAACACCGCAAACACCTAACACCTCGCCCCCTTCCACATACAAGAGAAAAATGCTGTTTTGGTTTACTCATTGCATGGCCGACTAACGGGCTCGTCCCCGATCATCCTTCCTACAGGAGGAAAAGGTAATCACGTCAATGCCGAGATACCATTATCGATATATGATATGTCCTTATATGGTATCAAAACAGACAACATAGACGCGGCCATGATGAATGCACTCTGCTGCTGTTACTGGCTTTGTGGAATGATACATGTTATATTTTATGAAGGAAGTGTGTGAAAATTAAACTGTGATCTATGGCCATTTAATTAAAAATGTACGGTGCTCTTAAATATGCCGCTGGATCTGTAGGATAATGTATACAGAACTTTAAAATATTGCAAACGTCAGTAAAGTGGCCAAGAACACTGAACACCTCGTACACACCACAATGTGAATAAATGGAATTAGACATCAGCTATAAACTTACAATGACACAACGAAACACTGAGGTCCGGATGGGATAGGTTATCTCAACCTGCTTGAACCTAATCGTCTATCCCAAACACTCGACCTGTTTTTTATTGGTGGTTTTAATGTCAAACTTCATTTAAACATTTTTTTGGTGCTGAGTGGCGGGGAGGGGGAAGGCAGGGGGTGTATTTAAGAATCGAAAGCTGCCCTGAACAGCGAAAACGCCAATGTAACCACAGTGACCTTTCAACGACTCGAGTCACAGACCAAAAAATCATACCCGACTAGAGTGCCCAATGTGATGAGCTGGGGTGCCATACGTAAAAATACTGCACCTTTCGTTTTTACGTACAGCGCTCTAACCACATAATAAAAACGACTGCCGTTGTATAGGAATCCTCTTTTGAATTCTCCAATATAATCAAGGCATTCATGTAAACGGTATCGGCAAGTGTACAGCGGTGATATCTGGTAGTGAGGAACAGAAAGAGCAATCCCCTCGTGGCGCTTTCCTTTTATGGTATCTCAAGCCATATAAAGTAAGACCCTCCTATGATTACACGCGAATGTTGCTGCAGTGTGTACTTTACTGACGACTGACGAAAAATGTAATTAAACTTACCACTTACTTAGAACCACTTACTTAGAAATACATTGGGCAGTGAAACATTTGTCATTCATATCGGCATGATAACACATGCTTAAACATTCGAAATTGTCAAGTACCTTGGATGCTAAAAAAACGTGATAAAATAAACACAAGTATACACACCACAATGTGATCAAATGGAATTACGTATGCGACATAACACCAACACGGCCCGACTGTTAGCGAGGTCCGGATGGGGTGGGTTATCGCATAATCGTGAACCAAACAGCCCACCTCAAGCACTTGACCTTTTTTTTCTTTAATAGTTAAAAAAATTCACATGCAATTCAGGTCTGAACAGAACGGGTTATTTTTTCCCATATGTCGTCTCGAATAGTCACGGTCATCTTTTCTCACATTTTTAGTGATTTCCTTAGTGCATGATGCGCTAGGAGTGATATGTTCTGTCAAAGTGTGGGGCTAGCGGGAACCGGACGGTTCACGAGGCGACTACTGTTATGTTATATCACTGGCATATTTTCTGGCCGCAGGCCTGAGTAGGGGGTGTCCTAACTGAACAGTTCATCCCCGCTGATGAGATCACACAGATTAAAATAACGCCGTACAAAAGCCACAGATGAGACGGCGTACAGGCTGATTTATGGTACTAATTAAGGCGCGTTTTGAAACCATCCTTAATCGTATTCACACTAAAAAACTGTTTTTCTATGAAACGGCAAAATATTTTGACGTTTCCCTCGTTTGACTCGAATTTCCACGCTTGAACTTTTTCTGGGGATCCTCCTCCTCAATTACCAATTAAAAGAAAAACGCCGGAAATTTTTTCACATTTCCGTTTTAATTATTCCATGGGCGAGTAACGCCCCACTCCTCATCCCGCCACCCTCGAGGATAAAAAAATCACTTCACGTCACTGCCATGGTACCATCATCACAACATAATATGTCCTTCCCTACAAAACTGCCGACATATAAGCGACGTCGGCAATCTCTAAAATGCATCGGCAGCGTCGGCAGCAGATTTGAAGCATCGTTTATACGTCGGATATATGTCGGAATATAAACGCATGTTTTAGAAACATCGTATATACATCGAAAATGCGTCGGAAAAAGAGATGCCGATATTGCAGACGTATATACTATACGTATTTTTTAGATGTCTATAAACCGCATATTTTCCTATGTATAAACGACGTCGGAAATACATCGAAAAAAATGCCAATATTCCCAACGTGTATTATACGCATTTTTTCATACGTCTATCAAACGCATATTTTCCGATGCATAAATGACGAAGAAAATACATCGGTTAAAAGATGCCGATTTTGCAGACGTGTATTATGCGTATTTTTTATGCGTCTATAAAATGCATATTTTCCTATGTATAAACGACGTTGGAAATACATAGGAAAAAACCATGCCAATATTGCCAACGTGTATTATACGCATTTTTTATACGTATATCAAACGCATATTTTGCGATGCATTAATGACGAAGGCAATACATCGGTAAAAAGATGCCTATATTGCCAACGTTACGTGTATTATACGCATATTTTTTATTATACACCTGACCGTGCACGTATTAAGGTCAGTTTTTTCCGTATTGCACGCTCCCACCCCCTGATAAGTATACTTTTTTCAAGACTAAAATACACTGACTCAAACCTACAGGAATGAGTACGTTGTAACTAACATGTGTGAATGTTTATAGACATATAATTGCAAACGTCATATAACTACAAATGTCATTTGTGTTTTGTTGCGTTGTTATTTCGTGATTTGAGTTGAAATAGGTTACTTCCGTTGAACTGTCAAAATAACAAGAAACATTCGAAAGGAAAAAAAATACCTGTTTAGCGAGCGTGCTTGTGAGGTCAGTTCTTAAACCACACGAGTCTGAGGGCATATAAATTAGTGTGTTTGTAATTTCCCTGATGGGCAAAAGAAAGGTAAGTTTTTCTTTTTAAAAGTAATTGTTGTTTGTAAAACTGCTTATCAGCGAACAAGCAGCACAAATTATTAAATTAAAAGAAATTTTGTTAACAGTTCATGTTAATATAATTTGGAGAAACTTACTACTTTGTTGTCTTAATTTTTCGTACAGAACGCATTCTGTCATATGACTTTCTATTGTTAGACTTCCAATAATTGCATATGAATTTGCTAGATAAGTTGGCATTTTTCATACAGAAACTTTTACTTTGGTAATGTGCATGAAGAAGCGTCTTCTCATATAAAAAATCAATAAGAACGGTATTTTTCTAGATGCATAAAATGCATGTTGAAATATACGTCGGACGTATGCATCGCTAATGCATCGTTTATGTGTCAAAAGTATTTGTATTATATGGGAAAATCGGATGACAACATGCATCGTATATGCATAGGAAATAATGCGGATAATATACACATGAAAAAAGCGTATAAAAACATCGGCAAAATCTGCAATAAATGTATCGGTTATACGTATAAAAACAATGATATTATGTGCATAATATGCGTCGGATGTAGATACAGTCAATGGACAAAATTGTTCGTCACCTTGTACGAGTTCGCGTTGGGTACCGCATGTGTTCTATATTAGGGCGTTGTATTTTAATACTTGACAACGTAATTGTTACGTCATGAGTGACTGTATCCATAGTAAAATCAATGCAGATTACGTTCTTATAAGTATTGTGACAAGTTGTTTTGATTTTACATGTAAAATTTCAGCATATAAAGATGGCTTCCGGTAGGAAGGAATATGGAAGTGAACTAAAACAAAAAATTGTAGAAAGTTATAAACACAACAGAAATACTTCAGAATTGGCAAGAATTTTTAATATACCTCGGACTACAATTTGTAGTATTTTGAAAAAATTTGAAAAACAAAAAGGTGTTGAAAATCGTACCGGGAGAGGAAGGAAAAAATTATTTACTGAAAGAGACAAAAACCAACTTTCCCGGATCATTAAAGCAAATAGAAGACAAAGTTTGGTGGACATAACTGGTGTATTTAATGAACAAAAATCACATAAATTTTGTACTAGAACTATTAGAAGAAATATTAATAGTTTAGGGTATCAACGGAGGTCCAGCAAAAAACAATGCTCAGTTACAGATGTCAACAAGAAAAAAAGAATTAAATGGTGCAAAGAAAGAAAACATAAGTCAGTTGCTGGACAGTGGAAAAATTGGATTTTTAGTGATGAAAGTCAAATAGTTTTGGGAAGTGATAACCGTATTTATGTTTGGAAAAAAGGCGACGAAAAGTACAACCCCCAACTCGTGTGCCCTACACCGCGTCACAGAATTAGTTTAATGGTCTGGGGATGTGTTACCTATCAGGGGGTAGGAACAATTACTAAAGTTGAAGGTACAATAAATGGTCAAAAATACATAGATATACTGGACGAAAACCTTTGGCCTGTAATTGCACAGCATTTTCCTCAAAACAATTATGTATTTATGGATGACAATGCACCGGTTCACAGGGCTCGAATTGTACAAAATTTTGTAATGGAAAACAATATCAATACGACAGAGTGAATCACAATCCCCAGATTTAAATATAATAGAAAATATGTGGTTATATATCAAAAGAAAGCTGCAAGAAGCCGTAAATCGAATACACAACCAGACAGAGCTAATGGCTGAAATCAGACACATCTGGGAAAACACACCACAAACCCGAATTCAAAGTTTATACAACACTATTCCCGATCGTATTTCGGAAGTAATAAAAATGAAGGGCAATTTGACCAAATATTAAGGTAAGACAATTTTCTATTGCATTACCAGAGGATATTGAATTCAGAATGAAAACAATACCAATGGGCCGCCATTTTGTAAAATGACGAACAATTATGTCCATTGACTGTAGTTTTATTAAATAATAGATCGGCAAAAACAAATTGGATAAATGCATAAAATAAGTAGAAAAAATGATCGGAAGTTCATCGAAAAACAGTCGCATTTCCGATATTGTGATAATGATTATCACTTGATCGGAAATGCATTGGAAACGTCGGAAATATGCATTTTATACGCATAAAAATAATCGGAAATTCGTCGGAAATGCATCGGAATATCTACGTATAGCCGACTTATAGCCGACGGTTGGTAAAGCGTCGGATATGCGTCGAATAGATGCATAAAAACTTCGTCGGAAAATATGTGCATAAACGACTAATAAACGATGAGCAAAACAAAAAAAATATGCGCATATCAGACGTATGTTGCCGATATTGCCGACGCGTTTTATATACATATGCAATTTGTAGGGTTATGTGGTATCAAAAACAGTCCACATGGACAAGGCCGTAGCGAATGCTCACTGCTGGTGTTGCTGGGTTTGTGGAATGAATACATCTCATATATCATCAAGTGTGTGAAGATTAAAATATGATCTACGAGTATGTCCAATTGCTTTAAAAATGTACTGTGACTATCAACATGCCGCCAAATCTTAGGATAATGTATACAGAACCTTAAAATATTGCAAACGCCAGGAAAGTGGCCAAGAACACTGAAGACCTCGTACACACAACAATGTGAACAAATGGAATTATACATAAGCTATCAACTTACCATCAAAACACCATACACTGAGGTCCGGATGGGACGGGGTTATCTTAAAACGCCTGAACTTAACCGCCCACCCCAAACACTTGACCTTTTATCTTTATTTTTTTCTTTTGCAACAATCGAACATTTCCTTGTAATACTCTACCCAAACCTTTAACTTTTTGTTGTACGTTTAGCAGTCCAATGATTTTCATTTTAAGAAAGTACAATACTATTTCAGTCTTGTCATAAGTAACAAGAACAAGCCATTTCTTTCAGTAAGCGCTTATGCAAAGAAAGCGTTGGCGTTAATTCGAATCTTCACGCTTAACCTCTTACAGGAGATCCAGTTTGTTGCCTATGCCTCTTCCGCACCCCCCCCCCCTCACCCCCATACTCCACAATTCCCCGATTAATACAAGAAAGTCTTGTTATGCGTAAAACCAGTGGGTCTGTGGAGTAAAAAGGTGTTATACACAACAGACCAAACCACCGTAGAGGTCGACTATTGAACAACAGCGCAAACACCTAACACCTCGCCCCCTTCCACATACAAGAGAAAAATGCTGTTCTGGTTTACTAATTGCATGGCCGACTAACGGGCTCGTCCCCGATCTTCTTTCCAATAGGAGAAAAAAAGTAATCACGTTAATGCCGAGATAACATTATCAACATATGATATGTCCTTATATGGTATCAAAACCAGTCAACATAGACGCGGCCATGATGAAAGCTCGCTACTGGCGCTACTGGGTTTGCGGAATGATAATGTTATATTTTATGAAGGAAGTGTGTGAAAATTGATCTATGGCCATTTAATTAAAAAAAGTACGGTGCTCTTAATTATGCCGCTAGGTCTGTAGGATAATGTAAACAGAACTTTAAAATATTGCAAACGCCAGTAAAGTGGCCAACAACATTAAAGACCTCGCACACACCACAATGTGAATAAATGGAATTACACATCAGCTATAAACCTACAATGACAAGACTATACACTGAGGTCCGGATGGGATGGGTTATCTCTCAACCTGCTTGAACATAATTAGCTATCCCAATCACTCGACCTGATTATTTTTTTTTATTTTCTGTGTAATGCTCTTTGAGAAATTCACAATTTAAATTATCCTAAAATAGGAAAAGCAAAGGGAGAACTTGAAACAGAAGCTTGTATATTACATTCAAGGTTTAATAGGTTTTAACAGATTTAAGAGGTTTCGCTGGAAAGCCTGGGATGGATTTCCACGCCGAGTTCATCTGCGACCAGCTGGATCGGCTAATTGTTGGCGCATGACCAGCATATGGGGTTTGGCAACTACGGGTGAATCATGGATTACGGTAACTTACCGTGATGTCTTCTATGAGACAGGTGTGACCAGGCTCCATTGTCACGATCCACAGATCCCTGTATGACTTTATAAACAAATTGATAGCACGGTGTCTGAAACAGAAAATACACCCTTTATACTTTCCTATAGCTTTCAAAGTATACAACATGCATTAAATAAGAACGTAAATAATTTTTTAATTTGACCGTAAAAGTCTAAGCATAACTAAACAAAATAAAACAAAAATAAATGTAGAAATAGTACAATCCGTATCAGGAAAAGCCTGAGACCGGAAGTTCATACCGGCAATAGGCCCATATCTTTGTCCGAATGTATTGGTACATGTGCAGTGAATTAGTATTTTATGTGGAATATCAAGTTAGAAAGGTCATACGAAAGGGACAAGACAATGAAGAGGCTATATCGAAAAGGGGGAGAGAGAGAGAGAGAGAGAGAGAGAGAGAGAGAGAGAGAGAGAGAGAAGAAGAAGAAGAAGAAGAACAAGAACAAGAACAAGAACAAGAAGAACAAGAACAAGAAGAACAAGAAGAGCAAGAACAAGAAGAAGAAGAAGAAGAAGAAGAAGAAGAAGAAGAAGAAGAAGAAGGAAAGAAGGAAAGAAAGAAAGAAAGAAAGAAAGAAAGAAAGAAAGAAAACAGCTTATGTATATGAGTCTATTCTCTAAACAAAATTATAATCTTTTACAAATTTACACTTTTCATCGTATTTTATCAGCACTGAAAGTGTAAATTAAAACACTGCGAATCATATGGCACTTCAGCTCACACACAGCAAAAGTCCCCTAAAATACTACAGCAGGTTACATAAATGTACCTTGCTATGTAATTTTTAATGAAAAATAAATTGTTAGAAAAACTCATTAACAAGAACGCAATTCAAGACTATAAAGCAAACCGGCAAAACGGTCCCTGTGGCCGTATTCACAAAAGTTAACTGCACAGTTAACTGATTCTGTTAACTGCTCCGTTTGAACCCAGAACATCCGAAAGAAAATTAATAAATTTAACAACTTTTACAAACAAAAATCCACGTAATATTGCTTGTGTGATAAAGCTCTATCAACCGATTTTCTCTTCCAGGAGTACAGTTAACTTTTGCGAGTACCAGAGCTGAACAGCATTTTATTTTAAACTGTTGCATTATAAAGGGCCAACACGTGGATAACACATACAAACAGCAAGAACGCTGAACAATCATGTTAGTTTTTAACATCGAATTTGGGTAAATCTCGTTTGTTTTAAATTGACGCTGCTTCAGATTTCAGCAAATTTCACAAATGTCTTCTTCACAGTATGTACCCGATACCTTCAAAGTCTTGATATGAAAATAAACCATTCCATTCATTGTGGGCGTAAAATTATGAAACTACCAATTTGTTCTATTACCATAAATTCTCATTCCTATCTTATGGCAAGCGGTACACAAAAAAAGAACTTTTAAAAATTTAGTTCTCATTTAGTTGTTTTTTTTTTTTAAATTCGGTAGTTCAGGCTTGAATAACCTACTGATATTTGATTTTTTTATTATGCAATTTTTTTTCTTTACTTAATCTTTTTTATTTCTTAAACAAGAAAATGAATTTTTATAATTTACAAATTTTGAAAGTATGAAAAGGTTTCCGGAACAGTCTACCAAAAAAAAAAAAAGAACTATGTGATTGCTTATTTGCTTCAGAATTCTTATTCGAAATAATACGGTCTTTATTCGTTTTGTCTTCAAATACCTCGAAAAAGATAGTGAAAATGGAAGCTCAAAATTTTCACTGCAACGATATTTCCAGAAGATAATGGATACATTTTCAATCTCAAACATAACATTTTGAACTTTGTGGTTGTTTAGATCGTTTCTGCAGAAGAGAAAAACCCCTCATAAAAATTCAAACTGTTTATCAAAAATCTATTTTGCCTGGGAAATTGCGATGCAACACAAATGCAAGGCGTCAACTTAAAACAATCGTGGTTTGCCACAAATTCTGCACTATCGTACAATTAGCTGCGGTCAAACGAAGGTGCTAATTGCCAAGACGAGAAAATTACTCCACAAGATCCATCCGTCTGCGAAAATATATTCTACAGTCAGTTCAGATTCTTGGGGGAATAAGTGCGGGTGTTACTGTGTCAAGGGGACATCGAAATGTGGGACAGCTGCCTTATTAGTATGAACAGTGTCAATGGTTAACGCTTCGTACAACTCAGAAAAACACTTGGCACTGTTTCTCTAGGCTTGTACTTTTAATTTTTTGAAGATTATCAACCAGTGTTTTTATTGTCTGTTCAAAAACTATCCAGTTTTCCAACGGGTTCCTGCGGTTTCATTATAATGTATGTTTGTATTGTTCTTTTTTCAGCACAGGACTGCGCTCATTCCAAGGTGGATATGTTACAGTCAATGTTGGAAACCCGCCATTTCACGAAATGGCAAACCGTGTTGGGTAAATTCGCGTAATGCCTAAAATCTTTTGCCGTTTCACAAAATAACATAAAAGTTAGGTTATTTCACGAAATTACCTAAAAATCTTACATTTTATTTCACAAATTGGCAAACCAAGATCAGGCAAAATTATGAAATAAGCTTTTTTTGATCGAAATTACTTACAATCGTGACAAATATTGTGTATTTTATCTTTTATAATTGCAATAAGATTACTTCAGTTTTCAAATACAATTAATGCATCATAGTTGGTTTGTTCCTTTAATTAATACATCACAGTTGATTACAACTGATCACAAGCTTTTAACGCGATCATATTAATTGTGATTCATGGTAACGCACACAAGTGTTTGTGTTCCTTTTTGATTGATTTAATTGCAATTAGGATAAATTTCAGAACAACACACTGAACTAGGTTAAGATGATGTACTCAGGAACTAGTCACCGATTTGCCGTTAGCCTACTCTGAAAAAAGAACATCCTATAACGTCTGCTTTTACATACTCTGGAATTAAGCCGTTTTCATGGATTGGTCATAATAAGCAAACTTTCTCCATATTGGCCCTCAATAGAAGATATATTTTGATATAACTTTTACCTGAAATCGCGACGTTTTTATCAAATTCCTAAAAATGGGAGAATCAAATGAAGATAAATACAAGCAGGAGCTGTACAAAGTATTTGAACAGCACAAATCGGTCTTTATGCCAAAAGACCAATATTACTCGACTATGGAGGAATTAAAAGCATGCGCCTTGAACACCGGCACAAAAAGCAGGCGTGAATATTATATTCTCAACAAGTATGAAATTATTATTATTAACACAAATTTTGGTCATTATAACTCGGATAATATTTGAAAATTTCAATGTTTATTAAAATAGAATTGGAGTATAACGTTACTGCGATACAACAGCTTTAATATTACTGTTAACCGAAATTCTGCCTTTTTTATTCATGTTTTTGTCTCAAATGTGCGCTAAAGCTTAAAAGATTTTCCTTTTTTTAATTTTCAGATACGAAATTCTGCAATGCGGTGATGTGATATTCATATTGTTCATCGTGTCTTGTGAAACATTCTCGTAGGATTTATTGTATTACCCGTTTTTATCAATAAACAATTCAAACTAATGTTTTTTTCTGATTCCTGTGATATTCTCTTGCTATAGATATCAGTTTGCCATTTCACGTAATGGCAAACCGAAAATTTAGGTAATTTCGTGAAATAACCTAACTTTTAGGTTATTTCGTTAAACGGCAAAAGATTTTAGGCATTACGCGAATTTACCCAACACGATTTGCCATTTCGTGAAATGGCGGGTTTCCAACATTGACTGTAACAGATACAGAATTTCCCGAATCATTTTTGCTTACTTTTAATGACCTCTGAGATCTTTTTTTTCTGACTTTTAAGATGAATTTCCTGACTTTTTCTGACTTTTTACGTTGTTTTTCCTGACTCCCCTGATATTCCATATTATTTCCCTTTACGAGCTTTTGCGGTTTTCAGTTGAAAATTATGAACAAAAACTATACATACGTATATTTTATAGATGACCTCTAAATTGGGTAAAGGTACTCTTAACGAGTTTCACCGATTACCATGTTTATTACAGCTTTTAGTTTGTAATGTAATAGAAAGTCTAGCCATATAAATAAATTATCAGCATCACTCACTTAAAATACCAATGATTTCAACCTGTTCAAACTAAAAACTGTATTTGTGGTATTCTTTGTTAATATTTCAAGACTGACAGAGACAAGTATTTATGCGAGTAACTGGTAACTATTGCTACTTAAGCTTTTCACATAATATACGCAATAACTTGTAGTTATGGGCATCTGCCTTTTCGAGCACTGCAAACAAATTGACTGGAAAAATAGAGGTGGCCTTTTCTCGACGCTTGATAATTGCTCCAAAGGAAAAAGAAAAAGAAAAGAAAAAGAAAAACACACAAAACTGATTTGAAATGGGAGTTTCAAGAACTCTTTCGCGAAATGCAGTGACTTATCACTTTAATGCAAACTAGGACCAGAAAGGACCAACCAAAGCAACTACTGCATAGCCTACTGATATTTGCTTTTAAAACAAGAATGTTCTGGGGCATTGTGATCGACAAAGATCCAGTTAAGACTAATTTCTAGTTAAACCAAACTAATACTCTAACCTTGGGCCACTCCTATGGAATTTGAAAATGTAAAAAAAAAAAACATTTATATATAAGCGTATCGAATAAAAAAATAGCACCAAAACTTGATAAATAGCTGTTTTTAGGAGTTAGAATTAATATGTAAAAAAAGAAAGATTCCGAAATCATTTTCCTACCTTTTCTTACTTTTTGGACATTTTCAGTGTGTTTCCTGACTTTTCCTGACTCTATATTTATCCTGACTTTTTTAGATTTATCCTGACCTGTGGCCACCCTGCAAAGACGTTGATTGGATGTCGGAGAAAGTGGGCTTATGCTTTAAAAACGTTACTCATCTGACGTCTATTCAACGTTCGTCAAAGAAGCTGATTTATGATAGCGACCAGTCACCACCAAATTACAACCAGATTTAATTCACTTGCCGATTTTCAAAACGTCTATTCAACGTTGCACCAAAGTAGATGTTTTGGTTCCGATATCGTTACTTATCTTACGCCTTTTAATTGTTGAGTCAAAGACGTTGATTACACGTTGAAAACGATTGCTTTTTTCGTTACAACTAGAATATAACTGGAAGAAAAGTGTCGTTTGTTCGTGACCCATCACAGGAAAATTTTAAAAAAAAACCGGATTCAATGCTGCCGATTTCCTTGTAGGTTTTATCTGGGATTCAGTGAGAAAGTACCAGATGGCTGGAAGTGTTTTTTTTCTGGTGCTCCCTAATGATTCTCCATCGATATGACAATTAATAACCTTGTGGAATCAAGATCCAGCTCTGGAATTGTTTATTGTGTCATCGGTAGTCAGCTGCAGTTCATGGTGTGTGCCTCCCCTCTGATACCAAGGGCGAGGAGAAATAAAAGCAACAGGCCAAACAGTTGATCACAGGACATCCCCCCACCCCCAATAGGAACATTCCGCCCTTCCTGGTGTAGATACTTTCAATTAACTTTCCCAGAAATGGTATAAAATGTCAGTGTAATTAGCGTTATACCATTGGTAAATAACTTTCTTTGCTCTGTTTCCTCTTCATATGCCAAAACAAGACTCAAATAAATTTCAGATTTCAGGGATTTCACACGGAGTTCGAACAACCCGCTGGGGAATAAAAGCACGCCAGAACTTAGTACAATCATGAACAAAGCACAACACTGGTTAAAGAGAACATCACAAAATATAGCAGGTGGGGGGGGGGGGGAGGGGGTACAGCTAGAGGGCACCTGGGCATGAGATAGAGAGGCAGCATCCTGAAGCAGGCCATGACCGCCCGCTTGCGCTGTGCTGACAGGAGTCGCTTCCACTGCAGCATCATGTGTAGCTGTGGTCGCTCCACCTGGTGGACAAGTGCATGCACACCATCAGTTCACGCCACATACACGACGCGGGAGGGAGGGCGGGGATTCGTCCGCCTCGTGACAAGACACACGCGGAGGAGAGGGTGGGAGGTCGCGCCTCATCAGCTCACGGTCCATACACGCCACGCGCAGGAAACAATCGGAGGACAGGGTCGGAGGGGGGGGGGGCTGTCTAATCAACTCATTGTACATACACACTAAGCGCAGGATATGCGCAGAGGACAGGAGGACCGCTCTCCCTGGTGACAAGTGCGCCCACACCATCGGTTCACGACACACAGACGCCGCGCGCGGAACACACGCGAGGAGGGGGGGCGGGGGTTTCCCGCAAAATAAGGCTGCATTGTACATGACTACTGAACTAAGGGGGCGTAATCAGTGGCGAAAGAAATCGTATGTGGGCCTGAGGGTGGGCGGAAGGGGTGGGTACGTGCAGAAATCTCCAATCTGGGAAAAAGAAGAATTTAGTGCATACTCTATGAAATTATGAAATCTTTAATACAGTAAAACCTCGTTACAGCGCCGCGTCTTTAACATTTCTCTGCCAATATGGATTTGGTTGACAACATGGTCAGGGTTAAGTGTGTCCAGTTTTAAAGAAACACAGCTACAGCTACGAATCAGTTGTAACGACACTATTTCCTCGGTTTCAGTCGCGTCGTTACAAGGAGGTTATACTGCAGAAACTCGTGTCATGCCGGGCAGCCCACTGACCAGGCATTCAGTAAACCAGCTGTGCGTGTCGTGCCCCGACAGCCGGTTGACCAGGCATTCAGCAAACCAGCTGTGCGTGTCATGCCCCGACAGCCGGTTGACCAGGCATTCAGCAAACCAGCTGTGCGTGTCATGCCCCGACAGCCGGTTGACCAGGCATTCAGTAAACCAGCTGTGTGTGTCGTGCCCCGACAGCCGGTTGACCAGGCATTCAGTAAACCAGCTGTGCGTGTCATGCCCCGACAGCCGGTTGACCAGGCATTCAGCAAACCAGCTGTGCGTGTCATGCCCTGGCAGCCGGTTGACCAGGCATTCAGCAAACCAGCTGTGCGTGTCATGTCCTGGCAGCCGGTTGACCAGGCATTCAGTAAACCAGCTGTGCGTGTCATGTCCCGACAGCCGGTTGACCAGGCATTCAGTAAACCAGCTGTGCGTGTCATGCCCTGGCAGCCGGTTGACCAGGCGTGTCATGTCCCGACAGCCGGTTGACCAGGCATTCAGCAAACCAGCTGTGCGTGTCATGTCCTGGCAGCCGGTTGACCAGGCATTCAGTAAACCAGCTGTGCGTGTCATGCCCTGGCAGCCGGTTGACCAGGCATTCAGCAAACCAGCTGTGCGTGTCGTGCCCCGACAGCCGGTTGACCAGGCATTCAGCAAACCAGCTGTGCGTGTCGTGCCCCGACAGCCGGTTGACCAGGCATTCAGTAAACCAGCTGTGCGTGTCATGCCCCGACAGCCGGTTGACCAGGCATTCAGCAAACCAGCTGTGCGTGTCATGCCCTGGCAGCCGGTTGACCAGGCATTCAGCAAACCAGCTGTGCGTGTCATGTCCTAGCAGCCGGTTGACCAGGCATTCAGTAAACCAGCTGTGTGTGTCATGTCCCGACAGCCGGTTGACAAGGCATTCAGTAAACCAGCTGTGCGTGTCATGCCCTGGCAGCCGGTTGACCAGGCATTTAGCAAACCAATTGTGCGTGTCATGTCCCGACAGCCGGTTGACCAGGCATTCAGTGAATCATTGGTACGAGTCATGCCTAGGCATCTGGTTTACCAGGCACAAGCACATGTTCTAGAGGTGCTATGACTGGAATGTACGGCATTCATTGTACAGCACCTGGAAAGACCTTTAGAAAAATAACGTGCCCAGCCTTGTCGGGAATAACACGGGAGGTGGTGTCCTGTAGGGAGGTGATCTCTACACAAAATAAATATATTTCAACACTTATAATATAACTTAATGCCAAAGATGACTTCAGGAAAACATCTGAATGTCTCATCTTTGCATTTCCGCTACAAAAAAGCACTAACCTACAACAGAAACTGAACATAAGAGGGGAAACAAGAAATAAGGATGAACAGAACAGGTACGAGTGGGGTGTCATTAGCTATAGGCCACGGATCAGCCCGTGGGGTGGTGAGATGGGAGGGGGGGACCTACCTGGGCATGTTATGCAGGGGGATCATTCTAAAGCACGCCATAACGGCGCGTTTTCTCTGCGAAGAGAGCAGCTTTTTCCAGACCCCCATCAGAGATGGTGGTGGGTGCTCGACCTGCCAAAAATACGTCCATCAAACACTTTCACTCGCACAGTAATCTCTCCTACTACTTGTTAAAACCGTAGTTTCTGACTTTTTAAATACAAATCTTAAGACAAGTGAGTATGCTATCACAGGCTCGCTGTCAGCGGGTGGCACAGCGTACACTCCGTCTGGACAACCAATACTCCCCGATGGACATAACAATTTAGATAGCAGCACAATCGCCATTACGACATACGCACTGTACATACAAACGACAAGGCAACAGGGTGTGCCCAATCCACAAGCTGAGCTGAAAAGTAATCCCGTATTCAGCAACGGAATAGCAGATGAAGAACATGATGTTGTTTTTATTTTTGCTGAAAGAATTATCTTATTTGAAATATTATTTTGTGTAGGTCACCATTCAACCAACTTGCGCATCAAAATTGCGTGACTCGTGACGTTACACACAGAACGCAAAAAAATCCTCTTGTCTCCGTTTCATTTAAGAAGACTCACATAAACCTTCAACACTTAATTCACGTTCGGAAGATTGTTAATTCAGTATTCATCTAATCATTCTTTATATAAACGTTAAGCCACACAGTCAGACCAAGCACCTTTATTTTACTATCTAAAATAACAAAATAACGTATACAATGGAAACAGAGAAAGTATCATTTAACTCTGAGATGACAATGTAACGGCACGGTTCCTGTAATTCGTATTTCAAATCTTTTAAATTTTATTTTAAATCTCTGACACCATATGCTTCTTGCTTTACTTTTAAGGCGAAATTTATTTATGAACTTCAGAACAAAATCTGCACAAGTCTGAAAATAATTTCACAAAGTCGTTTTTATCTGCATCTTACTTTCCACTTTCCTTTTTACTGCTTATCTTTATAGGTACATATATTTTAAACATTTACAAAATATTTTAAAAATATTTTTTAAAGCGGCGACATACCAGGTGCAAGCCATGGAGTACTTTGGACATAGCCAGTACCCTCTCCACAGAATACTGGAGGTTATTGACAGACGGGTCACCCGACTCTCCCTTCTTGCTGCCAATCTTCTTGTACAGGGTCTTCTGCCACTGGTGGCTGTCGTCATCTCCCTCCTGCCCACACAAGCACACTTCTCTCATGAAATTACTTCGCCCATTAAGTCCCATTTATTCCGGCACACGTATGCAGGAAGTGAAAAAGACGGTCACGTGACGGTGCCACGGCGCCGTCAGAGTAACAAGACACAAACTTGTGATTCTATTATTAGACATCTTCTGTATCCTCAACAATGATTCAATTCTGGGCTGCAAATTCTAGTTTGTGTTCATTTCGACGACATCATAACTGAACAATATGCAAAGGTGCAAAATGTGTAAATTTTTATAAATCTTCATACAAAATACTGCTGGGTCAACTGTTGATCGATTTCAAAATAATAGTTCTGTCTATCTGCAATATATATATATATATATATATATATATATATATATATATATATATATATATATATATATATATATATATATATATATATATATACTTTTTAAAACTACAACAGATTCAGCTTCATAATTTCTCAGAGCTTGTCTGTACAAACACAGAGTCTCTAAGCAAAGTGTGATTTTTTTATCCATTTTTTGCAAACATTACACTTCTGCAATAAATATATACATGTATCTTTGATGTTTAGGTTTCAAAACGCTGAGTTTTCTAGTTTCTGAGAATTTTTCTTGACAATAAAAACCAGGGTCTCGATGAAAAGCGTGTAATTTCTTGTCTTGATAAAGTGCAGATGTAATCAATATTGGCCGAATTCAAATATTATACGACGTTGCGCAACTACATTTTATTTATAAAGCTTCCAAATGATGCTGGGCCTTACAAAAATTCTGAGAACTTGTTTGGAGAAAACCGCCAAGTTTCCATACAAAATGTCTTAATTTTTATCGGCTCTTGACAAAGTGTAACTGCAACTTGCTGTGAAGTTAGGAATCACTCAAGCCAGCAGTTTAGATCACGTGACAACCCATTTTACAACAACATGGCAGACACGCTGCTTCTATCACGGACATCCGGCATGGACGGGTCGCTTCGTTTGTGATCAGTGACATGCCTTTTAGGGCGTAGTGCACGTAGGAAGGTATCGCAGCTTACTGACCTTTTCTTCCGTCTGGAAGTTTGCCTTCAGCCAGTCTTCAATGTCTCCCTCGGATTCTCTCTGTGGGTAAATATCATCTTTTTTTGTTAAAAATGCAAAAAGTTCTAAAATCCCAAATGCCAAAAGACAAGCTAGTAGATCGCTCGTTAATTCGTTCCATTTGGTACACGATGAAAATGGCTATTCCCCGGTAACCTCTTGGGATCCCGGCCGAATATCGCTGTATCCAGGTGGAATCACGGTGCAACTGTAGCAGGATAGGCCGGGATACTCACCACATTTTTTTTCCTTCGCAACAGAGTGGGATCCCGGCGACAACTTTATGTTTAATCTCTTGTCTTTATGTTGAAATTTCAACTTCCTGACCTGAATGACGGTGAAATACGTTGTTATTTGAAACCTCGATATTTTTCGGGCGGGATCCCCATTGCTTTTTGACAAAATACAATAAAAATACTACATGCAATCTGAACCATTAAACGAATATAAAAGGAATTATCTGTTGTCGAATTAACGAGCACCTACTGTATTTTTTTAACTACCGTATACAAGGATGCTAATAAAAGTTAACTGATGTTAAATAACAACAAGGACTGTGCTTTGTTGGGAAAAAATATGCAGGACTGTTTGCACCTAATTCAAAAAGATAAAACGTACTAAATATGCAAATGTGCTTAATTTTGTTGCCATTTGAAAACGACTTTAAAGGAGCAAAGAAGGGTGTAAACATGAAGAAAACATTCAACTATTTATTGAACTAATAATTATCTACGGCTGGCGTACAGTTTCATTTATGCTACGGTGCCGTGTGAGAACCTCTGACGTAAACTACTGCTCATACCACACCCCCACCCCCTCCCCAACCCCGTACATTGTTCCCATTTATTTATTATTGAAAATTACCAAAATAGAAGACATGTCAAATGCACACTATCTGCTCCAAGAATAACCATTAGTGCACAACAAACAGAATAGGATCATTCAGAACGTAAAATAAAACTCGATGCTTCTTGCTAAAACACTGATGTTAGGACACATATACGACCCGCCACAAAGCACAAGCTGATCAGTGTGGGGGAGGAACATTTGATAGCGCTCCGCTTCTGCGGGTCAGTGTGGGAGAGGAACATTTGATAGCGCTCTGCTTCTGTCGGTCAGTGTGGGAGAGGGACATTTGATAGCGCTCCGCTTCTGTGGGTCAGTGTGGGAGAGCAACATTTGATAGCGCTCTGCTTCTGTGGGTCAGTGTGGGAGAGGAACATTTGATAGCGCTCCGCTTCTGTGGGTCAGTGTGGGACAGGAACATTTGATAGGGCTCCGCTTCTGCGGGTCAGTGTGGGAGAGGAACATTTGATAGTGCTCCGCTTCTGTGGGTCAGTGTGGGAGAGGAACATCTGATAGCGCTCTGCTTCTGTGGGTCAGTGTGGGAGAGGAACATTTGATAGCGCTCCGCTTCTGCGGGTCATTGTGGGAGAGGAACATTTGATAGCGCTCCGCTTCTGTGGGTCAGTGTAGGAGAGGAACATTCGATAGCGCTCCGCTTCTGTGGGTCAGTGTGGGAGAGCAACATTTGATAGCGCTCCGCTTCTGTAGGTCAGTGTAGGAGAGGAACATTTGATAGCGCTCCGCTTCTGTGGGTCAGTGTGGGAGAGGAACATTTGATCGTGTTCCGCTTCTGCGGGTCAGTGTGGGAGAGGAACATTTGATAGCGCTCCGCTTCTGTGGGTCAGTGTAGGAGAGGAACATTCGATAGCGCTCCGCTTCTGTGGGTCAGTGTAGGAGAGGAACATTTGATAGCGCTCCGCTTCTGTGGGTCAGTGTGGGAGAGGAACATTTGATCGTGTTCCGCTTCTGTGGGTCAGTGTAGGAGAGGAACATTTGATAGCGCTCCGCTTTTGTGGGTCAGTGTGGGAGAGGAACATTTGATAGCGCTCCGCTTCTGTTGGTCAGTATGGGAGAGGAACATTTGATAGCGCTCCGCTTCTGTGGGTCAGTGTGGGAGAGGAACATTTGATAGCGCTCCGCTTCCGTGGGTCAGTGTTCGAGAGGAACATTTGATAGCGCTCCGCTTCTGTGGGTCAGTATGGGAGAGGAACATTTGATAGCGCTCCGCTTCAGTGGTATCAAATATTCTGCTCATTTAATGCAAACATTACGTACCAATATACACATGAAAGCGTTTCACCACAACCATTTCCGCATCTCACGTACGATGAGACTCTAACATACATCTTGTAGTGTCGTGGGGCATGATTATTTTTCATTCCAAAAGATGCGCGTCAAACAAATTTTAATTCAGTTAACGCTCCACGAGAACAATATTACCCAAGAAAAATTCATAATAAAACCCTAATTTCACTAAAATTTATTCACCACAAAAAATGAAACGCAAAATGCACTCCCTCGAGTGTATATTTGTCATAACATCTCGGCAAAGCACACTGCAATTTTTATGTTCATATAACAATGTAACCGTTGTTATATAGCAGCTGACCTCTGAAAGGATCTATTCACCGAATTACCGTAGAGGTTGGCTGTAGAAAACCAACGCAGTGTAACCAGAAACCTTACTTTCCCGCGTTGTTGTCCAACAGCTTACCTCTACGTTCGATCTGCTCGTTTTTGTCCAACAGCTTACTTCTACGTTCGATCTGTTATCTTTTTAATCGTCAACCCTACTTGAGATTAGACAGAAATAGCACTAATAAAAGAAGGGGACTACTTTTTAAAATATCTATTCGCTTTGTGTTTGTACATAACAGACAGATTTCCTCAGAGGTCATCTGTTTTATAACAACGACTCCGGTTGGACCATAATATCACATGATCCCTGATTCTTGTTCTGAAGTGAAAAAATATGATGGGAACCGGTTACATTTTTCAATAGAACGGCAGTTCGAAAAAAATTCTGTTGGACGATAATAATCCTGTCCAAGAGAATACAAGAACAGTCACCTAGCAGCTGTTAATGCGCTAACGCTCAGCCACAGTCCTGATTCCATACGCGGACAGCGCCAAGAAAAACCTTCTGACCGTGACGATTTTACGAGCGATGGTACGCCTAGCGACAATGCACCTTAACGGGAAGTGTAACAATTCACCCGCATGACAGAATTGGAGACACGTATAATATGACAAGTTTTTTAATTTAACCACGGTGTCCCGTCAAATTCCAGCCGTGTATAGTTAATTAAAGAGACACACGCAAAAAAAAAGAGAGAAAGAAAGAAAGAGAAAGAAAAAAAGAAGAAAAGAAGAAAAGAAAGTAATGGAAAAAGTTAATAAAACATGCTTAGGCGATGCAAGCCTTTCAACGTTACTGGCACAACCTCGGATTACGCGACTTCTTTCCACTTTGTATCATTGCATTACATTGTAAACACTGCAGCTTAATGTACTTTCAAATGGACGTAGACTGAGATTAGCCAGGTTTTGCATACAACACAAAATTAAAAATCTATTGTTTACTATTTCTACTATTTTCTAAACATCTTGCAGGACGTTAGTCAAAGGTTCTGACACGTTTCGCATAACAGAAGTTGTTTATATTTGCAACATCATAGAAACTATAATCAATGCAATTAGGGCTGCAACGACTACCGAAAGGTACCGGCTTCAAATGCACCGCTCGTGACTAATCAGTTTTGTAGAAACCCTGCTGATCATAAATATTTTCTGCTGTCTGTTCTAATTTTATCACAATTAATAAATCATTTAGCGTCAGGTTGGGTGAAGTTACCCTCGGGGACACACTCAACCCCGGGGTTGCAAATGGCAAAATTCTGGCCCTGGCCAATCCCTAATCTGGCGTCATCCCTTGCTCATATCCCTTGGGAATATTCATGTTAAGACTTTGGTATCTGTAGGAAGTAAACTTTGAAGCAAAAAATGTTTACAATGTAAAGAACATATCAATACATTTATCCCGTTGTGAGCCAAACATCAGCTCGATCGGGTCGGTTCGTTTAAAATTTCGGCCCGGGAATCCGCGAACGATAAGTTGGTCGCCGACCTTCAAAAAGTTGCAGCCCTAGTGTTATCCACCAAATACAAAACTGGAATTGAAAATTCAAACACTCAGTGAATAGTTATTACATGTGACTTAGGTCTGCTGTCGAGACATTTCTTCAAATTAACCCCTTCTTACGGGTGTCTCAAGCAGAGTACTGGCAGGATATGACAATGATTTATGGAAAGCATTTTATTAAACAAAATCCGAAATGGGGATGATTAATTTAATGAATCCTTGGTAATGTTATTCTCCTTCAGACATTTTTTTGAATTTGTCATGAAGGTTCGTTATAATAAAGTGATATACAAGGATTAAGGAACATTTTTAGAAAAATGTTTACATTTGAAAAACTTGTTTCTGGCTCGTATGCTCTTGCATTTTAGAACCTTTCGCTATCCTTTTCGATAATAATAATGTTATCCCTGTATGCAGTAACAAGTGTTAATACAGAGGCAGCGATGCATGATTAGAAGTCTGGACAAACACAGACCAATGATGAGACACAGTGCAAAAAGTACAGAGCAAATAACGTAGAAAGAAATGGCTAACGTGTGAAACTTGGCCACTCTCATCGAACTCGGAACTCTGAAAAAGCAAGACAAAGATACGGTGAGCATTTAACGGAATGTCCACGGGCAATGTGCCAAGCTGAGGCACTCATCCAGAGGAAACAATACATGCATTATGATGTAAGCGACCGTGGTCTGACGAGGACCAAGTCTCTGTTTAGCCTCGTGGATGCACTAGGCAATCCTCATGCCAGTGAGCTTCGTGTGCACAATACACACCCAAGTCAGCAAAACACTTTATAAACAGTGGGTGGAGTGGGGATGGGAGTCGGCCAAAATGAAACCAAGCATGGTAATCACACGGATACAGGAAAAGGGTCTGCTTTGTAAAAATTTCTGAGAGCTGCTATGCTGTCATTCTTTCTCAGGCAATTCATGAATATTCGCAATTGGGGCCTCAGATTTGGAAAGTCGGCTCTAAAAGCTTCTCGCTGTGAAGAAGCCTGAAGGGGAAGGAAAGTCCAGGGGAGGTGGTTTGGAAAAGGGATATTTATTTGCTTCTTTATTAAGTATTTCGACTAACAAACATTCTCCAATTGAAAGTGGATTTCAAATAAAGAATGTCCAGGTCAACTCGTTTAAATAAACAAGATCCGGACGGAAAATGTCTGGCCTTTCTCCAGCTGACTCGATAAGCCTCAAAAACCTTTCGTATTTGATCTTTTCATATGCATATGTCAGCCTTTATTTCAAGCTTTGAAAAAAATAATAATTATAATTTTTTGTTTAAATCAATCATTTCAACAATTCTGGAAAAAGTGCCTTTTAGAAAATCAGATATTTATCGACTTTAAAGGTGATGAAAGCTAAAACTAACACTATTAGAAATCATGCTACAGACATTTTTTCTGCCCTTTTGCCACTCCAGCTGCACAATCCAATTACAAGTCAGAACAAAAGTTCTTGACGGATTGCGAACAACACCAAAAGAAGCGCAGCACTTTGAGAGGCTACCTAACGCCACACATCCACATATAGGGGCAACGGAGGAGCCTTTTTTCGCTCTACATCGGCTAGATATGTCAGACAGTCTTAATGATCAACAAGTAAGTAATAACATTACAGGGGGAGGGGGCATTAAAAAAATATAATAAACCAAAGAGAGATGTATGATTGGGTATCGTAATAAATGAAATAAGCTGGCATCAACGAGACTGAGAGCTGAGTAAAATCAACAAATACTTAAGTCCAGATAATATTTATCGAGCTGTTTTCCCTTGCCTTGCGCCGTTAAAAGCAGTCTAGTTTAACAGATGTGTTGCAGTAATTAATGTCGATTTAAGAGATTTCAAGTAGCTAATATGCAAGAAAGAGGACGTGGACGGAGCAGACAGAAAGCGGGAAAGCCTTACAACAGTAAGGGGTGGGTGGGCAGCAGGGGCACCGAAGTGCGTCGGTCTTACCTCGATGAGGCGCTGCTTGGCCTGCTGCACGAGCTCCTGCTCCCTGCCGCCGAACATGTTCAACCCAATAGGCAGCAGCCTGTAACAACACACAACACAGCCTGACTGTTGGTCTGGCTCAAGGCAACAGCCTGTAATAACACATAACACAGTCTGACTGTCGGCCTGAGGCCAGAAAGCAGCCTGTAACAACGCACAACACAAGCTGTTAGCCGGCCTAACGTTAGGCACCCACCTACAACAACAGATCCTCATTATCAGCCTAACGCTGGCAGTAGCCTACAACCACACACAACCTCACTGCCAATCTAACGCTAGGTAACAGTATGCAACATCACACAACATAGCCACAACACTAGCCTAACACTAGCCTAACACTAGGCAACAGAATGAAACACAAGACAACACAACTGGGTAGGCGATGAAGAATTTTTACTTTGATTTAGCAATTAATAAATTTTAACCAAATTATTAATAATTTATATTACAATAATAGTTGTTTTTATTATGAATGTTTCATTTTTACATATCCCGTAGAAGTACATAAGTGTGGCAGTCTGCGAGAGGGGGCGCCACGTGACTTGACAAGGCCCACCTTCTGAGGCAGGCGACATTGAGACTCTGCGTGGTCTCCATCTTGGACTTGGGCTTGCGCTTCTCGCCCTTGCGGCGGGTCTCCTTGCCGCCCTCGGGCGACGCCGGCGACGATTTCTTGTCTTGGCTCGGCATGATGAGCGCCATGTTGTCGATCTCGTTTGCGAACACGAAGTTCTGCTCCTCTTTCTTGAACAACTGCGGAACACAACAAGGTCTATATCATTTTGAAGGACTGGGATATTCGGTCACAACCCCTACCCCCCCCCCCACCCCCTCATCCACCTTCCCCCATCCCACTAGTCTGTCGTGTATGAAAAACAAAGGTAAGGTGGTGGCTTCTGTCATGGGGCCTTTCTTTCAGGGAGTTTCTCATGGGAAATTTATGATCCTTCACGATGTTGTGTGTGAATGATTTGAAGTAAATTACTGATGAAATCGAGGCCAATATCTACACTTACACACAAAAGATTTACTTGAATTCAAATTATTGCTTCTGTGACGGGCAAGATTTGGGAACGCAACGTCACTCGAGATGAACTCCAGATTATGGCATTACATGGCATTTGGACCACAGGTTACTAGCTGAGTCATGGCATTACATGGCATTTGGACCACAGGTTACTAGCTGAGCGATAACATTACATAGTATCTGGACCACAGGTTACAAGTTCAGTCGTGACACAAACGTGGATCGCACCAGATTATACTCTGAGTGCATGGCAGCACTTATACTGGATCCTGACAACAGGTTATAAGCTAAGTGGCACTTACATGGGACTTAGATCACATGTTATAAGTTGAATGGTAACAGTTACAAATGACTTTAATCACAGGTTATGAGGCTTGGCACTAACATCGGAGTTGGACCATGGGTTATGAGCTGGTAGCACTTGCATGGGACTTGGACCACAGGTTATGATCGGAGTCGTGGCACTATCATCGGAGTTGGACCACGCGTTATGAGCATGTAGCACTTACATGGGACTTGGACCACAGGTTATGATCGGAGTCGTGGCACTATCATCGGAGTTGGACCACGCGTTATGAGCTCGTAGCACTTACATGGGACTTGGACCACAGGTTATGATCGGAGTCATGGCACTATCATCGGGGTTGGACCACGGGTTATGAGCTTGTAGCACTCACACGGGACTTGGACCACAGGTTATGATCGGAGTCGTGGCACTATCATCGGAGTTAGACCACGGGTTATGAGCTGGTAGCACTTACATGGGACTTGGACCACAGGTTGAAGACCTCGGCTACGCAGACATAGAGGGTCTCTGCCACGGGGTTTGGTTCCTTGAGCCACGTGGATCTGTGCAGGTCCACGTACTTGATGAGCAGTGGGTAGAAGGCGTACATGTCGCGAACAAGAATCTGGAACGCCTGCAGAAAACAGACACACTGGATTAAGAAGAGAAAAGAAAACAACATCTATGCAGCATTTCATAAACAAACCTATACCATAAACATCACAAGAAGGTGTATGTGAGAGTTGACTGACCTCTTGCACGACCGTCTCAGCATCGCCCACCTCGCCCGCCCCGGCACGGCGCTTCTCCTGCAGGAAGTTCTCCTCCTCCGCCTCCCTCTTTTTCGCCTCCGCCTTGAGCTTCTCTGCCACAGGCAGGATGTGCTCCTTCAGCATGTCCGCCGTGGCGTTACGGATGATCGGCTGCGTGCGCGCTGCAAATGTAATGTCATACGGGATAGTCGGCTGGTATGCGCGCTGCAAATGTAATGTCATACGGGATAGTCGGCTGTATGCGCGCTGCAAATGTAATGTCATACGAAATAATCGGCTGTATGTGCGCTGCAAATGTAATGTCATACGGGATAGTCGGCTGGTATGCGCGCTGCAAATGTAATGTCATACGAAATAATCGGCTGTATGCGCGCTTGAAATGTAATGTCATACGGGATAGTCGGCTGTATGCGCGCCTCAAACGTAATGTCATACGAAATAATCGGCTGTCTGCGCGCTGCAAACGTAATGTCATACGAAATAATGGGCTGTGTGCGCGCTGCAAATGTAATGTCATATGAGAAATTGGGTGTGTGCGCGCTGTAAACGTAATGTCACACGGGATAATCGGCTGTATGCGCGCTGCAAACGTAATGTCATACGAAATAATCGGCTGTATACGCGCTGCAAACGTAATGCCATACGGGATACTCGTCTTTGTGTGCGCTGCAGACGCAATGTCATGTACGGGATAACGGCTTTTGTGTGCGCTGCACATGTAATGTCAAGCAAGATAATCGGCTGTGTGCGCACTGCTAATGGAACGTCATACGGGAAATCTGCTCTGTAAACGTAATGTCATCGAGCTTTAAAAATACCACTGCAGCGAACAGTGTTGTCTAGAACATTATTTGTCTTGGCAGAACTTTCTGAAGTTCTGTCTTGGTTTATATAACTTACGTGCAATACGGTTCATCCAGGGAGCATCTTCGGTTCCGATGTTGTTCCGAATGAGCTTGAGGACATTGCCCAGTACGCTGTTCATCAGCTGCGTTGTTACTGTCGTCACATTCAACCTAACAAACATGAGGGAAAACGACAAGATTCACTTTCCTTCTGCATTCTCCCTCCTCCTCCCCCTCCCCCCTCCCCCCCCCCCCCGCACGTTTTCAATGTCCACTCGGTTTCTTAGAAACATTTTGAGTTTTAAAGTTAACAGAAATCAGCATTAACTGGCAACGTTGTAATATTAAATACACTGGAGCAGTCACCCGATGTCTGTGGCGTCCGGCTGGTCGGGTCCCTGCGACCACCAGAAGGGCAGGTAGCTGCACAGCATGGGCAGCGTGACCTCGATGACGTGCGGCGCCTCGTTGTACTTGCCACCCGACTCGGCCAGGGACTCGATCTCCGCCACGATGCGCTCCAGGTCAGGCACGTTCTCGGCCACCATGTCCATCACCTCTGTGAACACGGCACAGCCATCGTAAAGCACACAGCCGCCTTCCCGTATCGACAGGGGTCTCGTCTTCCCAAAAGTCCTTTCGTGTATTTTGTTTTGGTTAAGGCGTTTCTTATTTATAAATAAGAAGGATACGTTTCGCAACATTTCATTCTGGGAATTCTAAATTGTAGAATATTTGGATTTTTTTTCAACAAGTGATGGTGAGGAGTAACTACCAGACGTTGGGATTGACAACACGCATTTGACACATCATTTACAACATTTTGCCATTTTGTGTGTGGAAGAAAAGCTCCCCCCACCCCCACTTCTGTCGAAACGGAGCATGAAAACTGAATGCAGCCTACGGGGAGTTGCTAACTGTTCACACGGCAGTGATTATTATTATTATTATTATTATTATTATTATTATTATTATTATTATTATTATTATGCCTTTTTTCCTGTGGAGACACTCAAAATATTACTTGATATATATGTAACGTTTCAAACGTTATAAGTGCACATGCACTTGCCTTTTGCCTCGAGCGAGTGCGCCGCTATACGGTCTTCCTCAATGCCGAACAGGATCGAGTTCTTGTTGTACTTATTAAGCTGTGGTTCCAGGAAGGCGACGGGGAAGGTGCTGGCGAACGATGCCACGCACTCGCCCAGCGCCGGCCTGTGCCTGAAACAACCCACTCACAGCTCACTTTGCGCACATTTTTCACGAATTCCTTTTAAGTCAGTTCTTCAAGATGAACACTGCATATAAACATGCACTGCCAAATATTTCAAACAGTGACTCCATCTAATTTGAGATTATCCACTCCTTATTTTACAACAGCAAACTTTTCGAGTCCCAGCACTTAGTTGTTATAATGATGGTAGACAAGAGAAAAAAAGATAATCATGGAAATTTCCTGATAAACAATGGTAACAGATATATGTAATTTATCGACAACAAATCTGCCAACCCCCCCCCCCCCCCCCTCACAAAAAATAACAAATAGCTAAAAAAAACTAATAATAATAACACACACGCGAGTTGAGGTAATGTTTCACATTTGGCAAAGATCAAAGCTTCAATCGTTAACAACATCTTAATAAAGATCACTATCCATCTTTGGAAACCACTGCAATAGGATTGAAACTATTGATTTTTTAGAGAAGGAATACTTGGCAATACACTCATTTCAAGCATTCTGCTTTTTATCTGACTTTGTAACTGGACTAATATACCATTTGTAAGTAACATTCAAGATGTTCGATGGATTCACACAGCGTTAGTAGCTAGTAGTCAGTATTTAGTAATTTTCAGTTAACGGTTTTCAGGTGAAGGTCATATTACGGGATAATCATGTAACGTGTGGACAAAAGCCATCATGCGTCATACCTCGATAGTTCATGTTCAATGGAATCCCTAGAAAAACAATTGCCTTTTAAAACATCTACACTACTGTTGAAAAATCGCTCTACTTTCTAGTATTTTCTACTTTGAAAATACTACATGAACATAACCAAGCGGTATTAAGTAACTGCATTTAAACTGTTATAAACAGTGTGAAAACTCCCTCAGCCACGCAAAACTGTACTACTATAAAATACATGAAGCCAGACTATAAAGCGTGGCTTAGCTCAATTTTTTTTTTTTTTTTGGTTCAAATATACATTCGTTATGTACAATGGCGTCTCATAAATTTATGTTTGTTTTTACATAATTTCTAAGTTTCAATATGCATTTTAGTTTTCTATGGTTTAGGAATGAAACACGTTAAAGGCATTCCTTTCGCACTTACATAATATTAGTTCTGAAAAAAAAAGAAATTACACGCGTTAAGTTCAGGAAATAACCGGCTAGCGATTTCACATTTAAAGCTCATCAGCTTCATTCATATTAACGATAGGCCGATACATCTGCCTTTGCGCATTTTTACGACGATCAATCCGATGTCCTTCTGGCGACTCAACGCGGACAACCACACCTTTTTTTCTGTGGACTTTGCTAAATTGCACTGACAGTTATAAATCGCCACATTTAAAAAAAAACGCTCCCCACTTCGTGAGCACATCAGACATGCAGCGAGTATAATGTCTCTAAACCTTACAATAATAATAATTTATCTCCATCTTGGTTTTAGACAAAAGTGACGAAATGGCGGGAAAAGAAATGTGGGTGGTTCACCTGTGCACGAAGTCCTTGCTGCTGGTGCCCAGGGAGTACAGGGCGTTCAGGATGCGGTAACAGCACAGCTGCTGTTCACCCACTGAAATACGTTACACCGCACAGCATCAGCCATCAGTTTATAACATCAAATGTATATTTATTAAAAACTTGTTATCACCTTGATACCAAAATCCTGGCGCTAAACGTAAACTGCTTTCTGTCGTCATTGAAAACATTACATTAAACATTTTTTTCAGGAGTTGAGGAACTGAACCTTGCAACAAAATGACAACTTCACTTCCGAACAACTTAAGAACAAAATGGTAGAAGAGCAAGTGTGAGCCACACGGTATTTAGGGTTCGCCCCTTTACAAGAAACGAGCGGTGATCACAGCTACAGGAGCGGAGAGTTGTACGCACCTAGCAGGTCCGAGCCAAAGCCGTATCTGCCGAGGTGGTCGAACATGGAGGTGAGTACGG
This sequence comes from Protula sp. h YS-2021, assembly GCA_949752745.1. Taxonomy (NCBI): domain Eukaryota; kingdom Metazoa; phylum Annelida; class Polychaeta; order Sabellida; family Serpulidae; genus Protula; species Protula sp. h YS-2021. Next base: position 47,838,761 of record OX457024.1, read on the forward strand.
GTAGGAGGACCATGTGCACGTAGTTCAGGCTCGTCGCTCCCCGCGTGATCGTCCCTGCCGTAAACATAAGCCACAGCACGCGTCAGCGGCGTGCCTTCACACAGACACACACGGCACGGCACGGCGGCGTGCCTTCATACTCATTTACTTGCCAGTATGCGGAATTTTTTACGCACTCTGCTCTATCAATGTTACTTTATTAAAAGCCTCTAATATCTTTATTTACAGAACAAATTTCTGTGTGCAAATGCTATTCCTTACGCCTGAATTTTATTCAGATGCCTAAATGAGTACAATCCATGTGCATCAATGAATACTTTTACAACGTTCGCGTATTTAACCCGTAGTATTTCACACACGGCGCTATAACACGACAACATGGTTAGTGCTAGCGGGCAGCGCGTCACCTTTAACGTGGCTGAACCTGCCCACTTTGAGGTTGGCCACGGTCTGCGTCAGGTCGTCTGCCGCGAACGTGAAGAATGGCAGTAGTGAGGAGCGCACGATCTCCGGGCTGTGCTTGGCCACCGCCCGCGCATCTATCGCCTGCAAGCAGACCTCACCTTGCCGACCACCATACATCGTGCTGGTACAAGTAACACAATGTATGTGTTCAATACAGGGTATGTCCTGACCGGCGTCCTGACTGGGTCGTTTTCATGCGTGAACTTACCGGTAGGAAAATACTGCAGTAATTCATCCATAAACTGATCGTTTTTCCATGTAGTAAAGTGCCATATGAACTGAATAAACTGATCTAAGACTAGATGCTCGAGAAGCATGAATCTGCCGGGGTTTGGGTAAAATTTGAAAGTAATTTTTAACAATTTATCATTTTGTCAATTTCTGTCATACTTCTAAAATTCCAAGTCACTGCACTGAACAAGGATTGGAAGCACCTCTGGGTAAAAGTGAGACTGACTCCAGCATATGCTCACTCCAAAACACACTTTGCAAATGTTTAAGAATTCACCATTTTGTCAATTTCTCTCGTATTTCAAAAATTCCTGGTCACTGCACTGCACAAGGGTTGGGACCACCCCTGGGTAAAATTTGAGACGAATCCATCCATTAATAAATGATCTAGGCGCGTGAGACTGAAAGTGCACAGACAGGCGGACGGCAAGACAGACAGACCGACAGATAGACAGTGAAAACTATATCGGATAATAAGAAGCTGGGGGAAAATCAGATACAGTATTAATGAAATATGACACGGATAACGAGAAAGGTAACACTGTCTGAGCCAATATCGTAGCAGCCACTGAGACCATTCTTGTAACACGAGCAGGACTGTCCTCGCCCCCTCCCCTTTCCCCCTACCCCCGTGGTTAATAGCACAGGGTTCATAGTCGATTTTCAAAATCAAATTCCATGATTTTTCCATGATTTTTCCAGGATCTCAAATTTTTTTCCAGGTATTGTTTTTGTGAGGTTTTCACGGATATATATATATATAAAAATGAACGAAAAAACAGTTCCAACCCATTTTTTATTCTGTAAAATACAGAGCTAGATGAGGCTCATCGAGTCAAGATGTGCTTTTGGCTTGACACTCCCCCCCCCCCCCCCCCGCCACCCATTTGCAAACAATTTTCTCACCGGATTTGCAGCGTTCTGAAAAATGACAGTTTTCTTGAAAATTGAAAAATAATTACCCAATTTCGTTTTCCATGATTTTTCCATGATTTTTGGCCTTTTTTTTTAAATTCCATGATTTTTCCATGATTTTTCCAGGTATTGAAAAAAATTCCAGGTTTTCCAGGTGGCCTATGAACCCTGTAGCATGGCTTATAAGATGTTGGTGCTTTTAATGTGTTGCCGCTGAAAAAAAACCAGACAGAGAGACTTCTAACGCAAACAACAAGCAGAGTTTACCAGGTGTGCGCGGCCAGCAGTTGGCTGTCACGTGACCGAAGCGGTGACGTACCTGGACGAGCGTCTGCAGGCACTGGACGGAGATCTGGACGTCGTGGCCGAAGGCGGTGATTCTCTGTCTCAGCAGCATCGACAGCTTGGCGAATAACCTGTCGGCACGGCCTAACATGCTCAGTACTGGTAGTTGTTTTTAAGTAAAACAGATGTGCTAATGCATATCAAATTATTACAAAGTTCTTGCTGTGGGATCCCATATGGGAGTACACGCAAGTGAACCCAAACCCATCATGTGACCTTGGCTAAAACAATAAAATAAAAACTAAAAAAATTAACAAATAAATCAATGAAATAAATTAAAAACCAGGCATAAAATCCTAATCTAAACATTATAGATTTGCCAAAATGTCAAAATATGAAGTTTTTCTGGCGTCTTACGTCGTAGTCATCTCCTTCTCTTTGAGAGAGGCCGTGGCTGTGTCAGGCGGCATGTTTGCATTCGTAATAAAATAGTCCTTGTGCGCCTTGAAGTATCGCTCGACCAGCGGCAGGACTACTTTTCCAAAGAACTTGACATCCTCGGTGGCGGTGGTGAAGCTACCGCGGCGGCTGAATCGTGATGCTGGCTTGGTGTTCTTCATGTTGTAGGCGGCCTTGTCGACGTACTCGAGCAGCTTCTCCAGCAAGCTGTAGGCGAAGCGCTTCTCTGTGGATGACACGCCCACGCCGCTGTCGGTCTCCGACTCGCGACTCGCCAGCGCGAACGCCTCTCTGTTCCTGTTTACTCGTGGATCACTACAAACAACAAATCGCATCCGTTCTTCCTGCCTTACCCCACTAAAGGCAGCTGTCTTCAAACTACTCAGCTTCTGCTTTATTTGTATTTATGATGTATCTATACACTCTTTTAAGTCAATCTAAATAAAATCATAAATGAATCTTTTATTTGTTTTTGCACGTCTTATTCATATTTATATCTCAAGTCTACTTGTTTTTCAACGATTTACGATACAATACCGCTTCAAAGCACAATGCCAAGGAAGCTGGGCACCACATTGAGTACCACACACAGGTGTCGACAATTATCCCACCGCTGTGAAGCACCACAGTGAGTGCCACACATTGATATCGACAATTACCCCACCACTCTGAAGCCTTGAATCTGGAGAAATCTGAGGAATTCCTTGGCCTTGTCTTTCTGTAGGTTCTTCTCTTTCTCGGTCAGCATTCCGAACGCCTGCAGCTGTGTGTGTATGCCGCCGCCTGGGAAAAGTACACGCACTTACGTACACACATAAACACCCCCGAACACACAGTATCTCCACCCGCCACACTGCCTACACGGCATTCAGACCTTTTTTCAGTAACACAGTTTGTCAAATCCTTCTCTACTCTCATTGCACTACATAGTGAAAACACTACGAATGTCGAACTAACATTTATGTATCTCTCGTTTCTAGCCATTTACTATAAAAAATCAAGTTTCCAAACCATTAAACTGTCAAGAATTTAAAATGAGAGTGTTGCTCATTTTGGGGTATGGAGATTTCGTCACCTGTCAAATTCGGCACCAAACAATCTCGGCACCTTTTTGACAATTCGGTACCATTTTTGTTGACAAACTCGGCACCAAGCCTTACAAACTCGGCATCATTTTTTTAAACTCGGCACAAAACATTCAAAAGAATATTTAAGCAAAGTACTTTACTTGAGGTCAAATTTTATGATGTAGCAATGAACATTTATTACCAAACATTAACATTGTTACACACCATTTTTCATAATTATTTTATGCATGTGTTGTTCATACTGATGACAGAGTGCTTTGACACCTTTTATGTTTTATAATTATCCTTATTTACTATGTACTCTGTGATTTTAAGTTGAAAGATGCTTTGTTCATAACGATCACAGAGTGCTTTTGACACCTTTTATATGTTAATAATAATCTTTATTTACTCTGTAATGTAGAGATAAGAGGTTGCTCTGCTTTTCAGTGGTAGCTCTAATTGAGATGAATTGTAATTATTGTCGTGAATATTCAATTGCAATTAAAATATAACAATGACTAGTACAGTGATTTGCAATTTAGTCATCAAATCTTCTGGAGAGTCTAATGGGAAATAACTACAATTTGTGTCAAAGTACACGAACACGCGCACAGCATTAAGCAAACTTCTCCGGGCGGTTGGACGCATTTATGCAACTGGTGTTTAACTTTTGAACAATCTTAAAGAAGCAATATTATTATTATTATTATTATTATTATTATTATTATTATTATTATTATGCGCTTACAATGGATTAAACCCTAAGCGCAACAATAGCTAAAATACAAGTAATTACACACATACTGAATAAAAGAATCATAACTTGAAAATTATGCATAACACAAGAATCAATGACTAGAAAAGTGTTTGTATATTGAAATAAAAATTTGAATGCTTTTGCAAAAAGCTGTTAAAACTGAAATGTCTCACATCAAATACTGGCATTTATAGTGACTAGATTGGTATATCAACGAACTACTTATAGTAGGCTAGTCTAAAAAGATGAGTTTTTAATAATTTCTTGAACTCTAAAATATCCTTTTCGATTCGTACTTCAAAAGGCAACGAGTTCCACAGTCTCGGGGCTGCATTTTGAAATGCCCTATCACCATAGCGCTGGTAAGTCCTATTTCAACCAGTGGACCTTGGTCAGACGATCTGAGACGACGAGCTGGATCGTGGGGCGTAAGTACCTCTTTAATGTATGCTGGTGTTTGATCATTAAGGGCTTCAACTTTAAACATGATGCGTTGTTCAATCGGCAACCAATGAAGAGCGATCATTTTATCACGAGTGGACTCTTCATGCGACAATTTTACCACACGAGCTGCCTGATTGAGTATCCGTTGTAGCCGCCCAAGAAGACATTTCGGGAGATTAATCAACAAACTGGTAGAGTAATAGAAGCGGCTCATAATCAAAGCGTGGACTAGTGTCTTTGCAGCATGTTCTGTTAATCTGGGACTGACGTTTCGTATCCATCGCAGGCAGTAGTAACATACGCGAATGACTGCGTTCACACGGGCTTCCATAGTGAGAGATGAATCAATCATTACACCAAATGCACGTGCAATGTCAGAGCGCGGAACACATTCACTATCCAAGCACAACTGATCGACCTGGATGAATTGCTCATTATATTTGCTTGCAATAATTAAAAACTTTTTTTTTCTTTATTTAATTTAAGTTTATTAGCACTCATCCAAGCTCCAATGTCGGTAATCATTTTTAAACTCGGTAAGGGTTGCAAGCTGATCTGCTGACGAACGAGGATTGAAACCTCTCTCAATCATCTGCATAGAAATGATACACTATTTCTCGTGCCTTGATAAGCGGACCAAGAGGTTTGGTGTAGTGAGAGTAACCTCTGGAGCCTATTTTGGATCCTTGTGGAAGTGCACATTCTAAATAAACAGCGTCAGATCGAACACTACCGATCTTAACCCGCACACTACGATCGCATAAATAGGATGGCATCCAGCCTAACGCATCGCCCTCGACACCGAAAGAGCGCTGTAACCGTCGAAGATAAATATCATGGACTACGGTGTCGAAGGCGGCGGACAAGTCCAAAATACCAGGTAGACTGCCTGTTTGTTATCAAGCTGGACCAGTAGGTTACTGAAGAGGCGAATTAGAGCTGTCTCTATACTATGATGCTCTATGTAAGCAGATTGGTATTTCTCATCTAACTTGAAAATTTCTAAGTGGTGCACTAGTTGCCGGCAGATAACTTCTTCGATTATTTTGGAGATAAAGTCCAAATTTGACACGGGCCGATAATTTTTGGGAATTGTATCTCTTTACCAAATATAAAGAGGGGCAAAATTGCCCCTGGTGTTTGACTTTTGAACAATTTTAAAGAGCCCAATGTGAAGACCAGCAAAACTTCTTCATCAACTACCTTTGAAGTGCATTTGTGGTGTTAGAATAATTCACAGACACTGGCATTATAAGTTTTAACTATGTGAACTATGTGTGCAAATCAATTTGCAATTTAAATTTTGATTTTGTCAATGAAGAATACTTCGTTGTGCGTTTTGTTAATTGTTTAAATTATGACTTGGAACTTTGGATACAGTAGCATTTGATGTTTATGAGACTTACACTGCTTTTAATAAATGTGGCATTGGTTGTAGTCGGACTTGTTAATACTTTGTTACTTCGCTACATCAATAAAATTTAATTGTTTCAACAAAAAAGTGACCTAAATTGAAATATCTTGCCTGAATTTTTCTTTAAATTTATGGTTTTGAGTTTTAAAAAATTGTGCCCAATTTTAAGCCGTGGTGCCGAAATTGCAAGAAAATTGGTGCCGAGTTTGTCAAGCGTGGTGCCGAATTTGCTGATGCCGAAATGTCCAAAGACCTCCATTTTTTCTCTGTTGCACAATACCATTAAATTACGAATAAAAAAAATGTTTACCAAGAGAATCTAGCTCAATTTTTTTATTCTTTGCCCAGTATTCGTGAGAGTTTTCAGCCACTCTCTCGGCCATTTCAAGCATGGTTCTGGTCAGGTTGACACCCCTCAGATCTGCTGGTCTTGGATTGTAATCGCCCTGCGCAGCAGAAAACTAGAGTAACAAAATGAAAGGAGGGAAGATAAAGGGGGTGGTCAGGTTTCTGGGAGATGCACGTTAGACATGAGATATTGGCTGAAGTATTGAAAATGGGACAAATATAGCTGAGAGCAACAGAAACAAAAAACAATAATAATAATAATAATAATAATAATAATAATAATAATAATAATAATAATAATAATAATAATAATACAAAGAAAACAAAGAGTCGAGTATTTTGAACAAGGCATGGGTATTTTATTCTTCGGCATGCATTGAGTTACGCCAAAACTGGATCTGTACAACAGCTGAGTAGTTACATGCTCAACAAGTCTTTTTTTTTAAACTTGGTTTTCGTGTGATTCTCCAAGGTGGGGTATCTCTCGGACAAAGTGCAATATCTATGTGTTTATGCTCTTTTTCATCCCTGTCTTCTCACACTTCATGTATTAACCATGTACAGACCACCAAACCCCACTGATCGACACTTTCTCATTTTTTTTCAACAACCATAATGCACAATTTTCCTTTGGTTTTTATCTCTATTGTTTTGTACTGTATCTGGGGATTACCAGGGCCACTTTCGAGACACGGCGTTTGACTTGAGATCGGCTTCGGGCTGGGTCCGCCTCTATGGTCCATCCCCACGCTATCATGGCCCTCATCATTTCTTCAATTGGCCGCACAATGTATGATCTGGCCTGAAAACAAATGCAATGCTATGTAACCAAAAAGGTACACTTTTTTTTTTTTGTTCTCTGTTTTACAAGTCAATATTTATTCTAGTTATGCAAAAACAAACACGGACTTATACCAAGCTGCCAGAGAAACCGGCCAAGTCACCCCTGAGTATGTCTGCTGTGAGACTGAGCGAGTTATTAACTCATTCAGGTGCTCATGGATTGCGTAAATTTGTAATAAGTCCACTTGGCCACCGTCCTTGGCCCGACCTGGCTCATTTACGATACCGACCCTTATTAGTTCCCATATTATCTATCTTTAAAAACATTTCATTAATGCATCAAGAAATGTAGGCCTGACCGTGTTAACAAAGAAGTACCGATAGACACACAGACAGACGGGCATATCCGAAAACTAGTCTCCCGTTCCGCGGCAGCGGCGGCACACTAATAAAATTTGTATGCTCTACGTGGGCCTGAGCTGTGAGAAAGCTGACGCACCTTATCGCTCAGTGTCTGCAGGCTCCTCAGGCTTGGATGCTCTTTTCTGTCCTCATCATACAGCTGCCCCAGCGTCCAGCCGCCCTCGATCTGTGCCACAAAACAGGGTTTTAAGCTATTAGCCGCATTATTAAAAACAAAATGCGGTTTGAGAAGGGTAGTTTTCTATCACGCGGCCTCCCGTAACTGTATACACACCCATTTTTTTAACAGCAGTAGTCATTTATGTTCATTAGTCAATCTGCAAACCTCCGCGCAAATACTCCAAAAAAAAAATAAAACATTCAACCATTTTTCACGACTGTTCTTATTACATTTTCTATGTATTGTGACGCGGAATTTCGTAACATTTCATTAACATCGACAAAAGAGCGACCTCTGAGCTAATCGTCTTCCCAGTCATCTTATTAATACAGGGACAGCTTTAATATTTTCGAGCTGGCGGGGTAGGAATGCTTGGTGACCTTATTCATTGCCCACTCATCATGGAAATGCTCGGCGAAGTCAACGCACACCGTGGACATCTGCTGGCTAAGGCGAACCCTGCAACGTCCAAAATACGGGTCAAGGACGTCATGTCAAAACAGCGTGTCAATCTAGGACTGATGTAACTGTTAACATTCTCATTAAATTTCACTTCTGCGCATAAAGGTCATACTTTTTTGTTTGCTCACGCACATTAATACAAAAATCCGAAACGAAGGAATGTTTCATAAGAAGGTTAGTCAGCAATTTGCACAATACGGTGTACTGTAACACATGCAGATGAATGCACGACTACAGGAGCAGGGGGTGGCGGAGGGGGGGGGGGGAGTTACTTGGTGGTGTCGACGGGTTGCGGCGTGTAGGTTTCATCTGCCTCAGCCTGATAGCGCTTCAGGTCTTCTGGGTGAGAGCTCAGTGAGTAGTCAGGTGACAGCGCGCAGCCAATCGCTGACAAGCACGGCAGCGCCTTCGAGAACAGCTCCGGGTCGTACGCCTGTACAAAGAGCAAGAAAATAAACAACAAACGCCAAAACACGAAAACCTCACTAATATACTAAATCTGATACAACAACGTCGCGAGCGTGCATTTTACTGGTCAAATATAGCAGTAAGGTGCGAGCTTTTTTGCTACTATCTCCTATTTCTTTTTTTAAAGAAAAGACTTACCCTTTGGGCGAGGGAATCGAAGATGCCGCTGAAGAGCATCATGGTGAGCCTGCGCTCCTCCTCTGTGGCCGTGCCATGGCTGCCCCAGCCCCCGCTGCCGTAGTAGTGTCCGCACCGCTCGTAGTGGTTCGTCAGCACCTGTTCCCCGAAACACACAATCAACGGTAGGTTACCACGAGCGTGTCGTCTCTCTGTCACCATCTCAAATGTTAGTTCACGCCAAAGAATTTCAGTTAATACTAAATAAATGCATAAATAAAGATAATCGTATCGTTGTATACAAGCGTGCGTTGTAAACTATATGCCGGTAAACTGTTTAGGGGAAGGGGGGAGAGGTAAACTGCATAAACCCATAATTAATTTTGTATAAACTTCATCAAAAATGAAGATAATACACATATAGTAAGGCTCTTGTCATCCGGTTGTCCCGCCCTCGCGAGTTTTGCTATAATAATGGGAAGTAATTTCCGCAGGTATCGGCAGGTAACAACACAAGAGGGTGGACTGAAAAACTCCAAAAAAAAAATACTACTGTTTCCCTTGTATCTGCACTGGGAATCATAAAAAATAAAAGAGCATGCCTTGGATTTTTCTTCATTGACTGAAAGCGCTAAGATTCTAACTTGGAAGAAAAAGGTGTTCCATGGAAGAAAGGTCCTGTTCGTGCCTATAAAAGCAAGCCTTTCAATGTCACTTACCAAAATAACTAAAATAGATATTTGTTGATTATTTTTCACTAAAATTCTCCTTCTCTAATTATTATCCACTCTTCATAAATAACGGCGAATTTTTCAGACTAGGTTTGGAATTTGTTTCCCTACGATTATTCTACCCAGATGTGCATCTAGGGTTAGTCATTCGCGTCACACATTCGAAACATTATATATCCACTGTAATACATTATAAAATTAAATAAATCTGAAAATAAAAGTATTTTTAAAGGCATACTGAAGCAAAATTGATTAGAGATTGTGTCATATATTTATCAAACCTGGCTTTGGACAACTTTCAGTTCAGTTAAGTCTTACCCCTGCCGTGTCTCGCCTTTCAGACACTTTACACGGTATTTCGGGTGTGTCCATAACAGACTCCAAATATCATCAACTAACTGAATTTTCACAAGGGAGGAGACGTTCAAAAAACAAAAAAATTGGCAGTGTATGAACTAGAACTGATACGAATTGTCCAAAGACCTTTCCAAAACTATCCATTCCTAAATTCAATGTCTAATCAAATTTTGCCAGATATCTAAAAAGTAAAACCTAAAAATGAACCTTCTAAAATCTATTGAAACGTAAACTTTGCGCATTAAAGCATTTTACCTGCTTGTATTGGTAGATTTTCCACAATTTGAGAATGGACGGCTTGTGATAATGTATTTGGTTACGCTACAGGGTAAGTCAATAAACCGGGCGGTACCACATACAAAATCATTATATACGGATAAAATCTGTTACTGTGTGCAATGATCACTCGTCATACAACTACATAATGGTGCACCTGTTAAGAGAACTACTAAACAAACGCGTATATGGCTGGCAGGACAATGTACGATGTGCGCTGACGGAGCATCGTGCATTGTGCCCTTCTCTCGCTACGCATACGTCACAATGCTTACAGTCATAGAGCTACCTGCATTAGACCCCGCACAATATGGAGCTGAAAATAAGGGGAGATAATAACTAAAAGGTGGTCAGAAAAATTCAAGTAGCCTCAGCCCTTGTGAAAGCCGTGACACCTCAACTACAGCGCGCAAAAAAACTAGATAATATTTGCTGTCAATTCATGGAAGAACAACCAGTCTTTTAAGTTTCACATGCACAGCGTGCTTAAGATCATCTAGTGTTCTTACTTCAACAAAACAGAACAAAAGGAAATGAGCACATCAATGGTCTGAAAAAGCTCTCAGTGTGAAAAATTTATCAATGACTATCGAATAAACTGGTGAAGATTCGAGTTGATTCCAGGATTTCACTCCAAGTCTCACTGACTGATGGAAGTGTCGGGGAACTCTGCACAGCAAGACTGCGTCGTACGATAACAGGGCGAAGCGCGCACACTCTTGCAGTGATCTTTAACAAAGCGACAACGCGAAGCGGCACTTACTCGGAGCGGTACGATGGTGTTCTCGGTGAGCGCTGGCGCACCGACGCCATCTTCCTCGGGGATGTGTTTTGGGGGTTTGGGTGGAGGGAAGGTATGGGCGGAGGCGAGGGTAACTTACTCGGAGAGGCACGAATGGCGTTCTCGGTGAGAGCAGGCACGTTCTGACTCTGTGAGGGAGGAGGGGGGGGGGTGGGGGGGGGGGGGAGTCGGGGGGATTACTAACTCGGAGCGGCACGATGGCGTTCTCGGTGAACGCCGGCCACTGATGTCTGTGTGGGGGCGGGGGGGGGGGGTTGGGGGGGCGGGGGGATGACTTACTCGGAGCGGCATGATGGCGTTCTCGGTGAGCGCCGGCACACTGATGTCTGTGTGGGCGCGGGGGGGGGGGGGTCGGTGGGGGGGGAGCGGATGCCTTACTCGGAGCGGCACGATGGCGTTCTCGGTGAGCCCCGGCACATTGATGTGTCTGTGTGTGGGCGGGGGGGGGGAGGGGGCATGACTTACTCGGAGCGGCACGATGGCGTTCTCGGTGAGCGCCGGCACATCGACCACCATCTTCCTCAGCAGGCTCGTCATCATCGGAGGACGCACTTGGCTAAAGCAACAAGGTTAAACGTAGCCACAGGTCAACACCGGAGCATGTCCCCACCACAGCCCTGTCTCGCACAGGAATGCCATCCACTTATACAGATTGCAGTTCAACAGAACTCACGCTCAGGTTTTATTAAAAATCATGAAACGGCATTGAGATGAGAAGCTAAGTTTCATATAATCACCCATTAACAAAACTAAATTTAACCATGACATAAAAAACGTAAAAAAGTGGGTTACTTGGTGAGTGAGATGAGGAAGTCGGAGACGTTGTCGCGCTGTATCTTGGTGAGGCTCTTGCACTGTGACAGGCGGTAGGTGGTGTGCAGCGTCTGCTCGAGCAGCTGTGACGCGAAGTCGGCGTCCTGGAAGTAGTGGCAGTTGGTGGTCAGCAGCGGCAGCACCGAGTTACAGATGTAGCGGTTGAGAGCCAGCGCCATGTCGCTCTCCGACGAGCCGTTCTGAAAGCAACAACCCGTGCCCGCTATCACTGCTGCTGTGTGGTCGGGTTAATCATAATATACACTAGTTTCAAACTAATGTTATCTCTGTACACAGTGTTAATGAAGAAACACTATCTGACATAAATAAACAGTTTTCACGTGTAATATACTAAACACAGTTCGTCACTGTTTCTCACATAGACAAATTAATAAAATTAATAGTCAAATTAATTATTTATAATTTGTTAAACTTAATAAACATTGGTTCAGACGCCCAATAACACTAGGCTTTAAAAAAAAAGAATTTCTCGCCAATCTATTATCCCAATGCAAGTGGGATATATCTCAGCGTAGGTGATTTTCACTCACACACCTTTGGTCTCGAAACCTTGAGACCCATCGAACCAGTTACGGGCGTGCTATTTTACCCTATGGGCTCTCTTTACTGCAGTATACATACAGTTGGCATACAGATACGAATCTCATATCCAGGATGGCATACGCCTACTGGATAGCAACAAAGTGGTGCATTAGCAAGAATCCCCTCATTTTTTACCCATTATTTGACGGCTTGCGACTTACGGCCTCTAGTGTAATGGCGGCCCTGAGGTCAGGCAGGAAGCCGTCCTCGAGCAGACGGAAGAAGGTGAGCTGGTCCTCGATACCGTAGACACGTTCGAGGAACTGCACGACGGCGGCCTTGTGCGGCGGCTGCAGGCCCGGGGGTGTCTGTGTCTGCATGACCGTCTCCAGGGTGCCCTCCTCCGTCAGCACGTCCTCGGGTTTGCCGATAGGCAGGATGAACCTGGGGGAGGGAAGGAGACAGGGGTGTCAGTGACTAGCCTGTTATGCCTGCGAAATCATAGGTGAATAGAACAGTTTGGGTTTAATACCGCCCAGTCCCATGCTTAAAACTACACGCATGGGTGAATTTCGGTAAAGCCTGCCAATGCCGCAAAACGCATCCATTAAACGTCTCGCTTCAGAAAACTTCCGTAATCAAAATTAAAGACTGTATAAGGAGTGCGTACCTGAGTCCACAGGCCCCTTCCAAGTCCTCCATGGTGACGAGGGACCTGAGGATGGCCCGCGCCCTCAGCGAGTCACTCCTGCCGGCCTTGATGGTCTCGGCGTCGGGGGCACAGCGCCCCAGCAGGTCGACAAGTGACGTGTAGAAGGCTAGGATGGCGTCCCCCATGTCGATGTAGTCCTCGTCGTCTTCCGGCGGCAAGGTCGAGAAGTCGTACTGGCTGCCAAGTCAACCAATCAGAGGGTTTAACTCGTTAATCAGTTGTATCGATATAATCACGCCAGCAATGGATGATATTGCTGAATCCAGCTATGAGAAAATTGACAGATATGTCAGAACTGGTCTGTTTTAGCTTTCCTAAGAATGCTAAGCGCGGATCAACTAATAAACCAGGAGAAACCATATTTTCTGCCTCTCTCCCTACCCATCCCGACCCACCCATACTTCTCCTGAAGCAACTCCAGCTCACCTCTGTCGCAGGAAGTCTGTCCTGTCGTCATCCTCTGTCTCCGTGACAGCGGTGAGGAACTTGAGGCTGTCGTGGTCCCTGGACGCGGCTATCTGCAGCGACATCCTGATGCCTTGCTGCATGGCCTTGAGCAGGCCGCCGCCCTCACCGCGCAGCGCCGGTCCCAGGCACTCGGGACGGCGGATCAGCAGGCGCACCACCAGGTTGGCGTTCTCCTCCACGCTCTCACCTGCACCCATCCCATAAACACCTTGTCATAAGGCTTAAGTGTGTGCATTGCAAAGGAACACGATGTCTAACATGCACACGTAATGTGAGGAATTTGTCTAGATCAAACAACGGGCTTCAGTCAGGGTTGCTTTTACAGATTTTTACATTATTTGTTTTTATAGAAGGGTGATTTTTTTTAAATGTTTTTTTTTTCTTTCTCTTATTTTTATTATATTTATTTCTTAGGGGGTATGAATGGGGTGGTGCATTTGGGGGGGTGGGGAGGATGAAAGAAGACATGTCCCCGGACACTTACCATTGACCCAGACGCAGAATCGCAGGAAATCAATGAACCTCTCCCCTTCGACAGGATCCCACCCTATATCCGGGTAGCCCTTGGACAGCAGTTCCTGGTTGCTCTGCTGTCCGCACCTGGACAAATACACGGCCACCTTGTCGAGGTCGGACTCCCGCAAGGCCAGGGCTAGCTCATTGTTGTCCATGAGCGACGAGTAGGCCACGTCCAGCGGGCATGTACCTCGTAGCGACGGGCGAGCTGTCAACAAGATCCTGGATGTACTTTCATGGCATCCATCCACGTATTTAACATTTCATTGTTATTACACCAGTTGCGTAATATAATGACTGGTCTGTGATTAATCAAATCCCAAGTTTAAAAAGTTTTTAAATAGATAAGTAATGATAGAAGAATTTCAAAATCATGCCGTTGCGTATTGGTTTTATCCATCCTAGCTATAACAAGTGTTCACTGCCCTTCAAAACTGAAATTTAAAATTACTAAAATTACTTTTATGTGAGCGAAAAAAGGAAAGACCTGTTGAACCCAATGCATGGCGAGTAATACAAAATAACTTTACACGTAACATAAACCTGACGCAAACTACTCACAAAGTAACATGCAGCTTTTCTCTAGCAAGTAGCTGAGGTGTTCAAACATGGCGCTCTGGTTGAGACTTCCGGTTCTGCAGAAGTAGCACAGAAACCTGCAGCAGGCCACTACCATGTCAGCTATAGAGTCCTACAACAGATCAGCCCAGCCAATGGCCTATGACGCCACGTGTTTCAACTCAAGGCTTAAGCAGTTGAAACAATTTCAAGGAAAAAAATTGTGTTAAGGGTTTGAAATTCTCCTTCCACATATTAATCTGCCCCGTGAGTTTCTTGACAGTTCAAATCCTATTATCAATAGTTGTGAGAATTCACATTTTCTTTTTTTTTTTGTGCGACCTGCAGTTCCCTATACTTTCCAGGCCAACCAGTCTCAGGCCCCTTGAGATTCGCACCTTGCCCTGCTCGACGGTGCTCTCGTCGACGACGATTCGCTTAGCATCTCCGGCGATCTCATTGGCCGCCTTCTGCTGCTGCTGACGGTTGAGTGTGTTGACCATGAGCTGCATGACCGTTTCATGGATGCCCAGGGCACGCATCAAGTCCGGGTGCTGGAAGAAGACCTTGTTGTCTGCTATGTCCCTGTCAACGTCACAAGT
The DNA here is from genome assembly GCA_949752745.1 of Protula sp. h YS-2021. Taxonomy (NCBI): domain Eukaryota; kingdom Metazoa; phylum Annelida; class Polychaeta; order Sabellida; family Serpulidae; genus Protula; species Protula sp. h YS-2021. The sequence goes on from OX457024.1 coordinate 47,853,940, forward strand.
TACAGCGCATAATTATGACTTCTTTTGAATTTGTTTTTGCAAACTACTCTTTTTCTCAAAGATGCGCAGTAATATTGTGACAGCTTATATAACGTCTTGACAAAGAATGCCTTAGTTAAAAGTACTTGTTTTCAGTTTGGAGTTAATTGAGAAAAAAGAGGGGAAATAGATTCCGAGTACGACATCATCATGTCATAACAAATGAGAGCGATTGCGGGCCGTAGTTGCGCCTGTTGGTTGCCAAGGTAGCGCCGTTAGGTATACATGTTACAGGCAATCTGTGTAATCAGGGATTTCACGTAATCATTGTAATGGGCAAATTATTGGAAGTTTTCAACATTTTCAAATAAAAATATTGTGTAAAAGGGAAGACTGGCGAAATGCTGTAGTATAGCAAGAATCGGTATACGAAGTGGAAACAGTATCCAAAATTAGACACAAAATGTAATGATTAATTTATTAAACGCCACTTTTTCAATACGACCGAAAATCCACTATTTTAAACAGTTGACACGGTAGTTGACTGATAATTTTTTTGCAAAATTATTCCTTAACAAACCGGAAGTTCAAAACCTGTATTCTTTTATTGTGCTTGTTCACTGAGAGCAAATAAATTATGAAACAAAGCTTAAACTTTGAACTCTTCAGTCATTACACGAATTCCCTAGCGATTACGTGAAATCCCTGATTACACAGATTCCCTGTAACATACATAAATATACTGACACACGGAATCTACCCGATCGACAATGATATTCGCCCGTCATTCGGCCGCCCGCCGTTCACCTACACCACCCCCAGATGGCGTGAGATCACGACTTACCATATGTTGGTTTTCAACAGCTCCTCCTCCATCTCGCCGACTTGAACAGACAGGAGGCCACGCACGATGCCCAGACAGCCGAGCAGCTGGCTGATGTCACCCTTGCTGGCTGAGCTGATGACGTAGGATTTTTCGAGGGCAGCGGCCAGCTCGCCAATGCCATTGTACTGGCGGTGAAGCAGGTCAAACATCTCGCGCACCAGGCTCTGGTCGGCGATGAAGTCAGTCTTGCCCCACTCCGTGATTATACCCTTGACTAGTTTCTGGAAACTGTCTGTAACACGCGACCAGACAAACATCTTCTACAAGACACGCTCCAGCCCAAACAGATGGAGAACGTATCACCAAATTATAGACACCGTTACTCGAAGATTTTTACCTCAGATATATATATACGAGAAAGACCACATCAAACAACTTAAAGTACTCGTCTCCAAAACAACTAGTGTATTCTAACAAGGGAAAATGAGCAACTACAATTTTACATTGAATGAGACACCCAGTTTTTTTCAGTAACAATGATATGAGCTGATATATTCTAAGTTGCTATTAGAGCTGTAAGACTGTGGCGTACTGGAGCCCTCGTCCCGCGAGCCGTCGTCCTTGGCCTCCTCCCTGCCAAGCAGCAAGGCCAGCAGCTTCTCCCCCCACGACTTCTTGGGCGTCTCATCACTCTCTTCCGCTCCTTCTTCTGCCTCTGGGGGTGGATGGTCGCAGTGCTGTATCAGCGACTGTCCAAACACGTACAAGGATTACACCATACTTACCCAACAAGTTAAACCCAAGGAGAACTTTGCCCCACTTACGGATACATGCATATATTATGCCTCACCCTTTACTTATTTTCCAACAACCTTCATTTATCAGTAACACAAGACGCACGGCAGATTATAAGACAGTTGTCTCTGAAATAAGCATTGGTTATGGTTATACACTAAACATAACAGTCTGCAATGACTGAGCACGTGTTTTTGTCTTCCCTTCAAGTTCTTATTTTCACTGTCTATTTTGGCATATCTATATATAAAAAATGTTGCCTGTATGGAGGTACGTTAGAGGGCACGGTGGTGGTTGGGCGGAGGGGGGGGAGGGAGCACCTGGTGGAAGCTGCTGAGGCTCTCCTGAAGCTCCTGGGCGCACGGCGAGCCCATCCCGCCCAGGGTCTCCTCACTCTCAGCGTTGAACGACAGCAAGGCGCGCATCTGCGGGGTAACAAGGTAACACACGTCAGTAGCGCCGTAACACGGTAACACGTTACCAGCATGGTAAAGTGTAATACACGTCATCACCATGGCTACACGTTATCAGTGAAGTAACAGGCGTCACCAACTGGGTAACACGATGACACACATCATCAGCGTGATACAATGGTAACACACCCCATCCGCGTGACAACGTCATCAGCGTGGTAACACGGTAACACGTCATCCGCGTGACGTCATCAGCGTGGTAACACGGTAACACGTCATCCGCGTGACGTCATCAGCGTGGTAACACGGTAACACGTCACCCGCGTGACAACAACGTCATCAGCGTGGTAACACGGTAACACGTCATCCGCGTGACGACAACGTCATCAGCGTGGTAACACGGTAACACGTCATCCGCGTGACAACATGGCATTGCACGAGCTCCAGTGAATGCCTGATAGCCCATATTATCATATAATTATATTGCTATAACTTGAAGACTAGAATATGCAGTTAATTCGATAAAACGATACAGACGAACACTTCCACTGGCTTTAGGAAGAATTTTAAGACAATAATAAAGAGTAACTGGTCAGAAATTTCACACAGGCCGTGCTTGCGGGTACCTGTTCGTGGGGTGGACACCTGAATTCTCTGGTTTTCTTCGCAGCTTCTGCCATGGGCATATCAGTCTGCTTAATCTCAATGTAACGTCGTAGCTGGTCCTGATATAAGTATAAATGCTCTCAATGCCAGCATTATTTATCCATATATTTGTGGATAAAATATAAACAGATTTAATTTACAGTTACCTGTTGTTGGCCACTAGGGAAAGAACAGAAAATGCACACTTCTAGTGCATACTAATTTTATAAAGGCAAACAAAAATATAATAATTCTACACGATTGCAGAAAAGTAAATGTTTGAGCAGGGAGAGCCATGAGCAGAGGAATGTGTACCTTTTGTGAGTCGCCGACGAAGCCGTCAGAGAAGGCAACGATGGACTCGACGCGGTGCCTCAGCTGTATGTCACACAGGTGGTGCAGCAGCCGGCACAACTGTCAAGACAATCATAGCCGTGAAGAGCTTAAGGACGCACGCCCATGACGCGCTCGCTCCACTCGCCACACAGAACCGGGTTTACTTACATGAAGCCGGCTGAATCGTCCTGGCTTCAATCGGATTCGAGCGAATATTCGAACACAAATTTTATTTCAAGACTTCAAGCCTATTTCTGTTGGGGTAATTTGTGGGATTATCCACGTTCCGAGTGGTTCGAATGAACGAAGAAAAACTCTGCTCCTTGAATTTATTTAGTCTGACAAGAACTTATATTATATATACATATATATATATATATATGACCGAAGTATATGAAACGCGCCTTAATATTCCGTGGACAGCCCGACAAGCGTAGCAAATCGTGAACCATTACAGAAATAGGCGCCTTACAATGGCGCCTTCCTCTACATCTACGCGACAGCGCAAGTATGCGACTACTCACCGCAAACTTGACCGGTTCAGCCAGTTTTATGTGAAATAGTCCGTACTTCTTGGAACCTAAAATGAAGTAGCATTGTTTAGTAAGTTTACACATTCTTTTCTTAATTTGTGTTTCCTTTTCACTTTCTTCTACTCCGTTAGTTCTTTTACAATATGAAGTTTTAATCCATTTTTAAAATCAAATACCAGACCTTATTTTAATTAACGAAGTCGATGTTAAACAATTAGAAAAAGCTTCAGAAACGAAGAAAAGAATCGGTTGATGCTTTTTACAACCGAAAACAACAAGCGTCAAAGGAAGGGTACCCCCGACATGACGTCCTAGGACAGACCGCCGATGACACGGTGTCTAGCGGCAGAGGCGGGGAATAGCGCGGTATATACAACAGCGGGTACCCCCGACAGGGCGTCCTGGGCACAGACCTCCCATGACACGGCGTCTAGCGACACAGGCGGGGAATAGCGCGGTATATACAACAGCGGGTACCCCCCGACATGACGTCCTGGGACGGACCATCGATGACACGGTGTCTAGCGGCAGGGGCGGGGAATCGCGTGCTACATACAACAGCGGGTACCCCCGACAGGGTGTCCTGGGACAGACCTCCCATGACACGGCGTCTAGCGACACAGGCGGGGAATAGCGCGGTATATACAACAGCGGGTACCCCCGACAGGGCGTCCTGGGACGGACCATCGATGACACGGTGTCTAGCGGTAGAAGCGGGGAATGGCGTGGTATATACAACAGCGGGTACCCCCGACATGACGTCCTAGGACAGACCGCCTATGACACGGTGTCTAGCGACAGAGGCAGGGAATAGCGTGGTATATACAACAGCGGCTACCCCCCGACATGACGTCCTTGGACGGACCATCGATGACACGGTGTCTAGCGGTAGAAGCGGGGAATGGCGTGGTATATACAACAGCGGGTACCCCCGACATGACGTCCTGGGACGGACCATCCATGACACGGTGTCTAGCGGTAGAAGCAGGGAATAGCGCGGTATATACAACAGCGGGTATCCTGACAGGAATGTTCATGACATGGCGCCTAGCGGCAGAACGATTAACCACCAAGAAGTCCAAATAAGACATGCGAATAAAAACCCTAGAGTTTGATATCAGCACAAAATTAGCAATGACGGTCAATTTTAGATTTAAATATAAGCAGTTAAAAATTCTGGCACTTTATGTTTTTAAATTCAAATGAAAATGAAAAATTTTTTAAGATAAAAATGAAAAATCCCATTAATCTGACTTGATTTTGAAGCAGATCTAAATTATTGTGTGAGGATTTTCTACTAAAATTATTGTCTGTTAATTGCAATAATGATTGGCATTTTCCGCATAAACTGTAACAGTCGCACTACAGACACGATTAGCGCAGTTTTTATGGATCATACACACAGAGTGTATGCCACAATTTCGAATGTAAGATATTCAACCGAAATTGGCATCTACGAAATTTAGTCAAAATTAATTATTGTTTTCATTCCTTCGTTAAATTGTGGCGCCACTGGCGTAAAAGCAAATTAAAAGACATAAACCAAACTCCACAGATTCCTACAATTCACTGCTCGCAAGTCCCAGAGTTGTTCGTCTTTTGATGAATGTATATGTTGATCATTTTACTGATGCTGTACCCTATTTATAGATAAACAGATGGATAGCTTTCATTGATCCCATCTGGCAACCTTTCGGTTGAATTGTTCGGAGCCTTATTTGGACGTTCAGTCTATGACCGTTTGGTTGGTGTGTGTTCTGTCGCTGGTCATTCTGTCGTGGATTCACAGCAGTAGGGAGTGCTGAAGCTCTGTACAACACCGCATAAAGGCAAGCACCACTCCACACCCTACAAAAGGGTCTCACTTCGAAATGTCACTCCAAAACAAACTAGACCTCATGATTAACTGTTCATGACACGGACTACTTCGACTACTTGTAACCCTGGCGTAAGAGAACGTCTAGCGCGTGGTTATTTATTTTCTCGTTCTCGTTCCCATTTCAGTGTGTATCGGGGAACATCTCGGCATAATCTACATCTGTTTGGGGAACACCTCGGCTTAATGCACATCTGTTTAGGGAACACCTTGGCCTAATACACACCTATCTAGGGAACAGCGGCATAATGCACATCTGTTTGGAGAACAGATCGGCATTATGCACATCTATTCGGGGAACACTCCGGCATAATGCACACCTCTCCCGGTCGCAGAGGCCATTCTTACATGCAGGGTTCGAACAAAGTTACGACAACCAATTATTTTACTACTGACCCTATATAAGTCCGGAAAAAAATTTCGGGGGATTTTCAATTTCCAGGATTTTTCGTCGTTTTCCAGGACTTTTCCAGGATTTCCAGGGCCTTGTACGAACCCTGTACATTGAGGATTTACAGTAACATATGTTCTGCCCACCCTGTCTTTACTCTTAACAACGTAACCTGATGCCCAGGCGGTTTTGCGTGCACCATACGCCCACCTTGCACGTCTTTTATTTTTCAAAGAAACACTATAGCACTATCTGTTTCGTCCTCAGCGACGTCAGAACTAGATCCTATTCCAACTAATCTTATTAAATCGTGCAGGGACATAGTCGTTCCCTCATTACTGCACATCGTCAATCTCTCCTTAGCCAGTGGTACCGTTCCAAAATTGATGAAAAATGCAGTTGTTAAACCGCTCTTGAAAAAGGCAAATTTGGATAGAAATAATCTTAAAAATTACCGCCCGGTCTCAAACCTTAGCTTTGCTTCAAAACTTACAGAAAAAATCGTCGCAAACAGGATCAATCAACATATTTCGCAGAATAATTTAAGTGAGCCATTTCAGTCCGCGTACAAGAGATTTCACTGTACAGAAACTGCACTTCTGCGCGTGCATAGTGATATCGCCGCTGCAATCGAGCATAGGAAATTGTGTGCTCTTGTTTTGCTTGACTTGAGTGCCGCTTTTGACACCATAAATCACAGAATTCTCCTAAGTCGTCTAACACAAAGATATGGAATCCATGAAACAGCTCTAAAGTGGATTACATCTTACCTAAGCAATAGATCGCAAACCATTATCGTGAACGGTTTTCACTCCCCACCATCTTCGCTAACGACTGGAGTGCCCCAGGGCAGTGTTCTTGGACCGCTACTGTTTACCATGTATGTTGCACCGGTGGGTGACATTATTAGACGCCACGGTTTGTCGTTTCATTTTTATGCAGATGACACGCAACTCTATGTGTTTTTAATAGCAGCTCTATGGCACAGGCAAGATCCATTCTTGAACGTTGTATACAAGATATAAAATTGTGGATGATGTCGAACTATCTCAAGCTAAACGACGATAAGACCGAAATTATTGTTATTGGTTCACCCCATAGCAAGCGCCAAATACCCTCGTTTGAGATCTGTGTTGGAAATAGTGAAATTGCTAGTAGTACGTCAGTAAAAAATCTTGGAGTTATTTTTGATAACAATCTATCCATGAAGGAGTTTGTTACCTCAAAGTGTCAAAATGCCATTATCAACCTTAGAGCTATTTCAAAAATTCGCAAATATCTTGACTACGATACTACCCGAACACTAATGCAAGCATTGGTTATCTCCAAGCTAGACTATGCCAACAGTTTGTTATTTGGAGTGAACAAATCTCTCCTTCAAAAACTCCAAAGAATACAAAATTCCGCAGCGCGTGTTATTGCTGAACTAAAACGATCGGATCATATAACACCGACGTTAATATCTTTACATTGGTTGCCGGTTGAAGCTCGTATTTGGTTTAAGATTTTGCTAATATGTTTTAAATGTGTCCGAGGTGAAGGTGACTGCAGTTTTGCTGTTTACGCGCCTAAACTTTGGAATGATCTTCCGCTTGAAATTCGTCAAAATACATCACGAATGACTTTTAGATCTCAACTCAAAACCCATCTTTTTAAATTGTTTTATTAATATTATATTGTATTTTTTTATCTCTTTTCTACATTTATACATTATATTTACTATTTATTATTGCCATTTTATGTTATATATTAGTTATGTTCATGTTATTTTCACGTTTTTTGTTGCGCCTAGGGCTTTAATTAGAAATGGCGCCATACAAGAAATATGTAATAATAATAATAATAATAGTCTCAGTGAGACAGGATCCCTTGTGTAAAGTAAATTATATACAGTAAAATCTCCATTTCTGAACACCTCCCAATAGTGAACAGCTTCTATAATGGACGAGTTGGCTCGGTCCCATATTGCCCCAGTTGCTTGATGCAAAAAAAATCATCGCACCATTGCTAATTTCAATGTAATTTTTGGCAATTTCGAACAATTTGTCATTTTGTCAAGTTTTCACCGATTTCAAAAATAACAGAACGTTGCACATCTAAAATATATATATTTTGACTGTATAAAAATAAGAACCGTACCTCAAACAGTTCTTGAGAACTTGCGCGGACAAAACCATGTGTTTCCAGCGGACGGACGGGCCAACGAGAGGTATCTTATGTGGTGGCTGCATTATGTGGTAGCATTTGATATGCCTGAAATGCATTTAAGTGGTAGGTCACGGACAAGATTATTTGAGAATAAAAAATACTTATGTGGTGGTTTATATTTGCCCGTGCCCTTGTGTGGTTCCCAGCAGGCGTCATGTCAATGTCAATAATGTTTAAGCTTTGTGTGTGTCATTTGTAAATAAACGGAAATATATATGTGGCACTTTACTGTATAAAGATATTTTACAACTTATCTGTCACAACTGCGCATATTTATTCAACTTGCGTTGTTTATTTAACTTGCGTTGATGCACGGTTCACTTTTCGGACAACTGCGCATGTTTATTTCACTTGCATTAATGCGTGGTTCGCCTTTGGAAAAACTGCGCATATTTTTTTAACTTGCGTTGATGCGCGGTTCACATTTCGGATCACGGCGCATGTCAACTTAACTTGCGTCGATGTGCGGTTCACATTTCGGACCAGCGCGCATGTTTGGTTAACGTGCACTGATGCGCGGTTTGTATTTCGGACCACTGCGCATATCTATTTAACTTGCGTCAAAGCGTTGTTCGCATTTCGAACCAGTGCGCATGTTCATTTAACTTGCGTCGATGCCCTGTTCGCATTTCGGACCACTGCGCATGTTTATGCAACTTACGTTGATGCGCGGTTCACAATTCGGACCAGTGCGCATGATTACATAACTTGCGTCGATGCGTGGTTTTTTCCGACCAGTGCATATATTTAACGTGCGTTAATGCGTGGTGCTTATTTCGGAAACTGCGCATGTCTATTCAACTTGCGTCGTTGCGCGGTTCGCATTTCGGACTAGTGCGCAGGTTTGTTTAGCTTGCGTTGATGTGAGATTCACATTTTGAACCAGTGCGCATGTTTCTTTTATTTTTTTATTTGCGTTGATGCACGGTTCTTATTTTAGACAAATGCGCATGTTTATTTAACTTGCGTTTATGCGCGGTTCACATTTCGGACCAGTGCGCATGTTTCTTTTATTTGCGTTGATTCACGGTTCTTGTTTTAGACAAATGCGCATGCTTATTTAACTTGCATCGATGCGCGGTTCACATTTTGGACGAGTGCGCACGTTTGGTTAATGTGCACTGATGCGCGGTTCAAATTTCGGACCAGTGCGCATATTTATTAAACTTGCGTCGATGCGCGGTTCGCATTTCGAAGCAGTGCGCATGTTTATTTCACTTGCGTCCATGCCCCGTTCACATTTCGGACTAGTGCGCATGTTTATTCAACTTCGCTGATGAGCATTTCGCATTTCGGACTAGTGCGCATGTTCGTTTCGCGTGTGTTGGTGCGTGATTCACATTTCGGACAATTGCGCATGTTTATTTAACTTCAGTTGATGCCCGGTTCGCATTTCGGACTAGTGCGCATGTTTATTTAACTTGCGTTGATGCGCGGTTCACATTTCGGACCAGTGCGCATGATTACTTGACTTGCATCGATGCGTGGTTCTTTGTTCGGACCAGTGCACATATTTATTTAACTTGCGCGGTTCGTATTTGGAACCGATGCGCGGTTCGCATTTCGAACCAGTGCGCATGTTTTTTTTTACCCTGCGTCCATGTCCGGTTGCGCATTTCGAAACAGTGCGCATGTTTATTCAACTTCCGTTGATGAGCGGTTCGCATTTCGGACTAGTGCGCATGTTCATTTAGCTTGCGTTGATGCGCGTTTCTTATTTTAGACCAGTGCACATGTTTATTTAACTTGCGTTGATGCGCGGTTCACTTTTCGGACAACTGCGCATGTTTATTTCACTTGCATTAATGCACGGTTCGCATTTGGAACCAGTGCGCACGTTTGTTTAACTTGCGTTGATGCGCGGTTCACATTTCGGACCAGTGCGCATGATTACTTAACTTGCATCGATGCGTGGTTCTTTGTTCGGACCAGTGCACATATTTATTTAACTTGCGTCGATGCGCGGTTCGCATTTCGAACCAGTGCGCATGTTTTTTTCACCTTGCGTCCATGTCCGGTTGCGCATTTCGAAACAGTGCGCATGTTTATCCAACTTCCGTTGATGAGCGGTTCGCATTTCGGACTAGTGCGCATGTTCATTTAACTTGCGTTGATGCGCGTTTCTTATTTTGGACCAGTGCACATGTTTATTTAACTTGCGTTGATGCGCGGTTCACATTTCGGACAACTGCGCATGTTTATTTCACTTGCATTAATGCGCGGTTCGTATTTGGAACCAGTGCGCATGTTTGTTTGACTTGCGTTGATGCGCGGTTCACATTTCGGACAACTGCGCATGTTTATTTCACTTGCATTAATGCGCGGTTCGCATTTGGAACCAGTGCGCATATTTGTTTGACTTGCGTTGATGCGCGGTTCACATTTCGGACCAGTGCGCATGATTACTTAACTTGCATCGATGCGCGGTTCGCATTTCGAACCAGTGCGCATGTTTATTTACCTTGCGTCCATGTCCGGTTGCGCATTTCGAACCAGTGAGCATGTTTATTCAGCTTCCGTTGGTGCGTGGTTCACATTTCGGACAACTCCGCATGTTTATTCAGGTTGCGTTGATGCGCGTGTCTTATTTTAGACCAGTGCACATGTTTATTTAACTTGCGTTGATGCCCGGTTCGCATTTCGGACCAGTGCGCATGTTTATTTCACTTGCGTTAATGCGCGGTTCGCATTTGGAACCAGTGCGCATGTTTGTTTAACTTGCGCTGATGCGCGGTTCACATTTCGGATCACGGCGCATGTTAACTTAAATTGCGTCGATGCGCGGTTCATATTTCGGACCAGTGTGCATGTTTAAATAATAACCACACATTAACACAAGGTAAATAAACGGATAAAACTGTAGGATAAGATTCATTTTGAGGTATTTTCTTCAAACATTTCCCCTAAAATCAAAATTCAAGATCGAGTCAAAAAGCACAAGCCGTATGCCCGACCCATCTTGGACTGCCTCGTACTAGATACCAAAAATAAATGAAATCGGATAAAAACTGTAGGAGGAGACGCACTTTGAAGTTTATTCTTCAAAAAATCCCCCAAAATACAAACATTATTCGCAGTGGGTGTATTCTTAAGATTCTCCCCACCCCACAGCGGGATTTAAACAAATGCTGCTCTCCTTATTTGCTTTAGAAATTAGCTTTATAGTTGCATTATTTTCCAACAGATGGTGTTACAGGACAGTTGATCAACGGACTTTGACGGACTCCCTTATGTGGTTTGTTTTGTGCTCAATGGGTGCTTATGTGGCTACCTCATAAGAACCACCACATAAGGAAGAAAAACCACATAAGTGACGGATGTACCGAAAATCCACCACATAGCATAATCATTGTGGGCACAGACAGACACACAGACGGACACGCTCATAAATATATCCCTCGTTTACACGGGGGATAATGATGAAACATGAGGCTATTGCGTTTTTATGTGGCACATATTAAATCCATTGCCATGTGGATACCTAACACATTCGGTTCTCAAATATTACATATATTGCGGGAAGGAGGATACGTGCAATCCTTAGCCAGGAGATCCGAAAACGACTCACACTATAGCAACTCTTCCCCCACGAAAAAAATCCGTAACGCTGCCCTGGGCAATACCGTACCCACATAGAGCGTGGAGATTTTCAAAGACTTATGAAACGTCGTTTGAAATCAGCAGCCAGTACAACGCACCGCAAGTTTTGCGCAAGAACTTGAGTGACATAAAACAATCAGTTGTCCAGGTGCGCATAATCATTCGCACGGCCATCAAAACGCGTCAGCTGACGTTGCCAGCCACGCCTCGACGACTCTGGCGCTTTCAGGTGAGTCTCCATTAGCCCACTCTCTACTTGCACGAGATTTGCGCCCGGATTTCATGTAAGCTCATGTAGGATGCAAAGAAATTAAGCGAAGCAAGTTGAAATGCTTATAAACATAACCAACATAAAACTAAAACACTACGCCAACTGAAAACAACAAAACAACACAAAGCAAAGACAAATAACACACAAATAAATATGGAAAGTCGGGACAGAAGCGTAAACTGTGAAATGTTCCACCTTCGCCTCGTAACATAAGAGATGGCGGTTGTTCCTCTTCGTTCTGGTTCCCTAGCAACAGTTAACACAAAACACTGCAGCGCCAGCTCTCCCATATATCAACATCGCGGCTATTTGAACAGCGCATCGTCTGAGCGCTGGACATCCCCAGCATCCAGACCACACACCCGGGAATATATTTGCAGTGTGGATTTGAATGATGTGGTTTTGACCAACGAATATCTAGTTCAGCAGCAAGCTGAGCAGTGACCACCTGAGCAGCGACCACCTGAGCAGTAACCACCTGAGCAGTGACCACCTGAGCAGTGACCACCTGAGTAGTGACCACCTGAGCGGTGACCACCTGAGCAGTGACCACCTGAGCGGTGACCACCTGAGCAGTGACCACCTGAGCAGTGACCACCCGAGTGGCCCTGAATGAGCTCGCACATGAATTTGTTGAGGAGGCTACACTATAATAGTAATACTTCATTCTGAGTGCGTACGATATTGTTTTTTGCCTGAAGCCGTAGTGCCGTACGGACCGACCCCGAAGGGGGAGGTCCGTACACGCCCGTAGGCTGAAGGCAAAAAACAATATCGTACGCACTCAGAATGATGTATTACTTTTATTATATTCCTACTTTTGCTATTTTTATGTCGTTCTTCAAAATTTTACCACGCACTATTTTTGCACTCAGTATGCTCAGATGGGGTGATGCGTAATCGGTACTGCGGTCAACGAGCATTGATATTTGACTCGGTTTTTGCACTTCTATCATTTCTTTGTACGCGGACCTCTAGGCATATAATAAAAAACAAATTCAGATCACCGTGAAATCCTGCCAAAGGAATTCACATACAGTTTGAAGACATACTCCCGAAGGAATAGCAGTTCTGGGGTTCTGAGAGCATGGACCATTAATCGACAAAAATTGAAGTAACACCAAATAAGCCTTTTCTATTCTGATTCGCCGATAAAACTAATAGCCTGAAGAGAGGAGTGTAGGTCAGGATATGTCTGCTTTCAGAGGGAGGGCGGGGGGGGAGGGGGTGGAGTAGCGGAAAGGGAGAGGGGTGGCGGAGAGGGGGAGGGGTGGCGGAGATGTCTGAGAGATATCTTACTTGTCTTGATCTTACATTTGCTCGCTATTAAACTGTCATCGATAATGACTTCTACAAATGATTTAATTTCTCCTTTAATTCAAATAAAAAGAATAACGCGTTTGCTCCAAACACCCCAAAATTCATGAACATTGATATATAAACGAAGACTATAGCGATAGGTTGGCACGTTACACTTCCGTTCGTATACTGAAATAAATGTAAAACTTAAAATATAGAACATTAAAAAAACCAATTTTTTTATGTGTATGCCAGAATGGTATCAGTGACTGTTTCGACTTGAGAGCGACCTACCTCGTGTGTACCCCGGATCAAACGACGAGGGATCGATGAGACAGAGCAGGCGGTTCAGATCGTGGTCGTTGAGTAAGCCCATGACGAGCAGGTTGTCCACCACCTTGATGAGAGGCCTGTCAATCACACAACGCCCTCCCGTCAGTCACAGAGAATGTTCAGGAACATGTTTCTCATACGTGTGAAATACTCGTCAGGCAAAATACTCACCAGGCACGTAAAACTAGAGCAGTGTGCATAGCCTACATATTCCCCACAAGCCCCCCATCAGCTAAACACGGCCATAAAGAGTCAATCAAGAGCTGAAATTTTCCAAGTCCAGCTTGTCCATTTTCCTTGGACGAACCTGGCCCATTTACAATACCGATCTGTGTTTGTTTCCATAGAAACTACATACCAAGTTTCATTAAAACCCTTGCAGGAGTTTTTAAGTTATCGTGTTAACAAGCTCTTGATGACAGACCGACCAACAGACCGACACGCGGTCGATCGCATATATTCCCTGTGGGGAATGAATGACAGACTCGTCAGGCATCATTCTCAGGCAGATGAGTAAGGGGGAACTAAGAGACACTTGTAGAGGCCGCCGATGGTTTCGCGGGTGCCGGCGGCGGATCTGTGTGCAGGGAGGGGGGGGGGGGCACTTACACGAAGAGGCACTCGTTGCTGCCGCCGATGGGGTCCCGGATGTGGGCGGCGCTTCTATGTGAAGGCAGGAGGGGAGGGGGGGGACTTACACGAAGAGGCACTCCTTGCTGCCGCCGATGGGGTCCCGGATGTGGGCGGCGCCTCTCTCGCGGTAGGATGGGGGGGGGGGGGGACTTACACGAAGAGGCACTCGTTGCTGCCGCCGATGGGGTCCCGGATGTGGGCGGCGCTTCTATGTGAAGGTAGGAGGGGGGGGCACTTACACGAAGAGATACTCGTTGCTGCCGCCGATGCGGTCGGTGATGCGGGCGGCGCCTCTCTGTGCAGGCAGGAGGGGATGGGGGGGGGACTTACACGAAGAGGCACTCGTTGCTACCGCCGATGCGGTCGCGGATGTGGGCGGCGCCTCTGTGCAGGCAGGAGGGGATGGGGGGGGACTTACACGAAGAGGCACTCGTTGCTGCCGCCGATGGGGTCTCGGATGTGGGCGGCGCCTCTCTGTGCAGGCAGGAGGGGATAGGGGGGACTTACACGAAGAGGCACTCGTTGCTGCCGCCGATGGGGTCCCGGATGTGGGCGGCACTTCTATGTGAAGGCAGGAGGGGGGACTTACACGAAGAGGCACTCGTTGCTGCCGCCGATGGGGTCCCGGATGTGGGCGGCACCCTTCTGCACGGCTTCGGCCAGCAGGTCCATCATGCGCTGCTTCAGCTCGTCCAGCGGGAAGAACGGGCTGTGCCACTGCGGCTCGGTCTCCGCCTTGTGTCTGCAGCCAAAACAAACCAGAAAATACACATCGTTGATCATTATCCTCACCAGTTATGACACCGGCTGTTTTGACTTCTCTGGCATTTTTTTTTCTAAAACCATTAGTTTCTAAGAATAAATGCCAATGGTCTGATTTCACTGATTCATAACTTGAAACTGCAACAGTTAATTGAGTTCAAGAATGAGAAAAGGGGCGGCCTCACTATGTTTTAAACAAGAAGAAAGAATAAAAAAAGTTAAAGGTTAGTGCGGGAAATCGTCAAGCATCTTTTGACCCCTTTTGATATGTGAAAATCACAAATATCAATCTGTATTAAACTATATTTACTTTACTGTCTTTTTCATTCAATATTTTTTTAATATATATTTTATATATATTTATTCATATATTTAAGTGACGTAATGTACAATAACATTTCATTCAAAATATATCTGATCCTTCAACACTGAAATAAGCACGCTGAGAATTGTATTGACATAGCACCTCCACTCCTCCACGTTGATGACGGGGCGGATGGAGACGCTCTTCTCAATGGAAGGAATGAACTCCCTGACGCAGGGCGTGTCGGCCTCCGGCGTCGGGCTCTGCTCCTTGTTGAACAGGCTGAAATTGCTCGTGTCGTAGTCCATGGGGATGATGTACTCCTTCTGCGTCATGAGGCGGGAGAGGGCGTGCGACTCGAGGTGAAGCGAGATGAGCAGCTGGTGCAGCCCCATGCGCAGCGGTCCCGGCAAATCTGTGCCAACACGCCCGAGTATTCTCGCCAGCCTTGCTTTATTTTGTGTGTTATTACAACAGGGCATATGCCTTATAATCTCATTCCCTCATATGCAAGACAAACGAACAAAAACCGTAGCATTTTAATAACCACCCCCTCCCCCCCCCCCCACTACCCTTTGCACCCTTCCCTCTTCACCTCACAATGACCACCTTACCACCTCCAAGGTTTCGGTGGATAGAATCGCAATATATACTCGTGTCAATGCGCAGATCACATACTCGGCACACGGTACACGGTTAATATTCATTACACAAGGGTGTTATGTATTTAGGAATAGAATTTAAATTCATTTAAGATACGCTTCGCATTAGACTAAGATCAAAAGCAGATGTCCTTAGCGAGACATTCATTGCATATTCCAGTCACCATATTTTTTAAATTTTAAGTTTACTGATTGCATCTCATTCAACATAAACACATATTTTTCGCATTTTTTTTTTTTTTTGTTCATAAGAGTTGGAACGGGACTAACATTTGGCAGTGATGGTGAACTTGATCTGTTCCTCGCTCACATGCTTGGTGAGCTCGTGCGCCACCTTGTGGTTGCCATGCGAACAAACGGCGCGGTACAGCTCCAGGGTGTGCGCGTGAAAGTTGAGAAGTTCTGGATGTTCGATAAGCTCCAGTATATCCAGACACCGGTCCTCCTCCGGGATATGCAACGTCATCATCGGCACTGTAATGTCAACAAACCGACGTCATCGTCGGTACTTTAATACCACTATAATGACGTCATCATCGCCACTTAATGCTAATATAATGACATCATCCCCACGGCAAATGCTAATTAAATGACGTCATCATCGACACTATAATGTGAACATAATGACGTCATCATCGACTCTGTCAACAGCACGACTAATGGCAATGTAATGACGTCATCACTGACACTTCAACATAATTATGACATCATCATTGGCACTGTAATATCAAATTAATGACACCATCACGGGCCTTTAATGTCGACGTAATGACAGCCAAGGGGCACACCAAGAAAGTGTTTTTCTTCTTACAGAAGTCAATTGCTGGAAAAGCTAAATATTAAATCCAGCTGCTCATTACTTCCAGACTATTAAGACACGACTGGCCGACTGGGCTGCCGTCGATTTTTACTCACTTGGCTCCTCACACAGCATGCTCCAGCCCCGGATCTCTGACAGCTTGAGGGTGTGCACACCCACGGGCATGAGGGGCATGCGCGACCAGCTGATCGGCTGCAGCACCTGTCCTCACCACCGGCATCAAACACGTGCAGTAACAGAAGAGTCACAAACACGTGCAGTCATAACACACGTCAGAAAGACGTTCGGTAATTTATCTACAGGCACAGCTTTAAAGTGAACCATTAGTTTTATTGTCAAAACAACATATTCAAGTAATGATGAAATATTTTATCTGATCCCAAATTAACACAATAAGAATGTAAACAAAGTGTCACTGGGATGTGGTGCCTGCCACGAAAACGCTAACCTGGGATATTAACCTGGGCCTCGAGGGACGGTGGGCACTATCGGACGTGTGCTTAACACAGGGCACTTACCTGGTCCGCGAGATACGGCGCGCCCTGTGGGATGTGTTGTTTACCGCGGAAACACTTACCTCGGCTTCGAGATGCGGGCGTGAGGGGAAGGGGGGGGGGATGAGGGGGGAGGCAGTGTAAAATGTGGTGCTTGTTACTTGGGCACTTAGCCTCGAGATGCGGGGGAGGGGGATGGGGGGAGGGGGGCACTTACCTGAGCTTCGAGACTCGGGGGGGGGGCTGCGGGATGTGGTGCTTGCCGCGATGACACTTACCTGAGCTTCGAGACGCGGCGGGCACTGCGGGATGTGGTGCTTGCCGCGATGGCACTTACCTGAGCTTCGAGACGCGGCGGGCACTGCGGGATGTGGTGCTTGCCGCTCCTGAACAGCGCTGCTGACAACGGTAACGATGTCTTGGTGCGCCCTAACTCAAACTGCAACACCTCTTTATTTGTAGGCTCGAAGAACACTGCTGGGAAAAGCTGAGTCCCTGGCTCCACCTAATACATAAAAACATATCTCTCAAATAAATTCTGCCTCATCTTCTCTCTCTCTCTCTCTCTCTCTCTCTCTCTCTCTCTCTCTCTCTCTCTCTCTGCCTCCCTTCCTCTCCCTCCTCCCTCTCTCCCCCTCTTTATTCTCTGCTTTTACCACTCCTTACCGCATTCGATCCCGGGACTTTGGGATTACACAACCGACGGTCTGACCAACTGAGCTATCCCTTCTCTCCCTCCCTCTTCAGCCCACCCCCCTTCCCCCTTTCTCTGTGTCGCAAGTATAAGGAAGGGTTGCACTATAAGCGAGATCTGACTGTACCTGGAACTTGTTGGCGACCTCCTTGCCGTTGACGGTATAGCTGAGCAGACCCGTGGACGTGTCCACGTGACAGCCGATGAGCAGCCCGGGCGTCATACGCTTGCCCTGCTCTTCGTGGTGCCCGTACCGGTTCTGCAGGTCACCCGCCGACACCACGTAGCAGTTCTTGCGGCTCACGCTGCAATGAACCAACAGTGAAACCAGTGGTCACGTGCTTTCAATGTTTCTTGCTTCGAATCGCTTATAGAAATAACCAAGTACAAGAATGCCTTAGCACAACGTCAGTATCAGTACTAGATACAACATACCTTCACGAAAATAACTAAAAATGTACCGACGTGACATGCAGCAATTCTGACCTGGATCTGAGTTGGTAATCCGCGTCCAGACTACAGACGACAATGTGGCGGATCTTCTTCATGTCAAACTCCGTGGAGAACTCATGGTACTGTGGCGTCACCCAGCCTACATACACCTGCAACATTACCACCCACCCAGGATTAGTGATCTCACGCTTCATTGTGGAACTGGCTGTATATGACTTTACATACGAAAAAGTATCACGAACATCACGAATATGATGTCGGAGAAATAGCTTCCTGGATGTAAGGGTTAAAATGTATATTCCTGGCCCCGGAAAGACGCGGACGCCTCACCTGTAGCGGGTCCTGACCCGGGAAGATGCGGACGCCTCACCTGTAGCGGGTCCTGACCCGGGAAGACGCGGACGCCTCACCTGTAGCGGGTCCTGGCCCGAAAAGACACGGACGCCTCACCTGTAGCGGGTCTTGACCCGGGAAGACGCGGACGCCGTAGTAGAACTCGTCGATGAGATGCATGTTAGCTTCGAGCTCGGCGAATTCGCCCTCCGCGTCCATCTCCGACATGTAGCTGCCCTGGCTCTGCACTTTCTTCATGCCCTAACGAATGACGACATTATTGATGCCATGAATGTGTACACGCTGCTGAAAACATGCACACACAAAATCACGCGCAGACATGACGCAACTAGAGGTGTTTATGTGGTACATCTACACTGCACATAAGCAACGCAATAGCTCGCATGTGGAACACGTTTGTCCAGCCAACAAGCCCGCGTCTACTGCACAGTTGTTGGGTGCGGGCCCTTAAGTACATACACGACACGGTTGCCGTGAGAACGCCTGGAATATTTTGTGCCATACGGAGGTGGGGGTGACGCAGAGGGAGGAGAGGGATAGATCCAATACTCTTAACTATCATGATTGCACACGTTATGCGTGACATACCTATGATTCCAGGACTGGTCTTGGTCACACAAACGCACTTATAATGCACTCGAATATGACGGTTACCGAGATAAACAAGCAATTCAGATGTTATTCTCATCGCAAAATTGGGCCAATCAGAACAAAGTAAAACGTATGCACGTTTTTTACAAACATTTCAAGTATACTGAGAGGTACTTACAGGTGCAGTGAAGTCCTCACTACCCTCGCTCTCCGTGTACTCATAATCCGACCCGGATACCATGATTTTAGCTGGGATTTGAGGGCCTTGACCCGGCGAGATGTCACGTGACTTGGACTTCTTGAACATACTGAATGGCGACCTGCTGTCCTTTCTGCCTTTGCTCTTGTCACTAATCGACTTAGATACATCCGCGAACCTGTCAAATAACGACATGAAACTAAGCAAATTGTGACAGATTAAACGTTCTTACATTACATATCCCATCCCAAAAGTTCTTTTTTTCTGTCCTTTGTTTTGCTTTTTTATTTATTTTTTTTTTTTGGTATCCTATGTACTGTAACTTTAATAAACATTAAAACAAATTGGCCTGTGCAATACTGACGTCTGGTATGGGAGCGACACCACATAAATATAAGCCTGGCTTAATTAGCAACAAGTATTTGTAAGGATTATTAGTGCTTTATGTAACAGGATCCATAATCACGTGACAAGCAGGAAAAAAAATCCGAAAAACTGCTTTACAAAATGTCATTTGTTTTCATGAAATGTATAGAAAACGCACACCACACACATTTGGGAATCTACACGGCACAAATTCATGCGGTAATCCGCACGGCATGAATATAATACGGGATTCTACACGGAATGAAAAGTACGGCGAAGCGTAACACTACACGAATATTACAGCAGAATCTAACAAACCACCAGTATCATTAAAGAATCTACAAGGCACGAATCTCACATGTGGAATCTACAAGTGTTAAATCCAAAACCCAAGAACAAACCGACATACACGTCTAAATGGGCAAAGTGAAAGCGAATCGGAGTTCGCCACTATTTACAACGGGGCAAACTCTCTACACTAACAGCAACCAAAAAAACCTTTTTCGTAGTCCTTTGCATTTTTTTGGTCGGAAATGAGTTTTCGATGATACTTCTTCTGCCAAGCTCACAGAGTACTACGTGAATTATGGTGAAAAGCCACCACCTGAATCTTATCTTTTTTCCAGGAAAATTTCGTATCTACATTAAATATCACCTTTGAGGTTAGTTACAAAAATTGTTGAGTGTTAACATATAATTGAAGAGTTTTAGAAAACACATTAATTTTGTTAAGCAAGATCATCAGAGGAACATCGCACGGCTAAGCCTAAACATCGCTGAAATGCAAGAGTAAAGACCTACGCCTGTCCATCGGTTAAATGCAACTACTCCGGTGATACAATCTCAGGTGTAGGAGCATTAAGAGAATAGTTAGAAAATCGTAAGAGCGGGTCGAAGCCATTACACGATGCAAAAGCAGCTACCCACCGCTTCAACATCCCCGCCCCCTTTTACCACAGGCCGCGGACACTGCAGCGCATATGAGAACCACGTGACATGCCTGACCGTAAGCGCACAGCATTGGACAGGGGTCTCAGAACAGCGTGCCCATGTAAATCCCCAAACCTGTCAATGAGCGATTGTTTGGATGCAGACTTTGCTTTCTCGGGCGGCACTCCCAGGAAGTCGGCAGCCAGATCGGCCTCGCTCGACTGGCGCTTCATGCCTGGCTGCTTCTCCACCGAGTCCAGGCTCGTGTCGTCCATGGAGCGAGTGAGCTTCTTCTTCTTACTGAACAAGTGACGCCTGTCCTTCACTGTACACACCAAACAAACGCAGCGTAGCCAGTCACAGACACAATTACAGCTCGATCCAGGAACTAATGTACTCCAATAAAAAGAACGGAACTTCAGCAAAACACGAATAAAATCCCCTGGAACTTACTTGTAATTCATAACCAAATGCTGTGAGTCCTGTGTGAAAATGAGCGGAATCGCAACAATCCAAACACATACGGCATCCCTTCGCCCTCCCCCCCCCCCCCCATAAAAAAATGAAAAACATTCTTCTTTTTATGCCCAAAAGATTTTTGCCGAATGTAAAAATAACGATAATCATACTGTGTCTAGTTACTACTCAAATTGTTGCAATGACTGACTCTGTCTTCTCACTCCAAATAAATACTTGATAATGTTTATGGCTAGCTCACAATCCTGTGAATACTCATACACAAAAGCCAGACCTGCTTTGCCCGTAGCCGCCATCTGATGAGTGGCCCGTGCGTCAATCGCCGCCGCCTTGTCCCTGTCGTCAAACATAACACCAGTAGCCCAAATGTCATGCACACGCATTCGTCATGTGACGTTATTTATCGTGCCACAGGTACTCAATTTTTTACCGATTTTTTTAAATACAAATTTAAGACTCTTTCGCAACTTAACTTATTTTGTATTTTTTAGCCGAATAACTGAAACTATACTGGAATAACAAGTTCTAATTTTGCATTGAAAAAGTCATAAATAAGAGTCTGGAAATGGGTTACCTCGGTGAAATGAAGTGATCTTGAAACCTGACAGGCAGGCTGAGTCGCACGAACTCCAGGCAAGTCTTCTCCAGAGTGCCGTAAGTTTTTGAATTGATTTTCAGAGACGGCGGAGAGGCGCTTCTGTAAATAAGGCAGCATGTAATACAATGAAAATTCGAACAGCGAAGAACTATCTGATGTGATTTTAATAATTCAAATAACAGACACCGTAAATCTATATTTTTCTTAATAGTGAATTTTGTACTGTGAAATCTCAAGTGATATCTAAAGTAAAGCAGCATGGAAATC
Organism: Protula sp. h YS-2021; assembly: GCA_949752745.1. NCBI lineage: Eukaryota > Metazoa > Annelida > Polychaeta > Sabellida > Serpulidae > Protula > Protula sp. h YS-2021. The sequence goes on from OX457024.1 coordinate 47,876,049, forward strand.
AAGTGTATTTTCTAACAACAACTTCGAGCCTCCTAAGTCACGACATCAGTGCATAATCCCCAATCGAATATCTCTTTATTATTTAGCCAGTATTTTTAGATATCATCTGTTTAAGCCTCAATAGCAACAATGCTAAACAACGCAATGCGATCCGTTTCTGTACCTAAGCCTGAATGATATCACCAAAATAAAATCCCATGCGAAACCTAGCACTATTGATAATTAGGTGCGGGGCCCTACCCGCCGGGTATCTTTGTATCAAGATCAAGACCTTACCCACCGGATGTCTTGCTATAAAGATGCGGGTCCTTACCCGCCGGGTGTCTTATTATAAAGATGAGGACCTTACCCACCAGTTGTCTTGATACACAGATCTGTGCCTTACCCGCCGGGTATCTTGGTGAGCTCTAGCCTGGGGTGGTCCTTGGGTAGCTGTGAGAAGAGCGCTTGTTCTCTACCGTACCACAGCGGCATCGGCTTCGTCATGTTCCTGAAAGAAGCACCACACAATCCACTCACCCCACACGCCTCTATGAACACAACGTTATCACTACGGAACCTCCACCCTGACGCGCCGGCCCCTATGGGACACAAATCTACAAGTAACCTGAGGTTAATGTGAACCCTACCTCGGCACTACCAGACACTACTGAATCAGTATCGCACAATGAGTAAAAAGTTTCATTATAAACATCTCTTTAGTTAAGTACAATGAAGTAGTCCCCCCCCCCCCCCCCCCGTGTGTTTCTTATAAGGTTAGTTTTTTATCGAAATGATGCACAACTTGAAATACAAGTTTTCCAAGTTTTACTGGAGTTGAGCTGCAACTAGCAGCTACTGTGAGCGCGGCTGTAACGGTACGGCACACACTCACACGCAGTAGGGTTCGTAGCCTTCCTGCAGGCCGCAGCACGTGAAGAACTTAAGCGTGTTGACGTCCTGGCCGAAGTTGATCCTGGCGTGCTGGGAGGCGCCCATGGTGAAGGCGGGGACGTACGTGGCGTCCACGTCGATACCCTTGAAGGCGATCTCCTGCCCCATCATGTCCATCATCAGCTCCCCGTTCAGCGAGAAGCCTGCATGAGCGACATACCCCCTTCACACCTCACATAATACACAGGCACACTTCACAGCGCCAGGCTTAGGTTTTAAAACATTAAAATTCAAATTCAAATTTCTAGACATCTACTTATTTATTTATTTATTTATTTATTTATTTATTTATTTATTATTATTATTATTATTATTATTATTATTATTATTATTATTATTATTATTATTATTATTATTATTAGCCTGCATACTTACTGATGGTTTTGTCCGTCATGTCAATCATACAGCCAATGACGTCCCCTTTCTGCCACAGCTTTCCATAAGACTCCGCCCCCTGGTGCCACTTACGACCCTATACGAGTAGAATAAGAAGTGTTGACTGTATTATCTATTCTAGGTTTTTAAGCCTGGAGCAAATAAACACGAACATTTTACGCAACAACGAACAGACCACTACACCCCTCCCACTTTTGCCCACAATGGGACAGAGTGATAAACTCTCAATCCCCTAATATCAACTTCAACTTCTCACCTTCCTTCTCACTCCCAACCACACCAACTTATATGCTTGCACCAGCAGTACGTACCCCGTAGCCGTCAAAGGCATAGGAGGAGCCATCGAGCCCGAGCTCCACGCCCGGCTCCATGCTTGTCTTGGCGAAGCCCACCTTCATGTAGCCCGTGCTGATTAGCTCCACCTCGTAGTACCTGCAACACACCACCACCATCAACGGAACACCACCCCCGTCAATAGACACCGCCCCATCAACATACACCGTCCCCGTCAACACACACCGTTCCCATCAACACAACACCCCGTCAACACATACTGCCCCCCGTCAACACACAGGTCTACACTCGTATCCACAAACACATTCATATCCACATGTTCATTCACATACAATATGTTCCATAGTGCATTCTAGTTATATTTCGTCCCTGCCAACTATCGTGTTCTAAATTACTAAATTAGGGCAGTGCCAAGTTATCGATTATCCAGCAGACCGGGACACCCCGGAGCAAACAGACAGACGGGGCACCTACCACTTGCCGCTGCCGATGACGTACGTGTACTCGCCGCGGTACCTCGTCACCGGCTGACCGGGACACCCCCGGAGCACACAGACTGAAGGGGCACCTACCACTTGCCGTTGCCGATGACGTACGTGTACTCGGCACGGTACGATCACCCCGGCAGAGAGGGACACCCCCGGGCACACAGACAGACAGGGCACCTACCACTTGCCGCTGCCGATGACGTACGTGTACTCACCGCGGTACCTCGTCACCGGCTGACCGGGACACCCCCGGGCACACAGACAGACAGGGCACCTACCACTTGCCGCTGCCGATGGCGTCCGTGTACTCGGCGCGGTACTTCGTCACCACCTGACCGGGACACCCCCGGGCACACAGACAGACAGGGCACCTACCACTTGCCGCTGCCGATGGCGTACGTGTACTCGGCGCGGTACCTCGTCACCACCTGACCGGGACACCCCCGGAGCACAGACAGACAGGGCACCTACCACTTGCCGCTGCCGATGGCGTCCGTGTACTCGGCGCGGTACCTCGTCACCGGCTGACCGGGACACCCCCGGACACACAGACAGACGGGGCACCTACCACTTGCCGCTGCTGATGGCGTCCGTGTACTCGGCGCGGTACCTCGTCACCGGCTGACCGGGACACCCCCGGACACACAGACAGACGGGGCACCTACCACTTGCCGCTGCTGATGGCGTACGTGTACTCGGCGCGGTACGTCCTCACCGGCTGCTTCTTCTCCCCCGCGTCCTTCACCATGACTGCAACATCACCAACTCATCGTAAGCCATCCCTCCCAGGTGTCAGTTTTGATAGGCATTTATGAGGAATTTTCAGACAGGTGTTTCCTGTATATATTCTATGCCTGCATTAAACGATGTCGCTGAGATCGTGACAAATTTTGGAACATATCGGTTGAGTTCGAACAATATTCAATCTCTTAGTCCCATGAAAAACTGAAGTGACAACGATTTCACTGTCATGGCAAACTAACCAATGCCATTGCTCAGGATCTCGCTATTACAGTCAAGGGAAGTTTGTTCTCGCACTAGTCCTTTTTTTTTTTTGAAAAAAAAAAACTAAAAAAAATCCAGCTATGAACATTTTAAAAAATTTCAACAACCAGGAAAAGGACCATCTAACGAAAACTGGAAAGGACTAACACACAGCTACTCCATCTAATTTAATCTTAATGTTACACACTGATTCAAATGACTGAATACATTCTACCATTTCTTCCCCCCCCCCCCCCAAACTGGAGTGAGACATAGTTTACACGCCTCCTATAATTATCGGGGAACAACTAATACAGTCCAGAAAACAAACAAATATCCACACAAAATAGCACGTGCTTCAGAATTACAGTCAGTTAATTTTTTTTTTAAATAATGCACAAGAAATTCCAGCATTACAAGCAGTCACCTGATACAAGTAATGCTCAATCTACAAATGGAGAAGTGCGGGGGGGGGGGGGGGTGGGGGTTGTTGGATCCAGCTGTCGGCTGCGCGGAGTGATTCACATTTGAAATTCAGAACCTTGCACTTTTGGCAGCTGAATTTCAATGACATCATCTTCTTTCGTGGGTTCCCAGTGTTAAAATTAATCTCACTAACAACTATTTCAAACATTGGGCAGATATAAAGAATTCGCGTCGTCACATAAACCTTGATTAATCATTCCACTGCCATCTTTACTTTTTCGGCATCGGTGCGTTTCTTCTGCTCTAGTCCCTGAAATTCGCCAAGTTTTAGTTACATATTCAGTTTTGACTTAGTAAATACTCGGGGATGAGACAATTCGGCACTTTGCCAATTCGGCCCCCTGCCATCTCAGCCCCTGCCAACTCGGCCCCCTGCCATCTCGGCCCCTGTCAACTCAACTCCTGCCATCTCGGCCCCCTGCCAACTCGGCCCCCTGCCAACTCGGCCCCCTGCCATCTCGCCCCCCCCCCTCCTTGCCAACTCGGCCCCTGCCACCACGGCCCTTTTTTGACATCTCGATACCCAATTTTCAAACTCGTTATTTTTAAGAGAGAACATGTGTTCTGATAAAATCTGGCTTTCGACATGACACAGATGATGAAAGTCTTCGGAGTTTTCTTTACATGCGTCATATTTTTCACAATTACATACATAAAAATTACAATTAGAAGCTGATGAGAGAGGCAATAAAAGTTTTTCGTGATTGCTTTACAAATGTGATGTTTTTTCTTTATCAAAGAGCCGATTAACTGCAATAACCAAAACGAAGCCGGTCTAACTGTGTGCTATAATAGTGGATTAACGTTCGGTCAAATTTCTTGAATCGCCTACGACCGATTTCATTCATTCGTTGCCGCCATCTTGGATTTTCAATTGCGGTTGAGCGCAGTGCTCTCTCTCTACATTTGCTTATTAAATATTTTTTGCGCGGAATTTTATTCTTAAACATATAATTTACTCTCATTTTCCTCTTTATCCTCCTTGTGTGACACGCATGTCATGGCAGTACGAACCTGCCATGTCACACAGATACGCGGCTTCTTACGCTCAGTTCACAGCCAAAAGTCAAGCAGAATCAGGCAGTGGGGAAAAGTCCAGGGTAATTCCCACACAATGTGCTCAGATTAATCAGTCACCTATAACCGATTCCATTTGCTGAGACACAATTGGTTCATCTTATTATCATGCGCCGAGTTGGCAAAGTGCCCAGTTGTCCCAAGACCGAATAAACACAACTGCAGTTATTCGCGCCGCTTTCACATACACGCATGATTAGGACCTGCACACATACAAATTATCTTGAAAATTGACATCTATTCTACACAATCGACTGATCTATGTTGCTATGACACGACACGGCAGCACGCTAGGCGCTGGTTGACAAAGGCGTACCTCCATACTCACTGCACGATCTCTGAAACGTCCGGCGCAGCCGTGCTAGGAACTCTGAACACCATAGGCAAAAACAGTACAATGTTTTGCCCACAGCTTTGTGTGGGTGCCTTTGGGTGTGACCTCTGTAATAACTATATCTGTCCGCAAAAAGCAATCACCCAAACGTTTACACAGCACTGACCGTTTAGTCTCCTGGGAGGGGACTGAAAACCTTCCGAAATTTGTCATTTCAATTTAAATTTTCATTTCAACAATTCATTTCTTCTTTGTAAAACATATAGCGCGAAACCACGCAAGTGTTGCCGAAATCGTACCTAAAACCTGCGCCTTTAGTCTTATCGGATTGCCAAAAACTGCCGTTTTTTCCAAACGGCAACAAATTGCCAAATCTTCAAAATCTTGTTGGCGAAAAGACGATTTTGACAGTTCCATGGCAAAGTGGGGTAGAACTGACATACGATGCTATCGCTTATTCCCGGAGGAACAGGCGGACGGCAGATAGAGCCAATGTTCCTGATGGATTAAGGTACGTACAGTCAGCCATCGAAACGCACAATGTATCAAGTTGCAAGGTATCATGTCAGATCCAGCATCTTGAGAGAAAGCACAGAAAGCAATTTCACGATCGGTCACGTATACGTTATTGTTCAGTCTATAATCTCACCGTCAGCACACGTATTCACCTATGACTTGCACACCTCTGTATTACTGAAGAACAAACAGCAGCGAAGGCAACTACAAGCTTTTTCTTAATCTCCCGATGGGTGAAACTCAAAACCTGCAGGTTAACATTCAGTAGGGAGAGTGCTTATACGCACTGATAGGCAATAGCAAATACGCACATTCAAAGCGGTTTTGTTCAGGGAGAAGCAGCATGGCAGTGAGGGTCCCGGTGAGGGGTGGTACTTACTCTCGTCACTCTCGCTGCTGGGCGGCTCGAGACTGTAGCCGTACGCGATGAGCGTCTTCACCGTCTCGCTGGCCATCTCGCGGTTGGAGACCTTGATGGACGTGTCCACCTTGGCGTACGGCACCAGGTGCGGGCTGCGCTTGTAGTAACCGTCCTGCAACAAGAGCTTTGCCGTCTATTCTGTTCTCACTAACTAAAACCCATGACAGCTTTCGGGTGAGTAGAACCATTTTTTTACGCTGTTTCATACACACAAAAAGGAGAACCTTTAGATATGACAGATTTTTCAACGCATTTTGCAATTTGTACTTTAAAATCTAAAGCATAAATGAGAAAATTCAGTACACAAGTATACCAAATATTGATACTCCAGCCCGTTCCCTACCGCAAGCAACAAAATGTTGGACAACTGCGTGACCCTTGCCTCATGAATAAACATTAGCCTATTTTGTGACAAACACGAATACTGTTATGGTGTGGCGCCGGGGGTCACCCCTCCCCCCTCTCTCCCCCCTCTCCCCCAACACTTACGTCGTTGAGGCCGTAGGTCCAGCCCTGGCGGATCCTTTCCTTAGCCCACACGCGGTGCGTGTTCTCCGCCAGCTGCTCCACCAGCTCCTTCATCTTCTCGTTCATCTGTACATTGGACAGGTCCAGCGGCGTCGGTTTGTACCCGTTTGACTGTAAGTAGCTGTAGGAACACGTATAGGCATCAAGGTTAACACAAGTTCTGGTGGAACTGCATGCTTGAAGTCGCCAAACAACTAAAACGCCTGGCCGACTACCGATAAATAATGTCACAAATACAGTCCAAATGTTGGGTTAGGACTTGAACGTACAGCGACACTGGAATCACGGCATCCACCAAACACCAGTGTCCGTATTCACGAAAGTAAACTGTCCAGTTAACTGATTCCGTTTACTGCTCTGTTGGCAACCAGAACATCAGAAAGTCATTTCATAAATTTACCCTGTTTAACAAACAAAAATCCATCTAAAATTGTTTACGTGATACGACTAGATCAACTGACTTTCGCTTCTAGGAGTGCAGTTAATTAACTGCACAGTTAACTTTTGTGAATACTGGGGCAGGGCCGCACACAGCGTGATCATGTAAAGCTGCACATGCGAAGTATTGTATTAAGGCGTACAGAGTGAACCCTCCCTTTCTCTCTACTTTTTGCGACAAAGTTTACAACAACACGCTAAGGTACAAAAGAGATGACGCTGGGAGATCAAAGTGCACCTGTGGTCCTGAGTATGTGAGCACTTACTTGTAGTCCTGGGCTATGCGTGAGCACTTACTTGTAGGACTTCCCAGCGTGAGTGGACACATGCTCTCGTGCGCCGTGTATGCGAGCACTTACTCGTTGGAGAGCTTCATGGTCCTCAGCCGCGTGTTGCTCGTGTACTGTGTGTGTGAGTGAGCACTTGCTATCCTGCCCCGTGTATGCGAGCACTTACTTGTTGGAGAGCTTCATGGTCCTCAGCCGCGTGTTGCTCGTGTACTGTGTGTGTGAATGAGCACTTGCTATCCGGCGCTGTGTATGCGAGCACTTACTTGTTGGACAGCTTCATGGTCCTCAGTCGCGTGTTGCTCGTGTACTGTGTGTGTGAATGAGCACTTGCTATCCGGCGCTGTGTATGCGAGCACTTACTTGTTGGACAGCTTCATGGTCCTCAGCCGCGTGTTGCTCGTGTACTGTGTGTGTGAATGAGCACTTGCTATCCGGCGCTGTGTATGCGAGCACTTACTTGTTGGACAGCTTCATGGTCCTCAGCCGCGTGTTGCTCGTGTACTGTGTGTGTGAATGAGCACTTGCTATCCGGCGCTGTGTATGCGAGCACTTACTTGTTGGACAGCTTCATGGTCCTCAGCCGCGTGTTGCTCGTGTACTGTGTGTGTGAATGAGCACTTGCTATCCGGCGCTGTGTATGCGAGCACTTACTTGTTGGACAGCTTCATGGTCCCCAGCCGCGTGTTGCTCGTGTACTGTGTGTGTGAGTGAGCACTTGCTATCCTGCCCCGTATGCGAGCACTTACTTGTTGGAGAGCTTCATGGTCCTCAGCCGCGTGTTGCTCGTGTACTGTGTGTGTGAATGAGCACTTGCTATCCTGCGCTGTGTATGCGAGCACTTACTTGTTGGACAGCTTCATGGTCCTAAGCCGCGTGTTGCTCGTGTACTGCGGGTCGTACGTGATGTGGTAGCCGAGAGCCAACAGCGTCCTGAATCAACATACCCGCGATACATATTTTATTATTTTCATTATTATTTTTTCATTCTTTTTATTGATGCATTATATTTTATTTATTTAACACAAAAAAAAAAATCCACATAATTAGTTTATTTTTCATTGTCTTTTTATTTGAATTTTTCTTGTTCTCTGATATAACGCCGAGCCGACTGAGCGGGTTATGGGGGGAAGCGAGCCATATAAAGCCGAGCGGACTGAGCGGGCTGTGGAGAGAAGCGAGCCATATAACGCAGAGCGGACTGAGCGGGCTGTGGAAGGAAGCGAGCCGTATAACGCCGAGCGGACTGAGCGGGCTGTGGAGGGAAGCGAGCCGTATAACGCCGAGCGGACTGAGCGGGCTGTGGAGGGAAGCGAGCCGTACTTGAGCGTCTCCTGGGCCAGCGTGCGGTTGTATTGTTTCTCTGTATCCGGCAGACGCTCGTAGTTCATCAGCATCGGGTGATTCTTCCTCTGCTCGTCTCGTCGCTGTTAAAACACACACAATGTCCACTTTTCACACATGACTATTTTAGAACTTCCATGGTTGAGACCAAGCACACAGATTATTGAAATAGGCACATCGAGTTTACAAGGATACCATGCCTTGAAAAACTTCTGTATGAAGCATTAAAATACGCACAAGTCTGTAGTGAGCAATCATTTAGAATATACAGTGCAAACTCATCAGCGGGACCAAGAAATCATGCCGTTATATCTGATATACTTAGCCGGCACTACATAGGTCTGCCGTAATCGGAGCTGTTGTTGCAGCCACTGTCGTTATAAGGTCCACAAGTTTACACTGAGAAATTCACTAGTTTATACTGAGATGTTCACCAGTTTATAATGAGATCTTCACCAGTTTACACTCAAAATTTCACCAGTTTTTTCTAAGAACTTCAACCAGTTTATGCTCAGATGTTTACCAGTTTTTACTGAGATCTTCACCAGTTTTTACTGAGATCTGCGGCCCTCAATACTCAATGAAGAGCCGAAATTTTCCAAGTCCAGTTGATCCATTTTCCTTGGACGAACCTGGCCCATTTACAATACCGATCTTGATGACAAACCGACCGACAGACCGACACGCGGTCGATCGCATATATTCCCTGTGGGGAATAAATAAAGGGAACACAAGAGCCGAGTGTGACATACTTCCGCGAAAGTCCAGCCCTGCTCTATCTTGCTCATGGCCCACTGCTCGTGGATGTTCTCCGCCAGCTTGTCCGTTATGTTCTCGATGTACTGCGGTAGTTGTACCTGAAGCACGATCAACACGATGTCACTCACAACGTCCGCCAATCACTTCCCCGCCACTGACCTCTATTTATTGATTTTTTTTTTCAGTTTTCGGTGCACCTAAATATTGCATGACATTATTGGCTTACATCGGTAAATTAAATTTGATTTTGAGTTACACCATACTGTTCTGACATCACAAAAATCCAACTTCTTAAGCTTCAAACGTGACAAAGGGTCTCCTCACGTGGGCGGTCTCCACGGGCTGCGGCACAAACGGCGTGAGGTCGCGGACCTCAGCCGGGCCCACGAGCAGACCTCTGGGCAAGTCCCCCAGCTGGAAGCAGGGCTCGAGGCGCAGCTTCTGCTTGGGGCGCAAGCACTCGTAACAAGGACTGAACGTGTCCGGGGGTCCGTACTTCATCTTGCCGTGCTCCCCACCGAAAATGAAACGCAGGCTGAAAACATATCCAGTTAAAAACGCTGCCTTTTCCTGCATCTGATTACTGACTAGCAGAAAGGTTAGTTGATCGCCTCTGTAAACTCGTGGCCATATAACAATGTACGTCTAACATTTAATAATAATTTAATTTGTTTTGTGATAAGATTAAGAAACAAAAATGAACAAAATAAGCTATTCAAAATAAGAAACTCTCCTTGTAATATTAGCACTGCAATCGCATCTTCAGGAAAAATCAACCCATAAACACTAAACAAGATTGAGATTTTTTTCAAGAACAAACGCCCAGCCTTCCAATACGATGGAACCAAGAGGAAAGCTCTATACCTGACTTTGGAGGACACGCTGACCACAGGGAAGAACAGGCCATCGAGGTTGAAGTCCCTGAAGAAGCCCTTGACCTGCAGGCCGTTCACCGTAAAGCTAATCTGTGGCACATTCAGGTCTAACAGCACTCCAACAACGTCACCTTTCTGGAAGTGCCCCAGCGACGTGCGAACCTGCCGAGGCTTGCCACCTGAAACGAAGCTCTAGGAAAGTCCAGCTGACCCCGTTATTTGCACATTATGATGACGTATCAAAACTGCGGTAGGGACTGAATTATGTATTATACTTCACTGAAAGACCATGGCTCCTGGGGAGTAATACAGGGCGATAAAATGAAGCAAGGCGGTATAAATGTATGGTACTACATACCATATATATGCACCAGTTGTGCTAATAAGAAAATGACTGGTACTGCGAAGTATCCTGAGCACTGCACTCGCTCGGCAGCTAGCCAGACATGCTCACCTGTCCACAGGTTCATGCTGTCAAAGCCATAGGAGAAGAGGTCATCGCCCACGCCGTTGGCGCCCCAGCCGTAGCCAGCACCGGGGTAGGAGACGAAGCCGTCGGTGTTGGCCCAGCCTATGCGGATGTGCGGCGTACGGTGCGTCACCTGCTCGATGTGGTCGATGATCACCTCGTAGTACCACTTCTGGTACATGTTCGAGCCCTCCTTCCGCCCCACGTACATGTTTGACTTCATGCTACAACACAACACATCACCAGACTTAATGCTTCACCACCAACCGCATCCGGCCAGCGCCACCATGCACAGTTAGCCCCAGTCAGTTCGCCCTTTGACAATTCGCCCCAGATTATTTGGGCCAGGATTAAAATTGACAATTCGTACCAAACATTAAATGAATTGGAAATGCCTTTCTGTGGGATTTTAATTCATTTTGATATGTGCATATTTGATATACGCCCCCCCCCCAACACACACACACAACAACAACAACAACACGGGCGAATTGCCTGTAGACATGCCTCACGAGTTTGGTCTGAAGGAGGAGGTCTCTGCCAGGCAGCAGGTCATCGATGTGTGCTGGGGCGGAAATGGGGCGGCGTTATCTGTAGTCATGTTCTATGAGCTTCGTCTGAAAGGTCTCTACCAGGAAGCAGATCATTGACGTGTGTGGATGGTAGGAGCGGGGCGCAGGGGGGGGGCACGAAGGGCGGGGGGGGGGGTTACATGTCTCTGCCAGGAAGCAGGCCATTAGTGTGTGGGTTAGTGGTGGCAGCGGGGATGGTGGGGAGCATTACCTGTAGACATGCTCCACGAGCTTGGTCTGAAGGAGGAGGTCTCTGCCAGGCAACAGGTTATCGCAGATCAGGTTCTGGTTGGACCTGACGGCTACGTCATTGCCGACACAGAGCGAGCACAGCACATCCAGCACCTGCATAAGTACCATCAACACTACTTTTTTTATCACTACCATCAGTATTATGGACGCTACGAGCCTGTACTCTCCCCGGACAATCAACGACATCGGCAAACACTCAATGCTGGGTCTTATCAACAGTGATATGAGCAAGCTTTGAGTGAGCAATCCAACAAATAGCTCGCTGCTTTCACACTGCTTTGCTCTGTTCAATATTACAACTAACACTTAACACGGTTTTGTGAGCGAAAGCTAAGTAAATAGAACGACACATAGAAAATCACTGTTATCCCGATGTTATCAGCCGACACCATCAACCCCCCCCCCCCCCACCCACCGGCGGGGGGTTAAATCTGAAGTATCACAGAAGTTTAACTTAACCGTGGTTTTTGCCTGTTAACTGAACACTGGGTGTTCTTGAATTTATCGGCAGCTTGATCCCTCCAAAGTTAAATACAGGGATTCGACTGCATTTGGAGATACAGGTGTATTTGGTATAAAACGTGGTGTCTCGATACTACTGCCAAGCATTAAGAGCTACGCAGGCTTTCGGGAAACAGTTCCAGACTTGTGGATAGAATCGCTGAACCCTATACCCTCCTCACAAACCCTGCAGAACAGTGCTTGTGCACCTGCTTAGCACAGACTTGCCGAGCAATGCCCCCGTACCCTCCTCACACACCCTGCAGAACACTGCCTGCGTGCCCGCTTAGTACAGACTTGTCGAACAATGCCCCGTACAATACTCACAAACCCTGCTGAACAGTGCCCTCTTCAACCTCAGCCTGCTGAACATTGCCTGCGTGTCCAGTTAGTACAGACTTGTCGAGCAATGCCCACGAGGCCACTTCAAACCCTCCCTGCTGAACAGTGCCTGTGTATCCGTTTCACACGGTAGGACGGGTTTTTTTTTCACTACGGGTTCCGGGGACAACCCAAAATTTAGTCAGTACCCCGGAATTTCGAGCCTGGGGTTCCGCGGTACTTTAGCTTGAATTAAAAAGTCCAAGTCCATTAAAAAGTCCAAGTATTTATAGTTCGCATAGCAAAGGATATCAATAAATGAGTTTATTTCTCTGTGACAAATTTGCATCTATTACTTATTTTTTTAGCTTGAGAAAGCCGGGACCCCACAGCATAACATCTGGACACCTAACACAGCCTGGATCCACGGGATCCCGAGCTATAACGTTAATTTTATGCCTTGTTCAGGTCTGCTACTTACTTTGGGGCCTCTTGTGGGCGTGCAGCTGTTTATTTACCACGGATACGATACTTACTTTTGGGGCTTCTGTCGTGCCTGTACGGTACTTTTACTACAGGCACAGTAGTGACTATGGGGTCCTCTGCCGTGCCTGTAAGGTGTTTTTCACCACAGGCTCGCGTTACTTTTTGGGGCATCTGCTGTGCATGTAAGGTGTTTTTTACCACAAGACCACTACTTACTTTGGGATCTCTGCCGTGCTTGTCGATGAGCGAAATGATAGTTCTGATGTGTTGCTCCTTGATGACGTTGAGCGCCTCGGGACTGTCGATGAGTACGCAGTGAAGCACATCCAGCACCCCTGCGACACACACCAAGCCACGTGACCCCCCCCGGTCCTCATCACGCCCACACACATGCTGCTTACAGCAGTCAACATATCAACTCGCCACAGCTCCACTTGCTTATTTTCTGCCTTACTGAGTGATTTGTGTTTTTTTTTTTTTTCATCTTATATCTTTCAATTAGAATTGAGTATTTTTTAGTCAGTGTGCCATTGTTTTGAGTTTGTTCTTAACTAATCACTCACAGTGACGTCCCTGAGTTAATCTCCTACGTCATACAGTGAGCTCTTTCAAACGTGCACCTTGGAAATACTTCATGGACAACCTTTTGATGCTTATGTATTTATTTATTTTGATATCTAAAGTAAAATTGGTCCCACACGCTTAAGGCGTCAGACACATAACGAGCCTTCAGTAAAACGACGATGCTACTTGTCAAATCAAAACTAAAACAGCGTAAGTACGCCATGGTTTACACGGAAAACCAAACCAAATTCACTTCAAGTACCACATCCTTCTATTGCATAACTACACGAGTGACATGCAATCGTGATTACCTAGAAAACTGCCGCATTGCTTACCTGACGGCCAGCAAGTTGGGGAAGGGGGTGCTCATTTAGAGCCCTACCTCGAGGCGATTCCTGGTTTTCAAGGCGTTGCATGAGCCAGGTGAGGCGGCTAGCTGACGCGAATTCAGCACAGTTCGACCTGTTTCCCCTGATCAGCGCAGCTACACATAAAGTGCAATTGCACTGATCAAGGCTATGCACACACGAATTGCAATTGCACGGCACTTGACGCATCCTCACACGTGAAGGCAGCATGCTCGGGTGTAATTCACTCGTGTGCGAACCTCGCCGTAACATGCAATGCGCCACACCTAACAGGGAGACCTCGTGCACAACACGCACATTTACAACATGCATACGGACAACACACATGCCATAAATCGAGGTCTGCTTTCACACCACACTTATCAGACAGGGCATGCCTGAGTTGTCAAGTAACCAATGTACTTCTGAAAAAATCCAAAACCCTGTTAAATGACAGACACAGCCCTGGGCATCAGAAATCAACTCCACGGCATTTAGAGATAAAACAGATAAATCAAATACAATCACAGTGGTGAAACGCGGACTGATACAATAGGGCTTCTTTTGTAACTAATGAAGAAATGAAATGATCGAATTTTTCGAATTTTTGTTTGCAATATTTATTATTTTGTACAGAATAGCTTCTTACCTTGAATAGGATATTAATTGAGCTCATGCAGTATTAAAATACACAGTTTAAATGAAATCCCTGGATTTTCATCCAAATTATACGGCCAGCTCAAGAACAAAACCAGCACTTTGAATCACTTCGAATGGGCCTTCCTAATTAGATGTCGAGTATTTTCACGGAGCGATGTGTGATCAACATTTCTAACGGAATGTGTACATAATTGTGTACTACAACTTATACATATAAATAAATTATCCAGATTTGCATGGAACGTTTAATAATCCACATGTAAAAAATGACATGAATTTTTCTATTCGATTCTCCATTGACATTTAAATCCCACCTGTAATTCAGTTCTGATTTCAACAACTAAAGCAGTTTATGTCCATTCAGTATCATTTCACAGTTGCGTTGTCGTGTTCTGTCACGTGTAAACGTAATAAATAATATTTCAAACAACAAACAATTGAATAAATTAATATTGATATGACCTTTTTGAAAGATTTGAGATCAAAAGAGACTACAAGCCTATCGATGTTTCAGGGGTGCTATATAAGTAACCGGGCATAAGCGTCACTACCCCAATAGCATTAGACTGTTTTTAAAACATGGATTCTACCATCTGATGATTTATAAACAATTCTTTGGCCTAACATCCCTACAGCCCGAAATGACCAAAGCAATAAGAAAACCGGACAGAACTGACTGCTGCAACTTAAAGTTGTACGAAATTCTTCTTGTTGTTAATACTTTCGAGCAACCCCTGTAGCAGACGATCAGTTATTGAAAGGAAGTATTTGGCGTAAGAGAATATAGTTTTTGTGCGATTTCACTGCTGTCACAATGCGACAGCGTGTGCATCAAAATACGAAGGCACACAAGTGAGATAATGGAACCCGAGTTCGAAGTACGTGGTGATACCGTATAGTGATATCGTATAGTGATATAGTACATTCAACACTTTACAATCGCAGTTTTCCACTTTTGCTGCCCTGGTTATAGAATCCTCTGGACCAAAGCATTCAAAAAGCTCATTTTCCTAACCACAACTGATTTAGAGGGAGCAAAACATGCGCTTTCTCAGGTAATCAGTGCACACATTGAGACATGCATGTGAATAGTTTGGTCAGTCTAGGGCTGAGTTGGGTAGCCCCGGGCTCACGAGTACCCGAATTTTGCGCCAGGTAGGTGGGCTTATATTTTAGTACGGGTACCCGAAGCTTCGTGGAGTATTTTACTATTTACAAACTAAAAGTCTGTGTAGTACAATAGTCAGCAGACTTGTCCTGCCCCAATTTTACATTAGGTATTTTGTTAAAAAGGACGCAAAATCACGAACCATTTTCGTTCACGGGACGCAGTTTTTATACCATTTCTGGTACGGAGACAAAAATCCGAAAGGATGCCAAATTTTGAAAGTCCTGCGTTCTTCATCTTGGGACGCTCACTATCGAACCTATCTCGAAAACAATCCCAGTTTTGGGTTGTTGAAACACAATAGTGTACCACATTAAGGAACACCTCTCGTTTTGGAACAGCCTCCAGTAGGCCAGCAACTGGTTCCATTTCCCTGTTGATAACATCGGGCTCTCTGACTGCGCCTGCGGGTCGGGTATCCGGGACCAAAAATTCTGGGCCCTACTCAGCCCTATTCCACTCATGTTAAAATGGCAGAAAATACAAATACAAAGTCCATAACTGAAAATAATACATTGACATGCCTTCAAATCTACTCCAGCGACATACTACACACACAGTGTCACTCATGAGACACGACGTCACAGCCGTCACGTCGTGCCACACACTGCAAGCACGTGCTACCTGACGACGCGTCCTGGTGCTCCAGGCGATCCACCAGCCAATCCAGACGATTGGACGAGGCAAAATCGGAGCAATTGGCGCGATTTCCACGAATCATAGCCGCTGCGGAGAGGTGAGCATGCGCATGAGAACTACATGTAAAGCAGGTGCTTTGTTTACGGATGTCAACTCAGGGGATTAAGTTTCGAGGACACGTTGCTATTATATTAGACAAGCGAGGCTGGGGCAGGGCGTGTTTCTTTTCTTATATTAATATACACCAAAAAGCAGGATGACAATTAGGAATTAAAAATTCAACACTGTTAAATGCAAGTTTAAAAATATAATCGAATATTTTCGACATTACATTCCAACACTATTTTGTTTAGCGCCATGAAACCAATGCAACTGTTACTTGAAATTTATCGATAAATACAAGAAGTAAATTAATCTTAAAAGAGAAGTAAGATAATATTTCCATGTTTTACAAAGGGTTAATTTATGCTTCAAATAAATTTGGCAAAGATTTTCAGCGTTACAGTTATTTAACGTTACCACACAAATGGCACTTGGACACACGTCCGCCCGAAATTGGCTAGGGTAAAAATATTACCAAGCAACAGGTACAAGTAGCTGATCATATCATTCCACCGGGAAGCCGACTCCTCTCCAATCAAATGCTCCAAAGAACGCATGCTTTTCCACTGGCTGCAGTGATCGATTGTCTCCAGAATGAGCGCAATCATGCCCTGCAAACAATGTAGGTAAATAGACAAATACAATGCAAAAAAGTTACAGAAATATAAATGCCAGAAAAATCAGAACACTTACGATCAAATTCACTCTCTTCACAGACTTATATATTCAACCAACCACCCAAAGGACGTAAGAACAATGAAACATCTGAAAGTTTCGCACGTGACCACATTTCATAAAAGATGAGGTTCGAAAGGTAAGAACTGCGGCACAGCACTGGAAGCACATGAAGCACGTCAGACCGGGCCTTGATTGCCCAGAAGACTGGCGGGTCGGAGCTGTTAACCTCGTCTGCATGTAAGCTCTACATTCTTAGCCAAAACTGCATAAACTGACAGGGACTGGGCGATACAAGAGAAAAAAGTAGAGAAGGGAGGGGTGAAAGGAGGCGGGGGTAGAAAAATCCCCTCAGCAATTTCCTTACACAATTGCGGACAAATCACTTACATATTTAAGTACATTATTAATACATTGGCCACTCTTCACGATAAATCTATTATTGTTGCTAACTCGTTTAGCACACTGCCCTACAAACTCACCTCCTCTTGGAACAGATCCTGTCTATTTCTTAAGGCCTTCAATCTGTTTTGTCTTTCTTCGAATTCTGCAACAGATCAGAAGCATGTCAACAAATCTTATCCCTGCAACAAAATTTAGGTGAGCCGGAGAAAATTTACAGCCTAGTTTAAACAATAAAATCTTGAAACATTTACTTAAAAAATAATCTAAAAAAATGTGCTTAAAATTCAAAATTAAATAAAAATGCCACAGAAAGGCTACTGCGGTACCGAGTTCTGGGCCGGGAGGAGCGAAGTAGTCGATGAGGTCCTCCAGTGTCTTGATGACCTCCCCCAGGCTCACGGTCTCCCATAGGCGGCTGTTACGGCCCTCCGTCTTCAGTGACTCCAGAGCCCTGACAACACAAACTGCCACGTCAGTACGGCCACCTTTTACTTAAATACAACTTGTAAATCATTCACTATCAGTAGAGAATATTCCGATGTTTTTATCGTAATCATCTTGAAGTTTATTCCACTATTCCCACCCCACTCCCCTCCCTCCCCCCCCCCACCCCACCAGGAAGGAAGGACTCACTTGACGAATTTCTGAATGAGAGACGTGCACTTGCGGATAACCCTTGCCGACTTGTCCTCCTCCTTCTGAGCGCGCGAAAAGCTCAAGCCATCGTCCATGTGTCCTTCTACTAGTGCCACGGCCTTCTTCATCTCGACCTTCACCCCTCGCTTCTTGCTCTCAAACGTCTGGTAGGACACCCAGTAGCCGCTCTGCAACACAAGCGCTACCCATAACCCACACACCCAGTAGCCGCTCTGCAACACAAGCGCTACCCATAACCCACACACCCAGTAGCCGCTCTACAACACACATGCTACCAATAACCCACACACCCAGTAGCCGCTCTACAACACACATGCTACCAATAACCCACACACCCAGTAGCCGCTCTGCAACACAAGCGCTACCCATAACCCACACACCCAGTAGCCGCTCTGCAACACACGCGCTACCAATAGTTCCCCCCTCCCCCTACCCAGTAGCCGCTCTGCAACACACACGCTACCAATAGTTCCCCCCTCCCCCTACCCAGTAGCCGCTCTGCAACACACACGCTACCAATAGTTCCCCCCTACCCAGTAGCCGCTCTGCAACACACACGCTACCAATAGTGCCCCCCCTACCCAGCAGCCGCTCTGCAACACACGCGCTACCAATAGTTCCCCCCTACCCAGTAGCCGCTCTGCAACACACACGCTACCAATAGTTCCCCCCTACCCAGCAGCCGCTCTGCAACACACACGCTACCAATAGTTCCCCCCTACCCAGCAACCGCTCTGCAACACACACGCTACCAATAGTTCCCCCCCCTACCCAGCAGCCGCTCTGCAACACACACGCTACCAATAGTTCCCCCCTACCCAGCAGCCGCTCTGCAACACACAAGCTACCAATAGTACCCCCCCCCCTCTACCCAGTAGCCGCTCTGCAACACACACGCTACCAACAGCCCCCTTCCCCACCCAACAGCTGCTCTGCAACACACGCCACCAATAACCCACAAACCCAGTAGCCGCTCTGCAACACACACGCTACCAATAGTTCCCCCCCCCCACCCAGCAGCCGCTCAGCAACACACACGCTACCAATAGTTCCCCCCCCCCCTACCAAGTAGCCGCTCTGCAACACACACGCTACCAATAGTCCCCCCCCCCCTACCCAGTAGCCGCTCTGCAACACACACGCTACCAATAGTTCCCTACCCCTGCCCAGCAGCCGCTCTGCAACACACACGCTACCAATAGTTACCGTCCCCCCCCCCCCCACCCAGCAGCCGCTCTGCAACACAAGCGCCACCAATAGCCCCCCACTCCCCCCCACCCCCCATCCCCACAAACAAACCCAGCAGCCGCTCTGCAGCACAAATGCTACCAATATCCCAAGACACCCAGTGGCCGCTCTTCAACACACCCGCCAGTAATAGCCAAGACACCCAGTAGCCGCTCTGCAACACACCTGCTACTAATCCCTGACATACAGTACTCACTCTGCAGCACACGATACCAATTCCCCCCTCCCGCCCACTAGTGTAGGATAAATTACCAAAGGGCTTGCAAAACTGCGGGAATATTTTCATGTCTGCAAGGGAAGAATTTGTCATTTTTGATGACCCTTCCATAACATTCTGCCATAAAGAGAAGCTTTTCATTGATGACGCGACAGGAACTTAAAACGTTCTATTAAAACCTGGTGATTTTTTCGGGATACTTTGCACTCATAAACGTGCCTTCCTCCCCTTCATCACACCTTTTTAAAACTTGTACAAAATCCGCTGTGCATTGTAACTTCCTGAAGAACTGCAGTGACACACTGAGGTTACCTTCTAAGTGCTACATTTTTGTATTTTGTCAGGACACAGACAGACGGGACGTACCTTGATGTGCTGCATGAAGACTTGCGTGTCGCCGTAGCGGATGTCCGCCTTACCCATGCCCTCGTCCTCACGTCCTTCCACGAACTTCCGGTCATCCTACAATACACACACACCGACCCATCATCACGTTGCCATGTACCGCTTCTTTAGCTGTGTCCAGAACTGGGTTAGCGACTGTGGGAAAAAAACTTCCTGAGCGTATAGAGGGAGATGAAGCCATTACTAGAGTCGGGGAGGTTTGAGCCTGAAGCAGGACATTGGCTGAGCTCTGTGATACTCATCTGCCAAGTCTGCTGCTTAACAGAGTTACTTCTGCTACTTGGCTGCATTCTTCCAGAGATACTTCGGCTACTTGGGTGCATTCTTCCAGAGATACTTCGGCTACTTGGCTGCATTCTTCCAGAGATACTTCGGCTACTTGACTGCATTCTTCCAGAGATACTTCGGCTACTTGACTGCATTCTTCCAGAGATACTTCGGCTACTTGGCTGCATTCTTCCAGAGATACTTCGGCTACTTGGCTGCATTCTTCCAGAGATACTTCGGCTACTTGGGTGCATTCTTCCAGAGATACTTCGGCTACTTGGCTGCATTCTTCCAGAGATACTTCGGCTACTTGACTGCATTCTTCCAGAGATACTTCGGCTACTTGACTGCATTCTTCCAGAGATACTTCGGCTACTTGGCTGCATTGTTCCAGAGATACTTCGGCTACTTGGCTGCATTCTTCCAGAGATACTTCGGCTACTTGGCTGCATTCTTCCAGAGATACTTCGGCTACTTGGCTGCATTCTTCCACTCACCTTAGTTTGTCGAAGCAGAAACGCAGCGGTTTCTTCAGTAGCTATGGATCTATGGTACGTCACTATCTGGTTGTCCTCAGTGACGGCCATGTAACGACCGGACGTGATATGACGTAGTCTACACGGCTGTCCCCAGCCCATGTATGCCTCCGCCCACCTGTAACATAAACACCCACCGTGTTTGTGTGGCAAAGAACTGCATAAACATACCACACTTTCAGAAACTGTATGGCTACTACTTCACTGTGTTCACAGCATTAAACACGTTGAGATTATTTATCAGGAAATCAGTTCATTATTAGGGGTAAATTTATTAGGGGGTACATTCAAATAACATACTGTAACATAGTGATTACATCTGAACGGAGACCTGTCCTCACGGAAAACTAGATTATCTGTTGGCTACCGACAAGCAGACCTCAGTTAGCAAAAAGGTGAGACAGTTGGCACGCGAGCTTACTTGGTTCTGATGTGCTCTAGTTTCCATAGCGACCGCGCGTGTGACATTACGCTTCCTGTCTCGTACATCACAGCACTGTAACATGCAAAGTCGTGCCCAGCCATCAAACAGTCGACACCATTACAACTCCCGCACTCCAATTTTTAGTATGTGTTTGTTTCTTTTACAGTATTTTTTTTTATCTTTCATTTATTTTTGTTAGTTCATAAGGTGGGGGGGGGAGTACGTATTATTTGAAGTAACAACAGTTATATTTCAACTTTATACACATACACCAGAACCTCAGGGTAAGACCAACCAGGCAATAAGACTACTTTTCAGTTCCCTTCCCATTCACTCCAGCTACAGTTTACCCCGAAATAATACCCAAGAATTAAGGCGGCTTTTTACCAGTTCCCAAAGTACAGCAGAAGCTCGTTAATCTGAATCACGGTTAAATCGAAGTACTGAACACTCCGAACAAAATGGCTCAGTCCCAACAATACTTATCACGTATTTATATAAAAATGTTCGGATAAACGAATATATTTGCTTTTCGGAATACCAGATTTCGATTTTTCTTTCAGTTGTATAACCTACTGCGTACAAAATGCCCCTTTAAACAGTCAACCCTCTTGCTAAACAAAGTCCACCGCCTGGGGATGATGCTACGGTGTTTACGCGCACGGTAACGTTTCTAGACATTTTGTATATAAAATATAGTCTTACTATTAAAATGCTGAGCAAATAAGGGCATTGCCCACTTGTTGTTTAAGATATGGGAGGAGGTAGTGAGGCTTTATTCTGACAAAACAGTATCTGCCCCCCCCCTCCCCCCCCCCATTGTCCGACAAGTTAGTGAGTTTCACCGAACAATCATAAGAGCACTCGTACTCGGGAATGGACAGACCCATTTTTTGACTTATTTTTATGATAGTGAACAGAACAGATTACGTCAAATTCAATGTTAAAATGTCTCACTAATATCTAGAGTTATGTGAAAACTGGCCCACAGGAAGAATGTGCCGACAGGAATCCACAAATGAAATAAAAAAATAAAAGCATATCTTGGCTAGTAAAATGAAATGCACTTCTAACCTAAAGTACAAAACAAAACTCATTGATATAGAAAAAAGGTTACAAGTAAGATCTGTTTATTCGAATTACGGTTTATCCGAACAAATGAGGCCTCTGCCGATCAGTTCGGATTTACGAGTTTCTACTGTACTTCATCAAAATGCTAAGACGCGTATAATGATATCTTTTTTTTTTTGTGAGCACTTGAGCAGCTAGTAAGACTGACTTTCCGAGCTCTTCCTCGTCTCTGCTCGGGATCGTGAGGCACTCGTCTCCGTGCAGCACTCGGAGCACGTCTCCGCCGAACACATTCGCTAAACAAAGCACGAAACGATGTCATAAACATTCGTCCGTTGGTTTATTCATACAGCAGATATCCAAAGACTCAAATATTAGGCACGAGGTAAATTCTATTTTTAACATCTTGTTAAAAACTTCCTGAGGATCTTAAACGACCGTCTCATTTGCGGTTTTTTTTTTAATTTGCATGGGATATGGTACCATTTCCTGAAATACTCGCTCGGGAGTCCCGCAAGACTCACGCCTCTGATATTAGGGGTGCCAGGGTCATGTCCCCGGCCCAAATTCCAGAGGACCCGAGCCAGCTTACTGCCCTGATAACCCCAATGACATTCAAGGCGAAATTTACTGATTCACAAATTTGTAATAAAAAATAAGCAATACACTATATGGCATTATCAGTGACACTCCGAAATCGATGCAACTGTGTGGGTAAAAAAACCCAACCAGTGCAAAAACTTATTTGAAATTCCTTTGCACAGCAATGAGCAATTTATCTACCAAAATTACACAATGAAATTCATCAAAACTATCGCTTCCTTCCCACCGATGGCCTCTCTAATTCTACAGCTGATACACTTTTTGTGGCAAAGATATGTTTAAAAAAAAACGTTTTTTAATGAGAATGGTAATTACATAAGATATCCCGACATTTGAAATTGACAGAACCAGCTTTCTTTACCCACTGTTAGTACTCTGGGCAATTCCATCAAATTATGGAGCCAACTGGACTGAGCTTATCGCATAGAAGTTTGCGCGTGGTTAATTACACAATTAAATTTTCACATTTTCCAATGCAACAGACTTCGAAGTCAAGTTTTTATTTGGTCATTGACAGAAGCGATAATGGTGATGTCAACCCCCAGACTCTGCATAGAAGCGAGCTGTTCTGTGCAAACGGTTTTGGTCGCAAAGTAACAAAAGAATACAGGATGGTATGCAACACCTAAAGATATCGACAGCAGTAACGCCTCGGCCCTTGATCGCGGGAGACATAACAAGGTTCTCTTTTGTTCAATACACAAAACATGAAAAGGAAGCACGAAATGTCCGGGAGATGGAGACGCATCAAGTGACAGAGAAGTGTCTACTGACCGACACAACAGGCACATACAAGCTCAGGCTTACAAGTTTGTTTTTTTTTTTTTTTTCTTTTTTTTTTTTTTTTTTTTTTTGGTTTTTTTTTTTGTTTTTTTTTAGCAGGTACATAAGAAAAGCGATGACATACCAAGAGCTTTGTTTTTGATGGCGCCTGAGCTGACTGGCTGCACAGTCCATAAGGTCTGCTGAAATGACGCCATCACCATGGCACCCGTGCCTATATGCTAATAGATAACACAGCAAATGAATATCACAAGCACTCACACCATACTCATACAGGCAGGGCGGCTAATAAATCTGTAAATTCTTACGCTACCTCCGCCACCCCCCCCCCCCCCCCGGCCAACTCAATTGGAAAGTAGGAATAAATATATTATACAAAAGCTCTGCTTCCCACGCAGAATTTCCAATAGATTTTATTCGTTTAAAATAGAAAAAAAATTGGTCATCTGGACACGAAACCACACGTCATTTTCTACTGAAATAAATGAACACGACCATACAAACAAGAAGTGGTTAAGTAATGTTATAACTCACGAGATATCGCTCCGAGGCGACGCTGACGAGGATGAGATCATCGCCGACGCGCACCTTCTCGCCCTCACTCCTCGTCTTGGACGCCGGGTGGATTGTCCACCAACACGACTCACCTGAAATAGTCGGCACATACGTAACCTCCTTCTATATCAAATACATGCATTCGAAAAAACAAAAGCCACTGTTGAAATACTTTTAGCAGGTGCGTTGCTCACTGAACCAAAATAAAGGTATAGTGAATTTTGAAAAAATGCACAGGAGTTATTCTAAAAAATCGTGGGAATAAATTTGTGGAGGGGGAGGGGAGAGCGGTAGGGAGGCACCGTCAAGCAAGTACATATCCGGTAGGGTGTAATGACAAGGGGCTGTGGTTATGGTTCTTTAACAAACATTGTTTAATGTTTTACCAATGTTTCAAAAGTGTAAACAAATCAGTAGTTATAGCATAAAATTTGAGTTTCACTTGTTGAAATTCAAATATATACTAGTTTATTAGATTCATTAGACGTCGTTAGATTACTAAATGAAAATTAGGGGCTGTAGAAAAGAAAAACACTGCAGGAACAAGAAAATCTGAATAATTTGAAATAAAATCTCTAAATGTATTTTAACCGCCCTTACCTTCAGAGGACTCGCAAAGTCCGACGTCGAATGCTAATTTGTCCGTCTGTGAGCTCTGCGTGGACAGGCACGTGAGATACTGTAAGAAAACGCAAATGCCAATGCATGAAACGCGATATTTGGCTGCTTCAACGCAGCTAACACAGGGCATGGTGTTTCCCATTGCACAAGATATACAAGCAAATATAACACGCACCAATTGAGTAATGCACTCCCGTAAAAAGAAATGATAAGAAACCGTAAGTGTGCTCTAACCGCGTACAAAAGTCACAAAGCCAATTCACAGAAAAAACAATGGGCATGACTCCGAGATACTATGACGATGGCTTTGTGACGTAAAACGTTTTCCTCTGCATTGAGCGAGTTGCTATGCGACACAACACCATGAAATATTTTCGAGCAAAATCTCGAGTTTTTGGCTTTTTCCGCCATCTATGAATCGATTTTTCTTGTATTTGTTATAATGGGGATAGATCCTGGTGCCGTCGTGGAAGGCCAATGGACTCACCCATGCGCGGTTCGTTAACAGGCCTCGAATCCCATACAAAGCACTTAACCCCATGATCTATTCCTATAATATAGGACACTTATGCCAGTGACGGTTAGACCATGACAGGATAGCGGCACTTTGACCACGTTGGCCACAACGGTATGTACGTCAGGGGGTTCTCAATTAAAATACGCATAACTATAACAAAATAAGTTCTAAAAGTGATTTTTTTTTAAATTCTAAGGCAACGACCGGAGTCTTGATCAGTTATGGAAGTAATTTCATACTTTATCGCAATTATGTTAATTCCATTTCGAAGGTAATCTACTGTACGAGAGCGTTCTCTAGTGCTGCCTTAATTTAATACATCACAGACCAAAAAACTTATTAGATATTTTACCAATTGCAATTACACATAAATGCACTTAATTAACTGCATTCTCTGTGCTTGATCCTATGACATGTAAGTGCCCTACACTGACGTTTTGAAGTCAACCCTTTACACACCGCGGAAGGTTTTAGATATTTTCCCGCCCAAACTGCAACTGCAAAAAGTTTATCACAGGTGTGACTTGGCTTAAATGTCGCAGTCCACAACATGGCCATAATGTCACTGCTCTAAACGTTCCTGCCCTATTTCTCAGTATATACGAGCAGCTCATTACTGCTGCTGGTAGGGAAACTACTGGACCTCGGTTTTTTCACCTTTGAGTTCATAGTCACTTATACCACAGCACTCTAGAGTTTGATGTTGTTCCACCTTGTAAAGATTCAGACTACCCGATCATTTACCTTTTTGACAACCTTTTATCCAGGGAAAAGGGAGAAATGTACATCACTGTCGCAGAAACTCACGGCTGACGAGAAGTGCATGAGCAGACTAACATCTTAAATTGGGTTAGTTTATACAATAGATTATATATTTCGACGTAGCCGCAACTGGGCTTAACTGTGACTTCTCAAAATGTACCCCATATCATAGCATAACAGGGATACATACAATTTGACCAACCGCAATTTGACCAACCACAATTTGACCAACAGAAATTTGACCAACTGCAATTTGACCAGCCGCTTAACGGAAAAACTGACATTTGCCCAACTTTCAGTTTTAGATATACATAACCTTAGAAATTTAGGAGTTCGGGGTTTAGTAAGAAAAAGTAATTTCAACGAAGTGCTCATTCGCATCAAAGAGATGTTGTGCTAATCCCCTCTGTCATTGAATGTCATAAGGTTGAGCTCCACGTGCCCCGTTAATCTCCGTAATCTGGCGTTATACAAGACGTTATACAAACAAACCCAGACCTGACGGAAGCTTTAGTGTCATCTCAGGTACGTGTTTTATGTGAAGTTTTTGAGAGGATATGAGATTACTATCATCCCGGTACATATGGACAGTACTTTTACTTGCAGTGTTATAACTGTTTAAATGTTGCTTTTGTCGAACATTTGTTATTGCTAATGTTTTACTGATAAGTGGTACGAAAAACAACAAATTATGAAGTTGGTCAAATGTCTGTTTTTTCATTAAGAGGTTGGTCAAATTGCGGTTGGTCAAATTTCAGTTGGTCAAATTTCGGTTGGTCAAATGTCCTACACCCGAATAACATGGCTTTAGCTTTATGTCAAAAATGCCCAGGGTCATTAGTGTCAGGATTTCTAAGCAGTGTTCCATGGATTGTTTTGCGTATTGCACGGGTAAGGAAATAATAATTAAAAATGAAAGCAAAAATGAAAGGAAAAAGCTATCAATTTTGACAAAATATAAATATGGCAAGTCTTGAGAGAACATTGCAATCAAATTTCAAGCAATCGATCCGTATTTGTCAGACTGGCAACATTGTTTGTGATATTTTTCTGTAATTTTAACTGTTCGTTTTTTTTTTTCAATATTTTGGTCAATTTTGGCCGAACTCATAACAAAATACTACAATTCCGCCGAAGAGTTACCTGTCATCAGTCCTGTTAAATTTTTTAAATGATTGACCACAAATGCTAAACAACTGGCATCGTTATTTTTTCTGAAATTTAGGGCGTTTTTCACAAATTTTGGCAAAATTGCCAAACAAACCACAAGCGGGTTGGAGGGCTACCTGGGGGGGGGGGGGGGGGGGCATTTTCAAAAAGCACACACGCACGTGCAGAATTTAACCCAGCCATATCATACCGAGAAAAACTCGAAAAAGAAAACCATGACAACGGGACGCGAACAAAGTAGTCATATGGGAGTCAGTAGCCAAGATTTTTACGCATTTACAAAGTGACTTCATTTCGATAACTTTTTGTCAAACATGGTAAAATCTAGACCACCCAAAACAGTAATACTTAGTCTTTCACTATGTGAAGCTTTGAAACTAAAGTGAGAAAACTTGATGGCAAAGAGGAGTGGATAAAGATATGAGAGTCGATATACAAGATATTCATACATTTACAAAGTACTGTCATTGCGATAATTTTCGTCGATCCTCATGAAACATGGACCAAGGTCAACTGCGATATATATTCCTTTATTTTGTGAAGTTACTGAACTGAAGGGAGAAATTTTGATGGCAAAGAAACGCGGAAAAAGAAGGGTAGGTAACTGTTTGCGGACGGAAGGGTGAACGGAAATTTTGGCTGAGGGCTAAGAGCTATAGAGGGTGTTAAGTCGGTCATGACTCAAACATTCAAACTAAATGAACCAATGAGCTGACCTTAATTATATCTGTCGTTCATTGTGGCTATTAAGAAACCCCATTCCGACAAGAAGCAACTGTTGAAATGAAGCCTCAATATAATGATGAATGGACAACTACATGTTGATGCAAAGGTTATATTTTCATCATTGGAGTCAACTATGCACGATCATTTATAGCAAAATATTAAAACACGATAAATGACTGCTTTTCAGGAAGTTAAATCAAAACAAATAAATAAAAATATTTAATTTTAAAATTTTCCACAAAAGAGAGGAAATTCTTTTTAAAGATGATCAACAACCAACCTCTAAGGCGTTCGGTATGTTGTGTATAATACCTTTTTACTACGCAGAGCCACTGGGGATTTCGCAAAAATAATACTCATCTGAGAGCGAAGCTACTTTTTAAAATATTCATCCGCTCTGTGTTTATACATAACAGATAGATCTCATCAAAGGTCAACTGTTTTATAACGCTTCGGTCATGGTCAATGTCAAAACCGGAAGTTGGTCATTATCTCGAAAACTGATACCGATAGAGCGAGTTTGAGCTTATTTTCGACTCTTTGGGCCTAAAAGACTTCATGAAAGAGGTGTCTCGGTGACTTTGATCTCATTGGTCATGGTCAATGTCAAAAACCGGAATTCGTTAGAGATGTATCGATTTTGAGTTTATTTCCCACACTTTGGGCCTAAAAGACGTCATATAAGAGGTGCCTCGGTGACCTTGACCTCCTCCGTCATGGTCAATGTCACAAACGGAAGTTGACCATTATCTCGAAAACGGTCAGAGATAGAGCGATTTTGAGCTTATTTTCGACCGTTTGGCCCTAAAAGATGTTAAAAGAGGTACCGCAGTGACCTTGACCTCCTCCGTTATAGTCAAGGTCAAAAACCGGAAGTTGACCATTATCTCGAAAACGGTTAGAGATATGGCGATTTTGAGCTTATTTTCGACCGTTTGGGCCTAAAAGACGTTATAAAAGAGGTACCTCGGTGACCTTGACCTCCTCCGTCATGGTCAAGAAAAAAACCGGAAGTTGACCATTATCTCGAAAACGGTTAGAGATAGAGCGATTCCGAGCTTATTTTCGACCACTTGGGCCCAAAAAACGTTATATAAGAGGTGCCTCGGTGACTTTGACCACCTCCGTCATGTTCAAGGTCAAAAAACGGAAGGGGGGGGGTGGCGAACGATATTATAGCCCCCATCTGAAAAGTGGGGGGGGGAGGGGGCTGAGTTCCCCCTCCCCCCGGGTGGCAACGTCTATGTAAATTATACATCCGCTCTGCATTTATATATAACAGGCAGATCCCATCAGAGGTCAGCTGTTTCATAACAATGGTACAATACAACTTTACTCCCTGGGGCCCACTGGGGATCGATTCCGCGAAAGTAATACTCATAAAAAGGCGTAATTACTTTTTAAAATATCCACCCGGTCTGAATTTATACATGACAGAAAGATATCATCAGAGGTTATCTGTTTTATAACAACGATTAAAGCCTGCGTTTTATAGGGCAAGGATAATGTCTCGAAAATGTTTCGGAAATCAGAAAATGCTTCTTGGTTTTTCGATAATGTCTCGAAACATTTTCGAGTGTATCGAGCTTTACATTCAGATAATCTTCCCATAATCCTTTTCTGCGCACCTGCGCGCAATTATATCGCCCAAAACGGAAAAGTTTTGCTTTACTTATGTCGATTCAGAACTGACATACGACAATTTACATTAAAGCCAGTAGAAATACAACTATTGACAATAGCAATTCGCAATTTGGATTGAGAGAAAAGCACCAAAGCTCCCGGCAGCCATTTTTATTCTCGAAACAGTATCTGAAGTGTTTTATTGGGGCATTTTCGAAACATTATCTGGATTTATAATTTTTTTTACGATACGTCCAATAAAACGCGGTCAAAGAGGTGAAGTGAGGAGAAAAGGATGTGGCCGTTGTTATAAAACAGCTGACCTCTGAGGAGCTCTATCTGTTGGGTAAAAACACAGAGCGAATGGATGTTTCTGTCTGTCTAGCTGTACTGTGCATCCCTCAGTGTTTAGTACTCTCGCACATTGGTGAAAAAGGTCGAAGTCACAAAAATCTATATTTAAGTGGTTTTTTTAAAGTAATTTCTCTCCTTTATGAGTACTATTTTGCGCGGAATCCCCAGTAGCTCTGCGGAAAAAGGTGTTAGATACAACAAGCCAAACCGCCGTAGAGGTTGGTTGTTGGACAACAACGAGTTGCGGCTTCAAAATGGGCGATAATTCCAGATCCACACAATTACAAGCATTTTGTACTTACACTGAATCATAACGCACCGCAATATAGAAAACAAACTGAAACTTTAGTAATTACTTGTACAATGCTCTTAGATTAGTAAAACACCAACAAACCCCTGTTGACCAACCTCTACGGCGGTTCGGCCTGTTGTGTACACCTTTTTTACTGCGCGGATCCTCTTGGGATTCGAAGTACTCATGAAAGTGAGGAACTGAACGCGAGGAACTATTTTTAAAATATTGAACCGCTCTGCTTAAACAGAACAGTAAGATCTGGTAGAGGTCATCTGTTTTATGACAACGACCACCAAGCGCGAATTTTCTGGAAAAAACTATCTGCACTTTATGGTGTAGATAAAAATTGTATTGTTTAATATATATGCTGGATTCTTGGTCGAGCGGTAGTATTCGCTGACCTGAAAGCTGCGGCCAGGATTCGATTTCCTGTCGAGACAACGTCACGTTTGCTCCACCAAGCAAAGTAAACAAGCAAATGATTAGTAGCACCAGGATGTGCGAACGAAATCTCTCGCAAGCATTCCATGGCAAGGTGATGAGCAATCATAAAAAGTAAAATAGGATTTTATCTTAACTTCAAACAATAGCGACATAACAGCAATTATTTCACAAAAAACATATTTCTGATACCATGTAACATAACAACTCTGAATGATTGTTAATTCTTGTACTCTATAGTATAACTATTAAACTTTGAGCCTATTCTACTTACAGAATCGCAGAGATTACTTAACTGGTCAGATCAATCAAACCAAGATGCAGCGCAACATTCGTACATATGCAAACGTGCACAAATGCTTACATTGATATTATTGCTGTCTTAAGCCAAACCAACGTTAGAAGCGACGTTACAGAAGATACATATAGGGAGGGGGGCAGAGCGGTAAAAAGCTTGCGCGCGTCTGAATATCCCATAATTTATGTCCTGATTTTAGTAAATTTTCAAACAAACTGGTTATTACTGGTACCAGGCTTAAATTTCTTGCAAGCCCTCACACGACTCTGTCTCTACCTGTTTTATCTTTCTTTTTATGATCCAGACCCTTCTTTCGACATCCACATAAATCGTCTTTTTTTCTAAATATATTTAATGTTGCGTAAGAGACGTTAATTCAGCATCTCAAAAATTGGGTTTTCGGCAACAAAATCAGTTTTATGTCTAAAAAGCGTTTTTATCAAAAGTATGCTCAATAATTATCAAAGATATTAAGTAGGAGCTGGCCTCTGGTCACACATTTGACAACAACGAAATGACAACCGGATCTTGAGAGGGACACAGTGGTGCATTTCTAAAATCGTGTCTGATATCCACGAAGAAAGAACAATATCCTATGCATGGTCAACGAAAAGCCTTCAGTATTATCTTTGGAAGGTGAACTGAAACTCATTTGATTTGGTGAAGCCTGCCCCTAGGGATACTGTTCACAGAAACCTTAACACAAAGTATCAAATTCAAAATAAATCATTCATCGTTGGAGAAGTACTCGCTCGTTAAATATTTGTTCTCTTATATTTAAGTATGCATAATCATTTTGTAATATCATTTGTTTATCGATTTCTTTACTGGCGTTTAATTACACTTATAGTTTCGGATATTGCAAAAGTGTACAGAATTCCTACAATGAATTTCAGTCGAAAATCAGCTTTATGTCTAAAGAGATTTTTTATTAAGCGCGTGCTGAATGATTTTTAAGGATGTTGAGTAAGAGCTGGCCTCTGGTCACACATATGACAATAACGAAATTACAACCAGATCTAGTGTTGCAGAAGTGGTTTGTTTGTGAGCAAAATCAATATGTAAAAATCGTTACTTATTTAAGGTATATTCAACGTTGTGTTAAATCGTTTATCTATAATGAAAACCAATCAAAACCAAATTATAACCAGATTTAATGTTGCAACTAAGCCTGGCACTGAGGCAACCTCAAATCGGCGTTTTGACGACGTCCGAATATTTACTGGAACATAACTTGTCAAAATTGTTTTGATGCAACTGGCAATTTGGCATGATTTTTAGCAAAGGTATTTACAGAATTCTGAATTTTAAGTGTTCAAAGTTGCATTTTTTGTGGCCCCAAGTGTAATTTGCCCTACGCAGTAGCAAAAGTGGTCCAGTTTGTATTTGTTTTTAAGAATAAAAATATAATTTTAATTTGGAATTTTCACTAAAAAATTCAGTCCAGGTTACTTTTTTTAAGAAAAAAACTACTTGTATTAGTGTGTACTGATGAAAATAATACACAAGTTACACATGCAAATTAGACAAGCAGGTCATGAGGTACCTGAGAGATTCCACATTGAAATGGATCAAAAAGGCAATTCATAAATAGTTTTTAATTATCCGTGTTTAAAAAGTTGTCAGATATTTTACTTTTTGTGGATCGTTGACAAAAAGAGTGTTTTACTTTAATCTGTAATCTGTATTATAGTATTGGAATAAGCAAGAACCCGTCAGTTACAAAAGCATTTATCATACCTTTCGTTTCACTATGGCTTTACTTGAAAGCTATTGCTGGCAAGCAATTATATGAAAGCTGAAACAAACTTAGTCCTCAACCTTTAGGCCTTAAAACCTACTTGGTTCTCCCCTTATGGGAGACATATATAATATTTGGTGTGTCCGTCCGTCCGTCCGTCCGTCCGTCTGTCCCTCTGCGAGTTTTTATGAAATTAATGAGTCGATTTTTCTCAAAACACACATACATATTGGGGTGTAATTTGGATATGATAAACTTCAGTATGTCTAGTTGATCCTCCTGTATTTTCTTTTTAATTCGCTTAATTTTTTAATTAAAAACGACAAAACAAATTTGCGAAACAGGCGGCAAGAAGCTGAGAGCATAAGTTTAAGTTCATGATATCAACCTCGGTGTATTGATCGCCCAACCCTCAATGAAAGCCATCACAGCATGTTGGTGCAAGTTTAAGTTGGCTGCAGCGCTTGGGTCTTTTAACACTTGACAAGTCTTTGACTTGGTCAAGGCTTATATGAAATTGTGCGGGCAGCTGTTGGTGCTTTTTTCTTGACAGTAAAAATTCATTTTCTTGTCTCAGCTGCTTCTCGAACACTACAGGCCCTAGGACCACAGAACTTTATGTTGAACTTGATCTGTGGGTCTGCGTCTACGATTGCGTTTTAATGCTTAAAACGCCATGCCAGCACAGAATAAATAACTAGTGTTAAATAAAGCACATTTAAAGCAAAGTAACGGTTGAGCAAAACACTTTAGCTTTTGGTCGTTACGCGAGCTCTGCCTGCATAGAGAAAAAGTTCTAGTACATTCAATCAATAAAGCCGTTGAGCCAATATAACCAAGCAGATGTACACGGTTTATAAACAGAATTCAAGCTGTGATGTGTGCTAATATATCAATGGCATGACAATTTCAAAAGAAACTTGTCCCAATAAAACATTGACATACTACTGAGTCCAAAATATTAATATTATTTGAGAATGGGGGCGGGAAGGGGCTTGAAAGTCATTGAGAAGCGCATACCAAAATGAGTTTTGCTTTCTAACTTTTAATGTTTGTCAAGTGTTGAAGATTTTGCTTGCGAAATGCGGTACTAGTCCCAATTGCTAAAGAGTGATGAAATTTGGCTGAATGAAAGAGGGTGATTTGACGCCGTAAAATCCGCATTTTTTAATCATGACCTTAGAGAACGATTGACATCCTCGGCCATGGTCAACGTCAAAACCATTACCTTGAACACGGTTAGAGATAGAACGATTTTGAGCTTATTTTCGATCTTTTGGGCCTAAAAGACGATATGTAAGAGGTTAAGAATTAAGAGTTTTGTGACTCCAAGTGTAATTTTCGCTACTCGGTAGCGAAAAATTTATTATTTTCCCAGTTTTTACTTGTGTATATAGAGTAATTAACAAGACTGTCAAGTGACAGTCAAAATATGGCAGATAGCTGGAGAGAATTTTACTCCTATTATTAAATACTTACATATCGTCACCGTTATTTTCATTCTGGGCTGCAAATTCTAGCTTATGTTTGTTCCAAAAACGTGCTTTAGCCAGTCTAGCGTGTATTGGCCAATGTGATAATTTATAGATATACAAATAATTTAACTGTCTGAGGTCATCACTGTCCGTTTGGTATTTATTACGGCTTATTGATTCCCTAACTCCAACATATACTTTCGCTAAATACAACTGAGAGCTAGAGAATTAACTCCCATAACTTAAGGTTTCTCAAAGATAACAAGTCTCAACAGAAGAACGGTTTATAATTCATCACAATACTTACCATATTGCTATGCTGGTGTCTTAACATAACGGCATGTCCATATAACAGCGTTCTGTGTCCCGATTGACCAGCCTGAATATTGAAATGCATGAATTAATTGGATAGAATACCACAGAACTTTGTAACCTCTATCTTTCTGTCTATAAGTTATCCAAATTACAGATGATGTGGCAGTTACATTTCTCATGGTAAAAGCTTAACCTATGTTGTCAGTTCAAGACGCTAACAAAAAGACATTTGTAGGTAAATACTAAGAATAGCAACGTCACATTAGGCATCCCGTACTCACCGTTTCATTTGACTTGGCAGACACCATCTCTTGAAGGGCACGAACAGATAAAGCTTGATCAAGAACAAACACACATAGGGACATGTCAAAGGGAAGCTCCTGAAATATAGCAAAATTAAGGGCATTAAAATTCTACTGCTAATGTTTTCCGCGAGATTGAGAAATGCTAAAGCCTAAAAATGAAATTACGTCATCAAATTTTAATGTCGAACATTATGAGGGTATAATATATCTTGGGCGTTCAATTCTCAAGGAACATATGCTTAACATAATGATAAGGATAATTATAATCTTTCCTTTGTTTATTTTCTTCTATTGATGCATGTTTTGAAAGCTGTTATTGGGGGGGGGCTGTCAAAACCAGTACCCCATGTTCTCTAATGGGTAAGCAATGTATTATAATTGTTAAGCCCTTGTTACCTCTTCTTGTCATTATCACCTGTTTGTTACTCCGTTTGGTGACAAATATCTTTGTTCGCATGAAAATGTAAAAATGCTGCTGAAAAATTGTATTGGGAATAGTTCTCTTGAATACTTACTCTTATGTTCGTGATACTGCAGAATTTGACTAGGAACGATTCTGTTTGTTATGAGTCAAAAATATTTTTAACATATAGGCAGTGCCGGATTATGACATTGTGAGGCCCTAAGCGACGCATCCAACGGATGCCCCTTACCTCCGCATCAGCCCCGGTTTTGGCTACCTTAAATCTAGTATAAAATATTGGTGTCTGCTCGGAGGCTCCCCCAGAGCGTGCAGCCACTAGGCGCCAGCTTTGTATAGCCTATG
Source organism: Protula sp. h YS-2021 (assembly GCA_949752745.1). NCBI lineage: Eukaryota > Metazoa > Annelida > Polychaeta > Sabellida > Serpulidae > Protula > Protula sp. h YS-2021. The sequence goes on from OX457024.1 coordinate 47,911,545, forward strand.
CGGTTATACGGCACTGCATTTAGAACCTGTTATTCGGTATTGTATGGTGTGTAGTAATTATAATTGCATAAAATATTCTGCACCTAAATAACTGAATAACTTTAAATAACTTTAAATAACATTCGACTTGCTAATTAAAGGTCCAATTTGAGACAATATATAGAACCTGCAGAACTTCTTGCACAGACATGTTTCTTATCCCTCACATGTTACCTCTATTGAGTGGAAAGAGAGATATCTTATTTATTTATTTGTAGTGAATGTTTGCCAAACCCTTTTTTTTAAGCAACCTGATAATGAACATTTGTAAAAGTCGTCTGTAATGTTTTCCTTCTTAATTTGAACAGAGGATCACCCTCGCCCCACCCTGCGCTTCTTTCGAAAACTCCCGGTATAAATGTCATTGGATATTAATAACACAGATTAGCTATTAAGAGTTGCCCCTGTCTAAGAATATGTGAACATTGTTTCAGATCCTATTTTAGTTGGAAACGTGAAAATTGCTCATTCATTTAATAAAACTGGCATTCTGAACTTCTATGGGCAAAGAAAGTATTTAGCATTTTGCGTCAAAGTCCCTTGTTACATTTTGACGTTCCATGAAATTTAAAAGGATTAAAACATTGTTAGTTTTAAACTTGAATTATCAATTTAAAAATTTTTCGCAAAGTTGCCATTTCTATTCATTTAAAAAAATACAATAAAAAAAGCACCATTTCCACTATTTATTCAGAAAGAATGAGTAAACTATTAAACAGACAATTATATTTAACTTCTTAAAGTAACTATAACTTATGCGCCCAAGAAGGATAGACTATAGAAATATTTAAAAAATCAAAGCGACAACTGAATTTGACGAACTTGAATCCTTTTTATATAAGTTTCGGAAAGTGAAGTAAGTATACGGTCTAATGAGATTCAGATCTGAATACAAATTTTATTATTCCAGATTATAAAGACCATAATATATAAAAAATAAATGTATGTTTAACGGTAATCACACTTGCTATATAATTCATTTTACATAATTCGCTCGACAGCATTGGGAAACAGGAATAAAGATACCTCTACGATTCTTATGCTTAGCCCATCCAATTTTCTTCTTATTAATAGTCCCATCGAGGCATAATCAAATAGTGTGACGGATAGAATATGTATTTGCAGACGTAACTGAATCAGAGAAAATGAAATCTTTAAAGCTGAAGGACAACCACTGTGCTTTGAACCCGATTTGTTCTCGCCTAACAATCTTCATTTCATTCCTATGGCATGATTTATGTCAATGTCTGGTAAGTTATGGAGTCCCTTTGCCAAATGTTCTTTACTGTGAAAAAGGACACAAGGCTATAAACGGTTGTAGAGCCAGCATTTAACACGCGTGTTCTGGGCTTAAATTCCAGAGCAATAGTCATTTTGTTCATCAGACCGAAAGCAAAATTTAAGAGGCAAAAACGCGTAATAATTAAAATGTCAAAACACAAGCTCGTTCTAATAGTAATACATATTATTATTATTGTTACTGTTAGTACGTGTCAGAAATAAATGAATCCATGAAGATTTTAATAAATGTTAAAACTTTTAACTCATTCTGTCTGTGAAAGGACCACTTTCCGCTTTCTTCTTCAAGGCGAAAACAGTGGAACCACTGAGGTGTGGAAAATATGCTTAAAACTAGGCGGGGCGCAATATTTGTTCGACAATAGTGCCCCTTCAATTTTTCTGTCATTACTTCCGCCCGCTGGGATAAAATAATACAATAATAATACAATTTGTATAACTTGTGTCATTTTGAAATTGTCATATTAATTATTGACAGCAAAGGAAAAGTGTGCGGGCGAAGTTCATGGAAACAGCAAACTGCTTAAGCCTTTCAACAGCTGAATAACATCTACAGTTACGGAGTGTTTGCCCCAACTTTCTATTGTATAAGACTGATGCTAAAAATGTTGTTTAGTCTCTGTTCTACACATTGTATAGTCTCTGTGCTAAACGTTGTAACTATAAGAGGAAAATATAGATGAGTATCGTCTTCTGGCTGCAGCCTCCGGGCATGACAGTTAACTTTTTTCGAATTTCAAAAATGTACATTCAAGAAAAAGCTAGAAATTAAAAGCCCCAAATAGTCACTGGTTGCGCTCGAAACCGACAGCTCACTATTTTTTAAAGAACATAGTTTTTTAACTAAGCAGTAACGTAAAATCACAATGAACTTTGAGATGCCGAAGCGCTAAGTTTCTTAATCTTCAATACTGGCAATCCCTTTTGTATTGTTACTTTTGTTTTTCTTCTCTTTGTGTACTTTATGTCACCAATCTTAATATGTTACATTTATGTTGTCGCGATAACTCGGGTGTGTTTACTATCATTTTTACACAGTCTTAGAGCTTTGTTGTATAAGCTATCAAAAAATTTCAAAATGTCAATGTTTATTTTATAAGGAATGTTATTAAAGCAGTAAGTGTCTTTGTTTACCATTCGGTTATATAATGTGTGCGAAGAGTGTCCCAGGAGAGATCTGAAGTCAGAACTGAAAGCTGTACGGAAGATTGAGTGTGAACACACACAATAAGTATATTGTGAAGATGGTTAGGTGAATGCACATGTGAATAATTACTAATCTGCTAATATGCACGATAATATTATCGTAAAATCACGAAGGATAGCGAAACAACATTTAATAAATGTAATTAGATCTATTATTTTACGACCTGAAATAAGCTAATAAAGCGGAAGTAAACGACAGGAATTGTTTCAGCAGACTTTTATCTCAGCAAACTACCTTTGGTAGTAGGGTTATTAGTCCCGGTCCCAGCGCTTAGCGGGGGATTTATGAAACGGGCCACTTCCACCCGTCTGTCTGTCTGTCCTTTTCTCTGTCCCCATCTACAGTGGCAACTTTGTACACGCCATATCTTAGTGACTAATATAGTGATTTCATTTCTTTCTTGCATCGAGAGAGAATATATATTGGAGGTGTGTAACACGAGGTTATTTTTGGTTACGAACTGTTCATTTCAAAGACGGGGGTGCGGCGGGGGACTTAACCAGTTCACTGGTTTAGTTATGAGATAATGTTTGTCTGAGGGTGCTGGGATAGGCTACAGACATACCTTGTTTGCCATGGATTGTAGGAAGCACATTCTATTGCCGAATCCTTCAGCAGCAAGGCTGTTCCTTTCACCATCCTGACCGCTTGTGCAACTAAACGTGATTCCATCTTCCTGAAAGCGAGAGTACAGTAAATGCGTTACATCGATATAACCTAACCAGCCGGTGCTCCGGGCAGATAGTTCCCTTGGCGAATAGTTGTCACCTCCATTATGTAAGTCCTATACAGTGACATAATCCCAGATTGAAGGGTGAGAACTTTTACACGGAGAAATTGGGTAAACATTTGCGAGGTTGTCAATACCTTGAGTAAACAGTAAAAGAATTGGCTGCATATTTACAACTTTCACATTAAACACAGCATTTTTAATTAGAAAACCTAAATGCATATACATGAGATGTACGTTTTAAGACGTGCACATTTATATGTCTCAGTTGAGACATTTTTACATGTTTACATTGAAAACTCTTGGTGTCAAGCTAATGAGTTTCTTTATATCAATCAAGAGATTTATTATTGTAAAGGCACACCGTATTTTCGATTTCAAATATCAGACCCCGTTTTTTAGGATTCCACATCTGCTGTTTTATCTCTTATATTTGTGAAGTAAGATTAATTATATTGTGTCGTATAATAATTGTGTAATTTATGTAATCTGATCCCAATGAATAGGATGCTCCGTTTCAACGCTATTCAAAATCCGAGGGGTCATTTTTAGGGGAATAGTTTCAAGGTTAATCGGATGACCGCCCTTCACAAGGTGTTATTTCTGCGTGTGTGTCACAGGAAAATAGTGTTAATAATGTGTTTCAGTTGCTTTAAATTACAACATCATACATCCAAATAAAACTGAGTTTTACCTTACCTTTAGGATCGTTTTATTAATTAAGTACAAGCAAGAAAATTGTTTGTAAAATGAAACTCAGGGAGAAATATTGGCCCGGGGGAGCTATCTGCCCACATCATATTCGTGGTGGAATGCTGGTGAGACCTTTTCGTCCGGTGAGAACTATTTGCCCTGAACACCAGAACGCGTTTCTAACAACCTTGAAGCCTGGCTTCGATTATTTGTAGAAATCAGAAAAACGATGCACCACTAGATGTCTTAAGTATCGTTTCGTATGCTGGTCATTTCTAAAATGAATGTGCAGAAGGAAAATTTTATCCAGTCTTTGTGACAGAAGGCCGATGGCGTAAGCTTATAAACTCGGTTATGTTAAAAATCCCTCCCAGTAAATATTCTAAGGTTGATCCAACGTCGATTTGAGGTTGCAATATCGACCGACCAACATTAACTCTAGTTGTGGTGTGGTTGTGAATTGGCATGACCAAAGATCAACGTCTTTCACACAACGCGGAATAGACGTTGTTTAGGCGTTGCTTTGGTCTCGACCAACACGCAACTTTCCCCGATGTCTACTCGCTTTTTTTTTTTTTTGCAAAGTTCAACCGACATCGGAAAATCGACGTTGGATGAACGTCAGACTCACGACCAAAAAACAAACTTGAGTTTTCAGAAAATGAGGTCGTGGCAGATCACTTTGAAAATGATTAAAACGAGGACATAAAATATGAGAATTTCAACAGCGCGTGTGTTTTTTCCCACCTACTTTCGGAAATCGACTTCATACATATTTTGGATGAACTATTTTCTCATAGTCAGAATGTTTGCTGGGATATAACATGTCAAAAGCTGTATTATGCCGGATTTTGATGCAACTGACAACTTGGCATGACTTGTAACACAGATTCTAAAGAAGTCTGAATTTTTAAGTGTTCATTTTTAGGGCCCATGTGTATTTTTCGCAATTCGGTAACGAGAACGGTCTAGTTTTCTTTCTGTTTTGGCTGTTTTTATCTTGTTCTAATCCTTAAGAAAACAACATTTCCGGTACACTGTCAGGTTTTGATGCTACAAAACCCAGTAGTTAATAAGATGCCTGAATATCAGGCAATTTGCAAACTGGCTGAAATTTGCAACCGCTTTGGAAATTGGATGTTTGAAAATGTGCCTATAAGGCACAGTACATGTATATTGAAAATAAGTTAACCGGTTTGTAAAAGCACACAATAACCTTGGTACTTGGCATAAACTTTCGAGTCGGAAGTCTTGCGAAGGCCGGGTTTCGCTCATGATTCACCTGTTTCTTCAACCAAATTATGTATAGTTATGACTCTTACGATAGGTTATGTCTAGAAAACAGCCATTTTTTACCGGTATGCATCGCCATTTGCCATAAGCTTGAGAAAATCAAGCCAGGGCTGATCTGGCAGGTGGGCTCTCGCAATTACTGTTGTTATTGCTCCATATTAGTTCTAGCTTTCTTTAGCACAATTGGTCAAATGTGAACGTTGGGCTATTGACAACAAACCATTTTTATTCTACTCTCTCCCTCCCATCCCCTCTCTCTTTCTGTTTCTCCCGCCTCTCTCTCTCTCTCTCTCTCTCTCTCTCTCTCTCTCTCTCTCTCTCTCTCTCTCTCTCTCTCTCTCTATCTATATTTCTTTCTCTTCTCCCGTAAGTAGATATGTCTTTTTCATGATACGATTGCCTGTTTCTTTCAAAGGCTCAACGGATAAACCAGGGATTTTTGCACTGTTTGGTGCCCAATCCGGATATTAAAAACGAACAATTCCGTTACCGAGAGAGCAACATTAAACTTGGGGTTGCAAAAAAAAAATGTATAATTATTAAGTTCGAGATCTTGAAATATGTGAGATCCTGAAGCTCCACATTAGTGAAGGATCGTCTGGATATGCCACAGTACGTCTCTGCTAAATCTAGTCCTCCTAGTTCTAACCGCCTCGGACTTGTTATCCAGGCAAGCTGCGGCAAAGAGCATGTTATTCGTGCTCTTTGGCTGCGGCTAACCTATCCAGGTCTCAATCTGACTCAACTTGTTTGATATCAAAGTAACATTTTTTGTGTATGAAATTGTCAGATAAGTTATACATGACTAAAACGAGGGAAAACGCACCTACCATGTGCCAAAATATTGGAATGCTGCGATTTTATTATTCAACAGTAATTCCATAGTATACTGCGAAAAAAAACGTGTTTTTGTTGGTAGTCTACACGATTTGACTCCTCTGTCTCTGGCTATAGAATATTGAAAGGGTTTGTAGACTGCAGCACAATAATTTGCAGGACGCATTTTGTACTGGGGTTTGCATGGACGCCATGTGCACCCCCCTCCCCATCCCCCAGGGTTTCATGGACCGTAGCTTCAAATGCACAATTCATGTCATAAATGTTGTCAGGCCTGTCAAAAATAGGGATTCGTTTACTCATATCGGCCATCGTCAACTGCTGAAGAACTCTTTCCTGCAAGACATAAGTCCTCATGAAAAAACGATGCCAAAACAAATGCTAACGGAACTGGGAATCGATAGACTATTTGCAAGCAGACACAAAACCGTGGCCAGAGGAAGATCACAAGACTAGCAATAGGAACGATCGTTTATTACGATCGAAAGGCCTTCTTTTTCATCCTGCACAACACAATATCCACAACGTAGTCCCCCCCCCCCTTCCCCCTCCCATTCGTTTGTAGAGCGGTGATTGAAACAACAACGTGTTTCAGTCTGTTTTCAATAACGCTTTCCTTTGCGGTCCTTGTTTTTTTTTTTTTTTTTTTTTTTTTTTTAACAGAACTTCCCCTTTCTAAAGTTAACTGGTTTTTCAATGACCTATGTTCAACCACACGTTTGTGCAAATTGATAGCCGCATTAAGATATGGAGATGTGTGGTGAAAATTGTGCGACTCCATCTCCGGACTGTATGCATGGTTCCTGCACCATTCTGATCAGCAGATCTGTCTTAGTCCCATCATTTGAAAGAAAATGCGGCAGTTTAACCGACAAAGGCTATTTTGCGCGAGGAACGAATGAACTCACGATATGTCGTTGCCTACAAAATTTAGTGCAAAATCACAAAGTGAATGATCTCTAATGGCACATAATTTCAAATATGAAAGAAGACACTGTGCGCATACAAATGCATACACTAAAATGTGAATGGGACCCTATCTACCATACTTATTAAAGAGCACCCGGGTTAGAGCATTTCTGAGGTAAAACCGACCACACTCCCGTTAGTTTATAGCCATTGTGACAAATACCGGAAGTAAGGCCACTTTTCAATATGCCGCAGGTAATCTTAATTTCCCGGTTCTGATATGAATACCGACACATATGCATACCGGCACATATGTGAACCTGCACATCTTTATACCGGCTCATATGTCCACACAAAACACGAACATTAAATCACCCAACAAACAAGAATGGATCACAATCATCAATTTTCGTACAAAATGAGTTAAAATTTTGAAATAATTTTACTTACACAGCAAAGATTATCAGGATTTGCAAATTCTTCCAAATCCATATTTGTTTGGAGGCCTGAAAACTGAATATCCTTTAGGTTTTACCCAAGAACGTATGGGAATTTTAATCCATAGATAATTTGTTGATCTTTGCTGTGCCGTTAAAGCAAATTTTCAATCCAAAGAGTTCAGTCCAACTCTACAATAACGCCAATTACTCAACAGTAATTTTTGTTTTGGCTCTAAGAACAATTCGCGACTTGCATAAATAAAGTCCATATCTCAATTTCTCTTGGTGTGTTATATTAAGGACGCTCGGCGAAATTGCACTTGAATCAAGCTTTATCCCAGCTGTTGCTTGTGCAACTTATTTTCTAACCAACGGTAGAATTATTCTTAAGTATTGCCCATTTATCACGGCGCATTAAGGTGAAGCCAGTGCTAATCCACTCCGCGAGCAAAGAACCACTCCCACACAAAATCACCAAGCAGCAGTGAGGTGTGACGCTCAAAACTAGTAGTATCGAGCATGTATTGTCCGATTCTCTGCCCGACTGTCTGTCTGTCTGTCGTCTGTTATGAACCATATCGCACACACAGTACAACACAAACACTGGAGTAAGGCTAAACCACCCTGTATGATTTCTACATAGTCAGATCACACCTGAGCAATAAATAAATAAAGTTTTGTGTCTATAAATCTGCAGTGGATTCAGAAATAATGTTTCGAGTTGCGGAATGTTACTTCGAATTTGTACGGTCCTGGCAATCTGGAAAAAAAGCTGTGCTTCAATCGCCGGAAAATTGTATTGTTTCTCAGCGTGAATCAACAGAAAAAAACTTATTTTCTTGGAAAAACCTGAGCGAAAATACAAAAGAGGCTGGTAAATAAACAAACTAAATATTACACTCAAAAAGTCAGACAACACTTAAGCAGAATAGGTCTGTTAGAAAACGTCAGAACCAAATTTTCATGTTTTTATTTATTTGGCTCGTCACTTTGCACTCTATTTCATTTTAAATCCCTTCTGACTCATCAATCTTTTATCTGAGAAAAGCTTTGGGCTATCTTAGAGCTAAAAGTATATGAAGCAACAGAATGCTGAAATATTTTTATTGTTTTAGTACATAACTGGTTGAAATCAGGGTGTACTAGGATAGCCTTTTACATTCGGGTATAGCTTTCCCTGATGGGAACAACGCATAATGCTATCATTTCAACTGAGCGCTGATGGTAATAACAAATAACTTGGCTTGGTCTGGAAGAAGTCAAGGTGGAGTATGTTTATTAAATGATGCCCCACAGATTACAGGTTTAACCATTTTGTTAGGTCAGTGAAGTCGGCCGAAAAAAACTGAACATTCAGCTGGTGAAATGACATTTTCAAAGCAGACTCCATTTCTGTTCTGAGCTTGGAGTAAAACCTCATTTTGGTAGGGAAAATATTTATGACTTCTAAGCGACACCGATACGATTTCGGAAAACTGAATGAATTCGAATTTAATCCGATGTTCCAAACTCGACACGTTTCTGACTGACGAATTGGGACATCGTTTTGATGTTTATGAGACATCATATTTTCAGCTTTTTTTTCTTTTTTCAATTCACATTGCCTAATACTTTAAAAGTGAGGGTTTCTATTTTGCGAGAACACTTTTAGGTTTATGCAGCACTAATGTCCCACTAGGAACTACATTTGGAAATGGACATATTTTACCAGTTATTCTGAAAGTTATTACTTTTTTGTATACAGTATAACATCGGGTCCGGACACCCTTGATATACCGGACAAACACATTAAATGTTTAAAAGTGTGAAAAATATGCATTATTTCTTTGTGGAGTCAAAAATTGTGATGATGTTGCGTTAACTCGTCAATGCCCTACTTTATGTTGTTTTCGGACCCAAGCAATATAAAGTGCATCATTCGATATTATTCTGACCTCGTTTTTTTAAAGACCCTAGGTCACATGATTTCTTTATCTCTAAAACCGTGATGGAAAACAGGATAGTGCAGATATGACGTCATCTGCAAACCCTCATACACCCCCATATTTGTAACGCAAGGAGTAACGTTGAGAAGTTGTTGTTTTGTGGTTGGTTTCACAGGGGACAATGCCGCCAATTAGCAGCATTCGGTCTGGGTGTAAATGTGCTTGGCAATAACGGGCGGAAGTTATTGCTGAGAGGAATCTCATGGGTCCTCAAATCACATCTGCAGGACCACTTATGTGAAGCTGTCAATAAAATAGTGTATATTTTGATTGAACACTTTGCCATTTCTTATTCGACCTGGTTTATAATATGCTTGGGAAATCTTGTCTATCGATGGTCACAGACTCCGTCGATCAGCAGACCCCGACCTGTGCCCGCACTAACTTAATAATCGAAGCGTGCTATTGACTGAGTCTATGGCTAGGAATTAGTTTCAGAAATGGCACAGGAGCCAACGAGAAACACTTTGTTAAAATTATCATAAGCAGTATCTATTTGTGTGATACTAATGCGAGGAAAGTTGATGATAGCCCAGACTCCCCACCACCACCCCCCCCCCAACCAGCCCCGACCCCCCACCCCTGAGTGCTCATATGTAGTTCAGAATCTTTATTAAGCAGGGACAGACACGTCACCAACACATCCGGAAACCTTCATGGATCTTCAGGTGCCTGTTTTGTGAGCCGGAGGTTCCGAGAAATGCATGGCCACGAGCACGCCCCCCTCTCCCCTCCCCTCCCCCCACCCCCAGCCTTACGTCATAACCAAATTAATGCGGCCAACTTTGACCCAAAATGACGTTAACATAGGGAATCCTAAATATAACTATAAATTCTTTCCTAAAGGTACATGCAGAAACTAGAGCTGCCAGTGCACAACATCAGTGTACCGGAACAGGTCAACCATTTTTATTAGCCAGCCACTGCAGTTTTTTTTTTTTGTAAATAAAAACAAATATTTCCTCCGGCAACCCCCCCCCCCCCTTTCCATCGCTAGCTCCACCTTCGGTTCAGTTTCACTTTCACATTTTTGTACCATTTCAGAATTAGAAGGCTTTTAACTGATATAAATATGCATGAATATACATCTGACGTGTCAAGAAGTCTGGCTACGTAACACCTTTATCCTATTTCTGCAAGGGCCGGTACGAAATCTAGGTTGTGGTATCTCAATCCTCAGTTTCGCTGCAAACAGGTTTGACTGTAGGCCTTCTTATTCGGGTCTGGAAGGTGGTCACCACATAGGTTTTACTGTAGTTTTTTATCCGGGTCTTCGAGGTGGTCATAAACAGGCAGGTTTTACTGTACGTATTTGGACATCTTGGTGCCAAAATGGTGAGCTGCTTGCCTATTACGAGATAGCAGATGACCCACTTAAAAGTGAAAAATACTTCCACGTACCAGAAACAATGCTACCTGAGGTTACGTAACTGCTCTCATATATGGAATAGCTTACCAGCCAAGCCAAAACAACTTTGCTGGAGAAGGGGGGGGGGGTGCTGGAAATGTCCTGTGAAATTGTTAATTAACAATGACACGCATCTCCGGACAAGCGGATCTACAATTGAAAGGAACAATGAGTAAGCGCACAGAAAATGCTGTGTTATGCCTATTTCCAGCCAGTCGCGATAAGCTGCTCAGTTGTAACAAAGGTACCACCTATCCCCTCTCTCCAACGCCACTCATCAACCCCCCCCCCCCCAACCTCTAAAAATTCTTCATCTGTACCCCTCCCCTCTGCTCATTAAGCTTGGTGCTACCCAGCCTCCCATCCCAAAAAGCGGGTGATGCGCGAGTTTGCAATCACGTTTTGACGTAACATGGCGTCAAGCGTTGTTCCGTTGTTATAAAACAGCTGACCTCTGAGGAGATCTATCTGTTATGTATAAACACAGAGCGGATGGATCATTTCCACCCATCTAACCGTACTGTGCATCCCTCAGTATTCTCCCACATTGGTGACAAAGGTTATCTGAGTGTCCAAGTCACTAAAATCTATATTTTAGTGGTTTTTTAAAAAGTTATTCCTTCCTTCATGAGTACTATTTTGCGCTGAATCCCCAGTGTGTTTGCGGAGGAAAAAGGTGTTATACACAACAGTCCGAACCACCGCAGAGGTTGGCTGTTGGACAACAACGGCGTTGTCCAATATGTGTCATCTACAATAGCAACTGGCAGTCCAACTCAATGCAAAATCCAACCAGGTTTGAAGTTGATCCCAACCGAGGGACCAACACAGAGCATAATCCCGACCAAGTTTGAAGCTGATCCTACATTTCGTTTGAGAATTATTGTGTTAAAAAAATGAAGTATCTACAACAGGCGCACACTGCACACACACACATACATACACACATACATACACACATACAGTACATGCATGCATACATACACCCACTCACAGAAAACATAAAACAAAATGATTCCCTCTAGTGGAGAAACATAATGACCTTTAAGCCAAAACACCGGAAATGCAAGTGACCAGGCAATCTAAAAACAATTTCTTGTCGTCAGATATTTTTCAACATGGAAACATAAAACGCCGGAAATACAAGTGACCGGACAACCTAAAAATAATTTTTTATCATTAGATATTTTCAACATGGGTATTCGGCTCTTATATGTATCATATAAATCTTACTTTGTTCTTTTGACTTCAAAGAAATTTCGCAAGGCCAGGAAAGTACAAGGACAAAGAGCAATTCAGATCAAAATGCCTGGATTAAAGCATACCATTAACTGGGGTGGAGCTGGAAATATTTCAGTTACTCGCATTAATCAGTGGAACATCGGCGTAAGAAAAGGTCATGGCAGAAGCGACAGTCCTTGTTGTGCTATAACTTGCTTTACGTCCTTGGCAATTTATATCACAAGTCAATGGGGAAGACTTCACTCATGCGATCACCGTGAATGGAAACGTCCAAAACCGAAGCAGGAAAACTTTCAATTTCGGCGCCGTAGAAACGGTATTAGGCATGTTTTTGCTAACCACGATTGTCCACCATTCTAAGGGGGGCAGGGGTGAGCGAACTAAACCTTTTAACAACGAAATTAATGGCTTTGTACCCAGTATTCCTGTTCTAAAATAAGCCCTTCACAGATCGAAGAGCTGATTTTGCTTGGGCTGTTCACGTGGTAATTGTCCTTTTTTAAACGATGGTGCCCATGAGCTCCCTGTACGCATGAAAAACAGGAGAAAAAGAACAGCTGATCTCGAGCAAGTGAACGCGAACCGAGTCCTTGTTTTTAGGAAGTCTGAGTGCGCATATGAGTGGAGGCTAATTTTAGGAGCTGCTGATCAGTTGTGCTGGGAGTGAGCAAAACTTCCGTGCCAGCTGCAGAGCGTCATAAGCTCTCCGCATGACAGGTGCACCGAACGGACATCTTTGAAAACACACAGATGTTTGTGAAATTTGTTTCATTATTTTAAATACTCCCATAAAAAATCTCTGCTTACAGCTTTACTGAGCACAAAAATATGTAGTTTTACTCGAGATCAGGGATAACTTCTAGTACCGTTATTTCAAGCTCTTTGGTACGTTTGAGGTTTTTGGGTGCCCCTGCACTTAGTATACGTGTAAAAATCACATTGGAGGCTGCTAAAAATTAGTTATTCGCAAACGGAAAACAACAGAATTTTTTTGATGTGAGAAAACATATTTACCAGAATTCAGCCTTTCCCACTGATGAATGTCTCGTGTATGTGTATGTTTGTGTGTGTTTTTTATGTGTGTGCATGTTTTTCTAATGTGGAAAGAGAAACAGGATTGGCATCAAATAACCATAACGAGGATGCCTGGTTATGAATATTTCAGCAAAATGTCAAGTGGGACCGTTCTTAATGAACCTTTTGCGGTCTATGGTCTTCAGACTCCACAAAAATCCGCATTCTTTTACAAGATATAGGTACTGAAGGCTGAAACAAACTCCCATAATTTTCTTGAAATAAATACACGAATCCCACATGAAGAACACTATAGGTACCCAGAAAATGTTGCGTTAACATTTTGCACAGTAAAATTATACTTCAATGTCACTTGAATAACTGTGAAATGAAAGTTAAATGAAAGGTCTTCCCTAACTAGGTTTTCGAGGTATAACCGTTATTAAAAGAAAGCAAAACCCAATAAGATGATGCTTCGCAGCAGCGGCGCAATTATTGCTTAAGATTGTCAAATTTTGCATGGTGTAAATCAAAAAGTGACTGAACTGACGGGTTGGATCACATTGGAACCAATGGCATTAATCTTGATGATTTCACTGATTGACGCAGGAAATAATTTTATATTTTCAGAGAATCATCTAATACCTTACAATATTAACATTGCAGAAGGGAAAGAAAATGAAGACGGCACTATTGCTTCCAAACAAACAAACTCAGAGGAAGCAAAATTCCTGATAAAAATTAGTGAGCCAGTATTAAAATCGAATTTGGACGGATCTTATTTACATTAAATTTTCTTCTATGATAGTGAGAAATCTTCATCAGATAATTTGTATAATCTATGTTGTTTAGAATGTTTCGAAAAATACTGAAGTGGACATTTCCCGATACTTGTCTACAATTTTGACATGTCAGACCAACGAATTTTGACGGATTTTTTAGTAATAATGCACCCAGACATAGATTGGAGTGACAGAGCTCGCTGGGGCGGCGGAGCATAACGCACACGTGCGTGTGACTGACCAGGCAACATTTGTGTTACATGCTTCTGCTGCAGTGAGAGGCCCTTTGCAACACGATCACGTGGGTTTTTCGTGCTTTGCCAATAGGCATTCCGACGTCGGTCTAACATTTATTCGAGATTATAACGTCGGCCCGACCATGTCCCAGATGGAGATCTGCTGGAATTTGTTGTGGTTGGTTGCGACCAAAAAAAAGCATTTATGCAACATTTTATATCAGTTGCAACCAAGAAGTAAATTGTCCCGTCCCCTCAACAACGTCTGTGGTGAAATGTTGAATAGGCGCTGGAAAATGGTCGTTGCAATAGACGTCGAGGTCACAAGCAAATAACAACCTCATCATGTTATCGCTCACCGGAAATAGAAGCCATAACAGGTCGCTTCGAAAGTAGGCGAAAATGAGGACGCAAAATATGAGAATGCCCACCTGGTTTTGAAAAATATTCATAAAAATTGACTACACATATCTCGCTTTACCGGATGACCCAAGGGCGGGGATATTTTGACGGGGGGAGGGGGTGGCCATAACCCCGTATGATTGTCTATATCTAAATGTGATTCCAGATCGCTTTTCCAACATCTATGCAACGTCCCTTCCTGATATGCATAAAACGTCGGGAGTGGGACATTGTTTCGACTTCAATTTTTTTTCGCAACGTTTATTAGACTGGGATAATCGGCGTCTATTGACATAGAGTCCGCATTACCGAGAATCCGATGTTCATCAGTCGTTGGGCTGCGGCATCTATCCGTCGATGTGATAGTAAAGTGTAATCGATAGTCGTAAAAAAACCCATGCAGTGTGGCTCAGGTCAGAGCAGGGCTTTACGTTAACTTTTTTCGGCGCCTCCCCGGTGTTGCAAGTAGATTTTAAATCTACATGCCCCACCAGCACTCTTACCTGCCCCACCTTTTGTCTCTTCTGTTGGACATTTTTAAGTTTTTAATTTTGATAATTTTACATATTTTTCTTCAATTATTGTATCACAAGTGGCGCGACGCTATATTAGGGGCGTGTCCAGGCACAGTTGGCAAATATGTTGTTAAGGTATTACGTCACGCCACATCCCCCCCCCCCAACGGATCTACCTGCCAGGTGGGGCAGCTAACCGGGCGAGTCTACCTGCCCCACCAGGCCCTTCACCTGCCCCGGCAGGTGGGGCAGTCGTTAATCTAAAGCCCTGCAGAGGCCGAAATTTTTAAAACATGTTTGTCGAAGAACAACGAAAGAAAAGTCACTTTTGGTGTTACGTTTTGAAGATTACGCTGTTTTAAGTTCCATGAGTGTTCCAAAAAGCTTAAATGATTATTTAAATATTTTATTCGTGCTTTGAAATTCTTTTTAAAGAGTGGAGGTAATGTAGAGTTTGTAATTTTGCCATTAACAGCGCAAAGAAAATAATCTAACTTGGCCTCTCAGTCTCTGTACTATTTGCTGAACAGGTGCTCCGACATATGTGAGCAACTTCAGGCATAAATGTGGAGTCTGTATCAAGAGCTGCGCGTTTATGCTGGAGCAATATGTTCGTCTGTTTACTGGGGCACTGTTGAATACGCTATTATATGCTAGCAACGGTGTCTTGTGTTCTTTACTAACTAGCTACAACAGAACGCTTTGCTGTAACTCTTGTGAGACTGTTTTTAATAGGTTCTTACCGTTCTGAGGAAGGAAATGTCATCCTGGCTGTTTTCTCCTCCACCCTCGTCTCCCATGGCTGCTCAAACGAGGACACAACTTGTCGAACACCTAACAATGGCTCCTATCAATTCAGTGCAATAACTTCATTATATAAACTGTATTGGAGGACATCCTCCAGGGTTGCTCCAGAATGTTGCCTGACTGAAGTGTCATTGCGATGACCCTATCAAGTTTGATCCTGTGACCTTGAGACGTTGACTTTGCGTCTGATACTTCAGATGCTTAAAAAGCGATTTGCGCCAGACGAGGGGAGTGGTTTTAATGAAAAAGTCTTGGAAAAGGGTCTCACAAAAACAACAACAAGATTTAGACTTATCTTCCACCCAGTACAGTTTCAAGAACAACCCTTGAGTGCCTTCATAACATCTCTTTCACGCGTTTGTTTGTACTTGATGATCGTCAATTTCTACACATCCATGAGTAGTTTTGAATTTCGAATAAAAATAAAATATATAAAATTTTCCGACTTCTTTTACTAATTTATGACAGCTTCTACTATTTTTAGCACAAGTGTACGTACAGTCTCAGAACCCCCAACCACACCCCAACCACTTTCGGTTGGTGGGTATTTCAAGGATGTCCCAGGTGTCGTTCAGCTTTTTAAAGTAATATCATCACATGGTTTTTAAACAGGTTTAAATTATTTAGAAATCAAATGGTCAACTTGACCTAATTCTATGAAACGAACGATCCAAGGATATATAAAAATGAAGTGAAGTGAGCAAAGGTAGAAAAACAGAAACAATGACATAGCTACTGTATATGTATTTTAAAAGTAAATGAAAGACTTACTTACTTGGCAAATTCCTCCCTGGTAAAGACCAAAAGCATTCCTGAGAAAATCTTGATGTTGTTTTGAAAAGTTATTGTATATTTAGAAGTAGCCAAGATGAAGCCTACCCGAGAAGTAGTACACTTGTGCTGGGTTTGCACAGCTTATCTCCCAGGAGATAATCAATAGATTAGTGTGTGGTGAGTGAGCAGCTGGAGCATTTTTTCTCCCCCAGAGAAGCATTCCTGTACCTGGCTGAAGATCCCTGCAAAAAAACTTGGCTTCAGCTCAGACCAATGTGGCTGCTTTGTTGTGAAATGTGCTCGTTCAAGTTTTCAGCTATGGGATGCCATTTTCACGTTTATCAGGCAATTATTCACAACAAGCAGTAATTTTGATCTCAAAAATTCATTTGTTATATCAAAAATTAATTTTTGGTCGCTAAAACTGATTTTTGTTATATCAAGAATTATTTTTTGCGATCTGTAATTATATTTCTGATATCTCTGAATGTATTCTTGATCTTAAATAATTCTTGATATCATTAAATATTTAGAGATATCAAAAAATATTTATTACTATCAAACATGATTAATGATATCTAAAATTGATTTTTAGAGATCAAAAATTCAATTCTTGATAGCAAAAGGGATATATTTGACAGCAGAATCTCAACTTTGAGCTCAATAATTTATTTTTTTATTGATATCCAGAATATCTGCAAATCTGCAAATGATTTTTGATCTAAACAATTAATTTTTGATATCAAAATATTAGTATTGCTTTACGTCGAGAATTTAGAAGCAAACGTCTGCGAATAAAATAATAAATGATCCCTGTATACATATCTTTCTTTTAATTTCTTTACTACATAAAAAAGGAGCAGTTCTTGAGCTCAAAAATTGTTATTACTGATATCAATAATGCCATTTTTCATCTCCAAAGTTTAATTGACGATTCGTTAAATTTTATGTTAATGTGTGGCTCTGTTAAGATTTTTTAAGTTGGTAAAATTGACGTTTTGCGACAAAAATAATTTTTTGCAATCTAAAATTCAATTATTGATTGCAAAATATAAATGAACGAGATCTACTTTCACCTTTCCCATGGATTTTTCAAACATTTATGCACTAGTTAAAATATCTCCAAATAATTAATAATAATAATAATAATAATAATAATAATAATAATAATAATAATAATAATTATTATTATTATTATTATTATTATTATTATTATTATTATTATTATTATTATTATTATTATTATTATTATTATTATTATTATTATTATTATTATTATTATTATTATTATTATTATTATTATTATTATTATTATTATTATTATTAAAAATAAATAATAATTAATATCTACCTACTTTAAATATGTCTTTTTGACAGCTGCAAATGAATAAAATATACATTTTAATGAATTAGTGATCTCGGTTGAGGTGCCCTCGCGTACCAACTGTAGCTACCATGCGTGTCCATGACTTCTAAAACGACTCCTAAACGAGAAGTGCTCATTTGAAATAACACACTTTTTTAGCCAATCAAAATTCTGAAATAACCTCTCCACCCCGGTCTTCTGTGGGAAATGCGCAGTACTGAATGAAAAATTAACCCATTTTTAACGAAATTGGCACAGAACGCGGACCACGTCCAGCCTCAAAATCACCCCCTTCCTTTTTTTGAACACACATGGAAACATATTTCATAATAAGTGCCCCCCCCCCCCAACCCCGGTTACTGATAAATTAAATTCTTCAAGGTCAAAGATACGCCTCTTTGACACATATATTTATTTATACTGGTGCTCTTCCTAACCGAAAATTAAAAATTAAAAATTTTCTGATGATTTTGAGTTAATTTTGCTGATATAGCTAAATTATTAACCTAACATTTAAAAATGGATATGCATGAAAGCTGTGCCTTGAAGGCGCTTTTTAAAATTACTGCAGTACGAGATATCTTTAAGTAAATAAAACCTTCTGAGAATCGATAAGTGTATTATTTATTTTCTCAAATCTATCAATTTTTAAAATATATGTAATCCTAGTTGTTCCTAGAAGTTTTAGTTTAGCTTTTATTAACTGATGTCTATAATCATTGGAGGTGTTTTTAATTCAACCTTGCTTGGAGTCACACTTATAATGAGAACATGTTTCTCAAAGGTGAAATATTTAACACAAAAAATAATCTTTTGAAATAACTTTCTCATTGCGAGTAGAATTGCTTCTCATTTACAGACAAAATGATGTGATTTTTTTTAGATTCCAAATTTTCCTGTGAAGCTTTTTTGCCAGTTCGAAACCTTTCTAGAACAATGTGGCTTTACTACTTATTCTATGAAACGGCATTTCCCTCCCCCTCCCCCCCCCCCCCGTCTCTCACTAAGAATAGTGCATAACTGAAGCAGATAATTTTTATCTAACGTTTTATTTCGTAAAACGTGCTTTTACGAGTAAAAGCGCAATTCGCGTTCTCCACTTTTAGATGGGTTCCCTTCCGGTTTTAACCTTTCACACAGAATAAAAACAAACTTTTTTGTAGCAGGAGAATAGCCTACCCGCCATCCATCCATCAACCAATCAAAATGAGGGAATTTCGCCATGATTGACAATGGGCATTCCCTTTAAGACCCACTCGGTGGTTGAATAACGCACCCAGGCTAGTTGAGGGATGGGTGGGAGAGTAGGCTAAAAGTGGAGAGCGCGAATTGCGCTTTTACTCGTAAAATCACGTTTTACGAAATAAAACGTTAGTTTTACTTCGCAAAAGCTTTGCAGGGCAGCCTGCCATTTTGAACTGCATTCACAAAAAAGGTTGCGAATTGCGCTTGCTACGAAAAAGCTCATCTGAGGATGTTAAAGTTGAACTGTAGTTAAAGACTGAATAAAAATGCCAACTACGTTTCACTTCTTTTAATACTTCTGCCCCGGTATCCAAACAGATGGGCGTTGACACTTGCTGCAATATAACTGAACTCGCCTTTTAAATTGTGCTAGAGGTGTAATCCGGTGCAACGAAAAGGGTGGGGGCTTTGCGTCTGCTCCTCCTACGGTCGTTCTTTGCCCTGTTCCTGCAAATTGCCCGCCACTCTCTGTGGGTTAACTGTTCACACTCGGGGCAGGTATTCGTGTCTACACACACAGCCAGACCCCGAACTCTTCTGCAGCGATCGCACATTGAGTACGGATTGAGCAAAGTAGGCGGGTGTGAGCGCGGTAATTCCTTTGTATTTGACCTTAGGGTGGCCTCTGTCATGTCTGAAAAACAGAAAGAAGAGACCATAAGAAATTGCAACTGTAAATACAAGGCAACAGCTAAATAAAACGCTTACGCTATCGCTTCCAGTAATATGCAGTGACTTAAATTACATTAAATCTAAAATGATCAAAACGTTGACAATTAAGCCGATACCTCATTTTGATTGGTTGATGGGTGTGTTGCGGGGCAGGCTATTCTACTACCACAAAAAAAGTTTGTTTTTATTCTGCGTGAAGGGTTAAAACCGGAAGGGAACCCATCTAAAAGTGGAGATAAGCGAATTCAAAGCTGTTGCAAAGTAAAAGAATATTTGAAATGATCAGGTAAGACTTTGCATCTACGCGTCGTTCTTGTAAAATCATCACCGTGCTCAGCCTATTTGACTTATGCAAATACAGCACACGCCATTTATGTGAGCGCTTGTGCAAATCTTGCTGCAGCCTTTAAGCGTTGCACTACGTGACAAAAAAATCACCGTTTTTTTGCCTCGCTTTTTCACAATGAAAATGAAAACATAGGATCAAGTACTACAGACATGCAAAATTTGAGACTCCTAGAGCCAGCATGGTCATAGGACTAGTAAAGAAAAGATGACGGACCAGTAAAGAGAAAAAGGGTCCAATACCTTGGACCCGTACAACTTCAATACACCCTTTGCAAGTTTTCGACTTGCCAAGTGTTTAATATCAGTAAGTGACCTAAAGACGTCTCATTATGAGATAGACAAATCTTAACGTCAGTCTTCATTCGCTAGAGGTCAACAAAAACGTGCACATAGTAAATATTTAAATGGATTTCTTATCTATATTAGCACGTACATTTCGCGTTTTTCACCCAATTAGAATAGATTTTTGTCTTTACACATGTTGTAGCTGTATAGTTAGATCGAACCGACGCTAGGGGGGAGTCGTCCACATATCTTCTCACCCGTAACTGAAAACGTGAACTTTGTGATGAAACCCTGATTCTTTTTAAAATTTTCCTGCCTTGTGCTCCCTCGTGGATAACTCACCCATTTACTCCCCAGATGTCACTTTGAATTCTCTTCCCAAGACGCGGGCCCAGAGTTAGAGGAGGTGGGGGAGGTTTACTGTAGCAACGGTTCAACCCATCAATACAAATACAACATTTGTAAAGACAAAAATTAGTTTTAGTTGGTTGAAAAGCAGGTGACTTAAGTGGATTGGCTATTTCTAGGACATATGACGGCGACGTCGCCCCTTGGTGAGATGTTGTTGCACAGAGAATACTCAGCTTGGTTGGTTTGATTCTTTATTCATTCACCTATGCGAGAAGCACAAGGCAGTTGGGACAATTTTTAAAGAATTGAAGCTCCATCGCTAAGCTCAGGAACTTCCGGTTTTATTCAGCTGTTCACTTTTAAACCTGAAAAAATTACCCCAACTTACCTGAAACAGGTAGAGGATTATGCCATTACTGTCAAAAGCAAGCATATGCCGACTTTGACAGAATTTTCCAACGTGTTTTAAACAGAAGTAGCTTTGCGTTGGCTTGATAGCTACACCGGAACCCCGGAAATCGGACCACCTACGGGACTGGCCTAAAGTGATCCGATTTCCGGGGTTCGAGCAAATTTGATGTGTAAGAGTGCAATTTTGTTATGTAAACAGTGCACCCATATGAAATGAAATAATAACGCCTCTTTCTGTTCTAAAATCATCAGCTTTATTCTTACATCCAATCTATTGATCACAAAATAATTCAGTGACCATTCATATTTAGACTTGGATCGAAAAAATTGAAGACTAAAAAAATCGGACCAGAAAAATAAATCAATTTTTTTACATCAACTTTACAGCCGAATCTACACAATCTGGAGACTTTAAAAGTCGGACACAGAATAAATCAGTGTTTATGTATATTTCCAACTAAATCGACAAAATGAAGGCTAACGGAATAGTCTACTGACACTACGCTTTATTTAAGATTTTTCAGAACAAATTGGTCCATTTTGGTCTGTTTGGAGGTACACTTTGATTTCACAACGACACTTTGCAATTTCATCTCGATGTGGACACCGTCACTCAGGCAACTGAGATCTCTGGTCAAGCACAGTGTTTTCAGCTGATCCACAAAGCTTAAATCTTGTTTGATCAGCACCAAAGAAGCGACATCACACACCAGAAAAAAACCGTTTTATAATCACATTGAGTTTCTTTTAATCAAACAAGTCCTTTGTGTAGTCAAAAAGGCATAATCCCCACCCCAATCAAAGCAGCCAATGAATCTGTGATCATTAAACATTATATTCCCCAACACCGATAACCTCATTTGATATTTGTTTACTGAGTACATGTCATGTGCGTAGGCTGATCCGATTTCAGGGGTTCTGTCTGCGTTTGGGACTCACAAAAGTGGTTCTATGGCACGATTTGCGGGGTGGCCCGATTTGTGGGGTTCCTTAATAATAAAAACCAACGGGTTTCATTCGGTTCTGGAGAAAAGTGGTCCGATTTCCGGGATGGTCCTATTTGCGGGGTAGTTCGATCCCGGGGTTCTGGTGTATATACGTTTCTTGCTGTTGTTTTTTATAAATTAATGGATTTAAAACTGTATATCGATGCGCGGCGAAAAAAAAACATTCGGCGTGAACACGCGGTGCATCAGGGTTTTGTTTGCTAGACTCCGCCCCTCACCATGTGGATCCTGACCAATGCTGGACATGAATGATTTGAGAGGGAGGAGGGATCCAATAGGAGAGGGTATAAGAAAAAAAACAGTCCACATCACCCCGCGTTTAAAACAAAATAATACAATTATTTAATCATTAGTGTATTTCATTTAAAAACTAAAAAAAGTAGCATGTTATGATGTGTGGGTCAACAATTTTCAAAATTCAACAATCGGTCAGTTATAAAATAACAAAAAGCAAATGTATTGCATCATAGTCAAGATATAGCAATGAACGTTAGCTTCGTTAGCACACAAGGTAGAAAACATGAATGAATCATTTTATTTTCAAAGCAAATTTGGGAGACTTTATTGGATCACGCCAACTCTTTTGCCAAATATATAATGCTTTTCTATGTTTGTCTCTGTGAGTATCTCGAAGAATTTCGAAACTTGCGCCTCTAACCTTGTTAATCAACCCTAACCGTCGCTGTTATCCAATGTGGGCCGGTTCCTATGTTCTATCCCTGCGGAAATTTGTTGTCTTCATTTACTCCTGCCGAGCACAAATTCATGGTGTCTCTCCACAGTTTAAAAATCACCAAAAGGGATAAAGACACCAATTGAACTTCAATCCCATTGAATTATTTTAAAAAATACAGTTGAGCCATAAAAAATGTGACTATAAACACTTAAAAATTCAGAAATCTATGAAAAATTTTGCTAAATGCCTTGCCAGATTTCCAGTTAAATTTTCCAGTTGTGATTTATCGCGACCATAGAGCAACATCTATTCAACGTCTTTGAAATATGTCGCATAGACTTTGGATAAAAAGCTATACAGGTGACGTGCTTTTGGTCGATCAAAATTCCCCTTTCTCCGACGCTTAATTAACGTCTTTGATGCAATGTTAAATAGGTTTCGAAAAATTTACGATTTGTTTAGACGTAGAAGTCATTTTAAACCATTTGGGCCTAAAACATGACATAAAAGATATTTTGGTAACCTTGACCTTATCGGTCAAATGGAAAGTTGAAAACCAGAGGTATAACTTTAAATATCTACATTTTAAGTACACCCTTCATCGTTTTATTTTTGACATTGTACAGTTGTATTATATAGTTTATTGTATAGTTTTTGCATTCCAAAGTTTTAATTTTGTTATTTAGTAACGAAATCGGTCTTATGTAATTTTTATTATATATTACGTTTATGGTATGACTTGAGGAGCCAGATATAAAATTGCGTTTTCGGTGTTTATTTTCTATTTCTTGAGTCCTACAGTGACTACCCATTATCCTTTATTGATAAATGGTAGCAAAGAATCGTATCGGAGCGACTATGCGGTCTCATGAAGTTCTCTTCTAATTGATAAAGCACGATGTAATCCTGTGATAAACCATAAAGTAATGGTTTTGTTCGAGGGGAGACTTTTTCAGTCGATTGACTTTTAATAAAAACTTACTGTGTCTAATAACAATCAAGTGTGGCAAGAGACAAGTTATCTAACAGGCTATCTAAACAGCTAATTAAACACATAGCAGCACATGCTATCATTGTTTTTGACCTCTGTTAAGGGTGACATTATTTTACGCTCTTCTTGCTTGAGTTTAGTCTCATTGCGCTTCATTTTGTCTCGTATCTTGATGAACTGTTTGGTAGCTTTAAAACTGGTGTGCATTGTATTTGTATATATCATGATCTTAAACAGAGATACGATTTTGTAACATACTATTTTACCAGTATTTATTCATTAATTTAGAGTATATGTCATCAACACAAGGTCTTATTATAAGCAAAAAAGTATCATATTTATACGATCACTTAGCTTACTAAACGTGGTTCAAATTCGACTTTTAGCATTTGCTGTGATAATGGATCTATATGTAAAAGCTAAAATGCTTGTAATAATAAGAAAATATTTAGAAGAATTTGACTTTTTTTAGTCAATAGGAAATATTATTGGTCGATGAGAAACTATTGACCTTTAAGTCAATATCTCGTGGCCGGTTAGATAATCTTTATGTTGACTCAAAATATGTCAATATATGCTTTTACATAGCTTACACACAGCATTGCTTACAAATAACTGCAATATTTATCAAGCCAGATCGCCAGTACAGAGATAGTACAGAGATAGCAAGGAAAATGAATAGAGCTCGATGACTACATATGAGCGCTGACAGAAGCAACATCGAATCCATGAATAAGACCGGAGACAGGGCCGTCGCTAACCTATACCATCAGTGAGGAAATGTTCGGAGGGAAGACACAAGGAGCAAGAACGCAACAGGCCAAGATACCAAAACAGAGATAAAGTGCGGATTCAAGAAATACATAAAAGGCTTGAGCAAGCAGTTTAAGAAGGCAGACGAATGAGGAAAAGCTATCATAGCGGAACTATCTCGGATCAACAAAGAAAAGCCTATGTTGGGCGGAAAACCACCAGATGGACAGACGACAGAGAAGGCAATTGAGGGAGTGGAGAGCTCAAGAAGCCAAAAGAATCGGTAGGGAAGCACCTCAGGAGAACATACAACAACCCTAATACAGGGTATGCTCTGTCACCGAACAAGACGTTGCTCGCCGCGGCAGAACCAATCCATGATTGATTAAAGACGGACTGTGAAAGCTTACTGAACCCCAACAGGAATACCTGTGCAGCATCTACTCCAGGACCGATTGGAATTCAGCAATGCATCTACAACAATTTACAAAGTTTCCGAATCGATACTATCCTTTTTGAGAGTAGTATGCTGATATGGGAGGATGGCGGGGGTCGACAGCGTCAAAGCATTAGGCGAGCTGGACGACGTCTTCTATCCGGAAGATAAAGGTTCCACAGACCTCAGCAATTCACAACCATATCGCCGTTCAGTGTAGAGAGCAAGATATTCCGGCACGGCGAATGGCCGACTACTCGCTAAGAAACCGACACTTACACACCGCCGTGCAGAACGAACTAAAACAAGGCAGGTCAGGGTGTGTCAAACACACCGCGGTCATCAGCCAACCAATCAGAGGGAAAGGCGAGCAAAGGAGTCTGTACCAATTCTTCAAGATGCAGAAACACAACACCAGATAAACATATTGAAATTTAATATCTGTAAAATATGCCTATTACAAGAGAAACCAAGTTCTTTTAAATGTCGCAAAAGCTTCCGGGTTGATTTTTAATAACAGTCACCATTTCTGCGAACAAGCAATATTTTGAACTTTTCTTTTCATAGTCTTACTATATTTAAACGGAGCTAAATTATTTTTGAAATTTTATTTAATATATCACGTTTAGTGCATAAATCAAAGAATGTCGCTTTTCAGTTGTCCAAAATAACGAAGATATCTCAATATTAACGAATCTTGATCCAATATATGATGATCTCTTCTCTAATGGTCCTCTGAAATAAACATTCCAGGCGTTATTTTCCTACTATACAGAGTAGGTCGTTAGCTCAGCTGAGGGATGGCGGTTAGCTCAGTTGCTCCGAGCGTTACTCTTGTAATCCCAAGATCCCCGGTTCGAATCCATTCGATTCCATTTGGCTTGGGTAGGGGAAGGCAGTGGATTATCCATTCAAAATTCACACTTTCTTACCATCCTTTTAAAAAGCTGGCAGTTTTTACAGAAACAAGCAAGTTGCTCAAGATTGTGAAATGGCATCTCACATGGAAAAATCTATTAAAGCAGAAAATAGTTTTGCCTTCTCTCTCACAAATAAGCAAAATACTTGTAGATGCAAATTTTAGAAGAAACCTTAAGAGGAAACATTTTTCAATACTAGCTAAATTTTTCGTATGGCACAGTGGAATCTCATATCTGTAGGACATAACTAAAATGGTTCGACTGCCACTGTTAATGACAAACCTGAAACGAGACTATTGAAAAATAATCCAATTTATGAGGTCGTTCCGTTTGCGGGATATCCTGTTCCGCGGTTTCAATGACGATGTTTGCCATTTTGGGCAATCAGTACCACGATTGTTCCCCCGTTGCTTACAAACCACAGCATATATCTGGAGCATATATCGATGCGAATGATCAAGTGAAGGGCATGATTTATAATTAATACGCTTGAAAAGTTTTACCCTCAAAGTGTAAATAAGTTCGCAAAGTATCCCTACCTTTATCTTTTGTGCAAATTTTGCAGGAATCATGTTGTCAAGGAATTTTCTTGAAGATACTGGTGGGTTTTTTTCTGTGAGCGTCCAGATTGCAAAAATGGTAGGATACATTTCTACGATACAAAATACTCAAAAACGAGTAAAACCATTTATGATGAGGTGTTCAACTCCTTTTTTATTATTCGCAATTATGTGTTGTGCACTCAACGTTACAATACATGCTTAAGATAAAGAGTAATTGTAATCTTGCTTTTGGCTTGCAAGAGTTATATGAATTTGTGCGAGCAGCCGTTCGTCCTTTTTTCTTCTTAACAGTTTTCTGATTTTTTTGTCTTCTTCTCTGACATTATGGGCCCTAGGACCATGAAACTTGGGACTCATGAAGAGCTTGATCTGAACGATTTCTTTGTTAAAACGCCATGTGAAAAGAGTGTATTTTTGCAAGTAAATGCAGAGCATTTAACGTACATCACAGAACACAGTTGCTGAGCTTTGTGCGAGCTCTCACTGCGTAAATAGATAACACGGCGTATGCCTGCTCAGTCAATAAAACCTTAAGCCAACAAAAATCAAACGCTACTCGGCTTATAAGACGTATTCAAGCTGTGTTTTTTTGCAAGAAATAACCCATTGAAGGAAGGATTTTTGCGTTTTAATTTTTGTCAAATGTTTAACATTTCGCTAGCGAAATAAGGTTCTAGTTGATACATGGTCTAGACTTGGTGTTGATTGATGTTGGTGTGGCTGCCACAATCACTAATCCCCCTGTTCTCTAATAGATAAACAATATGTTATAATTGTTAAACCCTTGTTATTTTCTGTTGGTGTTTATTACTCCGTCCGGTGACAAGTGTCTTTGTTGGCATGTATAGGTTTTTATACTGCTGAAACAATGTATCTAGGAGGATTCTCTGCAATGCACACAGTTATGATAAAATGATATTTAAAACAATCAGAACATATTTGTCGGTATATTGGTATGTAATAATTATTATTGTATATAATACTTTGTATGTCAATAACTGAATAAAGCAAATAAATAGTTCGTAAATGGAATAAATGGGTTCCTTCGCGTAATAGATTCAGGCACGGTATCGCCCCGCTGTATTTTATCATTTAATAAACATTAAATACTTTAAATTAATTTTTGTTTTAATTACTAATGATGAGTCGACTCTCGCTCTGTCATTGGGACCCACACTCGGCTGCCACCAAACTGTTGATCTCCTAGATCACGTTCCGGAACGGGAGCGATCGACCTGATCGATGGAGACAGCAACTATTCCTGCGTAGGCGTGTAATCCGGAGGCGACGGTGTGCCTATCGGTCGATGACCCGCTGTGATAGGATCTTTCTACAGGCGTTGCCTTTTCATGGAAGTTGTACTTGGGTGAAATGCCATCGGGTGAGTCATCGTCTGGATCCCCCTCCACACCAGAACCCTATTCATCCGAGCTCCTCTCCTCCTGTGAAGGAACCGGTTCGGTTTGTATGTCCAGAGACCCATTTGGGGCTTAAATAGCCCTCTCTCTCACTTTGTCGGAGTCGAGGAAAGCGGCGATGTGTGCAGGTGTGCGAGCACTTCATCTTCCTTATGATGTGCTAGAGCGACTTGGCCCAATGGGGTAGTCTGGACGACTCGCTTTATGTTCTACGGTCTTAGACGGACGCATGGTATCAGTCCTTGCAGGGGCATCTTAGACTGGGGAGTGGAGTCGACACACCCATGGGTATGGACACTGATAGCACAATCCGGTGGGCGTGACGCCATGGCTGACAGTGTGTGCTTTTACCTTGATTTGTCCTTTAAAAGAAGTGCCTTGCCCCGTTCCTGACTCTGCCTCTGGAGCTGCATTTACATTGTGAAGGGCGAGGACAGATTGAGTTGGCTGCTTGTAATAGGTCTGGTGTATTCAAAGCCTTGGCGGAGACATGTCAGGGCAGTTCGGGGGAATACCGAACTCCCCCACGTAGCTAGTGAAGCACGCTCGACACTCTGCATGAGTCAGTTACGCCATTCTTGACCAATAGGATAGAGACTTGAAACATGAACTCAGCCTCCTTGGACAACGTTTTCTCCACTTCTGGGTCAAAGTACCCAGGTTTTTTCGATGATGGAACGTTCACTCGCCGGCAGGTCTAACTCAGTGCCGCTGTCTGAATGCACTGGAGAGGATACCTGACCAAGGAAAAGAGAGCTTGCCTTGGGCATATCCGATGATAGAGACTGTACTTTACGGCGAACTCTTCGTTTATTGTTCCTAGTGCGTAGCTTATCCTAAGAGTGCCAGTCTTGATGGGATAAGTGCGCACATTCGGAACGGGTCTGTAGTGGCTCACACACCGGTGAGTCTGGACCTGTGGTCTTATTCTTGCCGTTTTGCAGACTGGATTGTATCATCTCAGAAACAAAGCAAAAAGGAAAGCGTTTGAGTAACTTGTCTGTACAGAACCAACACTCAAATCAAAGGCACTGAATGTCTTTGCCCAACCAAGCTAGTCGCAGTGCCTTCGTGAACGCAGAAGCGGCGTAACGCAGACCAAGGCTTGGCCACTGAACCAAGGCTTGGGCGTGTGCTTGGTACTTGGTACGTTTGAGTGATGATACTGGTCTGTACGGCTCCAAGGCGACAGGCAATATGAACTGACCTGTGCTTCTCAGTGGGTCGTCAGCCAACAAGCCCTACCCTAAACGGTGGAGAACCTGAAGATAACACTTGACTTGCAAACCCAGATTTACCAGAAGTGAATGTACGAAGGTGACATCTCTAATTAGGGTGAGTCAATTACATTCCCAAATAAATAAACAAATTATTCAAAGAATAAAGATTTAAAAGTAAAAATAGGCTTTTTTAACTGACGGCGGCAAGAAAATTTTGTGTGTACTTAAAAATGTTGCGGTTGTTACCGCACGCAAAACAATAATGAGGCTTGGCAGTAGGGTACCAACGATTCTCACTAGTTGTGGTTGTTACCGCACGCCGGCCGAGAGCCACTATGAGAAAATTTTTGTTTTATATCATGTGATTCCTTTAGAGTTTTCCATGACCGTAAAGATATATGCCTATTTTCGCTCGAATTATGCGATACAAAAAATCAGGGAACTTTCCAAATTGCAAAGCGTCAGAGACCCGGACAAAGCGCCCCCGGCTAAAACCCCCCTCTAAACTAAAGCACCGCTGGCCAAAACCCCCTCTAGGCTATAGCGCCGCAGGCTAATGCGCCCCGTTTTTTTTTTTTATTTTCTTCGGAAAAATTGCTAACTTTTAATGTGAAACTGATTATTTATAAAAGTTGCTTAATTAAAGCAAGAGCAATATTGTATACATTAAAGGCTCTGTGGTATTCCTTTAAGACACTTTCATTTCCTTTCATTGTTGGAACCAACAGTCAAAAATTACTTTTTAAAGTTCCTTTTGAAATGCTTTTGATTAACGATTAGCAATTACGATTTACTATTCTCGGCTCCTTCTCGACTCCCTCAGAGGAATTGCTTAAAACATCAGACTGTAGAATGTTCAACTATTCCAGCGGAAATGGACTTGAAATAGACTTGTGTTTGCAGTAGTATAGTTCATTTATCTCAAGGAGTTTGTAAAATTAGAATAGATTATGGAGGCTCAGACAAAAGATAAATTCTGAAAATAAATTTTTAAAAAAACGAGGGGGGGCGCATCAACCGGAACGCTTTAGCCTAGGGGTCGCTTTAGCTGAGGTCGCCTTGTCCAGGGCACATTAGTAGGGCTCGGGGGGGGGGGGGGGGGGGGGCTTTAGCCGGATCCCACCAACTGAATATAAATCTGTACGTCTGATCACAATAACACTGTGCCTTTTTAAGATCAAGCATTTGCTTTATTTGCACAAATAAAATAATAATTTTTAATTAGTGATATCAGTTTAAATTTTCGAATATATAAATATATGATACAGAGAGAAAATATCGATACCCAACATTTAATAACTTGAATCAAACACAAACAAAGACATAATGAAATGAAATAATGATGTTATGTAATATATATTGGAACTGAAATTTAATTCCCTATAGCAGTTATTGAATGTGAGATGTCACTCATCATATTTAGCATCTTTAATTGTTTCTTGATACAGGACATGAAAAAATACCAGAATATTGTAGGTTATCTAGTATTAATATACACTTTATATATATATATATATATATATATATATATATATATATATATATATATATATATATATATATATATATATATATATATATATATATATATATATATATATATATATATATATATATATATATATTATTATTATTATTATTATTATTATTATTATTATTATTATTATTATTATTAAGAATTTATCATCATATATTAATTTGTCATCATGTTGAATGAAAAAGATGTGATATTATTATGCTGATCAGCTGTTTTCACGACTATATGCCGTTTCCCGAAACACGATGCACACTCGTGATGATTCCGGGTCGGGGTGATTCGTGTCTTCTGGTGTCAGTCCTAAGGCACCACACATTTCCAACTCCACACTCAAGCCCAAAATGTGGATCGTACCATCTGATTGCGGTTCTTTTAACACTCAAATCCGGGATTTTACATAAATTACGTGAATGCTAGTTGAAAGAAGCCCCGCGATAAGGAGTGTTTTCAAACTATTTTTTACGTCTGCATACCAGAATCCTGTAAGTTCTGGAAATTTAGCTAGTCCATGAAAAAATTGCCAGGTCTCTTGTTCATCTGGGTGATGAACGCTGCTCGGAGTAATCCATTTTGAGGCATCTCTTCAAAGGTCGGTTTTTTTACCACAACCTTTGGTTTTTCCACTCTTTTCTCATATAACGCCTCCAAATTTTTGGCATAAAACTTCGCTTTCCGCATTTGATTCTTTGTGCTTATCCTCAAAGTAAAAGGATCCATTTCTTCAATGTCAGTCACGTGACTTTTATTTTTTGAACTTTTCCTATTTGTACTTAGGCGAGTGAGCTTCTTGGACGAGTCTAAACGTTCGAGTTGTGTAATTTCTCCCCTGCGCCGTTTCACTGTTTGCGTGGCAATAAGCGGAAGCGTGCACGAACTTCTCCGCGGCTGTGGAACGGCTATTTTAACACCCACATTCTGTGCCTCGGGCGTCTGGATCGGGGAAGGAATCGTACAGCTTTCACTAGTGCCCGTTTTGGGAGGTTCTGGAAAAGACAGGCTTGGACTATTCCACAGCGCCGGATGTCCAGTTGTGGGACGTGTTTTCTCGTCTATTTCCAAATTTGGCTTTTCTGAATCCAGTCTCAAAATCGCAGGCAAGCTCTTAGATCTAGTCAGCGTGGGCGCCATGTTGTCGTCGTCGGTCTCCTCCTTAGAGTTAATGAAAGGAAAGCTCTCCCTGCTGTTGCTCTTAACGCTAGAACCTCCATCTCCGGTTTTCACGGACTTCCGCTGTTCGGTTTGCGTGGTGCGACTTCGCTGGGCAGAAAGGGGCCTCAGCGAGCGAGCGGCAGATGTCTCACGCTTCGGGGACAGTGGCTCGAGTCTGGGATTGGGCTTACGCTGTCGCCTTGAAGCAATCTTCTCATCCGATGCATTGACCTTATTTACTTTCACAATTGCTGCGGAATTTCTAGGATATCGTTCCCAAGTTGCACTGCTTCCGAATGAAAATCTACTCCTGCTATTACATTTCCAAAATGAATCAAAATATGGTGTTTTTATATAAATATCTTGTAAACTATGACGCAGTGCCTGGACCTCATGGTCATGGTCTTTTTGCATCACTTCTAGCGCCCTGTCCAAAATCTTCACACGAAATTCGTAAGCCCGAAACTCGCGTCTGTTTATGGGTTTTGTTTTGAGTCGATTCTGCACATCAAGTTTCACACAAATGTCACCGAATTTGGAGTCATCGTAGAGATGCCCGGTGTCTGCCCCGGCGTCCGTCATACCGTAAAGGCTCCTAGAGGCAATACAAACAATAATCAGAGTATATCCAGCTGTCTTAATGATATATTCATTGACTGTTCAGTTTCAGGCGGAGAGAAGCACATCAAGGATGAAATGGATGAAATGTGTCACCGAGGAAGATTCTCACCGAGCTGACAGCGATGGCGGAATCTATGAAGGCTTACGTTACAGGCGCTGCACCCAATATTCCGCTTTTAACAAAGAACAGGAAGGGCACACAAATTTAAATAAAATCATCCATCAATATGTTGCACCTTAAAAGCGCAGTTAACACAATGATATATTTATTCTCCGTAAATATTTGTCTTATGGCAATGCCAAGTTTGCCAGTTATATCCGTATCAAGTCAGAAACTGCGGCCTTGTGTAAATTTCTTGCAATGCAGTTAGATCATCCCTTGTTGTCGCATTTGTCTCTTTTGGACTTTTTTTCTGCAAGCAATTAAATAAATAAATTAGCAAGCAGGGGTTAATTCTCCCTCATTGAGATGGTTGTTCAATATGCCTCCTTTCAGTCTTACAGGATTACAATTAATTAACTTATAAACCGACTTATAACACTTGATCCATCTGAGTGGTTTTAAGTGGTAATTTAAGATAAGAAATCTAATTCAAAAACTCTTTACTTAGAGCTATCCACTGTCGCCGCAAGTTGTATGTTGTCACTACTTATGCTAAATAAATAATGCTGTCTAAATAAATGCCGTGGCGCTGGTTTTGAATTACGATAAATTAAAGGGAAAAAAGCTTTCTTAATCTTCTCTCACCTAATTTGTTGATTTATCTTGTTTAAAAATATATATTGTTACATGTTGAACATGCACCTTTGTCCATAATATCTGCATAAATAAAATACAACAAATGAGCGAGACCAAACCTAGTGTTTCGTCTGATATTGAAATCGAAACAAAATCTGAAATTTGCACTTCTGTTAATAAATCATGCGTATAAAGGCGTTTTGGCGTTTTCGCCGCCGCCCCCCCCCCCCCGGGGCGGGACTAAATGAGTATATTATGAGTATGACAATGCAAAATGCCCCATTGTTGCATATCAGGAACTTAACAATACCTTAAAGACACTTCATGTCTTGTCCTGAGCCCATATTCGGTTGGCGAGTGAGTTGACATCAAGGAATGTACTCCACGACAAAACAATTCATCCTGTTGAATTTCAATAAATAATCTATTAAGTAGATTTTCACGTGACTAAGTAATAAAAATGCCCGTTATATTGGCATAAAAATCGCAAGGTACAAACCTATTAATCCTAATTTGTGAAAATCTCATGCGACTGTTATGTGAACTGTTATGTGAAACAATAAATATTTTCATGTTTTGATCTATTTTACTGCGTGTGAGCTTGTATAGAAAGAGCCAGGCGTGCGTCAGCCCAATCCCAACACAATGTGGGTGTTTTCTCTTTTTTCATGTGCTCTATTATTTTTTTTTTCTTTCATGCCTTTTATTTACGCAAACACTTGAAGTCTCGCGGACTTCTAGTGGTCACAAGTTTTCAATTTTCTCTGGTACACTTCCGAATTCTGAAATAGAAAATCTCAAATACAACGAAAAAAAAATGCATAGAAACACAGACCACATAGCGTGAAAAGATTAGTTGTCATTTTTATGACTTTTATGTCTTTTTTAACCAAACGTAGTCTTTCTGACACACATAATTTATTAGTTCGAACATTAATAGAACAGAATTTAAAATCCAAGTCAAACTTTATCGCATCCAAAAGCATTCCAGGAGCTTACACTGATAATAACTTTCACTATAAAATCATTTACTGCATGAACTGCGAGGGCTACAAATAGAATTCATCTATTATTTGATAAAACATTCGCTCTATTTGGAATTTATTATAAAAGCGTTTACCTTAATATCAAATTATGACAGTCTTTGTTGACAGTAAATCACAAGACCAGTGAAAATCTTCCGCAGGCAATATTTATGTTGTTACTTGGTATTTGATATATTAAAAGAAATGCTAAGTGAACCTATTATGGGCTCACTCTAACTTAAAACGAGCAGTAGTAGGTTATAATAAAAATAATAATAAATGGGAAAGGACATAAACTGGAAACGCCGTCTGTATTAGAGATCCCAGTAAATTACCTTCTATCAGATTCCCCTTTCACCTCATATTTACTTGTTGGATAAACACAAAAATAAACCATTTTTTAACAATAATGGTAAACACACATTTCTCCATATTATTTTCGTAATAGAAATTCCCGCCTTCGCATGGGATAACTGCAAATAATATACAGCTAAACTGTCGTTCTGTTTCATAAACGAATTTGCGTTCTGCACTTTTAGCTGGGGTTTTCGTTCATACTAAATGAATTCACGCACAAGGAATACTTGGTCAATCTGATTAGCCAATCAGAAGCGAGCGTAAGGTTGGTCCATACGTCATTGCGTTTCCGCCACCCTAGGCGATGTAACACACCCAGGTTTGAGGGATGGAGGGCGGGGGAATGACCGTAGAAATAAATGCTGTGTGCCAATAATAATAAAACTAGACAGTCCTTGATAATGATAACTCAAAACGGAATTTCTGGACATGACAGTAATTCTAAACGTTCCATCTAAGCGACCAAGATTGAGGATGGTAAAAAAAAAACTACCAAACTTGGTCATAACACCAAAGGCTTGGTCATTTTATGTATACACT
The DNA here is from genome assembly GCA_949752745.1 of Protula sp. h YS-2021. Classification (NCBI taxonomy): domain Eukaryota; kingdom Metazoa; phylum Annelida; class Polychaeta; order Sabellida; family Serpulidae; genus Protula; species Protula sp. h YS-2021. Next base: position 47,946,787 of record OX457024.1, read on the forward strand.
GACCGAAAGGTCTAATCCGCTGGTTGATAGTGATCAGGATCGCTTCATCAAAACCCCATTCGTTTCCGAACAAGAGAGTCCAACTGACGTGCTACAATTGAGAGAAATAGAGAGTATTGAGTCTTAATCAAATAAAAATACCAATAAGCATCGGCTTGCTGTTTCTTGCCTTGTAGTTGTTATGATGGATCTTGGAGAAGCCACCTATCTGCTCGGACTTGATCTTCTGCGTTGGTGGGTCTCTGCAACAAGTACAAATGGTATTTAAGATACTATCGTCTCAGCAGCTACGAAAGTACCCAGAGAATAAAGATCAGTCAAATTTATTCTGAGGCATTTTTTAAGAAATACTTTTCGAACGAGTTAGGTGGTGATCTCTGCTAAAAACACATTACGAAAGTCTCGTAGGGAATTAGCGACTTCTCTCTCGTGATGGGCTTTTACGGTGTTAAACTGTTTCTCTCCATCGGTGATTTCTTGTAGGCGGTTAGCATAATGGTGCTAATATAATCAGATATTGCTTAGGCAGATATTTATAAAAAATTGACAAATATGAAAAGATCAATGCGTTCTGGTATTCCACCCTGTACTGGTCGGACACGTGCAAGTGCCTACATAAGGCTTTGACAGGGCACAGAGAGGCCAAACATCCATCCGCTGAGTAGAGATGTGCGTCTTACCCGTAAAGTTTGCTCGCGGAGTCAGGAAACCCGTCTTCTACTTACGTTTCCGCCACATTCTTTTACCGTCTCCGAAGAACTCTGCATCCTGTAAATATCTTCACACTGGAGAGAGATCTCACTACCTAACGTCTGACTTGACAGTAGCTAGAGTTTTCTTGAAGTTTCTGCACAGACGGGATTCGGCCTGGTACTTTCCCTGGGTTAACGCCTATGGTGGCCTTTAGCTAGATACAGTCACTGCTCTAGATCTGTCGCTAGAACCTACCTTTAGGTGTTCTTCGAAATAGAAACCCCTCGTGACACGCGATCCGGATTATCTTCCTTGGAACGCTTTAGGAGAGGAAACCAAGCGGTTTCGGATGACCAAAGCTAGCGGAAGTAGCCGAGACGGTCTGTGTTCCGCCTTTGCGACCTGTGACAAAACTGCTTGGGGAGGAAACGTTAACAACACTTCCCACTCCCTCAACGGCCATGAGCAGCCTGGGTTATCTACTTCCCATAATTTGTGATCTGGGTACAGATATATAGACATTTTGGTAGCTTGGTTGAAAACAAGTTTATTCTAGCGCTTCATGGGCACTGCTGGATCTCCCACTGAAAGGATTCCGGGACAAGGCGCCACCCCGTCTGGATGACATGTCCTGCTCTGGAAGCCTAGTCTGTTAAGACACTGAGTCATGTTTCTTGCTAGGATCTGGAGAAAACTCTTCCTTGTCAGGAGAAGAATTTCAGAGGTCTGTTTTTTTTAATGGCTCAAAATGAGACCCCACTCCGGCGTCCAGACGAATGCGGGAGGAGATCTGACCCAAAAAAAAAACGAGCCTACCCTAGAAGATTAGGCCTTACGCTTGTGTTTTAGGTTCCCGAGGCTTCTAATATGTCCCATATCCGCAGTCGAAAGCTGGGTACACGTGCGGCCCCGTCGCAGAGCGGAAGTTCTCTCGTTCTCCTAAAACGGTCGCAAAACAAGTGTGGATTGTACGCTGAAGACGGTGGGTGCAGTGTGGTCGTCGCGTACATACTGTAGATTAGCCAAGGCAATGTTGTATAAAAGCAGAAGAAACTAGACAGAATTCCGCTAGATAGCGGAATTGGCCCACTTCCTGAAACCACTGAAGAAACTAGACCGAATTTCGCCACACGCAGCGAAATTGCATCCACTTGCAATGGCAGAAGGCGAGAGACACAATGTATGTGGTCAAAGACAAATCTTTCAATCTTTCACTGTTTCGACACAATTAAACGAGGTCATCGAAGCAAATATAATTAACCTTTTAGGCACAAATAATCAAATTCAGTTTTTTTCGGTTTTTGACCTTGACCATGACCAAGGAGGTAAAAAGCACAGAAGTGCCTATTTATAACGTCTTTTAGACCCAAAAGGCCGAAAATAAGCTCAAAATCGCTCTATCTCTTACCGTTTTCGAGGTAATGGTTCACTTCCGGTTTTTGATTTTGACAATGACTACGGAGGTCAAGGAAACCGGGGTGCTTCTTTAACATCGTGTTTTAGACCCAAAGGATCGAAAATAAGCTTAAAATTGCTCTATCTCTAACCGTTTTCGAGATAATGGGTAATTTTTTCACAGGTTCTTCAACATATAAGATCACATGACCTTGACCCTGAATATCGAGATTTAGACCTCGAGATTACTCGCTGCTTACACCGTACACGTGCTCAGACAAAGGTTTCAGAGCTATTTCTAGCCATTTTTCGTGAATGAATGGGTTTTAAAAATATTTTGAACTCAATTCGACCTTGACCTTGAAGTTCAAGGTAAAATGTTTTTGCGGATTAACGGCAACTCAGTACCCTCTATTTCTGTGGAAGCTGTTTTTTTTTTTTTTTTTTTTTTTTTTTTTTTTTTTTGAAGATTAATATTGTTGAAGATGGCTGTCATGCGAACCCTGTCCTTGGTGGTTCTTTAGATGGTTTAGCAATGTAATGACATTGCATTACTAGCTATGTTACCTATAAATTTTGGGGGACGGGGAGAAGAGTCCAATCTATTTGGCAACAAGAATCCAAAAACAATCCGTGAGTCCAGTTACTGGTGGCTCGCAAAGCTCTGTGAATTTAAAATTGCCTTCTTTGAGCATGATGTGGATCATTTCATGCTATGATCTTCTTGATGCTGTGACAATATGTATTCTAGGTTAGAATCTATGAAAATCTTTGCAAAGCCTAATATTTCACAATAAATGCCTACGTAAAATTTCTCAGAATGCTGTTGGTTTTATTTTATGCAAAAGTGTTTATAAATAGCAAAATTTTTGCGGGCAGCATACATGTATATATATTAATCAATATGCTATCCATCTGCTGGGGTCTAGGACAGTACCCCCCCTCCCAGACAATACCCCCCCCCCCCTGATGATACCCCCTACAATATCCCCCAGACCATACTCCCCTAGGACCATACCCTTCGTGCCAATACCCCCTCCCCGCCCCTCGACATCATTTTTTTTTCAATTTTCATTTGAAAGATTTTCATTAAAGAACAACAAACTAATACAGCTCTGTGATCTGTAATTAAAAGCTAAGCCATTTCGCTATGATCCAGGTTGAAAGGGGTATAAGGGGTATAACTGCAGCTCGCAAACCAGTGTACGAATTATGACCATTGTTGGCGACTGCGTGAACCACAACATACCGGACTACCTTCGTGGAACAGCGCACAATATTCAGTTTTGTGGACTATGAACTTGCAGGTTTGACTGTGAATGAGACGCAGACTCGATATATCGATTTAAAGATTAAAGATAGTGTTGGAGAGAAATAAAACATGTCGCTGTACTTTTTCTTTTAATGTTGTTGTAACGTTGAAAATTGGAAATATTCTGGCTGGATGGGGGGATGGTATTGGCATGGGGGAGGAGGTATGGTCCTAGGGGGATATGATCTGGGGTGGGGGTTTTATCGAGGGGTATCATCTGGGGGTATTGTCCCGGGGGGTATGGTCCGGAACCCCATCTGCTGTACTTTTCGTGTACAAAACTCTTCGCTGGTACATTTACATCTACAAGCTGCACCATAAGCATTGGGTCCTTCACGTTTCACGGGTTCATACTGCACCGCTCGGGTGATCAGTTTATTCAATTGCTTTCTAAATACATAGGTTTTTTTTAGGTTTTCACCAGTTCGACATTAATACTCGCTTTGGGGGTTGTGCTTTCAAATGCACTTTCGTGTGTTCCCAAAATAATCACTGTACACATAATGCGTCATTTGGCTGGTCCTGCCATTATGTCCTCATATCGGGTTATTCCATGGTTCTCCCTGAGGCACTCGGATATGTATCGAGTGCCATTTTAAATGATTTTAAAATATCAAAAATAGTTTAAAACTTTAAATTTCTAAGTTATTTTATTTGGAAACTGTAGATTTGTTGAAACTTTTTTTACGTGTAATTTTGCTAAATAATTGTAACAAATTGATATTTTTGCATTCCATGACCAAAGGTCTTCAGTTTGAAATATATATGTGCCAGCTACATAAAACAGCTCCAATCCTAATTTGTTTGATTTTATCTGCCGTTGTTACAATTACGGATTAATTATTTTAGCATTTCAACACTGGGCACTTTCTCTGAACTGTGCGTAGGAATCGCTAAGGTTGTACTCGATATTTATTTCTGGTATGTCCTAAAGTTCATAAAAACTACGTGTTATAAAGTCTCAGTTAAAAACAAATTAAACTTGATACACATAGCATCAGATTGAGAATGGGGGTGTTTTTTACAAAGTCTAATAACAAATGTGGTGGTCTTTCTCTTCTCCTTCAAAACTTGTGTCTCTAAATGGACATCACAAAAAAGCCCGCATATCAGCTTTTAAAAGGCTATCAGAAGGGACGAAATGATGTAATAATTTTAGTTTTGGCCAATGTTTATTAGGTCGGTTTTACGAAAGGTTCTCATTGTCAAAGCTTCAATGACTGCTGTATTGCTTAATGCGGTGTATTATGTATTAATAATCATTGTTTTTTATTTGTATTTCGACCATGAGAATGAAAACAAAGGAGAAAACAGAAAGCAGAGTGCAAAACTTTACATCAAGTACTATGTGTAAAATTTCTGGTCTTAGGGTCAGTCTCTTCAGAACAAAAGCAGTTACAAAATGACGAACCACTGTCAACCAGCACAAACATCACAATTTCAATATGCTCTTTGCAAGTCATTGACTTGGGAAAGTGTTAGTAAGATATATAATGTAGACCATCACAATCAGTCAGGGTGGTAAGTTGCCTCCCATCCAATTCGTCACTTTTCAAAACCATCTAAAATACGAGCTGAAATGAACTATAAACTTAGCAATAAAGTCTGATGTGTGGAGGCACCGTCATAAAAGTCAATGAAACGCATGCTATGAGTAGGTAATAAACAAGAGTTCTGGCTCACTTGATGACGTCATACTGTCTGGAAGTGACGTCATACTGTCTGGAAGTGACGTCATCATGTCTGGAAGTGACGTCATCATGTCTGGACCGGAAGTGTTGTCTAGACCGGAAGTGTTGTCTGGACCGGAAGTGACGTCATGATGTCTGGACCGGAAGTGACGTCATCATGTCTGGACCGGAAGTGACGTCATCATGTCTGGACCGGAAGTCATGATAAGCGTTAGGATAGGCGCGACCATCTGTGACGTCATCATGACGTCATACTGAGATGATGCTGTCTGGAGCGAAAGTGGTTTGGCCGAGTCAATCAACATGAAGCCAATGAACCCGACCTGTCAATCAGTGTAACCATGGCAACAGACCCTAAAAAGCCACGACCCCCCCCCCCCAGGGACATACTATATACCGACCCCCCCCCCCAGGGACATACTATGTACCGACCCCCCCCCCCCCTAGGACAGACTATGTACCGACCCCCCCCCCCTAGGACATACTATGTACCGACCCCCCCCCTAGGACATACTATGTACCGACCCCCCCCCCAGGAGAGCAACAAAAATTTTTGCCGAATCAGCATGATGAAATCCTATATAAGTGTGGTGTCTCAAGGCTTAGAGACATTGTCAGACACATCATGGATAACACACCAGCTATCATCATTGATGACTTAACAGCGTTTCAAGCGAATGAATCTGTTTGCATCTGGGTAAATATGCGTGATGAAGCTGAAGCAGCTGATATTACATATGCTTTGGAGGAGGTGCTACAATTTCCAACTCAGATCACTGTAGTGAAGCCTGACGTAGTAATTACATTTATGTGGAACAACCGCATAGTAACACTGACTCAACGATACTGCAAGTGTCAAGTGTGGTTGGAATATGAGGGACAACCCCATAACTGCTGCTGATATATACTAAAATATTTCGGGCCCTTTTAAGGGCCATCCTATATTATGAAATGAAGCAAAACATGTCTGTGTGTGTGTGAGAGAGAGAGAATACATTTTATCACATTTCAGGTCTAGTTGGCGGATGAATACCATTTGGCGGATGAATACCATTTGGCAGACCAATTAACTTCACCGCTAGATGTCTCTGCTGTATAACAGCTGTACAACTTCACAACTGTAAGTGAGACATTCATATACACAAGTAAAATTCTGCTGAGTCAGCAATTTTAACTTTTTGGAACAAGTTACACACCATATTTTGATTACATGGAAGTAGCATAAAAGCATGAGTGAAACATGTCAACTAGTCAACTAGTGATACATTCTGCTGAGTCAACACACCATTGAAGTGGTATAAAAGGAAGAGTGAAACGTGTATTTTACTTCATTTCAGTTCCAGCAGTTGAAGAAGCAACAACGATGGCACCAGTCTACTGTCATGATTGTGATGTGACATTTCCATCTCTGGAATTGTTCGTGACACATACATGCAAACCAGCTAGGATGAAACGTGCTCATGAAGAGCTTGTTGAGCAGATTGAAGCCAAGAGACGAAAGACCGTACAAGATGGTGTTGACAGACCTGATCCAGTCCTCTGCTGTAAATGCGCCAAGATATTTTCATCTTTGGATGCATTTGAGACACATGCATGTGCTGAGATGGAAAATGTGTCTCATGAAGAACAAAGAAAGAAAGAGACAGGACAAATAGGCAGAGGCAGAAGAGTGAGTCTTGGTGAAAACGCGCAGGAAAGGCGGTTTGAGCCTGAAGATGGATCGGATTTGCTACTCGAAATGCGACAACAAGAGAATAGAATCAAGAGACATTTGCTAGAGACGTTAAACCGTGGTATGAAATGGTACATTGTGGTACATGCACGCTTCAAGAAAATGACACCAAATGTTGAAGGCGTGATGGTAGAACAAGTGGATAATGCCTTCATCAGTAGTCCAACGTATGCAGCATACAATCCAACGGATATTGAGAAGGACTTGCCAGAAGCCTATAAAGAATTGTTTACTAGGTTTGATGAACATGAGCGACAAGGCTCTGGCTGGGTGTTGGATAACATATTATTCATTGAAGTGCATACAGCGACGTCAGCGCCACTGGAAGCAAGCAGTTTTATCCCACTGCCGAAGAAAGTACAGAGTACAAAGGCTGTGTTAAACATTCAGAATAAAGACAACAAGTGCTTCTTATGGTCTGTATTGGCTCACCTTCACCCTTCAACAAACAACCCATACCGTGTGCATCAATACAAGCTATTTGAGAACGAATTGAAGGTGGAAGGCATGACATTTCCAACACCGATTACAGACATTCCAAAGTTTGAAAAGGAGAATGATGTGTCCATTAACGTGTTTGGATATGAACATGATGTCGTTGTTCCCATACAACTCAGTCGAAACACCAGTGCGAGAGAAATCAACTTGCTTTTGATTAGCAATGACAAGACAAGACATTACTGCCTCATCAAGAATTTCAGCAGACTGATGGCTTATCGATCAAAGTATAATGGTGCAACTTTTTATTGTTTCAACTGTCTTCATGGGTTTATGCGACAAGATCTTTTAGACAAGCATCGTGAAGTGTGTGGCAAGCATGGCGCACAACGTTTATCATTCCCCAAGGAACCTTTCATCAAGTTCAAGAATGTAGCCAAACAACAGCGAGCGCCGTTTGTCATTTATGCAGACTTTGAATGCTTCACGAAAAAGCATGAAGGAGACAAGTATCAACATCATCGTCCAAACAGCTTTGCCTACGTGGTTGTCAGCCAGTATGATACACGTGCTCCAGTCGTATATCGAGGCGATAATGCTGTGAAAGTCTTTTTAGACCATATGGTATATGAACGTGATCGTATTGTGCATGGCTTGCTACAGCCAAAGAAAATGGTCATGACTCATGAAGATGAAGAGCATTATAAGAACGCCACAGATTGCTACATTTGTCATGAGCCTCTAGGAGCAGATCGTGTGAGAGATCATGACCATATCAATGGCAAATACCGCGGAGCTGCACATAGTCAATGCAATTTGCAATTTCGATTTCGAAAAGATCAGCAGGATGTTGAAGATTCTTTCATCATTCCTGTGTTTTTCCACAATTTACGAGGCTATGACAGCCATTTGATCATGGAAGAAATTGGAAAGTTCAAAAACGAAAGGATTACAGTCATTCCCAACACCGTTGAGAAATATATTGCATTCACCATGAGCAATCTGAAATTTACAGACAGCTTTCAGTTCATGAGTACTTCTCTACAGAAGTTGGTATCCAACCTGGCAGCAGAAGGGAAAGACAACTTTTATCACATGACGTCACACATTCACGATAGCGACCAACAAGAGTTACTGTTGAGAAAGGGAGTGTACCCTTATGATTACGTGGATGAGCCATCCAAGTTTGCTGAAACACAACTGCCGTCCAAGGACAAGTTTTACAGTCTACTCAGTGAAGAAGACATTAGCGATGAGGATTATGCGCATGCGCAGAAGGTGTGGGAGACATTCCACTGTACTACATTTGGCGAATACCATGACTTGTACCTGAAATCAGATGTGTTGCTGCTGGCTGACGTGTTTGAAAACTTTCGTCACGTATGTCTCAACACGTATGAATTGGATCCTGCTCACTACTATACAGCGCCAGGACTGTCGTGGGATGCCATGTTGAAAGCGACAAAGGTGAAATTGGAATTGATCAACGACATTGACATGTACCAAATGGTTGAACAAGGTTTACGTGGAGGAATATCTGTCATCACACACAAGTATGCGAAAGCAAATAACCCCTACGTAGCAGATTACGATCCCTTGAAACCAACCAACTACTTGACTTACCTGGATGCAAACAACTTGTATGGCTGGGCTATGTCGCAAAGCATGCCGGAAAGTGGATTTATGTGGGTGAGCGAGCCAGAATCCATTGACTTTATGGATGTGGATGAAGATGACGAGATTGGATACATTTTAGAAGTGGATTTGGAATACCCATATTCAATCCATGATCATCATAATCACTATCCAGTGGCTCCAGAACGGAAATGTGTGAAAGTGGGAGAATTGTCAAAACATAGTCAGAAGCTACGGAAAGATCTAAACATGAAAGGCAAACCTAGTGAAAAGCTCATTCCCAACTTGTGTGACAAGAAGAAATATGTGCTTCATTATAGAAATTTACAGCAATATGTCTCACTGGGATTGAAAGTCACGAAGGTGCATCGTGCCATCATGTTTGCACAGAGCAAATGGTTGGCAAAATACATCTCCTTGAACACGGAAAAGAGAAAGTTGGCCAAGAACCCGTTTGAGAAAGACTTTTTCAAACTGATGAACAACTCTGTGTTTGGCAAAACCATGGAAAATGTAAGAAAGCGCATGAATGTGGAACTTGTTCACCAGGAAAAGCGGTTCAAGAAACTTGTGGTCAAACCTTCCTTCCACAAATTTAGAATTTTCAACGAAGATTTGACCGCGGTACATTTGCGCAAAGTGGATCTGCTTCTGGATAAACCCATTCAAGTTGGGTTCACCATTCTCGACCTCAGCAAAGTGCTCATGTTCCACTTTCATTACAACTACATCATGACCAAGTATCCCAACGCCAAGCTGTTGTTCAGCGACACCGACAGTCTATGTTATGACATAGAAACGGACGATATATACAAAGACATGCAGGAAGATGCTGACTTGTTCGACACAAGTGACTATCCCCCAGATCATTTCCTACATTCCAACGTGAACAAGAAAGTGCTTGGGAAAATGAAAGATGAGACGGCGGGCATTCCCATTGAAGAGTTTGTTGGACTTCGGCCGAAAATGTATAGTATGATGTATGGTGGGAAAGAAAAACGTACGGCCAAAGGCATCACTCGCGCGTGTCAAAGACGGATGAAACATCAGCAGTATAGAGACAGTTTGTTCAACCAAACGCAAACGATGACTACAGGGCACATCATTCGAAGTCATGACCACCAGATCTTCTCGGAGAAGTTGAGGAAAGTGGCTCTCTCTCCCTTTGATGACAAGCGATATGTGATGAGTGATGGCTATTCCACTTTGGCGCATGGGCATTACAGTATATAAGGGGGAGACACTTCAACTTGAGAGTTAGTTGTGGTGTGAACACTGAAGCGTCAACATGAAAAGATCTGCACCAACGGATATGGATACTCTTGCTGATACAGTCAAAGACATGAAAGTGAAACATCCTGATACTACCATTAAGAAATTAAAAGTGGAGATAGCACCAACACCACAGTCGTGGGATGGAATGCTTTCTCTAGGCAATGGAAAGTATATCAAGATTATGAAACAAAGTAATGAAGGTGTGGTAAACATTCGCAAATACCTCAGAGATGAGGGGACTGGAAAAAACCGTCCAACGAAAAAGGGTATCTTGCTGACAATACCTGAATGGAAAATGCTGAAGAAGCAGGTGAAAGAAGTGGATAAAAGGCTTCGCAGACAAGACGACAAGTCATAACAAGGTAAAAACATGAATGCACTCATGCTGAACGGTGGTGTTTACCTTACTGTCAATGAGAGGAATGAAGTGATACTAGATTCTAAGACAAGTTATCATCGGTTTAAACCTGAAGTGTGGAAAGACTTTAAAAACATACCACTTGAAGCTGGGTTTAAACGCAGACTTGAAAATAAGGTGGAAGTGACGGTGGCTGAATATGATTCTAACATACGTGTAGAAATCTGTAGAAATCTTTTACAGGATTATCCAAAGGATTATAAGGGAGTTGTGCCAGATACACCATATACAGATTTGATCCTCTTTGATATCAAGAACTGGCGCGCAGTCTTACGATTCCTAGAAGCGATACAACATCCACTCTTCGCCATCTTGCGAGCATAAAAAACGTCTTTGCAGACAAGGAGACAGCTCATAGTTCATCTGACTGTTGAACGAGATGGAAGACTTTTTAACGGAATATAAACCCATTACGCATGGATTCTCATATCTGAGAAACGAATATGATGACATTGTGCTAAGACATTTTGGACAGTATCTCGTCCTATCACTTGATGACCAATCCGTGTTGAAAGACCATCTAGAGAAGTTCAGGATACCTGGCTTTCTCCTAGCAGTCTCAAATGAATTAGAAGTGCGTGTGACTGAGAACTGCTTAGACGTGTTTGTACAATTTCGCCAATATGACGAGCTTACAGAAAACTATGACTACATCACCCTCAACACAGTGGAATGGTACGCTCTGTTACAAGCATTGGATTGGAAAGAACCTAACGCTTGAATTCAAAGAAACAGAAATATGGCTTACACGAGGCACCAAATCCATTGAGCTGACACAACCTATGCGTGTGATGGACTTAGAAGAAGGATATGAACTGAAACTGTCTGAACATGAAACTGTTAAAGTGATAAAGTTTGGTGATGTGTGTTATGTGAGCTTTCATAGCATTTACAAACATGGATGTAATGTCTATGATACCTATATCAATTTAGATTCTAATGAATGGTATTCATTGATGAATGTATTGAAAAATGAATGTGTTTGTAAATAAAAAGTTTGTAAATAGTGTAAATAGACTTTATAGTTAAGAGTTTGTAGTTAAGAATTTTGTAAATAGTGTAAATAGTGTAAATAAAAGTTTGTAAATAGTGTAAATAGAATTTGTAGTTAAGAATTTGTAAATAGTGTAAATAGCGTTTGTAGTTAAGAGTTTGTAAATAGTGTTTGTAAACTTTGTAAATAGTGTTTGTAAACTTTGTAAATAGTGTTTGTAGTTAAGAATTTGTAAATAGAACACAATAAACAAGACAGTTGTTTGAAAACTTGGTTTGTTTTATTTAACAACAACAACTTAACTAATATAACAACAACAACTTAACTACAACTTAACTAATATAACAACAACAACTTAACTAATATAACAACAACAACTTAACTACAACTTAACTAATATAACAACAACAACTTAACTAATATAACAACAACAACAACTTAACTAATATAACAACAACAACTTAACTAATATAACAACAACAACATTAATAAAACAATGGTTTATAATGTCTATATACAAAATCCTTTACAATAAAATCACCATCCTTTCTTTTTAATATATTCACAATATCAAACATACTCTGACCTCGAGCTCTATGCAATATATAATAGACACAATAAAAACCACATGACGATGATATTGGCGTTTGTAATGAGATAGAATTATACATATAGTCATTTCTTAAAAACATATCTAAACGATCATCGAGAGGGAACAGTCCATAAGAGTCAAAATATTCTGCAGGGTCTTTGTCATAATACACTGCCACCCAATGTTCTCCTGGTTCATCTTGATCGTCTGTGTTGATCACATAGACGCCGCGTTGTAAAGACGGTAACTGGTCCATGGCAAACACGCCTTGAAACAAGTCTTTGGTCATGACATCATGACTCAATATGGCATCAATCTGCTTCGTGTTCATGACTGGTAGTCGAATTGGATGCTGCGATTTGCACTGATCTCAATAATGTTGTCAAATTCAGCATAGACAATGACATTGATGGTATGTTGCAAAGCCCTAGCAAAGTTCATTTCTAGCCGCAAATTCCCATGCTTGATCAGGGGGAAATGATCATCGCCATCATAATCCGGTGTTAAGTCAAACGAAAATAAAGCATAACCTCTAGGCCAATCTTCCCGTTTTATAATGGAACTTTTCTCACCATTCAACCGATCAAACGATTTGTAAAGCGTTTCAAAAGCGTCCAGGTATTTGTTCTGTGTAATGTCAAGCTTGAGAGGTTTGGATAGAACTGGTTCACCATCCGTGTACAGTTGCATATAGTCCAGATTAAAATGTTTGAAATCATATGGATTCCTCAATACTGATCCACCAAAAGCTTCATTATGAACCAGACCAATGACAATACGATTTGGTAATTGACCCAAAAAGATGTTATCTTTCACAAAAGACTGAAATCCTGCTGGAATAGCCAAGACTTTACATTCTTTTCTAGTGATGATGATCTTGGCAGGACTTTTCATCAATGCATCTGTATGTCCTAACTGAATACCTGGACTCACCCTCACTTTGCGAATGGTTAAAAATGCCTCTTTCACTTCTACCTTATAGGTATTATCTGCAGCCATCAATACATAGTCATCTTTTTGTCTATGGAAACGCAATTTCAAACTGATACCATTCGGAAGATAACGATCCTGCTCAAACAAATCTATCCTTAAACCGCCAGTAAGCATAACATCACGGCTAAGACGTGTATGCAAATAACGATGATGTAAGCCATTGTTGCCTTGCTCAGCCAAGTCACCGCCGTCGGCATTGACATGAAACCCGGATACATATTGTTCATGATTAGGTCTTTTCACCTCATAGCTATTCATTGACCCAGCAGTATCCTTATACATGAGACGCATAGAGCGCTCAGAATGTAGACTTTCTTCCGAATCATGGATGAGATGAGAGATAATACTGGTATAACCATGAGTATTGTTGCTATGCGAAACCAAACGATCATTCAGAAACAATTCAATATTAGACCATAACCCATTAAACACATCATTGATGCAAGAGACATTATCATCTGCGCCACACGCTGTTCCATCAGCCTTTAGAATGCGACATACAATATGAAGTTTGCTGTTCTTTAAATCCAGATATTCTTCTGTACTCGCAGGAATGTAGAATTCTATTGGAGCGCCTTCTCTAATGCTTGTAAGTGGTTGATAGTCAACATTATAACTTTTCTCTACAGCAGTTTGCGTTGGTGGTACGTGAAACCATTCCAATGGAGAAAGACTACATTCACACGAATGATTATGAATGAGAGACATTTTTTTTTTTCTTTAAAAAATATCTTTGCGATATTTTGATGTTATCCGTCTGGCTGTTTTTCGTCTTCTGGCACGTTTCGTCGGTTGCATACGCTTTTGTTCACCAAACACACGTTCTGCTACTCGACCCGTCACATCTTTCGCGACATTCTTTGCAGCCTTCTTAAGATGTGGCGCAACGATCTTAGCCCCAGCCTTAAGTAGTGGAATAGCTTTGCGAGCCAATGATCCCAGTATTGAACCAATACCATCGCCATACTGGATTCGCGCTCCTTTGAATCCTGGTAATTCCCCGCCCACTTGACGAAGAAAATGGTTGCGATATGCAGACGGATCGTGTGTATAAGCTTTCATATTGCTTTTGGTCGAAAATGAAGTTTACAGATCACCTTTCCAGTTTGAAATGGAACATTATAGCCTGTGTCGTCCTTAATATTCATTTCTATCACGTCAAATTTGGACGTGTTTACAGGAACATAATGCGGTTCGCCGTACGTTTTCATGATAATGTCACCATCATGGCCTTGTATGCCAACAGAACGTAGTAACGGCACATAATAATCACCAACAACTTGTGGTTCACAAATGCTACAATACACATACAGTGTATAAAACCCCTGTTTCACATCCGCTTTATGGTCAGCTGTACATGTTTCAGTATACCATTGCTCTGGGATAAATCCTAAAATCTCAGCCAATCCAGCGGAAAAGGACACTTCAAAACCATAATTTAGAAATAGAAACACACGTCGTCTAATTTTATCATACTTTATCCGAATAGCTTCTTTAAGATCATCTTTCATAGAATGAGTTGCTTCTTCATTCACTGCCTGACATATTTCTTGTATGGATCTATAATAACCATAGGGAATATTGATAGTGTCAAGTGTCTCTGTCAGTGGTTGTTGTCGATACTGAATAGAATAGTCCATGTCATGTCTCATCGTTGTCCATGTATGTGGATATTGAATTTCAGCTAAAGCCACTTCATATTTTCCATTCAGATAGATGGTTCGAGGCATACGAATTTGATAATTCGAAGCCTTGTTGTTGGGATAATAGTTCATACTCGCATTGCTAGGCAAAGTGATGTAAAAGCTTGTCGACTCCATGATGGTGGGAACTAAATGGTATAGGTGCGTTGACGTTGTCTATATACTTCACGATAGCGCGCGCCATTCGACCAAGTATGCAAATGGTCTTTTACATCATGATGATGATCTAGATGATCTATGACTTCTCCTTCACAACAAGCAATTGTACATCTGATCTTCACAGGAATAGTTGATTTATCTTCCTCACAACAACAACATAGCTCTTTCAGCCATGTTAAAAATTTTCCCATCCTTCAGGAAACCGTCTTTGTTGACGTTGTTTCATTTCTGTTGTAATGTCGTCACGAGTGGTCTTTTTACTAAACATTGTTTTTGGAATATTAGCATCAACAATTTCCTGGATAAACGGATGCCAGCCATGTGGTGGTATGGCTCGTTCTTTTCTTCTTGTCGCCATTAATGCTTCTTTCATCAAATCAACCATGTTGGAATTTGCTATAATATCGCCCGTTTTCAACACAAGTTCATTCTTCTCTGACCATGTCGTACCATATTTCTTCAGTTCTGCTAAAAGTTGTGTTACTTTTCCATGATAGATAGGTTGAAAATGACTTAAAAATAACTTTTCTGGCTTTTCAGGTGGTGATGATGATGAGGGCTTTTGCTGCCTAGACTGACTTGTTCGTAAATGACGGCCAAGAAGTTGAGACATTTCAATAACCTTTTCACGCGTTCGCTTCCCACGTAAAAGTTTATTCACTTTCGTTTTGATTTCACCATCTTTACCCTTCTTTTCTAGCAACATTTTATATTCATATTCAGGAATGAGGACCATTTTCATCGTATGTTTCATTTTAGCAGTAGTTTGGCTAACAAGGGCAATGCCAATCTAGCAATAACTCCAATGAATCCTCCTTTCTGATTAATCAACTTCTTTTTTCGTCGAAGGGATATCTTCTTATCTGCTAGAGTACGTAGCGTATGACGTTCACGTTTAAATTCCTTAAACCGTTTTGAGCTTAAGGGTAAATGTCCTTGCAATATATTCAAACAAATTTCAAACAAGCTTGTTAATTCCTCCTTTGTAGCTTGCTGTAGCAAGGATTTACGTCGTTTAGGCCCACTGCGTGCAAGCAAATGAAGAAACGGCTGGTTCGCTCGAATACGTTTAGACATCTTGACTGCGAATGGTTAAATGACTTGGTTCTTGTTCATACACTGCTTTATCAATATATACATAATGTGTATCTTTTGGTAAAATGCCTGTACGAATACGTAGTTGATCATTTGTCTTTGGTTTTAAATCAATGAATAAATAACCATGAGGTTTGCTAGTAGCATCTTGATAGGCTTCTATGAGAAATTGAGATCTTCTAGGATAAATTTGCCGCGCCAATGTACTAATTTGTTGACTGTCTCTCGGATTTTTAAACAGAATGATATAATGTGTATTCAAACTAATATTTCGCATCTCTTTCCCATGATGGAATAAATTATGCACAATAAAAATAATGCTTAGATTTTGATGACTGCTGCCAACACTAAAGAGACGTGTCATACGCTCATCACTATGGCATTTCGTCATTAAGTCATCAATGATAAGTAAGTTTGGTTTCTTCGGGTTAAAACGCTCTTCAATGTCATCTGGAATGCCTTGGTAAAATTCCACGCCTTTCATTCCCTTGTACAAAGGCTGATCTGCTGCATAGAGCCATAAAATGCTTTTTGGAGAGGGTTGAATCAACTTTTGTTCTAGAATTTCCTTCACCAGAGACGTTTTGCCACTGCCTGTAGGTCCAGAGACTAAACATGTAAATGGATGCTTCATTGTTGAATGTCTGTTTCTTTCACCCAACTGTTAAACTTGTTTGGCCAACCTAACCACTTGACAAATAATTCTTTCACACCTCCTCCTCGTCTTTTACGTGTTTTCAAGACTTTTTCAATTCTATAAATAGATTCAATATCTTTGGTCACTTTCTGCAGTTCTTCTTCATAGAAATGACCATCAATATCTTCGTCTAAAAAGTCTTTCACACGATATAAATGTATTCCTTGCTTCTTACAACGATGTGTGACAATGAAGACTTCTTGCGTCCATTTGATGTGATAATCCCGTTGAAACACATATTTAATGTGAGAAATGCGAACATGATCACCAATGTTAAATTTGTACTTCTTCTTCTTCTTCGGTTTCAATTTCAGTTTGTCAACATACATATACTTCCACACTTTTGATTCGTTGTCTTTACGAATCTCGGCTGGAGCATATTTATTAGGAAGAGAACCATGAGGTCTATGGTTGTAATTGTACACCAAGTCTGGAAGAATGTCTAAGTAACGGTAAGTTTGATTATGTAGAAAATACCGATACATCATTCCCTTCAGAGTACGAATGACTCTTTCAGCAAAGTTGGCTTTGGTTTCATTCTTTGTGGTATAAGCATGAATGCCTTCTTTCTTCAAAAATGCTTTTACCCATCTGTTTTTAAATTCTGTTCCTTTATCAGACCTTAGAGTTCGCGGTCTTCGTCGTGTGTCATGAAAAATCTTTTGGAAAGCTTGTATGACGCTGGTATGTGATTTATTAGGTATTGGCTGTACCCAGACATATTTGGAAAACACATCAATGACAATGAGTAAAAAGCGTATGTCATCATTATAGGGAGCTATGTTTCCCATATCAGCCAAATCAATATCCCACATGTCATCAATACCACGTGTAATGACACGTTGTCTTTTGAACCTGTATTTGACAGGTTGGAGTAAACTAAAAGCATCTTGATCCTGCAACCATTTCTTCACTTGTGACTGTGTGACTGGTTGATTATGTTTTCGTAAGATGTGATACAGTTTGTAAGGACCAGCAAATGCTCCAGGCTGTCCAGGTTTGAAGTAAATATCAGTCAAGTAGTCTTTCCACGTCGACATGGTCACACCGAATGAAAACCACCTTCTCAACAGAACAGCTTTTATTTTATAACTCAACCAACATCACTTAACTAACATGCATTTATAACTTAACTAACAAGTTTTTTACAAATCAAGTATAGATACAATGGTATGAATCACTGGAGACCATTGGTCTTCAATGAACACTAACCAATGACTGAGTTCATCCAATGTAATAGCATCTACACCATATTTCTCACAACGTTGATTTGCATTCTCTAACACTTTATCTAAATGCATGTAATATTTAGCTTCATTCCAATATGTATAAACAGATGCAAAATGACAAGTATGTTCTTGACACTCTTCATGTTGACAAGCAGGACAGACTAAATATGCAAACTTTTTTACAGCGGATAACATTTCTTCACAATAAGCTTTTTGCACAATATATTGTCTCAGTGTCATGTCCGCCATTGTGCAGTCTTGAATCAATGCAACACAAGTTAAACATACTTCAAATTTACATGTTCACACGTCTGCACACCATGACGGTTGGCAAGCAAATGAAAAAGTCTCTAACCCTCACACAACAGTTCTAACAACTTTCCCATAATATTCTGACCAGGATATCCAGATGACACTTGTTTCACACCAGCTCCCCACCAATGATCATACGTTGCTTCAACTAAAGTTTTGTCTTTACATTCTTTCAACTTGTTGCGAAACAATACACACTGATCCAGTTTGACTTGTAAAACATCTTGCATTTTGCTTCTCTTCACTGTATGCCATAAAGGACATGGCTTTATCACTTTAGCAATACGTTTTGCTTCATATCCATTTCTACATGAAGCAATGGCTGAAGCAATATCTGGAGGGTGATGAAACACTGCTTTCTCATATTGATACAAAGCTTCACTTGAGTTGAACACATGTCCATACTTTTCAAGTCGTGTTGGAAACATGTTTGAAAGAACGTCCTTATGACTGCTGAATAGTACAAGATTCTTCATGTTGACTTTGCTTCTTTATTCTGACATGTCGGTTTCTTCCTGTAATAAAATATCTTTTAATATATTTGCTGCCTCTTCTATCATATTCTTTCTTTGTTTACGTTGAAACCACTCACATAAAACTAAATTTGCTAGTAAAAAAAACATGGTTATGTCTTTGAGAAACCATTCACTATGTTGTCATAAACATGTTTAAAAAAGGTTTTTATAACTTACCTGATAAAGCTGCTCGGTTTCCTCTTCTTCTTTACAACAATCTCTCAAATGATCAACCACGGTGAAATATACTTCCACATCAGTGCGAGCAGAATAAAGTGCAGAATCAAAGTCAAAGTCAGGATCTTCTTCTATTCCAGTTTTATGACATTCTCCAAGAAATCTTGAATGCAGTTCAATCACATCAAGACTATGATGTACAACATCCCAAAAAGCATCCAAATGATAAAGTTGATAGTCTGGAGTGCCACAGCAAGCAAGTTTAGCAATCATCAAGTCAATATAAGCATTTTTAAAACATGCGTCCATCTTGTTTCAGTGTCTTGTGGGCTTTTACTTTGCTTCACTGACTTTAAGTACTCCACACTTGCCGCAGAAGTTGCTTGGTTCACACAACTTGCAATTATACTTGTGGCAGTGGCAATGATAATCCTCCACATATCCACAAGCACCGCAATAGTCACAGGTAAGTCCAAGTTGATTTTGTACGTTCATGTTCTCCAACTGAACTTCAGCCAGCCTTTTCTTGGATAGCTTTGACACCTTCATCCGACCATCCTTTCGCAGCTTGATAGGATTTATGGTATGACATTCCGTACATGGTAACAAGACTGAGTTAATGTTATCCATCTCCTGAAGCAATGTCTCCCATTCACCATCATCCATGTTGATGTACTTCGTATATCCTTGCCCGTGAAGTAGTGTTGTATGTGCAAAAGTTATATAGCGCTTACCCAAGATTGGAATGACTTCCAGCCACTTCGTTTGTGTTAAGTATACTTTGAAGCCAATGGTGTATAAATTTCTAAATTTCTCACATATACACTTCCACGAACATGGTGATAAAGCAACCCAATGCCCTCCACGTTTGATTCGTAGAAATTGTCCAAATTTTCCATGCTGCACAGTAATGGTTACGTTTTCACTAATTTTAAAGCTGCTTGTCTTCTTCTCCATGGTTACACAATGATAACTTCACTACCTTTTATGTCCAACTATATACCCAAACATTTTGCAAAGTTTTGAATTCACTTCAACTCATCCATCGTGAAATCGAGTAAGTTCTGACTTCTACTTTGCTTCACAGACTTTAAGTACTCCACACTTGCCGCAGAAGTTGTTTGGTTCACACAACTTGCAATTATACTTGTGGCAGTGGCACTGATAATCCTCCATATATCCACAAGCACCGCAATAGTCACAGGTAAGTCCAAGTTGATTTTGTACGTTCATGTTCTCCAACTGAACTTCAGCCAGCCTTTTCTTGGATAGCTTTGACAACTTCATCCGACCATCCTTTTGCAGCTTGATGATCGTTTTCTTGTCATGACATTCCTCACATGGTGATAGGGTTGAGTTGATGTTGTCCATCTCCTGAAGCAGTGTCTCCCATTCACCATCATTCATGTTGATGTGATGTGTGTATTCTTTCCCTTCAAACCGTGACGTGCGCACAAAACTCACATAACGCATATCCAAGTATGAAATGACTTCAAGCCACTTCGTTTGCGTTAAGTACAGTTTGAAGCCAATGTCGCGTAAATTTTTCAAGCTTTGGCATACAATCTTCCACAAAGATGGTGAATAAGCACACCATCTCTCTCCACGTGTGATGCGTAGAAATGGCCCATATTCTCCATGCTCCACAGTAATGGTTAAGTTAGCACTAATTTTAAAGCTGCTGCTGCGCTGCGTTGCGTTGCTTGTCTTGTTCTCCATGGCTGCTACAATGTACTGATGATGCACTCCCTCCAACTGTCTGCTGAGAAATGACTTCACTCTGCTGAGTTCACTCCCTTTTATACCCAACTGTTTGCTGAGTCAGCTTTCTTTTCAAAGAAAGTTTTGAATTCACTTCAACTCGTCCATGGTTGAATCGGACAAGCTCTGATACATTCGTCTTCAATGGAACATCATCATCATAATGTAAAATGATTCTTGCAGCCACATCTAACATGAGCTCAACTGCCCAAATTGTATTCACGTTGATAAATGCTAAATCAATGTCATAAGTTAACGGTAAATGTAGATCTTCACATTCACGTAGAAACGAGCGGATGAAACGATCTCTTGGAATGGTCTTTCCAACAGCTTCCCAATGCTGATGTAAGTTCTTCACTTGCAGCATCCAATCCGATTCAAAAGCAGGAAGCTTTGAAAACACATAGTCAGCATAATTCACTTTGAAGACGTCATCCATAGTCATACATCTGTGAAAAAGTAAGGCCGACATTGTCAAGACTTTTCTCGTCACACAATATCCACTTGTTGACTTGTTGACAGAATGTATTACTAGTTGACTAGTTGACATGTTTCACTCATGCTTTTATACTACTTCCATGTAATCAAAATATGGTGTGTAACTTTGTTAAAAAATTGCTGACTCAGCAGAATTTTACTTGTGTATATGAATGTCTCACTTACAGTTGTCGAGTTGTACAGCTGCACTGCTACACAGCAGAGACATCTAGCGGTGAAGTTAACTGACGGTGAAGTTAAATGGTCTGCCAAATGGTATTCATCCGCGAAGAAGCACTGTAATGGCGGTAAAAATGCATACAGCCAGCTGCGCAAATAGCCTATGACTACTTTATAACAAAACTTTACATAAAACTGAATCAAATGGTGAAATTTTCATATAAATCGACCAAGTATAACGAAAGGTATTGTTTTACAAAGTTTCAATTAAGCAAATAACCAAAGTTTGTTTACAAAGTTTGTTTACAAATTTTGTTTATAAAGTTTGTTTATAAAGTTTGTTTACAAATTTTATTTATAAAGTTTGTTTACAAAGTTTGTTTACAAAGTTTGTTTACAAAGTTTGTTTACAAATTTTGTTTATAAAGTTTATTTACAAAGTTTGTTTACAAAGTTTGTTTACAAAGTTTGTTTACAAAGTTTATTTATAAAGTTTGTTTATAAAGTTTGTTTACACAGTTTGTTTACAAAGTTTCAATTATGCAAATAACTAAAGTTTGTTTACAAAGTTCACTTTTTATTTATAAAGTTTCAATAAACACTTACCGAAATAGTTGTCACTGGATGCCATCCCTTGATCTGATGTGATCCAATTGTAGTTCTACAACTTGTACTTCCTTGCTCCACTCACCGAAATGACTGTCACTGCTGTATGCTCATCCCTTATATACCCCTCTGATGGAACTGAAGCTGACTTGACAGAATGTTGCTCGCCTAGGGGGGGGGGGGGGTCGAAAAAATGAAAAATGTTCAGAATCGTCTGAAACGGATAAATATGCAAAAATCACAATTTCGAGGGGGGGGGGGTCGAAAAAATGAAAAATGTTCAGAATCGTCTGAAACGGATAAATATGCAAAAATCACAATTTCGAGGGGGGGGGTCGAAAAAATGAAAAATGTTCAGAATCGTCTGAAACGGATAAATATGCAAAAATCACAATTTCGAGGGGGGGGGGGTCGAAAAAATGAAAAATGTTCAGAATCGTCTGAAACGGATAAATATGCAAAAATCACAATTTCGAGGGGGGGGGGGGGTCGGTACATAGTATGTCCTAGGGGGGGGGGTCGTGGCTTTTTAGGGTCTGTTGCCATGGTTACACTGATTGACAGGTCGGGTTCATTGGCTTCATGTTGATTGACTCGGCCAAACCACTTTCGCTCCAGACAGCATCATCTCAGTATGACGTCATGATGACGTCACAGATGGTCGCGCCTATCCTAACGCTTATCATAACTTCCGGTCCAGACATGATGACGTCACTTCCGGTCCAGACAACACTTCCGGTCTAGACAACACTTCCGGTCCAGACATGATGACGTCACTTCCAGACATGATGACGTCACTTCCAGACAGTATGACGTCACTTCCAGACAGTATGACGTCATCAAGTGAGCCAGAACTCTTGTTTATTACCTACTGCTATGCTTGAAAAGTTTCACGTTCCTAATGTAACTAAGTTCGTACTGGAATCCCCATGTTTCCATTTTTCTCCACAAAACGTTTCAGCGCAACTTGTCAAAAACGCAAATAAGTATAGTCTAAATTTGACAGGAATGTAGGGTGGTATCCATTCTGAGGTTACGCGAAAGTTTGGCTTGAAAGATACCTTAGATGCTGTTTTTACGGATAGTACGTTTATCCCGCACATGGGCAGAACGCACTGTGATATACAGGTGTGCCGACAGTCTGCATAAAGTAAGCAAAATAAATGCGGGCTGTCTGCTAGCAAGGCAGGAATAGCTGAAAGGTATAGGTTCTGCAAACCGACGTTATATACTTTAATATCATTTTCAAAGGCAAAATTATTGAATACATATCTGGCTATTTAGGTTGTAAAATATTTTTAATCTTGAAATCCTGTTATATCTCTTCATGTCTGTTGTGTTACATATTTTAACCGATATTAATCAACTCAATGTTTAGCTGGATTGCGAGTGTTTGAATCTATTCCCTCACCAACAAGCGATTTTTTCTGTGGTCTTTGAGGTCTTCATTCGAACATCTCTATCACTTTAAAGAACCCCCTCGTTTTTACATTATTGCAATAAAATATCAATTGTATTAGCCTGTTGATGATTTTGTTAACAAGGTAGAGAAATTTATTAGTTTCC
Organism: Protula sp. h YS-2021; assembly: GCA_949752745.1. Lineage (NCBI taxonomy): Eukaryota > Metazoa > Annelida > Polychaeta > Sabellida > Serpulidae > Protula > Protula sp. h YS-2021. Next base: position 47,970,432 of record OX457024.1, read on the forward strand.
AAGTGTGCCACTTCGCTTAAAAAAAGCAAAGTTCAGCTCTAGTTTGCTAAAGAATCATAAAAGTACTTGGTAATAATGCCCTCTGTGTCGTTATATAATGAAGGGCAGAAGAAAGTATACACTGAAAAGAGATGCTTGTGTGTCAGTCACTAAATTGATAAATTCTTTTGAAATTTTCAACAGAGATACTTTAACAAAAATCTGATTCTAATAAAGCAAATTTATGACACCGTTATTTGCTCAGTTCAACAAAAAATTTTCACCGTTCACAGAATTTACATGTTAAGAAGTCTCAGTGACGTGTGCAAGTCGCTTGCTTGTTGAAAAGCACAATTTTTATGAAAAAAAGATCGGTTGTGAGTGCCACTTCAATCGTTTGGCACGCCATATCATTATGCCCGTATCAAAGCGATAGATCTGGCTGTCTTAAGTCATTCAACACCATTCCGATGTACCTTCGATGAGCCGAGATTCTGGATTCATGGAGGCGTCTAATTACCATTGTTGCACTTATCCGGCTATTTGTCGTCCCCGGGTGTCTCCGCTGCGGTCACTGTCGCATTGTGAAAGCGATCAAAGAGATGCATCATCCCCAGCAATGCGAGGATGACCGTTTCGATGCCTATCCTTGTTTGGTAATGTGCCATGGTAACCCCGTCACAGCTTGTAAGCAGCAGTTTTACTTGTTTGCATTGCTGTTTCCATTTGTAGGCATTTGCGACTTTCAGCAGGAGTGCCCCTAGATTATTTAAACGGATGACTTTGGGCTTTGGCGAATATATAAGGTTTCCACGTAAAACACAGTAAGATTTTAGTCGATTATGGAAGTCGAAATGTCTACCTGCTAAAGTTGGATAGACGTCGACGCCTAAACCACGTTGCTTATCCAACGTCTTTTCTACGTTGTGTCAAATGCGTTGATTAGAAATTAATCGATGGTTGCGACAAATCACAACCAAATTTCAACCAGATTTAATGTTGCAGTTGGGTCGGGTCGACGTCACAACTGGATTAGGATTACTGGATTACTGGATTAGGATCTTTTCAACACAAGAAATTGTGTCGATTTGCAACACCAATAATGGATGTGTGTAATGTAAATGCGTGGTCTGTAAATACGTTTAGGCAGCATTTTATAAAAACAGTTAAATATTTTAATTTAATGCGAAATGGACGAAAACCAATCAAGGAAAAGTAGATGCCCAAAACCAACTGTATTTTCTGTCAAATTTCATTGTTATCGAGGAAAACACCACATCAAAAATATTGGCTGAATCCTGGTTGGAAATATCATTAATACAGGGCCGTTAAAAATTAAATTATAAAAAAATATACAAAGATTTTACAGAGTGATTAAGTGTAGAGCCTCAACCGCCGTCTATAAAATTTGATTATAAAATTTCAGACCATCAGATAATCTCAGATTTTAGCGTAGCAATCGGGTTCACAGTTAGTGCCAAAGAATTCTGTTTTCTTTGATGCACAACATCCCATTGGTCTCCAGATGTGCTGCATGCCGCCTGCACTGACCCATGGAAAAAAGAAACCTGGTTTGAGGGTAACCTAGCTCGTAATGTGCAATATCTTTTGCACCCCTTGCGTCTTTTGCCACTGCTCTTTTCCTTACTGTCTGCATACAGATGTTGCTTCATAGCGGCTAAAATGCTCTTAGGCGTGTATAGATCTAAGTAAGGGTTTGATTGGTTGAAAGTTTTGTTCTGATGCAATGCTTGTTCCTCAGACTTTTTGCTTATGTTGTCGTTTCTGATTGGTGAATACGAAGGCGCAAAGCCACATACGGTGGGCGTTAAATTGATTTGGCGCACAGCAGAAGGTGACGGGCTTTGCTTCATCGCTGGACCTTCATTTTCCTTTGGTAACGAAGACCTTTTCTTTTGCTCTCCCTCCAGCTTTGCCCCACCCGAAGTTTTCGAGTTCAAGTTACGCCCAGTTCTTAAGCTGGATACCAGTAACTCATCTCCAATGCTTATTTGATTGTGGCGATTCATGGTTGGTAGGCGGAGGCAGCTCGCGCTCTGCGGGGACTGTACACCGGTAGCTGGGTGTCTTGCTGAGTGCGGGTTACTGGAAGAAGGTGACACCGTACAAGCTCTTGTTGTGGGCGATTGCGAAGCGGATGCATACGGAAGTGTTTTGTTCCTCGAGGGTTTGGCTGTGCGGGGACTGTTACATTCGCACGAACTTTCTGCCAAGAACTCCCTATAAAAGGAAAGAAACATGCGATAAGAAGATGACTTCGGTTTAAATTTTCGACACAAGCAACTGCCGAGTTGGAGGAGGTCAGTTGCTACTCCCTTTACGCGCTTATAATGATTTCAGGAGCCCTGACGCCTGTGTAATATAACTCTAAAATGGCTATTTGCAGAGTACTTTCTACTTAAAGTTGTAGGCTTCAGATAAGACAGATTAATATAATAATAAAAATAAATAAATTAATAATAATAATAATAATAATAATAATAATAATAATAATAATAATAATAATAATAATAAAATGCCATGAACCGATACCAAAATTGCGAAAGACGTATTTTTTGCACAAAAGTAAAAATATTGCAGAGCTCACCCTATCAGCGCCTTAAGCCTGCTTTTATAAGGGTCAGGCAACTGTTCCTTTGCAGGAGGACTAACCGTACAAGGCTCGCTTTGTCGGGATGACGTCACGGAATAATTACGTCGATAATCCTCTATGTAGTCTCCAGGGTCCACAAAGTGTTTGAAATCGTATCGATCCTTTGCGAATACTTTTTTCGAACCATCAGTTTTCGACTCAGGTTTTTGCCGTGGCGCTTCCCTATTAGCTCTCCTCGGCTTCTTTAACTCAGTTGTAGATGAACATTTCATTTCGTCCTGTAAAATTGAAGATTAACACATTACTGTATAATATAGAAGTGTCACTGAGTGTTTAAAATATTGTAACCATAGTTTGTGAAAAAGATGCCGGGTAAAAACCTTAAGACACAAATGAAATAAAGTTGGAAATAACTGCACTTCTTTCGATTTGTCAATGTGAAACGCCAGTTGAATATGAAGCTAATTCAATGGACACGAACAAAGTGAGAGATATTTCTTTCTTTGGTTCATCCCAATAAAATCCAGGTTGGAAGACGCCCGCGTCCATGACTCGATGACAACTGTACCAAATGGACCAATTAGCGGGCTTGAACTGTCACTGCCAAGCGCTAGCTCTTTCCTCTCTGCCTTAAAGACAGAATTCAACCACCCCCCCCCCCCCCCCCCCACCAAACACACACACCCCAAACCCCTTTTTCCCTGCAGTCTGTGAAAAAATACGTGTTGCTACTTTTACCAGTTATAGATATTTCGAGGTCTTGTTTAATCTTGAATTAGTGTTTTTTTGACAAAATGTTATTTACCTGATAAGATGTTTCCCATGGTAGGATTTCACACACACGTTGATCGTGAACTGCGTCGCGAATGAGGCAACACTCGAAATAGCACTCACTGACATGGCATTGAGAACAATCCAGCAATTTATCACTGTGTGTAGTGTCAAAATCTCCACACATCTGCTGTGAAAACAGTCGCTCACTTTCAAAGCCGGACTCCATGGTTTCGAGCGCGTCGAGTCCTTTTTATATAAACAAATCCCTTTGTGTCTTGTTTTTAACTAAATGGTTAAAAAATAGAGCATGTTTTTCTGCTTTGATCTAATTTAGTTCTCGTTAGTTTTTCCATCTGTTATTGAAATGTAATACACTGACGTTAGTCGGCTAGAAGGCAAAACACTTCATCCCCAAACACTCGAGCTTTGTCTCCGTGTTCGGTTAATCCAATCCACTGGAAGCTTCAATTACCTTATTTGCAAATTTCGCGCACCAAGTAAACATTTCACGAACCTTTATCAGTGCTCGTGTGCACAATCTACACATAAGGACTTTCCAGTGAAGGAAAAGCTGCAATATAATAAATACAGGAGCTTAGACAAATTTAATGAACAGTTATTATGGTTCTTTACATTAAAATGATACCTATAGAAATGCCTATTTCACAATGAATAGCGCCCCGGGCATTCCCTGGCGCCTGATGTATAGAAAATACTCCATTGATCCTGAAAAATCAACTAACAATAGAAATACCAATATCCCGAGAACAATTGAGATAATGCGCCGAGATTTGTTTTTGCCGGTAGATTAATGCAATAATCTTTTTGTGTTTTGTGATGTTACTCTTTGGACATTCAATAACACGAAGACCATAAACTCGAGCGCCAATGTGTTATAAAAAAGCTACAGGCAATCGACTAGAAAAACTTGGTCACAACTGAACAAATTGACATTTGTCACATAATTAACCGTTGAGCCTGAAGGCGTTTTTTCAGTGCGTAAGTAGAACAAAGTTGTGAAACATCTTCTGTGAAGGAACAACCTGTGGTAGCGGAATGCATTTTCTCATTCATTTTTAATGATTTATTCTACAATTATCTAAGTGTATTTTAGGGAACGGTTATGTACAATTACGACATATTATGGTTCTCACTCTGTAGTTGGAAATTCTAGATTAACGTTTTTTTCATTGCCAGCAGACGCTCTCCCAACGTCTATGCAACATCGGGGATTTCCAACCTTTTCCCAACGTTGATTAGACGACAGTTAGACGACGGTATATAAACAGAAGGTTAGAAAAGCTGAAAGTCACGTTGCAGAAAAAATACCTAAATAAGGATGTAATTTGTGACATTGGCTTCGAACGTATTTTACTTCACGGTTGAAGTATTATTATGCATAAAATTTATCCCCACCTTCATGTGATATAAACACAGACGAGAGTGGAGTAAGATCTTAAATAGTGGTAACGTTATGGCTAAATAAAAAGAAACAGGGGCGATTACTATCTAAACTGGACCTTTTTCCTACCGAATAGGGGAAATTACACTTGGGGACCACAAAAAATGCGATTCTGGACTCTTAAAGTTCAGAACTGACATGAACGAGGAGATCGAGGTCACCCATGTACTCTTACATATCGTCTTTTAGGCCCCAAGAGTCGAAAATAAGTTTTAAATATCTATATCTATAACCGATTTCGAGATAATGGTCAGCTTCCGGTTTTTTGACAGCGATCATGACCGAAGAGGTCAAGCTCACACCGGTACCTCTTACATAGCTATTTTTAAGCCCAACGGGTCAAAAATAAGCACAAAATTGCTCTATCGCTAACCGTTTTCGAGATAATGGTCAACTTCCTGTTTTGACATTTGCCATAGTGGGTTTCACATCGTCTTTTATTGCCAAAAAGATCGAAAATAAGCTCAAAATAGCTATATCTTTAACCGTTTTCGAGATATTCAAATTCCAGTTTTGACTTTCACCATGACCGAGGTGGGCATGGTCACCGAGGTACCTCTTACATAACAACTTTTAGAATCAAAGGATCGAAAAAAGCTCAAAATCGCTCTATCTGTGATCGTTTTAGAGGCAATGGTCAGCTTCCGATTTTTTACCTTGACCATGATCACCGAAGTATCTCTTCCATGTCGTCTTTTAAGCCCAAAGGGTGGGAAATAAGCCCTAACCGCTCTTGAGATAATGGTCAATCGTTCTCTTAAAAAATCGTAAAAATGCAGATTTTCGACGTTTCATCATCCTCTGTCATCCTCAATATGCCTAGGATTATATCAAAGCATGTGACTTAGTTGCAAAATCAAAGCGTTTGCCTGGCTTACAATGGGCTTCAATGCCAATATTACAGTGTCCGGTTTTGCATATAAAATGTTCATGAATTTCTTTAAAAAAATTGATCTGGACCAGCTAGACATGCTACATTATGTCTCTGCCCTATAGGCGTCTCAGAGGAGTTCGCGTGACAAAGTTTTGGCGATCAAAAAAGTAAATTAGGGCATTGAAAATCCTCAGGTGTAAATACGTTTAAAATCAGTTTATTGAGAAAGCATCTGGGGTGTGAAGATTCTCTAGAACCCCTGAATTAAAAGCCTATTACATGGTCCCATCAAAACATGAAATATTTCCACAAAAATCATCATGGTAGATTTAATTCTTATGGCGAAAACAGAATTTTATCAGTGGATTAGAATCTTAGCAGTTGCGTCATTTCAGTTAAATCATCAAATTCTCTCAAAGATAATGCTTTACGATGTTATCGCTCGTTCAGATATGTTACATTTTGACATCAGATTGGGTCGTATTGTTTCATACGCCAGTGAAACCTCAGTAAACACTTACACCGAATAGCCTGAGCTATTTTGTCCGGGTTAGCAAGGTGTCCGGCATAATAAATGCCCTCAGTTTCATTCTTTAATGTGGTATTATTACAATATTTTGGCGGCACAAAGAAATGATGCATTTCATACTTCAATGTTCTCACAGTTTGAAGCACACTTGTTTGGAAGGATGGAGGGGAGTGCTCCGAAAAAATCGCCTCATGAGAAAATCCACCTCTTTTTGGCAACAGCGGTGAAAAAAACACATGAAATACTTTACGCTTTAAAATGTTTGCTAATGGAGTACTTCTGATAAAATTTACGTAGCTTGTCATCCACTCTAAGTACTAAATGGAAAATCCAGATTCCTGTGAGATTTTGTTCATGGCTAATTCCTCGTGCAACAAATCAAACCACTGTACTGTTTTCTGACCTACTAAGTCTATGACCCCAGACAATGACAAAACTCCTTGTTACCCCCCCCCCCCCCCCCCCCCCAACAGCTATCACCTAAAAAAATATTTCTGACCATCTCATAGCCATTCCTTAACAGTGGAAATGATACATGGAGAAATTTCTCCGGGTATGGCAAAAATCTGTGCGCTGGACTTTTTCAAAATGGAACGACTTTCCCACACTTTTTTTTTCAAGGAGGACTATCTCAGCCATTCGTTTAGAAGTGCTCGAAAAAGCAACGACAACATTGACTGTGGTTGTACTTTGGGTGGGATTGGTCGCGACCATGGATTAACGTCTTACCAATGTCCGAGACAAGGTTGAATAGATGTAGGGTAAGAAACGTTGTTTAGACGTTGCTTTTGACCGCAACCAAAACGCAACTTTCTGTGACATCTAATCGATGCGTTTGATGCAACGTTGCAACGTGGAAAATCGACGTTGTATAGACGTTGGACTCACAACCCAAGAAAAAAGAAAACCCTTTGTGTCATCGCTCACCGGAAATGGTAGTTATGACAAGTCACTTTCAAATAGATAAAAAGAGGACGTAAAATATGAGAATTTCAAGACCACGCAGGGTTTTCCCACTTACTTTGGAAAGAATGTTTATGAAAATCGACTCCATACTATTTTGCGTGATCAGATGACCCAAGCGACGGGAGCTGTGACGGAGGTTTGACCACACCATGATTATGTCTTGAAGGCGATTCTATACTGGCATTTTCCCGATCCCTGCGCAGCGTTAGTTTCCCGACGTCTCCACAGAACAGAGAATAGGTAATTAAGGTTCCTTTATTGAACAGAAAAACAAAGGGACTGGAAAAATCTGTCCACTATAACGAGTTGTCCGGTTTAACGAGGGTGTTCGGACCTGAGGTTTTAATGTGTATAATTTTTTATATTTAATATATATATATATATATATATATATATATATATATATATATATATATATATATATATATATATATATATATATATATATATATATATATATATATATATATATATATATATTGTATTTTATCTGTTTACTTTCGCCCTCGGTAGCAAGGTCAGCTCTATTAACTAATGGTCTAGTATCGTTGTTTCATTTTTTGTTGATTTATTGATACATGTTACCTACTTAACGGTCTTTATAGGTCGTTGATACATAAAAATTGTTCATAGTCGTTTCTTAATTAATTTCGCCGACGTCTAATTTATATCTAGTACGTCTTGTCTTGTTTTTCTTTGCATCAGTTATATTTTATTTTTGGACTGATCTATTAAAAAATTTTTTAGGTAGCTTGTTTGTTTTCGGTATCCGGACAATTGATCGAATGAAAATTCATCTAGCGGCAATTGATCTAGCAACAATTGATATAAATTATCAGGGTACGACAACTTAAATGTTTTCTCAAAACTTTTTTTTTTTTTTGGGGGGGGGGGGGATATAATGATCTGTCGATCTGATAAAATAAATTGATATTCATTCTTTTTGTTTTAAACCAGGCAAATCTCACTGTAACATCAGATTTTTCGAGCTTTGTTTTAAAATATTTTCAAAGCAGAACACTTTGGAATTGAAGCACCTTTTAAAGAAGTGAAAGGTTCAGCTACTCCGGAGTTAATTCAACCCACGTGTAACCACTTCATAGAACTCATTCCCTTGCACGAAGGGCACTTCCTTAAGCATCTATTAATGCCAAGGGCCTCCTAACCTGTCGGGGGTAAGGAGTGTAATCCTTTACTTCACTATAACTTCGGAGTCCAGTTAAGACCCTTCTACCCAATTCAGAATTTTAATGCAAACCCCCTTAATTTCTTTTAATGCCAAGGGCTTTCTTACCTATCACAGTTACTGAGTCCGTCGTTCATGGGCATATACAGATTAGTTGACTTACCCTGGCTTTGTGGCAGGTTTTAACGTGCTGCAAGTGGCTCTAACCTATTTCACCAACCCGGTATTGAGGACGGCATAATGTTTCGCGGTTTCCGAATAAGATGTACACAGTAAAGCTTTTAATCTTATTTCAAATTAATAGCAACTGTCGCGCCAATGTAAATGTCATTATTCAACACTTTGGTTTCGCAGTTCAGTATTTGATTGGCAGGTGTCACATATTGTACTGCTATATGAGTGTTGTTAAGGTTAAGTTCCCTGTTGCATAGCCCCCTCCTCGGGGAGTTGGGGGGAGCGAGATGTGCGGGATATCTATAACTCAGAATCCCTCCCCCCCTCTAAAATACAATTTGCTTTCTGTTTTTTTTTTTAGTTTAGAGGCTTATGTGGAATCTTGAACAAATTTTGTTGCCACTTGAAAACGGTGAAGGTTTTAAGGTGCAAATTTATGGAATGCCGTTTTCACATTTATTAGAGAATTATTGATATCAAAAATTAATTTTTTACATCAAAAATTGATTTTTTGACATCAAGAATTAATTTTTGATTTCAAAAAATGCATATTTTGATATGTAAAATTACTTTTTGCTATCTGTAATTGTATTTTTGATATCTATAAATGTATTCTTGATCTCAAAAAAAATTTTTTGATATCAATAAATATTTAGAGATATCAAGAAATATTTATTGATGTCAAAATGATTTAATGATATTTAAAATTGATTTTTTGAGATCAAAAATTCCATTCTTGAGAGCAAAAATGAAATATTTGAGAGCAAAATATCAATTTTGAGCTCAATAATTCATTTTCCTTTAATTGATATCAAGAATTTATTTCAGATATCATTATTTCAGAATGGAACAATTTTAACTTTATTTTGGAATCTGCAAATGATTTTTTGATCCCAAAAATTGATTTTTGATATTGAAATATCAATCTATTTTTTAAATAAAAAATTCAGAAGCACACATCTATGGAATGCCGTTTCCACATTTATTAGTGAATTATTGATATCAAAAATCAATTTTTGATCTCAAAAATTGATTTTTTGATATCAAGAATTAATTTTTGATCTCAATAAATCCATATTTTGATATTAAGAATTCATTTTTGCTATCTGTAATTGTATTTTTGATATCTCTAAATGTATTCTTGATCTCAAAAAATAATTTTTGATATCAATAAATTTTTAGAGATATCAAGAAATATTTATTGATATCAAAAATGATTTAATGACATCTAAAATTGATTTTTTGAGATTAAAAATTTTAATTATTGATAGCAAAAATGAAATATTTAAGAGCAAAATATCAATTGTGAGCTCAATAATTGATTTTCTATATATTGATATCAAGAATTTATTTCAGATATCATTATTTCAGACTGATACTTTTTAATTCATTTTTTGATCTTAAAAACTGATTTTTGATATCAAAATATCAGTCTTTTTTAATAAAAAATTCAGAAGCACGCATCTGTAAATAATTAATGGCTGTCCTTGTATACAGAATCTTTATTTTGAATTTTTTACTGCACAAAAGAAGCAATTCTTGAGATCAAACATTGTGTTGTTATTATTGATCTCAATAATTCAAATTTCCATCTCCAAAATTTAATTGACGATTCGTTATATTTTATGTGAATGTGTGTCTCCCGTAAGATTTCTTAGGTTTGTAAACTTGATTTTTTGATCTCAAAAATAAATTTTTGCATCTAAAATTCAATTATTGATAGCAAAATATAAATTAATGAGATCTACATTGATTTATTGATATTTCTAAATATATTTTGATATCAAAAAATAAACATTAAATGTTAAAACGGCATTCCATACACATCTGTAAATGAATAATGACTGGCCCTTGTATGCAGAATCTCTCTTTAAAATTTTTACTGTACATAAAGGAAGCAATTCTTGGGATCAAAATTTGCGTTTTTATTATTGATCTCAATAATTCAAGTTTTCATTTCCAAAATTTAATTGACGATTCGTTAAATTGTATGTAAATGTGTATATCTTTTAAGATTTTTTAAGTTTGTAAAAATTTTTTTTTTTATCTCAAAAATAAATTTTTGCCATCTAAAATTCAATTTTGTTTATTTTAATTATTGAGATCTACATTGATTTCTTGATGTCTGACTGGACAGAGGAATTATATTTCTTTATTTCAGCTCTTACGTTACTTCTAGTATTTAAACTTGGAAAGGCTTTCTAACTTTATTATTTTCCAAAATAGACCACAACCTATCTTCTTTAAAGTGTAAGGATCAAAAGTGGCTATCGGTCCCCCTCCCCCATTACGGGAAACACAGGGTTACCCATGGCGTACGCGAAACCGACCAAAAAGTTTTGCGCTCCATTAAAATTAATTCTTATTATTAGACATTATATATTCTACCAATTTAATAACGCAGCAAAATAAATAGAAATGCTCAGATAAACTTTAACTCAGTTAATTATACATTTTTAAAGAAAATAATGCAACATTTCATTTTTTAAATTTTTTTTTCAGCTGCAATTTGTCTCGTTACGGTTCATTGCATAAACAACATAATGCTTGAATTTATCCTGTGTCCAGTTTTAATATCGCATGTGCCCTCTACGTGCTTCGTGAGGTGCGGTCAATCTACGCCTAGCAGTCACAGTTGCTAGCAGAAAACGATCTCTCAGGTGTGATAGACGCATTTGTCGGTCCTGTCGTGTAGTGGTTACTGGTGGTCTACCTGGCCTAGGGCGGTGCGCCGTCGACCCAGTATCATGCAAAACCGCAAAACTGTTGAACTATTGACACCGAATTGTCTAGCGACGTTTGACGCAGATCTTCCACTTTCTAGCATCGCGACTGAGCGCTTGCGCTCAATATTTGTCAGTCTAGTCATAAGTTCAGTGCACACTTCACAAAAGTCTAACCAAATTGATTTTTCCTAGCTTTGATACGAGAATCGAATAAATTAAATGCCCATAAATTGCACAGAGAAGTCGCCGCGCCCTTGATTTATTTATTGGTGCCATGTGGTCTTGACCTCTGTTAATAAGGAATACTGCAGCAAGTGAATCACGCAAAGTACTCATGTCCATATGGGTTAAATTTGGACGTACAGTACATTATTACCATGCTCCTATAAGTTGCTGGACACAACAATAACCCCCATAATTTCTGTTTCGTTTTTTAATTTGTTGAGTAGAGCTATGTTAAGGGCATACATTAGATATAACGATACTTTTGAAAGCTTCAGGTCCATAAGCTGTAAGGCATTTGTGCGATCAAAATTACTTCATATTACCTTTTAAACACTCGAATGCGTAACATAAACAAGAAAAAATAACATTGTAAATTTTTTATTTAAACATTCGTTATTAACATGCCTATTATTTTTAAATTTAACTAACAAGACTGTGCTAACAAAAGCTCTTATAATACAGCATCAAAAGAGAAATCGGATTTATTTTTGAAATAAATAATATACTAGACATCAGAAATTCAATTTTAAGGTATTTGTAACTAAATTGTTAACATCTGAAATATCCTAGCATCTCAGTAGAACCAGACAGAGGTGGCAATAATATATAAGACTTCTTTGTGATAACGTCGGTATGTAATTAATTATAACTAAATGTTAACTTTTTTAATGTCAGAAAATCTAGTTAATAACGCCAGGGATTGTTTTAAGGCACTTAGATCTTATCATTACCAGTACCATTAATAGAGTGACCACCCAAAGTTCGCCTGGAGTAACAATTTTGGAACTGGTATCTTGACTTACTCTTTGAAAGAGCGCACAAAAAAACGCCGATTTCATTCAGCACATGTCTTTCACAAATTATTGTGCATGCCTGAAAACTAGTCGGGAATGCTAAACGCCTATCGACAAAGCTGTTGCGGCATAACAGACAATCTAATTAAAAATATTGCTCGTGAAAATATTTTCTTCAGAGGCAACATATTGTTTTATTTATAGTAGGAAAGGATAACAAAGTATAAAAACAACCAGGTCATCCAAAGAAACAGGTTCTGGAACGGCATTCTAGAAAATTTTCGCTGGGGAATTGGTATTGAATTCAACCGCGTGATCCCAGATATGAGAAAATTGAGTAATTTACTCGTTCGTATTCTTGAAATCGAAATTTAAGAAATTCATCTCAAGATACCTCCATGGTCAACAAAAAATATACGGAATTTAAAAGGGTGCTTAGCAGTCACCGAGATGTAAAAATTCAGAATGATTCCTTTTGCTTTCGCAATGCCCTCACCGAAAATGATAATTTGCGGAACCGTACGAAAGGAGAAAGAAATTGGTGGAAGTGGAAAGTTTTAAATTAGCTTTTGTAATATGACGTTACTTGCAAAAAACTTCTTTTGCTAAAACTTACACACGATAATTACAGACGATAAATTCTTGTGTTTTCAATTTTTAATCTGGAATGTTCTGATTGAATAATGACTTAATAGGACAACAAAAACATTTGTAATTTAGAGGTTTGGTTAATATTACCCAGATCTATAAAATTTAGAATGGTTCCATTTTTTCTGCAAAATACAGATAGTCCTCACCGAAAACAATAATTTGTGGAACGAAGCAAAATGAGATTTTTGTAAAATGGAATGATTTAAGCTTTTTTTTGGCCATTTACTATTCCTTACATAAAGCTTTAACTTACAAACGACAAATGGTTGGGGTTTTTTATTTCAATGTCGTGACTGAATAATGAGTGTATAGGCCAACAAAAACAATTGAAATTTAACAGCTTGGTTAACAGTTACCTCGATTTGAAAATACAATAGATCCGTTTCGTTCAGCAAAATATAGACAGCAGTCCTCGAAAATGGAAAATGGTGTTTTGCGAAACGGAACGAATTGTGAAAGAAACTGGTTGCTAGCCACTTTCTGTAAAAGATTACTTGCATCAAGCTTCTTTTCTTCCTGTTTTTCTTTCTTCTAATTTTTATTTTTCTTGTTAAAAATAAAAACAAACAACGCTGGTCTTTGTGTTTTTTTGTTTGTTTTTCTTTGGAAAGTCGAATAACGGATATCGAATCTGTGAGTCATTTTAAAATTTATATGGTACCATTTCGTTTCGAGAAAGAAATTGATAGAAGTGCAAAGTGCAAAATTTGCGTAATTTTTTTTTTAGCTTTTATTTTTTTTTTGTTTTTAATGTTATGATTGAATAATGAGTGCCCAGGACAACCACAACTTTAAATTTCAAATTTGTTTGTCCTGTTTTAAAGTTTAAATTTAAAGGTGTGCTTAACAGTTACCCAGATCTAAAACATAAAGAATCGTTCCGTTTCGTTCCGAAAAATCGGGATTGCCCTCCCCGAAAATTATAATCTTTGGAACAGGAACGGAATGAAAAATACGGTAATATGTAATGAATTTGTTATTTTCATATTGTTTTAAGCTGAACTTTTACATCCTGCAAAAATATTTAAGGATTTAATTGTGTTGAGTTTGTGACAGATTTTTAACATTTCATATGTTAATTTTAATATGAGAGTCCTCTTCATGCAACACTGCATTTCGTTTCATGCCGTTTCGTTCTACAAATTAGAAATAGTCGTTAAATCTGAGATTTTGAGAGTACGGGTCCTGGTCTGTGCATGTACACTCTTTGATACCGATTTCCATAATATTTCATTCATGTGTCCCATTACCTTTTTGAAGGACTTTTAAACACAAATCACTTACTTGCTATGACATGTAATTGGTTGTCTGTAAATACAAATTGTGTTTTTTCATTATTTTTAAATGCCTTTGCCGTAATTGCAAAACCATTGAGGATCCTAAATCATGCAATTAAAACTGAAATGATGATAAGTTGGGTTTCACATATTTATTACAAAGCCAGCAGGATCCTAAATGCGGTTGGTTAAAAAAGAGAACTCAAGATAAGCTTTATCAATGAACGACTTGTATAGAATAAACTCTTAATTATCTACATAATCGCATACTTAACCTTTGTTTAGAAAAGATAATTAATTTAATTAACAAATGTAAACTACAAAGGATATGTGTTACGGTGCCCTGGGTATGGTTCTTGCAGCCATATTTTGTACAGTTTGTAGTATATCCGTAAAGTTATCCCAATCAAAAGGTAATTTCATAATCAGTTCTGCAAGCCACCTTTGCTTACACGTTAAACTTGGTCAATTGAAGGTTTAGAAATTTACGAATCTGAAAAACAGATTGAAGATAAGATAAATCATTTTGGCATTTCGAATCTATGACTTGTTCCATGGTACACTTTGAATAGAATATGGTTTTCAAAAGAACATAGATTTCAAATTTTACTACTTTTCTCGTTTTCACCTACAGGGAAGTTATTTTCCAAATAACATCCACTTACTGTTTAATTTTTCAAAACATCCTTCATCCTTTGTTATTTAAAGTTTCATTTCGGTCGCGTCTGCTGAAGAAAATTTAGGAATCCACATAAAAGTGCTGAAAAGAATTGTATGCTTCGGATTTAGGAACGCTAACCGTAATAGTTGTGTACCTATTTGAGAGAAGCTATCCAGAATGATGCAATATTTATTATTATGAGTTTGTATGAAGTAATTCATGTTCCATTTTCCCATTATCTGTGGTTTTTTTATGTTGGTTATCTTTTATAGAGTACAAACAGCCAAAATTAAAGCTCAAAAATCTTTCAATACATTATCAAATCAATAAAGTTATGGACTGAAAGACAAGTCTTTGCTTCATTATAGATTTACTGAAATTGCTAAGAGATATTAGAATTTTCTTCATTTTTTTAAGAGTAGAAGTTCTTTTAATTCTGATGAGAGCTAAAACCAATAAAATGGCAATTTCTAACATTTGTGTTTAAGATATGCTGCAGACATACGATTTAGCGGTAAGAATTTGTGTGACAGCAATATCCTGTGCAGATCATTCCATCTGATTCATCAGAATGGCAACAACCAAGCGTTAAGGACATTATTATCTTTACGAATGAGTAGACTTAAGTTTTCCAGTTATTTGGTACCAAAGCAACAAAGGTGTTGAAAATAAGGTTTAGAGTGCTAAATATCCCAAAGAAAACACATGGACGGCAATGCTATCAGTCATGCCCTTAAACGAATCTGATACTTGGACAACACTGATTTAATTAATATATTAAAATACCACAGCTTCAGCTACCGTTGAATTAGATACAGAGTCAATTATTGATAAACTAAGCAGAGCGATTGATCGGCTGTAAAGTGGTCAAGTACCAGAAAATGGTGGCATTTGGCGGATGGGCCAAAATGTTGCGAAGGAACTCTACTCCTAATCCTTCACAATCTGCTATCTGCTAAGTGTTGGGGGGGGATATACACGACGACACGACGGTCAATGATGTATAGGTATATTTTCACTGAGGGAGCTGAAAGAGAATTTTCAGGAATAGCCAAAAACTGTTGTTTATAACCTTTGTCGTCCAGACCAAAGCGTTTGATGCAATAAGTAGGTCAGGTATGTCAAAGTCTTTGAGAAAACTGGCTGCCCCCAAGACTACTCAGGGAAACATGCGTAATACAGTCGATTTCGATATCAGCTTTCAAATAAAACAATGCATGGAGCAAGAATGTGCATCTGTATCTTTTCTCGACGTTTGCTCAGCTATGCCTTCAAGGATGTTAAGAACATTTGCATCTGCACTCAATATGGGGGGAATCTAGCCAACGTCTCCAAGAAAAATCGAGACTATGTAAAGTAACCATTATGGAAATGCTCTTCAATGACAGTGCTAAAATAGTTACACCTACGGGCGCTAATCGACAGTCTGCAAAACGCTTGTGAAAAAATTTCCCTGACAAACAGCATGAAGAAAACTGTCGTCACGTCTCAAGGTATTAAACACTCATCAGTCATAACTCTCAATGACACCGCGTTAGAGGTTGATAGCAAATTCTGCTGCGCGGGTTTCACTACCACAGACAGTTGTAGTTGACGAAAGCAATGGCCAAATCGGAAAGACTGCCACCGCGTTAGGCGGACTCCCAAAAGGGACATGCAAAACGAAAATTGACCACCAAGACCAAGATGGCAATTTACTAGGCATTTATAATAGTTCGCTCCTTGATGGCAGTGAGATATGAACAAGCTACTCGCACCACAAAAAGAACCTGAATTGCTTTTATTTCAGGTGCTCGCGTCAACTGTTCGAGATCAACTGGAAGCAGAAAGTTCCGACCGAAGACGTTCTGTCACTGTTTGACAAGTGCGGATGCTGTCGAGCTGGTCTACGCGATTCCTGAGCCGAAACGCCCAATTGGTCTGCCATCTGACACCCGGAAATAGAGAGACTTTTAAAATGCCCATTGCCTTTTCCAGGCGGAAAGATTCGGTCGACGTATCGTGATTAATATCTGTAAACAGCAAGGAAACTAGAAATGAACACAACAGTTTAAAGAGAATATATCCTTAAAGGTGAAAAAATTAAATGTATTAAATTATTACTATTACAATGTAATAGAAAATTGGTATTTTTAGACAATAATAAATACAAACTCAGCACTACTAATCGTAACAATAACATTTGGATGATTTCACACATCTACAGATCTACTAACTCTGAGAGAACTAACACTCTAAGGAGTTAAAGCATTGGGCAGCCGCAGTCTAACGCTAATTTTCTAAGGGGGATTTGCCCGAGTTACAGGTTTTTTACTGTAATTTTTGGGAAACACTCATTCCCCCCGTCCTTCTCCCTCTGGTCCTTTCCCTGTCCGTTATCCCGCAGTCCGTTTCCCCGGTACTTTTCCACTTGGCCCTTTCTCAACAAATGCAAAAAATTTTTGTCATAAATTGTGGAATATTTTTAAAAAGAAATTACTTTACAACGCATACATTTCATTTGAGAAACTTAAATATTGCATTATTCGATTGCATTTTCCACCCAAAAATATAATGGAATTTGTAGGATTAATATTCTGGTATTCAAATTTATTTAACTGCAATAAACCAAAATGTTATATCTACCGAATACCTATGATCAGTTACAATTATATGAGTAATTACTCTAGCGTTGGATTGTGGGATTAATTCTTTTGTTTGTATTGCTATCAATGTCCAGAGCGGGTAGATACATAATTTATAAAAAAAAACAAGTCAAACATTATAGTTTATATCAAAAGAGTATGGAGTTCATGCAACTGAGCAACAGATTAATATAACAAGTAACTAAAATAAATAAAAACAATAAGCAGTCGATAATGCAAAATGAAATAAAATATATGAGTTTTAATTACTATTAAAAATTTCACAATTTCTGACAGAAATGTTGCCTAGGGTTGCAAAGGGCCAGGGAAAAGTACCAGGGATTAACTACCAGGTGTCATAAAAAGGTCTAGACTCCACTTTTTTGCTTTATATTTTAGCTCTTCCACGTTGCAATAGTTTGATTATACATAGGCAAATTTAACACGGATAAATTTCTCAGTTTATTTATACTTCCTGTGAAATAATTGTTCTCTCCACTGTTAAGGAAGTTTTCATTGGCGGTGGTTTATTGGTCAAGTGGTTGTGAAAGACTCTCTTTCAGATCCGTATTATCGCTCCTCTTGTAGACATCTGGTTGCTGAAACTTGCAAGTTGTATCAACTTGACTCCTCCTCCTCACATTTCCGACTAAAGCATCGTGAATTAGAGGTTAGGCCCCGCATTAAATCACAGTAAATATCCATTTATTTTGTGATGAACACTTCTTCTTTTGGACCAAATAGCGACGCTTTATGTTGTCTTCTGTATTTATATTTCAGTAAACAATCTCCCGCTTCAAAAAAGATTGTAAGGGTCTCATTTGTGGCAGAAATCTTATTATTTGTCATCTGTTTTGTATGGAGGTACATTCTTTCTCAATCGCTCATAAACTTGCCTTCAGATCTGGAACTTGTCGTTCAGCTAAAGCATTCATTAACGATTTGTGAACCGAAATAAACCTGATTGTTATTCCGTGTAAGGTAATGAGTTATTGAAACGCTTCACTGTCGTACGTGCTACCAATGTCCGTGATGAAGATGTCACAAACAACGTAACTGTTAAATACCTCTCATAAACCTTTGACCGACTCTTCAGTAGTAGCGATGTCCATAATCAGCACACCATAGTTCAACGCAAATGCTTGTCCACAACGCTCATACATATAACGCTTTGGGATGGCCTATATAGAGTATCCTCAATGGTTGGTTATATACTTTAGCTTTGGGGGTTCTTTATAAATTTTTTACAGGCACACTTTGTATATCATTATCCTAGACTGGCCGGCATATATGAGATCTAGTTAGTGTTTTTATCTTCACAATACTGAAATATGCAGAATGGCGCTCTGTTAGAACTGTTGTTTGTACCAGGGCAATAATGTCAATTCCTGAAAAAGGTAATTTCATGGGAAAATATGGAGAATACTTACATTCAACAGATATTGACGATCTTGTTTTCATGCAATCCAGAAATTTGTATTTCCATGTTTCTGGCCATGGAAAACGGTTTAATCCATTGGTATTAGCATGCCTAATTGTCTTTCGACACTGAACTGATATTCGTGTCCAGACAAGAATATAGCATGGTGATGCGTCCTTCAAGCCGTGGATGTGTACATTCCTTTCTTCTTCAATGCTAAACACAGTACCTTGCATTGAGTCACTGGGATGAAATGTTGAAAAACACGCTCTTTATTATACTTACCATTACTAGTTTACTTACGCTTTGGATAAGCTCCTTGAAAATTCAGACTTTGCTTAAAATAACGCTGTAAATACATCTTTAATTTGTACCGCCGTGTACCTTAAGGCAAATTTCTGGTCATAATGTCATCATGACTGGTTTTTTTCCAACGCTAGCTTAACATTTTCCAAACCCGTTCTATTTCTACCCCTTGCATAACTGGTGATAAAACCTGTTTGCGGTGACCATTTTCTAGAAGAGGATAGAAATAACTGTGTGCAATTATGGCAGAAATCTGTGGTACATTTTTTTAAGATTAATCATAAAATCTGGCCTCAGACACGTTCTGTAGGGATTTTGCTTCGATCACAGCCTTGATCTTTAGGTCCGTTTTGTGTATTCCGTCTTTATCTCTTCTGTGAGCTTAAAAATTAATGACATCTTTGACGAATTCATATTTTTTCGGATGCACTCTTACTCTGCACTGATCCAGACCTTCTCGGGCAAATTGTGATGCTACCAAATAATCGTTATCGTCACATCCGATAATTATCATATCAATACACGTTCTAAGGCAGTTCACCAGCCGGTAGCGGATGGTGCAATTGTATAGGCGACACGCCTAAATCGGAGTTATCCTTTCTGAGTGTCCGCTATTTGACATTTTTAGCATCTTCGTAAATAATCATCTGTAAATAAGCCGTTTTACAATTGATTTTTGTGCATTTTCCGCTTTTGATCCTAAGGACAGAATAGAAGTTAACATTGGAATTATACCAGCTGCTTACTCTGTCTATTCCAAGGAAGATAAAATGCTTTTCCAGCATGTTTTCAATTTCAACTTGCTGTTCATTTCCTGTAGAATTTCAAGCAATTTTGCAGAACATCTCAACAGTACCTTCCATTTCATGGCGACCCCTTTCATTATATTTAACTTTTTCTTGAACACATTTTGATACTTTTTCACAACCAAACAGTACAGGTCCTCACTTCTTCAAAACATAGCAGCAAACGTACCTTAGGTTCTTCTTCTTCACGGAAATTGGACTATTATTTCAGGCTTTGCTGTCTTATTCGCATTGTTTGTACCATTTGTACTCGTACTGTTTATAATAATGTTTCGATGTTATGAACGACGCCGATCAATTCCATATACGAGAATGAATTGCACCTGTGACAAAAATTGTGTCATTCTGTGGCATTTCATCGCCTATATTTTACAAAACGCTACTTAGAAAAGGACCGCACTTAAATAACTGTCAATGTCTAAGTTGTCGCTCTCTCTAGAGTTAAGACATCCATGTATTTTAACTAGAAATTTTGTTCGTAGATTCTTTGTGTTCTCGAATAGTCTTCATTGATCAATCTTATTGCTGTAACCTCGATGGTTCTACACGCACGTATAATTTGGGTAATATGTTTGGCGGATATTTTGATGGCAGTGTCGTTGTCCTTGCCATCAGGTTTTGTTCCCACAACAACTTCCCCATGGTATGTTTGGTATTAATCCGCAATCCAAACGAACATGAACATTCCCAAAATGAAAAGTCTCACTTATTTTCTCCAGCTGCGGACATAAATTGATAATATATGCTCCTGTGTGTTGTCGCTTCTTGTAAAAATATCTCTCATCGATTACCATCGATTTTCAGGTCAAGTGTTCCATCATCAGCTGAAATGAACGGTTTCTGTGACGAGCACAAACTTAGAACTAGAACGTAATTGTATCTTCCTATCAGAATATGCATACCGGAAGCTTTCTTTCATCAGTACCTTAATAAAGATATTTATGCAGCATTACCCAACCTCATGAAGCTTCCTTCGTGCTCATTAAATGTTTCAATCTTGTCAATGAGACGAGTCATGAACGATGTTTACACATTCATCGAATATTTTGGTGATGCACAGACACTGTCCAGAACAGCCTTTGATTGTGAACAAGTTGGCTTTTTCAACAAGCTACCTGTTCGGTTCATTATTGTGTTATCTGGAACTGAAAAATGAGAGCAAGATAAATTCAGAATTTGCATATGAAACATGCAGTCTAAATCACTAACACAGAACTCAAAGAAATCATCTGTTTTATAACAACGCCGCATTGTTATCGCAGTTTAGTCTGTTGATGATAACACCTTTTTACTTCTCAGACCTACTGGAGATTCCAGAAAAAGTACTTATAACGACGACGATGATGACTACTACTTTTTAAAAATATCCACCCGCTTTGTGTTTATAAATGATGGATAGATTTTTGAGAGGTCATCTGTTTTATAACATCGTGTATTGTGCGAATTGAGGGTTGCTTAACCTGTGTGCAAATAGTTGTACCATCATTAAAATGAATCGATATTACGTATTTTTTCTGATATATCCAATATTAATGGGTGTCATAATTTTTGAATACAAGAAAGAATTAATTTATTTAGTTAAAATCAAAATTCTTAACGGTATAGTTAGATTGATTCTTAATTGGTGAGATTTTCGAAAATTTTATGAGCGATATTTTGGTTTAATGTTAATAAACTATCATTGAATGTTCAAAAGACAAATTTTATGATTTTCGGAAAGTTTAGAAATGTGCAAAATAATATCAGTATATTTATAAATGGTTATGAAATCCAACAAGTCTTTAATACAAAATTTCTTGGTGTAATAATTGACTCAAACTTAAATTGGCATGAACAAATAAGTTGCGTTGCAGACAAATTATCTAAAGCTTTAGCAATCATATATCGAGTCAGATTTTTACTGGATACAGATTCATTATTGACTTTATATTACTCATTGTTTTACCCACACCTTATCTACTGTTGTGAAATATGGGCAAATACAACCAAAACTAAGTTACAAGTATTACTCACCAAACAAAAACGTGCAGTAAGAATTGTCAATAATGCAGGTTTCTATGATCATACTAATGAGTTGTTTATTAAGTGTAACCTCCTAAAATTCGAAGAAATCGTAAAATTAAAAACAGCATGTATTATGTACAAAGTATTCAATGGTCACATTCCAGTACGATTGCAAAGCTATTTCCAGATTGGCAACTGTGTTAGTTCATATAGCACTAGACAAGGTGATAAATTTAAAACCAATTTCATAAGAACAAGATTGAAGTCGTATTGTATATCAGCTGTTGGTGTTAAAACTTGGAATTGTCTTCCTAACACCATAAGGTCGTGTATCAGTATTAATTCTTTCAAAAAGAATGTCAAAGCATTCTTCATAGCATTGTATTAGTATTTAAGGTATCCATAGCTGCTATGTTTCTAGTGTATTTCATTAGTACAGGCGTGCTCTAGTATAAGTTATTTAACTTCAAGCCACGCCTTTCTTTCTTTTTTTTTTTTTTTTTTTTCAAGCATTACATCAAAAATTGTATTCAGTATTATAATGTTCAGTCTGGTCTAAATGTGCATTTATGTTGTACATTTTATTGTTTGAAAAAAAAAGAAAAAAAGAATGAATGAATAAATAAATAAATAAATAAATAAATAAATAAATAAATAATATGTTTCAGATACGATAATATGCGGGTTGGTACTTTGAAATTAGCCTGCAATCCGTACATACGGTCTGTACAGTAGCGCTAAGAAACTGATAGTTAAAAAATTCAGTTGTTGGTTTCCAGTATACCATAATGCTCATGGTATGATTCTGAGCAACTTTCGTACTCGCACCTATTCCAATGCACAAGGTCCAGACCGTAGAATGGGAGGGATGGTAGAATGAGACACTTGACGCAGATAGGCTGAACCCTGCTTTGCTCATTTTGCTAATGGATATCCTTAGAACCACATACTTGAGAAAGTGTTTCTCATAATATTGCAACATCAAATTAAAAGTATCATTTGTTGTTCAAGAGAAAAGTTAATAAGGTTAGCCAGATTGATCAGCTGTTTTTTTGTTAACGTCGCCATCTTGATTCTGCGACATCGCTTATATGGCTGTTGGTGATTTCTCTACGTGCAGACCGTCGCCATATTGGTTCTGCGACATCGTATGTAACGCTGTTGGTGATTGGTTAACGTTCGGGCTTAGATTTCATTATCCAAACTTGTGTATTGTTTACCTTAGAAACACAGTTTGTGCTTTTGTGTATTTTATTGTCCGTACATTAGGGAGTTGCTGTTTCTTGTATCAGCAATGTTTGGCTTGACCTCCTCTGTCAGTGGTATTTATTGTTCTGTGTAATTTGAGGGATGTTTCCCTAAAATCATTAAAAACCCATAATTTTGTCCCAATTACTGTCTCTTCCTTGTATGAAGTGTAGACTGACTATATAGTCTGTCACTGTGGCTTACTTTGAAATTTGGGCTACTCTGGCAGGTTTTGAAGT
Organism: Protula sp. h YS-2021; assembly: GCA_949752745.1. Classification (NCBI taxonomy): domain Eukaryota; kingdom Metazoa; phylum Annelida; class Polychaeta; order Sabellida; family Serpulidae; genus Protula; species Protula sp. h YS-2021. The sequence goes on from OX457024.1 coordinate 47,993,971, forward strand.
TTCAACCGTTTCAGTTTGGGGGTAAACTATAAATAATTGATAAAACATGGAATCATATTCACAAGTAGGATATTAGTCCCAGTTGACTATCTATCTTCTATAGAGAGAGTCACATTTCCTTGGGTGTAGAGAGTATTTGAAGTCAATTTCTCAAGCCAAGGCGCATGTTGGGCGATAACCGGTGAATAGGCAATGAATGCTGTGTGAAATTATTAATCACCTTAATCATTTTGGCGATAAACCTACTCCTTTGCCACGTGTCGTAGTTGTTATATTTTAAAAAAACTTGAAATGACAACATTTTCACAACACAGCTGCCATATTGTTTATTTGTACTGATGCATAAGGCAGCGGCATGAGTATCTTACGCGTTGTTATAAAGCAGCTGCCTCTGAGGAAATCTATCTGTTGTGTATAAACAGAGAGCGGGTTGATCTTTCAATCTATTATTTTTATTTTATTATTATTATTAGAGTATTTTCAAAAGCGTTTACATAACGTACAGCTAAGCGCTTTGCATTAAATACACATATTAATTAAGATATTTATATAAGATGTTTGTCTGATATCTATTGGCAGTTCATTCCATAATTTGGACGCGGCATGTTGGAATGATCTGGAACCGTGCTTGTTTTTAAAACGTCTTGGTGTTAAAAGTGCTTGATCCTGTGACCGTAAACATCGTGATGGGGAATATGTAACTAATCCTGTGAGGTATTCCGGCGCTGTATCGTTGGTCGATTTGTAGGTGCTGGTAAATTTTGAATTCTGAAATTGAATCAAATTTGCGTTCTCTACTGATCACTTGCGCAGTTGTGTTCATTTCACGTTGAAGATGCTTTCTTGGGTTTTTGGCAACCCAATTAAAACACCATTATAACAATCTAGCCTCGACATAACTAAGGCATGAACCACGGTTTTACTAACGTCGTAGCGCCGAACTTTGCGAATCCGTGACAGGTGGTAGTAGCGGGTTTTACATATATTGGTGATATGGGAAACTAAGTCAAGGGTGTTGTCAATAGTTACTCCCAAAGCCTTAGCAGGACTCACTCTGGGTATGTCATCGTCATCAATATTGATCTAATTTACCTTGATTTTGGTTTCAATGTGAGGACTGGCTATGATTAAAAACTCCGTTTTATCAGGATTTAATTTCAGTTTGTTATTTCTCATCCAGTCGTTTATCTGACTTAAACAGAATGCTAGGTCAGAAACGGCACTATTGAAATCAGCAGACATGGCAACGGGCTTCACGAGACTTGTGTCGTCAGCGTATCTGTGAAATAGAATGTCTAGAATTCGAAATAGTCGACATATTGGCTGCGTGTAGTCGCTATAAAGTCTGGGACCTTGAATGGAACCAGCTGTTTGATTCTGGAGTATTTTCCAGAAACAACAACTTGGTATGATCTATCCGTCAAATTAGAACGAAACCACTGTATTGCCTGGCCATCTACCCCATGTGTGAGCCTGAGCCACTCAATTAAAATATTGTGATATACAGTATAAAACGCAGCCCATAGGTCGAGTAATGGAAGTAAAATAACTTCATACATTTGAATCGTGGCAGTTTCTGTGCTGTGATGTTGTTTATAGGCGGACTGAAAATTTTTCCCTGTCATATTGACAGAGGTATGCTTGTATAGCTGAGTTCCAACCGCTTTTTCGACGAGGTTAGTGGTTTAGGAAAGATTTGACACGGGCCTATAATTATTTACAGTTTTTCCCAGAGATGGTTGTTTGAGCAAAGGTTTTACAGTTGTCTTTTTGTGACAAGCAGGCAGGACTTCATCGCGCAGTGAAAGGTATTGAAGGACACTAGCCGTACTTTGCATCCCTCAGTGTTGAGTATTCTCACACATTGGTGAAAAAGGTGCATCTGAGTGGCCAAGTCACTAAAATCTATACTTTATTGGCTTAATAAAAATAAAAAAAGTGATTCCTCTCCTTTATGAGTACTGTTTTGCGCGGGATCTCCAGTGGGTCTGCTGAGTAAAAGGTGATATACACAACAGACCGAACCTCCGTAGAGGTTGGCTGTTGGACAACAACGGTATGTTACGCGACTACACTAATCGTGTTTTACTAAGGGGCAAATAGAATTTTTATGAAAATGAAACCCGAAATCTGTACAAATATATGTATTTTTCACTTTGAGTGATTATGTTGTGCAATTTTTAATCAATCTCTTTTGACTTAATTACATTGCCACCGGTGCAGTCTTTACATCGAAGAGCAATGACGTCACATGCACTGTTTGTAAACAAAGAGCATGGGCGATTTGACATTTCTTTTAAAAAACTTCCCCGTGAGTATTTATAAAGCAGGTATATCATATATAGAAATGTAGCGCCAGTATTACTTACAGGCCACACAATATTGTGAGACTATGTACAGAAGCCGCCCTCTTCTGATAATGTGCGCCGAACATCCGGAAATTGACTTCAGTGTACAGTGAAACCCCGCTATTAGGGACAAAAAGTGACTGAAGAACTTTGTCCCTAATGGCGGGGTGTCCCTAATTTCGAGGTCCTGTTCTATTTGACAACTACAACTAAAATCTTTGGCTATTTTTTTACACTTTTTCCATCACTAGCTTTGATTATTTTAACTTTATCAGATAGCGAAAGTTCGTTCCGTTTTCTTTTCACATCACCACTATTCATACTTAACACCTTGTATAAAATCTTAACTGAGTATAAAGACAATGAATTACTTGTTCTTGTATACTAATATTAAGGGACGGAGCACATGTCAATAGGGTTTAGTAGTATAAAGCTTCTCCCTTAAGCACACATCTTTTAATAATATTCTCCCTTAAGCACACATCTTTTGTAATAAGACCTATTGTCTTTACATGCACTGTGTTCAATATAATGTACTCAAAACCCACAGATAACAATAGCGAAAAAACAAACACCACCGAGTAAGAAGCTGATAGGGGTTGTTTACACAACGTACAACATATGGACAGCAATTTGACTGTCCACAATAGAGGGGTTGTTTTAAATGTGTAACTGTACTTACGGGGTAAAAAGAGTGTCCCTAATTCTGAATAGAGGGGTGTCCACAATAGAGGGGTCTAGATATAACAGAACTCTATGGCGTTTTAAAACAGACCGAAAAATGCTGTCCATAATTCAGGGGTGTCCATAATAGAGGGGTGCCCATATCCGGGGTTTTACTGTACTTTAACACAGGAGAAATCATGATCCTCGCCAGGGTCTATCTTTGTGCTAAGTTTTGAAAAGTTGATTTTTTTACTGCATTTATTTATTTCCTGAAAGAATATTATGACCACCGCTTACTTTACGGTAAAGTCTGTAGGCCTGTGTTGGAAAATGCTTCTTGTTTTGGTGATCCGCCAAAGATTGGCAAAATTTTTCGGTTCCCAATTTTCAAAATGCTTCTTCTCCCACAATTTAGAAGTGTTAATAAACATGCGCACAGGTTCGAAATGCGAACGGTGTTTCGACGCAAATCAAATATTATGCGCACTGATCCAAAATAAGCACCCCGCATCAACGCATGCGCACTGGTCCGAAATGCGAACCGCGCATCTTCTCAACCAAAAGAAACATGCGCACTTGTCCAAAGTGAGAACCGCACATCAACGCAGGTAAATAAGCATGCGCATTGATCTAAAATAAGAGCTGCGCATCGACGCAAGTTACATAAGAGTGCACGGGTCCGAAATGCGAACCGCAAATTAATGCAAGTTAAATAACATGCGCACTGGTCCAAAATAAGCACCCAACATGAACGCATGTTAAATAAACATGCGCACTGGTCCGAAATGCAAACCACGCATCGATGCAAGTTAAAAAACATGCGCACAGGTTCGAAATGCGAACGGTGTTTCGATGCAAGTTAAATAATCATCACTGGTCCAAAATAAGCAGCCCGCATCAACGCATGCACACTGGTTCGAAATGCGAATCGCGCATCAACTCGACATAAAGAAACATGCGCACTTGTCCAAATGAGAACCATACACCAACGCAGGTTAAAAAAACATGCGCATTGATCTGAAATAAGAATCTCGCATCGACGCAAGTTACATAAGAATGCGCACTGGTCCGAAATGCGAACCGCGCATCAACGCAAGTTAAATAAATATGCGCTCTGGTCCGAAATGCCAATCGCACATCAACGCAAATTAAATAAAAATGCGCACTGGTCCAAAATAAATGTGAAATGTGAACCGAACATAAACGCAAGCCAGATAAACATGCGCAGTGGTTCGAAATTCGAACTTCACATCGAAGGAAGTTGAATAAGCGTACGCACTGGTCCGAAATGCGAACCGCGCATCGACGTAAGTTCCATAAACATACGCACTGGTTCGAAATGCGAGCAGCGTTGTGACGCAAGTTAAATAAATATGCGCACTGATCCGAAATGCCAATCGCGCACCAACGCAAGTTAAATAAATATAGGCACTTGTCCCAAATTAGAACCCCACAGCATACAAGTTAAATAAACATTCGCACTGATCCAAAATAGGCACCCAACATCGACGTAAGTTAAATGCAAACCCCGCAATAATACGTACCAAAACATTAAAATTTAAGTAATATGGTTTTAGACGCGATACTCCTCTTTCAGTTTTCATCGGATCGCAGTAAAATTTTGTGGAAATATGGCACTCTTAGGGGGGAGGGACAGTGCCCATTATATTATTTTCGCAATCCGCCAGTTTTCGCTAGTTTGGCGAACCGAGCTTCGCGTTTGCGGATAAAGCCTACTCCTTGGTCAGAGGTGAAAAAAAGTACTAGAGCCAGTTTGACGAGTGGCGAAATTCCGATGTTCGCAAATCTTTGTGGAATTTTTAGCATTGGTGCTCCAAATGCGCCCGAGTCGAATTGTACCATTGTTTTGGCGCTTCGCCAAATTTTAACGCCTTCTTGGCCAAATTTTGGCGCAATTTTGTACTGTGTTAAGCTTTGCGTTTTTGATAGATTTCAGAGTCGTGGGTTTGAGTTTGAAAGTTGCACGAGGATATGTGCAGATTATATTGTAACAAGGCAAGGCATTGGCTTAAGCAATCACGTGATATATAATTTCCAGAAAAACAGTGTAGATAGCTTAAAGCAATCAAGATGGCCGCGCCCATGTAGAAGGAAAAACTATCCGCATGTTAGGCATTGAAAATTTGCACAAATGTGGGAGACGCATCTTGATACTCAAGTTTTGCCATTCTGGTTCCATGAATATGCCAGATATTTTTGAGTTTGCTTAACCGGATGTCTAGATTGAATTCTTTAATGTTTTATTGTGACAAACACTCTTGACAAAATTTATCTGCTAATGTGTTCGGAATATCAACTACGTCAGTTTTCATATACTAGACCGAATTCTTGATTTATTTAGCAAAACGTGACAATTTTGTCTAATGTAAACACCAAATTTGGCTTGAATGTTTGGTGTTAAAGTATATTTTGTTGTTTCACCTTTTATTGTCCATTTAGTATGTTCTTTTTTTAAGTATTGTGCAAACAAGTTATAAATATGTTGGAGACAGGGGTCTCGGAGAATGCCGACAACACAGATAACTCCAGTATTACATGATTAACAACTGATTATAACGACTTTATACTGTTTATTTTGTAATTACCTAAGTGGCAACCAAACGATAATTTGCACCTTTCAAAGGAGTTATTATCTGTGATATTGTCAGTTCGAGGCGTCTGCCTATAAAGTTGCGATGTGAAAAGGGGGACGGACGGGGGTATTCGGAATAACCTACAGCACAGTTAAATAAATGAAACGATGAAGGAAATGGGATCACTGCGGTGATACAAGGAAATACGAAGAAAAAAGAGATAAAAGGCTGTAGAGATAGAGAATTCAATGGCCATAAAATACGGTAAAAAATGAAGACTATGTATCCTTGTGATTTATTCATTAGTCCCCCGCTGGGGGACAATTTTTTTCGGGTCTGTCTGTCCGTCCGTCTGTCGACACCATTTTTGTTAACACACTCAAGCCTACATTTTTCGACCGATTGTTAAGATATTCTATATATGAGTAGTACTGGAACGAGCAAGGATCGATATTGTAAATGAGCCCTGTCGGCCCAAGGACATTGGCCCAGCTGAACTTCACAAATTTTCCAAATCCTTACTCATTTGAATGAGTTTGTTAACACACTCAAGCCTACATTTCTGGATCAATTGTTGAAATCTTTTATAGATAGGAAGTATTGGAACCAACAAAGGTCGTATTGTAAATGAGCCTTATCGGCCCAAGGACATTGGCCCAGCTGAACTTCAGAAATTTTCACAACCCTTACATACTGGAATGAGTTTTTAACACACTCAAGCCTACATTTCTGCATCGATTTATAAGGTATCTTAACTATAAGTAGTATTGGAACCAACAAGGTTTTGTATTGTAAATGAGTCATGTCTGCCCAAGGACATTGGCCCAGCTGAACTTTTCACAAATTTTCCCAATCCTTACTCATTTGAATGAGTTTGTTAACACACCGAAGCCTACATTTCTGGATCAATCGTTGAAATATTTTACATATAGGAAGTATTGGAAGCAACAAAGGTCGATATTGTAAATGAGCCCTATCGGCCCAAGGACATTGGCCCAGCCGAACTTCAGAAATTTTCACAACCCTTACATACGGGAATGAGTTTGTTAACACTCAAGCCTACATTTCTGCATCGATTGATAAGATATCTTAACTGTTAACACTCAAGCCTACATTTCTGCATCGATTGATAAGATATCTTAACAAACTCATTCCAGTATGTAAGGGTTGTGAAAATTGGAATAAAAAAAGGTCGGTATTGTAAATGAGCCCTGTCGGCCCAAGGACATTGGCCCAGCTGAACTTCACCAATTTTTCAAATCCTTACTCATTTGAATGAGTTTGTTAACACACTCAAGCCTACATTTCTGGATCGATTGTTGAAATCTTTTACATATAGGAAGTATTGGAAGCAACAAAGGTCGGTATTGTAAATGAGCCCTATCGGCCCAAGGATATTGGCCCAGTTGAGCTTCAGAAATTTGCATAACCCTTACATACTGGAATGAGTTTGTTAACACTCAAGCCTACATTTCTGCATCGATTGATAAGATATCTTAACTATAAGTAGTATTGGAACCAACAATCGTTGGTATTGTAAATGAGCCATGTCGGCCCAAGGACATTGGCCCAGCTGAACTTCTCACGTTCACGGAATCAGCTATGTTTGTTTGCAATGTATGTTTGATTGTATACCACACCGGCACGATGCAGGAAAGCCTGCTTTCAACTCTTGTAATAAACGTGACTCTCATGTTGGATAAAAGGGTAAACCACCCGTCATGAACGCAGACAATTAGGCACTTTTTTGGGGCGGGGGTAGGGGGAGGTATGCTGACATATCTGTTACTCCCCACCCCCCCCCCCCGACCCCTCACCAGTAAAGAAAAATTCAAATAATTGTCTGTTTCTTTTTTTTTAGAAACTTGAGCAAATGTTTTTGGCACATGGAAGGTTTTTATCTGCAGATGGAGGAGAAGAAGGGTCAAATTATTTATCCCAAACAAAGCAATCTGGTTTTGTAATAATAAATCATATTTCTTAAAAAATGTATTATAAAATGAGCATTCTTTACTCCGTTGAGTTTTTTTATTACCAAGCTTACTCTTGGAAACTATGTAGATAGAAAACTGTAACTGTGTAAAAAAATTATACAGATATAGAATCGTCTGAACCGAACAGTAATTGCAAGAAGCTCTTTCGTTAAATGAGCCTTCCGCCAATCCCCCCTTCCCCTTTCCACCTCAAAAAAAAAAAAAACCGATATCGCGTGTTATAGTGTATGCATAGTACATATGCTAACGCTTTGAAACTGACCCTGGACGCAGTGTTGCCAGCACCCAATCAAAATATATGATCCGCACCCCTTGTGCTATAGGCTCAAACACAGTTTTTTTTCGCTCTTCGTAATGATTTATTCGCTAAAAGTTCTTCAGTTAGCGCCCAGATTTTAGGCAAAAGTTGCTTTTAAAATTTTCTGAAAATGTTAAGAACCCAACAGCATGAACATTTTTGCATTTTTGCAATTTGAATCATTCGAAGGTGACTGAATGTGCTGTATTGGCTTAAGTAATATCAAGGCCGTCACATTAAATTTATGAAAAATATCAATGTACGTCTGAAATAAACCTTACGGTATTCCGACACAAGATCGTATCGATATAACGGCCTACAGACATAAAGTCCCACCAACATAAGGGTTGGCCGACATAAAGTCTTACAGACCTAAGGACCAATGACATATGGTCCAACGACAGAAGGTCCCACCGACTTAAAGTCCCTCCGACATAGGCTTAAAGAACATAAGGTCCCTCCGACATAAGGTCCAACGACGTAAGGTCTCCCGACATAATATCCCCGGAAAGAAATGCTGCTGATTTGTGTATTGGAATATCGTGTTGAAGCCACGCTTTGAAGTGGAAGCTGTTGGTGTACACTGTTCCGTTCAAAATGTTTTTTTTTTCTTGCTGTTGTTTCTAGAAGTGTCAAGCAAAGATCTGCTGATAGGTGTGATGTCACACAGGAGTAACTTTCTCCAGCGACAGACAATCAGGGACACGTGGTGGAAAAACAAGCAACATTATTCAGACAGGTATGGCCGACTTTTATATGAGCGATAATGGGCAGGAATAGACCGCCCGAACAGAAATCTCGTCACCGCAAATAATACTGTTTTTTTTTAAATTTTGTTTGAAAGGGTGGAGTTGAAGTTCGTTGTTGGAAAGCACGCCTGTCTAATACACCCGGAAGACAGACAGAATGAGTACCAGTGCCTTCACTGGGACCTCTCAGTACCGAGTAAGTAGTAACCAGTACTCACTAGTACTCAAACACTTCTTTATATTGTTGAGGCGACAGGAGGGCAGGCTGTTAGACTACCCGCCAGATATGCTTAGTGGTCATAAACCTTAAACTTTTTGAATTTCATGAAACCTTAAACATAACATATGCTAATAGTCATAAGCCGTAAACATTTTGAATTTTACGAGTTTGGCGCTTAAACTTAGACATTAGAGAACCACCAAAAAAAAAAAAAGAAACAAAAAAAAAACAAAAACAAAAAAACAAAAAAAAAAACAAAAAAAAAAAAAAACAAAAACAAAAAAAAAAAAAAAAACAACGAAATTTTACTATCTTTCGAACCTTTCCCCCGAGCAAGGTTTCTTACGTTAATGGACGCGGGACAAAGACGCTGCCCCTCCGCTGTGCGTGGAGAATTTTGACAGGATGCCGTGTATAAGACCGTTGTTTTTTTTATCGACAGATATCACGGAAGACCTGGCTTTGGTGACCAGCTTCTCCGACAACGAGAGCGAGTATACATATAATTATGGTGTGCAAAGAATACAATTCAAGGTGCTACTTTAATCACAATCCTTTTCCCGGAACAGAAAAAAATAAAAAAATTTCACCCAGTTCCTTAAAAAAATAGTATAGTAAACATTTTTTATCAAAGCAAAATAATTATGCATTAGAACACATACCGAGTGACAGTGCACTCCCGTATAAAGAAATGATTGGTAAATTTTGCGTTATCTCATCGCGTGCGAAACTTCGCTCGCCAGGTTCACGCGAACGCCCTAGGTTATAGCCAAAGTCACGCTGACAGCTTTGTGACGAAATCCTTTTTTGTTTCAGGACTGGGGGGGGGGGGGTTATCTGACAGGTAAATGTTTATTTCCGCTCTGTTTGGATATATAAGGCATGATTATATGTGTCTGTGTTATAATAGCGATAGACCATGGGGCTGGTGTGCTTTGTACTGGATTCGAACACGTCGGTATCTGGTCGAGCGACATTTCCTCGAAAGTGAAGATCGTGACATTTCGTCTTAATTTTTTGGGACGAAATTTTGTCAAGAATATAAACTTATGAAGTGAAGCTACATTCACTGATGGTGCGTCCTGTACCAGCGGGTGGTGAGGCCTGTACTAGCGGGTGGTGTGGCCTGTACTAGCGGGTGGTGTGGCCTGTACCAGCGGGTGGTGTGGCCTGTACCAGCGGATGGTGTGGCCTGTACCAGCGGATGGCGTGGCCTGTTCCAGCGGGTGGGGTGGTCTGTACCAGCGGGTGATGTGGCCTGTACCAGGGATGGTGTGGCCTGTCTCACCGGATGGTGTGGCCTGTACCAGCCGGTTGTGTGGCGTGTACCAGCGGATGGTGTGGCTTGTACCAACGGGTGGTGTGGCCTATACCAGCGGATCGTGTGGCACGTACCAGCGGGTGGTGTGGCCTGTAGAAGCCGGTGGTGTGGCCTGTACCAGCCGGTGGTGTGGCCTATACGAGCGGATGGTGTGGCCTGTACCAACGGGTGGTGTGGCCTGTACCAGCGGGTGGTATGGCCTGTACCATCGGGTGGTGTGGCGTGTACCAGCGGGTGGTGTGGCCTGTACCAGCGGGTGGTATGGCCTGTACCATCGGGTGGTGTGGCCTGTACCAGCGGATGGTGTGGCCTGTACCAGCGGATGGTGTGGCCTGTACCAGCGGGTGGGGTGGTCTGTACCAGCGGGTGATGTGGCCTGTACCAGGGATGGGATGGCCTGTCTCACCGGATGGTGTGGCCTGTACCAGCCGGTGGTGTGGCGTGTACCAGCGGATGGTGTGGCCTGTACCAACGGGTGGTGTGGCCTATACCAGCGGATGGTGTGGCATGTACCAGCGGGTGGTGTGGCCTGTACCAGCGGGTGGTGTGGCCTGTACCAGCGGGTGGTGTGGCCTGTACCAGCCGGTGGTGTGGCCTGTACCAGCCGGTGGTGTGGCCTATACGAGCGGATGGTGTGGCCTGTACCAACGGGTGGTGTGGCCTGTACCAGCGGGTGGTATGGCCTGTACCATCGGGTGGTGTGGCGTGTACCAACGGGTGGTGTGGCCTGTACCAGCGGGTGGTATGACCTGTACCATCGGGTGGTGTGGCGTGTACCAGCGGGTGGTGTGGCCTTTACCAGTGGGTGGTGTGGCGTATACCAGCGCAGGGTTCATAGGCCACCTGGAAAACCTGGAATTTTTTCAATACCTGAAAAAATCATGGAAAAATCATGGAATTTAAAAAAAGGCCAAAAATCATAGAAAAAATCATGGAAAACGAAAATGGGTAATTATGCTACAAATTTCTATGGACGGTCCGGAAGTGAACTTGAATTTTTTACAAACCTTGATTGAAAACCGAAATGAAGAAGACCCAACTATACCCGAAATATTAGATCTAGGTTCATGCAGTCTTCACATTGTACACGGAGCGTTTTCAGCGGGGTATGTAAAAATGTGGGTGGGAGCTAGACAAGCTGCTTCGATCATTGTTTTACCTGTTTGACAATGCCCCAGCTCGTCGAAGTGATTTCCAATCAGTTACCAAATCGTCTGATTTTCCCCTTCAGTTCTGCTCAACAAGATGGGTCGAAGATTTAAATGTTGCCGAAAGAGCGATATCGATATGGCCTAACATTGTGACCTACGTGAAACATGTCGAAAAGATGCCATCTTCGCAAAAACCAAATATCCAGTCCTATCAGTGCGTTCGAGATGCCGTGTTGAAAGATCCTTTCATGGTTGCCAAACTACATGTTTTCGTCTCCACTGCCAGGTTGTTTAAGCCATTTCTTGAGAAGTATCAGACCGACTGGCCCATGATGCCCTTCATCGCTAGCGACCTGGCATCAATGATTCTAAACTGCATGCAAAGGGTTATCAAAGCTAACGTCTTGGATTCTGCCAACAGTGCCTCAAAGTTGGCTAAAATTGAAGTGAAAAAAGAAGAGAATCAAGTCCCAGCTAAACAGGTAGAAATCGGCTTTGGTGCATCTGATGCCATTAAAAAAGCAAATCCCAAAGAATTATAAAAGTTGGAATTCTACAGTGCCTGTAAAAAGATGAACATGGCTCTCTTGACGAAACTGGTCGACAAGTCACCCTTGAAATACGTCTTTGGGAGAGGCCTCATTTGTTTCGATCCAAACTTTATGATAAATCACGAAAATACGGCTGTAAGACATTGCAAAGACGTTCTAGTGTACCTCTGCCAGTGTTGGTGGCTCACCTATGGCGAGTGTGACACTGTTCACTTGGAATACAAACACTTCCTGCAGAAACTGCAAAGAGACTATAAGCCACAATGTGAAGAATTCTATGAAAATGTCACCAGACTCGATGCCTTTCTCTTTGACCATCTGCGGATTCAGGATATGCCGGAATATTCTAATCTGACGAAAGTTATTCTAATGATTGTTTCACTTTCGCATGGCCAAGCGTCCGTCGAGAGAGGATTTAGTATAAATAAGGATCTGCTAGTTCCAAATTGCAAGACCAGCGACTGGTTTATAGTGAGTTGACTGCAAACGGGATAAAGAGTGTTGCCCAGTATCAAATCAAAGATGAACTGCTAAAGTCATGCAGGTACGTTGTTATATAAGGCCCTTAAGTTTGTACAGGCATTTTATTTTCAATCGTTTTTTTTTTTTGTTATTTTTGGATACCATACGTAAAATTCGGAGGTGTTTCGAGTGTAATTATTTGTGTTGTTATTGCTGTATTGAATAGCGTCCTTTGTTAATTAAGTTAAATAGATAACTGCATCGCTTATTGTTTCAGTCAATCTTGGGGAAAATACCAACAACACTTGGAAGAGAGCAAGACAAAAGCCGATACGAGTGTCAAGAAAGACAGTAGCGCACAGCAGCGACAGCCGCAGAAGCGCCAATAAGCAATGGAATCAGCTGGGAGCAAAGATGGTGGCGTGAGAAAGAAGAAGAGGAAGTAGGTCAGAGAGATCAGAAGGCACAGTTTTGTGGACAGTGTAATTTGTAGCAGTAGGAGTTGCATTTCATTTGACAATTCCAAAAGAAACTCAGCTTGATAATTTAAGCATCAAGACTCTTTCTTTTCATTGTAGATTTTATTAGCAATATTTGCGTTTGTTTTGTATTTCTTTCTTTAACAGATTTCTGTAAAAGGATCAGAATACTGGATGATCTGTTTTGCGTTTTTGAATTTTTGGGTATGAATCCAGAATAGTTTACTAAATCGATAAGATAAGGATAAGTTGAAGTATGTTTTCATTTTGCCTTTTGGATTTGAAATTTGTCAGGATTTGTGGATAGTTCTATTTTCTATGACAGCATTGATTGTAATCTCAAAGTACTTGCAGCTGTTATGGTCTTGAGATTTATTTAATATTTTGTAGTGAAATTTTTATATTTTATTTGTAAATAACTCTTCGTTTTACTGCTCTTTACGATCAATTAACTAGGGTTTTTTCCTGATTTTCTTCAGATTACAGTATATTTGTTTTGTGAAATGTAGTAGCTAATTTTCCGGCTGCTTTTAATTAGTAAGTATGTCGTATTTTGTTGTAAGTTAAAGTTTTAGCTAAAGTACATTAGACTGATGCCGTATATTACGTTTGAGGTTTTTTCATAGCATTATTGAAGTTTATTCATAAAAAGTGATCTCATTGCATTGTAAAATTTAAATGATCGAGGTTTGTATTTGAAAATGTCGAAATTTGTCAATTTAGTTATAGTTCTGTTACCATTTTGTGTTTTGCAGAATAAAAAATAGGTTAAAACTGTTTTTTCGCTCATTTTTATATATATATATATCCGTGAAAACCTCACAAAAACAATACCTGGAAAAAAATTTGAGATCCTGGAAAAATCATGGAATTTGATTTTGAAAATCGACTATGAACCCTGCAGCGGGTGGCGTGGCCTGTACCACACAAGCAGGCTGGTGGTGATCTTATCAAATTGATTGCAATTCTGTATCTCCACAAACTGTATTTCCTTCAGAGCGACGCAGTATTATATGAAGTTACATTATTTGTTTTACGGGAGATTACGTCCTAGTCCTCCTTCGAACAAGTTGGCTTAGGGCCCTGTTGTCCTACGATCTCGAATTTTACATTTGTAGTTGTCCTACGATTTTGTATTCCCGTTTGGGCTACGATTTTGCAGGTCCGCGTTAAAAGACGTTTGAAATTAAATACATTTTCCTTACTTAAGACTCTTCCATGGCCTCTGTACAGTTTTGTGATGTTTTGTTTTCAATCAAAAGGTATTTGATCGTATTTGTGATTGATTGTGATTGTAAGGCAGTTGATCTAATGGCAGTTGACGTTTATACTTCATGAATACATTCACTTGCGAATCCTTATTGGATTTCAGCCGAAAATCGCTACTGAGATGTAACTGCAATTATGATAGTTCCGTGCGTAATGGCAGTTCCTATGTCTTTACACTTTTTTCTACCATTGTACTCTGAACTCCCCCCCCCCGCTCCTCCCTCCCCCCCCCCAATGGAAATTTTGACATGGATTATGAAACATCTAAGCGCTAGATGGCTTTAATTTCCATCGGCGTTCCAAAAGGGAGGAAGGGGTCATTTACGACGACTTCAAGCGCGTGAGAAATCGAACCACAACTGGGAATATCCAATCGTAGGACAGCCGGTCCGTATACCAACTAGGAATGGAAAATCGTAGGGCAGCTGTGTCGCAGGACAACTGGGAATACAAAATCGTAGGGCAGCTGTGTCGCAGGACAACTGGGAATACAAAATCGTAGGGCAGCTGCGTCGCAGGACAACTGGGAATACAAAATCGTAGGGCAGCTGTGTCGCAGGACAACTGGGAAAACAAAATCGTAGGGCAGCTGTGTCGCAGGACAACTGGGAATGCAAAATCGTAGGGCAACTGTATCGTAGGACAACTGGGAATGCAAAATCGTGGGGCAACTGTATCGTAGGACAACTGGGAATACAAAATCGGAAATCGTACGACAGCTGAGCCGTAGGCCGTCGGACAACTGGGAAGTGACAACACCTGACCAGGATCGCCACATTAGACTTCTGCATCTCAGAAACCGCTTCAGGCCGGCCACTCGGACTGCACACGAGACTCCAGGAAGGAACAACCCACGCATTAGTGCATCCACAGTTAGGCGCCGGCTGTGCGATTTTGGGCTACGAAGCGGTACAATGCTGACGCAAATAAGACGCCGTAATCGACTCCAGTGGTCACTCTTTTCTTCCCTGGGCGTGGCCTATCATCGACGGAACCCGTTTGATTGTAGCGCTCGACTAGTTTTCGAATAGTTGTTCGACTGCAGCCAAAATGACGCCCTACCTCGCTGTAATTCGTGTTCGCTTGCGTCATGCCGAGCGCAATCAAGCGTTCTTCCCGCGATAAACGCGGCATAGCTAACTGTTTTTAAGTATCTCAATCTTGATTCGTGTTATCCGTTCAAACCGCCTTCCATTGAAACCAAAATACTGAGTATTGCCTAAACTTTCGAGTAGCAGATGACCAAAAACTGTTTTTGGTCGAAAGTCGGCCGATCGAGTCATCCATGCGTGGCACTGATTGGCAATATTATACAGCAGTTTAGAACCTAGTACAAAATACTTAGGCATTGTTTACTATACATGACATAAAGAAAATTGTAAAATATACCAAATTTTTTACCCGGAACTTTTCATTGACGCTTAGTATAGCTTCCCAAAAATCTCTATAAATGTCGCGATCTTCATGTTCGACGAAGTGTCGCTCAACCAAATGTCTTTAGGAAATTGGGAGATTTGAAACGGCGGAGTAAAAGGTGGTTTATATTGTTTCTGTTGACATATTAAATGAATTACCCAACAAAGAAGTGACAGATACAATGTCATTGCAATACCGTGAAGATTGTGTTCGTTTGTAAGGAGGTAAACATTCGCCTATGCCTGCCTAGTGTGATGACTAACGCCCACTGTTGTCGTCACAGCTACACTGGGGTCACTCAAAGAAAAAAAAAAAAAAAAAACTATAAAAAGAGAAAAAGAAACAAGTTTGAGATTAGGGAATGATGGAGTAACTGGTTGGTTCAAATGTCGACATTCCTATCTGATGTTTTACGGTACCCTCAGGGATAAATTACAACACCAAGTCTGTCTGAACACACGGCTCCTGCCGACACCTCTTTTTCACTGTAAGACAGCAACAGTGTGGAATTTATCCCAACCTTTCAATTATTCATACCTGATATTGTGTTACATTTGTCAGGTCTTACACGACGTCATTGTGACGAATCTGGGAGTGCATTATAGCAGTGCTGTGAACAGAGTGCGCGTGTCCTTGCAGGAAGCCAAGAGTGAGGTAAGGAACTAACTGCGGTGTGACACATTTTGCTGGTTGGCCGAACGTCAAATCGCTTGCGATTCTCATGTTAACACTTTATGTTTGTATACTTTCTGTTACTTATAGAACTAGTTGTTCTTCTCCAGTTTTCAAATCTTAGCTGAGTTTGACACGCTAGGAACCAGTTTGAAGGCTTATAATTGTGTAGAGTAAGGTGGGGCAAGAGGCCCCCCCCCTTAAGCGCGATTTGCTATAAAATTTTATTGAGTTGAGATATGTTCCTTAGCTTTTGGTTGGTGTTCAACCTCAAATCCCTCTACCTCCACAGTAGTGAATCAGTTATTAAAACTTCTTACTTTTCATGAAAAACTGAATAAAAAAATTGGCCCTTAGTGGGCCTTTTGCCGCATACCTGCGGCAAAAAGCCCACGGGTGCCCCCCCCCCCCCCCCGAAGGATACAGTGTGAATATCATCTCAAAAAATTACTATCGCCTATCATCGGTTACACTCTGTTATGTTTTTAGAAACAGCAAGTCCACTTATTAATTTCATGATATTACCCTAAAATCTGTAACCTATAAAAACTTCTATGGCTTCCCAAAAAATTCTGATTCTTATGAAATTGACCCCCTAAAGTAAAATAATGTTTTTACTTGCAACATTGTGCCACTGTTGTGGTTTTATTTAGATTACATGTGCTTTCGTCATGTGGCGCTTCGATCAGTTTTGATTTTGAGTGAAAAAAGTAACGCATTTCAAAATAACGTTGAGTGGGCCTTTAACCCCGCATGGGCGTCTTGCCCCACCTTACTCTAATGATCGTTGCAGTTCAAAACTTTATTGGTTTGCAAAGTTGCGTTCGACGACAGCACGTCTAGCGACAGTACGTCCAACGACAGTACTTACAACGACAGTACGTCCAACGATAGTACGTCCAACGATAGCATTTCCAACGGTAGTTCGTCCGACGACAGTACTTACGACGACAGTGCGTCCGACGACAGTATGTCCGAGGACAGTACATCCGATAACAGTGCGTCCAACGACTATAATTCCCAGAAAAAAAAATACAAAATTTAATGTTAGTCCGATTAACTTTGTAACCTGTGTGAAGTGAATTCAAAAAAATACAACAACAAGGCATTTATGCCAGATTGTATTCGTTGATGCTGTCACCAGTAACATTCAAACGGACTCTCTTTATTTATTATTTTTTATAGCTACAGTAGTGTGGAAACATTTTAAGTTGTTTTCAGTCCGAATTTTTACCAACCACTAACCACCGCGATGGGTCTTTCAATTCGGGAGGTAAAAATATCCGTGTGCGTAACGGAGTGTATATGTGAACACTTGAGACTATTTCTCCGGGACTTTTGATCAGAATGGGTGGAACTCTGGTTTGAAGGTGCCTAGTGTTGTTTTCCAAGTGAATTTTGAACTGTTGAATTTTATTAAAAAGGTCAGTATAGACTCAGCCCGAGATTAAGGGGAGCGTTTGAAGTGGAAAAGGCAGCAAAGGAATCATTTTCAGTGTAGTTACCTTAGAATCTTTTAGATCGCACGTCCGGACAATTCCCCATGAGCAAAATACATATGATCAATGCGGTCTGTTGCTTCATCGCCGTTTGAAAGGAACTTTGCACGAGGCACAATATCAGCTCGGCCCAAGGTCCTTTGGCAGTGAACATTAAGCCAAAAGGCTTTCTCAGGCAAAACACAAACTGGACAGGTGGAAAGATTATGACATAAAGTGTCAGAATTTCGCTAACACGTATTTATAATCCTGGTGGAAAAAGTCAAGGCGTGGTTTTGACCCGTTTTTTTTTTTTTTTTTTTGGTAGCAAACATTCTGGTCATGGGGACAGTATTGGGCCAATCAGGGTAGAGTCGGAATTTATTAGTGCTACGGTGATCTCTTGTAACACACGAGTGTTGAGCTTGGCTAATCATTGGTCCTGAACTAGATGCAATGCAAACTTACTTTCTGTCACGATGAAGCTTCATGTCCAATATACACTAGTGTTCACACGCTATGCGAATTAAGCAGTGGGAAGCCGTTGGAACAACGTTGTGATTTCCTGGTTTTAAGGTGGAGAGGGGGGATTTGAGGAGTGGGGGGAGGGGTGGGTGAATTGGAGGTTTTAAGGTCTGGTTAAACATGAAGAGAAATTCATGTCGCTACTTCATCCCCTATCACTGGTTTCCCCCCCCCCCCCCATCTTCTTGCCCCACTCGCTGTCTACCGGCAACCTTCACCAACTTCTTACACTCCGCTCCGAATCCACTCAAACCCCAGCTCAGCTACGATCCCTTTGTGACACTCACCCGGGGTCACCAAATTCATCAAAAGACTTAACAGCCCTCCAGAGACCCGTTATTAATGTCACCTGGAAATCAAATTAATGTATAGCGAACTTACGACGTTTAACTGGCAGCAGTGGCCCAGGACATTGTTGTGTATACTGTGGTAACCGCCTGCTTTCAGAGAGAAATCACAAGTGCTGATTTTACCACGGCTGCTCCAGGAACGCAAAGCGGAGACTTTTACTACAAAAACGTCACTGCTTATGTCCTTCCAAAGGTAAAGTCATCCAAAAAAAGGAACACTTGAAAACGTTCCATTTTGTAACTGGTGAAAATGATAAAATGTTTTTTTTTTTTAGAAATTAATACGGATAGGCTAAAAATAACTGAAAAAATTGGTTGAGTTTGTCATTTTTTGGTGTAGTTTCATGTTACATATGTGGGCGTGCGGGCGCCGAGCTCTGTATTCCGGTTTGGGGACAATTGGTCGTTTGATTTTATTCAGTCCTGTCATTATCTGATCAAGGGGAGACGGTTGTTCCCATATGACCAAACAACGTTTGAACACTATGAGACGCCGAAAGGGTCCCGAAGTTATTTGTATTAATTTGTTATGGCAATAATTGGCTAGCTTTCTGATGCAGCTGCTTGGTGAAGTACATGCAGTCCATGGCTAGGATGTTAGCCGTCTTAAAATATGGAATAAAACTTCCCTCTCCCTGTATAAGCCGCCCAAAATAATAAAATGTAAATGTGTATCTATGACTTTTGTTTACCAACCAAGCAGATTGTATCCCTGGAGTCTGGATTTGCGGCTTCGTGCCTGGTTTATTTTATGATCATTAAGGCACCGCGGGTGGATCCAGTCACGGCGGACACAGACCTCTGTTTACCGGGCGTTTCACCCACGGGATTTTCCCAGTGTCTTAAGTATTACAAAAAATACCATTGGTGCACAGTCCACTCCGGCTTATAACCTGCACGTGATAACTCGCATGGGCTTTACTTGTGAAATTCACAGTCACGGGGTTTAGTCCGGGAATTACATTATATAATACCGATGACTTTCTACATTATGAACGAGTATTTTACGATACTGTTGGCCTTTTTAGCACGACCGGGAGATAAACAACCTGTATAATTTTTATTTTCTTGGAAAGAGAAAAACATCTTAAGGTAAGTTCAATTTTAAATTTCTGTCACCTTTTTTTCTTGTTTTTTTTTTTTTTTTTTTTTTTTGGAAGATCCGAGGACTGATGACCTAGCTCCTTCACGAACAGTTCTAATGTCTAAAATTTTTGTTTTTATTTTATTGATGACTGCCAGCACACTGGAAGGAAATGGAGTGAATTCCTTGTTTTGTGGTTTAATTAACTCTAAGTCAAAACGCACGGTGGGACCAATTTTGGGGCCGCCATTTTAGTTAGCGATGTTAGCTGTGTTTTACGTGACATTTAATTAGTGGTGTGTTCAACATTGGCTTCGTACACTCCCTTTGCATTGCGCTCGGTCACATGCACCGGATGACTCGTGGCTCCAGGCCGTTGTTCGGTGCGTTATTTGAGACAAGCCGTCACATGCACCGGATGACTCGTGGCTCCAAGCCGCTGTTCGGTGCGTTATTTGAGACAAGCCGTCACATGCACCGGATGACTCGTGGGTCCAAGCCGCTGTTCGGTGCGTTATTTGAGACAAGCCGTCACAGGCACCGGATGACTCGTGGCTCCAGGCCGCTGTTCGGTGCGTTATTTGAGACAAGCCGTCACATGCACCGGATGACTCGTGGCTCCAAGCCGCCGTTCGGTGCGTTATTTGAGACGAGCCGTCTCGTGCACCGGATGACTCGTGGCTCCAGGCCGCTGTCTGGTGCGTTATTCGAGACCATCCGTCTCAGGCACCGGATGACTCGTGGCTCCAGGCCGCTGTTCGGTGCGTTATTTGAGACGAGCCGTCTCAGGCACCGGATGACTCGTAGCTCCAGGCCGCTGTTCGGTGCGTTATTTGAGACAAGCCGTCACATGCACCGGATGACTCGTGGCTCCAGGCCGCTGTTCGGTGCGTTATTTGAGACGAGCCGTCTCAGGCACCGGATGACTCGTAGCTCCAGGCCGCTGTTCGGTGCGTTATTTGAGACAAGCCGTCACATGCACCGGATGACTCGTGGCTCCAGGCCGCTGTTCGGTGCGTTATTTGAGACGAGCCGTCTCAGGCACCGGATGACTCGTAGCTCCAGGCCGCTGTTCGGTGCGTTATTTGAGACAAGCCGTCACATGCACCGGATGACTCGTGGCTCCAGGCCGCTGTTCGGTGCGTTATTTGAGACGAGCCGTCTCAGGCACCGGACGAGACATGGGTCCAGGCCGTCGCTCTCCATACTCGGCTCTGCCCGTCTCGTTCTGTTTTCCTGCTTTGCTTTCTACCGCCGATTGCCTATAACTGCTTGAGAAAATGGAACTGTTGCTGCTTCAAAGGGAAACAATAAATGAAGTGTTAAAGTGGTTCTAGTGTGATCACAGTCATCAAATATGTATGCTGTTTTGCTGTGCCTTCGCTCTGCGGCCTCGTGATTGCGGAGAATGATCAGGGGCTAGCCACTATTGTGATTTGTGTTATGATTTCAACTGACAAAAATGGCCAATTAGTCGTTTAGTATTTTTCTTCTCTTTACTGAAGCTTGTAAGTTATGATTGCGTTTTTCGCCTCAGAAGTTGAATATTGAGTGATCAAGCAGATATTGGATTAGGGAACAAATATGGAGTTTGGAGACTGTCAAATGCCAGGCACTTAAGCTGTTTTTCTGCGGAGGGATTTACCGTGTGTTTAAAAACCTAACATCATTCGTGAGTGCTGCAGCTGCTATGCTTGAAGACTTACGTGATACATCCTCGCGGCAGTAGCCGGGTCGCCTTTATTGTCATTATTTATGTATATTTTATGTGATATGTTTCGTTTTCGTTGGCAGTTCTTATGACAATGTCCCCCGTTTACAGTGAAGATAACAAAACTAGAATGCTAAATTAATGATATATAAGATAACAAAATTAGAATGCTAAATTAATTATTCATAGCTTGAAATAATAGTGTCTTTACTGGTATCCGTTTGCTGTCATGCGCATATTGAATTAGTGATCAGAAGATTTCACATATAATAAATTGCTAGTCACAATGCTGGAAGTGTGGACAGTAATAAATAGCGCCGCCCGCTGTGATGCGGCTCAAAGAATCAGTTAATTAATGCGCTTGGCCTTACAATGTCCTGGGAAGATTGGCAAGCGGTCTCAGACAAGTGGGAGAATTATTAGCACGGTTGTGGGAGAGTGAAGCCAAACATATAAGGCGGGTTTATTAGGCGAAACGGATATCTTGATCGGTCATATGGAAATGCACGTCTCCGCGGTGTAATTAGGAAAATTAGTACGTAGCAAATATGCTGTGGCGGGTTAGAGGTGGCGGCTGTCCCGGGGCAGGCTGCTGTCCACTCGCTTGCTCGTGCAGTCTCCCACGGCTGCTTCTCCACCGCGGGTGAGAGGTGACCTCCATCCAGGGCAGGCTGCTGTCCACTCGCTTGTTCGAGCACTCTCCCACGGCTGCTTCTCCACCGCGGGTGAGAGGTGACCTCCATCCAGGGTATGCTGCTGTCCACTCGCTTGCTCGAGCACTCTCCCACGGCTGCTTCTCCACTGTGGGTAGCGGAGGAAGGGGAGGGGAGGGGCCCAGGCGCTCTCGTGTTACCTTGCATCTCCCTCTCTACAATCTACTCTATGATATAATGCGCACTTTAAAAGAAAAGGAGAAAAATAAGGAAAGAAAACATCAGTCCTACTTTCTGCTTTCTGTTAGTATCTTAGGTATTTTGCAATTTTCGCACTTTATTTTTAAATTTGATGCGATTTCAACAAAAATAAAAATGTGACAACACTATGGAATGCGCTTTTAGCATTTATTAGGCAATTATTGACATCAAGAATTAATTTTTGATCTCAAAAATTAAATTTTGGATATCAAGAATTAAATTTCTGTATCTCTAAGTATATTTTGGTTTCAAAAATAATCCTTGATAATAATAAATATTTAGAGATATGAAAAATATTTATTGATAGTAAAAATAATTTACTGATCTCTAAAATTGATTTTAGAGATCAGAAGTTCAATTCGTGATAGCAAAAATTAAATAGTTGACAGCAAAATCTCGATTCCGAGCTCAATAATTTATTTCCTTTTTACTAATATCAAGAATTGTAGATAACATTATTTCAGAATGAGACTTTTAATTTATACTTTAAAATCTGCAAATGATTTTTTTATCTGAAAAATTAATTTTTGACATCAAAACATCAGTCTGTTTTTTTTTTTTTATAAAAAATTCAGAAGTGAATAATGACTGGCCCTGTATACAGAATCTTTCTTGCATTTTTTGCTGTACAAAGGGAAGCAATTTTCGAGCTCAGAAAAAATCGCGTTGTTACTATTATCAGAAATTCAGTTTTTCATCTGCAAAATTTAATTTACGATTCGTTAAAGTTTATATAGATGCCTCTCCCTTAACATTTTTAATTATGTAAAATTGAGTTTTTGATCAAATAATTTTTTGCCATCTAAAATTTAATTATTGAAAGCAAAATATAAATTAATGAAATCATTGATTCATTAATTTCTTTAGTTATATTTTGATGTCAGCAATTAGCATTAAATATTAAAATGGCATTCCGCACACTATAAAAATGCTACAGTGGTTCTAGTTGGATTACAGTCATCAAATATGTATGCTGTTTTGCTGTGCTTTCGCTCAGCAGCCACGTGATTGCGGAGAATGATCAGGGGCTAGCCACCATTGTGATTTGTTATGATTCCAACTCACTAAAATGGCCAGTTATTCATTTATAGTTCTCTTCATTTCGTGGAAGCTGAGGAGTGTTGATTATTCTTCGTCTCACTTGCTGATTGTCAGTGAAACTGCTAAGAATTTATTCTCATCAAACTGATAAGAGTTGAAACAATTTGGAACCAGACCATTGGAGACAGGCAGTTCTGACCGAGAGAGTTGGGTCCCAACTGTAAAGTTGGACACTTCCACCCCAAAGCTATGTGATAGATTCCATGTAGCTATCTTTTATTCAACAGTTTAGAATAAAGACTCCGCGAGTAATCTTAATAATGGTGGGTTTTTATATAGCTACTTTCCCTTATAGTCCCTATCTAATGCAGCCAAGTTGGCGCTTAACAATATTCCTAAGTAGAAAGGCAGAAAACTATATAAGCACATCGATATCCCTAGGGATGTAACGAATGTTGCGATTCCTGGCCTTGAGCGGGATTCGACCTCAAGACCTGCAGCACCGCAACGTTTGGCTGTGTCAGCGGCTTTAACCACTCGGCCACACCGTCCCCCGCGAGTAAGCCTGGGTTCACTCTGTCATCAAATAAGAATTCTGACTCACCTGTATTATTCCATAGGCCAAGGAATGCTTATTTATGCGGTGTTACGAAAAGACTGCTTGGCTTCTGGGTTCAGTTAACCAGTCGTGATAAAGTAATGCAAACAAACGGCGAGAAAGAGAAAGCGCTCGTGTCGAAAAAGTGTAGATTTTTATTTTTCTTTTTTTTTTCAAATGCCTGTCACGTTATCGTAGAGACCGAATCGCCCGACTCCGCGTTCGGTGCCTTGTTGCCACTGTCCGAATGGTCTGTGTCAGAATTATCGTCGCGGGAACCAATTCTCGCGTGAATTCTCGAGGATTTGATGAAAACGATGCATGATAATGATGATATCTATGGCCGATAAAACTGATGGCCTGTAGCCCTTCAGTGCCCTATAGTGATGTGTTTACGTCTGTGACAGGACCAGAGGGGGTTGGCGTCTCATCTTTACGATGGGCTTGACATCAGTGGCCCAGTTATCTTTGAGGGCAGCGATTGAATGTATAGACTACAAAATCCAGTAAATATTGCCAACGTGGTGTTTAGGAGGATAATACTGGCGATTACAATAATGATAAAAATGATGGCTAGGGGTGTGTATCGACCAGTCAGCGATTAGTCGATTGGTCATCGATCACAGTGTTAATTTACAGGGCATTATTTCAGATACAAGTTATTCCTTGTAAGAATAAATCATGCTTGTTTTCCACGAATTAAAAAAAAAAGGCTGCATTGTTTAATGTAAGAGGTCTTGTAGCAGACTGTCACTCAGTGAAAAGAGTTCTTGAGATTTTGCCCCTCCCCCTTTCCCCGTGTCCTGTTGCTAAATTATGTGTCGTTTGGCAGATATGCAAAATTATTAATAAAGTTATTTTTTGTAATTGTCATTTGAGCTAGTACAGCAGGTAGAGGGGATTCGGCAAATATTAGAATTAATGGTGCTTGGGGAGCCGTGAACATTCCACAGTACATACAGTTTACTTCGTTAATAATGTATGTGATTGGTTGTTGTTTCACAGTACAGGATTATTTGTCTGAGCCTGCTGAATTAAATCACGGAGAAAATTAATAATAAACAGGGCCAGTGCAATTTGCTTCCTACTGTTTATACAACATCTTTTTTTCATACTTACCCAAAATAAAATAAATTTCAGCAAACATCGTTAGCTTTGCATTAAAACTCTTTTTTACGAAGGAGCCAAGGACTGACCTGACTTGCCTCGCCTTCTCATTACGCAGTTGATGTACAGTAGTTGTTACGAGGCTTTAAGTGGAACACTTGTTTTACAACGAAGAGTTGATGTAACGTCCGACTCGAGACCGGGGAACGGCTTGCAGTCACGGCATTCGAGGTTTAAATGTTTGCTCTGACGTGTGGACCGTAATTCTCAGTACATAAAAGTTACCTTAATTAACGGTATATAGGGCGCCCCACATATAAGGCGCAGGCAGCCCAAAATCGTCAATTATGACAATAAAGCGGCATGTAAGGCGCCATGACGTATAAGACGAACCGTATTTTACAATATTTGTTATTTATTTATTTACTTATTTTATTTCTTTGTGCCAAATGCATTGTTATTTCGGGGATTAGGTCTTTGTGTGGTATGAGCTACCAAAATGTATATACATATCAAACATTTTATTCGTGTTTTATAACATTTAACCTCCAGTATGTTTACTGAAACCGTTGTAAAAAATGACTCATGTAAAATAAAATTGACATATAAGGCACAGAAAGGAGTTTTGATGAAAAAATGCAATTATGTAAGCCGTGTCTTATATGCAAACACCGTATTATCTAAAATACGAATTCTTGAGAAAATAAGAAACCAGATATCAGGCTGTTCTAGAACTTCGAAACCTGGATAAAAAGGGCGTACAGTGAAACCTGTTTTAGCGACCACCAGCTGGGACCGGACAAAAAAGACATACAGCAAAACCCCTTGAGTGAACACCTTCCGGACCCGGATAAAAAGGCGTACCGTAAACCTGTCTAGTGACCGCCTCCTAGACCCAAATAAAACAACTGAACCTGAAGTTGTATAAAAAGACAACTGAAATACCAGCAAGTTAAGTTACGTATCCTCACCCCCACCCCCCGCCCTTTCAAAACCCGACTTCTGGACTGCATTTATAAAAGGTAAAAGGTCTTATTGCTCTGTAAATAGCTCAAGCTTGTTCAAACAGAACTTTGTGAAAGGGCGGTCGGGGGGAAACATTTGTTTTTGTTTACAAAGAACAAAACAGGCAACGGCTGGCTTATAAAAGTGTTTGACTTGTTCGGGTACCCTGTTGTTGGTGAGCTTAGGTCGCTGTAGTGTACTTTATTTTTGAATTTTTGAACATGAATTAATGCTATGTGAAGAAATTAATATTTTATTTCAGTCAAAAGAAAAAATGGAACAGGGTTATTGGTGAATTATGGGTTTAGTCGGGGAGACATCGGTTTTCGTTTACAAAAACAAAACAGAAATTAGGTGTCGTTGAAAGTGTATAATATAAGCCTAGGGTCTAGGAATACTCCCCCTGGAACCCCCCCCCTCCCCTAGAAAACTAACCCCTCAGGAATACCCCCCCCCCCCCCCCCGCTGCAGCCTGCTTTCTTTTTTTACCCAGCCAACTTTGTCGGACTGGGTTAGTCGTATCACTATAGGGAGCTTGAATGTATGTGCGCATGTTTAACTTTTTCTTTAAAATGCTACTCCTCCTACAGTTTTGTTCCAACCGTTTTGATATTACGCAGGAATGTTCCCTGTGTGGTCCCCCACCTGGCTTTTTTGACGATTGACCAAAAACTGACAAAATGGCGGCACTTTTGACCCATTTTTAAAATGCTACTCCTCCCACAGCTTTCCTCCATATGTTTAGATGTTCCCAGGGATGTACGCAGGGATGTTCCCCAGGGGTTCACCTACCAGGCTATTATTTTTTCGCGGTTTGCCAAAAACTGCCGAAATGGCGGAACTTTGAAGTTTGGCTAAAACTGGAATGAATGGTAGTAAATAACTGAATCGTCAAACTATTCTTTTCTCTCAGTCTTTTTCAAATAGTTATAAAATTTTAATCGAAAGTTTCTTAGGTGCCTCTTCACCTGGACTTTGCTTTTTTGTCGCAAATGACAAAAAAATGCCAAAATGGTGGAATTTTAAAAATTTTGTAAAATTGTGTAAATGTCGGTAAATACGTGAATCGTCAAAACGCAACCTCTCCAACATTCCCTTTCGGGTAGCTGTACAACGTTGATTTTACAATGTCTATCCCAGGTCAATTTTCCGACGTCTATTCAACGCTATACAAAAGACGTTGGTTAGACGTCGTAGAAATTTACGTTTTGGTTGCGACCAAAAACAACATCTAAACAACGTCGTTTTCCCAACGTCTGTTCAACGTTGCATTCAAGACGTTGGTTGACGTTGACCTGTAATCGCGACCAATCACAACCAAAGTATAACCGGAGTCAATGCTGTGGCTTGGTCAAATCGACGTCGCAACCTCGGGGCTGCATCGACCTTAGAATGTTTACTGGGTGGTGTCTTGTTAAGTCTAAATAATGTAAATTTTCCTTCTAAAATCTCCATTTTTTTCCAATATTTTGGAGCACCTGACGTCTGTACTGTAACGTAAATATTTTTTTTTAAATCACAACGGCCAATTGAGAAGTTCTTAAGTTGTGAATTTTGTTTGGTAGACCTGATTGGTTCATTCTTAGTTGTCATGGTAACTGCAGACTTCCATTTGGTTCAGTGCAAGCAAATTTATACGACAATGTTTAGATACAGAAAAAAACATATCAAAGCAAACAAAAGCTTGGGAAAAATCCACAAAAGCCATGACAATCAACCAACCCACACAAGTGCCAAAAAACACCATACAAAATCGCACTAAAGCACTCCCATTCCTGCATCACCAAACGAATGCAAATAAGATCATAGAAGATCTAGTATGTTTTAGTTTGCCTTTGTACAGACTTTGTGCAGACTCTTGCGTGTTATTATCCTCGAATCATTAAGAAGACGATAATGATAAAACGCGACTGCAGAATTGCAAATCATCTGCTTATCTTACTGAGAGAACCCACTTACTGAGGTCAGTGAGCCCAAAATCTTTGCTTCCAATTCGCTATCAATTTGCATCTTTCTTCCACGGAAAAATAGCCAAATGCTTGATAACTTCAGTGACACAGCAAGCTGAGAAACTTTGCCTGTGAAGAATACAAGAGAGACTGTGAACTAAGGACATTCATACATTATCCGCGGAAAACCTTCAGAAATTAGTCAGCAAATCGCTCGAAAGACCATGCGCTCAATCTCATGTCCAAAGCTTAGCTAACACCGTATTATTTAAAATAAGAATTCTGAAGCAAATAAGAAACCAGATATTTATGGTAGGCTATTCCGGAATAGACTACCGATAATTAAAATGACACAGAAATGAATAATGCTTCATTTTTCTTATGCAAAAGGGTGAAAATAAGTTGAATAATGTAATTCTTATCTTTTGACGAAAGGAAAATAGAAAATATTGAACAATTAAATTAACATTTGATTGTTTATTAAAATGTCGGTAGTTCACTGTTGAATAACCTATTGAAATTTTAAAATTTAAAAAATTTATTTATTTCAATTTTTTTCATATTTTTCTATTTATAAAATTAGCAAATAAGCTATTTACGGAGTCTGCAATATGAAATGGTGAAGTAATGAAAAAATCGATTTCTGTGACATTCGGTTTATTGGTAGTCTATTCCGGAATCGCCTGCCAGAAAATATCTGGTTTCTTATTTGGTTCAGAATTCTTATTTAAAATAATACCGTGTTAGCTGTTCTGATGTAATGGTTCTTGTTGTAACACATGGCTATATCCGTTAATCAAGGTACAGTCCCTCCCTCCCCCCCCGTAAACAAGCACTACTTATCCCACTCAAGAAACCACGTTTGTAAAAATCGTCGGTCCGTCAACATTTCCTACATTTCCAAGCTGTTAGAAGAAATTACACACAGCAAGCCGATAAATCCGTGATCGGAAACGATCTCACAGTGGCGCTAGGGTCTTCGTTTATGCCGCGACCCAGTGCACCGCTCCCCAAGGCTGGGCACAACACGCCTGACAATCGTCATGGTTGGAATAGCAGATTCTGTTGATTTTACATATTTTTTTTTGAACGATTTTCTTTGGGTTTTGTAGAGATACATTGACTGCTTTCCGGTATATTTGACAGATCGTGTTCAATGCCTGTCAGCTGATATCTCACCCGAGCGTATAAATCATTGGCAATCTCCCACAAGAAACCGTCTCAGGCCTTCCAGGGTACACAAAATGTGCCACACTGATCGGTATTCTCGAGAGGACCATCATGATTATATTTTATTTATTTTTTGATTTACGGTGGCCAGGTTTGGAAAGCTGCCAGCGCTGAATCGCCAGAATCCGAGCCCAATGCAGCTTATTCACTCAATGCTGCATCGCTAGAATCCGAGCCCAGTGCAGCTTATTCACTCAATGCTGCATCGCTAGAATCCGAGCCCAGTGCAGCTTATTCACTCAATGCTGAATCGCTAGAATCCGAGCCCAGTGCAGCTTATTCACTCAATGCTGCATCGCTAGAATCCGAGCCCAGTGCAGCTTATTCATTCAATGCTGAATCGCTAGAATCCGGGCCCAGTGCAGCTTATTCACTCAATGCTGCATCGCTAGAATCCGAGCCCAGTGCAGCTTATTCACTCAATGCTGAATCGCCAGATTCCGAGCCCAGTGCAGCTTTTTCGCTACAAGCTGCGATCTCCACACAGTTGGTGCAAGTTGGTGCATGGGTGATTTGAAATAAGATGAAGCTGAATCAAGACAAAAACATAATTTCTTGTCTTCGCGGATAAACACAATAAGTCAGATATCATCGTCAACTCATTAGCCGTTGGTGAAAAAGCCGTTCCACGAGGTTCACAGGCTCGATATTAGGATATTGAACTTGTTCGAAAATCACCTAAGCTACGTTAGCAGAATGTCGCCGCACGAAACATCTGTACAAAAGCTTATGAGATCTTGTATGCTTATGTACGATACACTGTATAAGGTCGTATGCGATCTTGTGCGAAATGTAAAAGTAAATTGCGAACTATTGGGTACCATTATGTACTATTGCAAACAAGAGGTTTACGTATATATAGTTTAGTTGGTTTTTCTATGCTTTTGTATGTTTTTGTCTTCTCAGACTTGCAACGAAAGCAAAATTAAAGATATAAAACATACAAAAGCAAACAAGCATTTCGTTTGTTGTTCGATGATTTCACCAGTGATTGACTTAATCCTGTCTATATGGAGGTAAATATATAGTCCACATCATAAGACTGAAGCATGACCATAATACTGAGTAGATGTGTCATTGCTCTTGAAGTCTCCGCTCTTTGATGTTTTAGTACAACCAACTGTCTGTACTTGAAATACTTAAATCTTATTTCATGCAAGCCAATGTCATTCTCTGTTTGTCTTTTAATCATTGGTATGGATTATCACTTGTTGTCACTAGAATTTTGTTAATGAGACCTGATTGGTCCACTTTCTTTCCATAGTAACTGCAGACCTACATTGGGTTCATTAACGACAAAATCATACTAATTGGGACAAAAACAGATAAAACTAGAAGCTCATTCCGCTAGCGAAATGTTACACACTTGACAAAAATGAAAACGCAAAAATACTTCCTTCAGTTGATTATTTCTTGAATAATATACTCCAAACAACACAGCTTAAATACGTCTTATAAGCCGAGTAGTGTTTGGCTTTTGTTGACTTAAGGTTTTATTGACTGACCAGGCAGTGTTATCTGTTTGCGCAGTGAGAGCTCGCACAAAGCTCAGCAACTGTGTTCTGTGTTGTGCATTAAATGCTACGCATTTACTTGCAAAAAATACACTCTTTTCACGTGGCGTTTTAACAAAGAAAACGAAATCAAAGACGAAAATAAAAAGTGACATGCACATGTTCAGATCAAGCTCTTCATAACTCCCAAGTTTGGTGGTCGTAGGGCCGATAGTGTCAGAGAAGAAGAAGACACAAAAAATCAAAAAAACTGTCAAGAAGAAAAAAAAGTTGGTATTTTTTAGTTTGCATGGACATTCCGTCGGAGAATCAAGGCCATGTGGAGGATACCTGGACTGTTGTAATTCTCTGTTGTACTGTTTTCCTGCAGTGTGTAATTGGCACTCTGACTTGTTACCCACACCGAAGAGACCTCATTAGAGCAGTACTAACATCTTCCACAGGTTTCCCATTGCCGACTGTATCACTTTCAAAATGGTGTATTAATTATCCCCCGTGTAACGAGGGGATATAGGTTTCAGCTTGTTTGTCTGTCTGTCTGTGGTGCGTCCTCGGGTCCGGTGTAACAGGTTAGCTTACCCCCCCCCCCTGTACAGCTTCCCTCCGAGGGGGGGGGGGGTAGCTAGCCTAGGCTATCTCCCCCCCCCCCTCTGGAATATTTTGACCCCTCCCTACAAAGCTCAACAAATGCCACAAAAACTTAACTTCAAAACTCTTTTATTTACGGGGGTGGGGGAGCTAGCCTTGGTGGGGGGGGGGGGGGAAGCTGAACAGGGGAAAATACCAGGTGGAGGGGGAGATAGCGTAGTCTATCTTCCCCCCGAGGGGAGGGGCCTGTACAGGGGGCAAGATATACTGTTACACCGGGCTATATCTCAGAAAGTATTTGTCATATAACTTTTTCCTTTGGCATATGGCTAGAACGTATATTGAAGATGTGCAACGTTGTATTTTTGAAATTGGCCAAAAGTTCTCAAAAATACAACTTGTCAAAAATGGCTGTTTTTCATGAAAATTGGTTAGCACGGAGATAGATTAGATTTTGTCCAGATGCGTTCTCGGAAACTATTCGATCCAGCGTTCTGAAATTTTATGCAGTGAAAATATATATATTGTAGATGTGAAACATCGTATTATTTTTTAATTTGAATTTTTTTAGTATGAACCATGGTTAATGTGTGTTTAGAGAACCATTTAATTATTTAGCTATTATTATCTGGGTAAACTGAGCATCTTAGACCTGACTGTTATTGGTCTTTCAGTTTCTGATCACGCCCCCCATCCCCAGTAACGGGATTATATAGTCATTAGATTGACCGTCTGTCCACTGGCTTGTCCAGGCTGCATCTATGAAACTATAGCACAGGATTGTTTTGAAATTTCACACACGAAAAGGGCAAACATTGAAGGCGTATTTTCTTTTTTTCGGATTTATCAAAATGACAGTATTTTTCGGTTACTGGAACATCAGAGCAGCCTCGCTGGCCTAGTGGTTAGAGTGTCCGCCTCGAGACTGGAAGATCGTTGGTTCAAACCCCGATCGGGTCATACCTTAGACTTTAAAATTGGGATTCCTCCTTGCTACCCTGTGAGGCACTCCACATATAAGGGTTAGAAGGAGGGCTGGAATGCCCCATTTCAGTATAATGTGGCAGGGGGATCCCGATATGGCCATAGCAGTTGAAAGGGATCTAAAGAACAATAAATTACAATACTGGAACATCGTATTTTCGACACCGTATCTAGGCTAGGTCTCCAAAACTCTTCTATTTCAGATAAGGATAAAGCACATATGGGAGGTGTGCAAGGTCTTTTTTCCGATTCATGAAAAATTGTAAAAAAAAAAAAACACAGTGTTTTGAAGTTTGGTAAAACTTCTCGTTTGACATAATTTAGTCTGCGAAACGGAACGGCCTTGGAGACACAGTCTTCCAGGCTGTGTCTCGAAAACTGTCGTTCTGATTTTTCTTTTAAAACTTCAGTTAAAAGTTGCCAGAGTGGATTATTTTTTATTAAAAAATAGCTTTTGTTGAAATTTTAAAATTACAAACCTGTTAAAAGTGTGAAAGGCGTAATGAAAGTGGCAGTAATAGCAAACCAGTTTTGACACGTATATCGTAGGTCATCCATGTTACACGGGGGATCGTGTCTCTCTGAGGCTCTAGTTATAGCATGAAATCAGAAAGTTCATTTCGTTGTACCTCTCAGAAAGTTTATTTCGATGTACACCCCACTCGACTCCTCCCAGCCGGACGCCCAACTTCCGGAACGTATTAGGATATTGCTTACGTTAGAACAACTATCACTGTAATTGTTAGCGCTAAAAATCACATAATTTTTTGCCATAGATTTGTAGTTTTCTTCATCAGCAAATAAACATGTTGATATGTTGACCTATTGTGAAATGTTGACCTTCAGGTTCACTGCAAAATTAATATCTGCTGAATGTCAACAGTAGTAGCAACCTTAACCACAGCATCCTCGATAATGTCGCTGAGCTAACTGCCGCTGAGCTGACTGGCGCTGAACTGACTAGCGCTCAGCTGACTGGCGCTAAGCTAACTGGCGCCGGACAGACTGTTGTACACACGAAAAATTCAGTTAACACGGCTAACGATAGTTGTGTGCACAGTGAACAAAGCTCATGGCGGTCCCTATTGATAAGTGCCTGTGTGAAAAAAAAACATGGAGTTGTTATAAAGCAGATGACCTCTCAGAGATCTATCTGTTATGTAAAACACAGAGTGACTGGATAGTTCTAGTTACCTAGCCGTACTGTGCATACCTCGGTGATGAGTATTCTTGCACATTGGTCCAAAGGTGCATCTGAGTGTCCAAGTCACTGCCACAGCTCACTGCCAATCAGATTGGTCAAGAGTGACACGTAAACATCTGGTCAGCATCTGGACAGTCTCTTTGATCTCGAATAGCTAGGTTTAAAAGAATACATGGAAACATTATGGATATTTTTATGAAGGGGTTAAAAGGTCTTTTCTTACGAAAATAACGAATTATTCAGTTTCACATTAATTCAACTTTCAGATTACAATATATAGCCCCAAATTTGAGTCCGTCAAAATAAGGGTCTGAATTGATGAAGGGCTGTCATAATTAGTCGGATAGGTTCACGTATCTGACTAGAAGCCATAGTGCACGCTTTGGCACGAAGCCACTGGAACTTTTACTGCTCACATGTTTCACTCGTAAATTATCTTAAATGGACAAAACATTCTTTTCCTATTAAGGTAGTTTAAATTGTTGGTAGAATTATAGTTATCCACGGGTATTAATAGATATCTTTAACAGTCCAATGCTTGTTTCGATTCCTGCTGTCCTTAATAACATTGTAAAACCCAGTAAACATTGCAAGGTAGAAAATGTCTGTCTCCATTCCTGAATTGAATTAGATTTTATTGGGACTGGCTATAACTCGCGTGTACGAGGCTGCATGGTCAAACGGAGATATGATATTGCACTGCGGATTTTGTTTATACTTTGTTGTGGTTTGTATGATAACGCGAGATGCTTCTTCTGGAACAAGGCGCACTTGGAGGTTTTTATTTGTCGGTGTATGGGCACAACTTGCAGTGCCAATCTCGTGGTTCATGTGCCGCTTCAATTCCTCTTCAACATCCTTTTGTTGTAAGAAAATGTCGTTATTGTCCCTGGAAGCATTCGAGAACGGATAGCACAGTGTAAATATTGTGAAATGTCACAAACGTGTGCATTCTTCTGATTTGATTTTAGTCTTTGAGCTCGG
Organism: Protula sp. h YS-2021; assembly: GCA_949752745.1. Classification (NCBI taxonomy): domain Eukaryota; kingdom Metazoa; phylum Annelida; class Polychaeta; order Sabellida; family Serpulidae; genus Protula; species Protula sp. h YS-2021. The sequence goes on from OX457024.1 coordinate 48,028,427, forward strand.
GTTCCACTTGATTAATTGAACGACACCGCGAAAATGAAAACAACTTACAGCTTATTTCTAACATTATAAATTGTCTATAACGTTCTATAATAACACGACCTGAAAAGAATGTTGTTGCATAATCTCCGCCAGGCCTTCTCTTTATAACACAATGTCTGAAGTAGATGTTATTTTAATTTTAAGCTTCGCTCTTACATTTTACATTATCACGAAATGTTGGAAACTGGTGCTGTAGCGCCAAGGTAATGTGTCCCCTTTGGAATGCAAGGATTCGGTATTTCAAACCCAGCTATGGATGCAGACTAGAACCGCATTTCGCAAGCGAAATCTACAGCACTTAAAAACATTAAAAGTTAAAAATATTTCTTTGAACGGCTTATTATTGCTTGAACAACAAGAAGTTTTTTCACAAGACGCATAGTCTGTAATACAACAAAGTGGACAGCTTATGGCGCAGTGCGTATGGGCCTTTGAGGTTCATCTGCATGGTTATGTTGGCTCAACGGCTTTATTGATTGATCGGACTAGCACTTCTCTATTCGGGTAGAGCTCGCGTCACGCCCATAAGTTGTGCTGTTTTGCTCAACCGTAACTATGCTTTTAAATGTACTGTATTTATTTATTCTAAAATCAGCTGTGTTCACATGGCTTTTTGAGCATGAAAACAAAATCGTAGACGGAAAAAAGGCGGGATGCACATCCTCTGATCAAGTTCTACATAAGTACAAAGTTTTGTGGTCCTAGGGCCTGTAGTGTTAGAAAAGAAGCTGAGACAAGAAAATGAATTTTACTTTCAAGAAAAAAAGCACCAACGGCTACCCGCACAAGTTCATATAAGCCTTGACCAAGCCAAAGACTTGTCAAGTGTTAGATATGCTGTCCTTGCAAACCGGTGTTTGTTCCCCTTCATAGCAAGAGAGATCAATAGGAATCTATGAGCTTGGGCAATATTCAAATAACTTGTAGTTTTAAAATCGTACTATTCTCCGCTCGCCCTCTTGGTTTCCTACTTTGTCGCCTGGTACGAAAGTTCAGTTCGGATGGCATAATGTATTTGCTTCAAACTTTTACGAGTAAGAGTGGCTGTCTGAGATATAGCAAAGTTAGTCACCTGGTCCGTAAGTTGGTCGCGAAGGCTTAAATGCTGACACCCACCCATCACCCTCCATCGTATGTCCCCGATTGTAGGAATAAAGCTGCCATGTCGTAATGCCCCTCCATTTTCCAAGATTAGGACTTTTACGAAAACCTTTGTCTATAATGTTGTTGTTTTTTAGTTAAGCGTTATGTGCTGCCGTTGTTACATACGCATTGCGTATGTAAGCCAATAAAATAGAAGAACCTGAAGGAACTGTTTTTTTACTCTGCAGTACCTTCCATTGAACCTTTCAAGTTTAATTAAAGTTTTTGAAAATTACCCAGTAATTGAGACGTGTAACGGTGATTCAGAAAGGCGAGTGACGTCCTTACGTCAAAATTTTTTATCCGAGAATGTTCAACTTAGTGGAATTGTTGGTTGGTAGCTGCGAGAGATTCCTTCAGTTTCTATCACGAGTGGAACTAACGAGTGCATTGTATATATGTATATACATCTCGATAACTCGATAACGGAAAGTCGTATCCACTTCAAATTTTATGTGGGTATTCCTTTGTTCAATTTCTGACGGATGTGGCGATATTAAGAAAGGCGTATGACCTCATTAGGGCAAAATATTGTGTGTAAGATTTCTCAGCCGCTGAACATCGAAGAAAATTTTAACTTTATGGGGTTTTCGCTTGGTGGGTCGGAAAGATCCTGTCAAATTTTGTCGCGAGTAGAACGAACGAAAACGGCACATGGCCACATCACATAAGATATGCATATAATTTGAACAAGATGGGTATTGCTTGGATCAGTCGGACGGCTGTTTGAACTTTTGACGTGTGTAGTGAAATAAAGAAAGGCCTCGTTATGTGGAACGTTATCTTTTACGCACAGTATCTCGATAGCAGAAAGTGTGATTGACTTCAAAGTTGATGTAGTTATTCCTTGGATAAGTAGCAGGGTTTTTGTTAAATGTTTAACTCCGATAGAAAATTAAGTGTTTGTGCATTCTTTAGACTCCTTGAAAACAGTTGTAACTAGAGCGGTCAGTGCACACAAAACATAAGAGTACGGCTTATATCACACACTTTCAATCGACACCTATTAAATGTCTCCCCGACTAAACCGTCTCACCAGTAACCATTTTCCATTTTCCAGCGACAGTATTATTTGAACAAGTGTGTACTATTTTCAGAATAATAAAAAATTTTTCCTTATATACGTGAATCCCATGTATCCAGTAGTTATGTTGTGTATCACCTTTGTCCAATTTTTGAAGCCGGGTGTTGTACGTAATTTAGTTTTTGGGTATTTCATTCCTCTTTTTTTACACAAGTTTAGGCTCAGGTGTTTTATCTTGGTCTAGGAGTTGGTCACTAAAGAGGTTTTACTGAACGTCCTTTTTATATATCCCGGTATTGAAGTTGGTCATTACAGTGCAGTAGTTTTACTTTACGTACTTTGTTTATTCAGGTCTGAAAGGTGGTCAAGAACGCAGGTTTTACCAGACGTCATGTTTTCCGAAACTGGAAGTTGGTCACTACAAACAGGTTTTACTTAACGTTTTTTTATACCTTGAATGTGGCTGTTACAAATAGGTTTACCGAAACAGCTTTTGTTTTGCTAGCCTTAACCAACCCCCTCCCCCAGCTGTCTAATTCAGGTACGACTCTAAAGGCAACCCTAACCATTTTAGCCAGCTGTACGGTAAAGGTTTGTGTAGTTAAAGCCATAAGGTATACCTTGTCTTCGCACACTCCCATCGGTCAAAAAGCTCTAGAAAGACATTCTGTGCCACACATAACTGTGCCACACAAGACCCACCTTCGTGGGTCAGTAAGGGAAGGCATTTTGGTGTTAAAATAGTGCTTGTCATAACACAATGTATTAGATGACCCACTTTAAAAGTGAAAGCTAGTTCCAGGTAATACACAAACATTGTGAGCCGTTACGTAATTACTCCCACATGTGAAATAGCTTGGCAGCAAAATGAAAACACGCTAATAGCTATAAGTGCTAATAGCTAATAGCTGTAACACACAAAAGGCCAATCACACGAAATCTAAGATGCGATCGGTAATTGTAAAACTAATGTTTTCAAGTATGTCTAAAGAATGAAGGAACATTGCAAAATCTTCTGGAAAACGCTGAAATCCAAGTCGTAGTTAACAACTGTCCTTAATTATGTCTCCCCGACCAAGGGGAGACATATAGTGTTTGTACGTTCTGTGTGTGTGTATGTGTGTACGTGTGTGTGTGTGTCTGTGTGTGTGTGTGTGTGTGTGTGTGTCAGTCTGTTGTGAACAAAGTGTTGTGTGCAAGATATCTCGAGAACGAAACGTCGGATCGACTTCAAACTTGATCGAATTATTCCTTGTTAAGGTCGGACGGTTCTATCAACTTTTGACGCATGTCACGTGATTAGGGCAAGAGTATGACGTCATTACGTAAAAATCTTGTGTGCGAAATTTCTCAGCCGCTGAACATCGGAGAAAGTTGAAACTTGGTGGGATTGTTGCTTGGTTGGTCCGAAAGACTCTGTAAATTTTTTTCGCGAGTAGAACGAACGAATGCGGCGTATGACGTCATCACGCAGAATATGTATATATTTTGAACAAGATCTTGTGTGCAAAATATCTCGATAACGGGAAGTCCTATCGACTCCAAATTTTATATCAATATTCCTTGAATCAGTCGGCGGGCTCTATCAATTTTTAGCGCATGTCAGGTGATTAAGGCAGGCGTATGACGTCATTACGTAAAAATCTTGTGTGCGAAATTTTTCAGCCGCTGAACATCGGAGAAAGTTGAAACTTGGTGGGATTGTTGCTTGGTTGGTCCGAAAGACCCTATATATTTTTTTCGCGAGTAGAACGAACGAATGCGGCATATGACGTCATCACGTAAAATATGTACATATTATAAACAGGGTCTTGTGTGCAAAATATCTCGATAACGGAAAGTCCTATCGACTTCAAATTTTGCATAGATATTCTTTGGATCAGTCGGACGGTTCTGTCAACTTTTTACGCATGTCACCTGATTAGGGCAGGTGTATGACGTCATTACATAAAAATCTTATGTGCCAAATTTCTCAGCTACTGAACATCGGAGAAAGTTGAAACTTGGTGGGATTGTTGCTTGTTAGGTCCGAAAGACTCTATAGGATTTTTTCGCGAGTAGAACGAACGAATGCGGCGTATGACGTCATCACGTAAAATATGTTTTATTTTATAAACAAGGTCTTGTGTGCAAAATATCTCGATAACGGGAAGTCCTATCGACTTCAAATTTTATATGAATATTCCTTGGGTCAGCCGGACTGTTCTGTCAATTTTTGGCGTGTCACGTGATTAGGGCGGGTGTATGACGTCATTGCGTAAAAATCTTGTGTGCGAAATTTCTCAGCTGCTGGACGCCGGAGAAAGGTGAAACTTTGGATTATTGCTTGGTAGGTCCGAAAGAAAGAACGAATGAAAGCGGCGTATGACGTCATCGCGTAAAATGTGTATATTTTGAACCAGATCTTTTATGCATAATATCTCGATAACGGAAAGTCATATCGACTTAAAATTTTATATGGATATTCCTTGATTCAGTCAGACGACTGTTTCAACTTTTGACAGGTAAAAAGTTATCAGTTCTTAAGCAAAACATCTCGACATAGGAAAGTCGGATCGACTTTAAATTTGGTGTAGTTATTCCTCGAATAGGTCACACGGTTTTATTAAACATTATTGAACTCGTATAGAAAATCAAGAAAGGTGCATAACGTCAACAGCCCCCCCCCCCCCCACCCTAACCTCCCCATTTTTGGCTGCTTTGTTATCTATGCATGGGTGTTAACTGCGCTGGGGATTTCGGAAGATTTTCCCGAAGATTCTCTAGTGTTCCTGCATTCTTTAGAAAGCTTCAAAACAGTAACAGCATTATTGTCGGTCCATTGCTATTTGTTATTGCCTGAAATTGAAGTTTTTGTGCATTTCTCATCTGTGGTTGTTACGTAACGTGCCACTCAGTCAGGGGTCAGTGTCAGTTGCGGTGCATGATGGATCGTTATCTACGAGATCATGGAATGCTATTGTCATATTAAAGCTCTAAGCAGCTCTAGCTATTGATTTTTTTTCGCCGCATACTTGATTAGGTTACCAAGATGTGCTATATATAGGAGCCATGCTGTATCGATTAGCATTGTGTGCAGAAGCATTTTTCGCTATTAAATTGGGTCGTCTGATATCTTGTGTTATGAGGAGCAGCTCACCATTTTGCCTACGAAATGCCTCCCCCTTCTCCCACCGAGGTGGGTCATCTCTGATGCGCAGTTATGAAGAATGCCTTGCTAGTGCTATTTGGCCGATGGGAATGTGCGAAGACAAGGTAGTCTATCATGGCTATAACTACACTTAGGGTACAGACTGTTACCGTTGCCTTGGGTAAAAGGGTTAGAGTTGTGTTTATAGTCGGACCTACAGTAAATAGCTGAGGGGCGGGGGGGGGGGGGGGGCGTGTGGAGGATGATGGTCAGCAAAAAAAAAAAAAAAAATCCCGACCACCTTCAAACCCGGATAAAAAGATGTAAGGTAAGAACCGTTTGTCGTGACCCCTTCCACATTCAGGTAAAAAGACGTACGGTAAAACCTGCCTGTCTTGACCACCTTTCAGACCCGGATAAAAATGTAACGTACAGTAAAACTGCTATAGCGACCAGGATCTGGATAAGAGAGGCCTACAGTAAAACCCGTTTTAGCGACCACCTTTCAGACTCCGATGAAAAAAGATGCTCATTTATATCTGTTTTAGTGACCACCATCTGTTTGGTTTATTTTATGATTTTTACAATGAATGAAGGTTATGTTTGCAGAAATGAATATTTTGTTTCAGTTTGAGGGGGTAGGGGGGTCATGGGTTTGGTCGGGGAGACATTTGTTTTTGTTCACAAAAACAAGAAACTTCAGTAGGTATCGATTGAAAGTGTGTAATATAAGCCTGCACTCTTATGTTTTGTGTGCACTGGCCGCTCTAGTTAACAAAAGAGCCGGGAAAAGGGGGAAGCGGGGTTGCGGAGAGGGGGTGGAGCAGAAAGTCGATTGGATTTTCTGCTATCGAGACATTTTTACCCAATGATCCGGGTACATTTGACAGAATCTTTCGGACCTACCAAGCAAAATTTCCACCCAGTTTCAACTTTATCCAATGTTCAGCGGCTGCGAAATGTACACATATAAGATTTCAACGTAATGACGTCATACGCCTTTCTTGATTTCTACACCCTTCAGAAGTTGATAGAACCGTCCATACGACTTTCCGTTATCAAAATATTTTGTACACCAGATCTTATCCAAATTATGTGCATATTTTACGTGATGACGTCATACGCCGCACCTACTGGTACTCGGATAAAATTCCACAGAATCTTTCGGACCTACCAAGCAACACTCCCACCAAGTTTGAACTTTCTCCCATGTTTAGCGGCCCATAAATTTCGCATATACGATATTTATGTAATGACGTCATACGCCTTCTGTTATAACGTAACGCGTCAAAAGTTGATAGAACAGTCAGACCTACCCAAGGAATGAAAAAGTCAAGTTTGAAGTCGATCCGATATTTCGTTCTCGAGATATCTTGCACACAAGATCGTGTTCAAAATATAAACATATTTTACGTGATGATGTCATACGCCGCACTCGTTATACTGGCGACAAAATTGACAGCAGCTTCCTAACCTACCAAGCAACAATCTCACCAAGTTTGAACTTTCTCCGATGTTCAGCGGCAGAGAAATTTTGCGCACAAAATTTTTACATAATGACGTCACACACCTCCTGTTATAGTGTGATGTTCGTCAAAAGCTGACAGAAGCATCCGACTTACCCAAGGGACGAACGGATCAAGTTTGAAGTCGAACCGACACTTCGTTCTTGAGATATCTTGCACACAAGGTCGTGTTCCAAATATGTAAATATTTTACGCGATGACGTAACTCGTACACAAGCGATAAAATTTCATAGCCGCTTTCGGACCTACCGTACCAAGCAACAATCCCACCACGTCTGAACTTTCTCCGATGTTTAGCGACAGAGAAATTTGCACACGAGATTTTTGCGTAATGACGTCATATGTCTTCCATTATAATGTAACGTGCGTCAGAAGATGATAGAACCGTCCGACCTACCCAAGGAATGAACAGGTCAAGTTTGAAGTCGATCCAGCTTTTCGTTCTCGAGATATCAGCCACACAACATTTGTTCACAACAGACTGACACACAGACACACACACACGCACACACATACACAATCACAGCACGTACACTTGGTCGGGGAGACATAATAATATCGATCCATTTCTTACATTGCATGTGATTGACCTTTTTGACCATCTACAGCTATTACGTAAAATGTCACTCAACCAGAGGTCAATGTCAGTTGTGATGCATTGTGAAGTGGTTATCTGTTAAGGAAGAACGTATTTCTAACAACAACCTTCAGGACCCGGATAAAAAGATGTAAAGTAAAACCTGTTTATCGTGACCCATTCCAGAATTGAATAAAAAGACGTGCGGTAAAACCTGCCTGTCTTGACTAGCTTCCAGACCCGGAGAAAAAATGTAACGTACAGTAATACTGCAGCAGTGACCAACTTGCAGACCCGGATACAAATGACGTGCAGTGAAACCCATTTTGGCGACCACTTTCCATTCTCGGGTAAAAAAGGCCTACAGTAAAATCTGTTTTAGTTGAAGCCATATATTTTTGTTTCTTTTCGAATTTTTGACAATGAATTATAATTATGTTTGCAGAAATAAATCCTTTATATCAGTAATAAGAAAAAAGAAAAATGATTATTTGTTAATTCTGGGTTTAGGCGGGGAGACGTTTGTTTTTGTTCACAAAACAGGAAAACCTAATACGTGTCGATTGAAAATGTGTAATAGAAGCCCGTACTTGTATTTTGTTTGCGCTGGGCGCTCTAATTCTTTTTAGGAATCCTCCGTTTGCGCCCGGAAAAAGTCTTATGTGTAGGATTTGCTGTATACGGAATGGGTTGTCAGGTTGTGGTAATGTAGGTCAGAGAAGACGTTTTGAATCACTGTGTGAGGGGATTAGTAGTGGCCAGTCTAATGAAACGTTACCATATAATTACAGCCTAATCTTCTTTACTGCAAGTCTCTATACATATATACATATATTCTTCGAGTATGGTAACAAGTTGAGGGAATGGGGAGGTTCTGCGGGGGGTATTTTCTCGGAGGATTTTCTCCGCCCATCTAAACTTAAGTTTTTATGATTAAGCTAATTTTGTTAACATATATACCTGTGCGTCATTTCACCCGGCATTCGGTGGTCGATATTTTATCAATAGCCTGATGCTCAACTTAAATCGAAGTTTGTCTGATAATAACACTCGATATGTGTCGGAAAAAAGGCAGACTGTGAATGAGGGCAATAATGGCGAATGAATTGTCCACAAGATAAATATTCTCTTTGTGTATAGAAAGAAACATCCACTAAGAATAAGACAGCAAAGGATGAAGCTCAGTATAACGACGCCGTCCCTTGTGTTATATTGGTGGAAGGTTTCTCCTAAAATGATGTGTCACATTTGTAAGGTTGTTCGAGATATACAGGTGACAGGCTCCTGGATCTTAGAGTTAAAGTCCGTATATATTTTAAACAAGATCTTGTGGGCAGAATATCTCGATAACGGAAAGTCGTATGGATTTCAAATTCTATAGGGGTATTCCTCGGGTCAGTCGGAGGGTTTTATGATCTTTTGACCGGTGTACCATAATAAACAAAAGCGTATGACGTCATTACGTTAAAATCTTATATGTAACATTTCACAGGCGTTGAACATCGGAGAAAGTTGAAACTTGGTGGGAGTGTTGCTTGGTATGTCCGAAAAAGTATGTCAAATTTTGCGCGGAGTGGAACGAACGAGTACGAGTAAAAAACGAGATAACGGGTAAAAATATCTCAATTGCGGAAAGTCGGATCGACTTTAAATTTGGTGTAGTTGTTCCTTTGATAAGTCGCTCTTTTTTTTTCTTTGTTAAATACTTAACTCATGGAAGATTAAGAAATGCGACAGTCGCGTAAAAACTATTACATGTTCTATTTTGCAGTCGCTGAATCCAATACCCCCTCCCCATCTTCCCCGTTTTGTCGACTCTTTTGGTAACTAAACAGTTATTAACCACGCTTGGGATTTCAGTGTTTCACGATATTCGTGCATTCTTTAGATATACTTGAAGACATTGGCAGCACAACTATTGACCCATTGGCTATTTCTTACATTTCATGTATTTGACTTTTTGTGCTGTGCGTTACTCACATACGGCTCTTTCGTGTTTTCATTTGGTTGCCAAGCTGCTCCATATATGCAAAGGTTCGCAATGTTTGCAGTACCTGAAAGTAGTTTTCACTTTTAAAGTGGATCATTTAATATCTTGTGTTATGACAAGCAGCTCACCATTATGACATCAAAATGCACCCCCCCCCCGTCCGACTTTTCGACCAAGGTTAGTCGTGTTTTGTTAAGTTTTGAAGAATGCGGATGTTTTTTGGCCAATGGGAATGTACGAAAACAAGGTATACATTATGGCCAAAACTACACTTAGGGTTCAGAATGCTTATCTCAACGTTGGCTGAAAGGGTTAGGGTGAATTATGGGTTTAGTCCAGGAGACGTTGGTTTTTGTTTGCAAAAACAAGAAATTATAAATGGGTATCGATTGAAAGTGTGTGATATAAGCCTGTAGTCTTATATTTTGTGTGCACTGACCGCTCTAGTTCTTTACTACGTTTGGTTTGGACAGTAGAAAGATTACTGCTAGTCACTATTGGTTCGAAACGATGAATTTTGCTTTTACTTCAAAATGACGTTGAGGGTAAATACGGGAAAACATCATTTACCTCGGATCGCTAAAAAAAATAGCGAGTGCAATTATTTCGTTTGAAATTGAATCGCGTTCTTACATGAAACTCATTACGTTTTTATGAAAATGGCGTTGTGAATAAACTTATACGGACAGGTTGCAGGTAAATTCTAGAAACGTTTTGCCTTCTCTTTTGAACACTTTTATCACCCGAGGTTAAACCACCACCCTGTTGTAATTATAAGCTGTTTACCAGACGCTATATTCTAGGGAAAGAAGTGCCAAAATGTGCATTGTTTTCAATTTTAACAAAAACAAATGATGGCTGAAAACGTTACCGGAAACTGCAGCGTATAGCTTCATCTACTTCACGGTCCATTTTAATGATTTGGATAAGCCACTTCTGAACTAGCAGTCGTGATTCTTCGTCCTATATTAACATATGGGATGATTTTATATTAACCACAAATCTTTTTAACAGCTTAATGTAAAGCTTACTAATTTGGCAACTCCAGAGAAGGCAATTTATAGTTGAGGTTGCGAATTTGGTTCGAAATTTTGTCTTTTCACCAATGTTTTCCCAAGCGGGTTTGCTATATATATGTTACAGGGTTTCTTTAAGTTCTGGGCAAGTATATAAGATTAAGTATACTTGCCCTAGAGTAAATAAGTTTAAGTATGCTTGCCCTGACTGTGTCATGGTAAGTATACTTGACCTAAAATTTTTAGGACAGGTGTGCTTACCCAGTTATTTGGTACCAAAAAATTAAAGATACCCTGAAATTAATGTTCCACTACATAGTGTCTCTTGGTATCAAAGAATTCAATTGAACTTTTATTGCAATTAGACATAAAACGGCTACTCATACAAAAGTATCAATCGATACAATCCTGTATGTTTTCGCTTGCATTGCAATTCAGTTTGCGATTGTTAATTGCAGTTTTACATCAATGATATATATATATATATATATGTATATATATATATATATATATATATATATATATATATATATATATATATATATATATATATATATATATAATATATATATGAAAGAGAGAGAGAGAGAGAGAGAGAGAGAGAGAGAGAGAGAGAGAGAGAGAGAGGGAACGGGCTTGAGCAAACATATAGAAAACATTAGTATACAACAACTCTGTCTTTCTTCTTTTCTTTTGTTCTTTTTTTCCTTCTTTTCTTCTTTCTTTGTGTTGTGGTATTTTTGTTGTCAGTTTGGCACAAACTGGCCGAATAAACGAATGGCTTTAAGTGAGACACAACAAATGCAGTTTGCCCCATACATCTGGTCCGATTACTTTTGATAGTAGTGTCAGCCATGAGGCATTCTACTAATCTAAATTTGTCAATATTGGTCAGTTTCTGCTTTCACCTTCGTAATGTATTTGCTTTTACGGCTGGAAACAATGTCCACAAATATTCTTGTTACGTGTCCCACAGTGAGAAGGGGCAAATGTCTAGTTTATGCCAAAGTGTGTGTATGTGTGTGTGTTGTCAGTGTGGCGTTACCCACTCTTTAACAAAATCTTACCTAGAACGTTCAGTTAAATCGTCTTCAAAATGTAATTTCCTGTATTATTCATGAAAGGAAAAGTGCTGTGTCTAAATGTATAAAAGCACCTAGGCCATTATTATAATAGCCTTTTTTTACTCTTAACAGTGCCGTTTTCTCTAAAATCCATCCTTCACTTTTGGGAAAACCCCTGCATAAGAACATTTTAGCCTGTCCCGCAGGTGGTTGTTGTGAATGCTTTAGTGCTTTAAGGTTTGGAGAACATTGCTGGTACATACACGATTCACACGCAATATCGTGTTACGTTTCGCGATGCAGTGTGATGCTAACAGCATTCCTTAGCGAGAAAACTGCAAAGCTACTTGAAATAAGCAAAGAAAAAAGTCGATTAATTAAAACTTCTAGTTACAGCTGCAAACGGATATGCCCTGAGTGTCCCTGGCCCCCAGTTCCACTGTTTGATAAATCTATATGTTTAGTGTTTCAGTTTGCCCGGACATCCTTGTTAATAGAGCCCCTTAATGTGGTTAAATTACGTAATGATAGCGCTTGTTTTTTGGAAGGTTTGTGGCTGTGAGATATAATGGTGGGCGTGAAAGCAGAAATAACAGGAGCATTGTGTAGCTCTATAATGAAGCAGGGACCGGGAAAAACATTTTCAGTTGCAGTTGCTCGGTCACATTTAACAGAGTGAAGCCAGCTAAATGGGCCTATAAAACGTAGGAGCAAATTCGCTGCCGTGCCCCCCCCCCCCTTTTGAGGCTGTTCAGTTTCCTGGGAGTATATACACCACTCAAGGGGAATTGCTACAATCTAATCTGTTTTGTTCCATTCCATGCTGGAGTAAGAAAAAAGACGCTTGCTCATCTTTAAAGGTACAAGTAATGAAACTTGGAGCGAGTGGAAGGGCGTAATGGATTAGACTGTATAAGTGCGCCAACATTTGTCGCTTGTTGGTCGTTACGTCCGAGATGAAAGAGCATAATAAAGCGGTAAAAGTATAATTTATTGAACAACTCAGTGTTCACGATAATGGACCGAAAATGGGGAGGCTGCAATAGATAGTTTGTTCGTAAAAAGCGGCCTGATCAGCTGCTAGCCACTGCGTGATGCGTGTGTGTCTGTGGCGATGAGCGATCACTGGTCGGCGCCACCCGCCATTTTGACAGGGTGCCTCCAAGCAATGGTGCGAAACATGCCAGCATCCATTTATGTATTAAATTGTCATAAACACTGGTCTTCAATCATATTCAAAGCGGATATTAATGTTGTACAGTTACGGCATTATTGCACCCCCATCCCCCCGCCACCGCAAGGAGCATTGGTGCGCCTTGATAATTTTGACGAAGCATTGCATGTTACGTGTCATGTTAACAAGCGAGAATAATGACACCAGTTTTGATAGGTGCAATACCATTTTGAGGTTGGTTTGCCACAGCTGATTGATACGCGCTGTGATCTTGTTGTTGTTGCTTACTTTTTGCCCAGCTGTTCTATCGCCAGGTAAACCACGTTGACAGCGATTGTCAACACGTGCACACATTGGTTCATATAACTATCTGCCAATAACGTTTTGCTATTTGCAGATTTGTACAATATTCTTTAAAGTGGTGAAGTATTATTTGAATAACATGCAGTTACACGGCTTTGTTTTTAAGCTGGGCTGACTTTGGTCGGTGGAATGGTCCCATCATTTCTTGGCTTATCCGCCGTCCATTATGTTGTGTATGCGCATGTTACGTAGGTAGCTTTGCATCCAGCTTGTTTTTTTTTCCCGACGATTTGACCAAAATTGGTAAAAATAATTGCCAAAAAACTTGCACAAATTCAGTCCAATAGCTTTGAAATTTGACGGATATTTTCCCCGGAAGGTTCTGCATCGGGCTTGTATTTGTTGGCCATCTGGCCTCTCTTCGTACAAATCCGGCCCGAGTGCTTTGAAAGTTGACAGGACTATCCCCTGAAGTCCTCAAGAGGTCCCTCCCCGAAGCTTCTATGTGTTCTTGCGATTTGGCCAAAATGTGGACTTCTTTCTTGCTTTTCTTTCCTTCCTTCCTTTGTCACTTTGTTTTCTGATTTTTTTTCGCCTGTTCATGTGTTTCGGCATCTGTCCAACATTCTGCTTGTTCTGTAGGTAATAAACACGGCCCTTCATGGGGAAGTGATAAGTGAAGGCAAACACCGAAAGTTTGGCACAAGAGTTAATACGGGTCACGGGTGTGTGTGAGTATATTTGAGTGAAGCCACTGCAGCATTATGAATGTTTGATCCATTGCCGCCTCCCGACTGATTGCCCTACTATTTGCAGTAACAGCAAGACTTTTAGGAAAGCTTGCTTGCTGCTTAGTTTTCTCAATAAACGACTCATGAAATCTGAACGGGACAAAAAGAACAAACAGGGAGCGAGTAGCCCGCCTTTATTGGGTCCATATCTAATTGGTGGCTCTTTGCTGAGTGGCTTGTTTTAGAGAAGCACTAAATTACCCGGCAACGGAGTGCCAAGCCAAGAAGGCCTCATTCCGCGTCAACCCGCGCCTCGTTTTCGCTCTTATCGCTCTCTTCTTACTCTCCATACGGCAAGAAAATGTCCAAGATAAAAGCTATTGCACCGACCATTGGGTGACACAGCCAAGTGAACGGCTGTGAGAGAAGGGAGACAGCAGTGGCTTTTTAAAAACTGGACTGAGTGTTGTTGTTGAGGCACACAAGGCCCAGTGATTGAGCCGTGCGTGAATGGGAAAAACACATGTCTGAGAGTGCGTCGCTTATTGTTTAGAATCAGCAACCATGCACAAGTTTGTATCTTAGATGCGAAAAAAAGTTTATGGATTATCAATAAAATGCACCTGACGCAGTTTTAGTTTATAAAAACAAAAACACTTTATGTGTTTTGTTAATCTTCTAGCAAAAAACAAAACTCATGTCTTTTGTTTTTTAAAGCACATTATAAGTTTTTTTTTTCTTTTTTGGATATTTTTTTCCTTGACTGTGCTTTGTTATTCAATACTGGTGGAGAATATAATGTAAGTGCGGGAAAAATCGGTTCCAGTGCAATAATAACAGGACTTATGCAATATCTACGTTACCTGTGCTGACACGGAGAAGATTAGACAAAGTGGAGTTTTAAATTAATCTGCGAAGGCTTTGCTGGGCCAGGAAGTCCTGGCCTAATTTGCCTTCGGTAATACAACACTCGGTGGTGGTCTGGAGGCAGGGTGACTGGGAAGCCGACTTTTATATAAAGTGCATCGTCAATTGATTAGCTTCTGGGAACTTTATATATGCCATATCTTGTGTTTATTGTGCCTGTGTTGTATGGTCACGGTGTTTTTAGGTGTCTTCACACCGTAAATTCACCCAAGCCGTGTTGCTGATGTTGTGATTACAGCTGTAGACACGTCTCTTTGCTTCTGAACAAACAAACAAAGTAAGTAGAATAGTGATGTCTGATGTTTGTGGGTCGCCCATGGGACAGCAAACAGTTGTGTGGGGTCTGCGATGCCATCGTTTGCCAGTTTTAATGACATTGGACTAATTACGCTGACTCGGTAAATGAGTTCGCTTTCTTCCATTGACTTCCTTAATTGTACAGTTGTGGTTTTGGGTATTAGGTGTGATCAAACAGTCTCTGCTGTTAGCGTGCGTAACATTTCACTTGTCATTTGTAGTGTTTCATTTTATTTTAAGTCCATCGATAACAACCCTTTTTTCAAATAAGAATGTACCACGAAATAAGAATTTAGATATTTTTGTCCTGGGCGAAATAAGGCACTTTTGACTTAGTGAGTCTGTTCCGGAATAAACTCACAAAAGTTCTCTCTCTGCGTTAGTCTATTCCGGAATAGACCCACTGAGTCGAAAGTGCTTTATTTCGCCCATAACAAACCTATCTACTTTCTTATTGGCTTAACATATTCTTATTTTAGATAATGGAGCGTTCGTTAATAGTTTTGATGAATCCAGTTAAAATAGTAAAACAAGTGACAAATATGTACTGCGCGTTCCTTGGAGTGCGTCACTGACGCGGGCGACGCGGAGCGACGTGCGTGTGCTTGTCCACAAATGCTTATCGTTCATCCTCCGAATTCGTGGACACACATAAGGTATTCCCGACAGATGCAAAATTGTTCTTACATTATTTATTCCCCACAGGGAATATATGGGATCGACCGCGTGTCGGTTAACACGATAACTTAAAAACTCCTGCAAGGATATTAATGAAACTTTGTATGTAGCTTCTATGGGAACAAACACAGATCGGTATTGTGAATGGGCCAGGTTCGTCCAAGGAAAATGGGCCAGCTGGACTTGGAAAATTTCAGCTCTTGGTTGACTATTGATAGTCGTGTTTAACTGATGGCGGGGTGGGGGGGGGGGGGGGGGTTCTGTGTGGAATATCTGGGCTGTGCACACTGCTCTAGTCAAAAGATACTGTTTAAAAACAACCTTCACGAAGTTGTTTAAAACCCCGGATGAACCACCAGTGTTATATTAAACGGGTTTCAGCCCGCCTCTTGATCTTAAATTTACAAGATTGTACTTTGAAATTTAAATAACAATTATCTAACAGTAAAATTCTTCTGGAAGACACATTTATCTTAGTTCGAGCAGTGACATAAATAAAGAAGTCATTGGGTGGCCGTGTAGTAATAAAGCTGTAATATCTAAATGGCCTACACTGCTAGAAAACAATACCCAGCATGCCTTTCAGTCGGTTGCTATTGTCACCGCCACGTCAAGTCAAATATCGTCTTCTTTGTAGGACAGCCAGTAAAGACTTGTGATTAGTTTATGTTCTCGCGTCATTGTAAACACTCCTATTTACTACCAGGAATCGTTGTACTCGCATATATGAACAATAGCAGTGGGTAAGGCCAAGGCTCTATGCGCACAACTTGCCGCCAGTATCACCTGTGAAGGGCAGATACCTTGAAATACTTGGAAAAGTTTGGGCGAAGCTGCCGAGTTGTCACATCCTCGAGTCTAGGACAGATGACCATAGGCCATTTGACCACCGGCGAAATGACCACCACTTCATTTTATCGTTGCCACCGACGTAACAGCACTGCTGTTAAAAACAAACAAATCTTACTGATTCACCAACTGTGCTATGTCATTTACCATGCATGTCTACCAATGCAAGTCCAGTTTTGGACATTGAAACGTCACCACGCCGACTGCAAAACCTACACCGTGGTCAGAAATTGACAGTTTTTCTGTGTGGGGAGACGGAATTCGTATCAGTGTACCTTGTCGGGGCTATAGATGCGCCGCCACGCTGTCCCCAAATCCATCGTAATCCCCACCCCTACTCTGTACTGTCAGGAGGCCGTATTTGCTCCGGTGGCCATTTGTTTGCTAAATCCATTTATCTTACCACGAAATGTCGCACGCCATTTTTATAAAACAAACTCAGAAATGTTACAAAAAAACCCCCAAAAAACAGCAAACATCACAAGACTGAGACAGACAGTCCGAAATGAGCTCTTCTTGGCTTGGTGAGTAACTCATTTCAGGCGTTAAAACGGATCAAAGAAAACCAAGATAACACTGTTTTATTTGAAGTGAGAATGTAAGTTTTCTTATTTGAAAAACAACACACTGTAATCAAAGTTATCCTGTTCCTGAACAGACTAACGTGTTCACCTCCGGTACCGGACCATACCCCCGGATGATCCCCCCGACAATAACCCCCAGATCATACCCCCTAGGACCATACCCCCACGTGCCAATACCCCCCCCCCCCCCACAACCAGAATAATTCCAATTTTCAACGTTACAACAAAATGAAAAGAAAAAGTACAACGACATGTTTTATTTACAGCGACATGTTTTATTTCTGTCTCATTCACAGTCAAACCTGCAAGTTCATAGTCGAACAATGTTCCTAATCCCAACTGGTTTGCGAGCTTTGGTGGCGCTGCGGCTCCGGGAGGTGTCCACCCAGGATCTGGTTGACGACAACGTTGTTCAGATCCTGCTCCTTTCGGAGCACATCCGAAAATCGCCACAAATATGGATGGCAAGCTGTTACGGGGCGCGAATTGGCAATTATGGAACGTATGCATTAAATTGCATTTATTAAACCTTTTAAATAGATGATAGGGGATTTTATTTTATGTACAATAGCTTTTATCAACGGATCACATGAGGTGAGTTGTATGCGTTTGGAACTGCAATTATACCCCTTTTCAACTAGATCATAGCGAAATGGCTTAGCTTTATCTACATATCACAGAACCGTATTAGTATGTTGTTCGTTAATGAAAATCTTTAAAATGAAAATTGGAAAAAATGATGGTTGAGGGGGAGGGGGGGGGTATTGGCACGGGGAGTGTGGTCGTAGAAGGGAGGGTATGGTCTGGGGGTATTGTCGGGGGGTACCATCCGGGGGGGGGAGTATTGCATGGGGGGAATTATCCTAGATCCCACCTTCTCTGTATATTTTGATCAGATTAAGTTTTTTTTATCATGAGTAGATTTTATGTCAACAGTGCCTTATTTCGCTCACAACAAAACGCGTGAGTGCTTTCTTGTTTGATATATTCTTATTTCAAATAATAGCGTTAAATACTTTTTAACCGCGGATGAAAGTATGTTACTCTGCAGATTGATGACACAGACCAGTCCTACGGGATGCTCCTTCTTCCACTTAGCCACAAGATTTGCTTTTTGCAACATGAATTTTAGATTTTAGCCGCAAGTGAAAATTGAAATGTCCTGAGTAAAAATAAGAACCACTTTACAAGATTAAATGGTTTTTTCCTTAACACTGTGTAATGTGGAGTTACTCAAAGGAAGGAAAGAAAGAAGGAAAGAAAGAAAGAAAGAAAGAAAGAAGGCAAAGAAAGAAAGAAAGAAAGAAAGAAGGCAAAGAAAGAAAGAAAGAAAGAAAGAAGGCAAAGACAGAAAGAAAGAAAGAAAGAAAGAAAGAGAGAAAGAAAGAAAGAAAGAAGGCAAAGACAGAAAGAAAGAAAGAAAGAAAGAAAGAAAGAAAGAAGGCAAAGACAGAAAGAAAGAAGGCAAAGACAGAAAGAGAGAAAGAAAGAAAGAAAGAAGGCAAAGAAAGAAAGAAAGAAAGAAAGAAGGCAAAGAAAGAAAGAAAGAAAGAAAGAAGGCAAAGACAGAAAGAAAGAAAGAAAGAAAGAGAGAAAGAAAGAAAGAAAGAAGGCAAAGACAGAAAGAAAGAAAGAAAGAAAGAAAGAAAGAAGGCAAAGACAGAAAGAAAGAAGGCAAAGACAGAAAGAAAGAAGGCAAAGACAGAAAGAGAGAAAGAAAGAAAGAAAGAAGGCAAAGAAAGAAAGAAAGAAAGAAAGAAAGAAAGAAAGAAAGAAGGCAAAGAAAGAAAGAAAGAAAGAAAGAAAGAAAGAAGGCAAAGAAAGAAAGAAAGAAAGAAAGAAAGAAGGCAAAGAAAGAAAGAAAGAAAGAAAGAAAGAAAGAACGAAAGAAGGCAAAGGCAGAAAGAAAGAAAGAAAGAAAGAAAGAAAGAAAGAAGGCAAAGAAAGAAAGAAAGAAAGAAAGAAGGCAAAGAAAGAAAGAAAGAAAGAAAGAAAGAAAGAAAGAACGAAAGAAGGCAAAGACAGAAAGAAAGAAAGAAAGAAAGAAAGAAAGAAAGAAAGAAAGAAAGAAAGAAAGAAGGCAACGACAGAAAGAAAGAAAGAAAGAAAGAAAGAACGAAAGAAGGCAAAGACAAAAAGAAAGAAGGGGAGGAAGGAAAGCAGGAAGATAAGAAAGAATCAAGAAACTTAAAGTTATGAAAAACACCGACCGATTTCAAACTTGGTCTGTTTATTCCTTGATTAGGTAGGACGGTTTTGTCAAATTTTAGAACTTTATTAAGGAAGATGTATGACGTAATTATACAAAGCCTCGAGTGCCTGATTTCTCTCGTTATTAAGGGAAGCGCATGATTATGTCAAAATCTTATTTGTAGAGCTTTTTCGGCCGTGGCGGGGGGTGGGGGGGGGGGGAGGGAGTGGGGGGATGTGTCACAAAATGAAAAATATCGCATGTAATTATATATTGCAAGTCGCCGGGATATTTTGATGGCCAGTCTTGTGAACAATGTTATGTTTCCTTTCAACTTATCATAACGAAGTATGTTGATATGGCTCCCCCTAAGGGAGACATACATAGATTTTGTTGTGTCAGTCCGTCCGTCCGCCTATCTGTCTGAAGCGATTTCTCAGAAACTAACGAGCCGATTGTCTCACAATTTGTATGCATGTTTGGGGTCATATGTTCAGATGATGCCCATGTTAATTTTTTGTCGTTCCTCCAAAAATCCAATTTTTGGCGAATTTTTTAACTTGGGGGGGGGGAGGGGGTTCGTGCAATTTTTTACTTTGTGGAGGGGATATATCGGAAACGGTTGCTTGAATGTTGATCAAACGTTGCGAGAAGAACAGACGTATAGTGCAGTTATTCACTGCTAATTTATTTTTAATTTTTATTGTATTTTTGGCAATTTTTGTAAATTTTTCACTTATGTGTGTTTTTGACTTAGTGTATTCGATATCTCCGGAACTATTCATTGGGTTTTTTTCAAACCTTCCAACAAGAACGATCATAGAGTGCAATTGTACACTTGGGGGCTGTTGTTTGTTTTCGTCAAAAAAATGGATTTTTTGCGGAATTTTTTGAAATTTTGTATTCATGCTTTATTAAGTTTGAGTCATAATTAAGAGACGGTCTTTCGGGTCGTCACTATACCTTGCACAGTAATAAAATATATATTGAAGGTGTGCAGCTTATTTATTGTTTTTATTTCAGTAATTTTTCAATTTCTGGCAAATTTTTGAAAACAAATGAGTGTCGTTGTATTGTGAAGGCATCAGACCCGTGGCGACTTGGGCGCTAAATATTGTTTTTGTCGGATTGAATTGATTTTTGGCAGAAAACATCCCTTAGTGGTCCTGTATGCCACTTTTTTATTTTTTTAGTTGATTTTTTTAATTTTTAAATTTTTTACGAACTTTTTAAATTTCAAATACTTATATACATGAAGTAGAAAAAAAGTGTTCAGGGTGTACCTCCTACAATGGTTGAGGCTGGAGGTCGATTTCAATATCCAAGATAGTTCTTCCGGCTCACTGCGAGTACGCCTTTTCCTTTTTTTTTTTTTTGGAACGGTTCGGAAATTTTAATTTTTCTGGATATGACGTCATCAGTTACGAGTTATATGACCGCATTTATGTTTTAATGCTCAATAACTCGAAAACTAATGAACCTAGCGCTTCGGCACAAAATACATTATGGACTACTTTTAAGCAAGGAATTTTTGGCATGCCATCGTTGTACTTATGACGTCATCATTTACGAGTTATGACGTAATTTATGTTTGCAAGCTCAGTAACTCGGAAACTTACGAATCTAGGGCGGCTACTTTTATGTTATGTTTTCTGTTCCAAGTGACTGATTGGGGGCTTGGGAGACATATCCGTTTTTTTAAACAAAAACACTGACCCTCTAGTTATATTTTCAGAAAAGGAAAATTAGTCTTTTAATTTTTTATTTTGGGAAACGGGTATTGCAAAACCGTGGATTTGGTCGAGGAGACTGGTGTTTTTTCCTTGCAAAAAATAAGATATTAAATATTAAATCAATTCAAACGTACTATATATTCCTGTACACTGGTGTTTTTGTTGTTTTTTTTTGTGCACTGGCCTCAGTAATTTCTTTTTTCTATTTCTATATAACCAATCAATTAAGTAGATTTCACCCACAATTTTTAAGTTCGACTTGGTGTTTCTAAGCTAAATACCAGGCGCAGGTTGTTGCAGAAACACACACAAAAACTGACTTCAAATATCGCCGATTCAGACGCAAAACATAAACCATCTGCGAGCCGTAAACGACAAACAGGGAGATAAAAAGGCGCATTTATTAGAATGACGAATCCGCTCTTTTCAGTTTATTGCTTTATTACTTATGTATGTATTCAAAAATAATTGCAAATGCACCATAAATTCTTCTTACGGTTCTGCAAAACGAGTGGCCTCCTTGTACGTAAGATCAAATGGCAATATTTCTCTATCTGGCCTATTGCTATGGAACATGTAAGAAAAGAAACTAGACACAGCAGTAAGTGTGTTCATGTGGATGGTGTGAAGTGTAAGCACAAGAGCAGTGAAAAGAAACCAGTCGTCCGTTTTTTTTTTATCAGATACAACCATATTCTGACATGGTTATCGTGACTTTAAAGTGTCCGTTGGTATCGTGTTCGCAACGATATGGTGTTCTGAGAGCGCGGTGTGCTTTCGTGTCCACGAGGCCGTAGTGTACCGAGGGCGAGGTGTGCTGTCGTGCCCACGAGACCGTAGTGTGCCAAGAGTGAGATGTGCTGTCGTGTCCACGAGGCCGTAGTTTACCGAGAGCGAGGTGTGCTGTCGTGCCCACGAGACCGTAGTGTGCAGAGAGCGAGGTGTGCTGTCATGTCCACGAGGACATAGTGTGCCGAGAGCGCGTTGTGGTTAACTGCTGCCTCTCACAGAATTGCTGCCCTGCACTATAATATTACTGCGCCTCCCCACCACACCTCCCGCAAACATGTTTTATTTATTCCCCACAGGTAGAACCTGTGGGAATATATGCGATCGACCGCGTGTCGGTCGGTCTGTCGGTCTGTTGGTCGGTCTGTCATCAAGAGCTTGTTAACACGATAATTTAAAAACTCCTTCAAGGATTGTAATGAAACTTGGTATGTAGCTTCTATGGGAACAAACACAGATTTGTATCGTAAACGGGCCAGGGTCGTCCAAGGAAAATGGAGCAGCTGGACTTAAAAAATTTCAGCTCTTGATTGACTGTTGTGTGAGCTTGTTAACACGATAACTTAAAAACTGCTGCAAGGATTTTCATGAAACTTGTTATGTAGCTTCTATGGGAACAAACACATATCGGTATTGTAAATGGGCCAGGTTCGTCCAAGGAAAATGGACCAGCTGGACTTAGAAAATTTTAGCTCTTCATTAACTATTGTTAACACGATATCTCAAGAACAACTGCAAGGATTTTAATGAAACTTGGTCTGTAGCTTCTAACAAGGATCCGTATTGTAAGTGGGTTACGTTGGCCCAAGGATAATGAACCAAACAGACTTTGAAATTTACCAAATCTTGGAAATTATTCAGCATCGGAATGAGTCTGCTGACACGTTATCTCAAGAACAACTGCAAGGATTTTAATGAAACTTGGTGTGTAGCTTCTTTGGGCTCTAACCTGGATCGGTATTATAAATGAGGTAGGTTGGCCGAAGGAAAATCAACCAAATGGACTTTGCAATTTACCAAATCCTGAAAATTATTCAGCATCGGAGTGAGTTTGTTAACACGGTATCTCAAGAACAATTGCAGGGATTTTAATGAAACTTGAAGTGTAGCTTCTATGGGAACAAACACGGATCGGTATTGTAACTGGACCAGGTTCGTCCATGGAAAATGCACCAACTGGACTTGGAAAATTTCAGCTCTTGATTGACTATTGATGGCCGTGTTTAACTGATGATGGTAGGGAGGCAGTGGGGAATATGTGGGCTATGCACACTGCTCTAGTTATTTGAAAATCAAAGGTAAGATGGTTTTTTTTTTTTTTTGTTTTTTTTTTTTGTATTTTTTTGTATTATTCAGAACTCCTGTATCGCCACTGGAGAAATTGTTACTACTCCAAAGATCGAGTTACTGGAAGTGGTCATTTACCCTTTAGATGCAGAACATATTTAGAGGTTGTTAAAAAAATTGGCATAAAAGAGAACTGAGATTGCCTGCATCTTCTTTTGTTAGACTGTTTGACGTGTTCCGAACGCTTGTTTATCAATATCGCATGATGTTAATGTTATTCATTTCTCCTCAGCTAATCCTCTGAAATCTGCCGAATGACAACAGCGGATGGAGAATGTGGGTCGGATAAACGAGGAGAGGGGTAAATGGACCACCTGCTCGAATTGCTACTCAAGCTCTGATAACAAAAATATATAAACACTTTACTATTTAAAATAAGAACACATCAAGCAAATAAGAATCGACACATTTTTTTTAGTCGCAGGCGAAATTGGATACTATTGATAGAGTGAGTCTGTTCCGGAATAGACTGGTGAGGCTCAGTCTGACTGAAATATATAGCGAATTGTCGTTAATGTGCATTAGTCTATTCCGGAATAGACCAGCTCTTGCTGCAGTTCCTCGTTTCGCAAATAACGCAAACACACGTGAATCCTCATTTACTTGATATAATCGTATTTCAAATAATAGAGTATTTGTACAGATTAATCAAAATGTGTGATTTTGTAATGCATTGCAGCTTTTCTTGTTTCGGACTGTGAACTTTTTGATGCTATAATGAAGTCTGAATCAGAGATTTGTTTGTTATTCAAAGCAAACAATTATAAAAACAATTTAAAAAAAGAGAAGAGGCAGTATTATTATATAGGGGGCAGTAGTGTTATATAGTGGTATCATATAATACTGTCACCAGGGAGAGGGTGGGGGGAGGGGTAGGAGGGAGGCGGATAAACAGTTATGGAGGCATTAGTATTTCCTGACATCGGTGTGGTATCTTGTCCCCGAGAACAACTGTGTTAACGGAGTTAACGAGTGATAACGGAGTAGCACTGCATACAGGGCGGGGGGGGGGGGGGGGAGGGGGGGGGGCGGGCTTGCACGTCACGTGCACACTCACATGCATCAAGAGCCCACGGCCAGTGTTCCTGTGATGTAGCGTAGCTGAGCCCATTTATGATGAATTCGCTCGTGAGTAGCAAATTCGTGGACGCAAGTTACAAACCTGAATTTCACACACACATCTCTGTCTCTCTCTCTCTCCCTCTCTCTCTCTCTCTCTCTCTCTCTCTCTCTCTCCTCTCCTCTCTCTCTCTCTCTCTCTCTCTCTCTCTCTCTCTCTCTCTCTCTCTCAGTAGATGGAACTAAAAAGAAAAAATGATTTCAACCTGGAAAATACTTGGCCTCTTTAACAAACCGTAACGTCACAAATGACATTCCACGCCAGTTTTCCATTTGGCACTTTTCTTTGTGGCATTGAAGTGCTTCGTTACAAAGCAATGTCTCCGGTGTCTCGCACTTTACGATCGCTAACACTGCAAGGGTGACGTTACTTTTAAGGTACAGGTATGCTGTATCTAAGCAATGTCTTTGTGGTGGCACTTAAATGCCAGCGAATTTGGTGCGTGTCTCCTCATGGTTAAGTTCGTGTGACGTGGCCGGAATTCGTGTCCTTTAGTGACGTTTGTGACATATGTACTGCTAACGGCGGTTTTGGAGCCACAAAGCGGGTTTCGTGTGTAGATGACTTTTGTGCTCAGCGCTGGTTTCCGTGTGCTGATGACCTTTTGTCTTGTGCTGATAAGTGCATTCTGTGTGCTAATGACCTTGTCTTCGGGCTGATAATGTGTGTCTTATGCTCTTGAGCATCTTTTCGTGGCGTGGGATGTTCCTTGACTTTCTATTAATAATGGAATTGTGTAATTATGAAATGCCGAAATGCATTAAGGAAATGACAAAAAAAAGTTTTACATGTGATTTTTGTTCCTATTTACTGCGGAATTCATTCAGGCAAACTGGACACGTGGGGTTTCAGAGAGCTGTGTCTTCTTTTTCACAATACATGGCGTTGTTCATATTATGACAGAGGTAGAGGATTGGCGGAGCGGGCCTGTAGACTGCATAGGGATACGTCTCGAATGTTGACGCATATCACATATTACAAGAAATCATATCCATCTCTAGTTACTTTGCGTGTTCTTATTTAAAACAATACGGGGATAGAAGTGTGTGATTCAGTACTAAATGGCGTTAGGAAATAGAAAGAATGACTGGAAAGTGACCTCGCGTGTGGTCGGCTACAGCTTTCTGTGCCCCAGGCTCGGCTTACATGGAGAGTGCGACCACATGCGGATCAGGAACTCGTCATGTTCAGGCATTGTTCTCCGTGGCCGTAGGTGCCAGCAGGGTTTGGACTGGCTGATGAGAGGGAGAAGCTATTGGACGATCATTATGTATTCCTCGTAGAGGGGAAACAGTTTTTTTTTTTTCTTTTTTTGTTTTTTGTACTCTCTGTGTGTATGTGAGTGTGCGCATGTAGTGTGTGCACGTAGCGGGTGTATGTAGTGTGTGTATGTAGTGTGTGTATGTAGTGTATGTATGTAGTGTGTGCATGTAGTGTGTGCATGTAGCGGGTGTATGTAGTGTGTGCATGTAGTGTATGCATGTAGTGTGTGCATGTAGTGTGTGTATGTAGTGTGTGTATGTAGTGTATGTATGTAGTGTGTGCATGTAGTGTGTGCATGTAGCGGGTGTATGTAGTGTGTGCATGTAGTATGTGCGTCTCTTGTAGTGACTTGATTTTGTCAACACGATAACTCTCGAACGAAACTTCGGATCAGCTTCAAACTTGGTGGGATTATGCGTTGAGCTGGTCCGCCCGTTGGGCTTGTATTTGACGTATATTGGACAACGCGTGACGTCATAGCACGTCAAAACATGGATGTTTCGCCATTAATGTTACTGCCCGAAGCAACAAAAAATCGCATAATTCACGGCTCAAAGATGGGATTAAATTAAGATCATGAATTGATCTCACATCGTCTTGAAAATTCCCATTCCATTCTCTTAGTTTGAGATCAATTTGTGGTTTATTTAAGACTGCTCAGGAATGTCAAATATTGGTAATTTAAGATTAATTAAGACAATCATCTCAAATTAGTCTTGAATTGTGGAATCGATTTCAAAAAAGAAAAAGAATGCATGAGGACATACAGTCCTAATTTGAGACTAATATCAGTCGATGTTGACCCACGGTGACCCTGTCCAGGTACCAACCGGTTTCAATGCTGCTTAACTTCCTGTGCATCCACCTACAAAAGCTAGAACACCGTGCCTCCCATTATAGAGGCACTAAACATGTAATATAGGATATAGGATAATATAGGATATAATATAGGATGATATAGGACAATAACTAGGGTGGGTCCGACAGTTCATAGTGTATGTGACTTACATAGCACAACGTGTGACATCATATGACGTTAAAGCGGATTGTTCACTTTGTTAACATAATAACTCTCGAACCGACGCTGAGCCGTTTCGAGGTAAGCGGGTGGGGTTTGCGAGTGGGGTTTGTTGAGCTGCTTGGGGAGGAGGAAAAGAGTAGGCGGTACATTTATTAACCAGTGCACAAGACATTGCGGCTTGCTGGACATATCATGACACCGTATTTTCTCTATTTATTTTAGTGGGCTGACAGCGAAGTCGTTTTCACTGCCAAGCTGTTCCGTATATGTGAGCGGTTATGTAACCTAAGCATTTGCTTGCAGCAGCTGGAAGTATTTTTCATTCTTTAAGTGGATCATCTGCAATCTTCTGTAATGACAAACAGCTCACCATTTTGGTGTAAATGTGCCCCCTCTCCCAACCCCTCCACTCCAGGGGTGCACATAAGGATTTTTTTTACCTTCGCCAATTTGGCGAAGGACGTTCAGCTCACCTTCTCCAAATCGAATTCACCTTCGCCAAATTAACCCTCTTACTAAAACTGTAACTTAATTTGTTTATTGCATATAAACTATACATCTTCTTAACTATATTGTCCAGTTTATGTCTTTATAGAGCTACATCGGTAGCTACTCAGTCCTGACCGATTTGTAGTTTTCATCTAAAGCGTTTAACTTTTCGTCAAGCTTGATTATGAAAAAAAATTTACCTTCGCCAAGTTGGTGAAGGTGAATCTGTTCACCTTCGCCAAATGGATTTCACTTTCGCCATGGCGAAATGCGAAGGTCTTATGTGCACCCCTGCTCCACTCCACACCTTAGTGAGTCATCTACTGCACATTTGGAAAGGATGTCTTTCTGTGCTTTGCGGCGGATGAAAATGACCGAAAACAAGGTATATATCATGGAGGCTAGTACACTTTGGGTACAGACCCATACCGTGAAAGGGCTAAGAGGGTTGGAGGTGTGTTCAGGGCCGCGCCTACATTAGTTTGTGGTGACTCTAAGCAAAATAAAATCACCAGTGAAATAGAGAATTGGTGATGCAGCAACCACCTTCCAGACCCGGATAAAAAAGACAACGGTAAAGCCTATTTGTAGCGGCCACCTTCAAGACCCGGATAAAAAGACGTACATTAAAATCTGTTTGTAGTTCCCGACTCCTCGACCCGCATAGAAGACGTACAGTTAAATCTATTTTAACGACCACCTTCCAGAGTCGGACAAGAAGGCTAGTCATGATCAGGATAAAAAGACAGTAAAACCTCTATAGTGACCATCTTCCAGACCCAAATAAAAAAAAACGTACACTAAAACCTGTTTGTAGTTCCCACCTCCTGTACCCAGGTGAGAGACGTGCAATTAAACATCTTACAGGATCGAATAAAAAGACTTACAGTAAAACCTGTGTAGTGACCTCTTTCCAGTATATTAGATAAAAAAGACGTAGAGTATAATTCTAGTTTATAGTGACCACGTTCCAGATTTGATAAACATGTACCTAGATGTATATAGAAGTTAACGATTAAGATACCTCGAGTCAGGTTACGCAGCTCCACCACCCTTCAGTAAAAAGATCTTCCGTCACCCGATATATACGTTTTCGAAAATATTTACATAAGGCAACAATAGTACAGATAACACTTTTGTGAACCGAAGGCGGGATAAGAAAAGGATGGGGGGGGGGGGAGGGGAGAGAGAGGGGGGGAAGGGGAGGGGAGGGGGAAACGTTTGTTTTGTTACAAAAGTAAAACGGTGATGGCTGGCTACTGAAAGTGTTTGACATGTTCGGGAACTGATGTTGGTGGGCACTGACTGCTCTAGTTGGATCAGTGCTTGTGGGGGAAAACCATGTGATCAGGGTTTGGGTGGAGTATGTGAAATTATACACCCCAAAATTGGTAGTGACTGGTCCTTGTCATAAGACTGACATCTGGCGAGGCATCCGTCTTTGTGAGCTGTAGCTTTTCTTCTCAGGTGGCGTATCTGCGCGTCAGAGTGGCGTATGTGTCCCGAGGTAATAAGCCAACTCACTATGGATGTTCAGAATGTAGCAACCTGGCTGTTGAAAATGAAACAGCTTCCGGTAATAATAAACAACATAAATTCATTGTGAGAACTCGGAGGAATAGCAATGGTCTTAATGCAGGCGGGAGGTTATTGTAGAAATTCTAATGATCGATAATGTTTTTTGCCACACCGGATGATCATCTAGAAGCCCGGGAATTGAGAAAAGGACTGATCGGTTCGTTGTCGTTGATATATTCTGGATCGTGATTAACTGTAACGTCTCTTTTGTTCTCTTTCTATCGACTTTTTCCCTCTCTTTCCGTTTCGTACATATTTCACTGTTGTAGTCACTGCAAACTTGACCGAATGGGTCCTTTGACAAGTCCAGTTATTCTGTGACAAGTCCTTGATGCGATTTACATTCTCACATGTATTCGTCATTCGTTTCCACACCTTTTTTTGTTTGATGCCAAGAATAATTGATAAATTTAAGAATACGTTGCAGCAGTTTCTATATAAAAAGCCGAGGCCATTTATTTTCTTTTTCCTCTCGTCCATGTATTAGATATAATAAAAATTCTGATGTCTTAATAAGGTTAGGTATTGTTAAGAGTTCAATGTTTAAAAGCCTATGGCAGCAGGCAATGAATTTCTGCAACAACATTCGTTTTCAAAGCAGGTTTTAAGAAAAAGCCTCGTTTCAGCACACTCATGTAGACATTAAGTGGATACATTGAAACCTTTGATGAATGATAAGAACGAAAATCACCTCGCATTTGCCAGGAAATCAAGTGATTGACATCGTTTTGTCAAAAAAGCTCTCTGGCTTACAGTGAAAAAGGAATCGTTTGGAGTTAAACGTAAAGGACAGCTTCGTCGCCGCGTGAACATTGTGGCATGCGTTGCATTTCTCAGGATGCGTCGATGCTGTGTACCCGACCGTCCCCATAGCGATTTTCGTATCAAGTGTTTCTTTTCTATGTTGGCCTCGTTTATTTCTATAACGAAGGAATCAATGATTTTCAGTGGTTGCATGGCAGTAAAATGAACCACTTTTAGGGAAATTTTTGTCAAAGGACAGAAATAACTCATCGCGTCCTTCACTATTGCACCGTTATGCTTGTAGAATGCTTGACGTTACACACGTAAGTGCCAGCGCATACTCCTTTCTCGGCCGATTGTTTTGATATTTGACACACACACTTTATTATTCCCCTACTCTCCGCCCCCCTCCCCTCCCTCCCCTCCGCAATATCTCCTACGCATTTCACTGTTATTGGGGCTGAGAGTACCAGAATCAACAAAACGTACCGACCATGAAACATTTTCTTTCACATTTCAAACAACTTCAGAGTAAATGATTTCATAATTGACCACCGACAGATAAGATTGAACACAGAGATTTTTCACTCGTATCCTCAAGGCCACATTTTAGTAAATTCACTCAATCTCGTTATTTCGAGGCGTTTGTTTGGAAGTGCCCGTGGCATAAGACAGACGAGCATGGAGTTATCTTGGGCGGGATGTGCTGCTCAGCAGTGTCTGGCTCAGTGACGTAAGCAATCACGTGGAACCACTTTCAAGTTTCACGCTGTACAGAAACAGGGGCTAAAGAGATCGTAAAAAGTGTGTGCGTAAGTTAAAAAATCGTATCTCCTCGTGGGTTTTTAGTCTGAATGCCTGAAACTTTTGGTTGAATGTAGCGGACATTAGTTCCTTCCTGGCTATTTTGTTTCAGCAATTCGCCTAAAATTGGCAAGCAATCAATTTTCTTAAAAATGCATCTTAAAAACGATTAATTGAAACATTCTAAAAATTTTATGGAAGGCGGCGAGCCTTAGTGTCTTGAAATTTTGATAAATGAAAGCTTACATTAGCACCTACTTGGCCATTACTTTTTTGCTTATTCGCCAATAATATTGGTCAAATTTTTTTTATTGAACTATTAACTGACGCCAGGTACATTGCCTTTCTCTCTTGATATTTTGATTAAAGATAACGGACATTAATACCTGCCTTGCTATTACATCTTTCATCAATTGGCAAAAATAGTGGCAATATTGCCGAAAAATTAAATTGGTTTATTTAAATCTTCACTGACGCCATCAAAGTAGCCTTGCTGACTTAAAATTTTGTTACTGTTTTTAAAAAATCGTCAAAAATTGGCGCAAATAGCGAAAAACCAACCTCTTATTAAAATGTTAATTAATGCTAAGGATATAGTCTCATTGTCTGAAAATTTTCACCAACGAATGGGAACTATATACCTGGCTTGTACTTATTGCGATTCGTCAAAAACTGTCGGAAAGTAATGGCGAAAAAACCAATATCATACTCAAATCTCACCTGACGCCAGGTATAGGACCTTACTCTCTTAAAATGTTGAATAAATTTAGCGGATGTTAGTACATACTTGGCTAACGCTTTTTTGCGTGATTCGCCAACATTTAGCCGAAATATTGATGAAACAAAAGCCGTTTAGTTAAATCTTACGAAAAATCCGGGGATATTGCTTTACTTACTAAAACTTTTGGTTAACGGTAGTGTGCATTAGTCTCTTGTTAGTTTTTCATTGGTACGCCTAAAATCTGGCGGAAGGAGTGTAGAGAACTGAAACTGAATTTTCAAGTAAAATCTTAACTGACGCCAGGTAAACGAAAGACAATTTCCTATTAAAATCTTAACTGGCGCCAATTATGCAGCCTCGTCCTCGTGAAATTGTGATTGAAGATGGCGGACATTATTACCTACCTGGCTGTTTCAAGAACTGGCAGAAATATTGGCGAAAAAAATTTCTTAATTAAATCTTGACTAACGCCAGGGATATAGTCTTACTGTCTTGACAGTTTTATTAATGGTAGCGGACATCGTTACCTATCACTTTTTTTTTGCGATTCTCTGAAAATTGGAGCGGAAATATTGGCGATAAACCCTTTTTATGTTAAAATCTAGACTAACGCCAGGAATGTAGCCTTAGTATCTTGAAATGTTTGTAAACGGTTATAATGATATGTCATAAATCCTGACATCGGTATTCGCGAGCTGGGCCATTGTCCAAGGACAGTCTCGTCATTTTTAAAGAGCAGGCGATTGATTGCCAAATTTTCGTTGAGCTCTTTGCCTACTCTTTGACAGTTTAGAGTCTAGGCACGACAGGAAGGGTAGCAGTGAGAGCGATTTTTATTATTTGTCCAAAAAGCAATTCAGAGCGTTGATTCTTATAAAAAAAAAACAACTCTGAATTAGAAATTTAATTTCTGCCAAATTTTGACAGTCGTTCACTAGAACACAGTCATAACCGCTGCTTTATACCTGGACATTCACTCCAAAGTACCATTAGTGGTCAACGGCCAGGCCTCTTTAGCAAAGTGAAAGATCAGAGATGAGAAATTAAAAGGAAAGGAGTACGAAATGTTAGACGGCAAGGGATATGGGATTATAGATTGCATGTCATTACTGTCATCAAGGCCTCAAGAAACTTGTCAATTTAGGGAACATTGTTTCCTGATTTTTTCTGGTCCCGTTTTTTTTTTCGCCATCCGACAAAAGACAATAAGAAGTCCCAAAATGCTTGTGAAAGGAAAGCAAGAAGCAAAAATGATGTTTACTGGCTCGAAAGTTTGAATAGCTTGGTCCACAAACCCCGTTGCCTCTCACACTGCTCAAGTCCCCTAATTTTTCCATAGCCTCCCCCATTTTTCCAAGTTGATGAACCGGATGTCCCCGAAAAATGTAGTTGTCTCGTCATACTATGAGATGTAAATGAAAACATACGAAAACATCACGCAAACATGTCTCGTCAACGACACCGGCAAGTCTCGGCCACGACACCGGCATATCTCGTCAACGACACTGGCCTGTCTCGACCATGACACCGGCATGTCTCGTCCACGACACCGGCATATCTCGTCCACGACACTAACATGTCTCGTCCACGACACCGAAAAGTCTTGTTCGCAACATCTGCAAGTCTCATCCGATTCCAAAAGTCACTGTGTTGTCATGCTTTACTCTAATTTATGGTAAACTGCTTTCGAGCTCTGCGCAAGGAAATGACAGCACTGTCTTTAAACGTTGCCACACTTAAGCCGCAATAACAAATAGAAAAGCTGTTTGTTTTGTTCTAAATTTGGGCATTGTCAGTCTGCTTCCTTGACGTCGGTCCCTTTGCAGCCTTTGTGCTGCACTTTTTACACCAGCACTATTACTCTGATACAATAGTTAAATTATCAACAAAAAAGATTCTGTTGTTCTCACACTTTCTTTGTTCGAGATAAAAGAGAATGAATTATGGTGGGAATATTAAAACCTTAGCGAAGGCTGGTGTTGACTCGGAAAAAAGTTCCCGAGTAATGTAAGGCTGTGATATTTTTGTAAATGGTGTTGTCATGGAGATGTGCTCCTTGTGATTCTGAGGCCCTTCTAGGCGATGAATGTAAATTTGTCGCCGGGAGCTACTTTTCAACTGGCAAGCTATGGCCACCAAGGCGGGGAACATACCATTCAGCCCGTGAGTCCCTCGCCTTCTCTCCCTCCCCCATTCCCCCCTCCCCTCTCATAACACGAAATATGTCGAAAGGCTTTGGGTTGAAGGTCCAAAATGTCGGCATTTGCAACGACGTTTCCACATCTCGAGAAAATTTTTCTAGAAAATTTTCAAAGGGTAGATTGGGGTTTTCCCAGATCATTTCCTTTCATGAGAAGTGGTACATCATACCCATTTGAAAGAAGTCGAACTGTGTAACTAGAAAGGGCAAAGTAATATATAAAACAGACACATCACATATTTTTAGTTTTTTTCGGATCACATAACAATCTACTTCTGTTAGGTCAGGTGTCAAAAATAGAAACGCTCTTAAACCAGTATTAATCATTGTCAGTATTAATAAGCATTTATATCTATTTGCATTTTGATTTTAGAATATTATAATGTATTTTTAATTGTAAAGCGCCATGATCAAGTATTTGCAATGAGCGCTATAGAAGAAACGATAATAATAATAATAATAATAATAATAATAATAATAATAATAATAATAATAATAATAATAATAATAAAATAAGACGAATCAGAAGACGTGTAACACAAAATAGACAGTTTGCGTAGAAAATTATCCCCCAGTATTAGCGAGTCTGAGGATCTGATAGCAACAGAGGCATGCTTCTGCCCCAATTCCCATCCAATCATTGCTTGACACTCTGAAGTAAACTTTCTGCGGAAACTGTGTGAAGGGTCTTGAACGCAATTCCTAGAACCGATAAACCGCATTAAGAGGTGTGAAAAAAAGGCAATATCATCCATCCGTCCCCACTGGTAAACAAGAAATAGGAGCTTGAAAACACCGGCCAACCTTTGCAGGTAGTCTAGACATATTTAGACTGATTTCATCCAAGTTATGGCATATAAAATGTGGGGACCCACTTCGTTCAAAACAAGAGGAGACAGAGTGGGAAGATAAGGGAAGCGACCAAGCATCGCTATGACTGGGGTACGGAATTATTTTGTTTCCCCCGTAGAGGTATACTTGTGAAGTGTGTCTGAATCGGTTTTCATGTGGTTTTTATCTTTAATGTGTGATTATTTTTGCATGAAAATACAGAAGGTAGATTTCCAGATTTTTCACTGGCACTCAGCACTCCGTGTGTTTCGCTTAAGGTAAAGTTGTTACTACCAGGTAATTTTTCAGCCATTTCTCCGCTGTGAGAAATATTACTTTCAAAATACGAGAGGAGTGTGGCGAGTTTTGTTGAAAGATGATTTTCTCAATCACATCAAAGCTGCTAACACTGTGTGACTTAAGCCCGTCCGTGGTGTAATCTTGTCGGGCTGTCTGTAATGTACTGAGCAGTGGCAATTGCTTGTTATCACTGGGAGTCTTGATTGCCGTTATATCAATGACACTGCCTTTGGGACGGGCGGGATCACTTGCTAAATCATAGTCATCCCTAGGGAGGGTTGGCGGTATATTAGTCTGCCTGTCAGCATTTAACCAGAGAATAGAACGTCTTCACTTCGCTCTGACTGAACCGTAGCAAATAAAAAATCTCCACAAATGTGTGCTTGAGAATCAACAGCCTTCCGCTCAGCACTTTATAAGACTCGTACTCACGATGTCATGCGCTACTGACCGTGCATCGTGATAACTTTTTGGGGCATACCGGTCAGCTGTGAGTATCGTGATGGCTTTTGGGGCATAACTATCAGCTGTGATTATCGTGATAGCTTTTGGGGCATACCGGTGAGCTGTGAGTATCGTGATAGCTTTTTGGGGCATACCCGTCAGCTGTGAGTATCGTGATAGCTTTTGTGGCTTACCTGTTAGCTGTGAGTATCGTGATAGCCATATTGGGCATGCCGGTCAGCTGTGAGTATCGTGATGGCTTTTTGGGGCATATTCGTCAGTTGTGAGTGTCGTGATAGCTTTCGGGGCCTACCTGTCAGCTATACATGCACGCCAGTTAGAACCTCTGGTATGTGTCACATAATGCTGTTAAAACCCTATATATAAAGTGCTGACCAATTGTTTCTTCACTGATCATTGCTGCGTCACAATTTTCTGATAGCTGTAATTTGGGAACCATTCCGTTGATGCTGGATATTCCTGGACAGGATATGGAAACTTGGAAAAGTGGGTCAGATATCCCAGGCAAAGTATTGGGAAACCCCCTGGGGTCTTATGATGTAACTTCTCTCGGCTGGTGTGACCGCTGCTGGAACATTCGCCGCCGTTGCGCCCGAGGCACAGCTTGGGTACAAAGCTTAGCGCTTCTATTGAAACAACATTGGTTCTTAGTGCCAAGAAGCATTTGCGATTTAACTTTATAAAAGCTGAGGAGTAAAAAGTAGACTGTCCTACTCCATCATGCTACAATCAAAAGTTATCTGGTGCCATTTCTTGTCATATTTCCACGTAATGTTTTATCACGAGTTCTGCACTCGTACGTGTCACTTTTCGTTTATAATTTGCTATTTCTTTATCACTAAAATGATGGATGTTCGAAGGCTTAGACTGAGAACTGACGTAAGGATGGGTTGTTACATGGGTAGAGTCGCGTAAGTTATTTACTTGTCTCGACAACTTTGTTTAGATTGTCTTATTAATAAACCGCTCATAGCGGCGTTAGATGTCCATGAGCAAGAAATAGAAAAAAGTCAACATTAATGTGTGTATGTTAACTGTTAAAGAGTACTAGTGCAGGTTGTTGCGCGACTTCCTGGGACAGACTGCTACTTAATGAAAGCGAGAACTTTGGTGGTGTGACGTAAGGGACTTATCCGCCATTGCTCTGTAGCGAAGCATGGAGGAACGATTACCAAGTGTTGTTTTCTTGGGGCTGGTTCATCCATAATCTCACGTAAGCTAATCAATCATTATTTCTTACGGGAAAATAATTAGTTTAGAAGTTTGCTGGATTGCCTGAATTATCTGCAGATGACCCGCTCACAGTGGCTCTTATTCAAGACTTGATATCAGGGAAAATAAGCTAGAATAGTGGTGCTTATTCCACACGTTTGTGCGGCAATAACATCACACGTAAGTACACCCACAACACGAGGCGGGCAGTACACTCCTTCCTCGAGCATAAGTACACCCACAACACGATGTTGGCAGTACACTTCTTTTTCGAGCATAAGTACACCCACAACACGATTGGAGCAGTACACTCCTTCCTCGAGCATAAGTACACCCACAACACGATGGGAGCAGTACACTCCTTCCTCGAGCATAAGTACACCCACAACACGATGGGGACTATTGCTTCGTAGGTCCTAAAGATTCTTTCGCATTTTGTCGCCAGTGCAATGAACGAGTGCGGCTTATGACGTCATCACATAAGATATGTATATATTTTGAACAAGATCTTTTGTGCAAAATATCTCGATAACGGAAAGTCATATCGACTTCAAATTTTATATGGGTATTTCTTGAGTCAGTCGGACGCTTCTTTTAACTTGTGACGGGTGTAGCGAAATTAAAAAAAGGCGTGTGACGTCATTACGTTAGAATCTTATATGTAACATTTCTCTGCAGTTGACTATCGAAGCAAGTTGAAACTTGGTTGGACTGTTGTTTGGTAGGTCCGAAAGATTCTGTCATTATGCCCGGAGCAGAAGCAAGAAAAACTGCATTAAACGTCATTGGGTAAAAATATCTCGATAGCAGAAAATCGGATCGTCTTTAAACTTGGTGCAGTTATTCGTTGGAGAAGTCGCACGTTTTTGTTAAACATTAAATCACCCAACAAGTATTACTTGATATATTTTGCAGTCGTTGGATCTAATACCCACCCCTCTCCCCCCCCCCACTCCTACCTTTCCCGTTTTGTTGACTAAGCATAGTTATTGAGTAGGCTTGGTATTTCTGCGTTTTCCAGAGGATTCTCCAATGTTCCTTCTTTCTTTAGGCCTACTTGAAAATATCAACAGCACAATTATTGATGGTTTGTTAATTTCGTGTAATTGACCTTTTTTGTGCGTTATTCACTTACAGCTAGCATGGTTTTCATTTCAAGCTGTTCCATTTATGGAAGTAATGATGTAACGCTTCGTAATGTTTGCAGCACCTGGAAGTAGTTTTCACTTTTGAGGTGGGTCATGTAATATCGTGTGTTATGACAAGCAGCTCACCATTTTGGCACCGAAATATCTCTCCCTCTCCTCCCATCGAGGTATGTCATCTGTTGCACAGTTAGAAGAATGTCTGTCTAGTGTTTTTTGGTCGATGGGAAAGTACGAAAGATTAAAGTAAGAATTCTTTGTCGTGACCGCTTCCAGATTGGATATAAAGACGTAGGTAAAACCTGCCTGTTTACACCAGTTTCAAGACCAGAATAAAAAAGTAACCCGCACGACAAAGCAGACCCATACCATGGCCGTATTTTCCCCCGGTATTCTGGCCCGTAATGTCCCGTTATGGCCATAAGAATGATCTGAAAACAACACCAGAATTTCAGGTCAATGATCAAAATATGGGTGATATTATGAACCATATTTATATGTCTCCCCTAAGGGAGACATATATAGCATTTGGTGTGTCCGTCCGTCTGTCCGTCCGTCCGTCTGTCCGCAGTGAGTTCTTATGAAATTAATGAGTCGATTTTTCTCAAAACATACATACATATTGGGGTACATGTCTAGATGATGCCCGTGGTATTTTTTTTTTTTCGTTTCCTCAAAAATTCTATTTTTGGTAAATTTTTGAACACAGGCGGGGTTTTCTTGCATTTTTTTCACTTTGGCAGGCTATATCTCCAAAACAGTTTGTTGGATTAGGCTGAAACGTGGCAAGAACAGCACACATATAGTGCAAATGTTTACTGTGAAGTTTCATTTCATTTCCGCTGAAAATGTATTTTTGGCGAATTTTTCAATTTTTGATTTTTTACTTTTTTGCCCATAATTGTTGCGATGTCTCCGAAACAGTTTGTTGAATTAGGCTGAAACATGGCAAGAAGAACCCATATGTAGTGGAAATGTTTACTGCGAAGTTTTTCTTCATTTTCTGTAAAAATGTATTTTTGGCGATTTTTTTCCACGTGACTGATTGGGGGCGGGGGAGACATATCCGTTTTTGTTTTAACGAAAACACTGGCCAATCTAGTTCAGCTGCCCTTTAGAAAAATAGTGATGGGTCTTTCAGGGACTCGAACCATCAATCTTTCGATTTCGAGTCAACTGCGTTATCTACTCGGCGATAGCGACTTCTTACGAATAAAGAACATCCTTTTACTTCGACTGGTAAGTAGGATACGTAAGGGGAATTTAAACAGCAATTCTTAATGAAATGCAATTCAGTTGGTTCTTTAGTATGGAGGGTTGGGGGGGGGGGGTTGGATGGCAAGAATTCTTATAATTCTCGTTTCGGGAAACAGCTCAACCATTTGAAGCAATTCAACCACTATATCATTATGATAATAATAAAATAATTATGCTGAAAAATCTTACCTAGTGATATTCATTATTTAAGACCATATCATGCTGTGCTTGTTTTACTAACGCATTTTTTATACAGCAATTTTATTTCTAACCCTCCTTTACTATTTCTTCATTCTTCCTTCTTTTTTCCCACTTGTTCTTTGGCAAGTGCGTCCTAATATACCCATCCCAGTTGGTGAACGAGGCGTTAAACAGTAAACAAACAAACTTTATGAATCAGAAAAAAATGCAAAGTTCAATATTATGGGTGAAAAAGAACGTATGACCCGGATTATGGATTGAAAAGTATGGGTCATAATTTGACCCAAGTACCGGTAAATCAAAATTATGACCCAGATTACGGGTTAAAGTCATAACTTTGACTCAAAAGACTGAAATTTTGACTTGGATTATTTGTCTAATTTACGTGTCTGGCTCTAAATAAGCCATAAAAATTTATGATTTTGTTTGCAGAAATTAATATTTTATTTTCAGTAATAAGAAAAAAAAAAGATTATTGGAGAATTATGGGTTTAGTTGGGGAGACGTTTGTTTTGTTTGCAAAAATAAAAATCTAAATAGGTGTCGATTGAGATGTAATATAAGCGTTGTACTCTTATGTTTTGTGTGCACTGGCTGCTCTAGTTAAAACTGTCTGTGCTATTTACCCTTAATTCTTTGCGAGAATAGCCCCTAACCTAACACAATAAGAAGTTTAGCCTTTTGGGTGGTAACGGATTTATTATAAAACATAAGCTGCATTTTATAACATGACTTGAACGGCAGTATTAATAATAAATTCAAAATTCATTGGTTCAAAAGAACACCCAACACACGGCAGCAGGAGTACTTGGTAAGTGTTAACCTTTTACAACCTGATTCTTTTAATAACCACGTTGACAGTGCTTTTAATAACCACATTGACAGTTGAGTCACATTTCCACGAGCACTTCCGTGTGTGTGACGTAACAGTCTGATGCCCATCCGCCTTAGGACTTAATATCATGCGGAGCGAGACCACACACCAAGGCGAAACTGGCTCCAGCCCTTCGCAAGCCATGCCCATTGCATGTCCTCTCATCAAGTCCTATTTATGAAAGACATGCCTTGAGGATAGTTGTAAGCATATAGTGGGCTCGAGGGGTCCGCGTTGTTTTCACATCGCTGTGTTTTGAAAGTACTGATCCTTCTCTCAGAGCTTCAAGAAAAGAACCACTAAGCACTTTATCGATATCTCTTGAGATTTTGTAAAATTGATTTTTTGATCTCAACAATAAATTTTCGTATTTAACATAAAATTATCGATAGCAAAATATAATGAGATCTACATTGATCTATTTAGATCTTTAATTATGTTTTGCCATCTAAAATAGCGTTAAAT
This sequence comes from Protula sp. h YS-2021, assembly GCA_949752745.1. Taxonomy (NCBI): domain Eukaryota; kingdom Metazoa; phylum Annelida; class Polychaeta; order Sabellida; family Serpulidae; genus Protula; species Protula sp. h YS-2021. The sequence continues at coordinate 48,068,229 of OX457024.1, forward strand.
GTGAAAAGGGCATTCCATATCAATGTACGAACTGCCCTGAAATCTGTTGAACTTTGCTCAGAATAGTAAAACATGCCTGTATGTAACGTCCATCTCTTACAAGTAGTCAGACTTATTTTATGCCCAGTCGGGAACGTAAAGAGAGCCAAAAGAACTACACAACAAACGCTCACCGATCTGCTGCTATAAAAATATGTAACTTGAGGGAACTTAATGGCTCATGCATTTACCTTGGAGGCAATAAAAGAGGTCTTTGCATTATAGAAATATGAAATAAAAGCTTTAAAAATATTAAGCTGAGAATAAAAATGGTAAAGGATACCAGTGCAACTCTCACGTGCTGCCAATCCTGTACCCGAAAGCCGAAAGCGTGGGCGGGGGAGGGGTGGGGGGGGAGTAAGTCTTATTATGTACCTGAGTACGACCTCAAGCGTGGGAGAGACGTGAGAGAACCGGTCGTGATGGCACATGGACGGTCAGACGACAGCCAAACAAGGCACGCCGTGGCTCATCACCGAAGTCAGCTGAGTGGAAAAAAAACTGTCGTTTGGGAGTAAGTGGATAAAGAATAATTAGATGGTCAAACCGAAAAAAAGCAAGGAAATGCGATAATTGATGTGACTGTTCTGCACGCCAGTAGTAAATTAACGGCTCAGTTCCAATACATCGCTGACAGAGCTAGGAATCCTGGCGTGCTAATTATGTTATTTATTGTGAAACTGGAGAAGCCTCTTGTGAAGTAAAATGCTGGATAGCGGAATTAATTGGCACACAAGAACTGCATTAATTAGCCACAATTCATGAGTAACGTTCCCAACCAATAACTCGCTTGAGTATCATGTGTTGTTTCAACAGTGAGCAATTTCCACACTTCAGACTTTTGGGGACAGTTTCCAAGGAATTTACCGAATATTTCATAACTGTCAGTTTACAACCAGTACAACTTATAATAGTAGTATATTTCCTGACTACAGAAAAATATGGGTACCGGTACTTCCCGGTACCATGATAATTGTGCTTTTAAGGACTGTTTGCTTTACTTAAAATGAGGTGAAAATCCAAATCATATAAACCCTTTCACTGAAAAACAAAAGATATTATGGAACATTTTATGAATGGTACTAAGGCGAGGGCAAAAAAAAAAAAACAACCTTGTTTGCCATCGCCCAGCCAGGTCACTGAAATCACAAATTAAAAAAAAAAATTGAAGAGACTAACAATTTTTAGTCAAGCAAAAAGACATGGACAGGTCAGCTAAAATTTTAAAGTGAAAAAAATTTACCCGGAAGGTGAAAAAAGTGGTATTCAGATGAAATGCCTGTTGGAAGGAATACCACTCCATTTTGTATTGTGGGTTCAAATGCCACCGGAATAAATGCTACATTTAAACAACCGAGCCGTCTTTTTTCTCCACCCTCAGTTTTAATTTTATAAATTGTTTGGTTACAGTTTTTGTTTCTTTAAAGGAAACTTGCAAAGACACATTTTATGTACAATTGTATGAAAATTATTTGATTAATACAATGCAATTAGCCTCAATTGCAATATTTTTTGTGCATAATAATTTCGAAATTTCTTAAGTTTCCTGGTTAGAAAGTAGCCAAAGATGTCAGGATTACAGACGTATTGGAAGCTCATTTGTACCAAAATAAGGGGGGAGAGAGGAGCAGCTGCTTACCCAATTGAAAGGTTGTAAATAAAAAAGAATGAAATAAGAAACGAAGTAAAAGATAGAATCAATTTATTACGTGTAGCATTTATTCTGGGTGGCATTTGATGATCCTACTTGATGAAAGTGTGGCATTTATTTCGGGTGGCATTTGATCCTACTTGATGAAAGTGTGGCATTTATTTCGGGTGGCATTTGATCCTACTTGATGATAGTGTGGCATTTATTTCGGGTGGAATTTGTTCAGGGTGGCGTTTGTTCAGGGTGGCATTTGTTCGGTGTGGCGTTTGTTTGGGATGGCGGTTGTTCGGGGTGGCGGTTGTTCGGGGTGGCGTTTGTTCAGGGTGGCGGTTGTTCGGGGTGGCGTTTGTTCGGGGTGGCGTTTGTTCAGGGTGGCGGTTGTTCGGGGTGGCGTTTGTTCTGGGTGGCGTTTGTTCAGGGTGGCATTTGTTCGGTATGGCGTTTGTTCGGGGTGGCGGTTGTTCGGGGTGGCGGTTGTTCGGGGTGGCGTTTGTTCAGGGTGGCGGTTGTTCGGGGTGGCGGTTGTTCAGGGTGGCGGTTGTTCGGGGTGGCGTTTGTTCGGGGTGGCGTTTGTTCAGGGTGGCGGTTGTTCGGGGTGGCGTTTGTTCAGAGTGGCGGTTGTTCGGGGTGGCGTTTGTTCGGGGTGGCGTTTGTTCTGGTATTCATAAAAGCGCTGAAAATGGCCTTTCGTCGGCGAAAGTTTCGTTAATTTTTGCGCTCTTATGATACACGAAAAAAGACAAACAAACAAACCAAAAAAAAAAAAAATTTTTTTGCCGGATCGCGAAAAATGTTTAAAAAAATAAAGAAAAAAGGTCGCGGAACGGCCGGGTCAGTTTTTAGCCAAACCGACTTTCGTCGATATGCTTTACTCATCACTATTGACGTATCCGTGTGAGATGAACAGTGTAGTGTGCAGTTGTATTTAAGGAGTTGTGCAGCGCTAGGTTAAAGAAGTTCTGTACCTGTCGTGAGGGACAAGTGTTCTTCTTTTTTTTTCTTTCCTAAACTGGACATTTCTTGCATGTAATCCTATGCGGTACCTTTTACGAGACTTTTTAACCAATAAGATGAAGCCTTGGTCACGGCCACGAGACGCTCTGGTTTTGAGGGTTTTCGTGCCACTCGGATCGTGTCTATGTGACATGTAATTCCAAGCACAGCGACTTATTGAGTTACTGAATCCATTTGGCTAATGATTTGAACGCAGTCGTCCGAAATGTATACTCCTCGAACCCGATGGCCTTGACCTTAACATTGAGACCTTTGTTTTATTGCTTCACCTTTGAGTCGGATAAAGTCTACAAAATCAAACAAACGAGGTTTCTCTGGTTGTTTTACCCTTTAGTCATTGAGTTGGAGTTGACTTCAGCGATTGCTCTTTGTGTTTTGTTGTGGACTGGAGAGTTCTAGATCATTCATTTTTCAAATGAAGTATATCTGTCGTCACGCCAAATAAGGTGTTTTTTTTTTGTGATTCAAACAAGTGACATTTTTTAGCCCACCTTACGATACACTTAAGCAGTATCCACCCAAAACGTCCTCGGCCATAAAGTCCCCGGCCATGAGATCCCCGGCCATAAAGTCCCCAAATGAACTAAGGGCCAAAACGTCTCCGTCAATATGTTACATGCAAGTACTTCAGATTGGGCTTGAATGATTTCAGTAATTTTGTTGTCAGTGGGTCAGTTCTGATATTTTTAAAGTGGGCGATAATAGAGAACCTTGGGCGATAATGCAAGGAAGTTATAATTTTCGCTTTCAAAGTGCAGGAATCAATTCTATGACTCGAAGATATGATATGATATTTTTCGGGTGCACGATAATAGAGAACATCGGGCGATAATGCAAGAATGTTGTAATTTTTGCTGTAAAAGTGCAGGAATCAATTTTATGACCCGAAAATATGATAAATATTATATTTTTCGGGTAGGCGATAATAAGGAACAATGTGCGATAACAGGGAACATAGTTCAAAACATTTCCTTGTTAATTTAACCGTTTCAAATATTACTTATGGATAACTTTGATGATTTGTAAGTGGGAGATAATGCAAGAAAATTGTAATTTCTGCTGTAAAAGTGCAGGAATTAGTCTTGTGACCCGAAAATATGAGAAATATGACAATTTTCTTGTGGGCGATAATAGGGAACATTGGACGATAATAGGGAACAAAGTGCAAAACATTCCTTTGTTATTTTGACCGCTTTGAATATTAGTTATGGATGTCTCCGATCATTTTTAAGTGGGCGATAATGCAAGAAAGTTTTAATTTATGCAGCAGTGCAGAAGTCAATTCTCTGGCCGTGATATTTGTCGGGTGGGCGATGCGATGGTATCATTCATAGATGCTGAATATTGGCCACCACAGAATTTCTAAGGTCAAGACAACACTTCCAATGTCAAAGATCAAAACCTCTCAAACTTTTAACGTTGCACATGTTTGTGTCACAGTTACTTTACCAAATGTTGTGATGCTACTGTAAATAATGGTGAGTACTATCCCGGACAAAACTTAGAAGGAACAAATGACTGAGACACCATCCCGTTAGTAGCCTCTTTTTCATTTTTTCCACGCATTAATTAGAATTAATTAGGTCCACATATTTTTGACGAAACCCCCGCTTTGAAGTTTCCCAGGGCATTTGGAGTATGCCTCTCAGCGTAGACTATCCAGGGTCTGGATATTCCTCACCCGATCATTTATTGATTTTTAATGAAGCGCTGGCCTAGTACCACCCTGGATCGGGTGTTCCAAAAGCTGTATCCACTTTTAAGTAATCGTTTGCAACTGTAGGCTCGAAATAAGTGCATATAAGAAAGGACTTATTTAAATTTTGCAGCTCCAGTTTTGTTTGATTTTAAAAACAAATGGGAGAAAAATTCCTGTTTTGACATATATATTTTTATTTCACAAATATCATACCGTGTTCTGGATAGGGTGTTCCAAAATTGTATCCACATTTTAATACTCACTTGAAACAAGGCCCAAGATAAATAACAAAAGAATTTACTTTATTTCAGTTTTCACATTTGACTTCTGTTTGAATTTAATAACAAGCTGGGGTTTCCTATCGGTTTGAGGATGGCGTCCGTTAGTTAGTTTAGTTTAGTTTAATTTAGTTTAGTTTAGTTTAGTTGAGTTGAGTTGAGTTGAGGTGTTGAGTTGAGTTGAGTTGCGTTGCGTCACGTCACGTCGCGTCGCGTTGCGTTGCGTTTAGTTTAGTTTAGTTTAGCTTGTGCTTTTTTAGTCGATCGGACAATTTTTGTATTTTTAGAAAATTTTTGAAGCAAATATTTCGAAAATAATTCAAAATACATCTACTGCTACAATTTTGATTCGATGTCATTTATTTTTGGTGTGAGGCATCCGTAAGTGGTCATACATGCGGCTTCTACTTTTTTAGTCGATCGGGTGATTTTTGAATTTTGGGGGAATTTTTGAAGAAAAAATTTTAAAATGTATCACCTCCTATGTCATTTATTTTTGGTATGAGGCACCCCTCAAGGGCTTGTGCGTTTTAGTCGATCGGACAATTTTTGTAATTTTAGGGATCTTTTGAAGAAAAAAACTTCAAAATCCATTTCCCCCTATAGTTTTTATCCGATTTCATTTATTTTTGGTATGAGGCATCCTTAGGTGGGTCGGGCATATGACTTGTGCAATTTGACTCGACTTGGGAATTTTTTATTTTGAATGGAATTTTTTATGAAAATGCCTCAGAATGCATCTTCTCCTATAGTTTTGATCAGACATAATTTATTTTGGGGCTGAGGTATGCTTAGGGTGTCGTGAAAACGGCCTGTGCTTTTCGAGTCGATCAGCAAATTTTCGGGAAATTTGTGAAAAAAAAATTCAAAAAGCATTTTGTCCTACAGTTTTTATCAGATTTCATTTATTTTTGATATGAGCCGTCTCTAGGGAGTCATGGATACGACTTGCGCTTTTTGAGTGAATTGGAACAATTTTTGAACTTTTTTTGGAATTTGTAAATGATTCTCCTCCTACAGCGCCAGTTAAATGAACTTGCACAGTAGCCAGATTTAACAACCGCACATCGACGCAAGTTACATAAACTTGCGCAGTAGTTCAAAATAAGCACACAAAATGTGAACCGCGCATCGACGGAAGATAAATAAACATGCGAACTGGTCCAAAATAAGCACACTGGTCCAAAAAAAAGAACCACGCATCGTCGCAAGTTGAATAGGCATGCGCAGTAGTCCGAAATGCGAACCGCACATCAACGCAAATTAAATAAACATTTGCACTGGTTCAAAATAAGCACCGCGCATCAACGCAAGTTAAATAAATATGCGCACTGGTCCGAAAAAAGAACCGCACATTAACGAAACCCAAAGAAACATGCGGACTGGTCTGAAATGAGAACCACGCATGAACACAAGTTAAATAAACATGCGCAATGGCCCGAAATGCGAACCGCGCATCGACGGAAGTTACATAAACATGCGCAGTGGTCCGAAGAAAGAACTACGAATCGACGCAAGTTGAAGAGACATAAGAGTCGGGCATGACGGGACTTAAATAAACATGCGTACTGGTCCGAAATGCAAACCGCGCACCAACGCAAGTTTAATAAGTATATGCACAGGTACAAAATAAGCACCGTGCATCAACGTAAGTTAAATAAACGTGTGAACCGCGCATCAAGGCAAACTAAGGAAACTTGTGCACTTGTCCAAAATAAGTACCGCTATTCAACGCAAGTAAAATAAACATGCGCATTGGTCTGAAGTAAGAACCGCACATCGACGCAAGTTAAATAAACATGCGCACTGGTCCGAAATAAGAACCACACATCAACACAAGGTTAATAAACATGCGCACTGACCGAAATAAGAACCGCACATCAACAAAAGGTAAATAAACATGCCCGCTGGTTCAAAATACGCGCACTTGTCTGATTAATAACCGCTCATCGAGGCAAGTTACATAAATATGCGCACTGCTCCGAAATGCGAGCGTTATTCGAAGGTATCTATGGCAGACCACCCAGTCTACCAGATGTACAAAAAAATCTATTTCCCATTTTTCTGGGAAACAAATCTTTGTGTGTGTTTATCTGGCTATGTTCGGGTCCGTTACTAAATCAATTATTTAGCTAGTTCTTTGCCATCTTGTCTTCTCTTGCTCATGCCCGCTGGAATTGGTATTGTCGCTTTCGTAAGCTGCTACTTTATCCTTGGACAAACTAGTTGGTTTGGTGGGAAAAAATAATCGCTGCTTCACACACTCAGCGTGATAAGAATGAGTGACATTATGTGCTGAAAGTGACTGGAATGAGTGATATTATGAGCGGAGAGTGATTAGAATGAGTGAAATTATGAGCTGAGAATTATTGGAATGAGTGTTATGAGTGGAGAATGATTGGAATGAGTGATTTTATGAGCTGCGAGCGATAAGATTGAGCGCGTTATGAGCTGCGAGTAGTTGGAATGAATAACATTATGAGCGGATAGTGATAAGAGTGAGCGACGTTTTGAGCTATAAGTGGCAACGATGACGCACAGTTTACCGACTAGTCCTGATTTAAGTGAATTCCAGTATGGTTTGAGAGTAAATCAGATGTGACTGCTGTCATCTGAGCTACACAAACCAGCATGGAACGTTCTTCAGCGTTCAGCAGACCTGTTTGTGCTTCGCGGCAGGGTCGCTGTTCTTTTACAATGTTGTCTGGAAGTAATATTACACAGCACAAAGAACAAAACTACGTCACCGTAATACCTACTGTTTTGCTTGCGTCAACGCTGAAATTAATTGGAGACTGCTGTACTTCATTTCCTAAAGATGTTTTGATAATTACAGGGGATTTTACTGAGTTTAACTCGCTACAGAACTTAAGTAGGCGGATAATATTGCTAGAACTTGGCCATTGGCTGAGTACTTATTAGACCAGCCGGCTTTCGTCGGTGGGCTATACCTATCACTTGTGGGGTATCTATCGTCTGTTGTGTGTATGTCTGTGTGCGCGCGTGTGTGTGTCCAACAAGTTCTCAAAATGCTACTCTTATTACTTTTCTTGCCCAATGGTTTGAAATGTGACAGGAATGTTCCCAGGCAATCTTCCTGACAACTTGTCTGTGTGTGTGTGTGTTTTTGCGATTTAGCCAAAATTGGCGAAACTGACACACAAACACACTCAAAATGCTACTCTTCCAAGTAAAAAAAAATAAAAATAAAATAAAATAAAAACAAATAAAACGGTGAACTTGCAGAAAAGTTGCAATATGCTCCTACTTGACGCGTCCTCACCAGTCGTAGAGTGTGCAGGCCGGATTAGTCAAGTCTTAAGCGTTGTTGCTTCCGAAGCAACAGGTCGTGAGTTCAAACTCCGCTAAGAGCACTTTTTCATTGTCTGTTTACATGGGTTTTGCAGGCCATATTTATAGTTCTACCTCCCACAGGAGCATATATATTAATTCATGTTAGTGGTTCACAGTTGTAAGGTCTATAGGTAAAATTGTAATCGTCTTGGGTTAGGATTATAACAGTAATAATAATAATAATATTAATGTTAATCTTTCTTTTTTATTTCTTTTCTTCTTTCTTTCCTTCTTTCCTCCCTTCCATAATTCCAGATAGATCTTCGGTTTAATATTTCTGTTATCGGTTCGGCAGAAACTGGCCAAATAAAGGGATAGCGTTAAGAGAAAGATAAACAATGATGTTTGTCCCACCGATCAAATCAAATAACTTCTGATAATAATATTGACAATGAGGTCTCCTATCAAGTCTAAATTTTGTCAAAATTAGTTTCTTCTTTCGCCTTTGTAGTGTCTTCACTTTTACGGCCGGAGACAATGTCCACGGACATTCTTGTTTGATAGGCTAAATGGACTGAGTGTGAACCATCTGCGAAGTAGTCACCTATCTCTCCACAATTAGGCCTCATTATTTTGTCAAATCGCACAAGTTAGTTGCACCTGTAAGTTAATTGTTATTCGAGGGCTAGAAATTAGCGTGGCTCGGTGGCACGAAGCCACCTGATTTCGGCTCGGGCCTCCGAACTTTTTTCCTGGTGATACACACATACATATATATATAATATATATTATATATGTGTGTGTTCGTTCAGGCCTGCAACAGTAAATAAATACAGACGAAACCGGTTAATTGCATAGCCAATTTGCTAAGTCCTGTTATGCGGTTTATCCGATATATGCCTTTATCCGGAGTACTCTTGTCGTGGCTATTTTTTTTATATGCGGTAGTAATTAGACGTGCACCTCCGCCCCTCCTCATCCCCGCATTTCATTTTTCCAACTGAAAAGAAAAATAACAATTGCCCTCCACGATTTTATTTTTTAATTACAGCTTTAATATCGCTACAGACAGTTCACTACAACTTACTATCAATATTCTTCTGTCAGAGAAAATTCAGTTCATCAATATTATCTGAGGCAACATGGGAATTAAGGGTTTCAGGCCATTATTTAGTGAGAGCTCAGGCAGTGCGGGGATTAGGAGTTGCAGACCATTATCTAGCGTCAGCTAAGGCAGTGCGGAGGATAAAGGTCATTATCTAGTGAGAGCTGAGAGAGTGCAGTGATTAAGAGTTCGAAAATCACTGCTATCAACCGCGAGTGGGGTGGTACATGTACACAATGGGTCAAGCAAACAGAAGACAATGCATTAGATAAATAAACGAGGAGCAGCTCACACCCTCAGTTTGCTTCAAGTGTGGCACTGTTTGGATAGTCACCAATTATGCAGTTAACCGGTGTGCTTCCCATTTTAATGTGAAAAAGCTATGTGTTTATCCAGTTTATGCGATTAAGCGGTATGCAATTATCCGGTTAAATTTCCACTAGATAGCATTGGAAATGGTTTGGGATTTGGGAATAATATGCAGTTAACCGATTTATGCGTTTAACCGCTATGCGATTAAGTGAGTTCATCTGTAATTTCTAGTCATGCCCTTCGAGTTCTGTTAATATGCAAGTTTCCAATATTTTTTTCTCGAAGTAAAAATTCCTTTTCTTGTCTCGGCTTCTTCTCTGACACTACAGGCCCAAGGATCACAAAACTTTGTACTTATATTAGAACGTTTTCATGCTTAAAACGCCATGCGAACACAGCTGATTTTAGAATAAATAAATATATCGCATTTAAAAGCAAAGTAACGGTTGAGCGAGCTCTGCCTGCGTAGAGAAGAAGTGCTAATCCGTTCGATCAATAAAGCCGTTGAGCCAACATAACCAAGCCGATGAACCTTATAAGCCGCATAAGTGCTGCGCCATAAGCTTTGTGCTTAGTTGTATTACAGACTGTGCGGCTTGTAAAAAAACTTCATGTTGTTCAAGAAATAATAAGCCGTTCAAAGAAATATTTTTAACTTTGAATGCTTGTCAGGTGTTAAAGATTTCGCTTGCGAAATACGGTTCTAGTTGTTTAATTGTAATAAACACTCTTGACAGATTGCTCTTTATCGGAATTACACTGCATTTGCTGTTTTGTTAGGAATAAACATGTTTTCAAATACTAGGCCGAATGCTTAATTGATTTAGCAAAACATTACAACTTTATCTAAAATAACACTATTCAGAACAAACTTGGTGCCATCAAAGTTTGATGAAAGTTACAGACAATGTTTCAGAACTGCTTTTTTTTTAGTGATCCCACCTCGTCAAGGCAGCCATAAACACCAAATAAAACGGCTATAGCACATGAACGGCAATGATCTGAATAAATAAGGTTATCTGTTACTTCTGTGTGTTATTTGTGTAAATTGTCTAAAACAGTTTCACATTGATAAACTGTAAATACCCTCACGACTACCTTACACTCAATGCTATCAGTAATCGCACTTAATTACTGTTGTATTTTCCGTTGCAGTTGTTAATGTGCATTTTCTCAATATCGAAGTGTGGATAATGTGCTTTAATAAATTCACCTTAGCGTAAACAGAATTAAAGGGACTAGGACATCTTTGCATCTTGCTCAGCTGTGATGTCATAACAAACAAACTGGAATTCGCTACGTAGAACGGAATTGCAGTGAGAATACAGAAAACATTAATAAAATTAAAACTTTCCTCAAACCGTCCGCCATGTTTTATAAAAATCGCAGTGCGAGTTCAGGTCTTATTACTCGGATGGCACCTAAGTGTCGTCACTTGGCGGTCTTTTTAACCTGGATTTAAACTTTTTGTAAAGTCAGTAGACTCAATCAACAACAGTTTCTGATTCGGTTGCACAGTGCAATACGTCAATCCCTTGCCTCAGCAATACACAGTGTTTCGTGACAACTTGTTTGATTATTCCTGGCAGCTGCCGTGATCTGTCGTGATTAAAGCAAGAAAGGCTCCACTGGGTGCGAATTAAAGTCTTTCGTTTCCTTCGTACTAATAACATTTGTGTTGTGGGTGGGTTGTGCAAAAAAAAATCAATAAAAAATAAAGCAAACCAGTAAGATAAATCATAAGATTCAAAATAAACTGGACTAAATTGCTTCACTGCATACAGAAATATGCCAGGGTTAAAAGTTGAAAAAAGAAGAATCTTTTGTTTTAAAAAAATCCCGAGATATGTGAAACGTCTTGGCTGAGGCATAATCGCCAAAAAAGGTCCCAGAGAAGATAAGGGTTTCTTTTTCTAAGGTACAAGCTTGCCTTATTTTGCGAACCCTCGCTAAACAACATGTAACTGCTCATAACTGTTGGGGGTATCTTACGAATAGACCCACTGCTGTCTTTTCCGTGCATGTCATAGGAGGCAACTAATCGGAATTTATTTCTTTCTAGCTCTTATTTTACTTTTACTTTTCATGCTTTCTTCTTTTTTCCCCACTTTTTCCTTTGACAAGTGCATCTTAATGTAGCCGCCGTAGTCACTGTTCATACAGAGTCATTGAGTATACAACACAATATACTGCCCATTAAGCCATTCAGTAAATTAAATAATATACTGCTAATATTACGTCATCAAGTATATTGCGCAATACACTGCTCGTTTTAGGTCATTTAGTTTATTTACCAAATGTTTTGCATAGCAAACTCATTAAAACACCTATCACAATGTGACATTTTACAGAAAACGATTGATGAAAGCTTCCCGCACAAAACGTCCGTACCAAAATTATAAATGGTTTTATGAATCTTCCGGCACAAAACGTCCATACCAAAACTTATAAAATGGTTTTATGAAAGCTTCCCGCACAAAACGTCCGTACAAAAGCTTTAAGACCGTACAAGAGCTTGGTTTTGCACGACATTTCCGCATTTTAAGATCATATGTCATGTTATGCAATATGAAATTTATATGCAAATTAATTTGATTACAAGGTGTTGCCTGCTATTACAGATAAGAAGTTATCTGCTTTTTTATGGCTTTCATGTGCATTTCTTTTGTATGCCCAGACTTGCATCGAAAGCAAACTTAAAATATGAAAACAAACAAAAGCAAACTTAACACAACATGTCTCGTCTGATGATTGCGCATGTGGACAGCATGTTTCCATCTGTTTATAAATTAATTTTCATTCTAAAATCGCCAATTTTATGTGTAATATTTGGTGCAGCTGTCGGTTATGCCGTAACGCAGATACAGGGTTTAGTAGTATAAAGCTTCTCTCTTAGGCACACATCGTTTGTAATAAGCTCTATTGTCTTTACATGCACTGTGTTCAATATAATATACTCAATACCCATATATAACAATAGCCAAAAACAAACACTACCGAGTAACAAGCTGATAGGGGTTGTATACTTAACGTACAAAATATCTGCAGCAATTTGACTGTCCACAATAAAGGGGTTGTTTTAAATGTGTAACCGTACTTACGGGATAAAAAGAGTGTCCCTAATTCTGAATAGAGGGGTGTCCACAATAGAGGGATCTAGATATAACAGAACTCTATGGCCTTTTAAAACAGACTGAAAAATGCTGTCCATAATTCAGGGGTGTCTATAATAGAGGGGTGTCCATATCCGGGGTTTTACTGTACTTTATACAAGCAAACCTGTTTCATTCTCCTCCATTTATCATTAATCACTGTTGTAGATTGTCACTTTTTGTTACACTCGACGCGATAAGTATTGAAGTTTCGAATTTTGCGGATGATACGTGACTGATTCATTCTTAGTTGGTATGGCAACTGAAACCTTACATTTATTTCCGTGCAGACAAAATCATACAAATTCGTAAACAAGCAGATGAAACTACTGAAGCATATAAAAACTTGTTTTGTGGAAGAAAATCACCAACTCGTACACTTGCAAAGAATAGCAAGTGAGCTTTAGATTTGGTTCGAGACGCTAAATGTCCTGTGGCAATGATTCGAGATGATAAGGGCAGCCGGACGTTCAGAAAAGTGGCGACCACATTGGATCTTTGCTTGCCCAATTGCTGTGTCCTCTGCTGACATTTTTTATCCGTTTATTCCATTTTCCCTGTGGCTTTTAACAAAAACGATTACACTGGATTCAGGAAGGCATGTGCGATGCGTGAGAAATGAACTGCCTCGTTAAGCGCCTTGATACGAATACCCTCACATCTGCGCCCGTTCGAATTAGTGAGTAATTACTCGCTGTAGTGAGTCAAAATTATGAAAATATCACAGAGCTTGCAGCTATTCAATGGGCTGCTATAGTCCGTTTCATTTTAAAACAGAACAGATTTTTTAGTCTGAATTGTAAATATGGAATATATTGTCGGGAATATATAAACCGTATTATTTAAAATAAGAATTCTGAAGTGAATAAGAAACCAGATATTTTTGGTAGGCTATTGTATTCATTAGTTGCAACTACTAGTGCCCTATACAACGCGATTTGAAAATTGCTTATACTTCTCTACCTGAAGCATGAAGAGTACCCGCTCAAGGGGAAAGTTCCAGTTTCGGTTTCGATCTGTAATATTCCTACAGGCAGAACATACTTCCAAAGTGGGAAAAGTTTTTGAGCGAACAAATCAAACATGATTGGCGATTAGAAATCAACGAAATGGATCTTTGTAGGACCGGGTTAACTAAAGTTATCTTTGCATATCCATCGTCCATTCCATTTTTTAAGTACCAGCAAAATGAATAACTTATACACAAAAGTGGTCTGTTTTTTTAGTAGTAGTACATAAAATCACGGTATGCTTAACACTTGAGGGAGCAGGAAATGCGCTCGTTGATGTGAGGGTGTTGACTGACGAGACGTTAATATCATGCCAAGGACGGAAATCGCATAAGCGGAGTGCTCACTGTCCTACTATAAGAGGCAGTAAAATTGGCGTTAATCAATTCCGGAGTAGATAACAAGTCGGCGACACTTTGATAATCAGCATGTGAGAGGAAGTTGAATGGTCTTCACATGCTGAGTGTGTCGTCACTGCATTGCTGAACATGTCGTCTTCAGTACAATATTTTGTTGGTATAAACATCTAAATTCTTAATTACATGAGATGTTCTTACGCCAAGTAATTGGATGCTAACAGTTTAATACACTGTGAACATAAACACATTTTTTTTGGTTGTTTTCGTGGACAGTTGCTAGTTTTCTATTATTTCTTATTTGATTATTCAGTGGCAATTTCTCTGGACGTCCTTGTTTTCACCCCTAGCGAAATACTAAGTTGTTTTTGGTTGGAAAGGCGGGCAGCATTTCCGTAACAAAATGAAGAAATTAGATTACACATAATTTGCCAATTGCCACAGAACGCCATTTCACCCAAAACTATTTAAAAAGTAGGTCATGAGGCGTTTTGAACATGGCTTTTTTTTTAATTCAGAGAAAAATGACAATTTTGTTTTGCATATTTACTCTTTTACTATTGTCACAATCGTGACGTCATTGGGTTGACTCACGCTCATTAGTGAAGATTTGTGGCGCCTGTGCCCTGGTCAAGACAGCTCACTGACACACACTGTTCTGCTAGGCTTGTGGCGCGTGTGCCGTCGGCAGAACAGCTCACCGACATACACTGTTCTCCTAGGCTTGTGGCGCGTGTGCCCTGGCCAGAAAAGCTCACTGACATACACTGTTTTCCTAGGCTTGTGGCGCGTGTGCCGTCGGCAGAACAGCTCACCGACATACACTGTTTTTCTAGGCTTGTGGCGCGTGTACTGTCGTCAGGACAGCTCACTGACACACACTGTTCTGCTAGGCTTGTGGCGCGTGTGCCGTCGGCAGAACAGCTCACTGACACACACTGTTCTGCTAGGCTTGTGGCGCGTGTGCCGTCGTCAGGACAGCTCACTGACACACACTGTTCTGCTAGACTTGTGGCGCGTGTGCCGTCGTCAGAACAGCTCACTGACACACACTGTTCTGCTAGGCTTGTGGCGCGTGTGCCGTCGTCAGAAAAGCTCACTCACATACACTGTTCTCCTAGGCTTGTGGCGCGTGTGCCGTCGTCAGCACAGCTCACTGACACACACTGTTCTGCTAGGCTTGTGGCGCGTGTGCCGTCGTCAGAAAAGCTCACTAACATATACTGTTCTCCTAGGCTTGTGGCGCGTGTGCCGTCGTCAGCACAGCTCACTGACACACACTGTTCTGCTAGGCTTGTGGCGCGTGTGCCGTCGTCAGAACAGCTCACTGACACACTGTTCTGCTAGACTTGTGGCGCGTGTGCCGTCGTCAGAACAGCTCAGTGACATACACTGTTCTGCTAGACTTGTGGCGCCTGGGCCTCTATTAGAACAGCTAACTGACACACACTCATCTCATAGGATTTGAGGTGTGTGTTGCTCGTCAGGACAGCTCACTGACACGTACACTTATCTCCGAGGGCTTGTGGCTTATGTATCGTCTTCAGGACGACTTGTGTGTCCCGGTCAGGACAGCTCACTGACAGTATGTGCCCCGGTCACGACATCTCACAGCCCAGCAGTCTGTGCCCTGTCAGGAGATCTCACTGACAGTCTGTGCCCCCGTTCAGGACATCTGGCTGGCAATGTATGCCCCGTCAGGACAGCTCACACTGACAGTCTGTGCTGTCGTCAAGACAGGTTAAGACATGCACCCGTGCTCCACAATCGTGTTTATCTTATTAAATGTTGCAGTTAATCGACTGTGAAACTGGAGTGGCTGATAATTCATTTCTTTGCAAATAAATCTCGACGGGTCTAGGAAATTTTCAGAGGTGGACTTTTCTTGCACATCATTTGTAATGATCAGCAAAAGTAAAAACAGAGGACTCCACATTTTTACTAAATCATGTTTTCTTCCTCCATTCTAAATACGGTAGTTGTTTCATTGGAACGCCTGGGGCAATTATTCACACGACCCCCATGCCATAGTAATTGAGACTTCTGATTGGTCTGCGCAATCTTCGCATAAGACCAAGAACAAATACACTAATAAACTAGACCGTTTTCGCTGCCTGGTAGCGAAAATTACACTCCGGCCCACAAGAACTAGGATTATGAACTCTTAAAAATTCAGATTTCTTAAAAAAAACTTTGTTCAAGGTCATGCCAAGTTATCAGTTACATCTAAACCCTACTCAGCACAGCTTTTGACATGTATTATCCCAGTAGACGTTGTGTCATCGAGATAACGTCAATGTAATGCTGGGTCAGTGACCAGGCCAAATTTAATCTGGTTGTAATTTGGTTTTGATTGGTCGCGACCATAGATCAACGTCTTTGACAGACTGTTGAATAGGCGTTTGATAAGCAATAATGTGTAGATGTTGATTTTGCCAGCAAAAAAAAACACACTTCTGCAACATTAAATCTGGTTGTAATGTGGTTGTTTTACCGGCTACTTTGAAATATTTCACGAAAATTGACTTCATGCATATCCCGCGCTACCCAATGACCCAAAGGAAACTTTGACGGAGCAATGACCACCATTCCTTATGATCCTCACCGTCTAGACGCTGATGTGATGGCACTCTCCCGACATCTAAATAAAGGGGTAGGCAGACGTTGTGAAGTTGATGGGCGGCGAAATTTTGCTGTTGGTCATATGGGCGATGGTCTTTTGTCCAGTGGTCATTTGGCCGGTGGTGTTTTAACCGTTGGTCATTTGGTACGCCATGTTTGCCATACCTGGGTTTTTGCGATGTAGACTTACAAAATCATCGAAAAGCCGAGCTGATGAAACGTCAAAATGTTTTCAAAAAATGTTGCAGAATTTCTATAAAAATTGAGGTTGACCATCTGGATATACTACAGCATGCCAAATATGACAGTCCTAGCCGTCACCGTCTCAGAGGAGTTCGCCTGACAAGCTCATGGCGGAAAAATAAAAAAGGAATTTTACGGAAACACCTTACCCATTCTTATGAATTCAGTAAACTGTGGGGATTGAAAATCCCCAATTGTAGAAACCAAACAAGCGTATCGACTGATCCGAAAAACCCATTGCCGCACTGGTGCCAGAAAGGCGAGTGCGGAAAGTGCGCAAGTTTAAAGGACAATTTTCGGATCAGTCCAAATCTTAGTGCGATTTTATATGTATTTCAAATTTTTTTAACCATAACATTCTCTTTTAAATTAGATACTTTTGCACTCCTCTGCATGCTTTCCGCGTTGCTATAGTGCAGTCAAGCGCACATTGTCACTAGTGCGTAGCGTGACGTTTTCGTTATTAGTAAGTAAGCAAATGTTTGTACTTAATAAGTCTAGTAAAACCTTTTCTGCGTCTTATATTTTTTTATCGGTTGCTGATGCAGCTGATTATGAAATCTCCTGCCCAGGCCTGCCAGAAAGGCCTACAACCACTCAAATATGCCTTTGAGAAAGAGAGATGGAAATTCTTTAGTAAAAGAATTCCCATACATTGTTACGCCTATACGCGTGTCCTGTGTTCTTATGATTTTGAAAAAAAACTTGTCCGTTGCAATATTTGGCAATCATAATTTTTTGATCTGGTGTTACCAAGTACTTGGCCTGAAGATACGACTTTGATTTTTGATTTTTGACCAGTTGTGTATATGTTACAGGGAATCTGTGAAATTAGGGATTTCGTGAAATCTCCAGTGGATTTGTGTAATAACTTGCTTAATCAATTTCGATGTTTTTATTGAGAATTTTTATGTTTGCAATGTAGTATTTTATAGAAATTAATAGTAGATTTTGATTTAATATACTCAAAGCACTCGATTGACAACTATCATTCATGAGATACTTCAGTACCTGAATTCAGCGATATTTTTTATCCTATGTAACTTATGCCACATTTCACGCAATATTCTGTTATTTTGGATGGTAATGTTACAAATTGCAATCCCTTTCGGTGTGAAAAGGGATACACAGTTTTGGAGAACCACTAAACAGCCTTCCTGAATGGATAATTTTTCAAAATAGTTCTATAATCAATATGAGCTTATGCATTGCACGAATTCCCTAGGGATTTCATGAAATCCCTAATTACACAGATTCCCTGTAACATATATACCGATGCTGTCTACAAGTTCGTAATTCAAAGCAGGGATATAAAGCGCGACCGCATCGAGAGCAGCGGTAAGATGCGTTGGAGGGGGGGGGGGGGGGCGGTAAGGGGTGTAAGCGACTCAGCCTTCTCAACACTGTGGTACTGAGTTATTTACCGTTACAACTGTTAGAGTGCATAGACTTTTAGGACTGATAATTAGAATATCAACACGGTGTTTTATGTGGCTTGAAAAAATGTCTACAAAATATTTATATGATATTAGGAAACTTAAGAGTTATAGATTTCGACTTTGTGAAGTATATTTAATTGTACCATGTCGGTGCTCTGCTCCACCCCCTCCACTCACCCACCCCTCCCTCGTTGAGTTTCCCTACGGCTGGTTTGGTCTTGCTATATATCTGTGCATATATATAATTTAGGAATGACCATTGGATAAATGAGGTCATTTTCCATTTTGATCTGTTTTCTGTGCCTGTGGAGAACATATCTAGCATGATGTAAAGCGGTTTAATAATGTGATTGGTCGGATGCTGTAAAACCAGGCCGGCTTATTCAAACAACCAATGATCTGAATCAACATGCCAAACCATGATAAAAGAAACATTTAAAGATGTTTTATGTACATAATGGAGTTACAGACCACATCGACTATTCTAATATTGGTTAATCTTATAAACCGGCTAATTTAATAAATTTTCGAATTCCCGGTTTCTCTCCATAGCCACTAATGGTTAATATCACCGGTTAATCTAATATCCCTTATTATAATAAACTGGCTATTTTAATACAAAATCAGGGAAAATATGGGTTCAGCATCGGCTATTCTAATAAACGCGGTCATATAGTTGCCCTAGTGGTATGCGATGGGAACATGGAATTAGTTTAGAACAATAGATATTACGTTGCTGCTTATCAGAAGCTTTTGTTTAAATGCTACCGCAGCATATCAAATTCAAACTCGATACAAAACTGTCTGTAAATATGTGTGAAAACATGGATATTCACTCTAACTGAAACTCAGTAGTAAAATATTTATATGGATATTTATTTAATCAAGAGCAAACGACTTGTTTGTGAATAATGTATGTTGGATATGTTGACTAGGAAATAAAATTCGGGGGTGAAGTGGAAGGCGAGAGAGTAACGGGAGACAGTCGTCTCTAATATGGACAGCAGTTGAACCCATTTACTTCACAATTAAAATCGCATTTTTGAGCGACGAGACCGTACCAAGGCTAATAATATAATGGCTGTAACTATACTTTTGGGTAACGGATGTGACGGTATATTTTGTTAAAAGAGCTCTTGTAGAGTCCAGAGCCTGTACCCAGATTAAGAGAGGGTAGGAGATAACCAAAAGAAAAACAAGTGAAGGAAGAGATTGGTGATGTAATGACTACTTTCAAAAGCCGGATAAAAAAAAAGTACAATGAATCTTATTTGTAGTGAACACCTCGAAGACATGGATGTAAAAGCATCTGGTCAAAACTGTCTATAGCGACCACTTTCCAGGCCCGGATAAAGATAATTACATTTTAACTTGCATGTTATCACTACCTTCCAGAGCTGGGTAAAAAGAAGTTGACTACATTCAAGGGATCGAAAAAAGTAGTCTGTAGTTCTGCCTTCGTGACCCAAATAAAATGATGTGGAGTAATAACTTTTGTAATGGCCACATACAGATCAGGATGAAAAGACGTACAGTAAATTTGTTTGTGGTGACCACCTTCCAGACGCGGAAAAAGAAAGGTACAATAAAACATGTCTGTACTGAGCATATTGTAGGATCAGGAAACTACACAAAGAAAAAGAATATCGTGGTTTTAACTTTATTTTAGGTAATGAGTGTGATGGTGTATTTGGTTGAAAGGATTAGTTTTGCGTTCGGAGCCCCATCCATATTAAACGTGCGAGTCTTTTTTTTAAGGTACACTTATAGAGGACGGGGTGGCAGTGTTGCCACATCATCCTTTTTTAAAAGGATTATCCTTTTTTTTTTTTTGAAAAAGCCCGATTTTATCCTTTTTTTATCCTTAAATACTTTTTTTATACTTTTTTTGAATTTTCATCCTTTTTTATACTTTTTTTTCGCTTTTCATCCTTTTTTTTATTTTGATCCTTTTTTTTCATTTTCTTTTTTCGTTCAAAATATCATTTTTTCCTAATTTAAATTAGTTATATGTTTTTTTTTCTGCTATAATTTTTTTCTTGACGACTCCGTGGCAACACTGCGGGGTGGGCGTTTTATTGTCTACTTCCTAGACCCGGATAAAAAGAGGTGCGGTAAAACTTTGTTATAGTTAATTAATTCCAGACTAAAATAAAAGATGCGCCCAATATACCTGTTTGTAGTGACCACCCTCCGGACCCGGATAAAAAGGTTTCAATTAGACCTGTTTATGGCTGTCACTTTCTAGATCCGGATAAAAAACTTGTCTTTCATGTCCACATTTAAGGCTGCAAAAAAAAAAAAAAGACCAACAGTGACACTTGTTTGTAGTAACCACCTTCCAGATGCAGATAAAAGACAAACTTTACCATCTGTTTGTAGTTTTCACTTCCAAGATGTAAAGTTGAATATGACTAGATACCATTTTGTTTGTTTTCTCTATAGTTTAATGGCAAAATAAAACGTTTCGATTATGAAATTATGTCTCGCTGAGCAAAGGGAGACATATAGTGTTTGTACGTTCTGTGTGTGTATGTGTGTGCGTGAGTTTTGACGCATGTTACGTTATTAGGGCAGGCATATAACTTCATTACGTAAAAATCTTGAGTGCAAAATCTCTCAGCCGCTGAACATCGGTTAGTTAGTTAGTTATATGATTTGTTTAACGACACGACCGACCCTTAGCGGGTTACATTGTGTCAGAACATGTCAGTAATTAGTGACTAGAGCACAATGCTACAGGTTAAAATTCAAGTTAGCTAAAACCGTGTATATTCTAAAATCATAAAATAAACATCAGCCGATAGTCCTAGTCCTAAATGGGTTATTGTACTTAATTATCACTCAGATTCTCTCAATATTCGAAGACTTAACCAGGCCAAAGTGACTGATTTCTTCAATTACCCGTTTCGTGTGAGGCATATAACTACTCGCTTCCTTTTGATGGCGGTACAGTGCCGGTCACACGTAAGGATCGGAAAACAGACCCGCTGAAACAGTTAATTATTGGAATTCGGAACGCGCTTATTGTCAGCTCTTTTATGTTGTTCACTTATGGGGCCACAGTCTAATGACTATCCACTTACACAAGGCTGTCTAATGACGTGATTCAGCTGTTGATTTAATAAACCGCAAATTTTAATTATGTTGAAACACTGGATAACATTGCTTGGTCTCCAGGCTATTCCTCACAAGGCGCATTCTTATGAAGTACTCTATGTTAGCTTTCCACAAATATTGTTTGGTTTGCTAATAAGGAATTCGAGTGTTATTCAGTTATATTTTTTGCCTAATATTATGCTTGCATTTTTGCAGGTGTATAACTTGAATACCGGAATTTCAACCATCTTTAAAGGAAAGGGAACAATGAAGACAAACCGATCGGATATCCACTCAAACGTCACCTCGCTGTTTTTTAATATTACATCAGCAGAACTAGAACCGTCACCCCTAGCAACGTACACTGGCGCGGCCATCATGGCAGTATTTCTGGTGACGGGATTGGTTGGCAATCTCCTCATCATGCTCGCCATCATCACCAATCGGCGAGTGTGGAATGTCATCAATACGTTCATCATCAGCCTGGCCATCAACGACCTGCTGACGTACACGCTCATAGTCGTATTCATCATCAGCTCGTACGCGCGACACGGCTGGAGCGCCGGTGACGTCATGTGCAAGCTCAACCCCGAGCTCACCGTGCTCTTCACGGGCTGTTCGCTGTGGCACACGGCCCTCATAGCCATCCACCGCTACATCGTCGTCTGCCACAACAGTCACTACGCGCGCATGTCCAAGGCCGCCTACGTAGCCTTCGTACTGGTCGTAGCACGGGCCATCCCTATGGCGTGCGTCTTCCCCGGCTTCTCCCTCCACACGTCCGCCTACCAGCCCAAGATGCTGCGCTGCATCCTGCTGCCGTCGCAGGGCACACGCATCGGCATCGTCACGCTGCTGCTGATCTTCCTGCCGTGCCTCATCGTCGTCCTCTGCTACGCCTTCGTCTTCGGCTTTGTGTGGCGCATCGCCCGCCAAATGCACAGCAATAACTTGATACTCAAACGCGAAGTGCAGATCACCAAAATGTTTGGTGTCGTCTTTTTTATGATTCTGCTGGGGTTCTTGCCATACGCCATATTGCGGAATGCGGACCGCGACAACGACATCAATGCCGACGCGTACGCTGTCGTGACGGTCGTCTACGCCATTGCCACCTGCTCAAACCCGCTCGTCTACGGCGCAATGAGCACGGAGATTCGGCGCGCGTGCGCTACCGTCATTCGAAACTTTCTGCAGTGTGTGCACGCGGAGGCTTGCTGCCCGTGTGCCAAGCTCGAGCCCGTCAACACGTACACGGAGGCGGCGACGATGACGGAACAAGTCCCCGCCAAGCCGCTCGTCCACGGCTCACAGTCCAGTGTCTGTCACAAGTTTCAGTTCTGCGTGTCGACGAGCACGCTAGACAATGGCATGGTGGGCACGTGCCGCGCCGACGCACACGTGCCGCCCGACAATGACAGTGCTTCCGACACAACTCCATTCCCTAAAGACTTGTCGCGCGGAGGCGAGACAACGCCCATGGCGCGCACACTGGACCGTGACGTTATTTTACTAGACAAAGTCAGTAATGGCAAAGATGGCGATGTCATGCTATAAAGTATCTGTAGTTGCCAGTGTCCGTAATTAACTGAGTGGTATATTCTTTTCTACGAGACGACCTGCCAGCTAGGGTAGTCTGCCCTCACCTGAGTGACCTAGTGCCATCCTTAATGCGTCATTCGTATAAAAAGAATACCGCTACTCTAATAAGTGTGATTGTTACTGTAGATGATATTTCTCCTAAACCTGCTTTTGAATCCCTGGGAATCTGTGCGCTTTGGTCCAGGCGCCTCTAAACTGACATGAGTCCTTTTCCCGGCTGACCCATTATCGCGCTGTCACTTCTTTCGGCTAATCAGCGTTTCGGCTAACCTTTGACACATATGGTTTAAGGTTTTACACCCGTGTCAGAAACGTAACCGTGAAATCCGATTTGTCCGATTAATCGGATTATGTCCTAATTGGATCGCGAATTTTACTAGAGTAGGGGATATTTACAAAAGAAAAAAAAAGAAGAAGGAGAAGTGTAAAAAACGTCCAAAAAATATCACGAACAGTTAGAACTTCCCTCGGAATACAGTTACGCGACGGCGTTGAGTAGACTGTCAGTTGTAGCCCAGTAAAATAATCACAATGGCAGAAGTTGTTGTAGTTGTGACCAGTGGTGTAAAACCCGATTTTTGGCATCAAGAGAAGCATAATTAGCTTCTTTTCTCTGGCCTTTCTCGGATATATAAGGGGTGACTTTCCATAAACAGGGGCTTCTGTTTGTTTTGGTTGGCCATAGTTAGATATTACTTACTTATTTTGTATCTACCAATGTGTTTGTACTTGGATGTGTCTTCATTGAATATTTTCCTAAGTTCGTGAGGAAAAGTAATTATTTTTGGTCGATGTGACAAACTCAGTTTTGTAGATAATAGAACCGACCTCAGCATTCTATCCTGGCTTTCAAAGAAACTTTTCCCTTCTTATTCCCGCCAACTAAGATGGGTTACAATGCCCACAGTCGTGTTTATTGATAAAGATTTAAGAATATGAAATAATGATCTCCTCACAGATGTCAGAGCGATATCTGATGTTTGACTGTTTTGTGATATTGAATTTATGTAAACATTCATGAGCTGCCTATGTGGCTGAGTAGGTGCGTCATGTAAGCACACCTGCAAGGCAAACAACACCATGGCTTTGTGGTTCTGTATGTATATATGGCCTTGTTATATCTGTTATACCTGTAATAGATAATTATAAGTAGCGTTGATAATCGACCTCTTGCGTGGAAAATTTACTTCTCAGTTACTAAGACTCTCTCCTCTTTAGCGTGAATGATCTGTTTTTTTAGTTACTATGTGTTCTGTTAATTACACCTGTAGTTATGTGGTTATTAGCCCCCAACCGGGGCTTTATGCCCCGGAGGGGGGCTTGTGGATTGGGCTCTGTCCGTCTTTCCGTCCGTCCGTTACCATTCATTCCTCTTAGATGTGTAGACCATTTGGTCTGGTAGTTTACACGACTCACCCCATGGTCGTAGTTTGATGCACGCCAATTTTATTGGCGGTTTATTAAAAATTGAATTTTTGGAGAATTTTTGAAATTTTTTAGCTTTATTGTAAAGTGTGTAAAGCTTTTCTTGTGGACGGATTACAACCAAAGTTCGTATGTGGCTTGTGACCTGATTACCTTTGAGTGACCTTGGGTCGGAGGTCAAGGTCGCTGTGAGACTTTGAAATTTTACACATCTGTGGCTTTTGGACACTATATCTAAAGGTCGGCTGGACGGATTTCAACCAAAATTTGTCTTAACTTGTATGTAAAAGATGTCGCATCCTGATTAGGTTGGGGCGACCTTGGGTCAAACGTCAAGGTCACTGTGAAACCTTGAAATTTTGCACATCTGTTCCTTTTGGACACGATATCTCAAGGTCGGCTGGGCGGATTTCAACAAAAAATTGTCTGTGCCTTGTATGTAAAAGGTGTCAGAACCTGATTAGGTTGGGGTCACCTTGAATTAAAGGTCAAGGTCACGGTGATACAAACTGCATTCCGAATACTACCGAAGCGTGGTAACTGTGGTTGTGTATTACGCGGGTGTGATGTTGCTCACAGACACGTACTTCGTACTTTGCAACTCAAAAGGCAATGCTATAAGAAGAATGAAAAAACCTTGACGATGGACTTAGTGTTTGGGCGTGTTTTAGACAATACTTAAACCTTTGGTTTCAGTTGCCGTCCCGCCCGAAGTCCCCGTCAGGTTGAGCTGTAACAAATCGTTTTATACTATTCACAGTGTCACAGTCGGATCGTAAATTAATTTTAAACCGACTCATCGCCGTTTCCGGTTGGGGGCTGTGCTGTCGATGATGGTTTGTTTGTATTAGCTGCTATGTTCCAGTAATTAAATGAGAAAGCGTTAGCTTAGCAATCAGACAGAATCATCGCTGACATAAGCACAAGTGTGCCAAAGAAAACTGAGCAACTTGCGTTTCCACACAAAAAAAAAATTTGCAAGAAAAATAAGGAACTGTTCTTTACGATTTAGTGAGCTGGCTGTCCTTCCTCCTCCCCTCCAATCCTCTCAGAGAATAGCGGATACTTATTAGTCCAAAGATTAACCACATAAAATTTCGCCAAAAACAAATAGCTCTGTGGCAATTATTGTATTTTTAATATGTGATGGCGACTTGACATGATTTTAACACAGATTTTTAAACAAGTTTGAATTTTTAAGTGCTAAGAATCATATTTTTGTGACCCAAGTGTAATCTTTCGGTACTCGAAAAGCGAAAATGGTCTAGTTTAAAATGATATGGAATCAATGTGGTTATTTACGTAAGTTCTTGCGTGGCTGTTCTTTTTTCCTCTGGTTATATTTATTAGATTCTACATGTGGTTGTAATGTTCCAAAGTGATTGTGTGTGCACTAAATGCCAGTGTTTTTTTTTTGTTTGTTTGTTTGTTTTTTTTTTAAGATATGAGTTATGTTTTGGTGTAGTTATATAGACTGCTGTAGTTGTATCAGCTGCTTCGGCAAACTCTTATGAGAATAGTATGTTCTGGAGTGAGTGATTTATGCTTATCATTTTTATGTTGCTTAGGTAGCATTGTATTGCTTGCTGTAACGAGGTCTCAAACACAAGTCGATTTACGGGTAATAGAGAAAAAAAACCTTGACATTTTTTATCTAGTCACATTTGTATTATTAACACCAGCTCGAGTAAGTTCGTTGGCGCAGTCATCGCAGGCGCTTTCGGACCCGGTGACTTCCGGAAGAATGATGTGGTCTGCGCAGCCGCCGTACGGGTTCCGAGTCACTGCCAAAAGAATCGCGCTCGTTCAGCGTCAAGTTACCAAAACAACCATTATAGGTTAATAGGTTAGTCTATGTCTTACGAACAAAAAATAACAAAAAATTAAGAACTGAAACAGAGGCTTCAGGTTATTTGTAGCTTGAAGCGATTTATCACTCGAAAGGCTGGCGACGATTTACTGCGTGGAATGAAGTCGGCTATAATAATGTAAAGCTGTCATTATGATATTATGTGAGGTGAGCATATAAAAGCGGTAATGAGCTTGGCGAGTCAATGGTCAAAGTATCATAATAACAGCGCAAACGCACGGACATATCACGTTAGAAAAATTGTCAGGCACCTTGGGGAGAAATAATCGAAATTTCTATTCACAAGCTTGAACAAAAACTGTGTTTTAGGAGGATGTCGTGAAAATGGAAGGAAATATTCCCGACGTAATGCTGTGCCAAGGTCACATTAGATGTATGAATTGTTTGTGGTGATTCGATAAAACGGAGTAAAAAAGGGTTATTTTTACACTCTGTTTCTAAAATTTTGCAAACATTTTTAATTTCCAATTTTGAAGAAGTGAAAAGTGATGTAAAATTCAGAAACTGGCCTGCAGGTCGGAAATAGGGGTCTAAGTGTAAAGGTCAAGGCCAGTTGTGGTGAAGGCCAAGGCACAGCTTCTTAAAGGCACGTTTGAGTTGAGTATCTTTGTATGATATTGAGGGACAAATTGCACTTAGACTTTGTTGTTTAATTACTTTGACAATGATTTCTTAACTTTTTTCAGTAAAGTCCACGCAAATTGTTCTTACACTAAAATGATTGACCCCCTCCCCACCCCCCCCCCCTCCTCCCCACCAGTTCACAAGCAATTTTTAGTGGGAGTATAGCCATGGGTTCATACATATGGTATACATGTACTCGTTGGTTTAAATCTCTGGCCATTCCCACTCAGAAGTTCTTTTAAACATCCGCAGATGTTATATATGAGGTCTGTTGGAAGGCAATTTGTGCTGCTCAGTGCTTATGAGAAGGGACACACATCCCCTTATTGTAATTACAAGTCTCGTAATGATGAGTTTGGTATGTGATATTTAACCGACCGTAAAAACGTGAAGTTATTGATTATTTTTTTGTCTCACTCACTGATTGCTTTGCTTATATATTTGCTGTGGTAGCTTTTGAAGTTGTTGCGTTTTTGTTAGAAGATGAGCAGACAGGCTGATAACCCATGCCACGAGTAATCGACGCCTTATAAATACGACTTGGCACTTGTTAACGTCGGCAACTATATATCTGTACACTGCATATTTATACTTTGTTCGTTTCTATTATATTTATATATATTTTCGTTTGATGATTTTTGTTTATTGCACTGTTTATAGTGGAATCATTTTATTTACCTCCCTCCCCCCCAGGTCCAGGTCATGGTCACGTGACCTGTGTGCCCCTGTCAGCTCATGGGTCAAAGTCGCGGAAGCGCGGAAAATGAGCGTTTCAAAGAAATGTTCACCTACCGCGTCGGACTTTCGCAGTGAGTTGGCGCCAATTGGTGTTCGGATGTTGGGGACTGTTGCGTAAAGGGAGGGCGTTCACTGATGTTTTAGTGAACGGATACTGAGCGTCAGGACGCGTGCAGGCTAACGATAAACCCGGGGGGGAGACACCCACGCACAAATTGGTTAGCATGTGTATTTTGAAGCGACCCCGAAACGCCCAGTGCTAAACTTTTAATAATACCCCTTTTTTAACCAAACGCGGAGTCAGTTCCAAAAACAAACCCCACCACTTCCCCCCCCCCCTTTTTGGCGAGAACACGGAGTACCCAATAAAAATACCCCTCCCCCTTTTTTTTCAGGAAATCGGCACTCCTCATATACGGTGTCTCATCTCATAATTATCTCTGCTATAACCAGCCTACCACACGCCCTCTCTCCTGGGGAGATAACATTCACCGATGAGTCACACTTGTTGACTACGGTACGTTCGTGCTCTAGGATAGCTGCCGAGTCACGTTCCCTGGACATATCACGGCCTTTGTGCTGATGCTCTGCTTCGTTCTACCTATGAGATTCCATGACATAACCTGTAACTTCTGTGGACAAAATATTGTCCGGGATGATCATTGTTGTAAGGCTTGTGAATTATAGACTGTGGACAATCTGTAATGAAAACTGCTCAACGGAAATGGTTTATCCAAGTGTGTGTGGATCGGAGTAGTGGTGGATCGGAGTAAGTATTCGTCCAAATTTCTATTTTCGTTTTATTTTATATCGGTTTGTGAAAAATCACTATCAACTTGCACCAACTCGGGTGGTCACAATCTGTTGGAATTGACGTGTGGTGTAGACTGACTGCTATATGTTTGCTGTGTGGACACATCGCGCAGCTGTCGGTACGCGACATCGCGCAGCTGTCAGTACGCGACATCACGCAGCTGTCGGTACGCGACATCGCGCAGCTGTCGGTACGAGTGTGCTTCACGCCTGAACATTATTTTCTCAGCTTTGTTATTCGTTCACACAAAACATAATAAAGGTATTGTTTGTGTTTCATTTCACTTTATTTTAGAGCAAAAAAATTGTGTTTAAACACAGATGTTTCACTGAAACGTACTAGACATTTCCCCGTGGGCCACGTTCAGTACCACGCCCGCTGATTCTCTAACTAAACGCAAGTGGAACTTCGCCGGGCGTGCACGGATCTTACCTAACAGTCACTGACTTTCAGGGGAACAGGACAATTGCCTACGGGACAAGTGCCTACCAGATAATTGCCAACGGAGCAATTCCCTCCTGCACAACTGCCTACTTAGGACAATTACCTACCGGGACTATTGCCTACTTTTCAAATAATTTTTTCGAGACATCAGTTGTCTAATTCAGGTCAATGTTGAATTAATAAATCCCCTTTTGAGTTCTTTATGGTAACATCAGTAATCTATTCTTGTCAGTAATTAATTAATTAAATAAATAATTGCAATTAGCTGTTTGCTGTGATGTGCGCTAAAATGCAATTCCATTTTAAATTGTTCATAGAGACATCAAGCGTCTATTTAGGTCCAAGTTGAATAAATCAATTGCAATTAGCTATTTGCTGTGATGTGTGCTCAATTGCAATGTTCTTTCAAGTTTTTTGGAGTGACATAAGTATTCTTTCAAGTTTTTTTGGAGTGACATCAGTAAACCGTTGCAATTGTTTATTTTCTACGATGTAGAGTGAATTGCGATTTACAGGTTTGGGATGGATTACCATTTTGAATAGGCCATATTTCGTCCGGAATAGCTGGACTT
This sequence comes from Protula sp. h YS-2021, assembly GCA_949752745.1. Classification (NCBI taxonomy): domain Eukaryota; kingdom Metazoa; phylum Annelida; class Polychaeta; order Sabellida; family Serpulidae; genus Protula; species Protula sp. h YS-2021. The sequence goes on from OX457024.1 coordinate 48,097,631, forward strand.
AAACAAATGCAATTAACCACTCAAAAAAATGTATAAAACCCTGCAAAGTTTTTTATTGAAATATATATCTTTCAAAATGGAATACATCACATCTGAAAGAGGAAAACTAAAACTGCTACACAATGGATATTTATATATCAGACTTCGAGATCTCTCGAATGGATATGTGTTGTGAATGCGAGAAACGTCGTAGGGGATTTTTTAACATGTTAGGAACATGCTGGAAATAACAAAAAAAATCATTAGAAAAGTAGGAAGTAGTCCCGGTAGACAGTTGTCCTAAGTAGGCAGTTGTCCAGTAGGCAGTTGCCCGGTAGGCAGTTATCCGGTAGGCAATTGTCCTAGACTCTACTTTCAGGCCTCACATGACGCGTCTTGGAACCTTCTCAGGGGAATGTGAATCCAAGCGCTAGTTATAGCGCGATTTTTCTTGCTGTTCCGTGTGGATTTTTAGACAAATTTTCGAAAGAAATTATTCACACAACAGGAAATGAAGTCAAATCGACCGAAATAACGCCTGGCTACTATTGTCCGAGCACTTCCGCTTGGTACAATTAAGAGCGTGTTGCTTAACAATCCACCGTTCCGCCCATTACTGAAGTCAGTGAATTAGTTAATCTGACAGTGTGAATTCTATTATTGGCCTAAATGAAGGCTGTTTTAATGTTTGTGTTGGAAAAAGAAATGCAGGTGAAAGTAAACGAGAACCGTTTTCACGAAAGCGAAATATTAAAGACTTGGCCAAATCAAAACGAATCAAATTGTCTTTTTGATCAGCCTTTTCGACAGAATTTGGTTTCGATTTTTTAACAGGCACGCCATATCTGAGAGAAAAACTTCTTTCAAGGGGTAACGCTGCTCTCAGTTGATTAGAGGACTGCTCTGGGAAACTCAAGGACCTGGATTCGAATGGGTAAAAAATCCCCCCCCCCCCAACCCGAGTCAGTTTTGCACACCCATTAAAAAGGTCAAAGGTCACCATGGCATAGTTTCATACCACCTGGAACCGGTAAACGGCTGTGAGTTGGATGACCTATCACGGAATTCCTTTTAAGACAATGTCTTGGAACTTGAAAAAGTAACATGGCTGTATGACTAAATTTTTGAAAGAGTTCCTCATCCTCTCCAACTCACGCCATGTGTGGCATTGTTAATTTCCCGCAGGAGGGATTGAAGTTTTCCTTTATAATTTGGGTGTTTTCTTTTGTTTGATTAAATCGCGTGCGCTGTGGGATTAACTTAATTTAAGTGATTTCAACTTACACGAACTTCGCACAGAGTGGGGTGAGAACTTGTCATTTGAACACCTCTACAGATAGGACAGAATTAATTCCGGTCTTGTCACCAACACCAAGTCTAAAACTAATAACGTGACTGTTAAATTGCCAATTTTTCTTCCTTTTTTTGCACATGAACAGTTTCCGAAAATTGTATGGGTTTGTTGGGCCTTTGCATGCTGAATCCTGTACCCATGCACCACGAGAAAGTGTTATCAGTTTTAATTCTGTTGTTACTGCATGAATCTATTGTTTTTGGTTATAAGTGAGGAGTGGCCCATTTCATAATCAGGGTTTGGATCGATGGTCTTTCATGCTGGAAATAAACAGCGAATGCAGAACATCGATAAATAAAAAGGATTTAGTAAAAATGCCAGCGAAAAATAGCTTTAAAAGTGAATACAAACATATGTGCTCTTGAAAATCTTTAAAAAAGAAAATTTAGACCCCCCCCCCCTCCTTCCCATCCTCCTACAAATCCATATAGATGTCACCTTTCAGTAACGAACAGCTAAAAACTGTCGTCCAAATTGCTCGCCATGCGCACAGCATGATACAACTCTTGAATTCCGGGCGTACAAGTCGATCCGTGTTTAAGTCCAGATTGCTTTAAAATGCACCAAAATAAATAAAAGATTGTGTGTTTTAAGTTGAATTCTCTATAAGTCGAATCCTAAAGGTCATGTTATTCCATTGACCGCCCCCCCCCCCCCACCCTTTTCTTTCGTTTCACAACTGACACATTCACTGTCATTCAGGTTTATTGTTTTATTTTTTATTAGCAATGGCAATCCTGAAAGGGCTGTTTTTTTTCTTCACCTCTATAAATTTCCTAAGCTCTTCCATTATCTCTTCAAAACGCATCGTTATAAAACGCAAGCGAAAAAACCTCTACAGCCGAAGTCTTACTCCATAGAGAGCGACACCTGCGCCCGCATTCAGTAATGTGACTGAAAGTTATGCTCAAACTCTAGATTCGAGCAAGTTATGAGCTTCAGTTGTTCAATGAGTAAAGCTTAAGCTCAAAGGACCAGAGGTTGGCTTAAAGGCAAATAAAATAGATGGTGAAATTTTTCTGACCATCACATGTCTAAAGTACTTTATTTCAGTCAATGCTTTAGTGAGTTTGAAAGCAAATTTCAGACTCAATTTGAGTACGAGTTTGAGCCATTGTTAAGTTACTGAATACGGACGCTGCACCCTGCATGCCAAGCCTGTGTGCCCCCCCTCCCCCCTCCCCCCTACACTGTATAACTCGTGGAATTAAGGCCATACAATAAGTGCAATCAATGTGCAGGGTTCTACTTATACACCCGAAATTACGGTGTATATTAAACGGTTATGCGCTGGAATATGCCTGAAATTTTTTTATTTATGCGAAACATTGAACCTAAACCGTAGTTAATATGCTGAATTTATTTTCTGAGATAGCTTTGGTGTGTGATAAGGCGGAGAAAAAAAGCGACTTCTTCGTGTAAAACTGAAGCCAGAACGATGTGCGTGATGAGATCGTGCAGCAGCTATCGTCACAAACAAGATGCTACAGCTAAAACTCGCTTTTCGCTTTCTTTTGCCACTTTCTTGCAGCCTACACACGGCTTTGCTCCGATGCTTCGTACAAAGTTTTGGCCTAGTTTGTTTTTTTTTGTTTTCAGTGACAGCACATTTTTGCATCAATAATAACGCACATTTCGTTGTATTCAGACCAAATTCGTATCAGGCTGTAACTGTGAGCGGAAAACCTGATCTGTTCCGTGACCATCTGTTCTTTTCATAGGGACAAGCCTTCTGCAGAACGCACGCTTCCTCGGAGTGACGATCGTTAACTCGGGTGCTTTAGCAAATTCATTTGGCAAATATTTATATCTTTCCTTGAGTAGGGAGGTGGGGAGGTGGGGGGGGGGGGGGGAGAGAGGATGCTGGTTTGACGTCGTTTCGGTTTGTCTAGTTATTTCGTGACCTTGGCCTCACAGAACATTTAAAGTTAAACGCAATTGTCTGAATTTTCGCCATACTCCATATGTTAACTGAATATTTGAGTGCTAGGGCTGGTGCTGGTGCATATAAGAACTTTTCTGAAACTTTCCATGAAACCCATAGCGAATTTTGGCAAGTGTGTGTGTGAACTAAAATATGTGTAAACTAGAACCTCACTTCGCTAGCGAAATGTTAAACACTTGACAAAAATTAAAACGCAAAAATACTTCCTTCAATGGGTTATTTCTTGAATAATATATTGCAAACAACACAGCTTGAATACGTCTTATAAGCCGAGTAGTGGTTTCTGTTGACTTAAGGTTTTATTGACTGGTCTAGCATACGCCGTGTTAGCTATTTACGCAGTGAGAGCTCGCACAAAGCTCACTGTGCAATTGTGTGTGATGTGGGTTAAATGCTACGCATTTACTTGCAAAAAATACACTCTTTTTACATGGCGTTTTAACAAAGAAAACGAAATCAAAGACGAAAATAAAAAGTGACATGCACATGTTCAGATCAAGCTCTTCATAAGTCCCAAGTTTCATGGTCGTAGGGCCCATAGTGTCAGAGGAGAAGAAGACACAAAAAATCGGAAAAAGTGTCAAGAAGAAAAAAAAAAGGACGAATTTTGCTCGCACAAATTCATATAACTCTTGCAAGCCAAAGGCTTGTCAAGTGTTAACTAGAACCTTACTTCGCTAGCGAAATGTTAAACACTTGACAAAAATTAAAACGCAAAAATACTTCCTTCAATGGGTTATTTCTTGAATAATATATTGCAAACAACACAGCTTGTAGTGTTTGGTTTCTGTTGACTTAAGGTTTTATTGACTGATCAGGCATACGCCTTGTTATCTGTTTACGCAGTGAGAGCTCGCACAACGCTCACTGAGCAAATGTATATTCTGTGCTGTCGTTAAATGCTACGCATTTACTTGCAAAAAATACACTCTTTTCACGTGGCGTTTTAACAATGAAAACGAAATCAAAGACGAAAATAAAAAGTGACATGCACATGTTCAGATCAAGCTCTTTATAAGTCCCAAGTTTCGTGGCCGTGGGGCCCATAGTGTCAGAGAAGAAGACACAAAAAATCGGAAAAAGTGTCAAAAAAAAAGGACGAATTTTGCCCGCACAAATTCATATAACTCTTGCAAGCCAAAGGCTTGTCAAGTGTTAAAAATTGAACTATTTTAAGTACTACTAAAATTGTATGACCTTAATATTTAACAGCAACACTACAACTCAAGCATACTTTTGGGTGAAATATTTGTGTTACGTTTTACTATTACACTCTTTTATCTTTCTAAATTCTATTGAATTGATAGATAAAAATATAAAGTAAAAGTCCGGCAGTTTCACCTTTGCCTGGAGTACAGTTTATGGAATCACTTGAGAAACCATCAAGGACTGCAAATTGAGCTTGCTATGGAATGTAATAATCCATGTAATAATGTAATAGCCCGTTTGTTTTCCTGTAACTGTTTTAGCCAGAAGGAAAGCCGTTGTGGCCACCACTTTCGCCTGGCTCTGGTTTGCTTAATAGAGGATAAACATGTACAACAAAACAGATCTGCACTTTTTCCCTCCCGAAATGAAATGAAACACGTGGAAGTAAATCAAGCTGTCTAAATAGTCAACATTTCCGTGAAACAGAATTTTATAAGAGATAGATGTGGCAGTATGAGAGAATCAGGAATAATTATGTCTCCTCGGCTTGATGTGTTTATTCCTTGGTTAGATCGGACGGCTCTTTTGACTTTTGACGCATTTTACATTATTGGGGAAGGCGTATGACGTCAGTACGTAAAAATCTTGTATGGGAAATTTGCAGGATTGTTGCTTTTTTTAGGTCTGAACCCCCCCCCCCCCCCCCCTCATCCCTGCCTGCGTTCTCCGTTTTGTTAACTAAGCATAGTTGTTAACTGCTGATTTTCACTGTTTTCGAGAAGATTCCCGAGTGTTTCTGCATTATTTAGAATGCTGGAAAACAGTAGTAACATGACTGACCTTTTTGTGCGTTGCTCATCCACATGGAATCCGGGACAGAAGGGCCCTGGACAACAGGGCCTTGGACATAAGGGCCTTTCGCAAAACGGCCTTTTCCAAAAGGGCCTTTCCCAAAACGGCCCTAAATGAAAAGTTGGACAAAATGGCCTTGAGAAATTTTTTCGTGGATATGGTTCTCAAATTTATTTTTATTTTTTGTGTAATAAAATAACAACTCCAGAAACAAAGTTTATTGATTTAAAAAATGTTCACAGTTCAAGTAAAGACCTCAAATTCAGAACTCCTTATATATCGGCAAGACACTGACACGCCAATATCATCCCGATTAGCGCGTGTGTTTAAACAGCACAGTGCAGAGGAACGAAACAAAGGACAAGGATTATCCTTTGTGGCAAAGTGACTCCGAAATCTAGCATCTAAAGACAGTGATGGGAAGTAATTGAAATAGTCTTTGCAATGAGTAAAACACCAAGTCAGTGATTGGTACAAACAGAGATTATCCTGTGGCACAGTGCTTCGTAAATCTGAAAAGAGTGATGGGGGAGTAATTGAAACAAAACATCATGGCAGTTATCTGTAAAAACAACATGAAGTTTGTTTTTTTTACTTGTTATTTTATTGCATATTTTATTAGATAATTAAAACTTAAAATCCTTGAAAAAATTCTCAAGCCCAGTGACTGGAAGTGTTTCCCACTTTTAAAGTGGGTCATCTGATATGTTGTGTTATGACAAGCAGCTCACTATTTTGGCACCAAAAATGCGAACCCCCCCCCCCCTCCCCACCTTTCCCACCGAGATGAGTCATCTGTTGCATAGTTATGAAGAATGCCTTTCTAGCGCTTTTGAGCCGATGGGAATATACGAAGACAAGGTAATATATCATGGCTGTTACTACACTTAGTGTACAGACCGTTACCGTAACCTTTAGAGTCGTACGTGCATTGGATGGCCGGGGAGAGGGGGAAAATCACAAATAAAGTAGGGAAATGGTGAAGTAATACTTCCAGACGCATATAAAAAAGAAGATTTTGTAACGACCACCTTCAAGGCCAAAATAAAAATAAAAAAAAATAAAAAACTGATTTGTAGTTACAAAGAACTCCTGTAATGTATACTTACAAAATTTCAGAAAATGTACACCTAATTTGCAATCGTAATTTTCACGTGTAATTTGTAACTAATTTCAAGGCACAATTTACTCATGAAATATATAGCTAATTTATACCTAATTAACAATCTCAATTCATACGTAATTTCTAACTGTTTAGGGGTTTTAAATTATACTCAGTTTCCACTAAAATATTTGGCGTAAGTTATCTCATGTATGAAAATCTGCTATTGTCGCACTTACAAAATCAAGATTTTGATCAATATAACACGCTAACAATGATTAAAAACTTGTTGAATATTCGCTTATGCTAGTTGCTTTCATAATCACAAAAACTAAGTGAAATCCCTCAAAAGTTTGCAGTTAAGATCTTAAGTGCTCTCCTGTATAAATTTGTTAACGTTTAAGCTGAACTGTAACAGAAAAGTTCACAATTTAAGGGTTTGAGGATAAAAACACTGAGTTAACTAAGCTGTAATCGCAGTCTGACAGGGTTTAAAACTAAGTAAACTAAGTTCAGTTTGAACCGTAGCCGAAATATTCAAATCATTTACAACCCACATCAAAAAGGGGAAAACGGTGGGTGTAAGGTTGGTTTTGAGTTCTGTTTTAGATTTGATTTTAAAATCAACTTATACCTAATTTGTGATCAAAAAGGTGCTGTTTTAATTTTCAAGCAGTTTATGTTAAATTTGATTTTAAAATCAATTTATACCTAATTTAGAATCGAAAAGGTGCTGTTTTAATTTTCAGCCAATTTAGACCTTTTGAGTTTACTTTAGTCTTCATTAGTTACCAGTTTGTTCTTAGCCGCTATACGTGTATGTAATGCATACTGAATTTATAGTCAACATCCACAGCAGAAGATTTGAGTGTTTCTTTTTCTTTTCAATTTACAATTAATCTATACTTGTAAAATTCAACGTAAAAATAAAAATTAGGTGCAAACTTATTATTCCAAAATGGGTATAGTTTTTTTTCATTTGATAGTAGAAAATGAGGCATTGATCGCTGCATACTAGCACCATATTTAGATCTTCGATCGCTGTGCACTTTGTTGGTGGACCTTTAGTCGCTGGACGTTTTATCGTGGTGTTGATCACATAACATCTCGCATTTAAACAAAACATCCCGAGGTCATCCATTAATTTTCAGAGCTCTATAAAACAAATCATTTCTTTTTAATCTTGTAGTAATGTTAACTAACTTGCCTAGAGTTAAGGCTATTTCTTCATATAGTGTTACGTTTTAATTAAACTCGATCTGTATATAATTAAACTTAGGACAAAACGTGCTATCAAATTCTTTTTTTTTCAATTTGAGTGAAATTAAGTAAAACTAATGAAAATGACCACTTTCCGCTCAAAATCCATTTTAAAACTTAAGCTGCTTGCAATCGTAATATGTATTCTTAAAATAGGTGCGGATCTGTCACTCTTCAGCAATCACTAGTGCGTGGACTGTATGATATCATGTGTGTTTAGAGAACAAGGTTCTAGTGCATGGGCACTGCTAGCGTGGGATGTATGATGTGAAGTGTGATGAGAGAACAGGATTCCAGGGAAGGGCACTGTTAGCGTGGGGTGTATGATGTGAAGTGTGATGAGAGAACAAGGTTCCAGGGATGGGCACTGTTAGCGTGGGATGTATGATGTGAAGTGTGATGAGAGAACAAGGTTCCAGAGAAGGGCACTGTTAGCGTGGGTTGTATGATGTGAAGTGTGATGAGAGAACAAGGTTCCAGGGATGGGCACTGTTAGCGTGGGTTGTATGATGTGAAGTGTGATGAGAGAACAAGCATTTAGGCAATATTTTAATTCACCTAATACTGGAAATCAATTTAATTTGAATTTAGACCCGATAGAAAGAGCAAATTGCACTTTAGAATCGAAAGAAAGGGTCGAAATAAAATTTGCGTGAGCTAGTTTGGTTTTTGAGCACAAGCATCAGTCACCAACTCCTTAACAGCGTATTAAAACAGGCAGCTATAACAGTTGTATTTCAAATGGATTTTCTGTTATTCGTTGCAAAAAAGTGTTCATTATGGGATCGAATTCGGTAAATTTGTTGACTGGTTGTCTGAATGCTGAGAGCCATACGACGACAACAGATGACGTATTGTATGCTAAATGAGGTAATTATCAACACGTAATAATCAAAGGATTAGTTTTTCCTTTATGCAAGAGATTTGCGGCTGAAATGTCAAACTTTAGCTAACACTGACATCCAGGCTGAACCTACACATTTATCAGCATTAAAGAAAACCCAGACTGAGGGTTACATATATCTGAATATAACAGACCCCAAAAATGTGAAGGAAAATGAATGGATTAAAAGGCCGAGGTAAAAAATTTTTGTTTCTGGTTTAGACGGAGAGGCCCATTCTTTTTCAAGTGTCAATGAGTCATTAATCATTCCCGAACCTTGAATCCACAGTGGAAACAAAGTATTGTGTTTAAATTACAGTTAAATGCTAGAGCACCGATTGAACCTTTTAAGCTTTAAACTATTAGGCGTTTGCTTTTCTTGCAGCTCAGCTTTAACCAAAAAAGAAATTATACCAAGGGTTAAATGAGATCATGCTTTGTAAGGCGCTGAAATACAATGCCAGAACATAGTTACCCAGCTAGGTCTGCAATCAATTTTAGTGGCGTATTAGATTTAACAAAAGAGCTTGATTAGGGTTTACTTTTCGGTAACACAGACATCAGCGTGTTATACAAACACTGGTTCCTTCTTCAGTTTCAAAATAACTGACCTACCTATAGGCTTGTATACAGTATTTGATGACCCTCAATAACCACTAGTTTATGCCGTAATGCGAATAGTTGAATCCCAGTTCATATCAGCAAACCTTTTTCATTTTCTCAATTTATCATTTAAGTATATGTGCAGCTTTTCGCTTGTTATCACGCAGACGACTTGCCAAGCTCTGACGTTTTTAAATTTTGGTAATGAGACCTGATTGGTTCATCCTTAATTGCTCCCATAATTGTAGACTAACCTTCAGTACAAACAAAATCCTGTAAAAGTAATTAAAAATAAACTGATGCAAAATATAAAAATAAAAGAAAAAAAACAAGTAAGAGCATATGTTGAGAAGCCGAAAAAACACAGTTGCAAAAACACATACAAAAGCATGCATGAGTTTATGCAGGAGTTTACTAACTCATTCTTATGGGCAACATTAGCAAACAAATGTAAATGAGATGTAAGATTGAATATGTAGTTTCTTGTGTATTGACGTTTTGTGTGGACAGTTGACGGCTGTTAGCCAACGATCTTTAGAAAACCAACTTGAAACAATACTTTCTGTGGATTGCGAATATTAAAACCAAATTAAAAATATCAAAGCGAGTGTATAAAACTAATCGGAAGCATTTACTGGTGGGAATGAGCATTAAACATTAAGTATCTTTGAGTATTAAGGAATTAAATCAAGTCATCTCCTAATTATCCGAGGTCAGTTGGCAAACTAAGTCGTTCCTTAGGGAAAAAATAGTAAAAGCGTGCAGATGATTAAGCACCTTGGGTGTTGTGATGTTTTGGTATTAATAATTTCCGCAAAAACTGAAAAATGTTTGAAGTCGGCTGCTCAAGTCATCAGTGGGGCATAATTTCCCAAAGTAGTAATCGTATTTTATTATATGTGTCAGATCAAATTTTATTTCCTGATTCAATGAAATAATTTTATTGATGCATACAGATTTCCGTTTATCAGGTGAAAATGTGTAACGGATTCTAGCAACTGCCAAAATTTGTCAGAATTAAAATTCTGTAATCGTGAACTATGAATGTTAATTAAAAAGGATATTATCAATATTATTGGTTAGTCATTAAGTATTATTTTTACATACATACATACACACACATATATATATATATATATATATATATATATATATATATATATATATATATATATATATATATATATATATATATATATTTCTATGGTATATTTGACAAAATAACAAAATATACCTCAGCGTTGAGAATCGCTGTTGTTGCTTGTTTTTTCAAACATTATTTTGTGAACACTGCACCTTCATGCCCTAATGTGACAGAATCACTGAAAATCAGTGACTTTGTAAAGGCACCAATTAGAAAGAATACGATAGTGGCTTCAAGTTATTTCTGTCACAACTTGGAGCACCTTCAAACTGTGCATCGTAGAACACAACCCCAAACCGGCCATCGTAGAGCACAACCCGAATGGGAAAACAACTGTTAGTATTATAATAATGCATCACGACATGGAAGCAAGCCAGTTTTTACCTCACTCTTCAATCGAAAGTGCAGTAGGGCGGAGAATGAGCGTAGTCGGAGCTTGCTAGGCCGCATCTTAAATCACAGAATAATTTGTCAAGCAGTTTTTGTGTTGACAAGAAGTTGCGGATGAAAATCAGAGATGGCCATTTTGAATTTTCATATTCATCCCAAAACCAGTTTTCACTGTGATTCTGAAAAATTAACCTTTATCTAAAATATGGGACGAAGTTGTTTATGTTTTCCAAAAATTATGAGGAAAGACCCAAGGTGGTGGTTGGAGGCCATTTGAAATCAAATCTGACCGTGCTTTCAACGTGGTTAAGCATTGTCTAAAATTTTTTATGGTTATCTACCCATTATGATAGGTCATCAATATACCAAATATCACAGGAAGTGGATTAGCAGGTCGGAGTAGTAGCAGTCAGCGATGTATGCATGGACCTGGTCGGGCGCTCGGAAAGACACCCAAATCTATAGTCCTCTTCTGGGTCTGAAGCTCCAGTTGCGAGCCAATAAATAACAGAAAATTTGGAAATACAAATAAGGTCGTTTTGAAAAAAATATGAAAACCATCATCTAAAACAAGCAAAATGAATAAAATCAAACATAGATACGCGGTTGCGTGTCAGTGCGTAATGTATATCTGAAATTAACAGTACACAAGGAACGCAACTGCAACACACTTAGCAAACACACACTCACCTTGGAGCTGTCGGTTCCAAGTGCAAGAAAGTGAACTTCAATGAGCAGAAAACATTTCCTCGAACGTTTACAAAGACGTAAGCTGGGAAATTTGGAAGGTTCAATTTATCACTTCAGTTTTATGTACTGGGACACTTACAAGTCTCTTTGCAGCATGGTGTTCTGGAGCAGACACAATGGCAAATAACATTCTACAAACATTTTCAAATCTTGTATCACGAATTATATATAGTAAAATAAGTGTGGAAGTTTTACGACTTATTGTGGTACATATAGAGAATATTTGTGTGTACACGATCGGCTTAATAAAACAGCAATGATATTCATAATTGAAACTTAAAACGATGTATAAGAGCAATGAAAAAAGGTATCACATGAAACATGTATTCAACTTGCAAACAAACATATTGTGTATAGACATTTTCGGTCAACTGTGGTAAAGATCAATCAAGTCACTTTAAAAAAATCAATAAATGCAGCATATTTAAAAAAGAATTGTTTCACGTTTATTTTGAGATATAAATGTTAAAATATTATTTCTAAGTTAAGACAGGAATGTTTATGTAACTCAAAATAGTTAAAAAGATCACCAAGAACCAATATTGCAAAAGCGAAACATGCAACTAGCCAATAAAATATAGGTACATCAGTTTCTCCTATGGAATAGACTTTTAAAAGTTTTCAGTGATGTTTGGTTTTATTTTCCTTTACAGACACCACAGTAAAAACGACTTTGTTTCACTAGTCCTTAGCTCTCCCCCTCCCATCCGCCCTGCCGGCATGTGTATCAGGTTTAATGTTTTAACTAAGGCGTTATAACACTTATGACGAGAGCTGTGCATAACTATAATTGATATACATGTGCTGCCTATATGCACATTGAATTTATTAAATTTAACCATATTACAATTTTCATTCAACTCTTCATTCTTATCAAACTGACACAAATATTTCACTAAATATTTCAAATATGCGTATGCGTGTAATGCACGTATTGACGTCACAAGTCTAACCGAAGACGGGTGTGACGCGGCAAAGCATTAGTGGCTGCAGCAGCATTGCTGATGCACTGTGTAAAGCGACTCTCGGTCATCACTTCGTGTGGTGCACAACTCCAGTACTACATATTACCGTCAATTACTACATATTGCCGTCAAGTACTACATATTACCATCAAGTACTACAGATAAGTGTCAGAACGATCCTACTAAATATCGGTTTGTTTACGACTCCAATCTGTAGCCACGGGTACGATTTTTCTGATATGTACAAACAGACAAACTGTAAAATCAGAAAATTTCAGTGATTTTGTGAAATGGCCAAGACACTATTTGAACTGTCTGCCCTGTGCAGTTAACTGTACTCCCAGAAGCGAAAATCAGTTGATCTAGGGGTTTTATCCAACAAATTTTAGGTGGATTTTTGTTTGTTAAACAGGGCAATTTTATTAATTTACTTTCGGATGTTCTGGTTGCAAACGGAGCAGTTAACGGAATCAGTTAACTAAACAGTTAACTTTTGGGAATTCGGCCACTGGTATTAAGGCCCCAAAACTTGACAGTTTGTCTGAAGTAATATTTATTTTTTAGTGTTAACAGCATTTGTTTCAGTTGTATATCTTTAATAGCTAAATAATGGACACCGGGTTTACTCATCCTTATAACCATATGTATTAAAATGCCTATTGCAAACTTACAATTGAGTTCAAGTATATCCTATAATAATCATTAGAGTTTTTCCTAACTTTAAACTACAAAAAAACCCTTCTCTTTCGGTTTTTTTAACCGAACCGAACGGAAAAACCGCGGTCGGTTTTCGGTTACGGCACGAACCGTAACACCCCTAATTGTAACTGTGATGGATAACAAGTTACTGTTTTATCACAGCATATTCACAAATGTGAAATGAAATGCACTTGTTTTTGATACTAGTTTTAAAAAGGAGTAGCGGAGCTGGCAAAAAGAAAGGGTGTGTTTTGTAAATCAAGTCAGGCGATTTCTCTGAAAGAAAGGAAGAACTGAGCAAAAAAAGTGAGGGTCGAGGTGTCCTAGGAGCAGCTACTGTGGTTCACAAGTAAAGTGGGAGGGTGACAACCACTGGAGACTTTCAGTTTGTTTATAACACCCCTCCCCCGTCACCTCCCACAAATAATAATAATAATAATAAGAATAATAATTAATTAATAACAATAACTAGAACCCCATTTCGCTAGCGAAATGTTAAACACTTGACAAAAATTAAAACGCAAAAATACTTCCTTCAGTGGGTTATTTCTTGAATAATATATTGCAAACAACATTGCTTGAATGCGTCTTATAAGCCGAGTAGTGTTTGGTTTTTGTTGACTTAAGGTTTCATTGACTAATCAGGCATACGCAGTGTTATCTGTTTGCGCAGTGACAGCTCGCACAAAGCTAGGCAATTGTGTGGTGTTCTGTGCTGTACATTAAATGCTTCGCATTTACTTGCAAAAAAATACACTCTTTTCACGTGGCGTTTTAACAAAGAAAACGAAATTGAAGAAGAAAATAAAAAGTGATATGCACACGTTCAGATCAAGCTCTTCATAAGTCCCAAGTTTCATGGTCCTAGGGCCCATAGTGTCAGAGAAGAAGAAGACACAATAAATCGGAAAAACTGTCAAGAAGGAAAAAAAGGACGAACGGCTGCTCGCACAAATTCATATAACCCTTGCAAGCCAAAGGCTTGTCAAGAGCTAATAAACAATGAATGATAATAATGATAAATAAATCAGGTAAAAAGTGGGTTATTTGATTCTCTGTGAAGATCTGGATGCGGTGAAATCCAATAAAGCGAGACGAGACGTGCTTCCGTCTAGCCCGAGGTTTACATAACGGCTGCATGAGATGAACAAATGCTGACAGGCTTCATCCACCTCAGTGGTGGCGTCCGCAAGTCACGGCCTCGTGGCCAACCCTGGGCGCGCAGTTTGCGGGGTTTCAAAGATGCTTGTGTGCCCGCATTAACACACTGAGTGATGTCGTGTGTGTGAATTCCAGTCACAGGTTTCACTATGTGTGTTTATTTGTGCACTATTTTTTCCATTCCCCGGGGCTAATACCTGTGGCCTGACAACCTCCCAGGGCGGTAGGTAATTTTACTAACTGAAGCAAGTTTGTGCTTGGGTGGGAGGGCAGTCTTTAATTTAAAGCCTCCCTGGCCCTTCAGTTCCTTCATGATGCTATTCGGGGAATCGTGACAGTCAAGCCTTCGTGCTGTGCACATTAACGTTCCTGTCACGTTCTCGTGGTCCATGAGAAGAGAATGTATCAGCTGCATTAACCCTAAATAGGTTATCCCTGGGGTAATGTTTTGAAATATCGTACTCTTGACATTTAAAACAATGTGCAAGATTTTTATGGGCGTAAAAACCAAGGACGCATTAATTCGGACCTGTCGATGAACATTGAGCTAGTTTAGAATGGAGGCGTCGTTTTATTAGCACAATAAAGTTGTAGATTTTTGTCTCCTTGCAGGGCTTTGAGGGCGTGTTAATTGGCAGGCGCCTGGATGGCACCAGCGATGAGATGACAACGCCAACACGCCGCCTGATCACGCAGATTGACGATGGAGGGGGCGTCCTACAAATCCAGCAGGTGTCATTTCACTTCTCTCTCCATTAGTCAGATTTTGACGGATTATCTCCGCCGTTTGTGAACTACTGAGAGTCTGTAGAGTATGTGTATGTGGTGTGTAGGTCTGTTGTAGACACCTGATTTTGTTAACATGAAAACTCTCTAGCGACACGTAGAATAAGCTTCAAACTTGATTGTATTATGTCTTGAGCTGGTCCGCCGGTTGTGATTTTTGTATATGACGTATATTGGAGAACGCGCGACGTCATAATACGGGACGATTGCGTCATAACCGTAACTGCAGCAGAACCAAGAGTGGGCTCAGCTTCAAACTTGTTAAGATAATGCATTGGATGGGTCCGACGGTTCACAATATATTTCGTGTATGTAGTGCAACGTTTGACGTCATTATGTTTTGGACATTAGATTTCGTTAACAGGATAACTCCCACATGACAAGTCAAATCAGCTTAAAATTTGACGAGATTATAGCGCAAGTGGGTCTGCCGGCTGCTTTTGTTGATGACGCATATTGGTCAACGCGTGAGGTCATATGACGTCAAAACGTGAAAAAAATCACTGTCACTGCAGGGCAAAGGTCGGATCTGCTTCATACTTGGCAGGATAATGCCTTGATTAGGTCGGAGAGTTTACATTGTATTTGGCGTATATAGCACAACGCATGACGTCATATGACGCCATTTGGCATTTGACTTTGTGGACATTTGACTTTGTTAAGATGATAACTGTCAAACGGCAAGTCGGATCAGCTTCAAACTTGGTGAAATTATGCCTTGGAAGGTTGCCATTATAATTGACGCATATTGGACAACCTTTGACGCTATATGACGCCAAAACGTGGTACCAAACTCGCGCCTCACTCGCTTTTTCTTGAATTTCGGAGAAGGGAGGCCCGGTGGCACCTAAAATGATGAGCGGGCACTACCTCTTGTGTAACGTCTTTCAAGTTCAAAGGATCCAAAATACATTAAAATATCTAACCGTTTTTTTATAGAATGGTCAGTTTTGTTTTCGTCTTTGACCTTGACCGAGGGCCTCTCTTATGAAACGTCTTTAACCGTTTTCAATATAAATAGTTCTATTGCTAACAGTTGCGATGATTCACAGGTCATGTGGTATTTGACCTTAGCTCTTACGATCAAGGTTAAGGTTTGCTACATTACTTTACCCAGTTCCTAAACATTTTTTGTTATCACCCGTGAAACGGAGTGATATAGTTTTCACAATGTCCGTCTGTCTGTCTGTCTGCCGGTCTGTCAACACTTTTTGGCTCCGTTTGTACGCGCCATATCTCAGTTACTATTGAAGCAATTCATTTGTCCGCTTGCACATAGAAAGAGCACACACTGGAGCTGTGCATGGGGGGGGGGGGTGTATTTTTGAATTTCATGTAAAATTGTCAAAATGGTGGAACTTTGAATATGCCAAAAAAAGGCCACATACTACAGGTGTGCTTTGGGCATGGGTTCTTTTTGAGATTCAGCTGAAATTGGTAAAAAGGCAAAACTTTGAATATGCCCAAATTTGTCAGTTTCGAGGAAGTTTGTACGCGCCATATCCCAGTTACCATTTATGCGATTCGATTGTTCGCTTGCGTATAGAAAGATCACATACTGCACCTGTGCAAAGAGGGGGGGGGGGTATTTTTAATTTCAGCTGAAATTTTTTGAAATAGCAAAACTTTGAATATATTTTTGCAAATATATGTCGGCAGGGAACTATAATGAATTTAACTGATGCACTTGTTGATGAGACAGCTATCAGTACGGGTGATACCCCGGTCTCTGACCATCTAGTTATAAAAATATCTTGACCTCAGTTTGACCTTGACCTATAGGTCAAGGGAAAAACAGCGATTCCAGCGAGATCTCTGCATCCTCTATTAGGGGTGTGACGGTACGCCGTTCCCATGGTTCTGTACACTTCAATTATTCGGTTCGGTTCGTTTTTTTTGTTTTTTTTTTTTGGGTATGATTTTGCAAAAGTTGTTCAAATTTACATATTTTTCTTTTAAAAGAACATGCTGAGGTGTTATATTTGAATCGCGAAGCAGTACCTTATTTTACAGCCGTCCACTATCACTGAAAAAATTAAACTGCAAAAAAAAAAAAAAAAAGAAAAAAAAAGAAAAAAAAAAAGAAAAGAAGAAAAAAAAAGCTAAAATACCGCGGTTTTTCGTAAACGGTGCGAACCGTAACACCCCTACCCTCTATGTGTGTGCCCAACTTCGTCGTATTTCAAATGGTCTAGGAGTTCTTTGGAAACCATCCAAACGGAAAAAAAATGAAGTTTGCCTTTGGGAATGAGCCCCGGTTAAACTGAAAATATAAACGATTGCAAATGCTCTTCCCCCCTGCAATAGTTTTTAGAAGCACTTACACTTTTTGCTAAGATGAAGTCACACTGATAAAGAAATTTTTGTCCAACTCTCTCACTTAACTCTTTGCTTTTAAATTTGTTATTGTTTTATTATTAAACAGTATGAACCGCACATTGTGGAACACTATAGCAGCGTGAAACAGTGGAACCGACCGCAGGTCACACTCGTGTCCTTCAAGTATACTATACACGGTAAGTTATCCAGCACTTCACTGCCGTAAATGTCCGTAGATTAACCGCCCACTAGATCCCACACCCCCCCCCCCCCGCCCCGAAAAAATTCAGTGTTTTGATTTCAGTTTTATTACACCAACTGCACCGCTAGTTTAAGCAAACACAGAACTTGGAGATTTCTTTTTTTTTATATCCAAAATTTCAGATCTTGTTCAAGCACAGGCACGTTCCCACAATTTTTCTGTAAGCGTTTTTATTAGGAGCGACACGAAGTTTGTCCTCATTTTTCCTACCTTGTAATTTATTGACTCTTCAGCATGAAACTGTTTTTCTGCCGGCCTATAACCATTAATTTTTTTTTCCATTTTAAGAACTTAAATTTGATTTCATGTGAATGCTGCTGTCTTTCTGTTCTGAGCAACTTCAAACTTTTACTCATCTATCCAAATTATGGGCTGAACTGTTCTTATTACGACCCTTTTTTATGTACCGGTAACTTAAAACTGATAACTATTTTCTTAATAATTTTTATGGCCATATTACCATCACATTATTAATGCTATTGGTCTGACTACCGTAGCTCGCTGTCTCAGTAATCCCCACCGTTATTAGCAACCCCTGATTATGTGGTAATCACTTGCTCTTCTCCTGTTATCTAATTGTTATTCTACCGAAATTTACAGTACACACGCTAAGTTATACTCTCGTACACCATACACGGTTAAACCGTTAGCTATACACTAATATTAAATATACGGTAAGCTGTACCAAAGCATATTATGGACGGTTCGCTATGCACAAGCACACTGCGTAGGGTAGGTTATACAGCAGTACAATAGAGTAAGCTATACTCTAGTATACTATGCAGGGTAAGGTATACATTAGTACAGTTTACCACGTAAACTTCACACACAAAAAGTATACAAGATAAGCTATACAGTGTTACTTATACACTCCATGCACTGTAACTTAATACTCCATGCACGGCAAGCTATTCACTAGTACAATATCACAGTAAGCTATGCAGTGATGTATTGTACACGATGAGCTCAATAGTTGTGTAGAGTATGTGCACATACGGTAAGTTGTACAACCATACGCATATATGATAAGCTCTACAATGAGGTGCTATACACGATAAGCTCTGTTGCGGTATATTCTACAGTAATATACTATGTACCTTAGGATGTATACTATACTAGCAGTGTTTGTAGTAAGGTTGACAGCAGTACGCTGTGCACGGTTAGTGCTAGCGTAGAACACTTAAATATTAAAGCTACATTTATAGGCAAGAGAGCTTGATGATAATGTTGAAACCAGTCTCAAACAGTATCTCAGCAAAAAGAATTAGGTGTGCATTGATGAGCGTTGCATTGGCCCATTTCAATTACAGGAAAGGCTATGAGTTTGGATTTTAGGCACATAATAGACTCGTGTGTTGTCATAAAAACATCAACTTGGAGTTTATTATTATATGTAAAAAGTCAAAGGAGAAATCAGTATGAATTACGCGACCAAACTCTAAGACAAATCAGGCTAGTCAGGCCCATCTTGCCATGCCGTTCTTAGAGTCTCATAAAGAGGCGCGAAATAGCTGCCGTTAAATACGCATTTTAACAGTACTTTTCTGTTGTTTTCTTTTTTTATATATTCGAATGTGAGACATGACGGAGAAAAGTTCAATAATTCTTTTTAAAGAAAATTTTTAAAAAATTTGAATAAATTTTATTGACAAAAAGCAGCACGGTATCAGTGTTACTTATAGATTTGAATGACCAAATGTTTAAGAAGTACGTTTAATGTTATTATTAAACGAGGATGAGACATTAATTAGTGATGTTCTCGAATGAGCTTTGATTGCTTTATCCAAAGATAAAAAAAAAATAAAAACAGAAGAAAAAACTGCGTGAGGAAGAATAAACAATTTTTTGGGGCGGCTGGGAATTAACACTCTCATAGCGCTGCTGCAAAATGTTGGTCAGAATGTTGGATAATATATCTTGACGTGCTTTAGCAGTATTTTTGTAAAATATAATCTATGTTGGCAACTCTGTTCAAAAACACCTCAGGTGTAATTTGCCCATTGTTCCCATGATCAAATTTGTGAAACAGACGAGGTAACTAGTACCTGGCCCAACATAGACGCCCAACCTATTGTATATGTTGTCTATAGAATGTAGGATAAAGTCATATTTGCTATTGGAAATGACTATGTTTAAAGAGATGTCTGTTTTGTCCATTTTGCATTTTAAAAAGTCAGACATTGTTATCGTTTATTTAGCACTATTTATTATGTGCTTTGCAATGCCGCCCCTTGTGCTGTTTCATGTTTTAATTATCAGCGATATGCATATGTTCAATAAATATAAAAGTTTGGCACATTGCGTATATGAAAATTATTCTTATAAAGAAAATGCCAACTTAACCCAAAATAGAAAATAAAGCAATCAGATTCATGCAATTCTGGGAAAAGGCGCCTCTTGTAATATTAGATTTATGTAATTAGCTTCATATACCGTAAATGCTGAACAGCAAATTGCTAGATCGTCGTTTTTTATGCTTAAAACCTTTTAATTGACTGTGGATTTTATTGGACTTGTTTTATTGACAAATAGTGAAATCGGTTCTAGCCGCTGGTAACTGCTACACAAATTTGGCAAAATTTATTTTATTTTTTATTCATTTTATGAAACAAAAGTGTTTGAAGATTATAATCATCACGTATTCAGAGTAATCCAAGAAACAGATTTGACCATCGCGCATCTACGGTCTGGAATTTGACCTGTCTTCTCATGATGCTAGTCTTGTGAAGTTCTCTACCCAAACCACGATTTCCAGCGAGAAATGAACCAACACATTGTTATCTTTTTCGTGTGTGTTTATGCAACTTTTATGGCGTACATGGTCCCTGCATCTTTTAAAAGGACTTGAACCCCAGCCACTCCAGTACTGTTCGAAATACGGAATTTCTTACAAATCTGGATTGTAGAAAAAGACCAATTTGGATTGAAAACTATACTTCTATATATATATATATATATATATATATATATATATATATATATATATATATATATATATATATATATATATATGCATTAATTTGCAGAGGTTATTCACCTACCACATGTCAGACTGTGTTGAGATATTTAGCTTCAGTATAATTGTAGGTCTTATGTTTACTTATTTATTCATATACTTGTTAACGTGAAGCAAGCCATTGCTTGTTTTTATCATAATAGTTATTAGTGTTTTCCCACAGAGACTGATGCTTAGCTATCCCAATGTTTCAACGATACGGCAGGCTTCCTTGCGCTTTCTTCCTTTTCCTCCGGAAAAAAGAGGGTTTCATACTGATGCAAAGTAATACAAAATGACACAAGCCTGTATCATTCAAATAATTCACAATTTTTACCTTAAAGATTTAGGAAGACCAGATTTACGAAAATTACCTTCGCCTTCTCTGCGCAACTAAAATGGGTGAAACATTTTTCATTTAGTACCGGGATACATTTACAAACAGTAAATTTTCAGTGCATTTCGTCCTTTTGAAATAGCCATTTGTTGTGTATTGTCTGTATAAGCATCACAAGTGGACCTGGCTTTTTGATGGCAGTAAGTCATTTTGCGGATTGTATTCTTGAGATTGTCACTGCTGTATGAAGGCTAGAGTTGGGAAGCAGTTTTGAATAAAATATAATATTTCAATTTCCAGTATTTGCCACTGAAACACTCGTGCAATGTACGCGAAGTCGTGACATTCACAACTCCGGCAAAATGTCACGACGACAACATAGTCCTTTGCCGTAAACATTAGTGGGTCATTCCTTGCACATAGAGTAAACACCTTTGAGTTGTTTTGTTGCATAATAAGATTATTTTGTTTGCCTTATTTTGAGTTGATGTTTGGTGTGAAATGTTTTTATAGTGGCAGTCAGGTGGGCCATCATTACTTTACGATCTTCTGATTGGCGAATAAAATTGCTGCACCTGGGTCTTGATAGTCTAACTCCTTTTATCTGGGTCCAAAAAAAAAAAAAAAAGAAGTATTCATTTTATGTCCAGAGTACAAGTGCATTTTAGAGAATTTTGCATGTGTTATGGTACAGTTTTATTACTTTTTTGTGTAGTTGAAGGGTGGAGCATGTGTCCTCTGGCTAAGTGCTGTTGGACTTGTCACTGCTGCGTTGTTTATTGCGAAGATTACTGGTGGATATGATAGTTTTGTATTCATACCTTAGTAAATTTGAAACAACAATTTAACACTGTCGCTACAGGATAAAAACTGCCACTTTTTCGCGATATTTCTTGTTCTGTTCTGTTATCTGGGCCTCATGAGGCTTCGTAAGACTCCAGGCTGCAGACAACATGGGGATTTTTGTGTAAAGTGCATATGCATTGTCACTGCATTCCGGTACGTTTGCCATGTAGTTGTTTTGCAGTCTAAGGGCGACTGCTGGTCTGAACTGCTTTTACAACTTGATTATACCCCTTGTATGTTCTGTTGGCTTCGAATATAATAAAACGGTGAATTGTTTAAAAATATTTCTGCTTAATGCGCAGTACGAAATTGGTAATCAATAAATATTAGTCATGAATGAGGTTTTTATCATGCGTAATTGCAGGCTATTCTGGGATAGTCTCTTATATCGCCTGTCAGAAAATATGGTTTGATTTTCTGGATAAATTCTATTCTTATTTAATGTTTTAAAATTAATGATGTAGGCGTAAACAATATGTTGCACCTTCATTTTTTCGCAAGGAGCCCCAGTCAGCTGATGCATACGCGTTGGCTACCTGTCAGATTTTAAGGCTTTCTATCTGTCCGTCACTACTTGTGGCAGTCATCCAATCACTGCTTGTGACGATCACGAAATAAGTACCTGTGACGAACAGCCAAACACTGCTTGTGCCGAGCAGCCAAGCACTTCTAAGCATAAGGCACATCTCCCACGTGTTTGAAAAAAAAAGGGAATTAATTTACAGGGAAGAAACCCGAGACGGTTTGCGCATCAGCAGGTGTTGTATGCGGTATCCTGGCTTGCTCTTAAGTGTTCTTTATCAGACGGATGCCAAGCCACACCCAAAATTAAATAGAAAAACCATGACAAAGAAATGTGAGCACTGATATTAAGTGTAAATTAGATAATGGTCAGTTGTAATTTTATTTCTGAGAAAAGCACACCCTCGGGTATCTTTTGAAGAACACGATAGATAGCTAGGAGAAGCTACAAGGTACAAATGTAGACAATAATGAGAGACAGAACTGAGCCATGCTGCTGAATAATTTAGGGTTGCGACGTGAAACACGTACTTTATTTTTTCCTGGGTAGTCGCAAAAATTACAGCCGCTAGTTTGAATATTTACTTGATCTCCTTTCTTTCATTCATTCATTCATTCATTCATCCATTCTTTCTTTCTTTCTGTCTTTCTTTCTTTCTTTCTGTCTGTCTTTCTTTCTTTCTTCCCTCCTTCTTCTTCTTCTTCTTCTTCTTTTTCTTCTTCTTCTTCTTCTTCTTATTATTATTATTGTTATTATTATTATTATTATTACCGTTGGGTCTATATGTTTAGCTGCTTTTTAGTGTAGACGTTTGATTTCCATTAAAGGGTGTTTTTGTACTTTGTGTCAAAAGAAAGTTGCGCAACTTCACACACAACACTTACAGATCAGGTTATGGCGTGTGACATGATAGGGCAAAGCCTAACATGGCAGACGACCAGCCTGAGGCCTTAATTTCTTGTAAATACATTCGTCACTGAATCTCAGATTTCTAAATAACTTCTTCATAATAACAAGATTTTCCTTACAACTCTGAGAATACAAAGGGCAGGTGCCCTTACGTTGTTTTGGCGATTGGCTAGTTTTTTGCGAAATTTTATTATTATTATTATTATTAGTATTATTATTATTGTTGTTGTTGTTGTTTTACCGCAAAAAAGAGATTTTCTACTTGAGCCTATGATTGATAACAGTAAAATGTACACCATCTTACTGAAATAATTCGGATGCATATTTTAAGAATTAGCCAAATGCTAGTTCTTTTTTTTCAGACTAGCCGACATCATCGGGCTGGTCTTATTCCCTTCAAATTTTGTCTGAAAAAGTCAACCAAATAGGCCTCTCTCGAAAAAGTACATTTTTGACAATCCGCAAAAAAAATTGGCCGAACGAGGGGCATTTATAATTTTTGGTAGCCAAGTTTCTAAGTGGTTCTTCTTCTACAGTTTTGATCGGATTACCTTCGAATTTTCACTACATGTTCACTAGGAAGGCCTCTCTTGAAAAATAACTTCTTTCTGCGATCAATCAACAATTGACCAGATGGAGGCATTTTTTAATTCAAGGTAGCCAATTTTCAAAATGCTTCTCCCACAATTTGGTCGGATTTCTTTCCAGCTTTGTACGATTGTTTCCTGGGTGGTTCTTTATTGGAAATTGACCTTGTCCAAATTGGGGGTATTTATAATGTTTGGTTGCTAATTTTCAAAACGCCTCTACTTCTTCCGCAGTTCTGATTGGATTACATTCCAATTTTGCACAAAATGTTCATCAGGCTGTCTTCTGTTGCTTTCCAATATTCTGTAAATGTCCACTAGGCGACCTGCTGTTGAAAGGTTTCTTTTTTGGCGATCCACTAAAAATTGGCCAAATGAGGGGCACTTTTTTTCGGAAGCCAATTTCCAAAACGCTTCTTCTTCCACAATTTGGATCGAATTCCCATCAAAGTTTGCGTAGATGTTCACTAGGCGGTTCTCTTTTGAAAAACTACTTGTTTCACGTTTTTAGTCCAGCTTACGTTACACGTAAGCTGGGGTATTCCTATCGGTTTGCGGGCGGTGTCCGTTAGTTAGTTAGTCAGTTAGTTAGTTAGTTGTTTATTTAGTAAACTTTGGTTCAAAATGCATCTCCTCCTACAATTTTGATCCGATGTCATTTATTTTTGGTGTGAAGCATCCCTAAGGGGTCGTGCATACGGCTTGTGCTTTTCTAGTCGATCGGGTGATTTTTGAATTTTTGGCGAATTTTTAAAGAAAAAATTTTAAAATGTATCTCCTCCTACATATTTGACCCGATGTCATTTATTTTTGGTATGAGGCACCCCTAAAGGGTCGTGCATACAGCTTGTGCTTTTTTAGTCGATTGCGCAATTTTTGTATTTTTGGGGAATTTTTAAAGAAAAATTTCGAAAATAATTCAAAATGCATCTACTCCTACAATTTTGATTTGATGTCATTTATTTTTGGTGTGAGGCATCCCAAGGAGTCGTGCATACGGCTTGTGCTTTTTTACTTGATCGGGTGATTTTTGAATTTTAGGGGAATTTTTAAAGAAAAAAATTTAAAATGTGTCTCCTCCTACATTTTTGACCCGATGTGATTTATTTTTGGTATGAGGAACCCCTAAAGTGTCGTGCATACGCCTTGTGCTTTTCTAGTCGATCGGGTGATTTTTTAATTTTTGGGGAATTTTTGAAGAAAAAAATTTAAAGTGTATCTCGTCCTACATTTTTGATCCGATGTCTTTTTTTTAGCCCAGTTGGATTTTCAGCCAACAGGGCTATACAGATGGGGGCAAGTGTTGTCCGTCTTTCCGTCCGTCCGTCCGATTCTTACCAAATTATTTTTTGGTTTAAACCATTTTTGGCGATTTTATTGCCAATTTGGGCAAAATACGAAAAAACCTATCTAGTCCCTCATTTTTCATCGGAAGATTCCGAAATTTTTTATGAAGAAACTAGGACTAAGGGGTAAAAAAAGTACTTTTCTCGATTTTTGAATTTCGCCTTATTTTTTAATCTACTGAGCTTCAAAGTTTGCAACTTCTAAAAATTGGCAAATTTCCATTTTTTTTTCTTAACAAAGTAGTTAAAGTGGAATATCTTTTTTATTTTTCATCCGATTTGTACCAAATTTTAAACGCGAGTTTTTAACCTTCTACTGCATTAGGAATTTTTTTTATTTTTTG
Source organism: Protula sp. h YS-2021 (assembly GCA_949752745.1). NCBI lineage: Eukaryota > Metazoa > Annelida > Polychaeta > Sabellida > Serpulidae > Protula > Protula sp. h YS-2021. The sequence goes on from OX457024.1 coordinate 48,123,121, forward strand.
GTTTAAACCATTTTTGGCGATTTTATTGCCAATTTGGGCAAAATACGAAAAAATCTATCTAGTCCCTCATTTTTCATCGGAAGATTCCGAAATTTGTTATGAAGAAACTAGAACTAAGGGGTGAAAAAAGTACATTTTTCGATTTTTGAATTTCTCCTTATTTTTGAATCTACTGAGCTTCGAAGTTTGCAGCTTTTAAAAAATTGTAAATCTCCATTTTTCTTATTAAAAAAGCAAAGTTTCAATTTGCAGAGGGGCACATATGTTACATGCAAGTACTTCTGGTTGGACTTTTCAGTAATTTTGTTGTCAGTGGGTCATTTCTATGATATTTTCAAGTGGGCGATAATAGGGAACATTGGGCGATAAAGCAAGAAAGTTGTAATTTTCGTTTAAAAGTGCAGGAATTAATTCTGTGACCCGAAAATATGATAAATATGATATTTTTCGGGTGGGCGATAACAGGAAATATTGGGCGATAAAACAAGAAAGTTGTAATTTTTGCTTTAAAAGTGCAGGAAACAAATCTAGGACCCGAAAATATGATAAATATAATATTTTTCGGGTGGGCGATAATAGGGAACATTGGGCGATAATGTAAGAAAGTTGTAATTTTCGCTTTAAAAGTGCAGGAATCAATTCTATGACACAAAAATATTATAAATATGATATTTTTCGGATGGGCGATAATAGGGAATATTGGGCGATAATGCAAGAAAGTTGTAATTTTCGCTTTAAAAGTGCAGGGATCAATTCTATGTCCCGAAAATATGATAAATATGATATTTTTCGGATGGGCGATAATAGGGAACATTGGGCGATAATGTAAGAAAGTTGTAATTTTCGCTTTTAAAGTGCAGGAATCAATTCTATGACCCAAAAATATGATAAATGTGTTATTTTTCGGGTGGGCGATAATAGGGAACATTGGGCGATAATGTAAGAAAGTTGTAATTTTCGCTTTAAAGGTGCAGAAAACAATTCTAGGACCCGAAAATATGATAAATATAATATTTTTCGGGTGGGCGATAATAGGGAACATTGGGCGATAATGTAAGAAAGTTGTAATTTTCGCTTTAAAAGTGCAGGGATCAATTCTATGTCCCGAAAATATGATAAATATGATATTTTTCGGATGGGCGATAATAGGGAATATTGGGCGATAATGCAAGAAAGTTGTAATTTTCGCTTTAAAAGTGCAGGGATACATTCTATGTCCCGAAAATATGATAAATATGATATTTTTTGGATGAGCGATAATAGGGAACATTGGGCGATAATGCAAGAAAGTTGTAATTTTCGCTTTAAAAGTGCAGGAATCAATTCTATGACCCGAAAATATGATAAATGTGATATTTTTCGGGTGGGCGATAATAGGGAATATTGGGCGATAATGTGAGAAAATTGTAATTTTCGCTTTAAAGTGCAGGAATCAATTCTGTGACCCGAAAATACGATAAATATGATATTTTTCGGATGGTCGATAATAGGTAATATTGGGCGATACTGCAAGAAAGTTGTAATTTTCGCTTTAAAAGTGCAGGAATCAATTCTATAACCCGAAAATATGATAAATGTGATATTTTTCTGGTGGGCGATAATAGGGAACATTGGGCGATAATGTAAGAAAGTTGTAATTTTCGCTTTAAAAGTACAGGAATCAATTCTGTGACCCGAAAATATGATAAATCTGATATTTTTCGGATGGGCGATAATAGGGAATATTGGTCGATACTGCAAGAAAGTTGTAATTTTCGCTTTAAAAGTGCAGGAAACAATTCTAGGACCCGAAAATATGATAAATATAATATTTTTCGGGTGGGCGATAACAGGGAATATTGGGCGATAAAACAAGAAAGTTGTAATTTTTGCTTTAAAAGTGCAGGAAACAAATCTAGGACCCGAAAATATGATAAATATAATATTTTTCGGGTGGGCGATAATAGGGAACATTGGGCGATAATGTAAGAAAGTTGTAATTTTCGCTTTAAAAGTGCAGGAATCAATTCTATCACACAAAAATATTATAAATATGATATTTTTCGGATGGGCGATAATAGGGAATATTGGGCGATAATGCAAGAAAGTTGTAATTTTCGCTTTAAAAGTGCAGGGATCAATTCTATGTCCCGAAAATATGATAAATATGATATTTTTCGGATGGGCGATAATAGGGAACATTGGGCGATAATGTAAGAAAGTTGTAATTTTCGCTTTAAAAGTGCAGGAATCAATTCTATGACCCGAAAATATGATAAATATAATATTTCGGGTGGGCGATAATAGGGAACATTTGGCGATAATGTAAGAAAGTTGTAATTTTCGCTTTAAAAGTGCAGGAAGCATTTGTATTAACCGAAAATATGATAAATATGATATATTTCGGGTGGGCGGTAATAGGTAATATTGAGTATAATGCAAGAAAGTTGTAATTTTTATTTTTAAAGGTGAAGGAAGCATTTATATGACCCGACAATATGATAAATGTGATATTTTTCGGGTGGTCGATAGCCTCTTTTTCATTTTTCCCACGCAAATCAGAATTAATTAGGGTCCACATATTTTTGACGAACCCCCCGCTTTGAAGTTTACCAGGGCATTTGAAGTACGCCTGTCAGTGTAGACTATCCAGGGTCTGGATATACCTCACCCGATCATTTATCGATTTTTAATTAAACGCTGGCCTAGTACCACCCTGGATAGGAATCCACGTTTAAGTAATCGTATGCAACAAAAGGCTCGAGATAAGTGCATATAAGAAAGGACGTTATTTAAATTTTGGAGTTCTACTTCTCTTTGATATCAAAAACAAATTGGAGAAAAATTCCTGTTTTTACATATATATTTTTATTTGACAAATATCGTACCGTGTTCTGGATAGGATGTTCGAAAACTGTATGCACATTTTTATACTCACTTGAAACAAGGCCCAAGATAAGTAATAAAAGAAAGGACTTTATTTTAATTTTTACATCTGACTTCTGTTTGAATTTAATAACAAATTGCAATAAAATTCCTGTGTCTGTATTTTTCCCATTTATTACAAATATTCAGAAATGTTCATAATTTCAGCATAATTTAATATAAAAAAAACATTCAGCATAATTTAATATAAAAAAAAACATTCAACCAGATCAGACTGTCTTACCATTTTCCAAGAGGCACAAGACTGAATCCTAAACTGGGCCACTGTCACTTCACAGTCTTGTTTTTTTTTTTTTTTTGTATGAGGCACCCTAAAGGGTCGTGCATACGGCTTGTGCTTTTTAGTCGATCGGACATTTTTTGTATATTTAGGGAATTTTTGAAGAAAAACTTCAAAATGCATTTTCTCCTACAGCTTTTATCCGATTTCATTTATTTTTGGTATGGGGCATCCTTAGGCCGGTCGGGCATACGGCTTGTGCTATTTGACTCGACTTGGGAATTTTTGATTTCGGGGGGAATTTTTGATGAAAATACCTAAAATGCACCTCTCCTGCAGTTTTGATCAGACATAATTTATTTTGGGGCTGAGGCATGCTTAGGGTTTCGTGAATACAGCCTGTGCCTTTCGAGTCGATCAGAATTTTGGGGGAATTTTTGAAGAAAAAAACTTCAAAATGCATTTCCTCCTACAGGTTTTATCAGATGTCATTTATTTTTGACATAAACCGTCTTTAGGTTGTCATGCATACGGCTTGTGCTTTGTGAGTGAATTGGAAAACTTTTGAATTTTTTCGGAATCTTTGAAAAAAAAAATAAATGAATCTCCTCCTACAGCGCATAAACGCAAGTTAAATGAACTTGCGCAGTAGTCAGATTTAACAACCGCACATCGACGCAAGTTAAATAAACATTCGCAGTGGTCCAAATTAAGCACTGCGCATCGATGCAAGTTAAATAAACATGCGCATTGGTCCGAAATGTGAACCACGCATTGACTGAAGATAAACATGCGAACTGGAACAAAATAAGCACCGCGCATCAACGCAAATTAAATAAACATGCGCAATGCTCCGAAAAAAGAACTACGCATCGACGCAAATTGAATAGACATGCGCAGTGGTCCGAAATGCGGATCGAGCATCAACGCAACCTAATGAAACATGCGTACTGGTCCGAAATGCGAACCGCGCATCAACGCAAGTTAAATAAATATGCACACTGGTCCGAAAAAAAAAGAACCATGCGCACTGGTATGCGCACTGGTATGAAATGAGAACCACGCATCAACGCAAGTTAAATAAACATGGGCAATACCCGGAAATGCGAACCGCGCATCGACGGAAGTTAAATAAACATGCGATCCGGTTCAAAATAAGCACCGCACATCAACACAAATTAAACAAACATGCGCACTTGTCCGAAAAAAGAACATCGACGCAAGTTGAATAGACATGCGCAGTGGTCTGAAATGAGAACCGCGCATCAACGCAAGTTAAATAAACATTCGCAGTGGCCCGAAGAAAGAACCACGAAGCGACGCAAGTTGAATAGACGTAAGAGTCGGGCATCGACGGTACTGAAATAAACATGCGTTCTGGTCCGAAATGCAATTCGCGTGTCAACGCAAGTTAAGTGAACCTACGCACTGGTCCGAAATGCGAACCTCGCATCAACGCAACCTAAAGAAACAGGTACACTGGTCCGAATTCCGAACCGCTCCTCAGCGCAAGATAAATACACATTTGCACTGGTCCAAAATAAGTACCGAGCATCAACACAAGTTAAATAAATATACGCACTGGTCCAAAATGCGAACCGCGCATCAACACAAGTTAAATAAACGTGCGCACTGGTGGAAAATGCGAAACGTTCATTAGCGCAAGCTAAATAAACAAACACACTGGTCAGAAATGGGAACCGAGCATTAACGCAAGTTAAATAAACATTCGCACTGGTTAGAAATGCGAACTGCGCATTAACGCAAGTTAAATAACGTGCGCACTATTCAAAATAAGAACTGCGTATCAACGCAACTTAAATAAACATGCGCACTGGTCCAGAATAAGAACCGCGCATCAACTCAAATTAAAGAAATATGCGCATTGGCCTGAAATAAGAACCGCACATCGACACACGTTAAATAAACATGCGCAGTGGTTCGACATGCGAACCACGCGCCAACGGAAGTTAAATAAACATTTGCACTGGTCCAAAATAAGCACCGCGCATCAACGCAAGATGGATAAACATGCAAACTCTTCCGAAATGCGAACCGCGCATCAAGGCAACGTAAGGAAACTTGTGCACTTGTCCAAAATAAGTACCGCTAGGAAAATAAACATGCGCATTGGTCTGGAATAAGAACCGCGCATCGACGCAAGTTAAATAAACATGCGCACTGGTCCGAAAAAAGAACCGCACATCAACACAATGTAAATAAACATGCGCACTGATCCGAAATAAGAACCGCACTTCAACACAAGTAAATAAACATGCGCAATGGTCCGAAATTCGAACTGCTCATCAACGCAAGTTGAATAAACATGCGCACTGGTCCAAAATAAGCACCGCGCATCAACGCAAGATAGATAAACATGCAAACTCTTCCGAAATGCGAACCGCGCATCAAGGCAACCTAAGGTCACTTGTGCACTTGTCCAAAATAAGTACCGCTAGTAAAATAAACATGCGCATTGGTCTGAAATAAGAACCGCGCATCGACGCAAGTTAAATAAACATGCGCACTGGTTCGAAAAAAGAACCGCACATCAACACAATGTAAATAAACATGCGCACTGATCCGAAATAAGAACCGCACTGCAACACAAGTAAATAAACATGCGCAATGGTCCGAAATTCGAACTGCTCATCAACGCAAGTTGAATAAACATGCGCACTGGTCCAAAATGCAAACCGCGCATCAACGCAATTTAAATAAACATATACACACGTCCAAAATAAGCACGGTGCAAGTTAGATAAACATGCAAACTCTTCCGAAATGCGAACCGCGCATCAAGACAACCTAAGGAAACTTGTGCACTTGTCCAAAATAAGTACGAAAGTAAAATAAACATGCGCATTGGTCTGGAATAAGAACCGCGCATTAAACTTTATTAAGTTAAATAAACATGTGCACTTTTTCCAAAATGAGAGCCGCGCATCAACGCAAATTAAATAAACATGCGCAGTTGTCTGAATTAGAACCGCGCATCGAGGCAAGTTACATAAATATGCGCACTGGTCCGAAATGCGAGCGTTGTTTGAAGGTATCTATGGCAAACTATCCAGTCTACCAGATTTACAAAAAATCTGTTCCCCATTTTTCTGGGAAAGAAATCTTCGTATGCATGTATCGGTCAATGTTCTGGTCCGGTGCTAAATTAATTATTGAGCTAGCTCTTTGCCGTCTCATCTTTTGAAGCTTGATATTTCAGGGAAATTCCTTCGCTCATGCACGCTGGAATGGGTCTTATTGCTTTTCGTAAGCTGGGACTTTGTCCTTGGACAAACTTGTTGCACATATTTATAGAAACTTGCAGTTTCAAAATACTTCTTCTCCCACAGTTTTGATCAGACTACCTTTAATTCTTGAGCGAATGTTTAGTGGTAGGCCTTTCTTGAATTTTTTGGCGATCCACCAAAACCTGGCCAAATAAATGGAATTTTAAAATTTGTTGGTAGCCCATTTTCCAAAGATTTTTTTGCTTCACAATTTTGATCGGATTGAATTCAAGTTTTGCAGAGATTGTTTTTGGCCATCCACCAAAAATTAACTAAATTAGGGCTATTTATGATTTGTTCGCTGCCAGTCTTCAGAATGCTTTTTCTCGCATTAGGCGGCCCTCTCTTCACAATTACTTTTTTGGTAAATTGGGTAAATGGGGGACATTTAAAAGAAGTTAAGAGCCATTTTTAAAATGCTTCTTCTGCCACAATTTGGATTGACTCTATCTAGAAAATTACTTGTTGGTTTTGGTGATCCACGAGAAATCGACTGAGTGGGAGGCATTTATAATTTGTTGATTGCCAATTTTCAAAATGCTTTTTCTCCCACAATTACGATCGTACTGCCTTGAAATTTTGCATAGATTATCAATAGGCGGTCCTCTTATGAAATATTACTTTGCGACCCTCCAGAAGTTAACTTAATGGAGTGGGGCATTAAAACAAAATTTAGCCAATTTTCATAATGCTTCTTCTCACACAGTTGTGACCGGATTCCTTTAAATTTTGTATGAATGTTCCCTAGATGTTTCTCTTTCGAAAAATTACCTATTTTTGCGATTCTGTAAGAACTGGGGGCTTTTTAAGTCTTTTTTTAATGCATTGCGTGCTGTAGTTTGGTTGGATTTATTCGAACTTTCACTCTTTATGTAATGTTTTAAAAAAATTGGCCCCGTGCCGCTGTTTGAATGTTTTGTGGATCCAATAGTTCTTCCGCAAGTAATTTTATTAAGAGTGCTTTCGTTTTTTGATGTGTAGTCCAACGGTAGCGCTCTTTGAAATTTACTTTTCTGAGATCCGCGAGGGGTAAAGGAAATGCCGGATTGGTCACAATGTCCTTGAAATTCTTGTTTCTGTGTTGCACTGGGTCCAAGTAGCGGCTCATGTGACTTGGTAAACCGTTACCGAGGCAAGACGTAAGCGATTCATACCCCAATTGCTTGGACACTTATAAAAAAGCTTTGCTTGAGTCTCCATGTTTCATTAGGTTTCCTCCATAAAGGAGAAACATTTTGTTTATGTACTTTCTGTATATATATATATATGTAACAGGTTTCGCTTTTGGGCGTTCTTTTCGAAATGACTCACTTTTTCGGAACCAACCGAGTTTTCTGGACCCACCTGAGTCACACTTTTTCCCTTTTTTTGACTCGCTTTCCTGAGAACCCAGCGCGAACCCTGTTATATATATATATATGCTTCTTTTCTAGCATGTCTAGCAACACATTGATATGGTTGAAAGGACTATCCACATCTGTGCATGTACCAAATGTTCTACGAATGTCAATGAGCATATCCAATTGCAATTTACAACACTATTTTCTAATTGCAATTGATGAAATTGCCATTCGCAAAATTGCAGTTTATTATAATGCAATTTAAAATTTCTGCTCGAATTGCAATCAAGTGACATGATTAACAGACATAAAAAAGACCTGTGAAGTTTAAATCACACGAAATAATCGCTTCTTTATGTTCTGATCAATCAAAATCTGAAGAACCGTTTGAGCTATTGAGCAACTCTTTTTAATGTCTGATCACAAGTTTGTTCATGTAGCATTGTTTTCTGTAATGTAACGATTACACGCAAACCCAAACATCTTTGAAATCCCGAGTAGATGTCATACCTTTGAATGGCCTGAGTACTGATAAATAGGCTTCAGTGTGTACTTAACTTCTGTGATGTTAGAAGAAACAATGGCTCAAATGTATTACATCACAGTGAAATGACAATAGGTATAATATCGTACAAAAGGGATCTGCCAATCATCATTTTTTGTCGTAAAAAGGGGCTGAAAAAATTTGTTCGACAGCAAAATTTACGTCGGACAAACGGTATTTGTTTAAACCGACGTTATATAATGGGGGTCAATGGGGTAAATCCTTCGGGACCGTGAAAACATGTCGGTTAAAACGATATGTCGGTTACAGCGATGTCGGTTTAAATGGATTCGACTGTATATAACGTAAAAATCCATCACTATAACTCAAGAATGAAAGGTCGGATCGGCTTCAAATTTGGTTGGAATATACTTTGTATATGTATATATTTGTATAGGTATAACGGTTCATATTTTATACCATATTTTTTTTGTGTACATAGCGCAATGTATGACGTCATATTATGTCATTATGTGTTGTTGACAATAGATATTGCCAACGTGATAATCGGAAAACAACAAGTCGGTTCAGCTTCAAATTTTGTGGGATTAAGCCTTGGGTTCGTCCGTCAGTTCGTCCATCAGTGTCTGTAATTTTTCACGTATAATGGACAACGTGTCACGTCATATGACTTCAAAACATGAAAAAAATGCGTAACTGCAGAACGAAACGTCGGATCAGCTTCAAACTAGGTAGGATAATGCCTTGGGTACGTTTAACGGTTCATGCTGTATTTCACGTATATACAAAACGTCAAAATATTTTGTGGAGATTTGACAGTGCAGAGCCGTTCCGAGTTGAGCGGGTCAGCGAGTGGGGTTTGATTAGCGGCGATGAAAAGGAGAGGGTGGGCGGCTGGCTTGGCTGGCTGGTTTGACATGGCGTAACGCATTTTTTGTAGGTTTTTCTTTTATGGTCGTATTTACACGCATCTGCAGGACTCTCTATTTATTTCACTGGGCTCACAAAAAAGTTGTTTTCACTGCCAAGCTACTCTATATATATGGGAGTGGTTATGTAAAATTTGCTTGCAGTAACTGGAATTGTTTTCAGTTTTTAAACTGGTGATCTGGTACCTTCTGTTATGACAAGCAGCTCACCATTTTGGAACAGATTTGTCCCCTCCCTCCCACCTCTTCTCCACCCCTCACCGAGTTGAGTCATCTGTTGTACAGTTATGAAGTATGCCTTTCTTGAGTTTATTCGCGGATGAGAATGTTCGAAAACAAGGTAATCGTTGGTCTAAATACACTTTGGATACAGAACCATGAACAGGGGTAAAAGGGTTAGGGTTGCATTCAGAGTCGAACCTACATTAGATGGCTGTGGGGGTGACTTAAAGCCAAAAGATATGACCAATGAAATGGGTATTGTTCATGTAGCAACCGCCGACCAGACCACGATAAAACGACTACGGTAAAACATGTTTACGGCGACCACCTTCACAACCCAGCTAAAAAGACAGTAGAACCTGTTTGTAGTTACCACCTCCTTGTCCTGGAAAGAAAATACAGTTAAACCTGTTTTTGGCGACAACTTTGCAAAAACATGAACAGTAAAACCTACCTGTCGTGACCGGGATAAAAAAACTTTAAGAAAATAGTACAGTAAAATAGTTTAGTGAAATAGAGCAAAATTGTAAAAATAAGAAGCGGGACAAGCGGTAGAAAAGGATCGAGCGGGAGAGGGGACTGTCTGAGCAAACATTTATTTTGTTTATGAAAATAAAGCGGCAATGGATGGCCTATAAAAGTGTTTGACATGTTCGGATACATTGATGTTTGTGTGCACTGTGCGCTCTAGTTTCTTATTATGAGTACTGTTTGAATTTTATATTGACCAAGCTGATAAAAATATTGTGGATGTCGGTATAAGATATAACATTGTCGATATAAGAAGACATAATATAGTCAGTATAAGCAGACATAACGTAGGCGGCATAAGTACACATAACATAGTCGATGAAACAAGACACAGCATGGTGGGTTTACGCGCACATAATATAGTCTGTATAAGGAGACATAACAGAATCAGTTTGAGAAAAGAGTTACTCCACAGTCGGTATATGAACATTAACATTTCGGTATTACAAGACATTACATAATTACATAACACATAACATTGTTGGTAGAAAACCACATAACAGTCACTATAAGAACATGTAATATACTCATTATAAGATCACAAAACATAGTCGATATAAGAACACTTAATCGGTTTTAGAAGGCATGACATAGTGGTATGACAACACATAACATAGTCAATATAAGAACACTCAACATGCTGGGCCTAAGAATACAGGAAATTCCCAACTACGCAAATGTTCCATTTCGGTGTAGTATCAGGATTATCCAGATCTCCATTTTTATGTAACATTTCATCCCATTCGAATATGTACCAAAATGTTAAGAGAGACCGCGGATTCGCTGGATTGAAAAAAATCAATATCACATGCAGGCATGCGGTGAAGAAGTTCCGTCAGTCTCTTATTGCTGGCACCGTTAGCTCCATGGAAGCTGGTGTTCACAATGCTTTGAAAACAGCACTTACAACGTATTGGAACAAATATTTATGAAAAGTGATTTAAAAATATATATATATCTGAGAAATCTACTGCATGAAAGTCCCTACTAAAGCAAACTGAATCTTAAGCTGTCTCATTTGCATTCATTTGCTGAATGCATGTTCATTTTAGGAAAGGTAATGCTTAAGTTTGCCTGATTTATGGCTTTGTTTACTTTGCTTGCAGGAGTCAGTGATTGTCTTGCTTTTTCGGTTCTTCCCAAAACATGCTTTTAATGTATTTTTTAGTTAATTTAACGCAGCAATGCTGCCAAGTTTGAATATACGAAATGCATATGTAATTCGGTGCGCAAATAAAAACAGTGAAGCAACTTCCACGTGTTTCTTTGTTTACTCCTTCACCCAGTGAGGTTAGGTTAAACTACGACAAAGGAGGTGACGCCACATTCAATTTATGGGCGCAAAAATTCAGAAGCCTTTTGTGTTTAGGATATCTTTTCGTTTTTTTACGGAGAATTTCGGATATTCTAACCGGATTGTTCAATGCACCTTACAAATGTAAGTTTTCTGCTTCGTTTGACAGCTAGAATCCTAGAGTTCTTGCTGGGATTGTCGTTTCACAAAGTAGCAGTGTCTTGTCTCGTCAGACCAGCCTCGGTGGCCTAGTGGTTAGAGTGTCCGCCTCGAGATTTTAAGATCGTGGGTTCAAACCCCGGTCGGGTCATACCTAAGACTTTAAATTGGGACTATTGGGGCTATTGCAGTACTGCCGAACTCAGAGCCAGGCTTCTACAGCCGAGTGTTGCTGCGCCCGAAGAAAACAGGAGGCTGGATATTGGTCATAGACTTGGTCATAGTCGGCACCAAATCGATTTCTACTCGTATCAAAATTTCGGATGGACACCAATCACGTCATTCGCGAGACGCTACAAGAAGATATGTGGGCGATTTAATTGACCTTACAGACGCCTACTTTCACATACCCATGCACTTCAGGGAATTTCAAGCTCTCGTCCGCCGAGCATTATTCCAGGGCCGTACGAAAGGATGTCGAGTTCGTCTGACGAAGGAAGCAATAGCCGGCCTGACATAGTGGAGCGACCGTCACAGCCTGCTGGCCGGAACACCATTCACCAGGTCAACAATAGACTGTCAGGTGCAAACCGATGCGTCGACGACGGGTCGGGGGGATTTTTTAACGGTCAGAGGTGGTGAGGACTCGAAGCACATATAAACGTCAATAAGATGTGGGCTGTCAAGCATGCTTGCTCACTGCTGCATCGACAACTACACAGACTGTGCTATTTCTGATCGACAACCCGACGACTGTTGCATATCTGAAACACCAAGGAGGCACACGCTGCCGCGAACTAATGTCACTGACCAGGGACATACTACTGTTTGCCCAGCATTATCAATTCCAGATCGTCTTCCGGCATATTCGAGGCCTGCTCAATGTGGTGGCAGACTTATCTCCTCGGCGAGGGACTGGTAGCAACAGAATGGGCACTGACTCGACAGACATTCTAGTGGACACAGGCACAGTCCCCAAGGGGGCCTCCGCAGTTGGATCCATTTGCGAACATCCTCACAACCCACACGCTACATGTCCCCCTGATAAGATGAACAAGCGACAGCAGTGGATGCACTGCAGTGGGATTGGCCCGACGAGATCATGTATGCCTTTCCTCCAGCGTCTCTGCTGCTGCCCACAATCCAGAAGATACGGCGTCAATCACCCCGACGCCTCTTATTAGTGGCCCCCCTGCTACTCGAAAAACGCTGGTTTCCTCTGTTGCTACAGTGGCCACGCATCAAGCAACTCGCGCTGCCAGTCCATCCAGCACCACTGGGAGTATCATCACCCCAACCTACACCTTTTTCTGCCTTTTTCTACCTGTCGTGCATCGGCACTCTGTAGCAGAGTCGCTTGAAGGTACAAACGCGTCTGAATAAAATACATGTTGACTCCACGACTACGGTGCACCTCTCTCAGTAGAAGTTATTTGAGTTCTTCTGCTGGCAGCGCGAACTCGATCCCATCGCAGCAACTTACCAGAAATAGCCGATTTCCTCGTGTATCTGTTTGAAGACCGCGGACTCTCTGTACGCACGATTGAGGACTATCGATCGACAATTTCATTCATCCTAAATAAATGCTCGGGATTTGACGCCTGAACTGACCAGCATTTGTGCCAGCTGCTACGATACTTTTATGTTAGAGAGATTAGTCGCACGGTCGTTCAGTGGGATGCTCGACTTGCACTGGATTTTCTCAAAAAAGACCTTGAAATGTACCTTTCTACTTGCCCTGGCAACAGGGAAGCAAAGAGGCGAGATACAGGCTCTGGAAAACTAGGTGCTCCGCTACCAGGACAGCTGAAGACGGATTACACTTGTCCTGCGATCACGGACCTAAAAAGAGATCACACTGGAGACGCTGGACGACATATGCTCGCCCGACGATACAGGTGAGAAAGCGCTATGCCCCGTACTCACCCTACGATACTACTTGGAGGCGTGAAGCAAGTACAAACACCCTGAACAAAAACGTCTCATAATCTCATATGTGGCAGGACGGTCCAAAGCCCTATTGAAATAAACGATCTCAAATTACACAAAAATTACGATCGTAATATCAGAAGTCGGCTACACTAGAGACTCTCAACGTGAAAGCCCATCAGGTGCGACATGTCGCTAATTCACTAACATTCTGTAAAAGGGGCATCATTAGAAGAACTGCTCCGGGCGGGCTCATGGATGTCACCTAATACATTCATTTCACACTACCTACAAGATTTTTCCACCGACTCCTCCTCGGGTTTAACCACTCCAGCGCTGTCATGACAGTCACGTTGTGTAATAACGGACAGTTTAAGTTAATAATGTACTCAGACGTTACAGAAAGTTGCGTACTCATGAGTGTTTGGTTGAAGTATTCTGTGTTTCGCAGAAGATTGACTGTTTGCTGCTCGATCAGTCATTCTAACTCCACTACTGTGTAGTGTTGCGTTACTCAGATCTGTTTGCAAGTAGTGTGAGGCCACAAACGAATCGAGTTATACACTCAAGAGTTTCTTTGTCACCGCTTAACCAGACATTAGAGCTAAATGTCTAGGGAAAAGAAAAGGAAAAAAAGACGGAGTGTGTAATAAGGTAGAAAACACCGCTCCTCACCGTACTAAATCATACTAACGAGGTGAGAACGGCGAGGCGGGAGGTGGTGAGACAGATTCGTTAGGTAATTACGAATATACTACTCCAGATCTGTTTGTTGTTCACACAAACAGGAAGTGACACACGCTTCGCGTAACAAGAACTTGCGGAACATAAATTCGCGAGACATGACGAAAGTTATTCCATGTCAAAACAAAGACACAAACCTCCGGTTTCACGTCTATCAAAGTTGGTAGCATTACTGGGTTAAATTAGCTCCAAAATACATTAAAAGCGACGTTTTAAGGAATTGAAACGCATTTTATGTGTTATTGGAGCTTAACCTAAACAATGCTGCCAACGCATAGAGCCGCTCCCAAGACCTCCCACGTTCGTCTTTTAACCTTGGAAAAGTGGCTTCAGCAAGCCCAAAAATTAAATGTGACCTCACCTCCTTTGTTGTGGTTTAACATAACCTCACTGGGTGAAGGAATAAACAAGAGAAACACGTGGAAGTTATTTCATTGTTTTTATTTGCGCGCCGAAGTACATGTGCACTTCGTATTATAAAAGTTGGCACATTGCTTAGTTTAAACTCTAATAACACGTAAAAATACGTTTTAATTCCTTGAACTGTCATTTTTATTTACTATATTTTCCAGGAATTAATATGGTTTGAAAATTTACCAATCCGGTTTCGTAAGTAAAATTTAAAGCTTCAAAACTTGTCAAGTAGCCTATTTTGGCAACAACTGAAAAGCCAAAACAGTTCGCAGCCGTAAATTAGGATAAAAGTATTTGCGTTCCAAAATAGGTGACTGTGGTACCAACTGGGGTACCAACATACCAACATATGGAGATTGTGGGAGGAAAAGCAACTGTATACGGATGGAAATATCATAGAAATCATGTGAAATGATAGAAAAACACAGGGAATGTTTTTGTAGGCTTTCATGTGTCTAAATTTACTTTCGGCCTACATCTCAGCATACAAATCGTACATAATCATATAAAAGTAAACTAAAAGACTTCTTTTTTGCAGTAGTTTGCAATGGTACGCAGTAGTTTTCAGTTCATCTAATTTTGCATACAAATTACGTATGCTATTTTATACTGAAATTACGTACAAAAGCAAATAAAATCCTGTACGATCTTATAAGCTCTTGTACGAACTTGTATTGCGGGGAAAGCTTATATAAAAATCAGAAGAAAGTAACATTGTGGGCTTCAGTAACCTGCTCTGTAGGATGAGTAAATGACACTGCAAGCCCGGAGATCATAAACACAGAAACTAACAAAATGTGCACTGGAACAATGCCAGTCCGTTTTAATAACAATAATGTAACATTTATATCATGGGGAATTTCCACAGCTGGGTGCCAATGTTTAATTTATTCAAGCATTGTATAGGTTTTGAAGAATTATCGTGTAACTGCGAAATGTTCAGTACATCATTTATACTAAGTGTGCACATGGAGTTTCAGACTGACATAAGAATTGAAGTAGGATAGTGAAAATGCTTTTCCTAACGCAGGTTTATAAATTACAGATATATCTGCGGTACGAGTCTGTTTAATAAAAGAACTTCATTCTTTCCCTGCATACGAATTGACAGGGGTACCACGTGAAGAGAACTACTTTTCAAAAAACTTTAGGTGCCATGTGCCAATTTCTGACTTTAAAAATGAAAACGAAAAAGAGGCGCTGTTTTCAGGAAGACATGGCAATAGTGATCTGATTTCATTTCTACCCTCTCCAAACTACCTTCTCCTCCCACTGCTGTCATGAGATGTTGCAATTTCTTCATATCGCTGTGATACAGCAGGTGCATTAACTTCAGACAGTGAGCTTTTTCATACGTTGCAGTGCTTCCGAAAACACCTACTCGTTCCGTTTTAACCACGAGGTGTTTGTGTCACCATCCCATTATCTTAAATAAAACTGTGTCAGTCAAATAAGAATTTAGACACTTTTGTCATCGCCAAAATAAGACGCTCTGTACAATGTTAGTTTGTCTGGAATTTTTAGACTTCTCTATTGCACCGTCTTAGGGACAAAATTATTTATTTCTTCTTTGATATATTTGTATTCAGAATATTAGATGTTATGGGAATTCATTTAAATCGTGCTGAATTTCAAGCATGGCTGAAAAGCAGCACTTCTATGTGACACAAACACAACACATAGTGACCGTAAATAAGCCAATTTACAACCCCGCGAGCTTTTACAGCAGCACTGTCCAAATATATTAACAAATGCCAAGCGGATTTTTTGTAAGCGATATTGTTACTTTATTGTTCATGAGTAATTCTTGATATGTTTAACGTCTGATCTCTGTGCTTTGGGGTAGCTTTTTGTATCATAAATAAGAATTAGTCTACCGATTTCATCTGTGGTGAAGCGACGTTTGTTTTGTTGTGTCATCTATTTTATTACTTAACAAATAAAGGAACCAGGCAATGAAAATTTATAGGAACGTAAAACAGACGTGTTTGCTGATGTTTTTCTGTCACTATTTAAGCGTATAAACCTTTGGCGAGTTTCTTCTTTTGGTGTGGAGACGCGTGCAGGTGGCTGCCTAAGAACTTGTCAGTGCTTATTTGCAATGACACACTTGAAACAACAAGACGTAATTGCTACACAACGTTGATTTATGTATGATCTCCTAACATAAGACATAAAAATCAGGAGGAGATTTACTTATGTCGGTAAAAGCTTGTTTTTGCAGTGAAAGCACACATGTTTATGGCTTTCAGTGCTTGTGTGGCATCTGACTTCCTGCAGTATCATTGTCACGCAATAAGGCACATACCGTATCGCTATAAGGTCGCGTCTCATGTATCGCGTCTCATGTGTGACTAGCACCGGAAAGACGGCTCGTTTTAACAGGGCCTGTAATGCAAAGCTTGGTAGGAGCTAGCTTCAGCTCCGGAAGCCACATGGTGCCTGTGAACAGCTCCACCGCACTCAGCTACACAGATTCTCACGCTTGGACTAATATATAAACCATACCCCCATACCCCAACAAAACAATGTTTTTGTGTTTTATGCCCCGACCTGACTAAGCCGGAAGGGCACAATGTTTTGACGGCCGCCTCTCTGTCCGTCCGTATGTGCACCACTTACCTTGTAAGATCACGACTGGAGTTTAAATATTTTCCTTCTAAGCTGCAATAAGGATGAGCCTTATGAGCTGATAACATTCTGGTCACTTGAGTGGTTATTCAAAGTCATGACACGATTCCGACAAAGCTGATAAACGGATTTGGATGAGACTTGGTTTGATTATTCCTACAGATGACCGCTGGGATTTTGGTGACCTGTAGTGGCCACTCAAAGTTAGCGCAGGACTTATTTTTATGCTATATAAGTGTGGTTCTTGTACGACTTGTGAACAACGCATATTGATGAAATCTGATGATACTCGATGTGAGTGCTCATATTCATACCCTGTCTGGCTGACAAGGTCTTGGCGGCGTGCCTTGTGTCCTCTGCATGTCGCAGCAGGCGACTTAATGGAATATCTTTCTTTCTAGTTCTTCTTTAACTATTTCTTTTTTCTTCCTTCTTTTTCCCCACTTGTTCCTTTAGCAAGTGCATCCCAGTATGGTCATCATAATTGAACACCAAATAATCACCAAAAAGCAGCTCGAGAGGTCACTTAATGAGTGAGTGTTCATCTGTATGACCTCTCGTGCCGGTTAGGTTTTGGTGATCTTTCGCGACCTGTCCAGTTCACGCTAGACTTTGAATTTTTACTTTCAACCTCTTCATACTTATTTCTTGTTTTCTTCAGAGTTTTATTTGATTTTCTTCAACCCAAACGCCACAGCTCTGTACATCCTCTTGTGAGTTTGGGGAATCTTAAGAATAGACCTATTGTCCTCTGTTCTCTGCCTACCGTAGGAGGCGACTAATCAGAATTTCTTTCTTTCTAGCTCTTCTTTTACTAATTCGTCATTCTTCTTTCTTTTAACCCACTTGTTCTTTCGGCAAGTGCATCCCAATATTGCGTTCTTAGTGGCTGAACCAGGCGTTAAATGCCAAACAAACAAGCAGATATCATACTTCAAGTCCTCACATTCATTTTCATTGGCATACAGTTAACAGTTCTGAATGTGTCGCTACACCAACATAGCTATTTAATTTAGTTATATATTAAATTCATATTATTTAAAATAAGAATTCTGAAGCAAATACGAAACCAGATATTTTCTGGTTGGCTCTTCCGGAATAGATTACCGATAAGTCGAATGTCACAGAAATCAATTTTTTCATTATTTCATCATTTTATGTTACAGACTATATAAATGTCTTATTTTCTTTCCTTATATATAGAAAAGTATGGAAAAAATGAAAATACAAATTTTTAAAAAATTAAATTTCAATAGGTTATTTAGTACTGAACTACCGACATTTTAATAAACAGCCAAATGTTAATTCAGTTTTTTTCAATATTTTTATTTTCCTTTCGCGAAAAGAATTTACATTGTTCAACTTATTTTCACCCTTTGATATAAAAAAATGAAGCATTTTCGATTTTTGTGGCATTTGTATTATTGGTAGTGTATTCCGGAAAAGCCTGCCAAAAAATCTGGTTTCTTATTTGCTTCAGATTCTTATTTTAAATAATAGAGTATTATTATTTCTTTTAAGCGATCATTTAAATACGACTCCCTATAAAGGACCCCTGTCCTATAGATGTATACCCACACATACATGCATGCACGCATACCTATGCACACACATTCACACATACGTGCATATACCCATTCTACATGCATACATTCAGTTCGCCTAGACTGTGCAGGAATGAGCACCTTCAGTCCAGTACAACTGGACACTACACCTTGAATATGGCCTTATTTTAATGAAGCATTTTATCATAGTATTGCAGATGTAAATTTGAATTGAATTAACATTCCATTTCTCATGTAAATCATTCAGACTGCCCAATTATGCTTTTGTCAGTTAGACCACTTCCACTAATTGTCAGTATATTCTACTTTCCGTGCTATGACATAAATACATTGTCATCGTCAACAAAATGAGGTTCAAGGCTGGCTTATTAACACAAAAAAACAGTTCATTCTTTTGACAGAGTACACGTAAGCGACCTCTTTTGATCAATCATTTTATAAGTTTCATCCAACCACCGTTTGGTTACATGGTACTCCACCATTGCACGAAACATTGTATCTGGTACATTGTGATAACATATAGCACATTTATCTGTTTCTGCTAGTTTTAATTTGCATAAAATACTTCTGTAGTTTGTTATGTTATACAAAAGCATAAATGTTAAGTTTCTTGTACATTTTCCAGCCAGCAACATATTTTCGTGTCAGTATAATTAAGAAGTAGGTGCTTTCACTGTTAGCTTCATAAACTCTTCATAAAATATTTTACTTTTCGATTTTTTAAGTTTATTAAGCAGCCATTCTTAAGATTAAATAAGTTGTTTTCAAATCAACATTGGGTCGATTGATTAGTGATACTTTCACTAGATTTTTGGTTTGTAAAATTCTTAATAGCGCCAATAACACATACTCAAGAAATATTTTTTGTATGCCAACTTTATCCTAAAACGGTGAAACGATAAGTACTACCTTTGCTCACAGAACTCGGTCCCCAAAGCGATAACTATCTCAAATTTCTTGTAATTTGTCTCAGTGCTGGTCTGATGCATCATGTAAACAATATTTAAGTGGCTGGATTTTGATGAAATTCAGCGCGAGTATTCACATAGGCCTATTAGATTTCGGGACCTCTCATGACATCTTAATGTCATTACTGAATTTCGAATTTTTACTTTAAGCTCGATATGGATGATCGGTTACTTTTTCACCATTGGATTTCCGTCTGGGCTTCCATGTTCCGATGGGCACATTTCTATTTTCTGTCGACTACGGGCTCTTTCCGTCATTAAACTTAATCTTGTTGTCATTAAAAATTTATAAATATAAACGTTGAAAATGTGGTATTTTAGCCATCATTAGATGATGTTCAGATTGGCAGGAAATGTGCATTCGGCCGTTGATAGGTTGCGTTTGAGGAGGTCAAGAAAAAGAAAAGTGACAACACGTTTTGTTCAAATCCGAAGGTGATACCAACAGCTGATCTGGCGACAACTGATCGAGCAACAATCAATTGCTCTAAATGGGTAGGGCACGACAGCTGATTTATTTTTCTCAATTTTCTTCCTTTTATAATTAGTTGTCGATTAAATGGGAAAATTTATATGAATTCTCACTTTATATTTTTTAGAGGAATAACAATCCAATTGTAACTATAAAGATATTTAGTGCTCTATTTTTAGTATTTTTAAGATTTTCAAAGCAACACCTCGGATTTCCAAGCACTTTTTAAGGAAGTTTAAGGGTCAACTACTCCGGAATTAATTCAAGAGAAATCTACACATAGCTAGTTCACTGAAGCTATTGCTCTGCACAGAAATAATCCTTTTAGTGTCTCCATAGACCAAGAGTTGCATTACCTGTTGGAGTTACTGGGGTGGTGGGGTGTTCCGTTTTCTTTCTTAAGACTAGAACAGGAGCTGTAGTTGAAAGTGTTTTATGCATGCGTATCCATCTACGCATCCACTAGTCGCTCTAGATTCATTGGCATTTCCCAATAACGATTTTTCGGAGACTTAATTGTTTACATCCGTGGCACGACATAAACTTCAATAAACTTGGCTTTTTTCATAAAGAAAATGACGGAAAGCATTACTCAACAATCCTGTGACCTTAGGTTAATAAAAACTCCCAGGAGAGGGGGCGTTCATGGTTCTCGAAAACTGGAGCTAGATTTGCACCAGTGTTTGCAATCCAGTGAATACGATAAGTTGATAAACTTTAAACCTAATAATTAAAGAATAGAGGTAAATAGACGCCGTTTAGCAGAGAAATAGTGAAAAATCAGTGAGATATGAAGTTTTGCAGTTGTTGCTCAGTAAGTAAATGTTAAGATCAAGTGGATATTAGCACAATGTAGTAAACGCCACATCGGAGTGACCAGATCAGATTGACTCCCAGTAGTTATGGTTCACAGTTTTACGCATAGTAAACAATAAGTTTAGAAGCTGCCCGTTTCGAAATTTTCTTGTCGTCTTGGTTTGCTTTAATTGAATGTAAATTAGAAGTTAAATTTAAAATTTTTTTAAAGGATTCGATGCATATTAAGTAATTCGTCAGTAGAATGTCCCTTTATTTTAAAATGTGCCATCGGTGAAGAAAGTTGAGAGAACAAAAGGTGCCTTGAATTCTCGAGAAAAAAGGGATCTCTCACCCTGTGTTTCGTCTTTCATTACGTATGCAGACATTTTTCAACTGTTCCAACGTCTCCGGATTTATGTCGTGATAATAAAGATTTTATTTTACCTTGAAGTTTATGCCCCCCATGTCACACAGATGTATGAGGTAAGCTATTTGTGATTGGGATACAGATTTCGCCTGTCAAATACCGGATTCGCCCCACCCCCTTCATGTCCTCAAATAGCCGCGCAAGTAGGTATCGGGCAGACCGTCAACAAGAACGCAAGGATAAAAAAAAACTGTTTCAAAAACCCGTCTGTACATGTGTATCGAGAATCGGGATAACTTTAAGATTATTTAGGAAGGTGTAGAGAATAGCCAAAATAGTTTTGGTAAGATTTAAACAAATCTTTCTATTGCTGTTTCCTTTTACAACCCGCAGGTCAAATGGTTTACTTACATGCGTAGTTGAGATCCATGTAAAAAATTAGAATTGCGTTTTTTATGTCTGCACATTTCAACGACTTTATTTCAAATGACAGATATTCGTTCAGTACTATTTATTTGGTGCGTTGAAAATGTATGAGTTTAATGGAATCTATGTGTACCGTGTTTGTAGCGTGTGCTGTAATTGTGTCAATTTTATTTTCCAGTTAGCGTTGATAAGCACATGATGAGAAAATCGTTTATATTAACGATACGAGCGAACCCAGTTAAATGAAAGATCCCAACGTGTAAACAAGCTATTCTTCCGTCTGTCTCTTCCTCTCTGAAATCAATTTTCTAACAATAAGCAATTGAACAATAAATACTAATTTTTATGACAAAATGTCACGGAATGAATCATTTACGATGTCGTTGTAGATCCTGTTATGCGACATTCTCTGTCACATACAGTCGGTAACGTTTAATTTGAACACACATTTTTTTTTAAAGTTGGGCTAATTTGAAATGTTTTTGGTAGAAGATTCACTTCCATTCATCTTTGGCTTAAAGTATTCGGATAATTTGAGGTTTCTTTAGTTAATTTGAATTAAATTTATCGATCCCTATATTTGGTTTAACGTTGTTTTACACCTGCTTAAATTTGGTTTATTTGAAGTCGATGATTTCCCAATTAACAAATCAAATAACGCATGCTCACGAACACATAAAATGTATGTTTACTTCATAAAAACAAAGGGATACCCATTCCTGAGTGGGGTATGCCGTGACCCTATATGGGTGTACGATTTTACCTCTGAAGTCTTCAGACAGAGAGACTGGAATGCAAATTAATCGAGGCGTTTTGATGCGGAGAACTGCTGGTTTTATAGATTAGATCATGATGAATTACGAAGATTTCTGCCAAGAGGATGGTTATTAATTTACATTTTTTATACCACCGATGAACTCGTGATGAAAATGTCATGTACTCTAAATAGTAAATTGACACAGTTGTATCCCTCTATGTAAACAGTACTAGTATCTGACAATAAGAGTACAAAGAATTATTTGATTTATTGAACTGCAGTTGTCTTTCTCCTTAAGAAGTATTTGGCCAATGTCATACAAATAGGGTCCACTTCAAACAGAACCACTTTTCACTAGTCCCGTTCCAGGAGACCACCACTATGAAGAACCCCACAAATAGGACTACCCCGGAAATCAGGGCCACTTTGATTCACTCAGGTTGGTAGTCGTGTATGCGGGACTCCACTGTATTATATCTTCCTCATTTCTTTCAAAAGTAGATTCTAATCCACATTCGCTGCCCCTTTTTGCACATTTGTAAGGGCTGTATGTTTTACAGTGCCAAATTTGTAGTTGCCCTCAACAATAACGTTCTTACGCATTAAACACATTGGTCTTTATTCCCTCATTCGAGGACACGTTATGTGTTGAACGTCAACAGTAAGTGCGGCAGAAAATGTTGCAAATTCCTTTGGTAACTTGAGATTCATGCCGTGGAGATAAACCCTTTAATTCCAAATAAGAAACTTTGCATTTATCTTTATTTGTAGGATTTGGATTTGGGTGTCGCCCGCAAAAGAAAGATATCTAATTTATATTTGTGGAAAATCCTCTTTAATGTCAGGAAATATGTGTTTTTAACCAGAGAAAGCTTTTAACGTCGTCACAACCCCATAAGAATCCAATGTATGGTTAAATCGTTGAACAGCTTTTTTCTAAATTAAAAGTGACATCAGCTTTGTGGGACAATTAATGTACAACAAAAAAGAAACTTATTTGGACAGCAGTGGAGCCAAGCTGATGGATCAAAATACTTTCTGTTAAGAAACGGGAAAATAACTTTCGGAGAAATGTGGCCTCTTCAAACCCATTTCATATTATTTTTAATACCTTATTCTGTCTGGGAGGAGAGGGGAGGGGAGGAGAGGAGAGAAAGGCGGGCAGGCTGTAAAGATTTTTACAAGAATTTCTATTGAGTAAAATATGTCAATTAGGCTGGATCAGCTACTAAAGCGATCGTCTCTGAATGTGTTGTGCATTTGTCCTGGGTATATTGTTTAATTGGAAGCGTCACAGATCTGTTTCTAATGATGATAAAATCACGACTTGTGTCCAACCAAAGGGATAATTTCCCTAAGACCCTTCATGAATTCATTACATACACACATTCTAGTGCATACGGACATCCAGTAATTTTGACATTTTATCCCCGGGGTAACGAAGGGATATAGTATGAGCTTTACCGTATGTCCGTCCGTCGTCATGCGTGTCTGGGCTGTATCTCCGAAACTATAAGTCGGATTGTTTTGAAATTTCAGACACGGATAGAACATATATATAGAAGGTGTGAAGTGCCTTATTTTCATGAAAATGATCAAAAGGACAGTATTTTTTAGGCCCCAACCCCACAGGGTTGGGGCCTATAGACTTGGGGTGTCTGTCTGTCCGTCTGTCCGTCCGTCATCGCATTTTTGTACAAGCGATATCTCGAGAACGCAGAGGCCTAGAGACTTGATGTTGGGCTCATTTGAAAGGTCTCGACTTGTAGATGTGCCTTTTGGCCATTTTGGCCAAATTTGATCACGTGATCTTGGCCAAATGGGCCAAAAACGCAAAAAATCGACTTGTGTTTGTACAGGCGATATCTCGAGAACGCAGAGGCCCAGAGACTTGATGTTGGGCTCATTTGAAATATCTCGTGTTGTAGATGTGCCTTTTGGCCATTTTGGCCGAATTGGGTCACGTGATCTTGGCCAAATTGGCCAAAAAACGCAAAAACTTGACTTGTGTTTGTACTGGCGATATCTCGAGAACGCAGAGGCCCAGAGACTTGATGTTAGGCTCATTTGAAAGATCTCGTGTTGTAGATGTGCCTTTTGGCCATTTTGGTCGAATTCGGTCACATGATCTTGGCCAAATGGGCCAAAAACGCAAAAAATCGACTTGTGTTTGTACAGGCGATATCTCGAGAACGCAGAGGCCTAGAGACTTGATGTTAGGCTCATTTGAAAGGTCTCGACTTGTAGATGTGCCTTTTGGCCATTTTGGCCAAATTTGATCACGTGCTCTTGGCTAAATTGGCCAAAAACGCAAAAAATCGACTTGTGTTTGTACAGGCGATATCTCGAGAACGCAGAGGCATAGAGACTTGATGTTTGGCTCATTTGAAAGACATTTTGGCCGAATTCGGTCACGTGATCTTGGCCAAATTGGCCAAAAAACGCAAAAATCGACTTGTGTTTGTAGAGGCGATATCTCAGACCGCAGAGGCATAGAGACTTGATGTTGGGCTCATTTTAAAGGTCTCGACTTATAGATGTGTCTTTATGCCACTTTGGCAAAAATCGGTCACGTGATCTTGGCCAAATTGGCCAAGAAACGCAAAAATCGACTTGTGTTTGTACAGGCGATATCTCGAGAACGCAGAGGCATAGAGACTTGATGTTGGGCTCATTTTAAAGGTCTCGACTTATAGATGTGTCTTTATGCCACTTTGGCCAAAATCGGTCACGTGATCTTGGCCAAATTGGCCAAAAAACGCAAAAAATCGATGTGTGTTTGTACGGGCGATATCTCGAGAACGCAGAGGCATAGAGACTTGATGTTTGGCTCATTTGAAAGACATTTTGGCCGAATTGGGTCACGTGATCTTGGCCAAATTGGCCAAAAAACGCAAAAACTTGACTTGTGTTTGTACTGGCGATATCTCGAGAACGCAGAGGCCCAGAGACTTGATGTTAGGCTCATTTGAAAGATCTCGTGTTGTAGATGTGCCTTTTGGCCATTTTGGTCGAATTCGGTCACATGATCTTGGCCAAATGGGCCAAAAACGCAAAAAATCGACTTGTGTTTGTACAGGCGATATCTCGAGAACGCAGAGGCCTAGAGACTTGATGTTAGGCTCATTTGAAAGGTCTCGACTTGTAGATGTGCCTTTTGGCCATTTTGGCCAAATTTGATCACGTGCTCTTGGCTAAATTGGCCAAAAACGCAAAAAATCGACTTGTGTTTGTACAGGCGATATCTCGAGAACGCAGAGGCATAGAGACTTGATGTTTGGCTCATTTGAAAGACATTTTGGCCGAATTCGGTCACGTGATCTTGGCCAAATTGGCCAAAAAACGCAAAAATCGACTTGTGTTTGTAGAGGCGATATCTCAGACCGCAGAGGCATAGAGACTTGATGTTGGGCTCATTTTAAAGGTCTCGACTTATAGATGTGTCTTTATGCCACTTTGGCAAAAATCGGTCACGTGATCTTGGCCAAATTGGCCAAGAAACGCAAAAATCGACTTGTGTTTGTACAGGCGATATCTCGAGAACGCAGAGGCATAGAGACTTGATGTTGGGCTCATTTTAAAGGTCTCGACTTATAGATGTGTCTTTATGCCACTTTGGCCAAAATCGGTCACGTGATCTTGGCCAAATTGGCCAAAAAACGCAAAAAATCGATGTGTGTTTGTACGGGCGATATCTCGAGAACGCAGAGGCATAGAGACTTGATGTTGGGCTCATTTTAAAGGTCTCGACTTGTAGATGTGCCTTTTGGCCATTTTGGCCAAATTCGATTACGTGATCTTGGCCAAATGGGCCAAAAACGCAAAAAATCGACTTGTGTTTGTACAGGCGATATCTCAAGGTTCAAAACCATAGACGACCCCTTACAATTTTGGGGGCGTTGGGGCCTGTTAGTGTTCACTGAATACTTGTTATATTATTATTCGAACCTAGCGTATTTTCAGCATCTTGTCCGTCCAAACTATTAATTGGATTGTTCTGAAATTTCTTATACTGATAGAGCACATAATGAAGGTGTGCAATGTCGAATTTTATTCCAATTCATGGAAAATTGTCAAAATGACAGTATTTTAAAATTTGGTAAAAGTTTTTAATTTTGTCTGTGTAATACAACGTCGTGTCCAGATTATGTCTCCGAAACTATAAGACGGATTGTTTTGAAATTTTAAACAAGAATAAAATACGGATTCATGAAGTAATGAGAAAAGAATATTTTTTCGAGTATTGACAAATCTTACACACTGGTAGAACACGTATTACAAGTGTGCTAGGTCGTATTTGTGTTCGGATTAATGAAAACTTGTTAAAATGACAGAATTTCAAATTTGGTAAAAATCACGCTCTGATTTAATTTTGTAATTTAACGTAATTTTGTAATTTAACGTGTCGTTTAGGCTGTGTCTCCAAAACTTTTCTTCTGTTTTTAGCCCCCAACTGGGGCTTTATGCCCTGGAGGGGGCTTATGGATTAGGCTCTGTTCGACTGTCTGTCCGTCCGTTACCACTCATTCCTCTTAGATGCGTCAGCCGTTTGGTCTGATATTTTGCAAAGTTTACTCACATGGCCGTAGCTTGATGCACACCAAATTTTTTGGTAGTCCCGTAAAAATTGGATTTTTTTACGGTTTTTTTTTTAAATTTTGGTGCTTTAGTGTTGTTTTAAGACTTTGATTACGCGATATCTCGAAAACAGCTCGTCAATTCTTCACCGTACCTTGCAGAAAGACAAACCACAGAGTACAGATCTGCACTGAGTTATGTTGATTTTTGTCAAAAATTGAATTTTTAACGAATTTTTAAATTTTTACTCAGGTGTTTTTAACTGTTATTGGACTTTGCTTACGCAATAACTCCAAAAGAATTCTTCAGATCTTCATCAACCCATCATCACCCAAAGGGTTAGTTTTTAATTTTGTCAAAAATTGGATTTTGACAAACTGTTGATATTTTCACTTTGGTTTGTTTTTATCTGTTTTGGACTTTCTTTACGCGATATGTCTAAAATAGTTTATCGCATCTTCAACAAACCGTGGAATTAGAAAGATCAGATAGTGCACATCATCAAGAAGATTGACTGTGATCAGACACTGTATTTTAAACAATTTTTTTTTTAAATTTTCACTTTGGTGTATTTTTAACTTTTTGGCTGTGCACACGGTATCTCAGAGACGGCCAATTCGATTTTGATCGTTTTCCAGTAACAGTTTTTAGCAGAAATCCGCACGACACTGGTAGACTACGAGAGGAAGTACAAAAAGCTGTTGGGGCGCGACATATGCACACAAAAAACACAGACGTTGACGATAAACTAGTAAATAGCGCAAGGGTTGTGGTTACACATTTGCATTTAAATACACACAGAGCATTAGCCAGTACCATGTATGTGAAATTCGATTGCGTGGACATGCGCAAATCTGTTTCTCTTTATCCGGACTCGGTTTGTGTCACTGCTGTTACGGAACGTTTTTCTATACCTGGTAGAGCAAAGTCTGTCCTTGTTGAGAGAACACAGTATCCAAGGCTGGGCTATGACTGTTCATAAAGCGCAAGGCAGTACCTGTAAACAGTTAGTTGGGAGCATGTCTTCTAAATCAGCACCACAACTTGGACAAATGTATACGATGTTCAGCCGAGTGACCTCCAAAAAGCGGTTAAAGCTTATAGGATTTATACGCACCGAAATGCAGCTTCATTGTTAACTATCATTACACTCTCCTCCTCCTCTTCCTAATGAATCTTTTCTAGGAGTAGGTCTCTTAAATTTAAGATCTCTCAAAGCGCATCTTAAAGACTTCAAAATTTACTGGAATAGAGTCAGACTGGACCTTATGTGCGTAACAGAAACCAAAAAATGCACAGTTATGAAGACACAAAGTTTGCCGGGTATGCATAGTTGTTGTACCACCGGTGGGCATGGCATGGTGATATTTTCAAAACAACCAATTCAGCGCAATTTTGAATGTGTACGTGTCTTTGCATGTGTTGGTGGTGTAGTACAAAACATTTTATTGCTTGTGTGTACGTTCCACCAAACACTCCATGGTATCAAATACAACCCAAGTTGGACCAGTTTCTGCAAGATTCTGACATCATCGAAGAAACAACAGTGTTCAACTACTATAATATGTGGAAATTTTAACTATGACCTCTTCAGTCCAAACGATGACCTTCTGAACTTATTCACTAGACGTAACGTCCGCCAGGTCATTCAAGATTCAACCCACACTCAAGGTGGACTCTTGAATTTGTTTTTCACGAACAGTGTCATTGTGACACGGTTACAGAACCTGTTTACTTCTCAGACCACTGTTTTGTGGCTGAATACTTCCATTAGTGCATATTAAAATATTGATGTCGCTGAAGTTTTACGCGATACAGCTGAATTCAACGGTACGCTCTGAAAAACGTCTGCAGTTGCGTGAGGTAATAATGTTATGCACGTTTTCCAGTTAATTCCTTAACGTTACTGCTGTTTTACACATTGTTATAAAAAGGTGTTAATATATTCGTTAGTTACAGGTGTTCAGCACGGTGATAATGAACCATCACATGTTAGGGCGAAAACGAGTTAAGTAGAGTGAGCTTGTTCATTGATGAAATGTGTTCAATGACTGAAGTTTTATTATATTAAAATATACGGTATCGAATTATTTAACACTTGACAAGTGTTTGATTTGGTCAAGGCTTATATGAATTAGTGCGGGCAGCCGTTGGTACTTTATTCTTGACAGTAAAAATTCATTTCTTGTTTCAGCTTCTTCTCTGATACAGGCCCTAGCACCACAAAACTTTGTACTTATGTACCGCTAGAACTTGATCTGAGGGTGTGCATCCCGCCTTTTTTCGTCTACGATTTCGTTTTCATGCTTAAAACGCCATGCGAACACCGCTGATTTTAGAATAATAAATACAGCGCATTTAAAAGCAAAGTAACGGTTGAGCAAAACAGCACCGCTTATGGGCGTTAAGCGAGCCCTGCCTGCGTAAAGAAAAAGTTGAGCAAGCATAAAAATGTCAAGTGTTGAAGATTTGGCTTGCGAAATACGGTTCTAGTTTTTCAATCTACTCATCGCCGTCTCCGGTTGGGGGCTGTGCCGTCGACGATAGCTTGGTTTTTTTTTGTTTATTTATTTCACACATGGATACAACAAATATTGAAAATTGTCAAAATAACTTTTTTAAAATATAAAGCTGAACTTTTGTTGAAATTTAAAAATGTCAACTTAGAATTATGAAAAACATTATGAAAGTGGCAGTAGTATGGCACTTTGCAAACCAGTTTTTAGCACCGATTTCGTAGGTCATCCGCGTTACATGGGGGATCATTTCTCTGAGGATCTAGTTATCTAAGTTCCTATATTATTCTTGAAAATTATTTACCATTCTAAAATCCATCTAACGTAAAGTGTTAACTTTGCAAGACTTTTTTCTGTTTTGGGTCACTCCTTTCAATGCAGCCTTGATTCTGAGGCAATCAAATGCATGTATTTTTTCTTGTGATCCTTTCTTTAGGTTTACTGTGTATAAGCATCGTTAATACAAATTATCACAAAGAATAATAAACTTACTGGTCAGGCCGAAAGTTTACACTCCTTCAATAAGTTGAGAACAGTCAGAATTTCAATTTAAGTGCAAAAATGCAGGGTCACCTTTGTATTATTATACATACACAGATGAAATTAGTTAACTGCAGAGCGGTAAATGGCATAAATCGGCTACATTAAAATCGACTATTTTAAAATTTCTTCCATTTTTTTTTGTGTGCGTGTGTGTTTGAAATATGGCATGGCCGCTTTTCCAAAGACAATTTACGCATTTATTCGCTGTATACGATTATTTAGTATATCTGAAATATAGAACAACGACATTTTCAAGAAATATTCAAATATAAGGATTTTAAAATATGCATGTATATTTAATTGGGTCATGGGATTTGCCGCTATGCCATTTGTATTATAATCGTATAAACCGGATAACCGCATTTTCCCCTTCTCTCCCCTCCCCTCCCCTCCCCTCTTTTCTTGTTGAAATGCACTACGAAGTATCTGGTATCGACTGTAGTTTTAAACAGAAAGACAATATGACGCTTTCTATTTTCTGTTTATCTTATTTTTACAGAAGTGGATAAGTTAAAGGAGCATGTGGAAGGGGGCGCAAAAAGGATGCGTGACTGGAGGGACAGAAGCGAGTCAGAATTTGAGAAACTCATAAAAGAAGAAGAAGACCATGGAGATTTACTGTTTGTGGACACTGTAGATATCTATCGAAACATCCCACAGAAACTGCTGCACTTTTGTAAATGGTAAGCCCCTGCGTGCCCTGCTCCTCTCCCAGCTGCTTCCTTCTTGCTCTTGCTCTTGATATGTTGCTGTTGTTGCAGTTGTACAATTTCTAAAGCTGTGACTTGATTGCTTAAGCGCTGACGGAGCAGTGCCTTGGAATGTTTCTCATGCGGTTGATTCAAAAGCCATAACCTGCTTTGGATGCGGTTTACCTTCATCAAGGTTATTTCATCTGGAGACTCAGTTTTAGTGCTTCAAATTCAGGCGATTCTTCCAAAAATAGTTCAAACTTTATAGACCGGCCAGAAAATTACAATCAATTTCGTACCCATGTTTTATCACTAGTTGATACAAAAAAAGTGTGGTTACAGATAAAACGGAACAGACAAACAATATCGGAAGTAAACATCTGTGCATCGAAAGGCTGAAAACTACCAAAATTTATCCCCTTTGTGCTTTCGTTTTCTGAGCCAAGATAGAACATACCAGCACTTCGGGCGGTGACAGCATGAGTGACATATCATTATACTATTTAGAACATTTATTCATACTTTTGAGAAATATAAAAAAAATCAGAGCTTTATCCATTTAACACGGTATTAATTAAAATTAGAATTCTGAAGCAAAATAAATAAAGCTTTCTTATAGGCTATTCCGGAATAGATTACCGATAAATCGAATGCCACAAAAATCGATTTTTTACATCAATTTATGTTGCAGACTATATAAACAACTTATTTTCTTGCCTTATGAATAGAAAAACATGAAAAAATTAAATTACAAATAAATTCTTTAAAATTTTAAATTTCAAAAGGTATTTCAATACTAAACTACATGCATTCTAATAAACAGTCAATTGTAAGTTAAGATTTTCAGTATTTTTATTTTCCTTCAGCCAAAAGATGAGAATTTACATTGCTCAACTGATCTTCAACCTTCGTCAAAAATGAAGCATTATTGATTTCTGTGACATTCTAATAATCGGCAGTCTGTTCCAGCATAGCCTACCAAAAATATTTGCTCTCTTATTTGCTTCAGAATTCTTATGTTAAATAATACGATATATTTATTTTAACTTTTTTTTGCTTCGATTCTGTTGACAAAAAAATCATACTTAGTGAAACGAGAATATCCCCCTTCCGACAAAAAAAAAAAAAAAAAACAGAAATGGAGGGACGGGTTATTTGTTATGACAGAAAACATCTGTTTTGTCTGATTTTGTGTCTTAGGTCTCTTCTTTTTACAGGGCTATAGAAGAGAATGATTTGAAAATGCTACTGAAAACCGACGACGACACTTACCTGGATGTGCAGGGAGTGCTGCGGGCATCTCAGCTGTGGAGCAACATGACACGCCTGTGGTGGGGCAGGTAATGGGCAGGCGGGTGGGGCGGGTAATGGGCAGGCGGGTGGGGCGGGTAATGGGCAGGCGGGTGGGGCGGGTAATGGGCAGGTATGTGGTGGGGCAGGTAATGGGCAGGCGTGTGGTGGGACAGGTAATGGGCAGGCGGGTGGGGCGGGTAATGGGCAGGCCTGTGGTGGGGCAGGTAATGGGCAGGCGGGTGGGGCGGGTAATGGGCAGGCGGGTGGGGCGGGTAAGGGGCAGGCGGGTGGGGCGGGTAATGGGCAGGCGGGTGGGGCGGGTAATGGGCAGGTATGTGGTGGGGCAGGTAATGGGCAGGCGTGTGGTGGGACAGGTAATGGGCAGGCGGGTGGGGCGGGTAATGGGCAGGCCTGTGGTGGGGCAGGTAATGGGCAGGCGGGTGGGGCGGGTAATGGGCAGGCCTGTGGTGGGGCAGGTAATGGGCAGGCCTGTGGTGGGGCAGGTAATGGGCAGGCGGATGGTGGGGTAGGTAATGGGCAGGCGTGTGGTGGGGCGGGTAATGGGCAGACGTCTGGTGGGGCGGGTAATGGGTAAGCGTGTGGTGGGGTAGGTAATGGGCAGGCGTGTGGTGGGGCGGGTAATGGGTAAGCGTGTGGTGGGGTAGGTAATGGGCAGGCGTGTGGTGGGGCGGGTAATGGGCAGGCGTGTGGTGGGGCGGGTAATGGGTAAGCGTGTGGTGGGGCAGGTAATGGGCAGGCGTGTGGTGGGGCAGGTAATGGGCAGACGTCTGGTGTTGCAGGTAATGGGTAAGCGTGTGGTGGGGCAGGTAATGGGCAGGCGTGTGGTGGGGCGGGTAATGGGCAGGCGGGTGGGGCGGGTAAGGGGCAGGCGGATGGGGCGGGTAAGGGGCAGGCGTGTGGTGGGGCAGGCAGTGGGCACGCGTGTGGTGGGGCAGGCAGTGGGCACGCGTGTGGTGGGGCAGGCAGTGGGCACGCGTGTGGTGTGGCAGACGCCTGGTAGGGCTTCCTGTCTTTTGCGAAACGAAATACTAAATGGGGCTTCATTTGGGGGATTTTCTTTTCTGAAGTTGTGAAGAAATAATTTGCAGGAAAGGGATATCAGCACCGAAACATTTGGGAAGAGTAATACGCGGTTTATCAAATCTTCCGCGCGTTGTTTTTTTTTCTTTTAAAAGGATCGTTTTATGGTGTTTTCTTGCACAAGATAATTCAAATTTATGCGCAGTAATACTTGTTAAACATAGCGCAAGTAATTAAAAAGTGGTTATCCGCATGCCTTCTTAGTATTTCTTCTACCATAAATACAAAATATGACAATATCAACACAGAAACGCTGCATTTTTAATTTTTGAAACATGTTGGGGGCACTGTGGCTTGGTAAGATCCAAACATCTCAAATAATTGAAATTTTCTAAAATTTGGAGAAGTACATCTACAAGTGAATTCTGTCGAATAGTTATGCTCAACTGTGTTTTAGAGACCATTTTGGAAGAAATACCTTGATTTGCGCCCCTGCACGGCGCAAAGTACAGAATCCCCCCCCTCCCCCCCCCCCCCCCCCCCCGCCCCACCTTCCCCCGCTAACTGTAGTTTGTAAAAGGAAACGAAACGGGATTTTTCTTTCATCTAACCGCCACACCGGTTTAGGTTTGTTGATTTAAATGATATTTTTCAAGTGGTAGAGGTGAAAGAAAATGCAAATATATACAATAACGTTAAAATATTGTAATAAAATCAAATTATTTATTCACAACATTAGACAAGAAAATTCCCCTAATGAGACCCCATTTAGTGTTTCGTTTTGTTTCGTTTCGCAAACTACAGTAAGCTTCTGGTGCGGCAGGAAATGGGCAGCCGTCTGGTTGGTTAGGCAGGGAATGGGCGGGAGTCTTGGTGAGCACGTAACGGGCACGCACAACTTTAAAGGAAGTAAGGTGGGGGTAATTTTCCAGGTCGTTGATTACTTGTGGATAACCTCCATAATGACGAAATCGCTTGGGGTTTCTGGTTGGTGACAGAACAGTTAAGGGATGCAGTCATCTGAATAGTTAACTTTTATGAATACGGCGGCTGTATTTATTCAAACCAAGTTGATAAATTCTAGGTTACAAGTATGCACATAATAATCAAGCAAACTTCCAGTAACAAAATAATAACAACATTAAAAAGAAAATTTTTTTGAAGGCAAAGGTGGGGGGTTGGGTTTTCCCGAGTTCTCTTCTGAGGTGGTCCGAGGCATGGGTATTTTAAGTGTTGCTTTAGTTCAGAAAAAGCGTGTTTTCCTGCCTGTGTATGACATGAGCGACCTGAGATGCTTCTCACCTCACTGCATATACTTATGTTCTCATTTTCCTGATGCCGTATTATTTTGACAAACCTCCGTAAGGAAAGTTTGTTGTTTGCGAACTGCAAGGGCGGCCTTGTCGCTGCTGCAATAACTGCAGTAAAACCAACTCTTTGTGGCACATTCGAAATATTTACACCGACCCCGAGGGCCTGCTATAAACTGACGCATAATTCTAACATGTGGAGGAGAAAAAAGTGTCAACGATATTAAATTGCAGGCAGCGCTAATGGTGGAGAAGCGCGCAGTAATAAAGTAGATGTCAGAAAACAAAATAATGGAAGTATCTCGTGTCCTAGCTTCATCTGTCAAGCCCACTTTTTATTTACTTGCCATTTCACAGTAATTCCTGGAACGAGTTTCGCTGTTTGTTTGAAATAGTCAGTGACTATTACACACCTCCGTGACCATCATTTAATAACTCAAGTTTTTCATAGGGTTAAGAAGACTTTCAAGGACCCAACCGCCCTTATTCACATTCGCTGCGTACTCATACGCATACCTTCAAAAACATATTGTTTGGCGATAGCGATGGCAAAAAAGTACAGCAACGCTCGGTTGTCCGTAAGGGGAAAATTGAATCGCTTAGGTGACCACTGCCAGCTGTTTATTAGAGACCATACCCAGAAACATGCTTTGATATGAAAGCCAATATTTATTTAAATTGAATATGATCGTTTTTCTGTTTCTCGTAATTGGGAATAAAACTGGTCACATATTGGCGAAAAACCAATTTCTTAATAAAATCTTAACCAACCAGAGATATAATCTTACCGCCTTAAAATCTGGCAAAATGGCAGTGAACTTTAGTATTTCCCTGCATTTTTTGTGATTGCTCAAAAATTGACGAAAACCCCATTTCTTCCCCCATGCCAAGTACATGGCTTCACCGTCTTGAAATTTTGGTTAAAGGTGGCGGGTATTGGCACCGACCTGACTGTTACTTTTTTTCGTGATTTAGCAGAAATAAGGGCGAAAAACATGCAGTAAACTCTTACTGGCGCCAGGGAAAAAGCCTCCCTGTCTTGATATTTTATTTAACGGTAGTGGACATTAATGCCTAACTGGCTGTTACTTTTTTCGGCGCTTCCCCAAAAATTGGTGGAAATATTGGCGAAAAATCAATTTGTTAAAATCTTATATAATTGCTAACAGAAGGGCATACTGGCACCAACCTGGTTATTACTTTTTTATTCCGATTGGTCAAAAATTGTCCGAAAATGAAATCGTTAAATCAGTTTCTTGTTGACATCTTAACTGACGGCAGGTATATGGCCTCACTCTTTTGAAATTTTGATTAAAGATGGCGAACATTAGTGTCTAAATATATTTCGTGATAAGTAAAAACTTAGGGGAACTATTGGCCAAAAAATTTTTTTTAATTAAATCGTAATTAAAATAACCTTACCACCTTGCAATTATATTAACGGTAGCGGACATAATTACTGACCTGGCGATTACTTATTTCGGTGACACGCCAAAAAATAATAGCAAAAAATATTAATTGACGTGAGGCAGATTGCCGTACGGTTTGATATTCTTCATGAAAGAAGACATTAGTAATTAGTACTCACTTGGTTATACCTTTTCTCGTGATTCGCCAAAAAAAAAAAAAAAGAAAAAGAAAAATGGCGGAAATATTGGCGAAAAAAAAAAACAATCTCTTTTTAAAAACTTGAAGTTTTGATTGACGATTCTGATTATATCTAAAGATTGGGAGAAATATTTGCGTAACACTAATTCCTTATTAAAATCTTACCTAAAACCTTATTAGTCCCACGCAGGGGGACTATAGTTTTCGGGTCTGTCTGTCCGTCCGTCTGTCCGTCTGTTGACACCTTTTTTGTTAACACACTCAAACCTACATTTTTCGACCGATTGGTAAGATATTTTATATATGGGTAGTACTGGAACGGTATTGTAAATGAGCCATGTCAGCCCAAGGACATTGGCCCAGCTGAACTTCACAAATTTTCCCAATCCTTACTCATTTGAATGAGGTTGTTAACACGCTCAAGCCTACATTTCTGGATCGATTGTTGAAGTCTTTTACATATAGGAAGGAAGTATTTTTATAGGAAGTATTGGAATCAACAAAGGTCGTTATTGTAAATGAGCCTTATCGGCCCAAGGACATTGGCCCAGCTGAACTTAAGAAATTTTTACATCCCTTACATACTGGAATGAGTTTGTTAACACACTCAAGCCTACATGAAATTAGTTAAACAAATCAAACATTTCTTAGAATGCTTTATGGCGAGATTTTTTTTTGTTCCTTTAAACTTTTAAAATCGTTGAATTGCCCGCCTGCGGTTTACTTAGTCATTCTAAAATTTCCTGTCCATCGAGCGTTTTTGTGGCGGGGGCCATTAATCAGTTTCACTGATTACTTGTTCTCTTGTAAATTTTATTAAAGCCAGCGAACATTAGTAACCAACCTGCCTATTGCTCTTTCTTGTGTGATTCGCAAAATTTTATGAAAATATTGAGGAAAAATATAGTATTTTTGAGTAAAATCTTAACGGACGCTAGAAAATAACCTTACCGGCTTGGCATTAACGGTAGTGGACATTAGCACCTCTCTAGCCATTACTGTTTGATTGGTTCGCCAAAAGTGGCAGAAATATTGCTGACAG
Organism: Protula sp. h YS-2021; assembly: GCA_949752745.1. Classification (NCBI taxonomy): domain Eukaryota; kingdom Metazoa; phylum Annelida; class Polychaeta; order Sabellida; family Serpulidae; genus Protula; species Protula sp. h YS-2021. The sequence goes on from OX457024.1 coordinate 48,160,226, forward strand.
ATCTACGTTTTTGTTCAGTAAATCGTTTCTGATGCCAGGTAAATAGCCTTGCTGCATTTGGTAGAAATATGGGTGGTAAAGCATTTGTATTCAAATATTGACTTACGATGACTATGGAACCTTGTTATCTTGAAATTTTGATTGCCAGCAGTATTTCGAGCTGGGTAATTGTCCGTGGACGATCTTGTCTATATTCCTCGTCCATTGGTTACAACATTTTTAAGCTGTGATGCCACAATAACGCTTACGCCGTTATCATAATTT